>CANTUQ010000119.1:18955000-21355000 GCA_947683425.1 Excoecaria cochinchinensis
ATAATAATAATGGTGATAATGATAATATGGAGGATGGCAGAGTAACAATAATGAACATAAACACAATAAAAATAATAATGATAGCAAAATATCGGATTGAAGCAAACGAATAATATATTAATAGTGATATTAATACATTAAAATGCCAAAAGTAAACAATATACATGATAATAATGGTAAAAATAATATTAACAATAATAAATAATATACAAAAAATAAATGAGGATGAGTTCAAGAATGTTTACCCTCAGAATTTTTAGATCGGAAATAGGATGTCTCGATCCGTTCCCCTTGTCGATTTTGTGGTGATGAAAATTTGAAAAAAATATAAAAATTAATTTTTTGGAATAAAATCAAGAGAATATCTTGATAAAAATATTTTTTTGTGGGTGATTTGAGCAAAGGAAATTAATTTTCCAAGCCCAAATCACTCAAGAAAATGGGTTATGTATTTTGAAGAGCAATTAAAGATTAAAACTTGATAAAGAGAAAAAGAAGTTAAGAATATTTTTGAAGAAAAGGTTGAAGAACCAGCTGCTGGAGAGAAAAGCCCAAGAAAAATCCTTGTAAAAAGTTTGCCCTCCCTTTGAAAAATCAAGATTGAATCTATTTGATTAACCTCATTGTTCCAAAATAGAGAAAGACCAAAACTTTCTTTTAATTTGTCTTCCCGGAAATTACACGAAAATGAAAATATTTTTCGGTCAAAACGGCGAGAAAATAGCTGAAGAAAGCAGAAACAAAACACCGCGTGGTGAGGGAGGCGGTATGCGCAAAAATGCGCGCGCGGTGCCCACGGTACCACGCGACTGCGCGTGGTACCCTCGGTACCACGCGACCACTTTAAGGAAGTGGTCGCGTGGTACCACTTCCTTAAAGTGGTACCACGCGTGGTACCACTTGCCACTTTTATAAAGTGGCCAAAATTGGCAGGTGGCCAAAAGAATTTTTAATTTCTTTTTATTTTTTTTTAAATCCTTTTTTTTAATTAAACTAATTAATTAATTTAACAACTAATCCCCCTTTTTTTTAATTAAATCAATTACTTAATTTATTCAATTAAATTAAGAAAACTAATTTAATTCCCCCTTTTTTTAATTAAATTAATTAATTAATTCAGTTCAATTAAATAACTAATTTAATTTTTTGTTTTATCAAAATAACACTTTCCAATAATATTATTTTTGGAATTATAATTAATAATAATTTTTTTATGATAAAAAAAAAAAGGATTTCGACAAGGGAAATATCACTTTTGACACCTCTGCCCGTAAATCGGTATCATTCTCATCATCGGGTAATTCTGATCTTGGACCGTCTCAGGACCCGGTGTCTACAAAGCCCCAAGTTAACATGATAGAATGTTGGGACTCAACTAGTGAAGGTGAGACTGAAGAAGCTGACGAGCCGGAGGATGTATGGAACTCTGGGGGTGAAGAAGAGGAAGTGCAAGTGGTGCGGGCTGTTACCCGCAGTGAAAGAGTGGTGCCGAAAATTGAGAAGCAACAGGACCCATTGCCTCCGACGATGGAGCGAGAAACGGAAGAGAGTCAGATCCTAAAGAAACTAAAGAAGACGCCAGCTGTGACGCGCGCCGGAACCAGCAAGGCCCTCTTCGGAATCCGCTTTTAGGATTCGAGGCATTGGTTCGCGTCTTTCCGATCTTAGGTGTTATGAGATATTTTTGGCACCTCCTTTCACAATAGAACATTGAAAAGGACCATCCATCGCCATAACACCTTTAGGCACTTTTGAGGTATTTTGGAGTCGCCACCCAATTTACAAGAAATTGGGAAAGTTTAACCTCTTATCGGTCTAAACCAGAGATGGTGTCCGGAACTTCACACTTATTGGTGCCTTGGTTAATTATAAGTGAGTTTTTAAATTATAAAATTTCATTTTTCATCTCACATATTTAATGCAGTTTATTAAAGCGCATATCAATCACATATAAAACGATAAATAAATATAAAAATAAAGATAAAAATAAATTACAATAAAACTAGGGGCGGAATACAACCCCCATTGTAAATGAAATATAAATCATACATAAAACGGGGTATTTATTGATGTTGAGGACATTGGTCCTCTCATGCATAATTAAAAATTCATTTTGAAGTGATAATTTATTTTGGATGGACAACTAGGACATTGATCCCATTTTATTAGAAAACCCAGGTTTATTTGTAGAAATATTTTTGTGTGATTTTTGATTAAGCGTGCAAAAAATAAATGGTTTAATTAATTATTACATGTCAAATAACTCAATAAAACAAACAAAGGAAAAATAACAAGTACAATGAAAAATAACAACTCCTTGGATCTCCTCCTTCATTCGCACGGGCGCTCAAACAGGGAAACACAAGTATTTGACACCGACAACAAACACAAATAAACTTAATATTAGTAATCGATAAAATTAAATAATCATAGAACTCAATAATAATAATAATAATAATAATATTAAATAATAATTATAATTATAATAATATTAATAAACAGAAATCAAATAAATAAATATATAATAATAATGATAATAGTAATAATAATAAAAATAAATATGAAAATGACAATAATAGATAATAAAAATAATATTAAAACAGAATAATAAATGAATATAAATAAATATATTAATAATAAAAATTCAGAAATTAAATAAATATATAATAATAATAATAATAATAATAATAATACATAAATTAAATAAATATATATAATAATAATAATACAGAAATTAAATAAATATATATAATAATAATAATAATAATAATATAAAATATAAAGGAAATAGGGATTTACCTCGCCGGAGCTTCGCCGGAGTAGAGGTAGTCGACACCACCTATGCTGGAAGATAGATCGGCGCCCGAGGATCTTGCCGGAGCTGGTCACGCGCCGGGATGTCGTCGGAGTTGGCCGGAAATCGTGTCGGAGCGTTGCGGGCTTCTCCTCGCCGATCTCCTCCACGCGCCGTCTGCCGGAGTCCGATGGAGGAACGGTGGCGTCGCTTGAATCGTCCTGCTGTGGGGAGTCTGCCGGTGTGGCGCGTGCCTCCGTGTGCGGCGGCGGTTGGCCGGCGGGGGCAACGCCCCCTCTCTCTCTTTTTCTTTCTTTCTCTTCTTCTCTCCGGCGTGTTGGTCTGTGCTCCGTTTGGCCTGGGTCTCCTCTGGTTTGCTTTACTTCTTCTTTCTCTTTTATTTTCCTTTGATTTGGTCTCCCTTGTCTTTCACTTTCCACTTTCTATTTCACTTCCTTTTTGCTCTCACTTTCTTTGTTTTCTTCTTTCTTTGGCTCTCTCTATTTCCTTTCTATTTTCTTTTCTTCTCCTCCTCTGGCCGGCCACCACTGCTCTCAGCTCTCCCTTTCTCTTTTCTTTTCTTTTTTTTTTTGTTCCAGCCGAATCCCCCCATAATTTTTCCTCATCTTTTTCTACTTATACCCCTAAATTAGGGCTAAGGGTGCACAAGGGTAATTTCCTCCATAATTCCCTCCTATTTTCATATCTTAATTAATCTAACTTAATTAAAACTAATACACACACACATACTAATTTAATTAAGCATGCATATATTAATTAAACATTACACATTAATATACTCAATTAATTAAATATTACAATAATTAAACATTACATATAAATATAATTAACCTATTTAATATATAGTTTATCTAATTAATTATACACTTTAAACTTTAATTTTTCATGCACTTTAATCACACAATAATATTAATTACTCAAGTAACTAACAACATTAACTAATTAATTTTTAATTTCACACACATATTTATATTTAAATTTTTTTTTGGAGGGAATAATCAAGGATAAAAAAATCACCATTTTCATTTTATGCCGGACTCAGGACCCGGTGTCTACAGTTGCCCCCAATTTTGGAGAAGCTAGTGCATAGACACCTAGGTGAGCCAAAATTCAAAGAGGAAGAGAGAGGGGATTCCATACCTGCGGCGGAGACCTTACCTTCTTACCGGGAGTCGGATAAAGAGATGCCTCCTCAGAGGGCTTTGGGATTTGCCTCCTCAGAGGGCTTGATATTTTGAAGTGGTAGTGCCGTGGTCGTGCTAACCCTCCTCAGAGTGGTAGTGCCGCCATCGTGCTAACCCTTCGATTGGATGATAAAGTGGTGCTATCTATGAGCCCTTTGAGAAGTGATTGCCCCCTCTGAGGTCTTGGGTTGAGATCTGCCCCCTGAGAGGTCTTGGGTTGATTGTGTGCCCCCTGAGAGGTCTTTGGTTGAGATCTGCCCCCTGAGAGGTCTTGGGTTGATTGTGCCCCCTGAGAGGTCTTTGATTGATTGTGTGCCCCCTGAGAGGTCTTTGGTTGAGATCTGCCCCCTGAGAGGTCTTAGATTTGATAACTGCCCCCTGAGAGGTCTTGGATTGAGAACTGCCCCCTGAGAGGTCTTGGATTTGATTATGTGCCCCCTGAGAGGTCTTGGGTTGAGAACTGCCCCCTGAGAGGTCTTTGGTTGAGAGCTGCCCCCTGAGAGGTCTTTGGTTGAGATCTGCCCCCTGAGAGGTCTTGGGTTGATTGTGCCCCCTGAGAGGTCTTTGGTTGAGATCTGCCCCCTGAGAGGTCTTTGGTTGAGATCTGCCCCCTGAGAGGTCTTGGGTTTAGAACTGCCCCCTGAGAGGTCTTGGGTTTAGAACTACCCCCTGAGAGGTCTTGGATTTGATTATGTGCCCCCTGAGAGGTCTTTGGTTGAGATCTGCCCCCTGAGAGGTCTTAGGTTGATTATCTGCCCCCTGAGAGGTCTTGGGTTGATTGTGCCCCTTGAGAGGTCTTTGGTTGAGATCTGCCCCCTGAGAGGTCTTGGGTTGATTGTGCCCCCTGAGAGGTCTTTGGTTGAGATCTGCCCCCTGAGAGGTCTTGGGTTGATTATCTGCCCCCTGAGAGGTCTTGGGTTTGATAACTGCCCCCTGAGAGGTCTTGGGTTGATTATCTGCCCCTTGAGAGGTCTTGGGTTTGATTATGATTGATGTTTGGAAAGATGTCGTCACTCGGTTTCTGTCGGTGTCCGCATCGAGTCTCTTTTTCTGCAAGACTTAGAAAGGCAAATATGCAGGAAAAAAATAGATGAGCATGCAAGTGAAATGCATGTGTATGCAGCAATGCAGCATGAAAATTCATCTAAGTAGATTTGGAGGCGACAGCCGATTTGATTGCAATTTGCAGTAAGATCAGTGCCTTCTGGAATTGCCTTTGAATTTCATGCTCTTTGGGGATCATGAGGTTCTCCTCTGAAACCTGTAGTCATTATTTTAAGGTAGTGCGTCCCTTGTGGATTTTCACACTAGCTTTTCTTGGCGGGAAATGCGTCCTTTCGGATTTTCACATGACCCTGTGCCGTATTTTTGCCTGGAATGGACCCAACCCAATCCAGCGGCTTTTTCTTCTTTTTTTTTTTTGGGACAGACTGGCTGTTTTCAGGTTTTCACCCTGTCTTTTGGCCTAACTTTTGCTTAGAGCGCCAATTATGGTTTTCATCTCTAACGGCCATTTTTTCTTTTTTCTTTTTTCTTTTTTTTCTTTTTTTTTTCTTTTTTTTGTACATCAGATGAACTATTCTGGTTACATTAATACCATTGCATAAATGCACATATTTCAATTTGATTTCATAATATATGATCATTATTTGGCATTAATCTCAAGATACAAAACCTCATCCAATCTCGGGATGGATCTTGAAAGCATCAAACTCCTGTTATCAATCTGCTCTCTTTTTGATTCTCATGATTGAATATTTTCTCTCTGCTCTCATTTAATCTTTTGAATGCAAATTCTAGAAGCAACGTCGGAGACAAGACTTAACTCGAATGCATGAATGCACTCATGGCTTCTCGCTTGAAGCTCAAGAAACACCATAGGCCTCTTCTTACGTACCAAACCTTTTTAGAAGGTCATCTCCTCTAATTGGATAAGACTGAACCCAGAATCAAAAGGTCTTACTTTGGTTATAATGGCAGGCTTAGGTAGATGGCTGTCAAAGAAAGATCAGGTCGCTAGAGAAAAATGGCTGCGATATTTTCTCGACTGATGGATGAACCGTTCTCGGCTCAAAAGTATTCTTGAATTTGGACTCGATAACATTCTAGCTCCTTGAGATCAGAAGGGCAATCGTCAAAACTAGTCAATTGGTCACCATTTTGAGCTCTCTTTTTGATTCTTCTTTTTTGATTTTTGTTTTCTTTGCTTCTTTTTCTTTCTCTTTTTTTTCATTTATTTTTTCTTTTTGGATTTTTCGCTTTTCGCTTTTCGTTTTCTTTTTCTTCTTTTTGCTTTCGCTTCTCTTTTTTTTTTGAGCTCATGCCTTTCATGCATGACTAAACCCTCTTTTCAAAGTCTGAACTTGCTCTTATCGAGTTAATTTTTTATAGTCCAAAGAATTGTTCAAATGTACATCCGTCAGTTTTAGAGCGGCCACTCTTCTAAGGGGAAGCCAAAATCATTTTAGGCGAGTGGGTAGTTTTAATGTGTGCAACAACAAAATTAGTACGCATTCAGCATACCTGCATAAAGGCTCAATGGGCTAGCAAGTGATTGCAGAACAAGGGTAGGAAATAGTCATTTAGAGAGCTATACAAAGAAAAGATTGCCTAAATCATTTTCCAGGTTCTGTCTTATCCAAAGATCGCTTCGACGGGTAATCAGAAAGGTTCTAGTGCTCTTAGTGAGTTTTCATCCAGTCTCCTAATTGCAACTAGTTTTTTCTTTCTTATTTTTATTTTCTCTCTGGCTCTCTCTCTCTTCAGGAGTTATATTAGATGCTATCAAGATTTTCTTTGAATTTTCCAAAGTTTCCAAGATTAAATGCAGTAGTATTAATTGAATTAATGTCAAAATGAATGAATATATCATGATCATAAAAAATGAAATCATTAGAAATAATATACAAATACACAAAAATATTGTTCATCTGTCATTAGCTTTTATTTTCCCTTCTTCTCTAGGTCAACAATTTCTTTATTGTTGATAAGATCTTGATTTCAGTCCATCAGAATTTAGCATTGATCCGTTAACTGGCCAGCGTTGGTGGTCTGCTATGTCCTCAATCTCATCTTCTTCCACAAAATCCTCCTCGGGATTATGAACTCTTGCCCTTTTTGGCTCAATGAGTGTCGCAGCTCCATGCTCATTGACAGTTTGACAGTAGCATTGCCAATAAAAAGAGCCTCTCCACCAGCAGGTGGTTCGGCTTGCCCCTAGCATGGACTATTTGTTGTTGTGGAGCAACAAGTGGTTCAGCTTGTCCCCAACATGGGCTATCGGTTGTTGTGGATCAACAGATGGTTGTGGAATAGTGAGTACTCGTGAATCATGAGGATGAGGTACTAAATGCTGAGAGTGTCTCAGGATCCCAAACAGGCACTAGTTCTTAGCAATCCAAAGGGCGAGTCCGTACTCACTAGCCGACCGTCAGGACCTCTAATCCACTTAGACGAATCTATGATGGCTGAAAAATTTAAATTATTAAAATGGTGCATGAATGATATATATACAATGTATGATCGTGCGTTATGCAGGTGGTCCTGGATGAGTGAAAGATCAATGAATTACAGTGATACAATGCGATGCATGAAAAGAATATATGTAGAATGATATGTAGACAAAATGATATACACACACAAAATGAAATGCATTTTTTATTTTTTATTTTTTATTTTTTATTTTTATTTTTTTTTTTATTATTTTTTTTTTATTTTTAATTTTATCATAAAAACATGCATGAATGACATAAACGATGAATGGTCGTGTGTTATGCAGCATTTACAACCACACGCAAGCAAGTAGATCCTTCCAACCTTTTAACTCCCGCACACAAGGTCAAATAGTCTCTTCCTAGGTGGGCTTGACCCATGGGTCAACGGGGAACCCAATGGACACGTATAGTGCATGGTGAGAAGCCGGCAGCATAACAACTCTTAATTTAAAGCACGCATGGATGGTTGGCCATTATATATTTAAACAATTCAACTAAGTTAAGATGGTTCCGAAGGGGCATGAAAGCCTTTGATAAAAACCATTTAATTTGATTGATTTTATTTAATATACGACGGCCCAAATAGCAAGCATAGTATTATGGTACATGTAACCTAGGGGAAGTATCTATTGCCATTACATGAGCTTTGGTCAAGGTGGTATTGCTTTAAGGCTACCCAAGCATGGTCCCTGCACGACGGGTCTAGCTCATCACGAGCGTAACGACCGATCGGGTCACCATTTGATATACCACGATGGTACGAGATTTGGGTTGGTGATTATCCTTAACACTTCCCCAAATTGAGTGAAAATGGGGTCTTGCTTCAGGAACGCACCGGGGCTAATAGAGGGACCAAACTAGCATAATTCTAAGGCTCTAGCATGGATGCAATGCAATTTAGATGAGAGATGAAATTTTAATTTTAAAAACCCAATTATATATTTTAACCAAGACATTTTCAGAGCAAAGTCACAAACAGTCCCCAGTGGAGTCGCCACTGTGACGCGCGCTGGAACCAGCAAGGCCCTCTTCGGAATCCGCTTTTAGGATTCGAGGCATTGGTTCGCGTCTTTCCGATCTTAGGTGTTATGAGATATTTTTGGCACCTCCTTTCACAATAGAACATTGAAAAGGACCATCCATCGCCATAACACCTTTAGGCACTTTTGAGGTATTTTGGAGTCGCCACCCAATTTACAAGAAATTGGGAAAGTTTAACCTCTTATCGGTCTAAACCAGAGATGGTGTCCGGAACTTCACACTTATTGGTGCCTTGGTTAATTATAAGTGAGTTTTTAAATTATAAAATTTCATTTTTCATCTCACACAATTAATGCAGTTTATTAAAGCGCATATCAATCACATATAAAACGATAAATAAATATAAAGATAAAGATAAAAATAAATTACAATAAAACTAGGGGCGGAATACAACCCCCATTGTAAATGAAATATAAATCATACATAAAACGGGGTATTTATTGATGTTGAGGACATTGGTCCTCTCATGCATAATTAAAAATTCATTTTGAAGTGATAATTTATTTTGGATGGACAACTAGGACATTGATCCCATTTTATTAGAAAACCCAGGTTTATTTGTAGAAATATTTTTGTGTGATTTTTGATTAAGCGTGCAAAAAATAAATGGTTTAATTAATTATTACATGTCAAATAACTCAATAAAACAAACAAAGGAAAAATAACAAGTACAATGAAAAATAACAACTCCTTGGATCTCCTCCTTCATTCGCACGGGCGCTCAAACAGGGAAACACAAGTATTTGACACCGACAACAAACACAAATAAACTTAATATTAGTAATCGATAAAATTAAATAACCATAGAACTCAATAATAATAATAATAATAATAATAATATTAAATAATAATAATAATAATTATAATAATATTAATAAACAGAAATCAAAAAAATAAATATATAATAATAATGATAATAGTAATAATAATAAAAATAAATATGAAAATGACAATAATAGATAATAAAAATAATATTAAAACAGAATAATAAATGAATATAAATAAATATATTAATAATAAAAATTCAGAAATTAAATAAATATATAATAATAATAATAATACAGAAATTAAATAAATATATATAATAATAATAATACAGAAATTAAATAAATATATATAATAATAATAATATAAAATATAAAGGAAATAGGGATTTACCTCGCCGGAGCTTCGCCGGAGTAGAGGTAGTCGACACCACCTATGCTGGAAGATAGATCGGCGCCCGAGGATCTCGCCGGAGCTGGTCACGCGCCGGGATGTCGTCGGAGTTGCCCGGAAATCGCGTCGGAGCGTTGCGGGCTTCTCCTCGCCGATCTCCTCCACGCGCCGTCTGCCGGAGTCCGATGGAGGAACGGTGGCGTCGCCTGAATCATCCGGCTGTGGGGAGTCTGCCGGTGTGGCGCGTGCCTCCGTGTGCGGCGGCGGTTGGCCGGCGGGGGCAACGCCCCCTCTCTCTCTTTTTCTTTCTTTCTCTTCTTCTCTCCGGCGTGTTGGTCTGTGCTCCGTTTGGCCTGGGTCTCCTCTGGTTTGCTTTACTTCTTCTTTCTCTTTTATTTTCCTTTGATTTGGTCTCCCTTGTCTTTCACTTTCCACTTTCTATTTCACTTCCTTTTTGCTCTCACTTTCTTTGTTTTCTTCTTTCTTTGGCTCTCTCTATTTCCTTTCTATTTTCTTTTCTTCTCCTCCTCTGGCCGGCCACCACTGCTCTCAGCTCTCCCTTTCTCTTTTCTTTTCTTTTTTTTTTTGTTCCAGCCGAATCCCCCCATAATTTTTCCTCATCTTTTTCTACTTATACCCCTAAATTAGGGCTAAGGGTGCACAAGGGTAATTTCCTCCATAATTCCCTCCTATTTTCATATCTTAATTAATCTAACTTAATTAAAACTAATACACACACACATACTAATTTAATTAAGCATGCATATATTAATTAAACATTACACATTAATATACTCAATTAATTAAATATTACAATAATTAAACATTACATATAAATATAATTAACCTATTTAATATATAGTTTATCTAATTAATTATACACTTTAAACTTTAATTTTTCATGCACTTTAATCACACAATAATATTAATTACTCAAGTAACTAACAACATTAACTAATTAATTTTTAATTTCACACACATATTTATATTTAAATTTTTTTTGGAGGGAATAATCAAGGATCAAAAAAATCACCATTTTCATTTTATGCCGGACTCAGGACCCGGTGTCTACACCAGCTCAGATATCAGTGTGGGACCTACTGAGACAATCCCCAAACCATAGGTAGAAGCTAGTTAAAGCCCTATGCGAATCGACGGTCGCTACCACTATCTCGCCCACCGAGTTGTTGGACATGGTGAAGGGAAAGTCTGGAGAGAGTATAGTCTACACGGAGGTCAACTTGCCAGTCGAGGGTCGTAATCACAATCGCCCTCTGTATATCCAAGCTCAGATTAATGGTAAACACACAGCCTGCGTCATAGTAGATGATGGATCCTCTATCAATGTCTGCCCTCTCGTGGCCCTGCCTGCGTTTGGTTTGAATGAAGGTATATTGAGCAAATCTGACTTGACCATCATTGTGTATGACAACTCGAGGAGACAAGCTACAGGAACTTTTAAGGCACAAGTCAAGACTGGGCCAATTGACATAGAGGCTGAGTTTTTTGTCCTGCCGATATCGACTAACTTCGTAGTGCTGTTGGGAAGGCTATGGTTCCACAAGTTGGGGGGGCTTCCGTCCACACTCCATCAGATGATCAAGATCCCCCATAAAGGCCATATTGTGACCATTAAAGCGGCTAGTGACAATCAAATGTCGGTGCTTGGGATCTCCAATCAACCCTTCAGCGGGTTCCATGTAGCTATGATGAACAAAGAAGATGATTCGGTGGTAAGCCCCCAGGTGTCAATATGATGAAAAAGATGAACTTCCTCCCTAGAGCTGGTTTGGGGAAGAGCTCACAAGCCACAAGGGGGCAAAAGGATAGAAGCGGTTTAGGTTATACTGCTGAGGACAAGAAGGGCAAGCCTGTGAAGAAGCCTGGGGAGGTCCCGCACATCTTAAAGAGTTTCGCACCAGCTGTGTCAACATGCGCATATTGTGGAGAGGCAAAACCGCAATGGGTTGATGGCAAGATCACTCCGGGCTTTGAAATCTTCAACGATGTGTTCGATTGGTCCGATGGGATGGTTAGGACAGTGGAAGATTTTTGGGATGAGGAGATCCTCAGCCAGTGTCTGGCATGGGATCGAGAAGTTCCTGAGGAGGTTATCACCAAAAGTCTACTGGTTGTCCAGGTAAAGGGCAAAGAAAAGATAGAAGATGAAGCAGCAGTGCCAGAATTGAAGAGCTTGAAGATAGCCAACAATCAAGACAATGGGCCATCGACCTCAGCATCAACACCAATGACCTCAGCATCAGCACCAACGGAAGACACTAATGATAATTTTTCTGATGTACTTTTTATTCCCGAACTATTTGACAACTCTGTCTGTAATTCTGAGTACTTTAATAATATGAATGACTTTGCTTACTTGTGCGATATTTTTCATGATTTCATTATGCATGATCATGAGCATGAATCATTTATATTTGACATTAACTCAACCAATACTACCTCATTTAATCTCGGGACTTTGGAAATCCCAAAGGAAATTCTGATAGCATCCGATGTAACTCCTGAGGAGAGAATAAAATTTGAGAGAATTTTGAAAAAATACGAAAGAGTCTTTGCCTGGACCTATGAAGATATGCCAGGGATTGATCAGGCAGTTACCGAACACGCCATTCCGACCTATCCAGAGTGCAAGCCAGTCAAGCAAAAGCTCAGAAGGCTGAGACCAGAATGGGCAGAAAAGGTAAAGGAAGAGGTGCACAAACATATCAAAGCCAAGTTCCTGGTAGAGGTCCAGTACCCCACGTGGTTAGCTAACGTTGTCCCCGTAGCCAAGAAGGATGGGAGAGTCCGAGTGTGTGTTGACTACCGAGACCTGAATAAAGCCTGCCCGAAAGATGGCATTCCTTTACCCCATATTGATGTACTAGTGGACAGCGCGGCCGCTTGTATGATGTACAGCTTTGTGGATGGGTACACGGGGTACAAACAAATCCTTAACAAGATTGTGGATCGAATCAAGATAGCTTTCATCACGGAATGGGGGACATTCGCCTACCGAGTGATACCTTTTGGGTTGAAGAATGCCGGAGTGACGTACCAAAGGATGGCTACTAAGATCTTGGATGACTTGATCCACAAGGAAGTTGAAGTGTATGTTGATGATATGATGATCAAGTCGGCCACTCGAGAGGGACATTTTGAGGCCTTGGAGAAGTTCTTTCATAGGATTGACAAGTATAATCTTCGCC
This sequence comes from Excoecaria cochinchinensis, assembly GCA_947683425.1. NCBI lineage: Eukaryota > Viridiplantae > Streptophyta > Magnoliopsida > Malpighiales > Euphorbiaceae > Excoecaria > Excoecaria cochinchinensis. The sequence continues at coordinate 18,967,902 of CANTUQ010000119.1, forward strand.
TCAATCCCAAGAAGTGTATTTTCGGAGTTACCTCGGGTAAGTTACTAGGCCATGTGGTAAGCCAAAGGGGAATAGAAGTGGACCCTGATAAAGTCAAGGCAATCAGAGAGATGCCGGCGCCTCGAAAGGAAAAGGAAGTTCGGAGTTTTCTGGGTAAATTACAGTACATCAGTAGGTTCATTTCCAAGCTCGCTTCGGTGTGCGAACCAATTTTTAAGCTCCTCAGGAAGAATCAGCCAGTCAGGTGGAATGATGACTGCCATAAGGCTTTTGATGTCATTAAGGATTATCTTCAGCACCCCCCAGTACTGCGACCGCCACGACCTGTTAAACCATTGATCCTCTACCTAGCAATAGAGGAGAATTCTATAGGTGCCATGATGGCCCAAGAGGATGAGTTCGGGGTCGAATTTGCAATTTACTACCTCAGCAAGAAATTTCTTCCCTATGAAGCTAAGTAGGTCGAAGTGGAAAAGATCTGCCTAGCAGTAATTTGGGCTTCGAAGAAACTGAGGCATTACTTTCATTCTTATAAAGTGCAGGCTGTTGCCAAGCAAAACCCCCTTCGATATCTTCAAGAAGCACCCTCCTTGCTAGGAAAGATGCGAAGATGGCTGATTTTGCTGCAAGAATTTAATGTGGAATACGTTACAAGAAAGACCATTAAAGGTCGAGCAGTTGCGGAGTTTTTTGCCGACCATCCAATTGAAGGAGACCAACTAGAGTACGAATTCCCCGACGAAAATGTGGTGGCCATCACCGTACAAAAATGCCAGATGTATTTTGATGGGGAAGTGAATAACAAAGGAGCCGGGACGGGAGTGATTCTAGTGACCCCAGATGGTGAGAAGCTCCCATTAGCCAAGAAATTGAGGTATAAAGCCACAAATAACGAAGCTGAGTATGAAGCCTGCATCTTTGGGTTAGAAGCACTCTCAGCCGTGGAGGCAAAGGTAGTAGAGGTCTTCGGGGACTCATCCTTAGTAATCCACCAAGTCAGGGGTGAATGGACCGTTAAGGAAGAGCAGATGTTGCCATATGTAAGATGTTTAAAAGAACTAAGTGGCCAGTTTGAAATCTGCACTTTTAACTACGTGCCCCGAGATGAGAACCAACTGACAGATGCCCTAGCTACTTTGGTATCTATGTGGGATAATCCTGAAGGAATAGCCATGAGGCCTATGCTCATTTCTAGTTCAGACAAGCCATACTTTGAGACTTAGCAAGTTGGGGATGTCGAGGCTACGGATGGAAAGCCATGGTACTATGATGTCCAGAATTATTTGGAAAGGTCAGTATTCCCAGAAGAGGCCACTGAAAAAGACCAGAGGATGATTCGCAAGCTGTCCACTTAGTTCATCAGTGTAGATGGTGTGCTTTACAAGAGACAAGCTGATGGCATACAACTAAGGTGCTTAGATGACAAAGAAGCCAAAAAGGTTATGGAGGAGACCCATGCAGGTGTCTGTGGAGCCCACATGAATGGCCTAGCCTTAGCAAAGAAAATCATTCAGCAGGGGTTCTTCTGGTTGACAATGGATACAGACTCCTCTAGGTATGTGAAACAGTGCCAACTATGCCAACAGTATGCTAATCTAAGACACCTCCCAGTTTCGGAGTTGTGCAACCTGACGTCTCCGTGGCCATTTGCAGTATGGGGGATTAACATTATAGGAGAAATACACCCGACAACCTCCAATGGACACAAATTTATTGTTGTCGCTATTGATTATTTTACCAAGTGGGTGGAGGCCGAATCTTTCAAGAAGTTAGGAGCCCAGAAGATAGCCAGATTCATTGAACGGCACCTAATTTGTAGGTACGGGCTCCCGCATCACATTGTGTCGGACAACGGGGTATAATTCCAAGCTGAGACTAAACAGATGCTCAAAAAATATGCCATTCAACACCATAAGTCCTCTCCCTACCGACCACAGGGTAACGGAGCAGTCGAGGCGGCTAATAAGAACATCAAGAGGATACTGGCTAAGATGGTGCAAACCTATAAGGAATGGGTCGAGAAATTGCCATTTGCACTATGGGGCTACAGGACCACAGCCTGAACGTCTACAGGGGCTACCCCTTTCTCCTTGGTTTACGGGACAGAAGCAGTCCTACCGGTAGAAATAGAACTTCAGTCATTGAGGGTGGTAACAGAAGCTCAGCTTCCAAAAGCCGAATGGGCCCAGTAGCGGCTACTACAGTTGAATCTGTTGGATGAAGATAGGATGTGGGCATACTACTACAATCAGATCTACCAGAAGAGGCTAGCTCGCTCATTCGGGAAGAAAGTAAGGAAGCACCCGTTGAAGGAAGGGGACCTAGTCTTCAAGCAGATGAGGCCAGGGGTCCCGGACTTTCGAGGCAAGTTTAGGCCAACTTGGAAAGGACCCTTCATTTTGAAGAAGCTTTTGTCTAAAGGGGCCGCAATTTTGACGGATAGCGATGGAAATGAATTCAGAGAGCCGGTCAACATCGACAGATTGAAGAGGTTCCATGGCTAAGGGCTAAAAAAAATGTATACAAAACAAATGCAAAATGAAACAAAACAAAAGAAAGAGAGAAAATATTCAATCAAGAAAACCCGAGAGGGCTGATTGATAACACGAGTTGTGATGCCTTCAAAATCTATCTCGATATTAGATGTGGTCTGGTATCTTGAGCCTAATGTTAAATGATGATCATGTGTAATGAAATCACACAAGAAACGTTTACATGTATCCAATTATGCAATCAGAGTAGTTTTTTTATCCAATAAATGTCCATAGTTCCTTTCGAACAAGTAATATGTCACTCCCCATTTGAATGTGCGCAATTCATCCAATGTTGCTGCTACCGATAAAAACTTTATCCTAAAAAAAAAGGGCCGTTAGAGAAGAAAACTGTGACTGACACTCTAAGCAAAAGTTAGGCCAAAGGGCTGGGTGAAAAACTGGGAACAGGCGGTCTGTCCTATAAAAAAAATTAAATTAAATTAATAAAAGCCGCTGGATTGGGTTGGGTCCATTCCAGGCAAAAAATAAGGCACAGGGTTATGTGAAAATTCGACAAGGATGCATTTCCCGTTAAAAAAAACTAGTGTGAAAATTCACAAGGGACGCACTACCTTTAAAACAATTACGCTCAACGCTTGGAGCGATAAGGCGGCATTACCTTGGGCAACCCCTTTCAAGCAAAGACACACATCGGGCAATCCTCCCTGAAAAATTATGAGTCAGAGTCGCTAAATCAGGATAGCGCCTTCAAACCCTTGGGGACATAATCGACCAAACAAAGCCACAAGTCGCTTCAGCTGAAGTTATCTCACCTCGGCCACTGGGCCACTCAGATGAATGGTGTTACCAGCATCTTGCATAACATATGCATATGCATATGCATAACTTACCCTTGCATACAAGTCTCTTTTGAATCCGTAGGAAAGTCTAGCGCCTTCACACACCGACAAGCTGGTGTTTATCCGTCGTTCAGCCGTGGTTTCACACACCGACAAACTGGTGTTTCATCAACCACGTTCTTCAAAGTCTGGCGCCTTCACACACCGACAAGCTGGTGTTTCATCAATCACGTTCTTCAAAGTCTAGCGCCTTCACACACCGACAAGCCGGTGTTTATCAGTCGCTCAGCCGTGTTTTCACACACCGACAAGTTAGTGTTTCATCAATCACGTTCTACAAAGTCTGGCGTCTAGATACACCGACAACCTGGTGTTTATCAGTCGTTCAGCCGTGGTTTCACACACCGACAAGCTGGTGTTTCATCAATCACGTTATTCAAAGTCTGGCGCCTTCACACACCGACAAGCTGGTGTTTATCAGTCGCTCAGCCGTGGTTTCACACACCGACAAGCTAGTGTTTTATCAATCACGTTATTCAAAGTATGGCGCCTTCACACACCGATAAGCTGGTGTTTATCAGTCGCTCAGCCGTAATTTCACACACTGATAAGCTGGTGTTTCATCAATCATATTCTTCAAAGTCTGGCGTCTTCACACACCGACAAGCTGGTGTTTATCAGTCGCTCAGCTGTGGTTTCACACACCGATAAGCTGGTGTTTCATCAATCACGTTCTTCAAAGTCTGGCGTCTTCACACACCGACAAGCTGGTGTTTATCAGTCGCTCAGCCGTGGTTTCACACACTGACAAGCTGGTGTTTTATCAATCACGTTCTTCAAAATCTGGCGCCTTCACACACCGACAAGCTGGTGTTTATCAGTCGCTCAGCCGTGGTTTCACAGGTTGATAAGCTAACGTTCATCAATCACGTGACCAACAATAGTCCCATAACGCCGATAAGCTGGCAAGACCAAGTTCGGAAAAGCGACCACCTCAGGTACGCGTCTCTTCCCTTCTTTTCTGAATTTTGGCTCACTGAAGCACCTAAATTCTAAGTTCTCCAAAATTGGGGGCAACTATAGACACCCGGTCCCGAGGCGGTCCAAAATTAGGATTACCCGATGATGAAAATAAAAGACCGATTTTCGGCGAGAAAGGTGAGAATCGATTGTTCTCTTGTCAAAATTGTGTTTTTTTTGAAAAATAATTAAAAATATATATTTTAGAAATTAAAAATTAAAATAGGGTAGAAAATATTAATTTTGCGTATTTAAGGCTTTTATTAAAAAAAAAAATCGCGAGTGCCACTTGCGGTAGCGTGCGGGGGCGCCCGCACGGCAGGCCGCCCCAGCGCGCAGGGGCGTCCGCGCGGCACTGCGCGTGCGCGCAGCAGGGGCACAGCGCGCCCCCCGCGCGCGCTGTGCCCCTTCACGCGGCCACTTTTGGCTACCTGTTCTTTTCTTTTTTTCGGGGTTTTCAATCTGTTTTACAGTCTGATTTCTTGGTTTCTTTCACAGTTTTATGATATTTTTTATTAACTAAAACTTAAGGTATTTTGTTCTCTTCCAATTTTTGGCCAAGGCAAAAACAAAAGGGGTTTTGGTTTTTCATTTGGGGGGAAGACGGCAACATTTTATAAGTCCATTTTTTTGCTTATCTCTCTAGCATTTTTTCTACTCTCCAGGAAGCATTTTCTTGTTCAAAAATTTTTTCTTCAAAAATCTTTAAGTTTTCTTCTCAAGTTTTAGTCTTTGCTACTCTAAAACACTTAATATTGGGTTGATTTGAGCAAGAGAAATTAATTTTTTTGGTTTATTTATCCCACCAAAAATGTTTTCTCGAACTAATTTATTTAAAACATAGATTTTTACACTTTTTTCTAATATTATTATCATCAAATTCGACGAGGAAAACAAATCGAGACACCGCTTCTCCTATCTAAAAATTCTGAGGGTAAACATTTTTGGACTTGTTCTCTTTTATTTTTCTGTATATTATTTATTGTTGTTAATATTATTTTTTTGCTATTATTGTCATGTCTATTATTCACTTTTAGCATTTTAATGTGTTAATATTACTATTAATATATTATTTATTTGCTTTAATTTGATTTTTGTATTCATATTCACTGTTATTATCCTTATTATTATTAGTATTATTAGTCATCATCACGTTTTTATTGTTGTTAATCACCATTGATTTGTATTATTGTTATTAGGTTTATTTAGCTCATTAATGTTATTATTATTTATTTATTGTTATTTATTATTCTGCTTTCCATTATTATTATTGTTATTGTTATTATTATTATTATTATTGTTATTATTATTATTATTATTAGCATGTTTAATTTATTGTGCTGTGATATTACTGTTGGCATTGTTATTGTTCATTTTTATCATCATGTTATATTTGCCATGTCTATTATTATTATTACTATTATTATTATTATTATTATTATTATTATCATCATCATCATCATGGTCACTATTGTCATCATTATTTCATTATTATTTGTTCGATTAATTTTATTGGAGCATTTACTATTGTTTTCAATATTATTTTTGTCTGATATTTGTTTTGGATTGCACTGTGTGAGTTTTCCCGTGGCACCCCCTGTTGGGTCGCAACACATAGATGAGTCCCCCGGTTTCGTGAGATCCTTTCAACCCTCTCTTTATGTGTTTTGTACTTATTTGTAAATATTTATTTCATTTATGCACGCGTGGGATAAAAAATCACAAAAATATTTCTATAAATAAATTGAAGTTTATTACTAATAAAATTGGAACCAATGTCCCTTATTTTAGCTTAACAATAAAACTGTCACAATTAAAACGAAGAGTCAGTTTTCTCCAAAAATAGGATCACTCATCCCCGTTTTCATCAAACAACCAAAACGACTCTTCGAATCCTCTTCAAATAAACGCGAAGCAACCAATGTTCCTAAACATTCGAATAGGCACGAAGGAACCAATGTTCCTAAAACAATATCCCGATTTATGTATGCCTTTTTATTTTGATCTTTTATGAGTGTTTTAAATTCAAATTCATTTCTTTTTGGGCTCTTGTAATAAATTTTGGGGCAACTTTATTTATTTTTGGAGATTGTATTCTATCCCATTTATATTTTTAATTTTCTTTTATTGGGGTTGTATTCTGCCCCTATTTCTCTTTTAATTGTGTGCTTATGTGTTTATCGCTTTCATTTATCGCTTTCTTTTTTTACTTTATCGCTTTCCTTTTATCGCTTTCGTATACTTGGAATGCGCTATTTAATTTAAATGCATCAATCGCGTGAGATGAGAGATATAATTTTAAGAGGTTAAAAACCCATTTATAATTAATCAAAGCATAAATAAGAGGGAAGTTCCGGACACCATATCTCTGGTTTAGACCGTTAGAGGTGAGAAACTTTTTTTCAATTTCTTGCAAATTGGGTGGCGACTCCAAATGCCTCAAATGTGCCTTTAGGTGTCATTAAATTAGGTTGTTCTCCCCAATGTTCTATTGGGAGGAATACACTGATGATGTCTCATGGCGCCCATGATCAAAAAGACGCAAACCAATTTGTCGAATCTCAAAGGCGGATTCAAAGCGAGGGCCCTTACTGGGTTCCGGCGCGCGTCACACATGGTTCACTTAATTTGTTGTGATTAGTTAGTATAATGAGTGTAAATGTGAATCTAATTAAAAGTGCAGTGTAGTTAGTTTGAAATAATGTTAACTGGAAAAAAAATCAGTGGCTGTGCTGTAGGAATAACAGAGACAGATTAAATTACAGAAATTGGGCTATAATGAAACTTAAACCGAAAGGAAGGAGAAGTAAATGGCACTTTATTTGGTCTAAATGGGACGGCAATTCCCTATGCTTTGGTTTAGAAATTCTAATCATTAATTAAATTTCTACTGCTACTGTTTGGCAATATGTTATGACTTGAAAATGAGCAAATTTCCTCTGTTTTCTTGATCAATAACTATGTAGCTGAGTGCACTTAATTGGTGAGGTTTTTGAAACATCAAAATTATTGGATTAATTATGGTTCGACAAGTCAAAAATAGATGAAATACACTAAAAACAAACGAGAATTCTTTTCCTTTTTGACAAATGATAAACAATGACATGAAATATTAATACAACGATAGTGGCTTTAACATTGTTTCTTTCAGAAACAGATGATTGTTTGAATGTGCATGATTCTTTGAATGTAAAAAGGTATTTTATCACACAAATGAGGTTAAATAAACTACAAAAATTAATGTTTTCACAAACTACATCATTTTTTTCCTAAGTGAAATTATTCAAAGATGATGTGCATAATTCTTTGTATGTATATTGTATTATATTGTTATATTCAATTATTCATTATAATTATTTTTGATAATTAATATATTGTTTGTAAGCATTTACTATGTACTATATTTTTATTTTTTTATAAATAATAATATTTAGAAAAAAAATAAAAATTTCAAGTCAATTCGATTTAATCAGTTGACACATGATTCAATTGACAAGACGAACCAATATCCAGTCCGGTTATGAAAATATCGGTAAAACTAACAATTTACTAACTTAGGAATACAAAAATAATATGGTCTTGTATAATAGTGAGAGAGAGTTTACTTTTTTGAACTTTCTATTTCCTTTTTGATATTTATGCGGTTAGAGATATTTATGCGGGCCCACCTCTCAATTTATGGGCTACAATTTATTTTATTTATTTTTTATTTGAATATTAAGTCATGACCAATTATTAAGTGCAATGTGCACATTTGAATTATTAATTGCGAGTATATATTTAATTTAATAATTCAGATATTGCACTGAATTTTATCTCTAAGCTCCCGACCTCTTTTCCTCTGAAATGAAGATACATTCAAATTTTCAACCTAAATCTAATTTAGTATAATAAAAGAATATGGGACAATGATTTAAATAATGTATTTTAAAAAAATTTACAAATTTAAAGTATTTTTCAAGCTAATTACGGAAATGGGCAACTGCAGTCTTAGATATTTTAATTTTTTTAACTTGTAAATATTTTTTTTTATATATTTGATTGAATCAAATCTTCTGATAGATTTGATTGAATTTAAATAAAAAACAAATGATCAAATTTTTGGACATCTACACGTGAGTAGTACAAAATTTATTGATTAGAAATATCAAATAGGAAAAGATTATCCTAAGTGGGACCCGTTAATCAAATTTCCCATCTTATTACTTTCCTCGTGTCCTCTTCTATTATTTTGGCAAAAGAAAATAAAAGAATTGCTCCATCTTCACCTCAACAAGCCATGGCAAGCCTCATGATCAAAATGATGAATCTCTCTCCAGGAATGTCCTCTTCCTCCTCCTCCTCCTCCTCTTCTTCTTCTCCTCCGCCGCAAACAATTTCCACCCAATCTCCGCCGTGCTCGACTGTTCCATCGCGTACAATCCCTGGATCTTACGGTTGGCCGTTGCTGGGGCCAATCTCAGACCGATTAGATTATTTCTGGTTTCAAGGACAAGATGCGTTCTTCAGAAAACGCGTGGAAAAGTACAAATCAACAGTGTTCCGTACAAATATTCCACCAACATTTCCTTTCTTTGTAGGAGTAAATCCACATGTCGTTGCGGTTGTTGATTGCAAATCGTTTGCACATCTTTTCGATATGGAGATTGTGGAGAAGAAGAATGTTCTTGTTGGGGATTTCATGCCTAGTACTGCCTTCACTGGTGGCATTAGAACTTCTGTTTATTGTGATCCCTCTGAACCTCAACATTCTAAGGTGAACTTCTTTCTTTCTTCTTTCCAATTTTTTTTTTTTAAATTAGGCTTTGATAGTGATTAGTGATCACTGTCAATTTTCTGGTTTTTAATGTGATTTTTCGAAAATTTTCTTCAGATATTTTTCTTTTTTCATGTTTTGGGTCGAAATATGATTTTTTATTTTGTTTAATTATTTAAAGAACTTATTTCGTTGGTGATAAATGGTTTTTCTTGGAGATAAGTTGATTATATATATAAATATTTTTTTATAATTATATTTTTCGAACAAAAACTTATTTTTATTTTGGCAGGAAAAAAAAAGGATGCATGAAAGATGAAATTTGTGCTGAATTTAAATTTTAAACGCATTTTCTGTAATATATTTTGTGTTGAAAATAGAAATCATGCCTTTCGTATGAAATCTCAAAAATTATTTAAACAACAATGATAAATATGACAACTGAAATAAATAAAATATTTACTGCAAAACTAATTTATAAATTTTGATAGGTCTAATTTTAAGTATCAATTTTAGTAAAGTACCTTAAATATATAATTACAAAAGGAAAAGAATTTGGTAAGGTAATAGTAATTATTTATAAGCAGAGAATCAGACAAACGGTTGAAAATTATTTATTTTTTTAATTGATCTCATCCTTTGTCTATTTTCGTTAATGTAATTACCAAATATATTATATATAAATATATATAAAGTAGAAAAATAACGTGGCTACCTATTGTCTTGGAAAATAGGGATATGTGGTTAGAGATATTATGCGGGCCCACCTCTCAATTTTTGGGCTACAATTTATTTTATTTTATTTTTTTATTTATTTTATTTGAATATTAAGTCATGACCAGTTATTAACGGCGATGTATACATTTGAATTATTAAATTGCTGAGTACATATTTAATTTAATAATTCAGATATTGCACTGAATTTTATCTCTCAGCTCCCTACCTCTTTTGCTCTAAAATCAAGATACATTCAAATTTTCTACCTAAATCTAATTTAGTATAAAAGAATATGGGACAATGATTTAAATAATGTATTTTAAAAAAATTTACAAATTTAAAGTATTTTTCAAACTAATTACGGGAATGGACAGCTGCAGTTTTAGATATTTTAATTTTTTTAAATTGTAAATATTTTTTTTAAAAAATTATTTTTTAATGAATAATAGTTAATATTTTTTTTTTAGAAATACTAAAATTTGCCCATACAACTAATGCAAGCATAAACATTTCATTTTGAATAATATGTTATCTTGAATTTTTTTTGTAAAAATAAAATTTACCAACCAAATCAAAGAATTTTTCGCTGTCTGAAATCTCTCTACTCTTCTTAAAAAAAGTTAATGGAATACAATTATGCTAATGGTTAAACCCTTTTAAGAATTTTTTTATTAACTATAATCTCTACTTTTTTGTTTTTCGTTTCTGTAACTAATTAATTTTTTCAAGCACTGTTTTTTATTTAATTGTCTTTCATTTTTGTAACTTTTCATTTTTTTTATTTGCTTATTTCTTGATAGGTATAAAAATATATTTATGGGTATCCTTTCAGAATTTGAAAAAAGAATTCTCTTTTTCTGATTTTTTTTTTTAAATCTATAATAATTTTTGTTTTTATTAGCTCCTCTCTCTGTGTTTGGTAATTATTTAAACCATATGTATAAATACATTTATAAATTAATTATATAATAATAAATTGATAAATGTAATACCTGTAAATTAATTAGTGTTTGTAATAATTTTTTATTGATTTGGTTTGTAATTTTTTTTTTTACAAAAAATTCAAGGCAATATATATCCAAAATAAAATGTTTATACTTACATTATTCATATGTGCAAATTTTAGTATTTCTGCAAAATAATATTAGTCATTATTCATTAAAAAATTAATAATTTTAAAAAAAAAAACTTTAAAAGCTACCAGACCAGCAAATACAACATTTTAAAAAAATTGTTATGACTAGCCTTTAAAAAGCTATCAGACCAGCAGCTTTTAGCTGGTTTGACAACTTTTTTTTTTAAAGAAAATAAAATATATCGAATAAAAAAAATTAAAATATTTAAAATTGCAGGTGATAATTGCGATTTTATATCAAACTCTAATTATGTAATTAATTTAAAAAATATCTCAAATTTATAATTTTTTTTAAAAATATATTATTTAAATCATTGTCCCAAAGAATATGGAATAAAACACTTTTAGTCGTAATTAATTTTTACTATTTTTCACCATTTTAATTAAGGTAAGAATTATTCAATAGAAGACCGAAGTTGAATTGCTGAAAACTATCAACAAATCTTAAAAATAAACAAGTTTTTCTTTTTTGTTCATGAAATTTCCTTTTAGAATATATATTGTTGAGTTATACTGATGATTTTTGGCTGAAAAATTTAAATTTGATTTTGGATATGATTTTCCTTATTTAATCTTTTATTTTAAAAATTAAAGGAGGCTTGCTTTTATATATGCCGATTTAATCAATAAGTTTGTTTTTATATTTGCCGACTAAAGTTTTAATATGGACTTTAAATATTCTACATTTAGTAGTAATTTCGCATCTACTATTCATTTGTAAATCATCAATGTCCAATTTCTAGCTTTTTTTTAATAGAAATTTTTTTCAGTTTTCATAAAATTAATTTTTCTAAAATCAGTATTTAACACGCATTTTTATCTTATAATCAACTTTTTATTAAATGGGCAGTTTTTTGGTCTTCCAAATGCAATACCAAACACCGCCTCCTAGGTAAATAAGTTTAATGATGTCCAAACTGGAAGATAATTTTCTTAGAGATTATATAATTATGTACATCGAATGTAAAAAAATTTATAGCTGACAAAATTATAGATGAATTTATAGCTTACTAAATTTTCTTTGACCTATTGTTGATTTAAATTTATACAAAGGAATCTAATAACGTACAATAACAATTTTAGAAAAGAATACTAACTTGGGAATACAAAAATAATATGGTCTTGTATAATAGTGGGAGAGAGTTTACTTTTTTGAACTTTCTATTTCCTTTTTGTTCTTTCACTTCTTTCTCTTATTGCTACCATTAGAAAGACAAGACAGAAATTACACTCCTAACGACTAAACACGATCAGTTAAACTTTGGAAAATTAAACATACACAATTATTTTATACTTTATAAAAAATATTCATCCAAACAATTAAAATATATATTCTAAAAGTTTTAAATATAAAAATATAAATAAAAATATAAATTATTAAAATTTAATGTCAATACAATAAAAAAAATGACATACACGCTTTGCTATGGATGGGTATAGACTTGTTAACAAATTCATAATCTAATTTTTAAATTCAGTCTATTAATATCAATTTTTCAAAATTAATATTTAAATTCAGTCCATTAATAACCGGTTAACCGCAATCGATAAAATATTGAAAAATTAAACATATGCAATTACTTTATACTTTATGTAAAAAAAATTCATCTAAAAAATTAAAATATATGTTCTAAAAAATTTTAAACATAAATTTAATTTCAATATAATAAATTATATAAACGCACTACAAGATAATAAATTAATTAATTTAAAATTAATTTATCACTCATTAATATTAACAAATGATGAGTTTTGATATTAAAATGTAAAAATTATTCTTATAAACTATATATACGGGGAAAATTATATTAGGACTGATTAATCATTAGTTAATCAGACATTAAAGTTTAAATTCAAGTCCATGTGAATCTCTTATGCATATTGAAATATTAAAGGACGTAGACTATCAATAGATTCAAACTAAGATTCCCAAACACAAATGTACGTACATCTTATAATAAAAAATTATGAGTTGTGATTTTATTAGTTTTGAATCAATTTGATTGTTAAAAAGCATTTCCATGATTTCGTAATCCATCAAATATATTCATGAAATGATAGCAGATGATTAAAACTTTTAATGAATCGAAAAAGGAAGACAATTGATGCTTGAGCTTCAACATTCAATCATTCAGTCATAGTACAAGGTTATGAAGTAAATGAATTAGAATTATTTTTTTGTTATTATTTATATAGTTAATTTTGTTGATATAATGAGAATGTAAATATTAAGTCTTTTTAAAAATTGTTTAATTTTGAAAGGTGAAAAAGTTTTCAATGGACATATTGAAGAGGAGCTCCAAAGTGTGGGTTAGAGAGCTTCTAAGGAACTTCTATGCACTATGGGATGTTGTTGATAAAGATATATCAGAAAAAGGTAGTTGTAGTTACATCTTCACTCTTCAGAAATCCATTTTTGGGTTTCTCACCACATCACTTGCCGGAGCTGACCCTTCAACCTCGCCGGAAATAGCAAAGTCCGGCTATGCAATGCTCGACCGCTGGCTAGCCCTTCAGCTCCTCCCAGTAACCCCGATTCTTGTTGCTCAGCCCCTAGTTGAAATCTTTCTTCACTCTTTTCCCTACCCTTTTTTTCTTGTTAGTGGAGATTACAAGAAGTTAGTTGACTTCATCAAAACACAAGGTAAAATCCTATTCATCTTTATATATATATATATATATATTATAAGAAAACACCAATATTTGATTTAATTAAACTCCGTGCTTTTTTGTTTTGCAATTCGAATCTTGATATATACAGTTTCTTTGAATTCAATCCATTTATCATCGAAATTTGACAAAAAAAATTGTTATTGGGATCCAAAATACTTACATTTGTGGACTATTGCATTTTTTAACTCAGACATCCGTCTAAAAATGAAAGAAAATACAATTGAGTGGTTGAATTGCATAGAATTGGGTAGATTAAGATTTGAATTGCATGAAAAATGAAAAGTTTAATAAAAAAAAGTACTGGATAATTTCATTTATAGTTACCCAACTTATATTCTAATAATTATTCGGTCAAAAATTTATTTTATAAAAATGTTTCAACTTTTTAAATATTATCATTGAAATACTTTGGCCGAAAAATCATCAATTCGGCTCTGGAATATTGATGGGATAAACCATTTCAACTTGTAACATCCACATAATATGTTTTAAAATGTTTCATGTAATATTTTTGGAATATTTCAAGAAAATGTGACATATCATGTTAACATTTTGTCACTGAATTTATAATTTTTTGATTAAAAAATTTTTTGTAATAATATTTTAAAAATTAAATTACGTTTGTGAAACAAAAAAACATTCTTTTTTAACAAATAAGTTTAGTAATCAAATGAAATTGAATAAGAAAGCATACAAAAGTTGGGACTGATATTATTTTTCATTCTTGGATTAATGCATTTTCCGTTGGAGATAGGTAAAGAAGTGCTAGAGCGAGGTCAAAATGAGTTTGGACTCACCGAGTCAGAAACCATCCATAATCTCCTGTTTATACTTGGTTTTAATGCATTTGGTGGGTTCTCTGTGTTTATACCTACTCTACTCAGTACTATAGCCAGTGACACCACTGGCTTACAGCAAAAATTATGCAAAGAAGTCAGGGAAAATGGTGGCTCAACTTTAAGTTTCGATTCAGTGAATCAGATGCCACTGGTTCAATCAGTGGTTTACGAAACGCTGCGACTCAATCCTCCAGTTGCGCTCCAATACGCCCGAGCCAGGAAGGACTTTCAACTCAGTTCACATGACTCGGTGTATGAAGTCAAAGAGGGTGAGCTATTATGTGGATATCAACCATTGGCAATGAGAGATTCCAATATATTCGATGAACCGGAGGTATTTAAACCGGATCGGTTTATGGGTTTGGGTAAAGAGTTGCTGAATTATTTATATTGGTCAAATGGGCCACAGACCGAGTCACCCAGTGATTCGAATAAGCAATGTGCAGCAAAGGATTACGTGACAATGAGTGCCTGTTTAATTGTGGCTCAATTGTTTAGGAGGTATGATTCTATTACTGGGACAACTACTTCAATCACAGCCGTTGAGAAGGCTAAAAAGTAATAATGGATGGTTGTAATTGTGCGATTATTAAGTGTGTGAAAAATTGCTGTTATAATAGAGTAAGGGCTGCATGTATTAAATAGAGAATCAAAAAATAAAAAAAAGTGAAGATTGTTGTTGATATCATATTATTAATTTTGAGATAGGGTTGGTTGGCCAAAGTATTTACTTTTGTTTATTATTATTATTCATTTACTTTTTATGAAGAGAAATTATTTTTCGTTTCCAGGAAAAAGGAGGTAAAATTGCAGGGGAACGTGTACGGGTCATGGCTTAATATGTAAAACAGACTTGCCTTTTGTATCAATAAAATTTATTATGGGAAGAAAAGGTAAAATTTGTCCATAAAATATTAAAAATAATATAAATTAATCCATTAAATATGTTTTGGTCTAGAATTGCCCTTAAAATATTAAAAATAATACATATTTAACTTATTACGTAATTGATTCAAATTCACAGCTAAAAATAATAAAACTTCAAATAAACAAATGGAAACATATATAATAAATTGATTAAAATCAAATAAAGTTACTCCATGTACACTGGAAATTCACATCTTATTTTAATTTTCGAAAAAAAATTAAAATTTCTAAAGGTAAACTTACCAAAAAAAATTGGACTCTTGACAAGCAAATTGAAAATCTTTGATGGTAAGAAATTTTTAAACCTTTTTCAAAAGTTAAAATACGATATTAATATACGGTACACATATAACAAGTTCTGTTATGTGCATATACAACTCCGATATTTTTAGTAATAAATTTAAGCTAATTACGTAATAACAACTAGTGTACTTTAAAAATAACTTTTGGCTCAAAATATATTTAAGAGGCAAATGTTTCAATACTTTAAATGCAAATTTCACCCATTTATTATTTGTTTTGGTCTATTTAGGCTTGAGATTTTATGCCTGAACCAGCCCTGTCATATTTCCAATGATACAAATATCGAACACATGTAAAAGACTTGCAAGTAAGTCGATAGGGGCAGAACCAAAGGACCAGTTCTGTTATGGTGTTTTGGGCCAATAGAATGAGTTTTCTTCCTGGATTTGAGGGTTGAACAATGAAGCATTTTAGATATTAATAAAGAAAAAGCACACATTTTATTTTTAGTTCTTGAGCTATTTGTATTTTGCCTATTGAACTTCTGGACACAGTTTTAAATTACGCTCACAGTCCCACATACCATATTATATTTCTTTTTAATATTATAGCTAATTTGCTATATATCTAATATTTCTTTTTTGCAGGTGCTAAATATCTAATATATTCAATTATTATTGTGATGTTGCATCCACTTCTTTAATGAGCTAAATTTAAGTGCACAGAATGCCAAAAATGGCTTTAAATTAACTGAAATAAAGGTGTGATGGTTAAAAACAAAAACAGCAGGGGCTTTCATATGTATTTTCATAAATTGTTCAGGGATTTAAGTGCTTTGGCCAATAAATAAATTACTTTCTAATTCCAGAGTTTTACATTTGGAAAATTCGCTTAAAAAGGCTCCCTAAAAATCTATATTTCACTATTAAAATATGGGTAAATTCAGATTTATGACATGCCAACTCTGCTATCAGAACTGTAAACTTTCATCATAACTAGCATTACAAAAGCACCAAACTGGAAGCAAAATATGCCTTTTTGTAGGACACCAGAATGGGTTATTTACATGGAGTCGACATTTCCTTGAGACTGAACACGAGTCGCCGTAGCCCCATCTTTCCATCCTTTCTGACGGGCCCTTGTCTCCCACATTGCTGTCAATTTCTTTTGTCCTACTAACGCAGCTTCAGCTTTCTCCCTTGCTTCTTCACACGTTTCCATCCCTGAATTGCATTTGTCTGCTTCCTTCTGATACTGGGAGGTCATCTTCTTAGCCTCCAGCAGAGCCATGTCAGCTCTCCGCTGATTCTCCAAAGCTTCACTCTCCCGTAACTTCAGTTCCTCTGTTAGTAAGTCTGCAAAGTTCTTTTCAGTATCTTCACTCACCTCTGGGTCACGTTTCGCACAATCTGTACAATATATACCCAACTGAAATAAGAATTGATGATTCCGGAATACAATCATGTCCATCCTTAGTTGAATTAAGAAGTCATACAGTTTGAAACGTTTTGTCACTCAAAGTTTATTGAAATACTACAGGCCTAATCTACAAATTGGTTCCAAAAAACTTATTCACCTCTATACTTGATATGAACCTTATTGATGCCTCAACTCTCCATCCGAATATTTTTTTAACTCTTTGCACTGACTCCTCCAAATGAGGTAAACATGCATTGACATTGATGCATATGTATACACATATAATACATACACACCCATATCTATTTATGAATGTATGTACGTTTGTCTGCATGCATGCAACCACCAATGAACTATTTAAAACTAAACTTTCTCTCTCCACCAGGGCACTTTTTATCCAGATACATTTCTCTGATTCTTACTAATTCATATTCCTCAAAGGCAAACTCAGTGGTGATAACACTCTAAACTTGATGAGGTATCACACACATCATTACTGGTGCAAGAAGGTGTCTAAAATAGATGAATAAGTTGAGGTGTCATTTGATTTGACTTTAAATTATAGAGGGCAACAGAGATTATTAAACTATTTTCAAGAATAAATTATGTAACCGGCCAATGTAATAGATCTAATAAGAATGAGTTGTTTGGTTATACAAAGTTCGTAATCAACGGGACAAAAATTGCAACAAAATTAATGCAGCTCATACAAAGATTTTAATTCAGAAAATTAAGTTCATTTTTTTTTATATTTTAATAAGTCAAATATGCAAGTATGAAAGGCTAATTTAACGTACCAAACTAAATTTAATGGCTTTTCCCTATTGCATCTACTAGTTTATTTCCAAGATTTGCACATAACGGATATGAGCAAAAGGAACAAAATGGAAAGAACAAAATGATTTAGGCCCTATGGTGCACCATGTCCCATTATTTGAAAGCAATAATTTAGCTTGTAATATGCAATAAAGTGAAGAAAACATTATGCTGCCCAGAGTCTCTTAGTCTAATGAAAAGTAACTTAAGCAGTGTTCACATCCAAAGGCATCTAGCGTGCACAAAAAGACGTAAGAAAAGGAAGAGTGAGAGAATACCATGAGACTATTAATTGATACATCAGAAGAATAGACACTCATATCTCTCCTGAAACATTATATGTGGCACCTAATAATTAAAATTGTTCACCAAATGCTTAAAACATATTGGTTTTCTAGTACTTGCTAAGTTCAAAGCAGGCCAATGTAATTTTTTACAAATCAAAATGAATTGTAACACAAGATATTGATGCATCACTAAGAGAACACAGCATGCTATCTGCTGCAGGAAGAGAATGAAGATGTTTTGTCCATTTCCATTTTGTTGCATACAGTTGATAGGAACAAATAAAAGGTGATAGCTCAACTTTTTCAGCTATAATTTAGCAAGTTAAATTACAATCTATATTACTTGAAGAAAGAGGGACTAACCTGCAAAAGAAGAATTACTCAATCCTGCATTGAAAAAATAAAAAAAAGCATTAATAAATTAAATATGTAACCAAATAGAGCAACAAATAAATTGATCAGGAAATTGATCTGCATATATGGACAGTTAGGTGCCAGGGGAACTCAATAGACAGATTATCCGGATCAAGCTACCATACTTAAATTGTACATTGAGTCCAAACATGTTTACATGTCCATACATACACGCACAAAGAAACATGCTTGCGCCCACATAAGAGGAAGCAACGAAGTCATCAAGAGTGTTCATCCTGTTATAACCCAACAACCATGTTCAGCAACATGGATGATCCCAAGGGTTCAATTCTACTCTTATTTTTGTAATGCAATAAGCATTCATCTACTCTAACAGGACATTAAAGAATCTTGCAGTAAAAATATTCAAAATAATCAAATTGTAGATCTGAAGTTTTGCATTATTGTTCGAGAAAAACAGCAGATGAATGCATCAATTGCTTCAAGAAATTGCCAAGTTGCGTTTTAAGTAGAGTTGACAGAAAAAACAACGGCACAACAAAGAAGGGCATCAGGTCTCATAATAGACAATCACTCAAAATTGCACAATTGATTGATTGCCCAAAATATATATGTACTACAGCAAGCTCCCAGAAAATCTAACTAATCTCTGGCCTTACAATAATTCTGAAAACACCTATATAATAATATCAGCTTTAGAGCTGTACTTCAACAAATCTGTCTATCACGCATTTCTCCAATGACCAAAAATTGTGAAGTAAATTGGGATAATAATAGCTAAATTTTATATCATAAAGAGAAAAAAGAAGAAAAAGGGAAGGGATCTAAACAGATCTAAAACGTAAAGAATTGAAAAAGGGGTGACCTTGAGGAATGGAAAGAAGAGGCTGAGAAGCGCAATCACAGACGCAAGGAGGGCAAGTGGAGGAAGAGTGGCTGACGGCGGCTAAGCCTTCCTTGAAGTGCCAATAGAGAGGCGGACCCAGAATGTAACCAGCTAAGCACATACCCATCAAGCCAAGGGCCACTTTCACCACCGTCGCATGATTCATTGCCATAAAAGATTTGGTTGTTGATCAGCAGAAAATTGGGGGTTTAAGGTCGGAGTTGGAGAAGAAAGAAAGTGGCCTGTGACGGTAATGAAAGTGTAGATGCAGAGGTCTCAGTCACAGCCCTCAAATTATCAATCAATAAAATTAATTAAATGGACAGTGAGAAAATAGGAAGACGGAGCACGCGCTTTTGATTTTCCTTTCCTCCTTTTTACCACCTCTATTGCAATTATTCCATAAAAATTACCCTGTTATATATATATATATATATATATATATTTGCTATATCCGTTTAGGCGCTAAAACTGTTTCAGCCGATATACCTTCAAAATTGTAAAAATATGCAAACAGTATTTCTGATGTGTCCGATCAGAATAAACTACAAGTCAAGAGAATACTTATGAATGCAAAACAATTTGTTTTAAAATATATATATTAAAATAACAATTTAAATTATAGAACCTGTGATATGAGCACAACCAAGCATAATGGCAACAAGAGAGATGAACTAGCACTTCCTCAAGGACCAATCATAAGAGCAAGGTCAAAGAAGCTTAAAGAAGTCCTACAAGCATTCATGAGGCCTTATGTAGAGAAGATACAAGTTCAAGAGGGGAAAGAAGCTGAATTGGGCTATGAAGACAAGTTGGGGCCGAATGGTCAAATGGGCCTTCAAGCTATTTTGTTTAGCTTCTATTCTTGTAATGACATATAAATAAATGTATTTGGGCAGCCTAGTACCTTAGAAAACGTTTTGGGCTTATTTAATTAGGTTTGTTTTATTTTTGGGTTTATTTGAGTATTTTGGGTAGTTTAAGTGGGTAGGCTAAAGTTGGGCTTATCTCTTCTAAAGAGTTGGGCCTAAATAACTAATTGAGGCTTAGAAAACATGAGGGGGCCGGATTTTAAAGGGGAGAGCTGAATCTGGATGGGTTTGAGTCAAATTTAGCTTTATGCCTACATTAGTGAACTTGGGGTCCTAAATTTTAGGAATGGCTTTTTCTTGATAAATACTTATTATTTTGGGATATTATTGAATAGAGTTTGATGGAGAAACAATAAGATGAATTTATCTTGAGTGAGTTAGCCAAATTCCACTTATAGCCAAAATTGAGTCTACATTCATTTTCCTTAGGATAATCACTAGCTTTTAGGATTATTTTCAGATTGTATTTATCTTTATTTATTCATGTACTTAGTCCATATTATGGCCAAATACATGTAGATAAAGGTTAGGAATTATCTTTGTTATTTATTTTATTAATTATCTCTTAGAGTTAGTGTTTGATTATAACTTCTCTAGGGAGGGGTGGCTGTCTAGCCTATATAAAGGGCTGAACTTCTTCATTTGTACTTTACATTTTTGCATATCTTATGATTAATGAATTTTCATTTACTGAATTTGTGAGAGTTAATTTCTATTGATTCTTGCTATTGTATGAAGAATTAGACTTAGGCAATTTGCATGGTTAATGTATGCTTGATTCTTATTCTTCTTACTTTCTAAATCAATCTATTATAAGCGTTTCCATTCAATCTTGTTTGGGGGTTCTTTAGATTGGGGGTTTATTCACTTGTTTATGATCAATATTCATGGTATGTTGGCGTTCTAGTTTGCATATAGGCTGGGGTTCCGCATCAATTGGTATCAGAGCTTAGGCTAAGTGATAAATTCTTAACTATCCTTTAATTTTGTCTTCTTGAAATTCTTTCTTTGTTTTGGCCGAATAGGACTTTGCATCTAGTTCCTTATTTGGTTGTTGCTCAATTGTGTTAAATCACCTATCTCAAGTATTTGATCATTAGTTGTGTGATTTATGTTTTGAAAAAAAAAAAAAAGAAAAGAAAAAAAAAAGCTTATATACATATCGAAAAAAAAAATCTGAAAATTACCTTGTGTTCAATTCAGGTCCTATTATCTTGTTAAGTTCAAATTTGATCAATTAAGCTAGAACTTCCATAATTTGTTTGATTTCTTCAAAGGGCAGGTTAAGTACTCGTTGCTTTTAGATTTTGGGTTATATTCTTGCATGCTTTCTTTGATTTTATTTTTGTTGAGTCTATATAAAATCTGTTTAAACTAATCATTAGGTTTAGTTAAACATCGCATTTAAGTGCATCCGTCTTGTCTATTCTTTTCATTCTAAGTTATCAATTTGTGTGTCTAAACTGTTTTTGGTTCCAACTACACTAGTTTAACATATTGCACATTGTTGAACATCTTTATACACTAAAGCGCACGAAATTTATCTCTTGTGTGCTAATTTCTAAGTTTGTTCAATTTGGTCAATTTGCCTCTAGAATTGGTACTTTTTGCTGTTCTTGTTAAGTACTCATTGTTTTCAAATCAAACTACTCAATTGTGCATATTTGTTTGAGTTTGTTTCTGAAGTACAATTGTGAGAAATCAATTTGTGAGTTGAGAGACAAACACGTGAGGTTGAGTGGATCTTTTCTTTACTTGTTTACTTAAGTTTAAAGATGTCTGGAAACAATAGTAAAGATGAGACTGAGATTCCCCATGATACTAAACTTATGATTAAAGCTTTTATGGATAGTTTGCAAAAACTAAATCTCAGGATGGATAGCATGGAGAGTGACCTTAAAGCTTCCAAGGGCAAATATACAAGGGAGGATGAAGTAGACCAATTATACAATGATGATGGAGAAGAGGAGGCTCATTCCTTCCCAATGAGAGCAAGGAGGTATGACAATCGAATGGAAAGTAAAGACAATAATTTGAGTGCTATCAAGATGAAGATTCCCTCATTCAAAGGCAAAAATGACGTGGATGCCTATCTCGATTGGGAAAGAAAGGTAGAGATGATCTTTTCATGCCACCACTATTCAGATGAGAAAAAGGTAAAACTCGCAGCCATTGAATTTTCTGATTACGCACTAATTTGGTGGGATGAGTTATTGAAAAGTAGGAGGAGAAATGGGGAACTCCCTATCACTTCTTGGGAGGAAATGAAAAGAATCATGAGAAAGAAGTATGTGCCTAGTTATTATCATAAGGAACTCCACAATCAGTTACAAAGACTTACACAAGGATCTAGTTCAGTGGAGGATTACTACAAGGAGATGGAGATGCTCATGATTAAAGCAAGCATTGTGGAGGATGAATATCAAACGATGTCTCGCTTTTTGGGAGGTATGAATAGAGAACTTGCTGATATTGTTGAATTGCAGCATTATGTGGATATGGATGATTTGGTGAACATTGCAATTAAAGTGGAGAGACAAAGAAGTAGACGTGGGACAACCAAATCCTATGCAAATTCCAATAATAATAAATGGAATTCAAAGTGGAACAAGGGTGACACAAAGAAAGAATCCACTTCCAAGTACCAGTCAAATTCCAAAGAGAAAACGGTTACTGCACAAAAAGGTACTTCTGAAACAACCCCTAAACCTAATAGACATAGGGACATTCAGTGTTTCAAATGTAAGGGTCGTGGTCATTACGCTAATGAATGTGGGAATAAAAAGACCATGATAATAAGGGGGGATGAAATTGTTTCTGATTCTGAATCTGATAATGACTGTGATGATATGCCACCTTTGGAGGATTGTTCTGATGTAGATGAAAATTTAGAGTATCCTGTTCAGGGAGAGTCCTTAGTGGTGTTGCGTGCATTGAATGTAAATGTAAAAGAAGAAGGACTAGAACAGAGGGAAAACATATTTCATACTAGATGCCTAATAGGTGGGAAAGTCTGTAGCATGATAATTGATGGGAGTAGTTGCGTTAATGTTGCTAGTACAGTCTTAGTTGATAAATTAGGACTTAAAACTAAGAAACACCCTAACCCATACAGACTTCAGTGGTTGAATGATAGTGGGGAAGTTAAGGTGACCAAACGTGTAACTCTATTATTTTCCATTGGTAAATATGAAGATGAAGTCACTTGTGATGTTGTACCTATGCATGCTGGTCATATTTTGCTAGGAAGGCCTTGGCAATTTGATAGGCGCGTATTACATGATGGATTTAGAAATAGGTACACTTTTGAATTTAAAGGATGTAAACACACACTTGCCCCTTTGGCACCTAAAGATGTATATGCAGATCAAGTGAAGATACATCAATCTGCAAAAGAGGTAAAGGGAAGTGAGAAAGAAAAGAAAAATGAGAGAGAAGAGGCCAGTAGTGAAAAGAATAAAAGTAAAGGCCCAATGGTGAGTGACTGCACTAGTGAGAGAAAGAATGAGAGAAGTGCAGGAGAGAAGAAGTTAATGTGTGTTGAGGTAAAAGGAGAGCAGAGTGAGTTGAGTGAAAAATTCAGCAAATATTCCTTTTATGCAAAAGAGAGAGAGTTGAAGAGTGCTTACTTAGGCATGAGAACTTTAGTACTTTTGAGGTTTAAGGACAATTATTTTTCTGAAACTAACCTTAACCCAAATTTGCCTAGTTCTTTTTTTGACTTATTGCAGGATTATAAAGATGTCTTCCCTGAGGAGATACCACCTGGGTTGCCACCAATTAGAGGGATTGAACATCAAATTGATTTTGTTCCTGGTGCACAAATTCCAAACCGTCCAGCTTATCGAAGCAATCCGGAAGAAACAAAGGAGTTGCAAAGACAAGTGGAGGAACTTTTAGCAAAGGGACACGTGAGAGAAAGCCTAAGTCCTTGTGCCGTACCTGTTCTTTTGGTACCTAAAAAGGATGGAACCATGCGCATGTGTGTTGATTGTCGAGCAGTTAACAAAATCACTGTAAAGTATCGCCATCCCATTCCTAGGTTAGATGATATGCTTGAAGAGTTAAATGGTGCTGTAATATTCACTAAAATTGACTTAAAAAGTGGTTATCATCAAATCAGGATGAAGTTAGGTGATGAATGGAAAACTGCCTTTAAAACAAAATATGGTTTGTATGAATGGTTGGTTATGCCTTTTGGTTTAACTAATGCGCCTAGCACATTTATGAGACTCATGAACCATGTTTTGCGTGAATTTTTAGGTAAATTTGTTGTTGTATACTTTGATGATATCTTAATTTACAGCAAAAACCTAGAAGAACATTTAAGGCATGTTGCACTTGTGTTAGCTGTTTTGAGAGAACAACAATTGTATGCTAATTTGAAGAAATGCACTTTTTATGTTGATAGTGTTGTTTTCCTAGGATTTATTGTTAGTGCACGTGGTGTTGAAGTTGATAATGAAAAGGTTAAGGCTATCCAAGAATGGCCAACACCTAAGAATGCAAGTGAGGTAAGGAGCTTTCATGGTTTAGCAAGTTTCTATAGGAGATTTGTTAAAGATTTTTCCACCATTGCTGCACCTTTAAATGAAATCATTAAAAAGTCTGTTGGTTTTAAATGGGGTAAAGAACAGGAAGATGCTTTTAATGCTTTGAAAGATAAATTGTGTACTGCTCCTGTTTTGAAATTACCTGATTTTTCTAAGACTTTTGAGATTGAATGTGATGCTTCTGGGATTGGTATAGGTGCTGTTTTGATGCAGGAAAACCGCCCAATAGCATACTTTAGTGAGAAGTTGAGTGGAGCACAGCTGAATTACTCTACCTATGATAAAGAGTTCTATGCGTTGGTGAGAGCTCTTGAGGTTTGGGAACACTACCTTTTGCCTAAAGAATTCGTGATACACACAGATCACCAGTCTCTCAAATATCTAAAGGGACAAGGTAAGTTGAATAGAAGGCATGGTAAGTGGGTAGAGTACCTTGATACTTTTCCATATGTAATTAAATACAAGCAAGGTAAAGAGAATGTTGTTGCTGATGCGCTTTCTAGGAGATATGCACTGATTTCTATGCTTAGTTCCAAATTGTTAGGTTTTGAGCATTTGAAAGAAATGTATGAGCATGATTCTGATTTTGGTGAAGTGTATAAGGCATGTGAACATTATGCATTTAATAAGTTCTATAGACATGATGGGTTTCTTTTTAGGGGAAAACAACTGTGTATACCTGCATGTTCTATTAGAGAGTTGCTTGTGAAAGAATCGCATAGCGGGGGATTGATGGGACACTTTGGTGTGCAAAAGACTTTAGACATGCTTAATGAACATTTTTATTGGCCTAATATGCGAAAATATGTTGAAAAAGTGTGTGCCCAATGTTTTGCATGTAAACAGGCTAAGTCTAAGTCTTTAAATCAAGGTTTGTATACTCCTTTGCCTGTTCCCACTGAACCTTGGACTGACATTTCCATGGACTTCATTGTAGGTTTACCTAGGACAAAATGGGGAAGGGATAGTGTGTTTGTTGTAGTGGACCGATTTAGTAAAATGGCGCATTTCATTGCTTGTCATAAAACTGATGATGCAACAAACATAGCTGATTTGTTTTTTAGGGAAGTAGTTCGATTGCATGGTATACCTAGAACTATTGTCTCTGATAGAGATTCTAAGTTCCTAAGTCACTTTTGGCGTGTTTTGTGGTGTAAACTTGGTACTAAACTTGTGTTTTCGACTACTTGTCATCCACAAACTGATGGCCAAACTGAGGTTGTTAATAGAACTTTAGGAACTATGTTGCGTGCTATAGTTGGTAAGAATCTTAAAACTTGGGAAGAATGTTTGCCATTTGTTGAGTTTGCTTATAATCGTGCAATTCATACTTCCACAGGGTTTTCACCTTTTGAAATTGTGTATGGTTTTAATCCATTGACTGTGTTGGATTTGATGCCTTTACCTTTGAATGAACTTTCTAATTTAGATGGCAAGGCTAAGGCTGATTTGGTTAAGACAATACATAATAAAGCACGTGAGCACATTGAGAAGAAGAACAAGATGTATGCAAAGCAGGCTAACAAGGGCCGTAGACAAGTGATATTCGAACCAGGAGATTGGGTTTGGATCCATATGCGTAAAGAGAGGTTTCCTAACCAAAGGAAGTCTAAACTTGATGCAAGAGGAGATGGACCATTTCAAGTGCTAAAACGAATCAATGACAATGCATACAAGATTGATTTGCCAGGTGACTATGGTGTAAGTGCAACTTTTAATGTTTCTGACTTATCTCCATTTGACTGTGATTCAGATTCGAGGACGAATCCTTTCGAAGGGGGAGGGGATGATATGAGCACAACCAAGCATAATGGCAACAAGAGAGATGAACTAGCACTTCCTCAAGGACCAATCATAAGAGCAAGGTCAAAGAAGCTTAAAGAAGTCCTACAAGCATTCATGAGGCCTTATGTAGAGAAGATACAAGTTCAAGAGGGGAAAGAAGCTGAATTGGGCTATGAAGACAAGTTGGGGCCGAATGGTCAAATGGGCCTTCAAGCTATTTTGTTTAGCTTCTATTCTTGTAATGACATATAAATAAATGTATTTGGGCAGCCTAGTACCTTAGAAAACGTTTTGGGCTTATTTAATTAGGTTTGTTTTATTTTTGGGTTTATTTGAGTATTTTGGGTAGTTTAAGTGGGTAGGCTAAAGTTGGGCTTATCTCTTCTAAAGAGTTGGGCCTAAATAACTAATTGAGGCTTAGAAAACATGAGGGGGCCGGATTTTAAAGGGGAGAGCTGAATTTGGATGGGTTTGAGTCAAATTTAGCTTTATGCCTACATTAGTGAACTTGGGGTCCTAAATTTTAGGAATGGCTTTTCCTTGATAAATACTTATTATTTTGGGATATTATTGAATAGAGTTTGATGGAGAAACAATAAGATGAATTTATCTTGAGTGAGTTAGCCAAATTCCACTTATAGCCAAAATTGAGTCTACATTCATTTTCCTTAGGATAATCACTAGCTTTTAGGATTATTTTCAGATTGTATTTATCTTTATTTATTCATGTACTTAGTCCATATTTTGGCCAAAATTGAGTGAGTTAGCCAAATTCCACTTATAGCCAAAATTGAGTCTACATTCATTTTCCTTAGGATAATCACTAGCTTTTAGGATTATTTTCAGATTGTATTTATCTTTATTTATTCATGTACTTAGTCCATATTATGGCCAAATACAAGTAGATAAAGGTTAGGAATTATCTTTGTTATTTATTTTATTAATTATCTCTTAGAGTTAGTGTTTGATTATAACTTCTCTAGGGAGGGGTGGCTGCCTAGCCTATATAAAGGGCTGAACTTCTTCATTTGTACTTTACATTTTTGCATATCTTATGATTAATGAATTTTCATTGACTGAATTTGTGAGAGTTAATTTCTATTGATTCTTGCTATTGTATGAAGAATTAGACTTAGGCAATTTGCATGGTTAATGTATGCTTGATTCTTATTCTTCTTACTTTCTAAATCAATCTATTATAAGCGTTTCCATTCAATCTTGTTTGGGGGTTCTTTAGATTGGGAGTTTATTCACTTGTTTATGATCAATATTCATGGTATGTTGGCGTTCTAGTTTGCATATAGGCTGGGGTTCCGCATCAACCTGTAAGGTACAAAGGCTCAACACATAAGCTACACTTACAGGTTTTGAAAGAAAGCAAAATAATTACAAACTTTGGAGGTAAACACTCAGTTCGAGATTACAAGGGGTTTTTGCTCAACACATGAGCCATCTAAAATCTGATCTAAGTGTGAGAGTTTGAACACTGAGAATCCTCTCCAAATTAGTCTCTGCCTTCAACAGGGAAGAAGGGTTCCTTAAATAGAGAGCTTCCGTTAATTAAGAGAGCCTGAATTGACTAGATGAGCTGTAAAGGGATTCCTTCACATGCTGGGTGCCTGTCCATCAATTATGGCTATTTGAAAATTAAAAAAAAAAAACAACCGAAAGTAGCCGACAGAATAAAGTTTTACTGTTTTGGTTTTTTTGACTTTTCATACTCTTTTTTTTTTTAGATAGGCTGGGCCTTTTACAAATTTGTGGGCTTAGCCTATGTTTAAAACTTAAAAGAAAATAAATGAGCTAAGCCCATATTTACAAAATGCCTTGTTTATGGGCTTAAATAAGAGTTTAAAAAAATGTTGTAGCAGTCAACTCCGTTATTATCTCCCAAGTCAACTATGGGCTCGGATCCTGAGGAAGAGCCTGCTTTTGAGGGGCCTGAAGAAGCTTTTGAAGATGAGCCCTTGCTTTGGAGAAGTTGGGCCATAATCTTAAAGTATTCTTTTTCAGTTTTTACTGCCGCCAATTGGGTCTGTGCGAAGGACTTCTGGGCCAGAAACTAAGTTGTTGCTGGCTCTGGTTTGAGAAGACCTTGACTTTGGAGCCATAAGTTAACGGCCGATTTTCTGATGGAGTCCGGAATAGAAAACTTCGTCCACCATCTAATTTTAAATCTTCTGACCAGGTTTATTTGGGCTTCCTGCTGATGGTAATCCAAATACCAGGCTGTCACCTATGGTAAGAAAAACCTTGTGGCAAAAAGTAATAAAGGATGGAACGTTATTTCCTTGTTAGAGAGTTTGTAAGAGGTTTTAAAGAGGTTATAACTTTCCTGAATTTGGGGTTTTAGGATTTCAGGAGAAGTTCCATACAATTTTCACCAATGAGCGAACCAAAAAGGAATTTTAGAAGGCTCATGTTTGAGGTTGAAGTAAAACAATCAAGTGTGGGTGAAATTTGTGTTTTGGAAAAGAAAAGCATTGTACTAGGCCTGTTGATAATTCCAGTATGAATAGGTCCGGCAATGGTTGTAGGTGGTTTTGAAATCAACGGGAAAGGTTTTAGGTTGGTGAAGGTTTTGTCCCCACTCGAGAGGAGAGAGAACATTATTGATTTTTCTCATTAAGTAATTGACTTGTCTGGTTTTAGGATTGTCCACAATGGACACAGAACCCGTCAATTCTAAGATTGCCCTGTAATAAGGCTGGAGTTTTGTTAAATCTCATGGTTTAAAAAACCAGCTTTTGGGGAAAACTCTTGAAATGGCCATCTGAGGTTTTTGAAGATAAAATCCTTCCTCAATGGTCCAAATGTATTGAAAATACATTTTAACAAAATAATTTGAAATATTTTTTGACTGAGATAAAATAATTTCAAAACTATTTTGGGTTAAAATAATTTTTGAAAATTCCTCTTGTGAGGATTTTGAAGAAACAACTCCGAGGTCGGAAGGTTTGACAAGTATTCTATCACAAGATGTTTCTTGTGTAGGTTTTGAAATTTGTTTAGAGGAGTGTTTTGAGAATGAAGATCCTTCCTCTTGATTTGAAATGGTTTGAGGGGTTTTACCTGTTTGCTGTTCAGCAAGCACTTTGAAAAGGGAGTCAAGTTCTGGCTGTTTGGAAAGAGTCTCGATCCATTGTTGGACCTGAGACTGTTTGGCAAGGGCGGCCTAATCTTTTTCAACAATTTGGGCCCATGATTTAATTTCTGTGGCAGACGAAGCTGCTACAGGTTTTAAAACTTTTCGGTGCTCTTTCTATACCTCTTTTCCCTTTCCTTTGGATTTTCTTAGCATTTTAAGTCCTGTTTTGGAGGAACTCTCTGGTTAGAAAATCAAGAATCGAGTTTTCATCTCCCTTAATAAATTCAATTTCAAAATCAAATATACTAAGGATAGCTTGCCATCGAGCAAAAATTTGTTTTGATGCAATATTTTGAACATTTTTTTGTAAAACTTCCTTGGCAGATTTGCAATCAATCCGAAGTAAAAACTTCAGATTTAGTAAATCGCTTTGGAATTTTAAAATACACATGACAATGAAAGAATTTCTTTTTTAATTGTAGAATAATTCCTTTGGTAATCATTTCAATGTGCAAATGTGAACTCGACTATGCATTCTTTCCCGCCCACACTTTTTTTTAAAATGCCTCCATAGCTTAAGTCAGACGCATTACTCTCAACAATTTTAGGTGCCAAGGGGTCAGCTAAATGTAGGCATGGGATTTCCTTAACCTGTTTCTTAATCTGTTGAACTATATTTGTATGTTCGTCAATTCAGGCTATAGGATTTTTCTTCAACCTATCATGCAAGGGTTTTGCTAACCGGTTGATGTTTGGACAAAAATCTAGAACATAATTGTGACGCGCGCCGAACCCAGAAAGGGCCCTCGCTTGAATCCGCTTTTAGGATTCGAGCGACTGGTTCGCGTCTTTTAATCATGGGCGCCATGAGACATCTTGGATGCTTCCTTCCCAATAGAATATTGGAAAGAAACATCTACCCTACGACACCTTTGAGGTATCATGGAATCGCCACCTAATTTACAAGAAACTGAAAAAAATCTCTAACCTCTTATTGGTATAGACCAGAGATTGGTGTTCTGAACTTTTCTCTTATTTATGCTTTGGTTAATTATAAATGAGTTTTTAACTTTCTAAAATTGTATCTCTTATGTCACACGATTAATACATTTAAATTAAAAGGTGCATCGCAAGCATTCAAAAAAGCGATAAAGGAAAGCTATAGATAAAACGATAAAGGAAAGCGGTAAACACACCAAGCACACAATTACAAGAGAGATAGGGGCGAAATACAATCCTCTTAAAAGAAGATTAAAAGATATTGCCCCAAAATTAATTACAAGGGTCCAAAAGAAAATAAATATAAATTTGAAACAATCAAACAAAATCAAACATGAGAAAAAAAAAACATATATAAATCGGGGCATTTGTTGGGTTTAGGAACATTGGTTCATTCGCGCTTATTTTGAAAAGGATTCGAAAAGTTATTTGATTGCTAGTTTGAAAAATCGGGATGAGTGATCCCATTTTGGAGAAAAAGGAACTCTTCGTTTTATTGTGGTATCTTTTATTGTTTGGCTAAAATGAGAGACATTGGTACCAATTTTATTAATAAAAAATTCTAATTTAATTATAAAAATAATTTTGTGATTTTTCATCTCACGCGTGCGTAAATAAAATAATTATTTTACAAGTAAACATAACAAAAAGAAGGGAAATAAGGAAGGTCTCACCAAGCCGATGTAGTCCTCTACGCGTCGTGACCTATCTGGGGAGCCACGGGGATACTCACATAATGCAAGTCACAATAAAGCTCAGACAAGAAAAATAATATTAAAATATTAGTAATAATTCTAAAAATTAATCAAATGAAGATAAAATGAATATTGGGCACAATAATAAATAATGATAATAACAATAATAATAGTAATAATAATAATAATGATGATGATGATGATGATGATGACGACAACGTGAAATGATAATGATAATAATAATAATAATAATAATAATAATAATAATAATACAAAACAAGCATACATAAAATAATAACAAATAAATAATACAGTGATAATAATAATAGTAATAATAATAATGATAATAATAATAATAAGGGACAATAATAATCAACAATAATGAATATAACATAAATAATAATAATAATAATAATAATGACTACAATGTGGAATGATAATGATAATAGTGATAAAAACAAGTATGCATGAAATAATAACGAATAAATAATATAGTGCTGACAATAACAATAATAATAACAATAATAGTAGTAGTAAAAATAATAACAGGAGAGTCACAAAGAAATCAAATTAAAGCAAACAAATAATATATTAACAGTGACATTAACACATTAAAATGCTAAAAATAAATAATAGACATGATAATAATAATAGCAAAAATAATAATAATAACAATAATAAATGATGAACAAAATAAGTAAGAACGGGTCCAAAAATACTTACCCTCAGAATTTATTGATCAAAAAATAGGATACCTTGATCCGTCCTCCTTGTCGATTTTTGTTGTGATAAATATTTGGAGAAAATATGAAAATTTGTGTTTTAAAACAAGTTTAACTCAAGAAATTATTTTGGTGAAAATATTTTCTGGTGAAAAAATAGAGCAAAGGAAATTAATTTTCCAAACTCAAAATCATCCTGGAACTAAAAAGAAAAATTCTTGAAGAAAAAGAAGGAAGAAAGAATTAAAAGCTTTTGAATTTCCCTTGATTTTTGCCTTAAGGAAACCCACGTCTGCCCCTTTGCTTGAGAGAAAACTTTCTCTTTTTTTTCTTTAAATAAAATGCAGCCCCCTGAAAACGAAACCCAGTTTTTTGTTTTAATTTGCTGGGTTGTCCCAAAATAAAGAAAGACAATTTATTCTTTTAATTTTTCTTCCCAAAAATTGCACAGAAAAGGAAAAAAATTAGCGGTCAAAACGGACTGAAACGCAGAAAATGCAGGTCGGGACTGGGCGAGCAAATATGCCCGTGTGAAGGAGGGAAGACGCGTGCCCCAAGTGGCGCTCTCGCCTGCGGGAAAACGTGCCCTAATGGGGCTCGCGCTTGCGTGGGCGCGCTCCCAAGGGATGAAATGCGGCCACTTTATAAGTGGCCGCCCGCACGATGGCCACTTATAAAGTGGCCGCGTGATGGCCACTTTATAAGTGGCCGCGCAATGGCCACTTAAGAATTTATTTTTTTTTTTAAATTCTTCTTTTTTTTTTCTTTTTCAAATTCTTTCTTTATTTTTTTTATCTTAATATTAAATCTTTTTTTTTTCAATTAAATTAATTAATTAATTTAATTCTCTTTTTTAAAATATCAAAAATTTTGATATGTATATAAAAAACACTTCCTAATAATTTTAATTAATAATTTTTTTTAATACTAATAATTTTTTAGATATATTTATTTGTCTATTTTTATTTAAAAATAACGAGGGTCTTGATAAGGAAAACATCATTTTCGACACTTTTGCTTGTGAGCCGGTGTCATTTTCATCATCGAGTAATTCTGTTCTTGGACCGTCTCGAAACCCGGTGTCTACAGTTGCCCCCCAATTTTAGAAAATTCTAGGACTTAAGTGCCTAAGTGAGCCAAAATTCAGAAAAGAAGGGAAGAGACACGTACCTGAGGCGGTCGTTTTTCTAGTCTGGATGGTATTGTTGGAGTGGTTGTTGCCATGTTGTCGGTGTATTGTCTTTTATTGCAGTGGTAGTGCCGTGATCGTCCAAACCCTTCGTAGAGCGGTATTGCCGTCATCGTGCAAACCATTATGATGCGGTAGTACTGTGGTCGTGCAAACCTTCCGTAGAATGGTAGTGCCGCCATCGTGCAAACCCTTTTAAAGCGGTAGTGGCGTGGTCGTGCAAACCTTCCATAGAATGGTAGTGCTGCCATCGTGCAAACACTTTTGAGATTTGAAACAATAGTGCCATGATCGTGCAAACCCTCCGTAGAGCGGTAGTGTCATCATCGTGCAAACCGTTCTGAAGTGGTAGTGTCGTGGTCGTGCAAACCTTCTGTAGAATGGTAGTACCGCCATCGTGCAAACCCTTTTAAGATTTTGAAGCAGGAGTGTCGTGATCGTGCAAACCCTCCATAGAGCGATAGTGCCGTCATCGTGCAAACCATTCTGAAGTGGTAGTGCCGTGGTCGTGCAAACCTTCCGTAGAATGATAGTACCGCCATCGTACAAACCCTTTTGAGATTTGAAGCAGTAGTGCAGTGATCGTGCAAACTCTCCGTAGAGCGGTAGTATCGTCATCGTGAAAACCGTTGTGAAGTGGTAGTGCCGTGGTCGTGCAAACCTTCCGTAGAATGGTAGTACCGCCATTGTGCAAATCCTTTTGAGATTTGAAGCAGTAGTGCCGTAATCGTGCAAACCTTCCGTGGAGCAGTAGTGCCGCCATCGTGCAAACCGTTCTGAAGTGGTAGTGCCGCCATCGTGCAAACCGTTCTGAAGTGGTAGTGCTGTGGTCGTGCAAACCTTCCGTAAAATGGTAGTGCCGCCATCGTGCAAACCCTTTTAAAGTGGTAGTGCCGTGGTCGTGCAAACCTTCCATAGAATGGTAGTTCCGCTATCGTGCAAATCCTTCTGAGATTTGAAGCAGTGCCTCCTGGGAGATCTTTGGTTAATTGCTTGTTTTGATTGATGTCGCCACTTGGCTTTTGTCGGCATTCGCATCGGTTCTCTCTTTCTGCAAGACTTAGAAAGCAAAATATGTAGAAAAAGTGATGAGCCTCCACGTGAGATGCATATGTATGCAGGAATGCAGGACAAGAATTCGTCTAAGTGGATTTTGGAGGCGATAGCTGGTTTGGTCGCGATTTGCAGTAGGATCAGTGCCCTCTGGAATTGCTTTTGAGTTTCATGCCACTGGGGGATTATGAGATTCTCTTCTGATACCTGTAGTCATTTTTTGAAGGTAGTACGTCTCTCGTGGATTTTCACACTAGCTTTTCTTAGAGGGAAATGCGTCCTGTTCGGATTTTCACATAACTCTGTGCCTTATTTTTTGCCTATAATGGACCCAACCCAATCAAGCGGCTTTTATCATTATTTTATTTTTTGTAGGATAGACTGCCTATTCCCAGGTTTTTACCCTACCCTTTGGCCTAATTTTTGCTTAGAGCGCCAGTCACGGTTTTTATCTCTAACGGCCCCCCTTTTTTTTTTTTAGTAAGAGAAGTTGGAGTTATTGCGAAAGATCTTCCAGGTACGGGCGGCATGTGCTTATCTCTCAGATTATGGTTGTATGAGCTTGGTTCTTGTCATGAAGATGCTATAGAATTGGCTTCACAGTTGATAGCAGGATGAGTTGACTGAAGCGCCTGAGTAGTGAGAATGGTAGAGGGTAGACAGTAACAATGTATTGGTTTTATGCCGGACCCAGACAACTTTGAGTGTGCAAGATGAACTGCTCTGATCATACCAATACATCTTTGCATAAATGCATATATTTCAATCTGATTTCATTCTTTGCATAAATGCATATATTTTAATCTGATTTCATAACGCATGATCACTATTTGGCATTAACTTGAAAAAATATGAGACCTCATCTAATTTCGAGATAGATTTTGAGAGCATCAAACTCCTGTTATCAATCAACCCTCGCAGGTTTTCTTGATTGAATATTTTCTCTCTTTTTTATTTTTTTATTTTTTTACTTAGCCTTTGTCATGGACCCTTCTTCAGTTCGTCGGTGCGGACTGGTTCTTTGAACTTGCTTCCCCTGCTGTCTGTTGGAACGCTGCTTCCTTAGGTAACAGCTTTTCAAGAACAAATGGGTCTTCATATGTTGGTCTGGATTTTTCTCGTCTATTTGGAATACTCGGACCTATTTGATTGAGGACCAAATCTCACTCTTTCAGTGGGTGCTTTCGGATTTTCTGCCCAAATGACCAGATGAGGTGTTTTCCGATAGACCTGGTTGCAAAAATAATCCCAAAACCCATTTTCGCTTGACGTGCTTTAGTTTTGTAGCTGTTGCTTCCATGACTGCCCCTTAAGGATTTGGCGTACTTCAACGGGTACTAGTGTTTTTGCCTCATGCATCAAGGAGTAAGGCGTGACTCTTGTAAGGGTTCTAATTGCAGACCCCAGAATGGCTCTACTCCATAACTTTCTTGGCCTTGCTTTTGTTTGGCATCTCAGTTGCATGTCATCAGCTCACCTCTCATACAGCACACCCTTTATACTGATAGGCTGGGTGGATGGCTTATGAATTAGTCTTCAGGTCTTTTCCAGTGGTAAAAGAAGAATGGCGAGATGCGGGTATGTGTAGATCCGCAGGATTTGAAAAAAGCTTGCCCCCAAGTAGTATTCCCTTGCCCCCTAATTTTTTATTTTTTATTTTATTTTTTTTTTGCTCCCCAATTTTTTTTTTGCTCCCAATTTTTTTTTACAAGCTTCGCTCAAATCCTGAAGTTTACACGTACGCGCACTTTTCTTCTCAACCATTAGGACCATTGTTGTTCAATCTAGTCGGGCATTGTGTTTCAGTAAAAATTTTGGCCCCGTTCCTGCTTAAGGGTCTCTCCTCTCAACCATTTTTGCCAACCTCAGCTTGAGTCTTCCGAGCTTCCGTGTCACTGGTCCACGATCAGGATATGTTGGCGTATCATGTTCAATGGCTTCATAATCATCTCCTAGCACGTCTTCGTAGGTCCGGGCAAAGACTTTTTATTATTATTATTTTTTTATTCTCTCAAAATTATCCTCTCTTCAGGAGTTATACCAGATGCTACCAGGATTTTATTTAGATTCCCTAAAGTTTTGAGATTAGATGGGGTCATATTAATTTGATTAATGTTAAAAATGAATGAATGCCTCGTGATAATGAGAAATGAAATCATTAGAAACACCATAAAAATAAACAAAAATTATCCATTATATTGAAATAGCTAAGCTATGGTAAGGAGTTCTCAAATTAAAAACAAATAAAGCATCTAAAAAACATAGTTTTCATATAGCCCTTCTGATAAGTGGCAGCAGCGTACTCATCTTGCTAGAACCGATCAAACTCATGGCGGGAGAACTGCATTGTAGCTCGTCTTCTTCTTCTTCTCTCTCTTCTCAGGTCAGAGATCTGCTTGGAGTCCATGAGATCCTGGATTTTGCCCCTCAAGATTTGGCAATTTTCTGTCAGATGCCCAGTGTGTTGATGGTAGGCGTAGTATTGATCACTTTTATGCCCCGGCTGTCCCTGACTCAAGGCTGGCCTGGGCGGCAATGGTTGTAACTTGCCCTCCTACATTTGCTTCTCGAAAACCCATGATAAAGGTCTGCCCAGATCAGAATAGTGCCTTTGAGCTATTTCAGCCATTGGTACTTTCCCTGTCCTTCTTGTACCGCTGCTACCAACTCCTAGTCTTGCGGGGCTAGTAATAGTCTTATTGAGGGGTGCCCGGGTAGTTGCCATGAGTTGAGCTTGAAGAACTAGCGCCATGGCATCCATCCTTTCCTTAATTGTCGCCAACAACCTCTTTTTGAGCTCCTCGAACCTTCTATCCATCTCTTGGGTCATTAAGGCACGAGTCTCTTCTATAATAGGCAATTCAACTTGTTCAACAGCAGGGGCCATAGGCAGTTGCCTGGTATTTGGTGCTATCTGAGCAGCGATATTTTCCATCATGGCCAATATCCTCCTTTCAAAGTCCTCTAGTTTCTTGGCAAGGTCTAAGGTAGTTAAAGCTCCGGTCTCAATCGAAGATGATGCATTAGTCGTAGAGAGTGACTTAGAATCCCAAACAGGCACTAATTCTAACAATCCAAAGGGTGAGTCTGTCTTCACTAGTCGACCGTCAGAACCTCTAGTCCACTTGGATGAATCTATGGTGGCTGAAAGATCAAGATTGTTAAAATAATGCATGGATGACATATACAATGCATGATCGTGCCATTCAAATGGTCTTTGATGAGTGCGAGATCAATGGATTACCACAATATGATGGGATGCATGGAAGAAAATTACACGCAGGATGATATGTACACGTGAAAAAATAATATGCAGATGAAAAGATATATACACACACAGCATGAGATTATACGCAGGATGATATGCACATGTGGAAAGTAGCATGCAGACGGAAAGATACATACACACATAACCTGGGATAAAATATATTATGATTTATATATACATGTATTTATTTTATTGACATGCATGAATGACATGCGATACGCGAGCGTGCTGTGCAGTGTCCACAACCACTTGCAAGCAGATAGATCATTCCAACCTTATCACTCCCACATACGAGGTCGTGCAGTCTCTTTCCTAGGTGGGCTTTATCCGAGGGTTAGCAGGGAACCCATCGGACACATATGGTGCACGGTGGAAAACCGACAGCATAACAGTCTTAATCTAATACGCATTCGTATGGGTTTTGGCCGCTACGTATTTGGGCAATTCAATCAAGTTAAGGTGGGCTTACCGGGGCATGAAAGCCTTTGATAAAGAACCACTTAATTTGCTTGGCTTTGTTAATACGTGACGGCCCACATCACAAGCATCGTATTAAGGATCATACCACCTAGTGAAAGTTTTTATTTGTCATTATATGAGTTTTGCTCGATAGTGATTTTTTTTTAGGTCTACCCAAGCATGGTCCCTGCCGATGGGTCTAGCTCATCACGAGCATAGCAATCGATTAGGTCTCCATTTGATATACCATTAATGGTACGAGGCTTGGGTTGGTGATTATCCTTAACATTTCCCTACAATGAGTGAAAGTAGGGTCGTGCTTCGGGAACGCACCAAGGTAAGATAGGGGACCAACTAACATAGTTCTAAGGCCCTAAAATGATGCAATGTAATTTTCAAAAAGGGATAGAATTTTAAGTTTTAAAAACTCAAATATATATTTTAACCAAAACACTTTCAGAGCGAAGTCTCAAACAGTCCCCAGTGGAGTCGCCGCTGTGATGCGCACCGAACCCAGTAAGGGCCCTTGCTTGAATCTGCTTTTAGGATTCGAGGGACTGGTTCGCATCTTTTGATCAAGGGCGCCATGAGACATCTTGGATGCTTCCTTCCCAATAGAACATTGGAAAGGAACATCTAGCCCCACGGCACCTTTGAGGTATCATGGAATCGGCACCCAATTTATAAGAAATTGACAAAAGTCTCTAACCTCTTATTGCTCTAGACCAGAGATTGGTGTTCGAAACTTTCCTCTTATTTATGCTTTGGTTAATTATAAATGAGTTTTTAACTTCCTAAAATTGTATCTCTTATCTCACATGATTAATGCATTTAAATTAAAAGGCGCATTGCAAGCATTCAAAAAAGCGATAAAGGAAAGCTATAGATAAAGCGATAAAGGAAAATGATAAATGAAAGCGGTAAACACACCAAGCACACAATTACAAGAGAGATAGGGGTGAAATACAACCCCCTTAAAAGAAGATTAAAAGATATTGCCCCAAAATTAATTACAAGGGCCCAAAAGAAAATAAATACAAATTTGAAACAATCAAACAAAATCAAACATGAGAAAAAAAACATACATAAATCGGGGCATTTGTTGGGTTTAGGAACATTGGTTCCTTTGCGCTTATTTTGAAAAGGGTTCGAAAAGTTATTTGATTGCTAGTTTGAAAAACCGAGATAAGTGATCCCATTTTGGAGAAAAAGAAACTCTTCGTTTTATTGTGGTATCTTTTATTGTTTGGCTAAAATGAGGGACATTGGTCCCAATTTTATTAATAAAAAATTCCAATTTAATTATAAAAATATTTTTGTGATTTTTTATCTCACGCGTGCATAAATAAAATAATTATTTTACAAGTAAACACAACAAAAAGAAGGGAAATAAGGAAGGTCTCGCCAAGCCGACGTGATCCTCTACGCGTCGTGACCCATCTGGGGAGCCACGGGGACACTCATATAATGCAAGTCATAATAAAGTTCAGACAGGAAAAATAATATTAAAATATTAGTAATAATTCTAAAAATTAATCAAATGAAGATAAAATGAATATTGGGCACAATAATAAATAATGATAATAATAATAATAATAATAATAATAATAATAATAATAATAATGATGATGATGATGATGATGATGATGACAACGTGAAATGATAATAATAATAATAATAATAATAATAATAATAATAATACAAAACAAGCATACATAAAATAATAACAAATAAATAATACAGTGATAATAATAATAGTAATAATAATAATGATAATAATAATAATAAGGGACAATAATAATCAACAATAATGAATATAACATAAATAACCATAATAATAATAATAAGATAATAATAATAATAATAATAATGACTACAATGTGGAATGATAATGATAATAGTGATACAAAACAAGTATTCATGAAATAATAACGAATAAATAATATAGTGATGACAATAACAATAATAGTAGTAGTAATAATAATAACAGGAGAGTCACAAAAAAAATGAAATTAAAGCAAACAAATAATATATTAACAGTGATATTAACACATTAAAATGCTAAAAATAAATAATAGACATGATAATAATAGCAAAAATAATAATATTAACAATAATAAATGATGAACAAAATAAGTAAGAACGGGTCCAAAAATATTTACCCTCAGAATTTATAGATAGGAAAATCGGATGCCTTGATTCGTCCTCCTTGTCGATTTTTGTTGTGATAAATATTTGTAGAAAATATGAAAATTTGTGTTTTGAAACAAGTTTAACTCATGAAATTATTTTGGTAAAAATATTTCCTGGTGAAAAAATAGAGTAAAGGAAATTAATTTTTCAAGCTCAAAATCATCTTGGAACTAAAAAGAAAAATTCCTGAAGAAAAAGAAGGAAGAAAGAATTAAAAACTTTTGAATTTGCCTTGATTTTTGCTTTAAGGAAACCCACGGCTACCCCTTTGCTTGAGAGAAAACTTTATCTTTTTTTTCTTTGAATAAAATGCAGCCCCCTAAAAATGAAACCCAGTTTTTTGTCCCAAAATAAAGAAAGACAATTTATGCCCGTGTGAAGGAGGGCGCGCACGCCTGCGGGAAAACACGCCCCAATGGGGCGCACGCTTCCGCGCGCTCGCATGGTCGCGCAAAGTGGCCGGCCGCGCGATGGCCACTTATAAAGTGGTTGTATGGCCACTTTATAAGTGGCCGCGCAATGGCTACTTAAGAATTTAATTTTTTTTTTAAATTTTTTTTTCATTTTCAAATTCTTTCTTTATTTTTTTTTATCTTAATATTAAATCCCTTTTTTTTCAATTAAATTAATTAATTAATTTAATTCACTTTTTTAAAATATCAAAAATTTTGATATGTATATAAAAAACACTTCCTAATAATTTTTAATTAATAATTTTTTTAATACTAATAATTTTTTAGATATATTTATTTGTCTATTTTTATTCAAAAATAACGAGGGTCTCGACAAGAAAAACATCATTTTTGACACTTTTGCTTATGAACCGGTATCATTTTTACAATCGGGTAATTCTGATTTTGGATCGCTTCGAAACCCGGTGTCTACAATAATTCAGACTTCCAGAGGTTTTTGAAATGTTGTTCAATTGACTCTGAAAAGACAAGAACATCATCAATATAAACAATACAAAAGTTCGAAAAATGATTAAAAATCTCATTTATAATTCTTTGGAATTCTGAAGGAGCGTTTTTTAAATCAAATGGCATAATCGTCTACTCATACTGTCCAAATGGAACAGTAAAAGCAGTTTTGTAACGATCTTTTGGTTCAATCTGAATTTTTCAAAAACTTGATTTCATATCAAATTTTTAGAAAACAAATGCAGAATGAGTTTTTGCAAAAGATCTTTTTTGTTGGGAATCGGATACCGAATCCATTTTAAAGTCTTGTTTAATGGTTTGTAATTAATTACAAGTCTAGGTGTGCCTCTTTCAATTTAAGAGTTTTTGTTAACATAAAAAGCTGCACAACTCTAGGGAGATCTAGATTCTGTGATTAGATCCTTTTGTTTTAAATATTGAATCTCTTTTTTGTAATGTTCTTCGAGTTCATGATTTATTTGAATGGGTCTAGATTTTATTGGAATTTGCCTTTCTGAAAATTCATTTTCATATGGTAGATCAACCATATGTTGTTTTTTGTTCCAAAAAGTATTTGGTAAATCTGAACAAACTTCATTTTCAATTATTTTTTGAAAATCAGAATTCTTTATTTTACCAAATAATTTTCCAAACGCTTTTGGATTTTAAAGAAGGAAACATCCTGTTTAAGAAATTGTAAATGTTTTTGTTTTCCTTGAATTATACAATTTAATTCACTTTTGTAAACAGAACAGGCTTTCAAAAGATTTAGATTTCTTGTTTTGGGTTTTTCAACAAAAGGAAAAAGAAACATCATTATACGTAACAGAATAGGGAGTAATCATATTAATAAATGGAGCCCCTAGAATGACAGTATGACTAATATTTTCCAGTAAAACAAAAGGAGTTTTGATGAAGATGCTACCATTTTAAATGGAAGCTTTTGTTTTTAATTTTATTTTCATATCAGAGTTGTTAGTTGCAACAAGTTTTTCAGAGGTTTTCTCAGAAAACCTTTATAGGACGATACAGCTTTTTAAGCAATTTAAATCCGCTCCAGTATCAAAAAGAGTGACTGTATCAATTTTGAAATCGTTTGAAAAAACAAGGGAAATTTTTACCAAATATTTTCTCGTGGTTATTTCTCTTAAAATAAACAAGAAATCATTTGGAGCATTTTCTAAACTTTGAATTTCATTTTCTAAGTCTAGATTAGCAGTTTCGTTTTCTTTTTTGTCTTCATTCTCATTATTATCACTAGAACTGGAGTCTTGAGAGAAAAGAGTATGAAGGAGGTTCGAATCGTTCTCCTGTTTTTCTTTAAGAGTTTTGAACTCTTGTTTGACAATTTTTATTGCTTCCTATAGAGATTGAATTGTCACAGGAGGTTTGGACTTTGTTTTAGTACCTAAAATCTTGGTAAGATCATAAGTACTATTTGGTATTAGTTTGAAAGTGGATGGTTTGGGAGACTTTGGTTCAAAAGACTTCAAAAGTTTCTCTATGATTTCTTTTTGAAGTTTTGAATCTTTCACTTGTTTAATTATATCAAGGATTAATTCCTGATCTTTTGTTAAAATATTTATTGATTTGAAACTAGTGTCCGACTCACTACTAGAGAAATCAAGGACAGCTATTTCATCATTTTGAAAAGAATTTTCTGTTTTTGTTGATTCTGTTTAAGTTTCACTATCCGTAATTTCAAGGAGG
This sequence comes from Excoecaria cochinchinensis, assembly GCA_947683425.1. Lineage (NCBI taxonomy): Eukaryota > Viridiplantae > Streptophyta > Magnoliopsida > Malpighiales > Euphorbiaceae > Excoecaria > Excoecaria cochinchinensis. The sequence continues at coordinate 19,010,835 of CANTUQ010000119.1, forward strand.
AGTGCTTCAATCTTTTGAATTATTTTTTCCTCAACTTGTAATTCATGGAGTTTTTTTTATTGAATCTACAATATTTTGAAATGTGACCAGGTCCGTTAAATTTATAACAAGTTACCTATTTTTGAAATTGTGATTTAAAGGGTTGTTTTGAAGACTGCCTTTTCTTGTGAAAATTTTGAGGCTTTGATTTTTTTATAGAACTCCCCTTTGTTTGGTTTTGAAGAAAATCGCTTGTGAGGCTTTTTGTAGGTTTTTGAACAGGAACCTCCACAGGTTTTTGTTTGGTTTTCTGTGGATATTTCAAACTATTTACAAAATGATCCTAGTTTTCGCCTAGTTTTCTTCATTTCCCATTTTAAATGTTTTTGAAGCTTTAAATCTTGGCAGATTTTTAAACTTTCCTTTTGAGTGAAGCTAACCAGTTCTCCATAAGTTAAATGGTTATCGGGAATTTGGCTAATACCCCACGTTTCTTTGATTTTGTTCCTAACTCTTTCCCCTAAAAAGGTAGGAAGACCTGCAAGGAATTTTTCTTTCCAAAAAGGTTGGTTGGAATCTTCCCTAAGAATAATCCTAGTCAAGAACGTGTTTTTATAATTTTGAAAATCAGAAAGCTTTTTACACCTAAGGTTTGAAAGCAATTCTGCGTTTTTGTCTTTTAAATGAGAAGGGTCACCAATGAAGTGTAGACTAATCGTATGGATTAGAGTTGCTACAACATCAGGTATGGGGTTACTTAACTCATCGAGAATGGGTGCTCCATCCTCTATGGTCTGAATGACACTTAATATTTCTAATTGTTGTTGGGCAGTGAAATGGTAATCCCACCATCCTTTCAGTTGGCCTGAAAATTCTGCTATAAGGAGTTCAGCAATAGCTCTATCAGGTGTATTCGTTTGGGTTTTGTAAGCATTGGAAGCCATAGTTATCTGCTGTAGAAGACTAAGGATGTTATATTCAGACATACCATCTATGTTCCATTCATAAACAGTACTGGCATTGAACTTAAACTGAGACAAAATGTTTGGTCTATTTTCTATGCCTAAGTTTGGTGCTATGGTCATGGCCAAAGGTTGGCCTTTTTGCCAATGGTGTCTACACAACTCCTCTTCCTGTGTTTGTTCTTCAGAATCAGATACCTGATCTAAAGTGCTAACAGTCTTGTTACGGTCAGGGGTGTCTTGTACAACTACTGGTGTAGAGGTAGAGGTATGCTCTATCCTACTGAATTGGATTTTAAGAGATTCGATAAAATCTGATTTACCTTCCCTGAACAGTTTTTAACTTGTTTTTAAAACCTGAAAAGGTTTAAATACAGGACTTTTTAGTTTTGACTCTATTGATTCAACCTGGGAAACAACAGTGATTTTTTGGGTTTCCTCTATCCTAGTTAACTGCTTGGCAATCGTACTAAGATGAGTGTTTGTAAAGTTGTTTTGTTGAAGAATATTTTTAATATCCTTATTTGAATCATTACTTGGGGTTTTGTAGGGTGCCACATCTATTGTAGTTTCTAGATGTGCAATTTTTATTTATCTTAAATGTGGATGTTTAGATTGAGTTATTTTCCCATCTACCATTTCCCATTCTGTAACCTTATTTCTGATGTTAATAGGGTTGACAGACTAAATTCATTTTGAAATGCATAAATTTTAAACCAATCAAAGAATAAAACATGAGCTTTGTTTTACATGACGAAGTCATAAAACTCATTTTGAATTTCTTTTCTTTTTTCCAGAAAATTTTTGAAAAACTAATTTCTCTTTTCTGAATTTTTTAAAGAGTGAAAATCCTGATGTAGGTAATTTTTGTTAACTTCAAATTCTTTTTCTAAAATATTTAGTTCCTTGATAACATTTTCAGTTATCGCAAAAAAAATGGTGAAGTTGGAGGTGAATTATTTTGTTGTTCTTAATCACCTACTTGTGGTCTAGTATAGACCTGGTGAGGTATATTTGAAGAATAATCCACATTTTGAAAAGAAGTACTTTGAATGCTTGAACAAGAAAATCTTGGGTTTTGAAACTCTCCGTCCTATCAGGCAGATGAATCATTGAGGGTAACTTTGAGATTTTTCCCAAATCTAAAGTACTGGTGGAAGAACCACCATCAGAATATCGATGACTGAAAGCTCTATTGAAGCTTATTTTTACCTTTCTGTCATTTTACTGGGTAATTTTCCTCAAATGCGTATTTGGTTTTGCCTGTTCAGGCGACTTTGGTCTTGAAATACCTTCCAAGATCCATTCTTCGGGAAGACTGATATCTCTCCAAAGGATAGATTTTGGAATTACAGTGTTAGATTTGGATAGATCTGTTTGTAAAAAGAGGGCTTCAACCTTTTTGAAATCAATATTTTTAGTAGCAGTAAAAGCAGAAACCATTGCTTTATAATGCACTTTAAACATGATTGCTACTGGAATTGATCCTTCCAGCATTTTGTAATTGTGAGTTTTGATTTGTAAAATCAAAGATTTTAAAATGTTTTTATCTTTCAAAGATAATGAGATGTCAGGATAACATTCAAAAGAGATTGGTCCTTGACAAAGGCTTGACTCTACTGATGCTATCATTGAATCTTGGAATTTTAACCATATAGCATCCCTCAAAACACAAAGAATTGAAGTGTTTAAGCCATCTTTGGTTAAAGGTTTGATTCCCACCTGGACAAGACCTAAGTGAATATAGTTGTATTTCCTGTCTCGATGTTTTTGTAATGTTTTTTGAGAAAGAAGTTGGATGGTTTCAAAAGGTTTTGAGATTTGAACATCCCTTTCTTCCGTTTTGATGACATAATCAGTTTTAAAAAGGTTTTGAAATAGACCAGTTTTATAAACTTGATCTTTTTTTTTTATTTTTTGAATTTTCTAGTTATTTATAGATTTTTGAAAATCCTCAATAGTGATTTCTTCACTATTGGTCGGATGTTTTAAACTTGATTCCGTGGAATTTGAAGCAAGAGAACTTGAAAGAGAAGTGGATCTACAAAATAAATTATTCATAATTTTGAAAATTTTATTATTTTTGAAAAATATATTTTCTTACCTGGATAACTATACCTTGGAACCTTACTGCCCTAAACGCCTACCAATGGCTCAAATAGGACTTACTGCTCGCATCTAACCTTACCCAGATAATATTTTAGTTTTTCAAAGAATAATTAAATTTACCAAATTATAAATAATTAATCTTATATAAACACTACCCCACTAGGCTCTGATACCAAGGACGCCGCAAGATCAAAGGGTAAGGTTAAAACAATTAGATCTAAAACTACCACAGCAATATATCCACGAATGGATTTCACAACCTAAAATCTAAACAATAAAATTACAAATGCAATGTAGATGCAATGCAATGAAAATAGTTAACCTAGAAGATACTGGCAGTAGATCAGTCGGGATAGCAAAGCTATATCCGTTTAGGGGCTAAAGCTGTTTCAGCCGATATACCTTCAAGATTGTAAAAATATGCAAACAGTATTTCTGATGTACTAGATCAGTGTAAACCGCAAGTACAGAGCATACTTATGAATGCAAAACAATTTGATTTAAAATATATATATTAAAATAACAATTTAAATTACAGAAACTGCAAGGTACAAAGGCTCAACACATGAGCTACACTTACAGGTTTTGAAAGAAAGCAAAATAATTACAAACTTTGGAGATAAACACTCAGTTCGAGATTACAAGGGGTTTTTGCTCAACACATGAGCTACCTAAAATCTGATCTAAGTGTGAGAGCTTGAAAAATGAGAATCCTCTCCAAATTAGTCTCTGCCTTCAACTGGGAAGAAAGGTTCCTTAAATAGAGAGCTTCCATTAATTAATGAGCTGTAAAGGGATTCCTTCACATGATGGATGCTTGTTCGTCAATTATGGCTGTTTGAAAATTAAAAAAAAAACAACCAAAAGTAGCCGACAGAATAAAGTTTTACTGTTTTGGCTTTTTGATTTTTCATACTCTTTTTTTTTTTAGATAGGTTGGGCCTTTTACAAGTTTGTGGGCTTAGCCTATGTTTAAAACTTAAAAGAAAATAAATGAGCTAAGCCCATGTTTATAAAATGCCTTGTTTATGGGCTTAAACAAGAGTTTGGAAAAATGTTATAGCAGTCATCTTCGTTATCATCTCCCAAGTCAACTATAGGCTCGGATCCTGAGGAAGATCCTGCTTTTGAGGGGTCTGAAGAAGCTTTTGAAGATAAGGCCTTGCTTTGGAGAAGTTGGGCCATAATCTTAAAGTATTCTTCTTCAGTTTTTGCTGCCGCCAATTGGGTTTGTACGAAGGACTTTTGGGCTAGAAACTGAATTGTTGCTGGCTCTAGTTTGAAAAGACCTTGACTTTGGAGCTATAAGTTAATGGCAGATTTTCTGATGGAGTCCGGAATAGAAAACTTCCTCCACCATCTAATTTTAAATCTTCTGACCAGGTTTATTTAGGCTTCCTGCTGATGGTAATCCAAATACCAGGCTGTCACCCATGGTAAGAAAAACCTTATGGCAAAAAGCTATAAAGGATGGAACCTTTTTTCCTTGTCAAAGGGTTTGTAAGAGGTTTTAAAGAGGTTATAGCTTTTTTGAATTTGGGGTTTTAGGATTTCAGGAGAAGCTCCATACAATTTCCACCAATGAGCGAACCAAAAAGGAATTTTGGAAGGCTCCTGTTTGAGGTTGAAGTAGAACAACCAAATGTGGGTGAAATTTGTGTTTTGGAAGAGAAAAGCATTGTACCAGGCCTATTGATAATCCTAGTATGAATAGGTCCGGTAATGGTTGTAGGTGGTTTTGAAATCAACGGGAAAGGTTTTAGGTTGGTGAAGGTTTTGTCCCCACTCGAGAGGAGAGAGAACTTTATGGATTTGTCCCATTGAGTAATTGACTTGTCCGATTTTAGGATTGTCCACAATGGACACAGAACCCATCAATTATAAGATTGCCCTGCAATAAGGCTGGGATTTTGTTAAATTCCATGGTTTTAAAAAACCAGCCTTTGGGGAAAACTTTTGAAATAGCCATCTGAGGGTTTTGAAGATAAAATCCTTCCTCCATGGTCCAAATGTATTGAAAATCCATTTTAACAAAATAATTTGAGATATTTTTGGACCGAGACAAAACAATTTCAGAACTATTTTGTTAAAATAATTTTTGAAAATTCTTCTTGTGAGAATTTTGAAGAAACAACTCCGAGGTCGGTGGGTTTGACAAGTATTCTATCACAAGATGTTTCTTATGTAGGTTTTGAAATTTATTTAGAGGAGTGTTTTGAGAATGAAGATCCTTCCTCTTGTTTTGAAATGGTTTGAGAGGTTTTACCTGTTTGCTGTTCAGTAAGCATTTTGAAAAGGGAGCCAAGTTCTGGCTGTTTGGAAAGAGTCTCGATCCATTGTTGGACCTGAGACTGTTTGGCAAGGGCCTCCTCATCTTCTTCGACAATTTGGGCCCATGATTTAATTTCTGTGGCAGACGAGGCTGCTACAGGTTTTGAAACTTTCTGGTCCTCTTTCTGGACCTCTTTTCCCTTTCCTTTGCATTTTCTTGGCATTTTAAGTCCTATTTTGGAGGAACTCTCTGGTTAAAAAATCAGGAATCGAGTTTTTATCTCCTTTAATAAATTCAATTTTAAAATCAAATATACTAAGGATAGCTTGCCATCGAGCAAAAATTTATTTTGATGCAATATTTTGAACATCTTTTTGTAAAACTTCCTTGGCAGATTTGCAATCAATCCGAAGCAAAAACTTCTAATTTAGTAAATCGCTTTGGAATTTTGAAATGCACATGACAATTGAAAGAATTTCTTATTTAATTGTAGAATAATTCCTTTGGCAATCATTCTAATGTGCAGATGTGAACTAGACTATGCATTCTTTCCCGCCCACACTTTATTTTAAAATGCCTACATAACCTAAGTCAGATGCATCAGTCTCAACAATTTTAGGTGCCAAGGGGTCAGCTAAATGTAGGCATAGGATTTCCTTAACCTGTTTCTTAATCTGTTGAACTATATTTGTATGTTCGTCAGACCAGGCTACAACGTTTTTTTTCAACCTATCATGCATGGGTTTCGCTAACTGGTTGATGTTTGGACAAAAATCTAGAACTTAATTCAGATTTCCTGAGAATCTTCGAAGCATATTTTTGTCTAAGATTTTATCCAAAAATTTATTAGCAAAAGCTAAAGATCTCTCTATAGGAGTAATTGTTCCTTGAAAAATATAATGTCCTAAGAAACGAATTTTTTTTTGGAAAAGAGAGATTTTTGTTTTGGAAACAATAAGTCCATTTTTCTTTACCACATTGAAAAAGATCCTGAGGTTTTTGAAATGTTGTTCAATTGACTCTAAAAAGACAAGAACATCATCAATATAAATAATACAAAAGTTTGAAAAAGGATTAAAAATCTCATTCATAATTTTTTGGAATTCTGAAGGAGCGTTTTTTAAACCAAACGGCATAACCGTCCACTCATACTGTCCAAATGGAACAGTAAAAGCAGTTTTGTAACGATCTTTTGGTTCAATCTGAATTTTCCAAAAACCTGATTTCATATCAAATTTTGAGAAAACAAATGCAGAATGCAGTTTTTGCAAAAGATTTTTTTTTGTTGGGAATCGGATACCGAATCCATTTTAAAGGCTTGTTTAAAGGTTTGTAATTAATTACAAGCCCAGGCGTACCTCTTTCAATTTCAAAGTTTTTGTTAACATAAAAAGCTGCACAGCTCCAGGGAGATCTGGATTCTATGATTAGACACTTTTGTTTTAAATCTTGAATCTCCTTTTTGCAATGTTCTTCGAGTTCATGATTTATTTGAATGGGTCTAGCTTTTGTTGGAATTTGCCTTTCTAAAAATTCATTTTCATATGGTAGATCAACCATATTTTGTTTTTTGTTCTAAAAAGCATTTGGTAAATCTGAACAAATTTCATTTTCAATTATTTTTTGAAAATCAGAAATTTTTTGTTTTACCAAATCATTTTCCAAACCCTTTTGGATTTTAAAGAAGGAAAAATCATGTTTGAGAAATTGTAAATGTTTTTATTTTCCTTGAATTATACAATTTAATTCACTTTTGTAAACAGAACAGGCTTTCAAAAGATTTAGATTTCTTGTTCTGGGTTTTTCAACAAAAGGGAAAATAATTTTTTTTCTATTTATTTTAAAAGAAATACCATCATATGTAACAGAATAGGGAGTAATCATATTAATAAATGGAGTCCCTAGAATGACAGTATGACTAATATTTTCAAGTAAAACAAAAGGAGTTTTGATGAAGATGCTACCATTTTGAATGGAAGCTTCTGTTTTCAATTTGATTTTCATGTCAGAGTTGTTAGCTACGACAAGTTTTTCAGAGGTTCTCTCATAAAACCTTTTTGGGATGATACAGCTTTTTAAGCAATTTAAATCTGCTCCTGTATAAAAAAGAGCGACTGCATCAATTTTGAAATCGTTTGAAAAAACAAGAAAAACTTTTACCAAATATTTTCTTGTGGTTATTTCTCTTAAAATAAACAAGAAATCATTTGAAGCATTTTCTAAACTTTGAATATCATTTTCTAAGTCTAGATTAGCAGTTTCGTTTTCTTCTTTGTCTTCATTCTCATTATTATCACTAGAACTGGAGTTTTGTGATAAAAGAGTATGAAGGAGGTTCGAATCATTGTCCTGTTTTTCTTTAAGAGTTTTGAGCTCTTGTTTGACAATTTTTATTTCTTCTTGTAGAGATTGAATTATCACAGGAGGTTTTGACTTTGTTTTAGTACCTAAAATCTTAGTGAGATCATAAGTACTATTTGGAATTAGTTTGGAAGTGGATGGTTCGGGAGACTTTGGTTCAAAAGACTTCAAAAGTTTCTCTATGATTTCTTTTTGAAGTTTTAAATCTTCCACTTGTTTAATTATATCAAGTATTAATTTCTGATCTTTTGTCAAAACATTTATTAATTTTAAACTAGTGTCCGACTCACTACTAGAGGAATCAAGGGCAACTATTTCATCATTTTGAAAAGAATCTTCTGTTTCTGTTGATTCTGTTTGAGTTTCACTATCCGTAATTTCAAAGAGGAGTGCTTCAATCTTTTGAATTGTTTTTTCCTCAACTTGTAATTCATGGAGTTTTTTTATTGAATCTACAATATTTTGAAATGTGACCAAGTCTGTTACATTTATAACAGGTTACCTGTTTTTGAAATTGTGATTTAAAGGATTGTTTTGAAGATTGCCTTTTCTTGCGAAACTTTTGAGGCTTTGATTTCTTATAGAACTCCCCTTTGTTCGGTTTTGAAGAAAATCATTTGTGAGGCTTTTTGTAGGTTTTTGAATAGGAACTTACATAGATTTTTGTTTGGTTTTTTGTGGATATTTCAAACTGTTTACAAAATGATCCTAGTTCTTGCCTAATTTTCTTCATTTCCCATTTTAAATGTTTTTGAAGCTTTAAATCTTGGCAGATTTTTAAACCTTCCTTTTGAGTGAAACTAACCAGTTCTCCATAAGTTAAATGGTTATAGGGAATTTGTCTAATACCCCACGTTTCTTTGATTTTGTTCCTAACTCTTTCCCCTAAAAGGGTAGGAAGACCTACAAGGAGTTTTTCTTTCCAAAAAGGTTGGTTGGAATCTTACTAAGCATAATCCTAGTCAAGAACGTGTTTTTATAATTTTGAAAATCAGAAAGCTTTTTACACCTAAGGTTTGAAAGCAATTCTGCGTTTCTGTCTTTTAAATGAGAAGGGTTACCAATGAAGTGTATACTAATCGTATGGATTAGAGTTGCTACAGCATCAGGTATGGGGTTACTCAACTCATTGAGAATGGGTGCTCCATCCTCTGTGGTCTGAATGGCACTTAATATTTCTAATTGCTGTTGGGCAATGAGATGGTAATCCCACTATCCTTTCAGTTGGCCTGAAAATCCTGCTATAAGGAGTTCAACAATAGCTCTATCAGGTGTATTCGTTTGGGTTTTGTAAGCATTGGAAGCCATAGTCATCTGCTGTAGAAGACTAAGGATGTTATATTCAGACATACCATCTATGTTCCATTTATAAACAGTACTAGCATTGAACTTAGACTGAGATAAAATGTTTGGTCTATTTTCTATGCCTAAGTCTGGTGCTGTGGTCATGGCCAAAGGTTGGCCTTTTTGCCAATGGAGTCTACACAACTCCTCTTCCTGTGTTTGTTCTTCAGAATCAGATACCTGATATAAAGTGCTAACAGTCTTGTTATGGTCAGGGGTGTCTTGTATAATTACTGGTGTAGAGGTAGAGGTATGCTCTATCCTACTGAGTTGGGTTTGAAGAGCTTCGGTAAATTCTGATTTACCTTCACTGAACAGTTTTTGACTTGTTTTTGAAACCTGAAAAGGTTTAAACACAGGACTTTTTAGTTTTGACTCTGTTGATTCAACCTGGGAAACAACAGTGGTTTTCTGGGTTTCCTCTATCCTAGTTAACTGCTTGGCAATTATGCTGAGATGAGTGTTTGTAAAGTTATTTTATTGAAAAATACTTTTAATATCCTTGTTTGAATCGTTACTTGGGGTTTTGTAGGGTGCCGCATCTATTGTGGTTTCTAAATGTGCAATTTTTATTTGTCTTAAAGGTGGATGTTCAGATTGAGTTCTTTTCTTATCTACCATTTCCCATTCTGTAATCTTATTTCTGATGGTAATAGTGTTGAAAGACTTGGTGTTTGATTTGAATGGATATGAAATTTCATTTTGAGATGTATAAATTTTAAACCAATCAAAGAATAAAACATGAGCTTTGTTTTGCATGACGAAGTCATAAAACTCATTTTGAATTTCTTTTCTTTTTTCCAAAAAATTTTTGAAAAAACAATTTCTCTTTTTTGAATTTTTTAAAGAGTATAAATCCTGATGTAGGTAATTTTTGTTAACTTCAAATTCTTTTTCTAAAACATTTAGTTCATTGATAACATTTTCAGTTACCGCAGAAAAAGATGGTGAAGTTGAAGGTGAATTATTTTGTTGTTCTTCATCACCTACTTGTGGTCTAGTATAGACCTGGTGAGGCACATTTGAAGAATAATCCACATTTTGGAAAGAGGCACTTGGAATGCTTGAACAAGAAAATCTTGGGTTTTGAAAACTCTCCGTCCTATCAGGCAGATGAATCACTGAGGGTAACTTTGAGATTTTTCCCAAATCTAAAGTACTAGTGGAAAAATCAGCATCAGAATATCGATAACTGGAAGCTCTACTGAAGTTAATTTTTACCTTTTCGTCATTGTACTGGGTAATTTCCCTCAAATGTGTATTTGGTTTTGCCTATTCAGTAAACTTTGGTCTTGAAATACCTTCCAAGATCCATTCTTCGGGAAGATTGATATCTCTCCAAAGGATAGATTTTAGAATTACAGTGTTAGATTTGGATAGATCTGTTTGTAAAAAGAGGGTTTCACCCTTTTTGAAATCAATATTTTTAATAGCAGTAAAAGCAGAAACCTTTGCTTTGTAATGCACTTTAAACATGATTGCTACTGGAATTGATCCTTCCAGCATTTTGTAATTGTGAGTTTTGATTTGTAAAATCAAAGATTTTAAAATGTTTTTATCTTTCAAAGATAATGAGATGTCAGGATAACATTCAAAAGAGATTGGTCCTTGACAAAGGCTTGACTCTACTGATGCTATCATTGAATCTTGAAATTTTAACCATCTAGCATCCCTCAAAACAGAAAGAATTGTAGTGTTTAAGCTATCTTTGGTTAAAGGTTTGATTCCCACCTGGACAAGACCTAAGTGAATATAGTTATATTTCCTGTCTCGGTGTTTTTGTAATGTTTTTTGAGAAAGAAGTTGGATGGTTTCAAAAGGTTTTGAGATTTGAACATCCCTTTCTTCCGTTTTGATGACATAGTCAGTTTTAAAAAGGTTTTGAAACAGACCAGTTTCATAAACTTGATCTTTTTTTATTTTTGGAATTTTCCAATTATTTAAAGATTTTTGAAAATCCTCAATAGTTATTTCTTCACTATTGGTCGGATGTTTTAAACTTGATTCCGTGGAATCTGAAGCAAGAGAACTTGAAAGAGAAGTGGATCTACAAAATAAATTATTCATAATTTTGAAAATTTTATTATTTTTTAAAAATGTATTTTCTTACCTAGATAACTATGCCCTAGAACCTTACTGCCCTAAACGCCTACTAATGTCTCAAACGGGACTTACTGCCTCGTATCTAACCTTACCTAGATAATATTTTAGTTTTTCAAAGAACAATTAAATTTACCAAATTATAAATAATTAATCTTATATAAACACTATCCCCCTAGGCTCTGATACCACATTAGGCTGAAAAGGATATCCTTGTCAACCCAGGCCCAGAATCTCCTTATATACCTCAGTCAGATGTTTTAAACTTGATTCCATGGAATCTGAAGAAAGAGAACTTGAGAGAGAAGTGGATCTACAAAATAAATTATTCATAATTTTGAAAATTTTATTATTTTTGATAAATGTATTTTCTTACTTGGATAACTATGCCCTGGAACCTTACTGCCCTAAATGCCTACCAATGACTAAAAATATTGATTTCAAAAAGGGTGAAACCCTCTTTTTATAAACAGATCTATCCAAATCTAACACTGTAATTCCAAAATCTATCCTTTGGAGAGATATCAGTTTTCCCGAAGAATGGATCTTGGAAGGTATTTCAAGACCAAAGTCTCTTGAACAGGCAAAACCAAATACGCATTTGAGGGAAATTACCCAGAACAATGACGAAAAGGTAAAAATAAGCTTCAGTAGAGCTTTCAGTCATCGATATCCTGATGCTAGTTCTTCCACCCATACTTTAAATTTGGGAAAAATCTCAAAGTTACCCTCAGTGATTCATCTGCCTGATAGCACGGAGAGTTTTCAAAACCCAAGATTTTCTTGTTCAAGCATTCTAAGTGCTTCTTTTCAAAATGTGGATTATTCTTCAAATGTAACTCACCAGGTCTATACTAGACCACAAGTAGGTGATGAAGAACAACAAAATAATTCACCTCCAACTTCACCATCTTTTTCTGCGGTAACTGAAAATGTTATCAATGAACTACATGTTTTAGAAAAAGAATTTGAAGTTAACAAAAATTACCTACATCAGGATTTCTACTCTTTAAAAAATTCAAAAAAGAGAAATTGGTTTTCCAAAAATTTTCTGGAAAAAAGAAAAGAAATTCAAAATGAGTTTTATGACTTCGTCATGCAAAACAAAGCTCATGTTTTATTCTTTAATTGGTTTAAAATATATGCATTTCAAAATGAAATTTCATATCCATTCAAATCAAATACCAAGTCTGTCGACCCTGTTACCATCAGAAATAAGGTTACAAAATGGGAAATGGTGATGGGAAAAGAACTCAATCTGAACATCCACCTTTAAGACAAATAAAAATTGCACATCTAAAAACTACAATAGATGCGGCACCCTACAAAACCCCAATAATGATTCAAACAAGGATATTAAAAATATTCTTCAACAAAATAACTTTACAAACACTCATCTTAGTACGATTGCCAAGCAGTTAACTAGGATAGAGGAAAACCAGAAAACCATTGTTGTTTCCCAGGTTGAATCAACAGAGTCAAAACTAAAAAGTCATGTGTTTAAACCTCTTCAGGTTTCAAAAACAAGTCAAAAACTATTCAGGAAAGGTAAATCAGAATTTACCGAATCTCTTAAAACCCAACTCAGTAGGATAGAGCACACCTCTACCTCTACACCAGTAGTTATACAAGACACCCCTGACCGTAACAAGACTGTTAGCACTTTAGATCAGGTATCTGATTCTGAAGAACAAACACAGGAAGAGGAGTTGTGTAGACTCCATTGGCAAAAAGGCCAACCTTTGGCCATGACCACAACATCAAACTTAGGCATAGAAAATAGACCAAACATTTTGTCTCAGTCTAAGTTCAATGCCAGTACTGTTTATGAATGGAACATAGATGGTATGTCTGAATATAACATCCTTTGTCTTCTACATCAGATAACTATGGCTTCCAATGCTTACAAAACCCAAACGAATACACCTGATAGAGCTATTGCTGAACTCCTTGTAGTAGGATTTTCAGGCCAACTGAAAGGATGGTGGGATTACCATCTCACTGCCCAATAGCAATTAGAAATATTAAGTGCCATTCAGACCACAGAGGATGGAGCACCCATTCTCGATGAGTTGAGTAACCCCATACCTGATGCTATAGCAACTCTAATCCATACGATTAGTCTACACTTCATAGGTGACTCTTCTCATTTAAAAGACAAAAACGCAGAATTTCTTTCAAACCTTAGGTGTAAAAAGCTTTTTGATTTTCAAAATTATAAAAACAAGTTCTTGACTAGGATTATGCTTAGGGAAGATTCCAACCAACCTTTTTGGAAAGAAAAATTCCTTGCAGGTCTTCCTACCGTTTTAGGGGAAATAGTTAGGAACAAAATCAAAGAAACGTGGGGTATTAGCCAAATTCCCTATAATCATTTAACTTATGGAGAACTGGTTAGCTTCACTCAAAAGGAAAGTTTAAAAATCTGCCAAGATTTAAAGCTTCAAAAACATTTAAAATGGGAAATGAAGAAAACTAGGCAAGAACTAGGATCATTTTGTAAACAGTTTGAAATATCCACAGAAAACCAAACAAAAACCTGTGGAGGTTCCTATTCAAAAACCTACAAATAGCCTCACAAACGATTTTTTTTCAAAACCGAACAAAGGGGAGTTCCATAAGAAATCAAAGCCTCAAAAGTTTTGCAAGAAAAGACAATCTTCAAAACAACCCTTTAAATCACAATTTCAAAAACAGGTAACCTGTTATAAATGTAACAGACCTAGTCACATTTCAAAATATTGTAGATTCAATAAAAAAACTCCATGAATTACAAGTTGAGGAAAAAACAATTCAAAAGATTGAAGCACTCCTCCTTGAAATTACGGATAGTGAAACTCAAACAGAATCAACAGAAATAGGAGATTCTTTTCAAAATGATGAAATAGCTACCCTTAATTTCTCTAGTAGTGAGTCGGACACTAGTTTCAAATCAATAAATGTTTTGACAAAAGATCAGAAATTAATCCTTGATATAATTAAACAAGTGGAAGATTCAAAACTTCAAAAAGAAATCACAGAGAAACTTTTGAAGTCTTTTGAACCAAAGTCTCCCAAACCATCCACTTCCAAACTAATTCCAAACAGTACTTATGATCTCGCCAAGATTTTAGGTACTAAAATAAAGTCAAAACCTCCTGTGACAATTCAATATCTACAGGAAGAAATAAAAATTGTCAAACAAGAGCTCAAAACTCTTAAAGAAAAACAGGACAATGATTCGAACCTCCTTTATACTCTTTTATCACAAGACTCCAGTTCTAGTGATAATAATGAGAATGAAGACAAAGAAGAAAACGAAACTGCTAATCTAGACTTAGAAAATGAAATTGAAAGTTTAGAAAATGCTCCAAATGATTTCTTGTTTATTTTAAGAGAAATAATCACGAGAAAATATTTGGTAAAAGTTTTCCTTGTTTTTTCAAATGATTTCAAAATTGATACAGTTGTTCTTTTTGATACAGGAGCAGATTTAAATTGCTTAAAAAGCTGTATCGTCCCAAAAAGGTTTTCTGAGAAAACCTCTAAAAAACTTATCGCAGCTAACAACTCTGACATGAAAATCAAATTGAAAACAGAAGCTTCCATTCAAAATGGTAGCATCTTCATCAAAACTCCTTTTGTTTTACTAGAAAATATTAGTCATACTGTCATTCTAGGGACTCCATTTATTAATATGATTACTCCCTATTCTGTTACATATGATGGTATTTCTTTTAAAACAAATAGAGAAAAAATTGTTTTCCCTTTTGTTGAAAAACCCAGAACAAGAAATCTAAATCTTTTGAAAGCCTGTTCTGTTTACAAAAGTGAATTAAATTGTATAATTCAAGGAAAACAAAAACATTTACAATTTCTCAAACAAGATGTTTCCTTTTTTAAAATCCAAAAGGGTTTGGAAAATGATTTGGTAAAACAAAGAATTTCTAATTTTTAAAAAATAATTGAAAATGAAATTTGTTCAGATTTACCAAATGCTTTCTGGAATAGAAAATAACATTTGGTTGATCTACCATATGAAAATGAATTTTCAGAAAAGCAAATTCCAACAAAAGCTAGACCCATTCAAATGAATCATGAACTCGAAGAACATTGCAAAAAAGAGATTCAAGATTTAAAACAAAAGGGTCTAATTATAGAATCCAGATCTCCCTAGAGCTGTGTAGCTTTTTATGTTAACAAAAACTTTGAAATTGGAAGAGGCACGCCTGGGCTTGTAATTAATTACAAACCATTAAATAAGACTTTAAAATGGATTTGGTATCCGATTCCCAACAAAAAAAAAATCTTTTGCAAAAACTGTATTCTGCATTTGTTTTCTCAAAATTTGATATGAAATTAGGTTTTTGGTAAATTCAGATTGAATCAAAAGATCGTTACAAAACTGCTTTTACTGTTCCATTTGGACAGTATGAGTGGACGGTTATGCCATTTATTTTAAAAAACGCTGCTTCAGAATTCCAAAAAATTATGAATGAGATTTCTAATTTTTTTTCAAACTTTTGTATTGTTTATATTGATGATGTTCTTGTCTTTTTAGAGTTAATTGAACAACATTTCAAAAACCTCAAGACCTTTTTCAATGTGGTAAAGAGAAATGGATTTGTTGTGTCCAAAACAAAAATCTCTCTTTTCCAAACAAAAATTTGTTTCTTAGGATATTATATTTTCCAAGGAATAATTCCTCCTATAGAGAGATCTTTAGCTTTTGCTGATAAATTTTCGGATAAAATCTTAGACAAAAACATGCTTCAGAGATTCTTAGGAAGTCTGAATTATGTTCTAGATTTTTGTCCAAACATCAACCGGTTAGCGAAACCCTTGCATGATAGGTTGAAGAAAAACCCTGTAGCCTGGTCTGACGAACATACAAATATAGTTCAACAGATTAAGAAACAGGTTAAGGAAATCCCATGCCTATATTTAGCTGACCCCTTGGCACCTAAAATTGTTGAGACTGATGCGTCTGACTTAGGTTACGGAGGCATTTTAAAATAAAGTATGGGCGGGAAAGAATGCATACTCCAGTTCACATATGCACATTGGAATGATTGCTAAAGGAATTATTCTACAATTAAAAAAGAAATTCTTTCAATTGTCATGTGCATATCAAAATTCTAAAGCGGTTTACTAAATCAGAAGTTTTTACTTCAAATTGATTGCAAATCTGCCAAGGAAGTTTTACAAAAAGATGTTCAAAATATTGCATCAAAACAAAATTTTGCTCGATGGCAAGCTATCCTTAGTATATTTGATTTTGAAATTGAATTTATTAAGAGAGATAAAAACTCGATTCCTGATTTTCTATCCAGAGAGTTCCCCAAAACAGGACTTAAAATGCCAAGAAAATCCAAAGCAAAGGGAAAAGAGGTCCAAAAAGAGGACCAAAAAGTTTCAAAACCTGTAGCAGTCTCGTCTGCCACAGAAATTAAATCATTGGCCCAAATTATCGAAGAAGATGAGGAGGCCCTTGCCAAATAGTCTCAGGTCCAACAATGGATCGAGACTCTTTCCAAACAGCCAAAACTTGGCTCCATTTTCAAAATGCTTGCTGAACAGCACCCAGGTAAAACCCCTTAAACCATTTCAAATAAGAGGATGGATCTTCATCCTCAAAACACTCCTCTAACAAATTTCAAAACCTACACAAGAAACATCTTGTGATAGAATACTTGTCAAACCCTTCAACCTCAGAGTTGTTTCTTCAAAATCCTTACAAGAGAAATTTTCAAAAATTATTTTAACCCAAAATAGTTATGAAATTATTTTGTCTCAGTAAAAAAAAAATTCAAATTATTTTGTTAAAATGGATTTTCAATATATTTGGATCATGGAAGAAGGATTTTATCTTCAAAACCCTCAAATGGCCATTTCAAGAGTTTTCCCCAAAAGCTGATTTTTTAAACCATGGGATTTAACAAAACTCCAGCCTTATTACAGTGCAATCTTAGAATTGACGGGTACTGTTTCCATTGTGGACAATCCTAAAACCGGACAAGTCAATTACTCAATGGGAAAAATCCATAAAGTTCGCTCTCATCTCGAGTGTGGACAAAACCTTCACCAACCTAAAACCTTTCCCGCTAATTTCAAAATCACCTACAGCCATTGCTGGACCTATTCATACTGGGATTATCAACAGGCCTGGTACAATGCTTTTCTTTTCCAAAATACAAATTTCACCCACACTTGATTGTTCTACTTCAACCTCAAACAGGAGCCTTCCAAAATTTCTTTTTGGTTCGCTCATTGATGAAAATTGTATGGAGCTTCTCCTGAAATCCTAAAACCCCAAATTCAGGAAAGCTATAATCTCTTTAAAACCTCTTATAAACCCTCTAACAAGGAAAATAGGTTCCATCCTTTATTGCTTTTTGCCACAAGGTTTTTCTTACCATGGGTGACAGCCTGGTATTTGGATAACCATCAGCAGGGATCCCAAATAAACTTGGTCAGAAGATTTAAAATTAGATGGTGGACGAAGTTTTCTATTCCGGACTCCATTAGAAAATCGGCCGTTAACTTATGACTCCAAAGTCAAGGTCTTCTCAAACCAGCGCTAGCAACAACTCAGTTTCTGGCACAGAAGTCCTTTGCATAGACCCAATTGGCGGCAGCAAAAACTGAAGAAGAATACTTTAAGATTATGGCCCAACTTTTCCAAAGCAATTCCTCATCTTTAAAAAGCTTCTTCAGGCCCCTCAAAAGCAGGCTCTTCCTCAGGATCCAAGCCCATAGTTGACTTGGGAGATGATAACGGAGATGACTGCTACAATATTTTTCCAAACTTTTGTTTAAGCCCATAAACAAGGCATTTTGTAAACATGGGCATAGCTCATTTATTTTCTTTTAAGTTTTAAATATAGGCTAAGCCCACAAACTTGTAAATGTCCCAGTTTAACTAAAAAAAAAAAGAGTAAGAAAAGTCAAAAAGTCAAATCAATAAAACTTTATTCTTTCGGTTGCTTTTTTATAATTTTCAAACAGCCATAATTGACGGACAGGCACCCAGCATGTGAAGGAATCCCTTTACAGCTCATCTAGTCAATTTAGGCTCCCTTGATTAACGGAAGCTCTCTATTTAAGGAACCCTTTTTCCCAGTTGAAGGCAGAGACTAATTTGGAGAGGATTCCCAATCTTCAAGCTCTCACACTTAGATCAGATTTTAGGTAGCTTATGTGTTGAGCAAAAACCCCTTGTTATCTCGAGCTGAGTGTTTATCTCCAAAGTTTGTAATTATTTTGCTTTCTTTCAAAACTTGTAAGTGTAGCTCATGTGTTGAGCCTTTGTACTTTACAATTTCTGTAATTTAAATTTTTATTTTAATATATATATATTTTAAAAAAAAATTATTTTGCATTCATAAGTATGCTCTATACTTGCGGTTTATACTGATCTGGTACATCAGAAATACTGTTTGCATATTTTTACAATCTTAAAGGTATATCGGCTGAAACAGCTTTAGCCCCTAAACGGATATAGCTAAATTTATATATATATATATGTGTGTGTGTGTGTGTGTGTGTGTGTGTGAAGTAAATTTAAAAAAAAATTGAAAAATACCTTGAAATTTCAAAAGATGGTGTTGATGCAAAACCGCAATTGAGTCTGCAGTTTTAGAAATGCAGGTCCCACTAAAAATACCATTATTTTTGAAAATCAGACCGATTCAACCACAAATCGGATATAAAGATGTTCTGATTTAATATAAAAATTAGAACAGACAAAAAATTGGTTTGCATAATGAAAAAACAGAGTTGAACTAGAAAAAATTGGATTGAACCGGGAAAAATTAAATATATTTTAAATTATATTTATATATTTTTATAAAATATATTTTTATAATTCGGATTAATAGTTGTTAAATATTATTCAATTAAAAATTTATATTTGATGATAAAATTAATTTATATTACCATTAAACTTGATAAAATTGAACATTACGTGAAATTATTTTCATTATATTTTTATTTTATATTTTTTAGATATTTAATAACTAAATAATTTAAATGTAACGGAATATTGAAAAAAAAATGAATATAAACATGATAATAAAAAAAATAGTTAACGTCATAAAAATAAATTTTACAATTGAAAATAAAATTTATAAATTCAAAATTACATTTTTCTTATAAATTTAAATATTTAACAAAAAATATTTAATTGTTGTGGTTAATTTTGTACTATTATTACTAAAAAATTAATAAAATAAATAAAAAATAATTAATATATTGATATTTAATAATTAATAGGTTGTTTAAATATATTTTTATATACTATATTTTTAATTTTTTATTAATAATTATATTTAAAAAAAATAAAAATTTCGTATCAACCCGATCGAAGCAGTTGACTCCTGACCCAGTTGGCAGGTCGAGTCAGTGTCCAGTCCGATTTTAAAAACATTAAAAAATACAATAGGAAAATAGGTTGTATAGTTGAATTTGTAGCAAAGCCGTGGTTTCAAGTAGGGGTGTACACAGTTCGGTCTTTTATAAATCTCCGTATTATATTGAAATTTTGGTTCTTATATATTTCGGTACAGTTCGGTTCTTATTAATTTCGGTACAGTTCAGTACGGTTTTTATAATTTTGGTACAATTCAGTTCGGTTTTTCGGTTTTTTTGATACAAAATAAAACAAGACAATACAATAAAATATTTCGGATAATTCAATATTTTTAACAATTTATAATATAAATATACACAATAATAAATACAAATATAATTAAAATATCTTAACAATTACATACAATTTTGCATTCAATTTTAAGAAAAT
The DNA here is from genome assembly GCA_947683425.1 of Excoecaria cochinchinensis. NCBI lineage: Eukaryota > Viridiplantae > Streptophyta > Magnoliopsida > Malpighiales > Euphorbiaceae > Excoecaria > Excoecaria cochinchinensis. The sequence continues at coordinate 19,030,741 of CANTUQ010000119.1, forward strand.
CTTTCAATTTATCCCTCTCATTTATGAAAAGAGAACAACATCTTCTTGCAATAGTCATTCTAGACGGAATTTTAAATTCAGGACAAATTACTTCAATAAATTCCCTAAAATCCTCATATTCAATAAAATTAAATGGCAATTCATCCCTAATGATAAACGACAGTTATTGTCAGAGTAGGCGGAGATGACAGTGGTAGCGACGGGAAAAAAGAAATACAAGTATAGGTTAGAACCAACTGGAAAGATAGAAAAAATTGTGGGGCTGGACATGATTTTGAGACAGAGAAGGAAAAGGCAAACACGATTTAGATTTTTTTGTATATTATTTTCTTATATATATATAATAAAATATAAAATTGGTCAGATTCCCTCCAAAACTTAAAATAAAAAATATTTTTACTAAATTTTTTTAAATTTTATTCTTAATTCACTCTAAAAAAATTTAATTAATAAGATAATTATCTACGCATATAATTATATTATATATTAATTAATAAAATTTTATTAATATAATAATTGTATATAATTATATTATTAAAATACATATTCAATTACTCACATAAATATTTTGCTAAATACAGATGAGTATTAGTTGAGTAACGCTAAAAATAAAAGAAATTAAAATTTTATTTTAAATAATTATATATAATATCATTTTTAATTTACATATTCATATAGATATTGTGATAAAAATAGATGAGTATTCGCTGAGTGACACTAAAAACAAATGAATTTAATTTATAAAGTGATTATATAATAAATTATTCAGTTGTATATAATTACATTATTAAAATAAATCATCAATTATTTAAATAGATATTATGCCAAAAATAGATAAGTACTAATTGAGTGACATTAAATATAAATGAAATTAATTGATAAGATAATTATATATACAGTCTCGGTTGATTATATGGTTAGGATTCATCCACATATATTATTTTGGCTCAGTTATTATACTCAATTTTACTGAATTTGGCTCAACAGTTAAAAAATTATTAATTAATATTATAGCCAATAGCTATAAGAGTGAATGTAAAAGTAGTACTAAAAGTAAATAAAATTAATTGGTAAAATGATTGCACATCATCTCCTTTGTGATGTTTATTACAATGGGAACACTCTTGCACATCATCTCCTTGCCCACTTGCAGCACCTCTATCCGTTCCAGATGTTGAGGGTGGTCCTTGATGCCTACCTCTGGTAGTAGGACTACTAGCTCATTCAGCTTGTGACGGAGCTTGTGAATTTCTAGATCTTTTCCCAAAGAAGAACCACATCTGGAGAAGCTTCTTCTTTGAGCTCTCTCCATTTGAATCGATTTAGACCTCTCAATTTTCATAGCAGCCTGCACTATTTGATAGTAGCTTACATTTTGGAAAGTCGTCATTGCTATCAAAAGTGCCATGATGTACTCATTCATCCCTTCTTCAAATTGGTTGCACCAAAATGCTTCAGTAAGTACCGCTAATGGGGCATATTTGCTGAGTCTACTGAACTCCTTCTCATATTCTACTACTAACCTCTATTTCAAATTCAGAAACTGTTTCCACCTTGCCTCCCTATACGCATCAGTGATATACTTGTTCCGAAATTCTGGATCAAAGAATTCCCAGATAATTAGAGTAGGCAGCATGGATGTTTTAGGACTAACTTCCACCAATCATCGGCTGACTTGCAATAATGACACCAAGTCCACTATTTGTTCCACAAGGCACCTAACTTCATCAAGCACCTTCTGCACCTTCTCAAGCCAAAATTTGGCTTTATTAGATTCCTCCAAACTTATACCATAAAACCCATCAGCACCATGTTTCCTTACTAGGTCAATCGGTGGCTTAGGAGCAGTTAACCGATCTAAAACTCTTGCCATATCTTGCAAAATCTTGAGTAAAGCTTTGTAGGCATAGCCGGGACATCATGCTCTTCTCTAACTGGCTCAGCCAAACCAGAAATTGATGGATCCTGATCCCTAGGGTTTGCACTCTCAGCCGTTTCTTCAATTATCTCTCGAGACTGGTCCATCTCTAAGCTATAATTAACAAGGACATCCGCATTAAGCCAACACAAATCTACATGCATTTCTATCCTACGGTTATCCAGAATTGCCTAAGCTTAGGCTCTGATACTAATAAATTTAACACCCCTTACCCATATGTAATAAACCATACCTTCAAGTGGCAGGTTACCTTAACAGGTGAAGGGCGTCACGAAACTACGGTTAATTAACAACTCATGCAGTATATTTAATTTCGAATTACATTACTAATCTTATTTAATATTAAATCAGAATTATAAAATTTCTTTTTCTCATACATAGTTTTGTGCATATAAATTTTCATTCCATAGCATAATCATACAATTCTCTTTACATAACAAAAGATATTTTACATACACATCGCTTCGATTGCATGTTCAAATTATATAACAATGAGCAAAAAGCTTACATATTTAAAACATAAGTATTGCACACATATTACAATATAATATCCAAAAACCTACACAAAAAGGTTCTATTGATGTGTCAGCTATTGAAGAGACGGGATGTCCTTGTCAAAATCTCTATCTTCAAAACCTGCATGGATTGAACACCCGTACTAAGTATAAAGGTTTAGCGGGGAAAACAATATGAGATAGACAACCACTCACAGTGGTTATCAACGCAAAATGCATGCATATGAAACATTCATAATTATATTGATACTTTACATATAAACCATTTTACAGATTTTAACAATTAGAGTTATACAATTAATTATAATAGCAAACACTTAAAATTCACATTTAATTAAGCATACATTTCATATACAAATTCATATTATTTCTTTAACACAAACCATCCAATTTAATTTATTGCCTGCTTTCCTAAAAGGAGGTAGATAATGGGAGTTACAAATCAAAGCAAATGAGTACCCGAAGGTACTCTTACACATTACATTTCATTTCATGTCATTTCACATTCCAAAGGTGATCCATATGGGGTCTAATATAATGATCCAAATGGGGCCGACAAAACAGAACGTAGGTTGCAGCACTAGGGTTCCCTATAAGCATGCCTATCTATCCATAACCCGGACAAAAGTAGGCGACTAATTTATTGCACATATAATTACTTTATATTCATAATTAAATTCGAATGGGTATCATTTATTTCAATTTCATGTCATGAATAAATTAATTCAATTATTTTATCATGCACATTCCATAAATAATATCATTAAATAAAATAACATGTAGTTGAATTTCGTTTAGGTTATATATCTTTATATATATATCAATATAATTATAACTATAATATATTATAATAAAATTATAATCATTTCCATTCCATTAATAAGTTTCAAAGATGCTCACTAACCTTTTTATTTCATAAGAAATGAAGAATTGCACACAAATGGGACAAAAGAAAATCAAAAAGGAGAGCTGGAGCTGTCACAAGTCGTGCCCCATGCATGACTCGTGACGGAGGCTTGCTATGCCAACTCAGCACATTGGTGCCGAGTTGGCACAACGGTACGGAGTCTGCATCAGGGCAGACCCTGACCTCCATTTTGCCCGTCCAAAATAAGCTAGCAAATGGCATTTTCAGCCAAAGTGGTCTCTTAGAAAATATTCTCCAAGATGTTAACTTTATAATGGCACAAATTGTAGGTCATTTGGATTATTAGAACTCTAGATATAACCTAAACAATCCGGACTACTCCCTTTAGGGTGGCAGAATCCCTAAGCCAAGTTTGAGCTCAATTTTGTGCATCTTAAAGCCAAAATTCGCCCATGTCTATTTCTATAAAAAAAATATAGATGTATGTCTTAAATTTCCAACCTAACTAAAATCATGCAATTTAGATTTTGCATATCTCAACTTATATCCAAAACAGTCCCTAAAGGTCTGACGGGATTTGGGCAGAATTTTTCCTTAAAATTCTACCTTCCCATTCAATCAATTCCACAACAATCATCAACACAATTCAACTCAATTTCACATAAAATATCCTCATACACTTCAAAATGATATTCCATCAATAAATGCACATAAAACACACAATTCCCAAACCTTTTCTTGCTTGCTCTTTCTTTGCTTCACTTGGCTCTTCCTTCACCTTCTTTCTCTTTTTCTTTAGCTTCAACAACATTCTCCTCTATAAATCATCATCATGTATTCAGAAATCAAACAACAAAACATAATTCCATCCCTCAAAACTCACGGGTAGGAGAAGAAAAACAATAAAACCAATTACTTACCTTAAACTTGCAAAAGCAATAGAACTAATTAATCTGGATGGAAAAACACTTGGGAAAATTTTTAATGGAAATTTTCATGAATTAAATAAGGAAGAGAAGCTAGATTTTGATGAGGGAATGGCCAGATTTTTCCTTTCTCTAAACCGACATTCATGGATTTTATAAGCCATGAATTGTCTTCCTCTTTCTATACTTCTAAGTGTCAAGAAGTGATTGGTTACTTTTTCCTTTTTTCTCTTTTCATCCTTTTAAATTCTTATAAATCTTTCATTAACCTTTAATTTAACTTAATTCATGTATTGGCATATGAAATAACTTATTTAATGCAATTTAGTCTATAGGAGTCAAATGACAGATTTAAGCTTGACTTTTTAATTAATACCGGTTATATCTCGAACATATATACTTAACCAATTACATATTCTCAGCCACTCTTGTACCCTAAATGTGTCCAAAATGACTAGGGTACAAATAGGGGCCTTACAATGGATGTTAAACATATTGCACGAAATGTTGTTTTATTGCATGAGGTGTGTGTATTATGAAGTTAATACGGACATATCATAGATGAATAATAAATAGTATATTGATTGTGAATAATATTTTTAAATTGAATCGTTTAATTTGAAATGGCTGTAATTGAATGTTTATACATACTAAAAGAAGGGTTGAGTTCAACATGTGAAATGTAAAATTTTCATATGTTATGTGTATACTATAGGGTGGAAATTGATGACCTTTGTACAAAATTATAATCATGTATGTGTATATTTGAATTTTATGTGTATATTTTATATTTTAAGTATTAAAAAAGTAAATTTGATAGTCACCACTAAGCTTTTAGCTTAACATGTGGTTCTTTTGCGCGTAGTTTAAAAAACAACGTTCAACAGATAGAAGGGAGTATTTCTATAGATTTGAATCGTGCTGGAGTCATATCAAGACAAAAAGGGTGGATGTACTGAAATTGGGCATTTATGTTGTAATTTGGGCATGTACACTAGATAGATAGTAGAAGCATTATTTGAAATAAAAGTCTTGAATCGAACAGTTATATTTAAGGTATTAGTTTACAATGTTAACTGTTATTTGTGTGGTGGATTGTTGTATTATGTGTAACGAATTTATGAATAAGTATGTTATACTATAGACAATGATGATATTATTGTTTATGTATTATATACAGTTGAAATAAGCACCGAACGCTGATGGAATATGTGAATGACATGATATATATGATAGATATAAATGGAGGATAGGAAAAACTTGTGATGGAGTTTGTTTGGAGTAGTAGAAATGGATGTGTAATTTTAGAAGTGTAAAAGAACTTTTCTTTATAAGAGGATAGGCTACATTATAGAGGAGACTCTGCCAAAATTTTGGTAGAATTAATAGTACAATTTGGAATATCTTATAATTTTGAAAATAAATTTTATTATTCGTATATTATTAATCTTAAGGTAGGTTGCATCTTGATTATTCACTTTCCTCTGCATAGTTCTCTTTATACCCAATCATAACCTTTATAGTTATATCAAAGCATAATGTTCCTTTTGTAAAAAATTGTGATAATCTTAGATCTAAGGATTCAATAACACAACTATTATAAAATCACTTATAACACTAACCCATCTAGTGATTTCATAGCGGGTCCGTCTAGTACCTTGTTCTCCAACAGGTACTTATAAGTTTGAATTATATCACTATATATAATTATCTCATGATTATCAATCATACCCATACTAGACTTAATTTATATCTAAGCCATTTAGTGATAAATGACTAAGGATAATTAGAATAACATCATATAGTTATTCATAAACATTACTATAATGTAGTATGTTAACAATATATTAATGTGAAGAAAACCCTTTTATAAAATGAAATATAACATTGCATAAAGGTCCAAATGTTTGCCCTAGGAAATAACCACTAACACAAGGGTACATGTATCATGTAGATAATGGTATTTTTAATGTGTATAAAGGCTCCATGATACTAATGAAGGGTAAGATGTAATCTAGACTGTATTATCTTCAGGGCAGCATAGTTGAAGGGGAAGTTATTATAGTTTCTGGAAGCAGTGATCAAAACCAGTATTGGTTGTGGTACTCGCATCTTGGTCACATGAGGGACAATAGACTTTCTTTATTGAGCAAGCAGAATCTGCTAGATGGATGCAAAAATGAAGCTTTGGAATTCTATGAGCATTGTGTGTTTGGTAAACAGACTAGGATAAAATTTAGCAAGAAAAACAGTGCACAAGACCAAGTACAAGCCAGATTATGTACAATTAGATATATGGGGACCAAACAAAGTTCCCTCCAAAAGTGGTGCCATGTATTTTATGACTCTCATTAATGATTACTCGAGAACGGTATGAGTATATTTTCTGAAAATGAAATATGAGGCATTTTCAACATTTTTAAGTAGAATACGATGGTTGAAAGGCAGAAAAAAAGAAAGTGAAACGTTTTCGAACTGACAATGGGTTGTAATTTTACAATTTTAAGTTCATTGATTTCTCTAGAAAGAAGGGGATAGTGAGACACCACACTTATGCCGGAACACCATAACAAAATGGTGTTTCAGAACACATGAACATAACATTTTGTGATAGAGCATAAATACTTTCACATTAATATGTGAGCAAGGATTTTGGGTCTAAAGCAATCAATACAACATGTTATTTGGTCAATAGATCTCCATCCTCAGCTATTGAGTACAAAATTCCTTTTGTGGTATGGTCCAGTTCACCTGCTGATTACTCAAATTTGAGGATATTTGGTTGTCTAGCTTATGCTTATGTGAGAAATGGTAAACTTGAGCTGAGGGTAGAAAAATGCATATTTCTAGGATATAAATCTGGAGTGAAAGGTTATAGGTTGTGGTGTACATATCAAAAGCTTTTCAGGAATGATTATTAACAAGGATGCTACATTCGATGAATCTGCCTCACTGCACAGTCAGAAGGAGAAGGCAATAGCAGATATAGATTATAGTGTCAGTGATAGGATAAAGCTTGAGATTGATTCTCTACTAGCTCAACCCAATACTTCAGAAGTAAAGGAAGTGGATAAGGTGCAAGATCTTGATTAAAATGATGATAATGCACCTGTGCAATAGTAAACATATAGCATCGCAATAGGCAAAGAAAGAAGACACATTAGACCACCACAAAGATACGCAAATCTTCTTGGATACGCAAATCTTGTGGCTTTTGCTTTCTCAGTTACAGATGTGTAGGAACCTAAAAGCTATAAAGAAGCCATTTATAGCACATATGCATATCAATGGATTAGTGCTATGGGTAAAGAGATTGAGTCTCTTCATAATTCTCAGTAATGCCCTTTGCGAGGGCAGTGCGCAAGACAAAGTAATAATATCAAAGTTGTCGATTGAGTAAATTCAAGCCAATGGGAAGATTTATTGATGTGGCTTAAATTTAATTGGAATCCTAAATGCCTATGTTAGATAATCCTATTTCAAATAAAATTAGGATTAAAATTATAATCCTATTCGTTTGGAAAAAGGCAAGTCATATTCCAAAAGGGATTGAAATTTGCTAATTCTAGTACAATTGGAATAATTTTGAGGCTTATAAATATACAAGAGGTTAAGGGATTTTAGATGTAGAAAATTCATAGAGAAATCACCAAATTACTGATTGTAAAAAAGAAAAAAATCTCTCCCATCATAGTTGAATTATTCTCTTGTTTTGCCCGTCGATGTAGGTATACTTAGCCAACATCTTTTAAACAAAAGTCAAAAATTTGAAAGTGAAATTTTTATAAATATTATATTAATTATGAGCAAATTAAAATTTTACTTTTTATTTCATGATTGTAAGAATTTAAACATGAAATTGACAATAGATTGCTCATTATGCACATGTAATGAATAAATAATTATAATAAAAGGATAATTCTAATGTTTATTTACTATAAAAATATGTATTATAAAAATATTTTAAAGTCACATATCATAATATTTAATTATTTATAAAGTAAAAAAATATTAAAAATTTAAGTATAAAAATTAAAATATAATATATAAAATGCATATAAATCGATTAACTGACTGTCGATTTTTAAAAGTAAATATCGTATCCCTAAATTATCAGTTTGGTTAATCTAAAAGTAATTCGATTTCGGATAGCTTTTCAATTAACCAAAACTTCGATTTTTTTTTTATTATCCTAATTGAAAGAGCACCGAAACTTCAATGTGTAAATAATAAAAATTTAAATGTTACATGTTAAACTAAAATGTAGATAAAATGTTAATATATTTTTATAATAAGCCCAATTTTTTTTAGTGTTTTTCATACGTATATATTCTATTTAAATATAACATCAAAACAAAAATACTTAATGAACATAGTAAGTGGGGCCATGATTTATTATGGAAGCATTTGCAATAAGTATATATATATATATATATATATATATATGTATATATATATATACATTTATATATATATATATATATCTACATATATATATATATGTAGATATATATATATATGTATATATATATATATATATATATTGCTATATTAAGTGTGTTTTTGTGTATATATGTATTTGATAGTTTTAAAAAAGATAAAAATATTTTAAAAAGTATATAATAAAAAATTAAAAATAAATTTTGATTTTTAAAAATTAAAAAAACAAACAACAATACCAAACGCAACCTAAAATTCCAACTCTGATTTGAATTTATCATTGTCGGTGGCAATCTTATAAATAGGCCAACAGTCTCAAAATTACATAACAATATTCAATTGAGTTTTTGGGTGCAACTGAAAATAAAGAGAGAATTTTCTTTCAAGAAAATTGTTTTTTTGCTATTTAAATTTTTAGGCTAAAATTTGAGTGAACATTTTAGTACAAAATTTCAATGGGTAAGGAGTTGATATCAAAAGTTTCTTTCGGTGTAAATACGCGTAGAGTCTTCGTGTTATTGAAATTTTTTTACAAAAAAAATACTTATCTGTATATATGTTTTAGATCCGATTTTTAACATATAAAATAAATTTTAAACATTTTTAGATTAATTTTATCTTTCATTAGGTGTTATAAACACTTAACAATCTAACCCTGGCCACTATATTATAAATTCAAAAAGTTTTCGTAATAAAAAAATCATTTTAAAGTACATGTAGATATTCATCTTCATATTCTTATTAAAATTAAATGTTCACAAAGAATATTATCTAAAAAATTAATACTGTTATTAAAAGTATAACTTATTTAGATATTAAATAAACATATAACATAAGTTTTAATCAATAATAAATGGAATAACATGCTGAAATTTTTTATCAGTTAAAAATTAAAAAATTAATGGCATTAAGTCTTTAATGCCATGAAAACACCAACTTCTTTTGTCCCATTAAGGATTTAATGTGTTAGTAAATGAAAGATTAAGGAATTAATGCATCAGTAAATAAATGAGAAGAAATAAAAATACGAGAATATAATAATCTAAAACTTTAAATTTCAAGGACCCCAATAGCTTTCTTTTTCTTTTTTTTTTTTTCCCTAATTCATGTCTTAATCACATCAAATTAGTAGCATTAGTATATGATGATTCCATTTATAACTCAATACGTTTTGATCCGATTTATTTCAATCCGATTCAAACCATTTACTAGATCTAAGTAGAATTTTTTTAAAAAATATAATAAAACAAAGCACTATGGACACGTTTGGTTCACTTTCATCCATACGAACCTTAATATAGGTCTCATCCAATACTTCTAAACAATTCTACTTTATTTAAATAGAACAATCAACAAATAACTGCCAACTATTAGTGATGATAAAAAAAAAGTCTTGGATTATAAATTAAAGGACGGAATTAATTTTTGTTAAATAACCTTAAGCCATTTCCATCTATCATCAGTACAAATTGTGTTGGATAGGTTCTGAAAATAGAGAAAAATGCTTTGTAGTCGTAAAATTCCCTTTAAAATACAATTAAAATGTCTACTAATAGTTTTACCCGATCTCAAAAATCTAGAGATTATTGTACGATTTTTCACGTAGTGAGCAAAAATTTGTAAAAACATACATACTTGCTCCTCTAATCGTACCGGTCCATAATTTTTGATCCTTCCATAAGTTCGAAATAGGACACATAATATTTGAAATGTTCTTCTATCCATTCTTAATTGATTGATACATTGCAAGTCATTATTCCCAATTATACTATTTATCTGTAAGCATTTTTCTCCTTTTTAAAAGTTTTTTCGTCTTATTTTCCATTTGAATCATCATCATCGATAACAACCACATCTTATGCAAATGTCATATCCTTATGATTAAGTAGAACATAGCATTTCTTTGATACATATCTACTAAAAAAATAAAAAATGAGAAGCATTAGAAGCAAATGAAGCTATTAAAAAAATAGAGAACAAATATTAATTAAAAAAATAAGAAAAAAAAAGCCAAAACAGCTAACTTCAATTCAAAAAAGAGTAAAACACAAGTAGAAAAAAGAAGTTAAGCAATGCAATAAACAAATCAGGTTAAAGAAACAATAATACAACCTCAAATAAGTAGAGCAAGAGCAAGGAAATCAGCATATCAAGCAAAACAAAAATAGCAGACTCTTACGCATTAGCTTCACTTAGAACTTGTTGTTCATCAAAGGAATGTTAACTATAGGAAACTACAAAACCTTCTAACCAAACTGATTCTATAATGAATACTAACAAATATATGATGTTATATTAGGAATATAATATATAATAAAAACTGTGTTTTGTGTCGAAAGAGATGTAAGTGCACGGGATGATATAATTAACTTACCACAAACATAGAGTCTTTTGATAACGGAGAAAAAGGCCACCTGTCAATACAGTTTAAACATATTATCATAAAACAAAAAAATACAATTCATTGAGTTAAATTCACATTAAGGAAATAAATTTGCAAAAATGAAAGCTAGGAGACCTCTTGTGTTATTTGTTACTAATGTAAACATACATTTCTCCCCATCATATTAACTATTTTGAATGGTTAACTTGGTAATGTAGTTTCCACCAAAATATGATCTCTCATCAAAGTTATAGTAGCTAGCAAACTTGGGTAATTTCATTTTTTCTGCTATAAAAAATAGACATTCATTTCTTAGTTTAGTTGCTAGATAATGGTTAAAATTTTTTATAAGGCTTATTTAGGATATCAAAGACTAAGATTGCTTGGAAGGAGAGAGAAACTGAGTTGGACTTGGACAAGTTCTGTTGTTGACAATCTTCAACAATTGTAAGATTTAAGAAGTTTTTGTTTGCTAACATTGATGCAAGAAAGAACAATCTCACCTACAAAAACTAAATATTAGAATTAATCTAATCTATTTTAGTTCCTGCAGTTAAAAAGCACCAATTCTGCCTACTATGTCAAGCAAATAATTAGGGGCTTTTAAGAAATATCATATAATGCAGGAGTTTAAGTAAAATTACATAGCACTACAAAAAAAAAAGCTAAAATTAGCTACTGCAATATTTCGGTCGCTAATTAGCGACGGATTAGCGACCGTTTTAAGAATTGGTCGTGAAAACATATTTTTCATTTTTTGTGACTAAATTAGCGACGGAAAAAAGAAACAGCCGCTAAATTTTGGCGGCAATTTATGCATCATTTTTTTCGACTAATTTAGTGACTAAAAAATCCGTCGCTAATTTTTGCGACTAAAAAATAAGTCGCTAAAATAGGGATGGCAATATCAGTCGCTAAATTTGGAGGCAATTTTAGCGACTTTGTTTGCGACGGATTTAGCGACTAAATTTTAACACACTTGAATTAGCGACGAAATAGCAACTGATATTTTTGTCGCTAATTTTTTTAAAAATTTTTTAAATATGAAAATAATTTTTGGAAATTAAAGTAATACTTTAGCTAAAGAATAATCCATTGCTATTTCGGTGGTAAAATTGACTGATATTGGGTGTTTGGAAAAAGATAGGACACAAGAATTAAAGGAAACAAAAAGAAAAGAACATAAAAAATAGAAACTGGAAAACGGGAGAGAGAGAGAGAGAGAGAGCCAACGATGGAGAGGCAGGAGAGGAACCACCGGCACCAGGGATGACCCGACGGCGATGAACCAGCGTCCTCTGCTACAATGGCCAACTCTGCCGCCTTCGCTCCCCGATCAGCCGCGATTTCTCGGCATTTTGCCCCTCCTTCAAGAGAGAGAAACTGATTGCTCCTCTCCCTTTTTTCGGCCACCACCGACGTTAGGTGGCGAGATGGACAATACCGATGGACTCCAGGTGAGCAAGCACTCCTTTCAGCACCCACCGATCATCCTTACGTGCCGCCGATAAGGAGATCGAAAAAGGTATGCCGTGAGCTTCTCCCCTGTTTTTCATTCAACTCCGGTGTCGGACGGTGACACGAACGGCACCATCGAACTCCTGGCCACCAGACGCTCCTCCCGGTACTCGCCATTCCTCCTTACTCGCCAGCGATAAAGAGATCGGCGTTGGGGTGAACCGAAGCTTTCAATGGCGATTCTTGCAGAACGGCATTGCGGATGGGCTCGTCATCACCGGAATCGGAGCCCTAATGCCTTGAGTTGTCCTCCGATGATGGCGGTGCATCTCCGGCGAAAGGGACATACAGAAATTTGGCAATCTCGACTTCAACTGGTATGTGGCTACCAAAATTTCTTTCCTATATTAATTTGATACAAATTAATCTGTTAGGGATTTCTTTTATAGTGGTACAGTCTTTGAATTTATGATGTGAGCTAAATTGATTAATTTTTTTTTTGAGTTATTGATGAATTGGTTCAACAGAATTGAAATTGAATGGTTTTATTTAGTTTTTGAGAGTGTGTAAATAATAGGAAAAGGGTAAATTGTCTGACATTTTGATGAATTAATATAAAATTGTAAAATTAGAAGAGATATGGAGTAATTTGGCTAGTTAAAATTTAATTAGTGAGTAAGTTTACTACAATTAGCCCTTAATATATGAACTGACATTATACAATGTGTATATACATGTGTGTGTTAAAGAATTAATTGTTAATTTGAAATGTACGGGTGTACCTTGGAAACTGGATATTTTATTGTATCAATGCAAGAATTAACTCAAATGTATGTTCAGTATAACGAGTGTAAGGGTGTTAGATAAAAAGTAAACTTGTGTTGGAGTTTGATTCAGAGTATGGTGAATGAATGTATGATTTTTAGAAGTGTTAAAAAATCTTTTCTCTACAAGGGGGATAGGCATTATTTTAGGAAAAATTCTGCCGAAATTTCTTTAAATTTATTATTATTATTATTATTATTATTATTGCTGCTTTGCTTTTTTTTTTTAGACCTCTATTCAAGATTAGACTTGATATCTCATTACTCTAGTTGAAATGCAAAATCAATCCAGGACCAATAAAGTTACGAAATTATAGGCAACATCTAATGTAATTTATGTATATTTATTTTTAATGTAATTTTTCTTAATATTTATTAGGAACATAATATAAAAATTTATGTATGTTATTTTTCTTTTATTTATTTTAAATGATTTTATTTTGTTGAATATAAGTTTGATTTTCGATTTATTCGGTTCCGTTTAAAACTGAACCGAACTGACTATTTGTACACCCTTAATTGTACAATTTAATATATTTTAAATTAATAGTATTATTAATAATATTGAATAATTATTGTTTATGTAAATTAAATTTTTGATGTAATAATAATAATAATAATAAATTAAATTGAAAATAATAATAAAAAATTGAATAATTTTTGCGACGGAATTTTTTGTCACTAATATTTTTTTAATATTTACGGTGACTAATTTAGGGGTTATTAGGGGTGAGCAAAAAAACAGGTGGACTTGGTTAACCGAAAAAAAAAATTCGAAACCGAACCGATGGACTGGTTAATGGTTAGTGTTTTGAAAAAACCGATATTAATGGACTGGTTAATGGTTTTTGACTCATGTGACTAGTTAACCGAACCGAAACCAAACTTTTAGTTAATTTATTAATTTTTTAATAATTTATAACAATTTATCTTAATTAAAAGTGATCATGTACTTTTTTTTCATTATACTAATTATTTTAAAATTTTTAAGTTTTTTAAATTGGTTATTAATAAGTATAATAATTTATCTAATTAAAATTGATTATGGACCAGTTAATATATTTACTTATTAAATATTAATTTTTAAAAACAAATTTGCTTATATCCACCAAATATTTTTATTTTAATAACAATAATGTTATATTATAGTAAAAATATTTTAATTTTTAAGTATCTTGAATATTTTAATTTTATTTATGAATATATTTATAATTATAGTGGTTAACCGAAAAATATTGGGTAACCGATCCGAAAATCCGAAACCGATGGACTGGTTAACCGATGGTAATGGACTGGTTAATGCACTGGAATTTCAAAAAACCGATATTAATGGACTGGTGTAGACACCGGGTCCCGAGGCGGTCCAAGATGAGGATTACCCGATGATGAAATAGAAGACCGATTTTCGGCAAGAAAGGTGGGAATCGATCGTTCCCTTGTCAAAGATGTGTTTTTTGGAAAATAATTAAAAAATATATATTTTTTTGGGGAAATTAAAAGTAAAATGGAGTAAAAAAATATATCAATTTTTTGTCAAGATTTAAAAAAAAAAAAAAAAATCGCGAAGGCCGCCTGCGGCAGCGCGGGGCTGCCTGCGCGGCAGGCTGCCCCAGCGCACAGGGGCGCCTGCGCGGCAGGCCGCCCCAGCGTGTAGGGGCGCCTCGCGCGAGGCCCCTGCGCGCGAGGCGAGGGGCGCCGTGCGCCCCCCCTGCGCGCAGAGGCGGGCGCCTCGCGCGCAGCCCCTGCGCGCGAGGCGGGGGGCGCCGCGCGCCCCCGCTGCGCGCACCACGCGCGGTGCGGGGGCACCACGCGCGCAACAGGCTGCCTCGCGCGCCCTTGCCCTCTCCACGCGACCTGCTGGTCTTCGCCTGTCCATTTTTTTCGCTGTTTTCAGTCTGACTTTTTTTCAGTCTGACATTTCCGTTGTTTCACCATCTTGTGCTATTTTGGATTAACTAAAAATAAAGGCTTTTTTGTCCCTTGCCATTTTTGGCCAAAGCAAGTTTAAATGAGGATTTTGCCCTCATTTTGAAGGGACGGGAATTATTTTTTGGAAGGGCTTTTTTCTTTCAACTTTTTTCTCTCCAACAACTAGTTCTTGAGCTTTTTTCTTTTTTCTCAAGTTTTAATCTTGATTTGCTCTTCAAAAATACATAATACATTTTCTTGAGTGATTTGGGCTTGGAAAATTAATTTCCTTTTGCTCAAATCATCCACCAAAAATATTTTCATCAAAGTATTTTCTTGGTTTTATTTCAAAATATTAATTTCTACATTTTCTTCAAACATTTATCACCACAAATCTGACAAGGAAAATCGATCGGGACACCGTTTCCCCAATCTAAAAATTCTGAGGGTAAACATTCTTGAACCCATCCTCATTTATTTTTTTTGTATATTATTTATTATTGTTAATATTATTTCTTTTGCTATTATTATCACGTATATTGTTTACTCTTAGCATTTTGATGTGTTAATATCACCATTAATATTCCATTATTATTATTATTATTATTATTATTATTATTATTATTATTATCATTATTTTGGTTGCCATTAATAATCTATTATTATTATTATTATTATTATTATTATTATTATTATTATTATTCTCATTCCTAAATTAGTTTTTTATATTACTATTTATTAATGTTGTGGTTATTATCATTATTTGATTTATTTATTATTAATATTGTCGCCTTATATTTATTGTTATTATTAATTTTGTCGTGTTTGTTTCGTCATTATAATTTGACTTACCCAATATTTATTTCATTTTCGCTTGATTAATTTTTAGAACCATCACTAATATTTTTGATGTTAACTTTTGTATGAGTTTAACTTGAATCGAGTTGTTTGGGTGTCACCGCGACTCCCCGGATGGGTCGCGACGCGTAGGCGGATGATAATTGTGAAATTAATGATATTTTTAGTGTGTTGTTATTTATTTATTTAAGTTAATTTAGTATTTATTTGGTTGAATTATAGTTGAATTAGTTAATTTTATATTTTAGAGTTTAATTGTTGATTTTGGTATTTTTCAGGATTAAAATAAAGGAAAAAGGATTTAATTGAAAATAATGCTAAGTTTGGATCAATTTGGTAATTCTCAGATTTGTGGAAGTCAAAGAATGGAATAAAGTGCATGTGCATAATGCACGGGAGTGCAAATTCTCACATGGCCAAGTGATTGTTATTTGCTTAATGCATGGGAGTGCAAATTTTCACATGGCCGTGCATTTACAATTAGAAAATTCAACACATTTTGATGACTTTTTCAGCCAGCATTTTCATAAATTCAAGATCTACCAAATTTCCGAAGAAAAGAGAAAATCCTTTTCCCATTTACCGACCGAAAAGAATTTTGGCAATAAGAAGTTAGAAAGAATACCAGAGAAAAGGGAGTTTTTGGCTGGAACAAAAAAGGAAGAACTGAAGATTTAGATTTTGAAGATAGTTTTTTTTAGTTAGTTTTTAGTTTGTATTTTCTTATTCTTTCCTTTAGGCTAGACTTAGGATTATTTTCTTTTAATTTCCAGCAACAATTTATTTTATTTTCATGTTTTAATTTTCCTTTTAAATTATGTTTAGCTTAGATTTAATTTTGAATTGCAATTTCCTTCTTAAATAATTTAGATCAATTTAGTTTAAATCTAGATTTTGGGGATTCAAGTGGATTCCAAGATTGAAGAACAAGAACTTCAAGATCTATTTTCTCTCTCATCAAGGGTGTATTCTAAACTCTAATTTTCCATCTTTGGTTCAGGAAGTAGACAAGTTAGAAATTTTAATTGTCTCTCCGAGTGATCAAAAAGATGGTGGTGAATTGAGTCATGCACCTATAGAGATTAATGAGAATATTGAAACTTTTGAGGATGGGTTGCATGAAGAAGAAAAGGAGCCCATTATTGTTGAAGATAAATCTTGTGTTTCTTTGGAAACTAATTTCAATTTTTCTTTGCAGGATAGTGCACCAAAGGAGCAAGAGTTGAATGATTCTCAAATGGAAGCACTGACTTCAGTCCATTTGAAGGATTTATTTAGGCTTGAAGAGCCGGTGGAGTTCGTTTACAGTGAACCCAAGGTGGAGTCATACTTCATCGAAGACATGGAATTTCCCACCTTGGTAGCTTTCGATGATTTTCTCCTACTGATGGGGGAAAATGAAGAGCAAAAACTGGAAAGACCATTATTTGGTTCACAAGCTCGTCCACCCGAGAGTGAAATGAGTCGAGCTGGGACTCAATAAGCCAGAACTTATATTTTTCTTAACCCTTCCTATTTAATTTTCTGTGTTTATGTTTTAATTTTTAATTACTAGTTGTTTGTATTTCTTGTGTGTTTTTAGTTAGTTTAAATTTTTGTCAATAGATTCATGAACTACAAAGATACAAAGTTGAAGCAAATTGGATTGCAGAGTCTGGACATATGCATGATAAAAGTTTTTAAAGCAGGGCATTAGTTTGAGTTTTTTTTTTTTTTTTTAATGCATTAATAGATGGATGTGTGATTCAATTAAATTAAGGAGTTAAAAAAAAAATAATAAAAAAAAAATAAATAGAAGCATTGTAGGCTAATTTAGCAATTTATTTAGTTGAATTTTTAGCATGAATAATTTTAGTCCCAGAATTTTTTAAGTCTCAGAGGTGAATTACTCAGCCGCGTGAGCAATTGCCCCGCCGCGTGAAAAAATGCCCAGTCGCGTAGAAACTGCCCTGGCCGAGTGAGGCCATGCGCAGCCACGCATAGAAACGAACCAGCCGCGCTAGGAACTGCGCGGCTGAGTGGGAAATTGCCCACCTGCGCATGTTACATGCGCAGCTGCGCATAAGACATGCGCAGCCGCGCATGTCACATGCGCAGCTGCGCATAAAACATGCGCAGCCGCGCATGTCACATGCGCGGCTGCGCATCTCACTTGCGCGGCTGCGCAAGTGAAGGGCCCCCTCCCTCCCTCACGCAGCCGCGCGTGTGTGCTGCCCCCTTGCCCTTTTATTTATTTGTTTCTCTTTTATTTCCTTTAGCCTTCTGTTTTACTCTCTCCATATACCCACGGCAGTGCATCCCCTTCACCCACTCACACACATAAGCCTCCATTTCTCAAATTTCTTGCATAATTCAACTGCATTTCAGTTCAAGTAAGTGTTTTTCTAAAGATTGCTCCTTTAATTTGATTAATCATTTCCATTTTTACTTTCTTCTTTGTTCTTAATGTACATGATTTGGGTTAATTTCAACATGCCATTTAAATCTTATTTTAAATTCTTTTGGCAAACTTGTTTCTTGTGTGCTTAATATGTATGCTCTAGTTGCTTGGTCTCAATTTTGGTAGCGAACGCACCTCCATTTGGCTTCCAACTTCACTGTCAAACATGTGCACACGACCTGCTCGATGAAATGCCCCAATCAATTTTGTCATCAATTTTGTTTATTGTTTCTCACTTCGTGCCTTCTTTCTACTTTGTGATTTTAATTTGCTATTGATAAATTTTCTTTCACGAATTGGCCATCAAATAAAAAAAAAAAAAAATGAAAAATGAAAAAAAAAAAATAATAATAATAATAATAAAAATAAAATTTACTTCTGCTTGTATTTTCTCATTTACAAATTTTTGCCCAATTGTCTGCATTCCCATTCTTCTATTTCAATATTGCATCTGGTAGTTGCTTGCTATTATTCTGGTTAAATTTCATGTTGCCATGCTATTAATTTTTTTTTTTTTTTTTTTTTTTACAGTGGCACCTAAAAAGGCGAAGAACACTGAAGCCTCAAGCTCTTCTGGCACTCATATACCTTCTTATGTCAATACAGAAAAATCTGACATGTATGAGTACTTTAGCACGTGCCAATATGTCCAACCAGCATTTCTCAGTCGTTTTTATCTGCATGTTCCTGTTGGAGACCTTTGGACAGAGATATTACCATTGATTCAGGGCATCGGCTGGGAACAGTTTATGGAGCATAAAGTGCAGGTATTTCCAGATCTTGCTCGAGATTTATTATACTCTTTTGAGTGTCATTTTGATGGAGATAGAAATGCTTCTGGTACTATTAAGTTTCGGTTGGGTAAGAAGGGTTATTCAATGTCCTTTAAGAAATTCTCACAGCATTTAGGATTCTCACCTGATGCATTGGTGGAACTACCTAATGCCTCTACTGAAGAAAATTGGGAAAAAATTCGTGATCCATTAAATGCTGAGCCGTGGAGAGGTGGTAAGCTTAAAGTGCATGCACTTCGGGATCATGCTTTGAGAATTATTCACAGATTTCTATCCCGAAGTATATATAATAATCTTCAAAGCCTCAGTTCACTTAATGCTTCACAGATTATGTTACTTAGGTGTATGGTGGATGGTATTCCTATTAATGGCTCTTTGTTTATAGCACAGCGGATTCAGGATTTACAAAAGTGTTCTTCAAATACTTCTGCTGTTTCCATAGGTTGGATAGCAACTGTTTTGGCTGAGGCTGTTAATTATACTCGTTCTTTTGGCGATCCACTTGATGGTGACATAGCTTATATTGATAATGTCATGCTTAAACGCATGAAGATTTGGAAAACAAAGCCAAGATGTCACTGGACAACTCGAGAGGAATATCTGAGAGAAAATGGCATACATATTGATGAGATTCCAGGAGCGCCAAATGATAACATTGGTGATGATGAGCCAGCAGCGGTTCCACCAGCTGAGATAGCTATGCCATCTGATTTAGAAAATCACCTTAACCGTCTTAGCAGCAGGATGGACCATCAGCAGATCCGCTTGGATAGGATGCAGGGGAGGATGGATACCATGCAGGATACTATTGTTGAGGTTAAGCAGACCATGGAGAAGTTCGTGCATGATTTCTGGACACGTTTTCCTCCACCGCCACTTCCACCACCTTAGATGACTCATTTGTTGTGGACAGCAAAAATTTTTGAAGGGGGTAGAGCTTGTTCAGTTAAGCTCAATTTTGGTTCAGGAAGTAGACACATCTTACCCCTTTATTGTTCATGAATCTATATTCTGTTTATTTATTTTGATGTTTTTATTTTTATTTTTATTTTTAATTTGATGTTTTATAAGTTATGTAATAACTTTTACCCTTAGCATAATGAATGAGAGTTGCTTTACAATTTTCTAGTTTTGCTTAGAAATAACATTAGTTTTTTTTATTACCATTTAGTTTACACTAAAACTTAGTTTGCCCTTATTATTCCTCAAATATTGAACATATTGAACTTAAAATTTAGAATGTGCAATTAAGGACTGTTGCTTAGCACGAGAACAAACATGTTGTTTGATGATTTTTTAGCTAGATTAACATTCAATTTGGCTTACATTTGTTAGTTTCTACTTTTTGAGCACATAAGACCCGTTTTTAATTTCTTTAAATTAAAAAATATCTCTATTTAAAAAAAAAAAAAAACAATGCATAAAATAGTTGAGCAAGGAATTTTAGAGCACTAGAACCTTCCTCATCACCCTTCAAAGCATACAAACAACTCAATTCAACTTAGAAAGTGATCTAGGCAAGATTTTCTTGTTTAACCTTATTTTGACCTATTTTTCTACCCTTGTTGTATATTTATCCTTGTTAACCACGTTGAGCTTAATGAGATATGCTAAAAGCGTGTCAAATTTTATTTTTTTGATATACCTGTTCAAATTACCATATAGATTAAAAAGCCGTTTGCCTACCTTTTATAGAGTTGCCACTCTAGGATTGGGTAGATTAACAGAAAAAGGATTGATGGGTATAATGAGAATTTTATTTTCAAGGATTATGGCTGAAGTCAAATAATAGTGGAAATTATACCTTGTAACTATCCAGAGTATCGTTGTATTGCCGAGAAAAAAAAATGAAAAAAAAAAAGTTGAAATTAAACATAATATGCATGGCAAAATCTTAAGTGTGGGGTACTTACAAGGGACAATCAGTAATGACTTCAAAAACAAAGGGTATAAATTGTGCAAGTGAGAGGTTTTAAATAGTTTTCTCTTATAAGAGCTGTGAAGTATCAAAGGTTAAGCAAGTTAAGTTTCTTATTAATTAAGTTAATGGGAGACACTTTAGAATTGTTAGTCTATTTGATCTTAGAGTGGCTATTTTATTGTTTGATCCTTTATCCATTCTTTGATAACTAATACCTTAACCCCATTACAACCTTTGAAAGACCTAAGTGATTCTAAGTTTTGTTTTTAAGTTGTTCAGCGGAGATGACTTTCGAGTTTCGGTGCTAAAGGAGAGGCTTATGGTGTTTCTAGAGTTTCAAGTGCGAAACCATTTGTACACTGAAGTGTACATTCATTCTAAGCTTGGCTATAAGTTTGCATTGGTGTTTTGATTTTTTTTAATACTTAAAATGTTTTGGTCTTGCACACACACAAAGAAACTAACTTATTTTGCCTTGTTTGAATTTATTCTAGTTAAAATTTTGTTAAATGCTCTTGTTAAATAGCTAAGCATGATTCTGAATTGCATGATTCTTTATTTCAGTTTGATTATTTTGAGGAGTTGGATTGTTCTAATTTGCTCGGGGCGAGCAAAGTCTAAGTGTGGGGTATTTGATAATTGTGAAATTAATGATATTTTTAGTGTGTTGTTATTTATTTATTTAAGTTAATTTAGTATTTATTTGGTTGAATTATAGTTGAATTAGTTAATTTTATATTTTAGAGTTTAATTGTTGATTTTGGTATTTTTCAGGATTAAAATAAAGGAAAAAGGATTTAATTGAAAATAATGCTAAGTTTGGATCAATTTGGTAATTCTCAGATTTGTGGAAGTCAAAGAATGGAATAAAGTGCATGTGCATAATGCACGGGAGTGCAAATTCTCACATGGCCAAGTGATTGTTATTTGCTTAATGCATGGGAGTGCAAATTTTCACATGGCCGTGCATTTACAATTAGAAAATTCAACACATTTTGATGACTTTTTCAGCCAGCGTTTTCATAAATTCAAGATCTACCAAATTTCCGAAGAAAAGAGAAAATCCTTTTCCCATTTACCGACCGAAAAGAATTTTGGCAATAAGAAGTTAGAAAGAATACCAGAGAAAAGGGAGTTTTTGGCTGGAACGAAAAAGGAAGAACTGAAGATTTAGATTTTGAAGATAGTTTTTTTTAGTTAGTTTTTAGTTTGTATTTTCTTATTCTTTCCTTTAGGCTAGACTTAGGATTATTTTCTTTTAATTTCCAGCAACAATTTATTTTATTTTCATGTTTTAATTTTCCTTTTAAATTATGTTTAGCTTAGATTTAATTTTGAATTGCAATTTCCTTCTTAAATAATTTAGATCAATTTAGTTTAAATCTAGATTTTGGGGATTCAAGTGGATTCCAAGATTGAAGAACAAGAACTTCAAGATCTATTTTCTCTCTCATCAAGGGTGTATTCTAAACTCTAATTTTCCATCTTTTATGTTTATATTCTTGATGATAGAGTAGTTAATCATGCTTGGGAGTTCTTGAATCGTATTTGTATTTTGGATATTTGGATTTAATAAATATTTTCATGTTTTCTTTTATTCCTCTTGTTATATATTGTTTTGCAATTATAATGATGATTGGAGCTAAATCCGAAAATTATTGTTTGTGCAAATGCTCTGTTCTTTTAATATTCCAGCTTAATCCAGGGATGGTAGGTTGGTTTGTGGGTGTTGATGTTATTAGATTAAGAATAGTGAGGAATAAATAGGTTTAAGATAGCTTAATCCAGGGATGGTAGGTTGTCTTAGATCTAGGATTTGGTAACCTGCACTTAAGCTAATTAATAGACTTAATCCAGGGATATGGTAGGTTTATTAATTAGAATAGCTTAATCCATGGATATGGTAGGCTTGGGTTCAGTTGGGTTGTCCAGAATTTCATGTTATATTGTTTTACCAATTTTCAGTTACATTTATGAGGATAGAATTTCCTAAGCATTTAATTTCATCCTTGAGTAATTTCTTGATGACCAATTTTATATTTAAGTGTTAATTTATTTTCTTGCTTAGCTTAGTTTTCTCCACCAAACAAATTGGGGACATCTCAAATTCACTCATCTATAGATATTTAACTGGACAATCCTTTTTCCCTTGGGTACGATAACTCGGGGTCCTAAATATACCCCACTTTATTACTTGTTGATTCGGTACACTTGCCGAGGACCCGTCAGCGGACACTCCGGTTCGGTGAGATCTTTCTCAATCCTTTCTTTATGTCGTGTTATTTGTAAATGTATATTTCATTCGTTGTACGTGTACGATAAAAAATCACGAAAATATTTCTATAATTAAATTGGAATTTTCACTAATAAATCGGGACCAATGTCCTTTATTTTAGCCTGACGATAAAAATGTCACGATTAAAACGAGGAGTCAACTTTTCTACAAAAGTAGGATCACTCATCCCGGTTTTTTTATCAATTCAAACAATCAAAAATGACTCTTCGAACCTTCTTCAAATTAATACGAAGGAACCAATGCTTCTAGATTTCGACAAGTGCGAAGGAACCAATGTTCCTCAAATAATGTCCCGATTTATGTATGTTCTTTTATTTTAATCTTGAGTGAGTGTTTTAAATTCAAGTTCATTTTCTATTTGGGCCCTTGTAATTAATTTTGGGGCAACTTTATTTATCTTTTGGGGATTGTATTCCGTCCTACTTACATCTTTAATCTCCTTTTAATGGGGTTGTATTCTGCCCCTATTTCTATTGTAATTGCGTGCTTGTGTGTTTGCAAGAGATTAGATGTCCTGCTGATCAGAGAGCTTCTTGTGCTATATCGTTGCTTCAGGGACCAGCCTATGATTGGTGGGAACTTGTATTGAGGAATCCTCAGCGACCAGCTGAGCTGACATGGGATTATTTCAAGAAAGAGTTTGAGCAAAAGTATATAACAAAGGCATAACAAGAGGCGAAGTGGAGAGAGTTCATTAGCTTGAAGCAAAGGGGAATGACTGTCAGTGAGTATGACAAGGAGTTCAACCGGTTAAGCAAGTATGTGCCTGAGCAGTTGTTGACAGATGAGTTCAGATGTAGGCACTTTTTAGAGGGATTACGTGAGGTATTCAGAGGCCCCTTGTCTGCGATGATTGTTTTGCAGCCAGTTGGGTATTATCAGATTGTGGCTGCAGCAATGAGGTTAGAGGAATCTGAAGAGATCAAGCAGAAGATGGCACAGAAAAGGAGAACACCAGAAGGGGGAGTTGCAAGCAATAAGAAGTCAAAGGGTACACCAGTTGAGCAAGGATCTAGAGGGAGTGTTCAGATGCCTTCACAGGTTGAGAGTGTAGCCCCACATGGTGGTAAAGGAAATCGAGCACCAGAATGTGAGCACTGTCATAGGTACCATTGGGGTACGTGTCGCAAGATTACCGGCGCTTGTTTTAAGTGTGGAAGCATGGAACATCGATTTGCCTTTTGCCCTAGTCGACAAGAGAACCAGAATCAACAAGAAAGCCGAAAATCCAATGTTATCCAAAGCAATCGTGAAGGAAGTCGAGCTCCGAGAGCACCATCAGAAACAGTGCAGCGACCTGGTGCTACTGAGGATCATAATCAGTATAGAGGTTATGCTATGATTGCTAGAGATGCGACGGGTGCAGCGGGTCCTTCGGGTAAGTGTTTACATGTTCTGTTTTGTTTTGTTTCGGTTTTGGTATATGAGATGTGTTTGGATAAGCAAGGAAATTTCGAGGACGAAATTTTCTTAAGGAGGGGTGAGTTGTCACACCCCATAAGTGGCCTAATTGGAAATCAGTAATTTTTAATCGGACAATTAGGGCAATTTGGTATTTTTATATGTGGACAAGAGGAAAGAGGATTTAACTGTAGGTATGAGTAAAGTATTAATTGCAGATTTTATTTTTTTTTGGATAGTGAGTAAAAAGAAATTGTAAAGGACCTATTAGAACTTTTGGAGGATCTGTTAGTAATTGGAATTAGAGGAGTTGGTGTAACTGTGCATGTGTGCCAAGTGGAATGAGAGTGTGTGTGTACGTGTGAGGGAAAAGAGAAAACTGAGGGAAACTCAGGTTGCTGGAAACAGAAGACTTGAAGTTCTCTCTTGCTTGCTCTTTCTCTCTCACGTAAACCACATCCTGTTCTTTTCCCCAGTGCATGTGTGTGTGTTCATCTGTATTGAGCTTAGGTTTTGAGCTTTGAGGGATTCCAGAAGGTAAGAGGCAGAAGTTTTCTTGGTTTTATGGTTAATTTCCGTTTCATTCTTTGTTGGGTTATAGAGATTCTGTTTGTGGATAATAAAGTGTGGTTTTATTTGTTTACAAGCTTCAGAAGATAAAAGGAAAGAGAAGGGAAAGGGCAAAGTGGTGGATTGAAGAAGATACAGTGGACATTTTGGGATTTCATACAGGTTTGGGAGTGTCAGTTATTTCTTGTTTGGATCCTGTTACTGTGTTGCTTTGAACAATGTTCATGTGTTTTTGCTTATCGAAATGTATGAGAAATGCAATGTGTATAAATGATTTCTGTAGAAAAGTATGTAAATGAGATGAACATGCATGGTTTTGAGTGTGAAATATTGGGTTGTTTGTGACTCTCTGTTTGTTATTGTAAATATGTGATAATGTGAATAATGTGAGTGAAATTGCTGTAATGGTGCTCAGAGGACTTAAAGGTATGTGTTTGAATGTTTATT
This sequence comes from Excoecaria cochinchinensis, assembly GCA_947683425.1. Taxonomy (NCBI): domain Eukaryota; kingdom Viridiplantae; phylum Streptophyta; class Magnoliopsida; order Malpighiales; family Euphorbiaceae; genus Excoecaria; species Excoecaria cochinchinensis. Next base: position 19,056,729 of record CANTUQ010000119.1, read on the forward strand.
GCATGAAAAGTGGTTTTAGACAAATTGAGGTTGGAGTTTTGGTTGTGCTCTGTTTTACGTTTTCTGGATTTTAATGTTTTCTGGGTTTCTGAAAGTTTAATTTGGAGAAGATGAAGGAGTGTGAGAAGAAGGTCACGAGACGTGACTGGTGGTCACGCCGTGACCCCCTTCTCGGTTGAAGGTCGCGAGGCGCGAAGCAGCTTCACGTCGTGACTCCTTCTTTGCTGAAGGTCACGTGGCGTGATGCTGCATCACGCCGTAACTTTTGCTTTCCCTGCGTGTGACTTCTCTTCCTCTCCTCTCTCAGGCGTCACGCGACGTGACTGATGGTCACGCCGTGACTGCCTTGCGTTTTGCTTGGCGCTCGCGTGAGGCCTGCGTCACGAGACGTGACTGGAGGTCACGCCGTGACCGGCCTTCCTTGCTGCCTGTTCTTGCTTGCTCTGCGTCACGAGACGTGACCAGTGGTCACGACGTGACCGGCTTCTGTTTTCCAAAACATGATTTTAACTTCTGTTTTAAAGGTTTTTCAACACCTATTACATGTATGGGTTTTTAAGATTGAAATTGCTTTTTAATAATTGTTTATTGTTGAATTGTATACATGATTAATACTTAGTGTACATAATTTACACGTTGTATTATTTATTTGACATAGATTAATTCAATGTGAGCTATATGTTCTTATTAGCTTCAGTATCGATAATTATATGTTTAAATGTTCTGAATTTGCTTTATATACATGTGTACATGAATTGTTGAGCTGTATTCTTAAGCCTGAATAGGTCATAGTAGTGGATAAGTAAGCGCTTACTTAGGTCAGTGTGTGTGTGCAGCTGCTATATGAACAGAATATTATATGCGGGTCCGTTTGGATCCTTGTATCGATCCTGTGGGATCTAAATGGAAATAAAGCGAGACCTCGGTCTCTATATGAAAGTTACATGTTTGAGATTCATATCTCTATATGCTTGGGATACTGTGTTCTATCAGTATCCATTGACCGTATCCACTTCTAGAGAATATTTTAGACTAATCAGGCTATATGTTTTAAATGAGTTGCATATGTTGAGATGTGTTATTGACATGATTACAAGTACATGATGTATTTGTATTTTTACATAGCCTTTCATTATGTACCTTGTATCTGTATACTTGAAATGATGAGATTGATAAATTGATCACTTAATTATCGTATTATTATAAATATTGTATATGTGTATTGTATGTCTGTTTTGTTCCTCCCCACTAAGCGTTATCGCTTAGCACGGGCTCTTTTCCCGTGCAGGTGGCGAGTGCAGTCAGAGTCGGATATCTGCAGGTCGGCCACTAGGAGTCTTTTGATGAAGTTGTTATATTTTTGAAGTCTTCCGCTGTAATTATTTTTGTATATGGCTTGTAGTTAGCAAAATGAATCTTTTGTAAAGGAACAAGTATTCTTTTTGTATATGTAATTGCATACGAGCCTCTTTTTGTAAAAGCGATATAAATATGATATATGTATAAGGACTTGATATATTTATGTTACAGGAATTTTCTGATTAATTGATTAAAAGTTTCTTTAAATCTCATTTGGTTTTCTTTTATTTATTTATACATGTGTAAATGTATTTGTTTATATGTGTTTGCCCGCGTGGCACTCCGGCATCCTTCCAACGGGGATGGCGGGGTGTTACAATAAGAACATCAAGAAGATACTGGCTAAGATGGTGCAAACCTATAAAGACTGGGCGGAGAAATTGCCATTTGCACTATGGGGCTACAGGACCACCGCCAGAACTTCTACGGGGGTCACCTCTTTCTCTTTGGTTTACGGGACGGAAGCAGTCCTACCAGTAGAAATAGAACTCTAGTCATTGAGGGTGGTGACAGAAACTCGGCTACCAGAAGCCGAATGGGCCCAGCAGCGGCTACTACAGTTGAACCTATTGGACGAAGGTAGGATGCGGGCATACTACCACAACCAGATCTACCAAAAAAGGCTAGCCCGCTCATTTGGGAAGAAAGTAAGAAAGCACCCATTGAAGGAAGGAGACCTAGTCTTCAAACAGATGAGGCCAGGGGTTCCGGACTTTCGAGGCAAGTTCAGGCCAACTTGGGAAGGACCCTTCGTTCTGAAGAAGCTTTTGTCTAAAGGAGCCGCGATCCTGACAGGTAGCGATGGGAATGAATTCAGGGAGCCGGTCAACGTTGACAGATTGAAAAGATTCCACGGCTAAAGATAAAAAAAAAAAAAAAAAGATAGAGAGAAAATGTTCAATCAAGAAAATCCGAGAGGGCTGATTGATAACAGGAGTTGTGATGCTTTTGAGATCTATCTCGAGATTAGATGTGGTCTGGTATCTTGGGGGCCTAATGTCAAATGATGATCATGTGTAATGAAATCACACGAGAAACGTGTACATGTATGCCATTATGCACTCAGAGAAGCTCTTTTATCCAATAAATGTCCATAGTTCTTTTCAGACGAGTAATGTGTCACTCCCCATTTGAATGCATCCGCTGCTGTCACTCCCCATTCGAATGAGCACAATTTATCCGTGCAACCGACAGAAACTTTATTATTAAAAAAAAAAAAAGGGAAAAGGCCGTTAGAGATGAAAACCGTGACTGGCGCTCTAAGCAAAAGTTAGGCCAAAGGGCAGGGTGAAAACCTGGCAACAGGCAGTCTGCCCTACAAAAAATGAAATAAATAAAAGCCGCTGGATTGGGTTGGGTCCATTCCAGGCAAAAGATAAGGCACAGGGTTATGTGAAAATCCGACAAGGACGCATCTCCCGCTAAGAGAAGTTAGTGTGAAAATCCACGAGGGACGCACTACCTTTAAAACAATGACGCTTGGAGTGATAAGGCGGCATTACCTTGGGCAAGCCCTTTCAAGCAAAGACACACATCGGGCAATCCTCCCAGAAAGATTATGAGTCAGAGCCCCTAAATCAGGGCAGTACCTTCCGACACTTGGGGGCATAATCGATCAAACAAAGCCAGGAGTCGCTTCAGCGAGAGTTATCACACCTCGACCACTGGGCCACTTAGATGAATGGTGTCGCCTGCATCCTGCATGGCATATGCATATGCACGTGCATAACTTACCCTTGCATACAAATCTCTTTGGTTTCGCAGGAAAGTTTGGCGCCTTCACACACCGACAAGCTGGTGTTTATCAGTCGTTCAGCCATGGTTTCACACACCGACAAGCTGGTGTTTCATCAATCACATCCTCCAAAGTCTGGCGCCTTTACACACCGACAAGCTGGTGTTTATCAGTTGTTCAGCCGTGGTTTCACACGCCGACAAGCTGGTGTTCTATCAATCACGTTCTCCAAAGTCTGGCGCCTTCACACACCGACAAGCTGGTGTTTATCAGTCGTTCAGCCGTGGTTTCACACACCGACAAGCTGGTGTTTCATCAATCACATCCTCCAAAGTCTGGCGCCTTCACACACCGACAAGCTGGTGTTTATCAGTCGTTCAGCAGTGGTTTCACACGCCGACAAGCTGGTGTTCTATCAATCACGTCCTCCAAAGTCTGGCGCCTTCACACACCGACAAGCTGGTGTTTATCAGTCGTTCAGCCGTGGTTTCACACACCGATAAGCTGGTGTTCTATCAATCGCGTCCTTCGAAGCCTGGCGCCTTCACACACCGACAAGCTGGTGTTTATCAGTCGCTCAGCCGTGGTTTCACATGCCGACAAGCTGGTGTTCTATCAATCACGTCCTTCAAAGTCTGGCGCCTTCACACATCGACAAGCTGGTGTTTATCAGTCGCTCAGCCATGGTTTCACGTCGACAAGCTGACGTTCCTCAATCATGTGACCAGTAGTAATCATATGATGCCAACAAGCTGGCAAGACCAAGTTTCGGACAGCGACCGCCTCAGGTACGCATCTCTCCCTCTCTCTTCTGAATTTTGGCTCACTTAGGCACCTAGGTTCTAAGTTCCCTAAAATTGGGGGCAACTGTAGACACCGGGTCCCGAAGCGGTCCAATATCAGGATTACCCGATGATGAAATAGAAGACCGATTTTCGGCAAGAAAGGTGGGAATCGATCGTTCCCTTGTCAAAGATGTGTTTTTCGGAAAATAATTAAAAAATATATTTTTTTTGGGGGAAATTAAAATTAAAATGGAGTAAAAAAAAATATATCAATTTTGTGTCAAGATTTAAAAAAATCGCGAAGGCCGCCTGCGGCAGCGCGGGGCTGCCCCAGCGCGCAGGGGCGCCTGCGCGCGAGGCGAGGGGCGCCGGGCGCCCCCCTTGCGCGCAGAGGCTGGCGCCTCGCGCGCAGCCCCTGCACGCGAGGCAGGGGGCGCCGCGCACCCCCCCTGCGCTGAGGCAGCTGCCTGCTGCGCGCGGTGCGGGGGCACCACAAGCGCAGCAGGCTGCCGCGCACGCCCTTGCCCTCTCCACGCGACCTGCTGGTCTTCGCCTGTCCATTTTTTTCGCTGTTTTCAGTCTGACTTTTTTTCAGTCTGATATTTTCGTTGTTTCACCATCTTGTGCTATTTTGGATTAACTAAAAATAAAGGCTTTTTTGTCCCTTGCCATTTTTGGCCAAGGCAAGTTTAAATGAGGATTTTGCCCTCATTTTGAAGGGACGGGAATTATTTTTTGGAAAGGCTTTTTTCTTTCAACTTTTTTCTCTCCAGCAACTAGTTCTTGAGCTTTTTTCTTTTTTCTCAAGTTTTAATCTTGATTTGCTCTTCAAAAATACATAATCCATTTTCTTGAGTGATTTGGGCTTGGAAAATTAATTTCCTTTTGCTCAAATCATCCACCAAAAATATTTTCATCAAAGTATTTTCTTGGTTTTATTTCAAAATATTAATTTCTACATTTTCTTCAAACATTTATCACCACAAATTCGACAAGGAAAATCGATCGGGACACCGTTTCCCCAATCTAAAAATTCTGAGGGTAAACATTCTTGAACCCATCCTCATTTATTTTTTTTGTATATTATTTATTATTGTTAATATTATTTCTTTTGCTATTATTATCACGTATATTATTTACTCTTAGCATTTTGATGTGTTAATATCACCATTAATATTCCATTATTATTATTATTATTATTATTATTATCATTATTTTGGTTGCCATTAATATTCTATTATTATTATTATTATTATTATTATTATTATTATTATTATTATTATTATTATTCCTAAATTAGTTTTTTTATATTACTATTTATTAATGTTGTGGTTATTATCATTATTTGATTTATTTATTATTAATATTGTCGCCTTATATTTATTGTTATTATTAATTTTGTCGTGTTTGTCTCGTCATTATAATTTGACTTACCCAATATTTATTTCATTTTCGCTTGATTAATTTTTAGAACCATCACTAATATTTTTGATGTTAACTTTTGTATGAGTTTAACTTGAATCGAGTTGTTTGGGTGTCACCGCGACTCCCCGGATGGGTCACGACGCGTAGGCGGACACTCCGGTTCGGTGAGATCTTTCTCAATCCTTTCTTTATGTCGTGTTATTTGTAAATGTATATTTCATTCGTTGTACGTGTGCGATAAAAAATCACGAAAACATTTCTATAATTAAATTGAAATTTTCACTAATAAATCGGGACCAATGTCCTTTATTTTAGCCTGACGATAAAAATGTCACGATTAAAACGAGGAGTCAACTTTTCTACAAAAGTGGGATCACTCATCCCAGTTTTTTATCAATTCAAACAATAAAAAATGACTCTTCGAACCTTCTTAAAATTAATACGAAGGAACCAATGCTTCTAGATTTCGACAAGTGCGAAGGAACCAATGTTCCTCAAATAATGTCCCGATTTATGTATGTTCTTTTATTTTAATCTTGAGTGAGTGTTTTAAATTCAAGTTCATTTTCTATTTGGGCCCTTGTAATTAATTTTGGGGCAACTTTATTTATCTTTTGGGGATTGTATTCCGTCCTACTTATATCTTTAATCTCCTTTTAATGGGGTTGTATTCTGCCCCTATTTCTATTGTAATTGCGTACTTGTGTGTTTACCGCTTTCATTTATTGCTTTCTTTATTTACTTTATTTATGCTTTTATTTATTTTCTTTATGTGCTTTCAATGCGCTATTTAATTAAATGCATCGCCCGTGTGAGATTAGAGATATAATTTTAAGAAATTAAAAACCCATTTATAATTAACCAAAGCATAAATAAGAGGGAAGTTCCGAACACCGAATCTCTGGTTTAGACCAATAGAGGTGAGAAACCTTTTCTCAATTTCACGCAAATTGGGTGGCGACTCCAGATACCTCAAAGGTGCCTTTATGTCACACCCCAAATCGGGCCTAGTCGGATTCGACTAGCTAAGTCGGATAAGTGAAGAGCATTTTGGTAATTTTGTTCATGAGGAAATTGGATAATAAGGACTTAAGTGCAAAGTAATTAATTAATTATGTTAAGAGGGGAAAATTATAAGGTGTGCATGTGTGTATGGAAGTAGGATATAAGTGGGCTAAGAGTTTTTATTGTGTGGTTATGTGTATATGGTGCCTTGGATGTAAGTGATTTATTGGAGATTATTAGGTGTGAGTGGTGTATGGTGCAAGAAGTGATTAAGTCTTAAGTGGATTGTTGGGTCCTATAGTGACTTGACACATGGAAGGGGTAGGTAGGAGCATTGATTGAAGAGTGAGGAAAGGAGAGAGGAGAGAAAAGGGCAGATTTTCTACTCTTTCCTCACGTCTCTCCCTTCTCTCTTTTCCCTATTCTTTCATTTTTTTCTGCTCTAGTTACTCTCTTGTGTGTGCTCAACGTGGGTTTTCAAGATTGGAGTTGGATTTCTAAGTTGTGAGCTGAGTTCAAGAGGTAAGATCATGGGTATTTGTGGCTTCTTCTTCTTCCTCTTTTTCTCCTGCGTTTTCTGGGTTTTGAAAGGGGTTCTCATGGTTTGATTTTGTGTTTTGACTGGGCTTTGTACAAGATTTGGAGGAGAAGGCAAAGAGAAGGTTGGATTTTGAAGTGATCGGTTTGAAGCTTGGATTTCCAGGTTTGGGAGCTATGTGTGATATAATCTTGATGTATAAATGATACATGATTATGTATTGGATGATTGTGCATGAATTTTGGATGTGTTAGATTGTTCATATAATTTTTGGTGTGTAAAGTATGATGTTGGGGAAATTCTGTTTAGTTTTTGCCAGACCTTTGTGCATTATTTTTGTAATAGGTCGAGTTATAGACCTTCAAAATGAGCAGTTCCATTTGAAAGCTAAGACATAGATCTAAAATTATCTCTGAAGGACCAGGAGCCAGTTCTGGCTCTAAGATCCTTGAATAAGTTAAAATCTGAAGTGTTTCTGGTTGGGTCGGGTCACTGGAACAGTGTGGATTGTTTAGCTCATATCTGGAGTTTTAGATGTCAAAATTACCTGAAATTTGTCCCATTGTAAACTTAACATCCTAAGAAATAAATGTTAAGAAGGAATGTTTGCCTAAAAATGTCATTTAGATGTCCGTTTAGGCTGAACAAAAATGAGTTATGAAGCAATCCTGAATCGTAGCTTCTGTTTTGCAAGTTTTTGGTAGGTCACGGTGGTAACCAAATTCATTACCACCGTGACATATGTAAATCCTGGACAGAATGCTTAGTTTGGGATCTCACGGTGGTAACCAAATTCATTACCACCGTGACCCCTTCTGTCTTGACCACTTTATGTGTTTTTCTTTCCGAATTGCACCCGTTTTGCACCGGAACTCCCTAGGATCCATCCAATGCATGTTTAGGACTATTAAATGAGTATAATAATAGTTTTCACTTTGAAAATAAACATGAATAGGATTAAGATTAATACAAACGAATGAAATAATTAGGTGTAATTGTATGATTAGAATCTAGTCCAGTTAAATGACATTTAAGGGTTGTAATACCTTAATCTGTATGAGCATGTGTAACATGATTAAGTTATACACATTTAAAGGATATCGAATGAATTGGGGTTACTTGATATGATTTATTAATGTTAGTTGTTGTGGGTGGTATCGTATATCGCCATCTGAAATTGAGTGAGTTATGAATGCCAATTTCATGGTTGTTCATCTTGAACATGTAATATTGGATGTGAAAGGTATTATGCATATCTGAACTTATGATCCTCCTCTAAGAATATTATGCTATGCTTAAGTGTAAATTGTATCATTGCATGATTAAGACTTTGCATTGTTAAGTATTGGCATAATAATGTTCCCCTACTTGACCCTGGTGCTATAGAATAAAGAATTGGGTATAGTGTGTTGGCATGAATTATATTATACGCTTTGCAATATGAATTGTATGATGCATGACTGATTTAATGATATTTGAATGGTTTAATTTTATTATTGAGGTGAGACTATGCTTTTTGATGTGTGAATTGTGGGCTTTTGGGCTTGAAAATCGGGAAGTTTGCCTTCAGGAATCGCATCTGTGTGTGGGTCACGGTGGCAACCAACTTAGTTACCACCGTGAGCCATGAACCAAATGCATTCTGCCCAGAGTTTGAACATGTCACGGTGGCAACCAATCTAGTCACCACCGTGAGGTATCCAAACTTTAGATTCTGTCTGGGCAGTGGGTATGTCACGGTGGCAACCCATTTCGTTACCACCGTGAGGTACCCCATAGATACTTTCTGTTTTGAGGTCTGGGTATGTCACGGTGGCAACCCATTTCGTTACCACCGTGAGGTACCCCAGACATACATTCTGCCAAGGATCCCTGGTATGTCACGGTGGCAACCAATCTGATTACCACCGTGACCTGCCCTGTTTGTGCAATAAAATCCTTTTATCACGCACGTTTTAGGAATGTTTAATTATGGATTTTTAGCACGCAATACCATGTGTTTTGAGCTATAAGTATGTATGCTCTGATTATCATAGAATGTGAATTCTCTGCTTGTCGTAATTAAACTACGGCCATTAACTGTGTAATTCTCCGCCTGCAAGAGTCAGTCTAGTGGATAGTTAGGCATGCCTAATAGAGTCTTTGCTACAGCTTCTGTTTCGTTTCCGTTTGGACCCCGATCAGGTCCCCGTTTGGTTCCTCGCGAACTTTCTGTAATGTGGTTGGATCTTGTTTAAGATCCCCCATAAAAATGTCTGTGAATGAAAAGTAAAATAGTTTGCGATTTGTACCCGTAAGGTACTTTCTGTAATCGGCTTGTACCCATAAAGTACTTTCTGTATACTCGTTATCCACTATTTTGAGTCAGCAGGTATTCTGTTCGCTTTGTCTGATATGAATATGAGAATATGATAACTGAATGGGTAAGATTTCAGTAATGTGAATCAGCCATCTTTCTGAATAAGATTATGAATTCCTGAGTGGGCCGAATGTGACTCAATATGTATTTTGTATCTGTTTTCCCGTATATATATATATATCGTATTGGGAATATGTTTGATTTCATTGGTTAGAATTGTAAGCATGTGAACTAATATGTATAATTACGCTGATTTGAATCATTGAATGTTAAGGTTAAATGTGTGAATGAGTATATGTACTATTATGATGCAATGCATGTGGGTCGACGTCCGGTAAGAGCATGTGCCATAATTTAATGATATGCTATATGTCCTTTGAACTCAGTCACCGTGGTGTCTTCGGTACGTTGTTATATGTTTGCAGTTCATAACATGATATTGTATGGTTTAGAGTTGCGCAGTGGAAGTGTGGTGGTTTGATGCTATGCCCTGGGTTTCATTTTGTGTATGCGCCTTGTGGCATGATAAAAATATGTTTTGATACCTAGTGTTCTCGGCATGATAATTGGGTTCGTTACTGCCTGATAATTGTATTGCATGTGAATATGAACTTCCGAATGCATGGCTTTCATATGCAGGATTGTATATCCATCTGTTGTGATTATTTGCATATGTCATTTGTGTACGTGTTATGCCTTAACGATCATTGTGAATGGTCGTCCATATTACTTGTGTGTTCTCCCCACTAAGCGTTTATCGCTTAGCACGGGCTCTTTTCCCGTGCAGGTGGCAGGTTGTGTTCGGATCGAGTCGCGCATCTGCAAGGTCGGCCACATAGGAGTTAGAAGTTTTGTAATTTGTTCAGCTTATGTATTTCAGCTTTTGTATTTTTGTATTATGGTATTTGTAAATAAGCTTTCAGTTATTCCTTCGTTTTGTCTTTCGCTTTAAGCTTCCGCTGAATGATCATATGTATACATGTGTATATGTTTCTGCTTAGTGCCTGCGTGGGTGTGAGTTAACGTATATGTCCAGTTTTGTTTCTCAAGATAAGTTTTTAATTTCCCCGTGTTTTAGATAAATGTATGCTTCCGCATAGTGTATGTGTGCTTATTTGTGAGTGAGCATCGGTTAGCGCTCTCCGGCGTCCTTCCAATGGGGACATTGGGGGTGTTACACTTTAGGCGTCAATAGGCTAGGTTGTTCTCCCCAATGTTCTATTGGGAGGAACAAACCGATGATGTCTCATGGCGCCCATGATCCAAAAGACGCGAACCTCCATACCTCGAATCCTAAAGCGGATTCACACGAGGGCCCTTGCTGGGTTTTCGGGTTCGACGCGCGTCACAACTGGTTAATGGACTGGGGCTCATGGACTGGTTAACCGACCATACTCACCCCTAGGGGTTATTTAGCGACTGAATATTTCATTTTTAGCGACGTAATTTGCTGTAGCTATTTTTAGCGACTGTTTAATGTTTTAGTCGCAAAATTCATTGTGACGAACGGATTAGTGACAATTAATTATTTTGTCGCTAAAATTAATTAGCGACGGAATTAATGGAATTAGAGACGAAATTTCCTTCGTTAAATCCTTGTTTTTTTTGTAGTGTAGTTTGTGCCTTCGCCAATGCCTCCTTGAGCGTATGGATTAAAGGTCTGTACTGTATCCTGAAATGTACTGAGCAAGAGTCATTTAATGCATATATTTGGCATAAAGAACAATTTCCACAAAGAGCGGAACTTGCTGTTCATCAAGGAATATTAACTCAAGTTCTGCTCTTTTTTGACAAACCAGTCAAGGTTACTACTCCTAAATGGCTAGATTCTTGATAATCTTTGCTCGCATTCTGCCATTCTTGAGTTAATATCATCATTATATTATAGAGAATCAATTAAGAACTTAGAATAGAGACTAATTTATTCCAAGACCAAATGAAAAATAAAATCAATCGAAAAATGAAATCAAAGAGAGAGAAAATGAAAAAAAAAGGCTATACTTACCGAAAAATAAAAACACTGACTTGTGATGAAAGCTTTGATCGGTGGTTGGCCAACGAAACTCCGGTTGTGCCTATATGAGAGAACAGAGGAAGATTTGGTGCTTTTAAGGTTTTGTTATTTTTTAAAAAAAAAATGGATATGGAATACCTATTGAAGATGAGGGCGGTGCCAAAAGAAAAAATTGCATCTGAGAGGAGGCAGTACCGAAGGTGACAATGGCGCCGAAATTTATCATTATGTATTTTAGTTTAATATGTGTTTATGTATTAAATAAACCCACAGGTAAAAGGTGTATTATTATCTACTTGTAGACACCGGATCCTGAGGCAGCACAGACCGAAGTTACCCAATGATAAAAATGATACCTGTTCGCAGGCAAAAGATAGATGAAAGTGATGATTTCCTCTAAAAATATGTTTTTCGTTCTTTTTTTTAAAAAAAAAAAAGTTTTAAGTGGGTTGTTTCATGGGAGCCTGTGGGGTGAGGCCCATCTCACCCATGTGAGATGAAGCCTCACTGCGTGAGGCCTATCTCTTGGGTGAGAGGCTACCTCACGCTCCTCCCTTCCCCTCAATGTCTCTTTTTTCAGGGGAGTTGGTTTTGAAAGTATGAGTTTATGGTGGATTGGGTGAGAAACCACCTAATACTGTCTGATATAAAAAGAAAAAGTAAAAGAAATTGAGGGGGTAGGGAGCAAAACGAGAAGAGAGGAAACACAGAAAGAAAAGAACTTGGAAAAGAAGAAAGAAACAAAGAAAGAAGAAAAGAAAAAGCATTCTGAGATTTGTTTTGAAAGAAAAAGAACAAGTTTTTAACTTTGGAAAGTCCATTGTTTTGGTGTTCTTGAACGTAAATTCCATTAAAAAGTTTTTGAGTTTGTAACACCCCCACCGCCGCCCCCGTTGGAAGGGCACCGGCGGGCGCACTACAGCACGACACTCACTCACGACACGACAAAGCGTACAGCGGAAGCATACATGCGCTAAGCGGAAGCATTCAATAACCATATAATAGAAATATGCTTCAACCATTAAGATATAGAGTTATAAATACAATATCCCAAAAAGGTTACAATTTTAAAATCCTTACAAAAATGATACATATACAAAAAGAATTACATGAGGAAACAAAAGAAATCATAAACTCGACTCCTATGTGGCCTGCCTGCAGATGCACGACTCGAGCATTCCCAAAATCCTTCACGCTACCTGCACGGGATAAAAGCCCGTGCTAAGCGATAACGCTTAGTGGGGAGAAACAAATACAACAGAACACTATGCAAGGAAACATGCACTACTATACATAAATCATTAAGCATCAGAGTACAGAGATATAAATAAATATATATATATATATTCAGGGTAAATAATACAATGCACTAAGCCAATACACTATTAGGAAAAAAAAAATTACACTTTGATCAGAACACTCACTTTATCAATACAAGACAATTCACACAATAGCCTGAAATCAATGGTTGAGGATACGGGAACACGGCACGGGAGACCGAAGCCTCAAAAACACTTTAATACCCGAAGGCAGCGCGGGAGACCGGAGTCTCAAAACATTTTATCACTACACGATTTATGACCATCACGGAGGTCGACCGCTTCGCCCAACCGGGGCGGACAGAACAGCTGAACACTAACCCTTCTTAAGCATGCTTAATTATCCTATACCTTGACACTTTAGGCTCGACAACACATTAACTCGCAAGATAATGCATAAACCAAACAATACTCAAATTAAAACTCTCATATTAAATAAATCCGTAACAAGGACACTAGCACATTAATATCACGAGTCAAAGGCACACACATATTCCATGCAATAGTGAGAAACCGTGCAAAGTGGAATAAAAGAAACACATTCAGAAAATAAGGCAAGCAGGAAGGGTCTCTGTCGCGATCGCGACAGGTGTCGCGCTCGCGACAGAGCACGGGGTACTTCCTCGCGAGGTCGCGCCAAGGGGCCTACTCGCGACGAAGCACTCGCGGCAGAATTCACGGGGCTGGGCTCTGTCGCGCTCGCGACAAGCGTCGCGATCGCGACAGTGACCAGTCCTTCCTCCTCGCGCGCACACTCGACAGCACGCCCGCGCGGAGGTTTCTATGACCGAGATCTCTGTCGCGCTCGCGGCAATGTCGCGATCGCGACAGAGGGCTCTTCAAGAACAAGGGGCCAAATCCGCCTTCTGTCGCGATCGCGGCACTTGTCGCGATCGCGACAGAACCCAGATTTACCCAATTCTGCACTTTTCCTACTCTTTTCACACACAACTCATCATTCATGCACACAACATGTTCAAAACACTTACCTCTCGCCTCCAGCATATCACCGCATCACTTTCAAGCCACACACACATATTTTACACAATAATCAAATATATATTCAAATGAAATCACTCACAACCAAACTCAAACACACTATATGGCATGTTCAAATTCCGAAAACACATAATATCTTCACTACATCACTAACACTTCACTACATCACTACTCCAATTAAACATGCATTTATAAAACACTCAAGATTACAAATGACATGCAATCACCACTTAGAGTTGATCCAAGGAGGAAATTAGGGAAAAACCATAATCCACAACACAGCTCACAACACTTACGTGCACTTAAACCCAATTCCAAATCAACACTCAAGAACACAGCTCCCATACCTGGAAAACGAAGCTTCAACCGAACTCCTCACGAATCCACTTTATCCTTGCCCTTGCTCTTCCTTCTCTCTTCCGATTCTTGCATAACCCAACCAAATACACTTAATTCAAACTCAATCACAAACAAAACCAGAAATCAAAGAACAAGAATCATCATAAGAACCTCAAACCGAACACAACCACTTACCCTTAACACTCCCAGCTCAAACCTTCCAAGATTCCACTCAAAACTCAAGAAATCACAAGAGAAGAGGGATGAGAGTAGAAGAATGAAAGCAAGAGAGAGGGGAGGACGGGAAATGAAGAAGAAATGAGGGAAAATGAGATAGCTTCCACGGGAAGCCTCACCCAAAAGCTGCCCCTCCCTTCCTCTCTCCTACTTTACATTAATTACTCACCAACCCTTACCACTTGTCACAATCTTAGAGAATCAAGCCATCAATCTTAACTCATCCACTCTTGGCACCATACACTAAACACACACAAGCTTTTCTTACAAAAATATCTTCTGTGCACCATACTACACTCACACCATAATATTCCTTACTAATCACTTTACATCCAATGCACCATGCACTAAAACCACACAATAAAAGCCTTTTGCCCACTTACACCCTACAACCATACACTACAAGCACACACTAATGATTCCCTTACTTCACTTAACACTTGATTATTTAATTCCTTTAACACATACTTCCCTATTAACCAAAATTCCTCTTACTCAAATTACGAAAAAATTACCCTTACCTTACCGACTTACCGAACAAATTCCGACCGGGCCCTATTTGGGTTGTTACAGAGTTTCTGTTTTATCGACCATTTCAAGAAGAGAAAAGAAGGTAACCAGAAATCTTTTATTTGCAGATCAGAAATCAATATCTGAGGGTAAATACTGAATAGCCATCTCTCTTTCTTTTCTTTCTTTCTTCGTTTTCTTTTCTTTTCTTTTTCTTTTCTTCTTTGTTTTATTTTACTCAGTGTTCTTCATTTGTACATACTCTGTTTATTTTTCATTTGATTTTGTTAATCTGTTTATCATATGTTCGTTGTTGTTTGTTATCAGACATAGATCGTAAGTAGCTATTATGATTGAATAAACAAGTTTGCGGCTTTATAATGCATGTTTTGATGGCATATTATCATATTTGTTAATTTGTTAAGAATACTCTGTCCGTCCCCGATTTTACGTTCTTCTGATCGTCTTTTCATTTTGTTCGAGTCGTGATTTTATGTCGAAGTCATGTCCCTGCTGCACGAGTCGCACGTTTATTTTTCGCTATCCGTCGTTGCGTTCCTCTGCTCTCTGTTCGAGTCATGAAAGGTGTGCACGACTCGTGCGAGGAGAGCACGAGTCGTGCTCTCCTTGCATGAGCACGACTCGTGCAAGGATGCACGACCGTGCACTGCTTTCTTCCCTTCCCATTTCCATTTCCATTTGCATTTCTTTTTTTTTCTTTACATTGCATTTTCATCACTCTGGGCCACTTTTTGTCCTTTAACCTAGTCATTCACGTGATTTGTTAGTTTATTTATTTTAGCTTTCATTCTTTATGGCATATTTTGTTCTTTCACGTGATTCACTTAGTTTATTCTCTTTAGTTTTCATCATTTATGGGTAATTTGTTCTCTTTTGATTTATTATCTTATTTTATTTCATTTTCCTATTATTGTTATCTTTATTTAGCCTAATTATAATCTTTAATTTATATTAATATGTTTTCAAAGATTATTATTATTAATATTTTTTTAATATATTTCGTCTTATTATTATTATTATTATTATTATTTTTATTATTATTACTAAATCATATTTATTGCATTGTCAATTGTTTATTTATAATTTATTTGTTTACTTTTAGTTTTTACTCTATTAATAATTATTAATGCCATTGTTATATTATTTGTCATGGTTTAATATTTTTATTGGCTTATTTAATTAGTTTATTTATTGATTTTCATTTAATTATTGGTTCATATATTATTCATTTAATTTATTTTACTCACATTTTATTTTCTTTTGTTTTGCTGTCTCAAAATTGTTTATTTTTGTGAGTTACGCTCGCGCTCGGGTCGGAGGATTGGAGAATTGAGGGTTTGCATTTTAATTGTTGTATTTTATTATTATTATTATTATTATTATTATTATTATTATTATTATTATTATTATTATTATTATTATTATTTTTTATGTGTTGCATGTAAAAATGTATTTTATATCCGTTCGTATTATAGAAAATCATATTTTTTATAACAATTAATAACTTGATTTTTTATTAATAAAATGGACCAATATCCTATTTTAACCAATAAAATCTCACTTTCAAATGGAAAACTAATTTTCATAAAATGGGATCACTCATTCCGGTTTTTTCAATCAATACACAAAAAATAGTTTTCTTTTCTTTTAAAGTTAATAAAAATGAACCAATGTTCATAAAATATAATAAATGACCCGATTTATGTATGATGCATTTTTAATTATTTTAAATGTGTTTATTTATTTTCTTTTGGTGCCCTTGTATTTAATTTTGGGGCGAATTTTATTTATTTATGCTTTTTTATTTTATTTTGAGGGATTGTTCTGTCCCATCTTTTATTCATTTTTGGGGGATTGTTCTGTCCCAATTTTCTTTCGAAATTTATTTATTTACTTACCGTTTTATTTATCGCTTTCCAATATTCTTGCAATGCGCTATAAATTCAATGCACAATCGCGTGAGATGAGAGATGGAATTTTGATTTCTTAAAAACTCATTTATAGACTTAATTCATTAATAAGAGTGAAGTTCCGAACACCATCTCTGGTTTAGACCAATAGAGGTTAGAGACCTTTCCCAATTTCTTGTAAATTATGTGACGACTCCAAAGTATCTCAAAGGTGCCTAAAGGCGTTATGAGTCTAGATGATCCTTTTCAATGTTCTATTGGGAAGGAGGCATCCAAGATGACTCATGATGCCCAAGATCAAAAAGACGCAAACCAATCCCTCGAGCCCCAGAAGGTGGGCTCAGCGAGGGCCTTTGCTAGGTTCCGGCGCGAGTCACAGTAGCGACTCCGCTGGGGATGATCGAAACTTCGCTTCGAAAGTGACTTAAGTTAAAATTATAATTGTGTTGTTAAGAATCAAAAATTCCATTTCTAATCGAAATTGCATTACATACATTAGAGCCTCAGAATTATGATAGTTGGTCCCCTATCTACCCTGGTGCATTCCTAAAACACGATCCTACTTTCGCTCATTGTAGGGAAGTGCTCTGGATAATCACCAGCCCAAGTTTCATACCATCAAATGGTATATCAAATGGAGACCTAATTGGTCGATATGCTCGTGATGAGCTAGACCCATTAGCAGAGACCATGCTTGGGAAGACCTAAAGTGACACCACCTTTGACCGAAACCCATATAATGGCAATAGATACTTCCACTAGGTGAAATGTACCATAATACTGTGCTTGTTATTTGGGCCATCATGTATTGAACAAAATCAATCAAATTAAATGGTCTTCATCAAAGGCTTTCATGCCTCGGTGGGTCCATCTTAATTTAGTTGAATTATTTAAATACATAATTGGCAAACACCCATACGTATGTACATTAATCAAGAGTGTTATGCTGCTGGTTTTTCCACCATGCACTATGCGTGTCCAATGGATTTCCTGTTAACCGTTAGATAAAGTCCACCTAAGAAAGAGACCGCAAGACGTCGTGTGTGGGAGAAATAAGATCGGAAGTATCTGTCTGCTTGCATGTGTTTATCTCTACTGCATCAGCATGACCATGCATTGCACTTCAATCACGCATCATTCTAACAATCTGAGCTTCTCAGCCATCATAGATTCATCCAAGTGGACTAGAGGTTCTGACGGTCGACTAGCACTACAAGAAAAAGGGGTATTAGTGACCAAAATTAATGAAGGTAAAAATTTTCGGTCCCTAAATATATAATAATAGGGACCACAATTTTTCCCCTTCATCCACTCTCATTTTTGGGCCAACAAATAGCGAAGGAAAAAATTTACGGTCGCAAAAACTAAAAAATCCGGTCCCTAATTATGAAGCTATGCGCAGAATAACGCGCGGGAACACATCTCGCTTTTTCTTTTGCCGTTTAAAAGTACCCCCTCATACAAACACTAAGAAAATAAATTGCTGAAATCTATTTACTTAAAAAAAAAACCCTAAATCGTGAACTCCAACAGTAGAGATTCCATGTCGTGAGCTCTGCATCCTCTTCCTGCCTAATTTTCTTCTTCATTTTTCTTTACCTCACCATTAAATAATCCTCAAACCTTCTGATTCTCTTCTAGCTTCATCACCCAATTAAAAAAACTTCCTTCAATGCTCAAACAAGGTACGACTTCATCACCGATCTTATTTTTATTTAGATTTTCATATTTTTTATGAGTAATTTATTCGGATTTTAATCCTCATGAATGTCCTCCTCTCTTGGATCATATTCTATACTGCACTAAGAAACAAATCTTATTCTTCGTTTTTAATATTTTTCCACTTCGCCTCTGTTCTATGCTCTTACCCAATTTTTTGTTTGTCCAGAACTCCTCCATAGTTGATATAGGGTATCGACCTGTGCAATTCTATCCAATTTTATAGAGATACAGGTTTGCACTCTGTTTTTATACTTGCTCTGTATTTTTTCAGTTATTCATCTTCTTGATTTAAATATCTCTACTGAATTTTTTTTATCTCATGCTTTAGAAATCTTTCCGAATTTGCATACATTTTTTTATTCTCATCACAGAAATGACTCTTTTTTTTTTCTTTGTAAAAAAATCAACAAGTGTAAATTTCAGTTGAATAATTTGCATCATTAGAGAAATAATTGATTTTAGGTAATTATTTTGCAGGTTCACTGTCATATAAATTTCATATTAAATATCTAATCTCAATTTATTAATATTTTTAGACCGATTCCAGTAATGTAATCAGCTGTTGCCATCCTCATCTTATAATGAACATATGCTTATAAACGTGTAGGTTTCTTTGTAGTTTTTGCTTTCCCTTTATATGATAGACACATAATGCACTTTATTTTTATGGACTCCATGTCTGATAAACCACTGCTTATACTTGGGAAAACTTTTACAAACTGAGACATGAAGGATTAGGAGCTAACATTTACAAACCTTTGGGGCCACAGTAAAAGTTGTTACTCATTTACACTTTTGTCCTCCTTTTTGTATAAACTGTACATATAGATGCATCATTAATAAATATTTTTAATTACACTTTTTTATTTTAGTTTAAAGCTAAGTATAATGATGCTGCTATATTGTAAACTGTATTTGTTATTATGAAGTGTGGTTGGCATAGTCACGAAATAGTCTTTATTTATAGAATGATTATTGTTTATATCATGGACAAACACACACACACATATATATATCTACTGACAAGGTTTCTTGAATATTGTTAAGTTTTGTTGTTAGTCTAGTTAATACTTATCTGAATGCATATTTGGCTTCAATAAGAGGTGTTGCATTCTCCTTGATGTAAAGCAAAACTTTACTTAGTGATGTGTTTTGTACTTGAGAGTTCTTTAATCAACACCGATCAATTGCCTTTCCCTTGGTGCTTCTAGTTGTTAGATACCTCAATCTTTTCTTTTTTAGCTGAAGATGTTTGTGTTTGTGGCAAAATTTTTCCACTGTTCCTATTTGCTTTGTGTTTGATTCAAACTTCAATTTTCAAGGTTGTTCTTGAAAAATAGTGTATTGATCTCAATTTTCTTTTGAAATGGGTAGTTTGCAGTACTTTATTTTACCAAAACTGAATTCTGGTGTTTATCATTCCCCTCTCTGTCTTTCGCTCTTCATTCGCTCATATAATCGAATTGTTATTTTCCCTTTTTCTCTGTAGACCTCAATTTTCTATCTCCGTTCCTAAAACCTCCATTGTTATACAATTCTTGTGATTGATGGGATCAATTGGTAGAGTGAAACTGAAATTAAAATCTGAGGTGATTCATCTTGTTTGTAAACATATTCTAAAGAGTTGGTAAAATTTTTCTTTGAGCCTAACTAAAGTTTCAGAGTTGCTATTTGTTATTTTACCCAAATGGTTGATAAACTGAAACATTTAGAGAAACCAGCGATTAATTAGCTTGTTTTTCTCTTAGAGAAATGAGCATGCATTTCTGGATGACTTTCCTTTTTTTTAAGTTTGTTTTCATACTCCAAATTCTTGGGTTTGTTCTGTAATTTTGGTGTCATATCACTAAATTTCATGCTAAAATTCTGCTCATATATTAAATTATATGCATTTTTGGATGCCTTTCCTTTTTTTTTTTTAAGTTTGTTTATGTTTTCTATTACTCGTCAATGTGCAAATATGGAGGTGTCGGTTCTACTTTTGCTTCTGTTTTTTACTATTAATTTCATATTAATTTGACTTTCTTTTTCTAAAAGGAGGAGATTTGACTTTCTTTTGCTTCAGAAATGAATTTTCTTTGAATTCTGGCTCTATGATTAGTTTTGGGTTTTGTTGTTTACTTGTTATTTAAATTATATTTCAACTTCTGCTAGGAGGAGTAGCATTAACTAATAAGATCTATGATTCTTCCTTCACTAGAATCCGTAGCACTCAAATGTTTGCCCAAATTATCAAGTTTATACTTAGGAATTATCATTTTGGAATGATGCTGAAACAGATTAGCATAATCAACTGTCCAAACTTAAAAGATTTCATTTTCTCACTATCAAGGACACAAAATTCTACAGATTATGAAGGAAACAAATACAAGAGATCTGCTATTTAATTATGTTTTCAATTATTTGTTTGGTTCAATCTTTGATTTTTTTTTAATTTGATTTTTATGAAATTTAATATTTTTCAGAAGAATGCATTCCTGGAGTTTAATCGAGTAGTGAATGCGAAGCAACATTTGTACGTGGTTATATGTTCTGTGTTAGGGGGTATTACATACAAGGGTAAGAAGCACTAAAATCTCTATGTCGTGTGACGTGTTGATGTTTATCTCGGTAGATTTGACTTTATTCATGCTGTTCTTAACATGTACCCAGGTGCGAAGAGCAGTGTTCTCTAATTGCTCTTCGTTCGTGGCATATTTTCATCCATTCAATCCCTCGATGATTTTTTTTTAAATATAATATGATGGTGAGTGATTGCTGAGTAGTGATTAGTGTTTTAGTAAATTGGTATGGTCTTGCCTAAAATAAACGGGACTAGGGTGGGTTGCAGATGATTATGGCTACACGTCGCTCTAGATTTTTGTAATTAAATTCCTAAATTTTATGGTTAAAACTATTATTTAATTGTTAAATTTCATGTGAGCTAATCCTTTGATATTCATTACTACTGGTAATCCGATTTAATTGCGGCTAATTATAATTTTAATTAAGTAATTAATGATTTTAAACTTCGAGGTGGCTTTGGACTTGCATTTAAGGTGCTTTTATGTACCGAAGAAACAGATAAAAATATCACAGAGTGTGAAGTTCAATTTTTTTGGTCAAACTCATAAAGTCTTAATTATATAATTATTAAACACTTCAAATCTAATTAAAATTTCCTAAAACAAATCCAATTATATTGTTGACTTATTTATTATAATCGTCAAAGTGCTTACAATGAGTTAGATTATTAAAATTATTCACGATCGAAGGTACCGAAATGGAAAAGATTAGCAGTATATAATTTTATCCGAACCTTATTAATATTATAGTATTCTGGATGTGAGAATATAGTACAACTTATCCAACTTGTAGTTATGGGATTATTTAGCTCGGTGACAATTCCTCTTTTTTTTGTAACTTAATGGACATATTAAGTTTGCAATATTTTATTAATGACTGAACTATATATATATATATATATATATATATATATATATATATATATATATTAAAATTGCTGTGGTAATTAAAAATTCTCTATTGGAGCTCTCATTCTCCATTTTCCACTTTACATTTCAATCTCATTGCAGTCCACCTTTTTGTATATCTTTAAGATAAAAAAAATTAAATTAATCCATTTGATAAGAATAATAATTCTTTTCAATAGTTTCGTGGGGTAAAATAATTGGAATTATTGTTTGTTCACAGAAGAGGCCACAGTCAGCAAATTGTTCAGTTGTTATATTGATTTTGGGCCCATGTTATTGTTATATCCATTTAATTAGTGTTGTGATGGGAATATATATATATGTGCAAAGAAGTTACAGCACTTGAAGTAGGACAGAAGCTGAAAGTGACCTTTTTTAATAATCGAACTGTTGGGAAGAATCATGCACTATTCGCAAGACATTTAGGAAAAATTATTCGTGATCGTAATATATGTCCGCTTGGGGTATCATCATGGAAAAAGATTCCCAAAGAAAAGATCGAGCACATGTGGGCCTCTGTTGTGGTAAATATATCAATTATTTTTTGCAATTAAGTTATTACTTAAAGTCAAAATACTAATATGTGATTTCCCTTTTTACTTTTTCATTTTTTCAATTCTAAAATGGATTTGATTTCTTATTTTAATTTCTATTTTTAGGTTGAATGTTTGGTGGTATTGGTATCTAAATGATATACTTGAGAATTGAAAAACTGAATTGATTTCTTAATTTTATTATAGGATAAATTTGAGAATGATGATATGAATTTTCACCGTGAACATATTTTGGAATGGATGAATGAGTTGTGGAACAAGTGGAGGGGAAATCTGTATGCTAAGTATGTTCGTGGTAAGCCAATGCATGAGTCTCTTAGGAATGCACCAAAGATGGTAGACAAAAAGCAATGGGTGTGGCTTGTTAAAGAACATTTTTTTTCTAAAGAATTTAAGGTTTGACATAGAAAACAGTTATAAAATTTTATTTTTTTATTTATTATCTTTACAATTGAAAATATTTATGGTATTCAAATTTTATATTTTCACACTAATGTAGGCAGCAAGTGAAAGGAATACAACAAATAGGGCTAAACTTACCATGCCTCATCACATTGGTAGCAGGCCTATCAGAGAATTTATTTATCAACAGGTCCTGCAAGAACAATTTTATATGTTATAAACTATTCTTTTACCTTTTCATAGTATGAATCCTTTTTGCTTACTATTGGGGTGATTAACTTTTTGAATTTAATGTGAAGGGAGGGAAAGATGGCAACCCACCAAACGTAGCAACAATTTTCTTCGAGTCTCGAAAGAAGAAGGATAACACACTTCTTGAACTTGAAGCAATTGAAAAACATGTATGTATAAAGATATGCTTATGTTGGAGTTTTTAAATTTTTAATTTTTTTGACAAATAATTATTTAATTGTACTATTACATATTTTTGTAGGCTGAAATCCTAGAATTGGAGCAGTCATAGCCATCTCTTTCTAACATAGAGATAGTAGAAAGATGTTTCGGACCTCAAACTCATAGTAAAGTGGTTGTTCTTGGCGGTGGGGTTAAGGCAAAAGACTTGAAAGGCAGCAGTTCCTCTAAAGGTGAACTGTTATCTGCACTACAAGAAACCCGATAAGAAAATCAGGCATTAAAGGATCGCTTGTCTGCAGTGGAATCTCAAGTGAATGAACTTAGACAATTAAGAGAATGTTTGCTAGCTCAACAATCCAATGTCCAGCCTCCATCAACACCTTTTCAAGGGAGTGACTAGTATATTAAAAGTATATTTACAGGTTAGGAATTTATCAACTCTTGCATTTTTAGTTATATAGAAGAATAAAACTCGAATTTTTATTATTCAGAATTTGTTGTGTGGGATTTTGCATGTTGATAGGGAATTTTAGAATCATATGCTTGCTATTTTGTTTTATTTTGTGGAACCAAGATTTTTATTGATGTTGGCTTTACAAGTTGTATGATAATTCTTGATTTGTGCTAACTACCAAATCAAATCTTAGTTAATTAATTAACTTAATACCATAATATGAAGGAGAAAAAGCTATTTATGAATGTTTGATTGAAGATTTGGCAATCATGAATGTTATTTCACATGATTTTGGAGGTAGCAAAGCTTATTTTTGGTTGATAGATGTGAGTATGCATGATTAGAAAAAACCCTATGCCGAACTTCTGATAATTACTTGAATGAAGTTAAAATCCAAAATTGGTGCCCTTCATTTCTGTTTATGATTATTGATTAAAAAACATCAAATTTCTATTTGGGGGCAGAATTGATGTGTTTATAGTTTATATAGAATACACGTTGACTCTTCCGATCTGGAGAGTTTCGGAACGCAATTATTAGGAATACTGCAGATGATAAAGGTCCAAAGAATAAGACTTTTTTTTATTATTATTCAATTTTACTTGTTAATCCAAATTTGCATTAACTTAATAAATCGATACGCCTCAGCCATATTTAATTGCAAATTTTCTTTTATGTATATGTGTGTAGATTTACATGTTGTTTGACATTCTCTTAGTTTAGTTCTTTAAGATTTATATAATTTGATGCTAATTGCCAGTGATTTATCGATTGCATACTTGCAGTGATAATTTTCAAATTTATAATTAGAAATTTAGTTATTGTATTTAGGGACAGCTACTAAAAAAATTATAATGTTTGAAAAAATTTATAATTAGAATTTTGATGATTGCTCAAAAGGTAATTAATTTTTTTATGTATATAATTCCTAAAAACTAATTTATGCTCTCGTATCTTGCAGCCCCTATCATATATGCTGACTTTTTGAAGTGTATATAGCTACACTTGGTGGAATTACAATTTTTTGAGGTTGATATGCTGAGTTTTTGAAGTGAATACAGTTAAACTTGATGAATTAGAATTTTTTTGAGGTTTGTCCTTAAATCACTTATAGTTTCAATCAATTATTTATAACATATCTATATATTTTTTCTGACATAATCATTTTTATTTATTTATTTATTTTTTGCAGTTTTTAGTATGAACAAAATACTGAATGACAATCATTGACTATGAACACTTGAAAAAACATTGAAATGTTGGCTAGATAGAGATTTTTTGTTTTTTCCTAGAACGGGGTTGTATAAACAATACATATCTTTTTTGAATGCTAATTCTATAATTGTAATAAATTACAAATTATCTATAAAAGTATGATATTATTTATTTTGTATTCATTTATTGTATGTTTAAAAATACAGGGTAAAAAAATGGTCTAATTATTCTTAGGGACCATATTAATTTCTGCTTTGTATTATGTTTTTAGGAATTAATTTTATGGTTCTTAATATAATATATATTCAAATGGATATTATTTTTAAGGATGAGAATTTTTTCACCATTATTATGATTTTAATATTGTTGAGGATGGGAATTCTGGTCCTTAATACTTTTTAGGAATAGGTTTTTTGTTGTCATTAAAAGTTTTTGAGGACCAAATTTTTGGTCCCTAATAACTTGGTTAACCAGTTGTTATATTTTACTAAAGATGGAAAAACCGGTCCTTAATACTTTTTAGCGACCAATATTTGGTCGGTCCTTAAAAGCTTTTTAATGACCATATTGCACCTTCTAAGGACCAATTTTTTGGTCATTATCATATACTATTAAGGACAGGAAATCTGGTCCTTAATTGTTTTTGGGGACCGTATTTACTATCGGTCACTAAAAGATTTTAGCGACCGGATGTTATCCAGTCCCTTTTAGTCATTAGCGGCGGAGCCTGTAGCGACCGTATGGTGACCGGGTTGTCTGGTCTCTATTTACTTTTAGGGACCAGATTTTTACTTTTAGAGACCGGATTTCCCCTCCTTAAAGGCCTTTTTTTCTTGTAGTGTAGTGAGGACAGACCCGTCCTTCTGTTTGGGATTCTGAGTCACTCTCCATGACCAGTGAATCATCTTCGATGGCAGAAGAGACCGGAGCTCTAACCACTTAAGATCTTGCCAGGAGACTGGAAGATTTCGAGCGGAGGATGTTAGAAATGATGGGCACTATGGCCAAGAGGATTGCTCCTC
Organism: Excoecaria cochinchinensis; assembly: GCA_947683425.1. Lineage (NCBI taxonomy): Eukaryota > Viridiplantae > Streptophyta > Magnoliopsida > Malpighiales > Euphorbiaceae > Excoecaria > Excoecaria cochinchinensis. Next base: position 19,082,540 of record CANTUQ010000119.1, read on the forward strand.
CTCCTGCCCCACAAGCACTTATTGCTCTACAAGCACCTGTCGCTCAACAACCACCAGTAATTCCTCTTCGGGGGTAAGTTGAGCTGCCTATCGGCGAAGAGGCTCCAATTTTAGGTAATGCTGCTCACCAACCTATCAATGAGCCTAAAGCAGTTGTGCCAGCCGAGCCAAGAAGGGTAAGGGTCCCAAACCCGGATGAGGATTTTGTGATGGAAGAAGAGGTTGAGGAGATAGCAGCCCATCAAGCTGTGAGGGGTAGAGCACCCAGGGCAGAAGACGAGGCTATGAAAGGAATGAGACAGCAGATTGAGGCAATCACCCGTATGTTATCAGCTAAAAAATGGATCAACCCGGAGGACAGAGATTTGAGGGATGAAGAGCTGCTACCCCAGAGGTTTAAAATGCCTGAGCTGCCGAAGTTCGATGGTACTTCGGACCCGTCTGCACACATTAAGCAATACACCCTAGTGATGAAGGGCACAAGATTAACCAAGAGGCAAAAGGTGGATTATTTCTACCTCAGTCTAGTGGGTCCGGTGGTAGACTGATATCATGGGCTAGATAGGAGATACAAAGAGGACTGGAACCTTTTGACTGATGAATTCATGAAACAGTATGACTGCAGCACCAGAATAGAGGTCACCCCTAAGGACCTCGAGCTTTTATAGCAAAAGAGTGACGAGTCATTCCATGAATACCTCACCAGGTGGAGGAATAGGGTAATGGAGATGAAGTGAAAGCCTGACACTGCTGACCAAATCAGGCTATTTATTAGGAACTCCTGCCCTTATTAAGGGATTTGCTCAGCTTTAAGGGGCTCAGAGATTGGGAGTCACTTAAAAACATTGCTGTAGATGCTGAGGGGGCTTACCTGGCAAAGAAAGCGAACCAGAATCACTTTCTTGGGAAGAACTTTGTGAACCAGTCAGGGTATAGATCAAGTGGGGCTGGAAGCAGTAACAACAAAAATGGAAAGGCAGCCGAGGTAGCAGCTACAGAGGTCAGACAGGGTCAGAGGTACTACTCTAACTTGGGCCGCTCTCTATCCTAGGTATTGGAGAAACTGATGAAAGAAGGCAAGCTACGACCATTAACACCTAGGCCAGCCATGAATCAGGGACAGTCGAGGCATAGAGATGACCAGTACTGTGCCTACTGTAGACACCGGGTCCCGAGGCGGTCCAAAATCAGAATTATCCGATAATGAAAATGATACCGGCTTACAGGCAGAGGTGTCAAAAATGATGTTTCTCTTGTCGAAACTCTCATTATTTTTTAAAATAAAAAAAATATATATAAAAAAAATATTATTATAAAAAAAATTAAAAAAATTAAATTAGTTGAATTAATTTTTAAAATAGTATTATTTTTGATATTTGAAAAAAGGGGAGAAATTAAGTTAATTAATTAATTGAATTGAATTAAGTTAACTAATTAATTTAATTGATTTAAGTTAGTTAATTAATTTAATTAAATTAAATTAGTTTAATTGAAAAAGTAAAAAAAAGAAAAAAATTAAATTAAAATTAATTTTTGTTTTTTTTGGGGCCACACGGCCACTTTTATAAAGTGGCCATTTTGGCCACTTTTTGAAAGTGGTACCACGTGTGGTACCACTTTATAAAAGTGGTACCACGCGGCCACTTCCTTAAAGTGGCCGCGTGGTACCGAGGTTACCGCGCGCGTTTTCGCACGTAGTCTCCCTCACCACGCGGGGCTTCATTTTCTGTTTTTTTTCAGCTATTTTCTTGCCGTTTTGACCGAAAATTTTTCCGTTTTCATGTAATTTTCGGGAAGACAAATTAAAAGAAGGTTTTGGCCTTTCTCTATTTTGGAACAATCAGATTAATCAAATGGGATTCAATACTCATTTTTCGGGGAGGGGAGATTTATTCAAAAGGATTTTTTTTTGGTTTTTCTCTCTAGCTTCTTCTCTTCAAAAACTGGTTTCTTCCTCAAAAATTCTTCAAAAAAAAAATTCTTGAGTTTTATTTTCAAGCTTTAATCTTTTCTTCTCTAATAACATTTCATCTTGGATTTGATTTGAGTTAGAAAAATTAATTTTTTTTGCTTATTCATCCCACCAAAAATATTTTCTTGAACTAATTTAATTAAAAACATAGATTTTTATTTTTTTCGGGTGGTTATCACTGTAAATTCGATAAGGGAGACGGATCAAGACACCGCTTTTTTCAATCTATAAAATTTCTAAGGGTAAACACTTAGATTATTTTCATTTATTTATTTGTATATTATCTATGGTTGTGAATATTTTTCCCTTTTTGCTATTAATACCATGATTTTCGCCTAATATTTTCTTTGATCTAGTCACTGTTGGCATCTACATGTGATTTTAGTTTATTTTCTTGTGATTTCTGGTGCCATCCCATTATTATTATTATTATTATTATTATTATTATTATTATTATTATTATTGCGTTTTCTAAGTTTATATTCATTGTTATCCCCCTGTTTATGTTATTATTATAATTATTATTGCTATATATTTGTTTTGTCATTATTGTTATACTGTTTTCGTTGTTGATGATTTTATTTGTTTTATTATTATTATTATTATTATTATTATTATTATTATTATTATTATTATTATTGTTTTCATTCTTATCATGTTCCAGTTGCTTTCATTTTCATGTTTATTATTATCATCTCTATTATTATTATTATTATTATTTGTGTTGTGTTGCATCAATATTATTATTGTTTTTATCATCATTATTTATTATTGTGCCTAATATTTTTGATATTATTTTTTGTATGAATTTAACTTGAGTTGGGTTATGTGAGCATCTCCGCGACTCCCCGGATGGGTCGCAACGCGTAGAGGGTCACATCGGTTCGGTGAGATCTCTCTAATTCTCTATCCTTTTGTTGTGTTTATTTGTAAATAATTATTTTATTTGTGCACGCGTGTGATAAAAAATCACAAAAATATTTCTATAATTAAATTAAAATTTTTACTAATAAAATTGGGACCAATGTCCCTTGTTTTAGTCTAACAATAAAAACATCACAATTAAAACGAAGAGTCAACTTTTCTCCAAAAATGGGATCACTCATCCCGGTTTTCCAATTCAAACAATCAAAATGACTTTTCGAACCCTCTTTAAATTAATACGAAGGAACCAATGTTCCTAAATCTCGAACAAGTACGAAGGAACTAATGTTCCTAAAATAATGCCCCGATTTATGTATGTCTTTTTATTTCGTTTTTGGGTGAGTGTTTTAAATTTATGTTCTTTCATTTTGGGCCCTTGTAATTAACTTTGGGGCAATTTTATTTATTTTTGGGAATTGTATTCCGTCCCACTTATGTCTTTAATCTCCTTTTATGGGGGTTGTATTCCGCCCCTTATTTCTCTTGTAATTGCGTGCTTGTGTGTTTACCGCTTTCATTTATCGCTTTCTTTTATTGCTTTATTTATCGCTTTTTGAATGCTTGAAATGCGCTCTTTAAATTCAAATGCATTGATCGCGTGAGATGAGAGATATAATTTTGAGAGATTAAAAACTCATTTATCATTAACCAAAGCATAAATAAGAGGGAAGTTCCGAACACCGAATCTCTGGTTTATACCGTTACAGGTGAGAGACTTTTCTCAATTTATTGCAAATTGGGTGGCGACTCCAAATACCTCAAAGGTGCCTTTAGGCGTCATTAGACTAGGGTGTTCTCCCCAATGTTCTATTGGAAGGAACGCACTGATGATGTCTCATGACGCCCATGATCAAAAGACGCAAACCAATACCTCGAATCCTAAAGCGGATTCAAAGCGAGGGCCCTTGCTGGGCGCCGGCGCGCGTCTTACCTACCATCAGCACACCGGGCACCTGACGGATTACTGCTGAACTCTGAGAAATAAGGTCCAGGATCTCATTAACACTAAACAGATCACTGATCCCGAGAAAAGAGAGAAGAAGAAGAAGAAAAAGACAGGTTATAATGTCGTCCCTCCACCGGATATGTGATCGGGTCTGGTCCACCTAAGTGGCACATTTCGCAAGAGCTACATGAAGATATTTTATTTTAAGAACTCCTTGTGACAGTTTGGTTATTTTAATATGATGAGCAATTTTTGCTTATTTATATGGTGTTTCCAATGATTTCATTTCTTATGATCACAACGCATTCATTCATTTTGACATTAACCCAATTAATACAGCTCCATCTAATCTCGAAACTTTGGGGAATCCAAATAAAATCTTGACAGCATCTGATATAACTCCTGAAGAAAGGATAATTTTGAGAGATAATGTAAAAAAAAAAGAGAAGAAAATGAAAAAAAAAAAGAGAAAAGAAAAAAAATGAGCCTTTGCCTGGACCAAGTATGATATGCTAAAAATTAATAGGGACATGCTATCTCCACATGCCAACATGATGACAAACAGAATTTTGAAAGCCATTTTTTTGCATCCACAACATCTGAGTTGCATATTGTGCTGCCAAATAAGATCAAATTTCAAGAGTTGCATCAGAAGTTGGACGAATAAAACTCAAGACTTTCGCGAGAAACATCTAACTCAACCGTATGACCCCTTTCATCCCCACCATTTAAAATGTGTACCCCAAAACCAATTAGCCATCCGGGATCCTTATAGACAAACTTAGAAGGACATCTCTTTACCCTTCCCAAAAAAAAAAACACAACAATAATAAAACCCACAATTTTGCCCTCAACTATCTAAGCCTAACTTGTAATCCAATCTCAACCATTGAAAGTCTCTTCAGAACTTAAAAAGCCGACAAAAGAAAGGTGTGGAATTTTACATTCAAGTCCCAAATAAGGAATCCGTAGTCTCAGCCAGTTTACACGAGGGCCAAGAACAAGACTTTGATGCTAAAAAGAACCACTCTTAGAAGGAGCAGCTTCCCCTGTTAGCGAAGACGAAGGCAAATTCAATCAACACCGATGAACTGAAGGAGGGTTCATGGAAAAGGCTAAAAAAAATAAAAAAAAAAAGAAGAGAAAATATTCAATCATGAAAATCCGATAAGGCTGATTGATAACAGGAGTTTGATACTTTCAGGATCTATTCCGAGATTAGATGAGGTCTTGTATTTTTCGAGTTAATACCAAATAATGATTATGTGTTATGAAATCAAATCGAAATATGTGCATTTATGCAATGATATTGATGTAACCAGAGCAGTTCATCTTGTATACTCAAAGCTACTGTCTATCCTCTAATACTCTCGCTACTCAAGCGGTTCAGTCGACTCATCCTGCTATCAACTGTGAAGCCAATTCTATAGCATCTTCATGATAAGAACCAAGTTCAAGCAACCATGATCTAAGACGTAAGTGCATGTGTAAGCACCGTGTCCCGGAGCGGTCCGGATCAGAGGTTGCCCTGTGATGAAATCAGTGTCCAAGTCTATATGGGAGGTTGGATTTGGAGGTTTTAGTCCCGCGTTCCATGAGAAGTGCGGTTTTTATCATTCTTGGGCCGAAGGAGAGAAAAACAGAGGTTTTTTCGAGTCAAAATGATTTCTGCCCTTCACAGACGGCCAGCCCGTCTGTGAAGTCAACCCGTCGCTTCGAGTCACCGACGGCCTGTGGTATTTTCCGACGCCCGTCGGAAAGTCACCGCCCTTGTCAGAACGCCACCTGGTTTCCCGAAGCACGCAACCCTTCCGACGCCCGTCGGTGGATGTGGCAGGGCCGTCGGACGAATCCTTGTGTCAGAAGGATTCTTCCGACGCCCGCCCCTATACACCGACGCCCGTCGGTCGTCTCTGGCTATAAAAGCTCCGGATTTTCACTTGAAAAGGGTTGGAAAAATTTTCAAAGGAGGAAACTCTACCCAATTTCAAGCAAATTTCTCTCTCTTCCAACAAAACACATTTTCTAAGGAAATCTATTTAACCAAGGATCAAATCAGTCAAAAGGAACTAAAAGCTAATTAGTTTTCTTTAGATTTTGACTCCAAAATCGATTTTTCGAAGGATTGAAGAAGAAATATCCCATTTTCTCTCTTTAATCTGTCATCTTTGCTTCTCGTGGAACGCGCGGGCTTCTAACCAACACAAGAATCTCACCCGAAGCTATTATCTGAGGGTAAATATTCCGGATCCTTTCTCCATTTCATCTCATATTTATTTCTTATTTTTTAGAATTTTTTTTTGAATATCTGTCATTAATTTCTTTTAATTTGACTCTCCTATCTCCTTTTGGGATAAAACCCACTTTTCTTGACTTTGAAAAGGTTTCTCTTCATTCCGTCTTTTCGGAGACAGAGGTGACCGACGGGTCATCTTTATCACCGACGTCCGTCGGTCACTCCCCTACAGACGCTCCTCCTTGAGTGACAAACGGACATCTCGGTTACCTTAACCGACGCCCGTCGGTCAGCTAAGGAAGGCCGTCGGTGGGCTCTGTCTCCCTCTTTTTAAATCATTTTCCATCTTTTTCAAGTCCTTTTGGCTTTCCACATATTGATTTTGTGTATATTGACATCTTTTAACTTTCTATGAGTGTATATTGATTCTCCTGGACTATCCCGAGCTTGAGCGGCTATCTACTATATTTGGAGGATTTCGTCTGGTTTAGTTTCCTAATCCTCTTGTTTATTTCTTTCATTGATTATCTTATGTATACGGATGTACTCCTTTCATATCCCGTTGATGTACAAAAATGACTCAATGTTTTTATATTTAATAAAATGAGGTTTACACAAAAACAAGGGTCCAATGCCCTATTTCCATCCAAAAAAGATTATCACAAATAAAAATTCCCAATTTTAATAACGATGCATGTGAGGACCAAAGTCCTCAAAATAAGCAATGCCCCGATTTATGCATGATCTGCACTCTTTATAAGAGGGAGTTGTATTCCGCTCCTTGTATTATTGTAATTTATCGCTTTCATTATTTATCTGATCATTTACTGCTTTCAAAATGTGAATAAATGCGCCTTTTAATCAACTGCATAGTGTGGAGAGAGAGCGAATTAGTGATATTAAAATTTGATCATAAAATAATTGAGGTAGAAATAGATGAGAAATCCCGGACCCAGCTCTGGTCTTTGGGCTCGAGAGGTTAGAGGTTATCCTTCAAAATACTTCTTGGGTCACGAGACTTTAGCGCTAATCCTAGGCTCTTTAGGGTGAGAAGTTCACCTTCCATGACCCCTCTGGCTGGCCCAAAATGGATACCAAGCGCAGTCTTAGGCTCTCCGAGGTGAGAGTAACTTTCCCAATGTTCTATTGGGTGGCGACTCCATGATACCTCCTTGTTGCCCAACATAGACGCACTTGCGATTCATCGCAAGCTGTCAACGGACCCGCAAATGCCCCGATCGCCCACGTGCGGGCGGTCGAACGGGCGGCCGCATCGGGATCCGGCGCGCGTCACAGCATGCCGATTATACCTGAAAGATCTTTGAGGACAACTCCCGCTTCTCTTAAAAAAAAAGCCATTAGAGATGAAAACCGTGATTGGTGCGCTAAGCAAAACTTAGGCCAAAGGGCAGGGTGAAAACCTGGAAACAGGCAGTCTGTCCTGTATATAAAAAAAATGAAATGAATAAAAGCCGCTGGATTGGGTTGGATCCATTTCAGGCAAAAAAAAGGCACAAGGTTATGTGAAAATCTGAAAGGACATATTTCCCATTAAGAAAAGCTAGTGTGAAAATCTACAAGAGACGCACTACCTTAAAAGAATGACTACAGGTTTCAGGTAAGAACCTCATAATCCCCAAAGGCATGAAATTCAGAAGCAGCTTCAAAGGGTACCGATCCTATCGCAAATTGCAGCCAGCCTAACTATTATCTTCAAATCCACTCAGATGAATTCTTATCTTGCATTCCTGCATGACTCATGCATTTCATTTGCATGCTCACCAATTTTTCTTGCATATTCGATTTTTCAGTTTTGCAGTAAGAAAGACTCGATGCGGACACCAACAAAAGCCGAGTGATGACATCAGTACAAATATCAATCCAAACAATCAACCAAAGGGCTCACAGAGGGCACTGCTTCGAATCTCAGAAGGGTTTCCATGATGGCGATACTACCACTCCACAGAGGGTTTGCATGATCATGGCACTACTACTTCGAATCTCAGAAGGGTTTGCACAATAGCGGCACTACCATTCCACGGAAGATTTGCACGACCACGGTACTACCACTTCAGAAAGGTTTGCACGATGGCGGCACTACCATTCTACCGAAGGTTTGCACGATCCCGGCACTACTGCTTCAAATCTCAGAAGGGTTTGCACGATGGCGGCACTACCATTCCACGAAAGGTTTGCACGACCACGGTACTACCACTTCAGAAAGGTTTGCACGCTGACGGCACTACCGCTCTACGGAGAGTTTGCACGATCACGGCACTACCGCATCAACAAAGCATAACACGCTGATAACATGGTGACAACCGCAACAACAACATCACCCAATTCAACAAGACAGCTGCCTCAGGTACGCATCTCTTTTTCTTTCTTTGAGTTTTGGCTCACCTAGGCATCCAGGCACTACGTTTCCTAAAACTGGGGGCAACTGTAGACACCGGGTCCTGAGGCAGCCCAGATCGAAGTTACCCAATGATGAAAATGATACCTGTTCACAGGCAAAAGAAAGATGAAAGTGATGATTTCCTCTAAAAATATATTTTTCGTTCTTTTTTTTTAGAAAAAAAAAGTTTTAAGTGGGTCGTTTCCTAGGGGCATGTGGGGTGAGGCCCATCTCACCCATGTGAGATGAAGCCTCACTGTGTGAGGCCCATCTCTCAGGTGAGAGGCTGCCTCACGCTCCTCCCTTCCCCTCAACATCTCTTTTTAATGTTTTCAGGGGAGTTGGTTTTGAAAGCATGGATTTATGGTGGATTGGGTGAGAAACCACCTAATGCTGTCTGATATAAAAAGAAAAAGTAAAAGAAATTGAGGGGGGAGGGAGCAAAACGAGAAGAGAGGAAACACAGAAAGAAAAGAACTTGGAAAAGAAGAAAGAAACAAATAAAGAAGAAAAGAAAAAGCATTCTGAGATTTGTTTTGAAAGAAAAAGAACAAGTTTTTAACGTTGGAAAGTCCATTATTTTGGTGTTCTTGAACGTAAATTCCATTACAAAGTTTTTGAGTTTCTGTTTGATCGGTCATTTCGATAAGAGAAAAGAAGGTAACCAGAAATCTTTCATTTGCAGATTAGAAATCAATATCTGAGGGTAAATATTGAATAGCCATCTCTCTTTCTTTTCTTTCTTTCTTCGTTTCCTTTTCTTTTTCTTTTCTTCTTTGTTTTACTTTACTCAGTGTTCTTCATTTGTACATACTCTGTTTATTTTTCATTTGATTTTGTTAATCTGTTTATCATATGTTCGTTATTGTTTGTTATCAGACATAGATCGTAAGTAGCTATTATGATTGAATAAACAAGTTTGTGGCTTTATAATGCATGTTTTGATGGCATATTATCATATTTGTTAATCTGTTAAGAATACTCTGTTCGTCCCTGTTTTTATGTTATTCTGATCGTCTTTTCATTTTGTTCGAGTCATGATTTTCTATCCGAGTCATGTCCCTGCTGCACGAGTCACACGTTTATTTCTCGCTGTCCGTCGTCGTGTTCCCCTGCTCTCTGTCCGAGTCGTGAAAGGTATGCACGACTCGTGCACCTCTTGCACGAGTCGTGCGAGGAGAGCACGAGTCGTGCACTGCTTTCTTCCCTTCCCATTTCCATTTGCATTTCTTTTTTTTCTTTACATTGCATTTTCATCACTTTGGGCCACTTTTTGTCCTTTAGCCTAGCCATTCACGTGATTTGTTAGTTTATTCATTTTAGCTTTCATTCTTTATGGCATATTTTGTTCTTTCACGTGATTCACTTAGTTTATTCTCTTTAGTTTTCATCATTTATGGGTAATTTGTTCTCTTTTGATTTATTATCTTATTTTATTTCATTTTCCTATTATTGTTATCTTTATTTAGCCTAATTATCATCTTTAATTTATATTAATATGTTTTCAAAGATTATTATTATTAATATTTTATTAATATATTTCTTATTATTATTATTATTATTATTATTATTATTAAATCATATTTATTGCATTGTCAATTGTTTATTTATAATTTATTTGTTTACTTTTAGTTTTTACTCTATTAATAATAATTATTAATATATTTCTTATTATTATTACTATTATTATTATTATTATTATTATTATTATTATTATTATTAAATCATATTTATTGCATTGTCAATTATTTATTTATAATTTGTTTGTTTACTTTTAGTTTTTATTCTATTAATAATTATTAATGACATTGTTATATTATTTGTCATGGTTTAATATTTTTATTGGCTTATTGAATTAGTTTATTTATTGATTTTCATTTAATTATTCGTTCATATATTATTCATTTAATTTATTTTACTCACATTTTATTTTCTTTTATTTTACTGTCTCAAAATTGTTTATCTTTGTGAGTTACACTCGCGCTCAGGTCGGAGGATTGGATAATTAGAGACTTTCAAATTGAGGGTTTGCATTTTAATTATTGTATTATTATTATTATTATTATTATTATTATTATTATTATTTATGTGTTGCATGTAAAAATGTATTTTATATCCGTCCGTATTATAGAAAATCATATTTTTTATAACAATTAATAACTTGATTTTTTATTAATAAAATGGACCAACGTCCTATTTTAACCAATAAAATCTCATTTTCAAATGGAAAACTAATTTTCATAAAATGGGATCACTCATTTTGGTTTTTTCAATCAATACCCAAAAAATAGTTCTCTATTCTTTTAAAATTAATAAAAAGGAACCAATGTTCATAAAATGTAATAAATGACCCGATTTATGTATGATGCATTTTTAATTATTTTAAATGTGTTTATTTATTTTCTTTTGGTTCCCTTGTATTTAATTTTGGGGCGAATTTTATTTATTTATGCTTTCTTATTTTATTTTGAGGGATTGTTCTGTCCCATCTTTTATTCATTTTTGGGAAATTGTTCTGTCCCAATTTTCTTTCGGAATTTATTTATTTACTTACCGTTTTATTTATCGCTTTTCAATATTCTTGCAATTCGCTTTAAATTCAATACACAATCGCGTGAGATGAGAGATGAAATTTTAATTTCTTAAAAACTCATTTATAGACTTAAGTCATTAATAAGAGTGAAGTTCCGAACACTATCTCTGGTTTAGACTAATAGAGGTTAGAAACTTTTCCTAGTTTCTTGTAAATTGGGTGGCGATTCCAAAATATCTCAAAGGTGCCTAGATGACCATTTCTAATGTTCTATTGGGAAGAAGGCATCCAAGATGACTCATGATGCCCAAAATCAAAAAGACGCGAACCAATCCCTCGAGCCCCAGAAGGCGGGCTCAGCGAGGGCTTTTGTTAGGTTCCGGCGCGCGTCACACTACTGTGTAGGTGAAATAAAAATTAAATTATGTATTATATAATTCAGGTGTTATTTTTTAAAAAAATTAACAAAACATTCTCTAATGTATTAGTTGGCATTATTTTATACTATTCCGTATAATATACGGGAAAGCAAACATATCCTATGTACATTAATATTATGTACATTAATATTGGCACCAAGTTCTTTTTATTAAAATAAAAGACTATTACAATAGTATTTGTAAATTGCAATTATAAAATAAAAAAAAATAATAGATTTAAAAATATAAATAATTTTACAAACGAAACTTTAAATAGTTTTGTTTGTATTTTATGTTACATGTGCCACATACTTTTAAGTATATGAAATATTTTATATTTATAATTTAATTTAATTATTATAATAAATTTTTTTATTTGGATTTTCTCAAAGTCATGATTTAAAATATATAATTATATTTTTTTTTAAATAATTTTTATTACGTCCAAAGTACGTGTGTGTGTGTGTGTGTGTGTGTGTGTATATATATATATATATATATATATATATATTATTTCATCTATTATTTTGTTGTACAATAGTTTGTATACAATTTACCTGGCAATTTTTGACTCGAATTTGCCCGAAAAAAGTGATTTGAACTCGTATAAAATTTGAATGATCCGAAAATTTTAAATTAAATCTGAAACCCAAAAAATCCATCTGAAATCACCTGGAACCTGATTTGATCCAAAAACGTTACCCAAGTTTTTATATTAAATTTTATTTTATATCATATTTATTTGTAAATTATAGTTTAGTATTATATATACATAAACTTTTAAGAAATATTATATATATATATACCTTTTATTAATATTTCAATTCCAATTTTTGTATAAAAATTAGATTTAATTAAAAGAAAAGACAAATGTCTAATTGTTTAAATTTTGAGTAGTAAATAAAAAATAAAAACAAAAACAAAAAATTGAAATGGAAATGGATTGAAATTTAATACGATGTTATTTTGGTTAGTATATATATAGTATTAATAAAATACATACTGCCATATTTCAAATCCCTAACCTCTCAACTTTTTTTTTTTCATTTCTTTTATTGCTGTCTTTTTTGACTCACTTTATTTTTATTGTCTTCGGCGGCCTAGCTCTGGTATTATAATAACGTAATTTTATTAATAACTTAATTGGTTCGATTTTAACGTGTTTAGATATTAAAAACCGAATTAATATAATTGAATTTTTATTTTAAAATCGAATTAAATATGTCAAATTATTTTTAATTCTGTTCATTTTGATTTTGAATCTAATCCAAGATTCCATCTTAATCCTCTAAAAAAATGATCCAATTTAAAAAATTTAAAATTGAAAATAGCTGATCCGAACTGAACGGATCCGAATTCAATTGTGCTTGATAATTTCTAGGTCTAATAGACTAAGGCCCCATTTGGCATACCTTTTCAAATGATAAAAAACTGATTATGGGACAAAAAACTGATTATGGGGCAAAAAAAAGTGTTTGGTAAATGCCGATTTTAGAAAAATCAATTTTCTAAAAAGTGAAAAAACCTTATATTACAAAAAGGTAGAAATTGAATCTTTTCAGAAAAACTGATTTTCAGCTTTTAAGGACAGCAGATTTAATATTATTAATATTGGGCCGAGATGTGGTTTGACCATTTTAATCCATTTTTAATAAAAAAAAATTTTTGATATAATAAAAGGATACTAAAGTGACTAATGTGAAATAATTTGGCCCAAATAAATTAGGTGGTCCAAATGGGCTGCTTTAGGCTCAAATGTGTCGAGATGTGATTTGACCATTTCAATCCATTTTTAATAAAAAATAATTTTTCTAATAACAAGTGGCTAATATAAAATAATTTGGCACAAATGGATATACAAATAGCAAGTAATTGTTCATTTCAAAAAATTAGTTTTACAAAAATATTGTATATACAAATAGTAAAAAATAAGTGTTTTCCGATTTTAATTGATTATCACTTCACACTTTAATTTTGTTTTGAAAATTTAATATTTTTTTCCATGTGATATTGAAACTCACATTCAGCTGCAATAATAATAAATATCTAGTCATAATATTATAATATTACGCCGGATTATTAATAAATTCCTGTAAAATTAAAATTAAAGTTTTATTTGGCTTCTTTATCTTGTTTTTCTTCTTATAAAACTTTTGATTAAATGTTCCTCTAAAATTAATAAATTCCTCTAAATTTAAAATTAAATGTTCAATTTAGACAAAGTGTTTTTCGTTGAATGCTAATTAACTCCAAAATACTTTAGATTATGAACTACTCAAATGGAGAACTAAAGTCTGAAAATACTAGGATGATGTTAACATCTGTCTCACTCACACCCTAAAATACCCATCACCAATCACTTTGCATCTATGTCCTTTAATGTGTCGTGGTGGACTTTGCAAGTCTTCCTACAGTCTTTTCATTTATTATTTTATTTTTTAAATAAAAATATTTCATATTTATGGAATCTGGATGCAATCTAGCATTAACAGTAGCAGTAGATGAGGAGGCTTTGAGGGCAGTAGATGAGGAGGCTTTGAGGGCAACAAATCGAGAGATGCGATCATCACTATTAGGAGCTGGTTATGGCGAATTCAGATTGGAAGTGTTTGCAGCAGAAGAAATAGAAGGTCGAGATTTGAGAGCTTGGAAGCGACGATCAAGATCAGGGAAGAGATAATCGGGGGCAACGAGGGAGAAGGGGGAAAAGAGAGAAAAGAGGGAAAAATGGGAAATGAGAGAGAAATCGCAGAAAGCTAATAGGGATCAAGTTTGTGGAATTGTGAACATTACAGCTAATTTTTGTAGATTTTGGTTGTGAGGCCCGTTGGGCATTAGGGCCAGACCCAAACGGGTCAACATTTTGGTGGGTTGGATTTGGGCGGGTCCAAATGGGTAGAATATTAATTGGGTTGAGATTGGGTTAATTTTTTTTGGGCGGATTGGGCGGGGTTTTTGGGTCTGGGCTAAATTTGACAGGTATACATTATATATTACCATCTTAAGTGAAAATATATAATTTAAATGGGGAAATTTCTGAAAGAGTATAAAAATAGCCTATTCCCTCACATGCTGCTATGTGACCAATAATCCTACCCATCGTCACATATGAAAAGGAAAAAGAACAAGAAAAAAGAAAATTAGCATTGCAAACTGCTATAGTATTCCAATAATAGAATTCATATCTACTTGATAAAAGAGAGTCGTAAACTCATGTGCAAACACCCCAAGTTGTCTAAATAATTCATTTTGACACCTTAACTCATACAATGACCTAATTAATAAACACTCCAACTCATGAAATTCGCTTTTAATAAATCCGAAATGTAGAATGTTGATGTAGGATTTGGAGCGTGGAATGCACGCGCAGGAATAAACCGACACGTGGCTGTTGAAGATGAAATACTAGTTTCATGTCGGTAAGATTTCATGGTAGGGGAAAATTAGGGCAGGAGATAAACCACAGGGGAGGAAATGTTCATTTTCGTTGAAAAGATTTCTGGGTGTAATCTTGAAGATGTGAAGGTTTTTTTCTTATTTCATGAAGTAAATGCAAAATGTTGTATCAAAGCAGAAGAAATGAGTGGGTGTGAGTGACAGAAAGCGTAAACACCGATAGAAAGTAGCAGTTCAGGCGATCGAAAGAAAATTGCGATATAGAAATTGAGAAATCGAGCAAGGGGCAACGAGAAGCAAGCGCTATCTGGTTGTTTTGGTGAGAGTTTGTAGTGGTTGTATATTTTTCTGTGTGGTTTATCTGTTATTTAAGTGGAAAAGTTGGGACTTTTTTTTTTAGGTTTTTTAGGAATTTCCATTTCAGTGACTTTTCTTTTCAATGTATTATTTTAAGATTTTTTTTCCATGTTTTGTTGTTGTTTACAGTGGTAACAAATGACAGAATTAATAAAGTGTTTGTTTCACCATGGGGGTGGGATTGTTAAGAAGGATGGTCTGTGGACGTATGTAGGGGAGGGAAAAGTTGAGAAATGGATTATTGAGAAAGACCATTTCTCATTGGTTGAATTGGCTTACCATTCGAAGATAATAGGATATGTGGACATTGGTGGATTTAGTTATATTCATCCTGTAAGTAAAGAGTTTGTTATCTTTAAGAGTGACTATGAGCTTTTTGAGGCAGTAAAAAACTTGAAAAATGGTGATTGTTTTAATATATACATTGTCCACGTAGTTAATGAGCCAACTGTAGTGGAATGTGGTCCATGTCCCACAATAACTGCAGGTGGGGACAATATAAGTAGAGATGAAACAATTAGGGAAACCAAAAACCCGAATGAGCAAATACATACAGAGGTGGATGGGTCCGAATCAGCAGCTGCTCAAAATGATAATTAGGAAGAGGTAGATGAAGTTGGAGCAGAATCTTCTTCAAGTGAACCCGAGGATGTTGATGATGAAGCAGATCAAGATAGCACTACAGATGAAGATGCTTGGCCTGATGAAGATGACAGTGATGTTGATGATGAGGGAATATGACATGATATGAATATGATAATCACGCAGCGGAAAACATCGAAATTGGATCATACATGCCAAGCAATTCCATAACAAGAATCGAAACATGCACTTTTAGGGTTTTAAAACTTACAACTTTAGATGCCTATTCCAAATTGAGTTTGATGATGATCAACAACTAAGATGAGTTTGTCCACCTTTAATCTTCACCACCAATGCCAAGGAATAGCCTTTATGCCAATCCTCTCTATATTCACACACACACTTGCAAGCAAGGCTTCAAACCGAGATTGCTAGCTCTCAATTATTAGTATTGTGTAATGGCAAGGATTGAAGCTACAAGTTTTTTTCTTTTCTTTCCTTTAGGTGCTATTCATGCCTCATAACAAAAGAAAACAAGAAAAGAAAAAACCCCTTGTGAAAATCGGCCAAAAGAAAAAAATTGAGAGTGAGAAAGAGAAGTCACCCTCTACACCACTCTCCTAGTTTTTTATCCTTTTCCAATATCCTATCCTTATCTTATGGCAAGTCTTTAATATGAATTTTACTACCTTAAGATAGTTTATTCAATCTTAAACACTTCCTAGAGATAAGTAACAAATATTAGTTTAAACCCTTTTGAATTTAAAATTCAAATTAGGATTTAATACTCAATTAACTTAATCATATAATTAATTAATTGAAATTAAATCATGTGGGCCGAATTTCTCCTCTCTCATGGGCCAAGGTCCAATAGCAATTTTAATACCCATTACATACATTAATTTGACTTTAATTAAAAGCCCAAATTAATGCCCAATACATTATTTAAATATTTTAAACCCAATACTTTGTGTGCGATCCTATAGGTCCATTTAATGTTGGCAATGAATTAATGAATTAATTCAAAGGCTATATATATTCTCTAGCAAGATATTATAGCATTCCAAATTAAATGAAAATGCAAATGGCATTTAGTGACCTAATGCAATTTTGCATAGTCCCTTACCCATAAATATCAGAATTAATATAAGGCATGGAACTAGTCATCCTTATATGTAAGTTAATTCCTTTCTTGATATTCCAGTGACACTGAACTCTCAGATAAATAATGGTTACTCATTATTTCATCTCGGTATGGCCATACACTTCTCAGTTCACTGATCAAGTGGCCGATGATATTTTCTCTCTTATAGAGAGGGGTAATCCCTTCACTTCTCTCATGCTCTCTGACATGAATCAATGTATACCCAAGCATACCCATACTAGTCACTCTGTTACAAGCACGTTAGGTGTATGTCAAAGTACACAGTAATTCATGAAGAGTTTCATAGAGATTTCAGGTCTAAGAACTTCGATACAAAACTTGCATATGAGAAACACTTATGACTCATACCATGTAGTGTTCTCATGAACGGATCGAATCCAGATACCATGTTTTCAACATGTATCTATGATCTCTGATTGACACTCTTGTCCTTATGTTCCGTAAGACCGAACCCAACTTATCAGAGAGAGCATACTAGTCTTAATTCATTTGTTATTTCCATAACAATGACTGACTAGGGATATTTAGAATGAAGTCTCATTTGTTTCAAGGTCTTACAACCATGTGCCTCACACATGATAACTTAAACCGAAACAACATTCTTGGATAGTTCTATCAATTGACATGCACAGGAATACAATGGATAAAATAAATGCCTCATTTATTAGCTAAAGTGTTTTATTACAATGTATTGGGGCTAGGGCTAACACTAACAATCTCCCACTAGCACTAGTCCCAATTGGGCATAGCCCTAAGACCGAATGCTCTCAAATGAGTTTCGTGCAGATTTGGACGCAACTGTTTCGTCAAAGGATCTGCTACATTATTTTCACTTGCTATCTTGCTAACCTTGACGTCCCCACGATCAATTATCTCTCTGATCAGGTGGTACCTCCTGAGTATGTGTTTGGATTTCTGGTGTGACCGGGGCTCCTTGGCCTGTGCAATGGCCCCGTTGTTGTCACAAAAAATTTCTAATGGATCTAGGATGTTTGGGACAACTCCTAATCCAGAAATGAAATTTCTAATCCAAACAGCCTCTTTTACAGTTTCACTCGCTGCAATATACTCAGATTCTGTAGTTGAGTCGGCGACGGTCTCTTGCTTTGAGCTTCTCCAGCTGACAGCACCACCGTTTAAAATAAAAACAAATCCAGATTGCGATCTTGAGTCCTGAGTGCTGGTTTGAAAAGCAGCATCGGCATAGCCTTGTATGACGAGCTCTTCCTGACCACCATACACCAAGAAGTGATCCTTAGTCCTTCGTAGGTACTTTAGAATCCCTTTTACAGCAGACCAGTGCTTTTCACCAGGGTCTTGCTGAAACCTACTGGTTATACTCAGTGCATGAGCAACATCCAACCTAGTACATAACATAGCGTACATTATAGATCCAATAGCAGATGCATATGGAATTCTACTCATGTTGTCCCTTTCCTCTTTGGTTTTAGGGCACTGTTCTTTAGTCAAAGGTACTCCCAAAGCCAAAGGTATGTACCCTTTCTTTGAGTCTCCCATACTAAAACGCTTTAGTACTTTGTCTATGTACTTTTCTTGACTTAGTCCCAAAAGCCGATTCGATCTGTCTCTATAGATCCGAATACCAAGTATTGTCTCAGCTTCTCCTAAGTCTTTCATCGAGAAACATTTCCCCAACCATTGCTTAACCATTTGCAATGTTGGAATGTCATTCCCAATGAGAAGGATGTCGTCCACATATAGGACCAAAAATACTACTATGCTCCCACTAACCTTCTTGTACACACAAGGCTCATCTTCGTTCTTGATGAAGTCAAATTCTTTGACTGCCTCATCAAAACGAAGATTCCAACTTCGGGATGCTTGCTTTAAACCATAAATGGATTTCTGAAGCTTGCAAACCTTCTTAGGATGCTTGGGATTGACAAAACCCTCAGGCTGTGTCATATACACCTCCTCTAGTAAATTTCCATTGAGGAAAGCAGTTTTGACATCCATTTGCCATATCTCATAATCATGATATGCAGCTATGGCAAGCAAGATCCTAATGGATTTGAGCATGACTACAGGCGAAAAGGTTTCATCATAGTCTACACCATGAGTTTGTCGAAAACCTTTTGCTACTAGTCTACCTTTGTAGGTCTTATCAGCTTTGAGTTTAAATAGCCACTTGCATTCAATTACCTTATCACCTTCCGGTGGATCAACCAAGGTCCAAACCTGGTTATCGTACATTGATTGCATCTCGAATTTCATGGCTTCAAGCCAATTTTTCGAGTCTGGGCTTTCAATAGCTTCTCGGTAGGTAGTAGGATCCTCACGATCTACTAACTCAATAGTGTTACTGTCAGTGATTAGAAATCCATATCTCTGAATCTCCTGATGTACCCTACCGGACCTTCTAGGTACTTGTGTGATGGGTTCTTGTTCCGCAAGTGATTGTGAACTTGATCCCATTTCCAACTCATCCTCTATAGGAATTTGTGGCTCTTGAATTTCTCCAAGTTCTACTTTACTCCCACTGTCTTTCTTGAGGAGGAACTCCTTTTCCAAGAAAACAGCCTTGCGAGCAACAAATACTTTGTTCTCGGCTTGTGAGTAAAAATAGTATCCCTTTGTTTCTTTGGGATAACCCACAAATAAGCAAACATTGGATTTGGACTCTAGCTTATCAGATGTTAATTTCTTAACATGTGATTCACAGCCCCAAATCCTAAGAAACGACATATTGGGTTCTTTCCCAGTCCATACCTCGTATGGTGTCTTCTCAACTGCTTTAGTTGGAGTACGGTTTAGTAGAAATGCAGCAGTTTCTAATGCATAGCCCCAAAAAGAGATAGGAAGATTTGCTTGACTCATCATAGATCGAACCATGTCTAATAGAGTTCGATTTCTCCTTTCGGACACACCATTCCATTGTGGTGTTCCAGGAGGAGTGAGCTGTGAAATAATACCACACTCTTTTAGATGACCGTCAAAATCTTGGCTTAAGTATTCGCCACCTCTATCAGATCGAATGGCTTTTATACTTTTGCCAAGTTGTTTTTCTACTTCGTTCTTAAACACTTTGAATTTCTCAAAAGTTTCAGATTTATACTTCATTAGATAGACATAGCCATATCTACTGAAGTCATCTGTGAACGTTACGAAGTAGCTAAAACCACCTCTAGCTTGTGTACTTAATGGTCCACATACATCGGTATGTATTAGTTCCAATAAGCCATTAGTCCTCTCACTTTTCTTATTAAAAGGACTTTTTGTCATTTTTCCATGCAAACATGGCTCGCATGTATCATAAGACTCTAAGTCGAATGACCCAAGTACTCCAGTTTTGTGGAGTCTTGAAATGCGTTTTTCATTTGTATGTCCCAAACGACAATGCCAGAAGTAAGTAGGGTTCAATTCGTTTGATTTAACCCTCTTTGTATTAATGTTGTATATGGACTCTTTGTTTTGTAAATCAAGGATATAAAGGCCATTTTGCAACATGGCATTGCCATATGAAATGCCTTGGCGACGAATATGAGCATTGCCATTTTTAATAACAAAATCAAATTCATCCAAATCCAATAATGAAACTGAAATAATGTTTCTGCTCATAGCAGGTACATAATAACAATTTTTCAAAACTAAACAAAGTCCGGAAGGTAAAGTGAGTTGATAGTCGCCTATCTCCATGGCAGCAACTCGTGCTCCATTCCCCACACGGAGGTTCACTTCATTCTTCCCAAGTAACCGCCTATTTCTTAGCCCCTGCACATTAGAACAAATGTGAGAACCACAACCGGTATCAAGTACCCAAGTGGTAGAAATAGAAAGGTTAATTTCAATAACAAAAATACCTGAACTGGACGCATTAGCTCCATTCCTTTTTTGTTCTTCCTTGAAGAGAGCGCAATTCTTCTTCCAATGCCCTATTTTGTTGCAATGGAAGCAAGTGCTCTCGCTCTCCTTGGGCTTTTGCGCCTTGGGCTTGGATTGGGCCTGAGGTGCACTCCCATTTGACTTGAACCGAGCCAGGTCATTCTTGGGTTTTGCCTTTCCCTTTCCTTTTCCCTTAGCCGGTCCCTTCTTAATGCCCCCTTGAACCATCAGTATGGGATTGGTCTTTCGAATGTTCTCTTCAGCATTCTTAAGCATCCCATGAATCTCAGTGACTGACTTGTTCATTGCATGCATGTTATAATTCATTACAAATGGATCATAATCATCAGTCAATGATCCTAATATCAAGTCAGTGGCCAATTCCTTTGGCACTTGTACCTCAAGCTTTTCTAGAGTATCAAGATACCCTTTCATCTTGAGTACATGTGTACTAACAGGAGTACCCGCAGCCATCTTACAGGAAATCAAGGCCTTTGTTGTCACAAATCTCTCGTGACGAGCTTGCTCTTGGAACATCTCCTTTAGGTGCACCATGATCGCATAAGCCTCTTGGTCCATAAATTGCTTTTGCAAGTCAGGCACCATAGTGGCCAGCATCAAACAGGTCACATCATTGGAGTCACTCTTCTTGGTCTCAAAAGTTTCCTTTTGAACCACAGAGGCGTTCCTGCCAGGTTCAACAGGCAAGGGTGCATCCAAAACATACGACTTTTTCTCTTGCTTAAGCACTATTCTCAAGTTTCGAGACCAGTCTATGAAATTGGTGCCATTCAATTTGTCCTTTTCAAGGACCGATCGCAATGAGAAATTGTTGTTTGATGATGCCATTTTTTAATCTACAATAAAATTTAGCAAGATTAAATGAGGTCTTATTTTATAATCCCACAAACCGAATTAATATCCCTTTAAATAATTCGCGTTAGTGATTTAATGTGGGCCAAGATCCACTTTCCACAACAACTTATTAGTCAAGCTGAGCTTGTACACCTAACAAGTTAAGTTACTTAGGTAGGAAAAACTCCAATCATGTCTCGTACATGACTCTTGGATCAAATGGGTTAACATCTTAAGATGTTATAGCACAAACCCATTTATTAGTTGTCTAGGTTCGAGCATCCCTTTCCATGTTAAGTCCAACCTACATTCACAACCCATGCCTCACAAAGATAATCGAGCGTATCTAGGACTCCCAGTCTACGTGATCGATGCCTTGACATGTTTCGAATTAGGAAGGCAACTTTGTGACTTACTATTATTATTAGGGATTCATTTTATTACGGCTTACATGGCATATGCTTTGTCATCCATTTATAGCATGCATATATAAATAATTGCATAAAGTAAAGCGTGACAAACATGGGCCCAAAAACCTACAACTAAGATTCTATACTATTACATAAGAATCTTCGAGTTGGGCTTCTTTACTCCGGTGGGCTTCATCTTGACTTACAAAGTCTTCAAGTAAATTATATTCTAAGAAATAAATGAAACTTTTACAATATTACATAATGGCTCGCAGGCCATAATTAATTACAAAAACCCAGGGCCCATGAATGCACCATGCATATCCATTCATCACACCAAACAAGCAAATTAATATACATAACATTCATGGATCAAACAAAGTCCAATTTTAATTAAATTAGCCAAGCCCATTAATGGAAATTGTGTACTTGAACCTTTAAGAGATGACCCTATGATGGGCCTAGGCCGAGGCCCAATGGACTAAATCCTCTTATTGAATAAGTTCTCTTAAAAGCCCAAAACACAAACTAGTTAGATTTGTGCTATAAATCAACTCTAGTATAATTTCCAATTTAGCCATTTTTAATTTTATGTCATACTGCCCATAAATATTAAAAATACATATAATATGTACCGACATGAATTAAAACAAAAAAAATCATGAAGAACATATACATGATACACGGCATACATATAAAAACAAACAAACAACAAAACTAGTTGTTTAATTCTTATGTGATGCCACAAAAATGCACAAATACTTAAATCAATTTTATGAGTCATATAATTATTCAAATAAGGTCATAAAAATGATTTAATATATTGTACCAATCTGATCTAAATGTGTTTTTACCATTTTAATCAAATCAAAACAAACAATGTTGATTAAACATGTAACAAACTCAAACTAGTCATTGTTTTAAGCGATATTAAAATTAATCAATTAAATTGTCATGGACCAGAATTAAAACCAAATTTTAAAAATGTCCAGACCTGATATTTAATCTTTAAAATCACTTACAAACATGCCAAAAACGTTTTTACATTTAATATTCAAAACTAGTTGTTAAACTAACAATTAACATGCCAAAAGCACCTAGTTTTAATATTAACATATACCATCAGGTATTATCAATTAAATATGACCAATAAAAGCTCCTAGAACATCTTAGGACATTATATTAACATGTCATATTAATTATAATACCTATCTAATCAATTAAAATCGTTTTTACACCAAAACAATGCAAAAAACTCAAAACAGAAAATTTCAGCATTGCATGTATTAAAAGTAACGATTTTTAATTAATTATTTCATGCATCTAAAGCACTAAAATAAGCATGTTTAGGCTCTGATACCACTGAAGGAATATGACATGATATGAATATGATAATCACGCAGCGGAAAACATCGAAATTGGATCATACATGCCAAGCAATTCCATAACAAGAATCGAAACATGCACTTTTAGGGTTTTAAAACTTACAACTTTAGATGCCTATTCCAAATTGAGTTTGATGATGATCAGCAACTAAGATGAGTTTGTCCACCTTTAATCTTCACCACCAATGCCAAGGAATAGCCTTTATGCCAATCCTCTCTATGTTCACACACACACTTGCAAGCAAGGCTTAAAACCGAGATTGCTAGCTCTCAATTATTAGTATTGTGTAATGGCAAGGATTGAAGCTACAAGTTTTTTTTTCTTTTCTTTCCTTTAGGTGCTATTCATGCCTCATAACAAAAGAAAACAAGAAAAGAAAAAACCCCTTGTGAAAATCGGCCAAAAGAAAAAAATTGAGAGTGAGAAAGAGAAGTCACCCTCTACACCACCTCTCCTAGTTTTTTTATCCTTTTCCAATATCCTATCCTTATCTTATGGCAAGTCTTTAATATGAATTTTACTACCTTAAGATAGTTTATTCAATCTTAAACACTTCCTAGAGATAAGTAACAAATATTAGTTTAAACCCTTTTGAATTTAAAATTCAAATTAGGATTTAATACTCAATTAACTTAATCATATAATTAATTAATTGAAATTAAATCATGTGGGCCGAATTTCTCCTCTCTCATGGGCCAAGGTCCAATAGCAATTTTAATACCCATTACATACATTAATTTGACTTTAATTAAAAGCCCAAATTAATGCCCAATACATTATTTAAATATTTTAAACCCAATACTTTGTGTGCGATCCTATAGGTCCATTTAATGTTGGCAATGAATTAATGAATTAATTCAAAGGCTATATATATTCTCTAGCAAGATATTATAGCATTCCAAATTAAATGAAAATGCAAATGGCATTTAGTGACCTAATGCAATTTTGCATAGTCCCTTACCCATAAATATCAGAATTAATATAAGGCATGGAACTAGTCATCCTTATATGTAAGTTAATTCCTTTCTTGATATTCCAGTGACACTGAACTCTCAGATAAATAATGGTTACTCATTATTTCATCTCGGTATGGCCATACACTTCTCAGTTCACTGATCAAGTGGCCGATGATATTTTCTCTCTTATAGAGAGGGGTAATCCCTTCACTTCTCTCATGCTCTCTGACATGAATCAATGTATACCCAAGCATACCCATACTAGTCACTCTGTTACAAGCACGTTAGGTGTATGTCAAAGTACACAGTAATTCATGAAGAGTTTTATAGAGATTTCAGGTCTAAGAACTTCGATACAAAACTTGCATATGAGAAACACTTATGACTCATACCATGTAGTGTTCTCATGAACGGATCGAATCCAGATACCATGTTTTCAACATGTATCTATGATCTCTGATTGACACTCTTGTCCTTATGTTCCGTAAGACCGAACCCAACTTATCAGAGAGAGCATACTAGTCTTAATTCATTTGTTATTCCCATAACAATGACTGACTAGGGATATTTAGAATGAAGTCTCATTTGTTTCAAGGTCTTATAACCATGTGCCTCACACATGATAACTTAAACCGAAACAACATTCTTGGATAGTTCTATCAATTGACATGCACAGGAATACAATGGATAAAACAAATGCCTCATTTATTAGCTAAAGTGTTTTATTACAATGTATTGGGGCTAGGGCTAACACTAACAGATGATGAGTTGAGGAGTTTAAGGGATGCTACTAGGCAGGAAAATAGAGAGAGGGGAAGGAGGGCAGAAGCAAATGCAACTGAGGAGGTACGAATAAGGGAAGTGGGAGTTGACAAGGGATTTGAAGACATTAATGGTAGAACTAATCATAGATTAGCTAGTAGATTAGGTGGAGATGAAGAATATCTGGATAGTGATGACCCAAATAGTGATGATAGCAGAGATGAATTAGATCCAGACGCAGTAGAAGGTGTTGATCTTCGCAGTAGGAGGAGAAGTAGGAAAGTTTATTATGATCCCAAGTGTGAGGTGACAGTATGGCAACTTGGAATGATATTTGAGAATGCTGTGCAATTTAGATTGGCTGTTTCAGATTATGCTATTGAAAATGGGGTTCAATTGAAGCTTAGGCCTAATGAAAGGCACAGAGTGAGGGTTAAGTGCAAAGGGGATGGGTGTGAGTGGGAATTGTATGCCAGTATAGAGGGGGATTCAGGGGATTTCTGAAGGAATGTGTCATGGTATGTGTATGTAGATAACGCAGCGGAAAAATATCAAAAAACGATCATACACATCAAACAATTCCATAACAAGAATCGAAACATGCACTTTTAGGGTTTTAAAACTTACAACTTTAGATGCTCTTAAGACTTGGATTTGATAATGATCAGCAACCAGGATGATATAATCCACCTTAGATCTTGATCACCACAGCCAAGGAACAGCCTTTACGCCACTCCTCTCTATGTTCACACACACACTATCAAGCAAAGCTTAAAACCGAGATTTCTAGCTCTCAACTTTAGGTATTGTGTAATGGCAATGATTAAAGCTACAAGATTTTATCTTGTACTTTCTTTAGGTGCTTTTAATGCCTAATAACCCAAGCAAGCAAGGAATGTCCTTCTCCTTGAGTATTTCGGCCAAGAGAAAACTTAGAGAGAATAAGATGTGTTTCACGCAAAAACCTAGCCACCACCCTTAGGTTTTTCTCTTTTTTTTTTTATCTTTTCTATATTTTTTTATATTATCTTTTTGGCAAGTATTTGATTTGAATTTCAATTACTTTTAGATAATCTGATTCAAACTCAAAATCCTTCCTAAAGATAAGTAACACAATTTATTTCAAACTCACTTTTGAATTCAAAATTCAAATTAATTTGAAATATTATCTTAGCATATATTTAATCAAATATACAATCACTTAATCATGTGCTGAAATTCCATTGTATATCATACTTGGAATTTCGGCTAGGACATGGTAATTATTAGGTGATTTAATTTGACTTAAATGCCACTAGGATTTAATACTCAATTAACTTAATTGATTTAATTAATCAATTGAAATTTATCCTATGTGGGCCGAATATTTTCTCTCTCATGGACCAAGGTCCAATAACAATTTAAATACCCATTACATACATTAATTTGACTTTAATTAAAAGCCCAAATTAATGCCCAATACATTATTTAAATATTTTAAGCCCAATACTTTGTGTGCGATCCTATAGGTCCATTTAATGTTGGCAATGAATTAATGAATTAATTCAAAGGCTATATATATTCTCTAGAAAGATATTATAGCATTCCAAATTAAATGAAAATGCAAATGGCATTTGGTGACCTAATGCAATTTTATATAGTCCCTTACCCATAAATATCAGAATTAATATAAGGCATGGAACTAGTCATCCTTATATGTAAGTTAATTCCTTTCTTGATATTCCAGTGACACTGAACTCTCAGATAAATAATGGTTACTCATTATTTCATCTCGGTATGGCCATACACTTCTCAGTTCACTGATCAAGTGGCCGATGATATTTTCTCTCTTATAGAGAGGGGTAATCCCTTCAC
The DNA here is from genome assembly GCA_947683425.1 of Excoecaria cochinchinensis. Classification (NCBI taxonomy): domain Eukaryota; kingdom Viridiplantae; phylum Streptophyta; class Magnoliopsida; order Malpighiales; family Euphorbiaceae; genus Excoecaria; species Excoecaria cochinchinensis. The sequence goes on from CANTUQ010000119.1 coordinate 19,109,534, forward strand.
TTCTCTCATGCTCTCTAACATGAATCAATGCATACCCAAGCATACCCATACTTGTCACTCAGTTACGAGCACGTTAGGTGTATGTCAAAGTACACAGTAATTCATAAAGAGTTTCATAGAGATTTTAGGTCTAAGAACTCCGATACAAAACTTGCATATGAGGAACACTTATGACTTGTACCATGTGGTGTTCTCATGTGTGGATCGTATCCAAATACCATGTTATAAACATGTATCTATGATCTCTGATTGACACTTTTGTCCTTATGATCCGTAAGACAGAACTCAACTAATCAGAGAGAGCATACTAGTCTTAATTCATTTGTTATTCCCATAACAATGACTGACTAGGGATATTTAGAATGAAGTCTCATTTGTTTCAAGGTCTTACAACCATGTGCCTCACACATGATAACTTAAACTGAAACAACATTCTTGGATAGTTCTATCAATTGACATGCACAGGAATACAACGGATAAAACAAATGCCTCATTTATTAACTAAAGCGTTTTATTACAATGTATTGGGGCTAGGGCTTACACTAACAATCTCCCACTAGCACTAGTCCCAATTGGGCATAGCCCTAAGACCGAATGCTCTCAAATGAGCCTCGTGCAGATTTGGGCGCAACTGTTTCGTCAAAGGATATGCTACATTGTCTTCACTTGCTATCTTGCTAACCTTGACGTCCCCACGATCAATGATTTCTCTGATCAGGTGGTACCTCCTGAGTATGTGTTTGGATTTCTGGTGTGACCGTGGCTCTTTGGCCTGTGCAATGGCCCCGTTGTTGTCACAAAAAATTTCTAATGGATCTAGGATGCTTGGGACCACTCCTAATCCAGAAATGAAATTTCTAATCCAAACAGCCTCTTTTGCAGCCTCACTTGCTGCAATATACTCAGATTCTGTAGTTGAGTCGGCAACGGTCTCTTGCTTTGAGCTTCTCCAGCTGACAGCAGCACCGTTTAAAACAAAAACGAATCCAGATTGCGATCTTGAGTCCTGAGTGCTGGTTTGAAAAGCAGCATCGGCATAGCCTTGTATGACGAGCTCTTCCTGACCACCATACACCAAGAAGTGATCCTTAGTCCTTCGTAGGTACTTTAGAATCCCTTTTACAGCAGACCAGTGCTTTTCACCAGGGTCTTGCTGAAACCTACTGGTTATACTCAGTGCATGAGCAACATCCAACCTAGTACATAACATAGCGTACATGATAGATCCAATAACAGATGCATATGGGATTCTACTCATGTTGTCCCTTTCCTCTTTGGTTTTAGGGCACTGTTCTTTAGTTAAAGGAACTCCCAAAGCCAAAGGTATGTACCCTTTCTTTGAGTCTCCCATACTAAAACGCTTTAGTACCTTGTCTATGTACTTATCTTGACTTAGTCCCAATAGCCGATTCGATCTATCTCTGTAGATCCGAATACCAAGTATTGTCTCAGCTTCACCTAAGTCTTTCATTGAGAAACATTTCCCCAACCATTGCTTAACCTTTTGCAATGTTGGAATGTCATTCCCAATGAGAAGGATGTCGTCTACATACAGGACCAGAAATACTACTATGCTCCCACTAACCTTCTTGTATACACAAGGCTCATCCTCGTTCTTGATGAAGTCAAATTCTTTGACTGCCTCATCAAAACGAAGATTCCAACTTCGGGATGCTTGCTTTAATCCATAAATGGATTTCTGAAGCTTGCAAACCTTCTTAGGATGCTTGGGATTGACAAAGCCTTCAGGTTGTGTCATATACACATCCTCAAGTAAATTTCCATTAAGGAAAGCAGTTTTGACATCCATTTGCCATATCTCATAATCATGATATGCAGCTATGGCAAGCAAGATCCTAATGGATTTGAGCATGACTACAGGCGAAAAGGTTTCATCATAGTCTACACCATGTGTTTGTCGAAAACCTTTCGCTACTAGTCTACCTTTGTAGGTCTTATCAGCTTTGAGTTTAAATAGCCACTTGCATTCAATTACTTTAGCACCTTGTGGTGGATCAACCAAGGTCCAAACCTGGTTATCGTACATTGATTGCATCTCGGATTTCATGGCTTCAAGCCAATTTTTCGAGTCTGGGCTTTCAATAGCTTCTCGGTAGGTAGTAGGATCCTCACGATCTACTAACTCAATAGTGTCACTGTCAGTGATTAGAAAACCATATCTCTCAATCCCCTGACGTACCCTACCGGACCTTCTAGGTACTTGTGCAATGGGTTCTTGTTCCACAATTGGTTGTGAACTTGATCCCATTTCCAACTCATCCTGTATAGGAGTTTGTGGCGTTTGAATTTCTCCAAGTTCTACTTTACTCCCACTGTCTTTCTTGAGAAGGAACTCCTTTTCCAAGAAAACAGCCTTGCGAGCAACAAATACTTTGTTCTCGGTTTGTGAGTAAAAGTAGTATCCCTTTGTTTCTTTGGGATAACCCACAAATAAGCAGACAGTGGATTTGGACTCTAGTTTGTCAGATGTTAATTTCTTAACATGTGCTTCACAGCCCCAAATCCTGAGAAATGACATATTGGGTTCTTTCCCAGTCCATACCTTGTATGGTGTCTTTTCAACTGCTTTAGTTGGAATACGGTTTAGTAGAAACGCAACAGTTTCTAATGCATAGCCCCAAAAAGAGACAGGAAGATTTGCTTGACTCATCATAGATCGAACCATGTCCAATAATGAAACTGAAATAATGTTTCTGCTCATAGCAGGCACATAATAACAATTTTTCAAAATTAAACAAAGTCCGGAAGGTAAAGTGAGTTGATAGTCGCCTATCTCCATGGCAGCAACTCGTGCTCCATTCCCCACACGGAGGTCCACTTCATTCTTCCCAAGTAACCTCCTATTTCTTAGCCCCTGCACATTTGAACAAATGTGAGAACCACAACCGGTATCTAGTACCCAAGTGTTAGAAATAGAAAGGTTAATTTCAACAACAAAAATACCTGAACTGGACGCCTTGGCTCCATTCTTTTTTTGTTCTTCCTTGAAGAGAGCACAGTTCTTCCTCCAATGCCCTATTTTGTTGCAGTGGAAGCAAGTGCTCTCGCTCTCCTTGAGCTTTTGTGCCTTGGGCTTGGATTGGGCCTGAGGTGCACTCCCATTTGACTTGAGCCGAGTCAGGTCATTCTTGGGTTTTGCCTTTCCCTTTCCCTTTCCCTTAGCGGGTCCCTTCTTGATGCCCCCTTGAACCATCAGTACGGGATTGGTCTTTCGAATGTTTTCTTCAGCATTCTTAAGCATCCCATGAAGCTCAGTAACTGACTTGTTCATCGCATGCATGTTATAATTCATTACAAATGGATCATAATCATCAGCCAATGATCCTAAAATCAAGTCAGTAGCCAATTCCTTTGGTACTTGTACCTCAAGCTTCTCAAGAGTATCAAGATACCCTTTCATCTTGAGTACATGCGTACTAACAGGAGTACCTGCAGCCATCTTACAGGAAATTAAGGCCTTAGTTGTCACAAACCTCTCGTGACGAGCTTGCTCTTGGAACATCTCCTTTAAGTGCACCATGATCGCATAAGCCTCTTGGTCCATAAATTGCTTTTGCAAGTCAGGCACCATAGTGGCTAGCATCAAACAGGTCACATCATTGGAGTCGCTTTTCTTGGTCTCAAAAGTTTCCCTTTGAACCGCAGAGGCGTTCCTACCAGGTTCTTGAGGCAAGGGTGCATCCAAAACATACGACTTTTTCTCTTGCTTAAGAACTATCCTTAATTTTCGAGACCAGTCTATGAAATTGGTGCCATTCAATTTGTCCTTTTCAAGGACCGATCGCAATGAGAAATTGTTGTTTGAAGATGCCATTTTTCAATCTACAATAAAATTTAGCAAGATTAAATGAGGTCTTATTAATAATCCCACAAACCGAATTAATATCCCTTTAAATAATTCGCGTTAGTGATTTAATGTGGGCCAAGATCCACTTTTCACAACAACCTTATTAGTCAAGCTAAGCTTGTACACCTAACAAGTTAAGTTACTTAGGTAGGATAACTCCAATCATGACTCGTACATGACTCTTGGATCAAATGGGCTAACATCTTAAGATGTTATAGCACAAACCCATTTATTAGTTGCCTAGGTCCGGGCATCTCTTTCCATGTTAAGTCCAACCTACATTCACAACTCATGCCTCACAAAGATAATCGGGCGCATCTAGGACTCCTAGTCTACGTTACCGATGATCGATGCCTTGACATGTTTCGAATTAGGAAGGCAACTTTGTGACTTACTATTTTAGGGATTCATTTTATTACGGCTTACATGGCATACGCTTTGTCATCCATTCATAGCATGCATATATAAATAATTGCATAAAGTAAAGCGTGACAAACATGGGCCCATAAAACCTACAACTAAAATTCTATACTATTACACAAGAATCTTCTTAGTTGGGCTTCACCACTCCGGTGGGCTTCATCTTGATTTACAAAGTCTTCAAGTAAATTCTATTCTAAGAAATAAATGAAACTTTTACAATAATACATAATGGCTCGCAGGCCATAATTAATTACAAAAACCCAGGGCCCATGAATGCACCATGCATATCCATTTATCACACCAAACAAGCAAATTAATATACATAACATTCATGGATCAAACAAAGTCCAATTTTAAATAAATTAGCCAAGCCCATTAATGGAAATTGTGTACTTGAACCTTTAAGAGATGACCCTATGATGGGCCTAGGCCGAGGCCCAATGGACTAAATCCTCTTATTGAATAAGTTCTCTTAAAAGCCCAAAACACAAACTAGTTAGATTTGTGCTATAAATCAACTCTAGTATAATTTCCAATTTTGCCATTTTTAATATTATGTCATACTGCCCATAAACATTAAAAATACATATAATATGTACCGACATGAATTAAAAAAATAAAAAAACATGAAGAACATATATATGATACACGACATATATATAAAAACAAACAAACAACAAAACTAGTTGTTTAATGCTTATGTGATGCCACAAAAAATGCACAAACCCTTAAATCAATTTTATGAGTCAATTAATAATTCAAATAAGGTCATAAAAAATGATTTAATATATTGTACCAATCTGATCTAAATGTGTTTTTACCATTTTAATCAAATCAAAACAAACAATGTTGATTAAACATGTAACAAACACAAACTAGTCATTGTTTTAAGTGATATCAAAATTAATCAATTAAATTGTCATGGACCAGAATTAAAACCAAATTTTAAAAATGTCCAGACCTGATATTTAATCATTAAAAACCACTTACAAACATGCCAAAAACGTTTTTACATTTAATATTCAAAACTAGTTGTTTAATTAACAATTAACATGCCAAAAAGCACCTAGTTTCAATATTAACATATACCATCAGGTATTACTAATTAAATCTGACTAATAACAGCTCCTAGAACATCTTAGGACAGTATATTAACATGTCATATTAATTATAATACCTATCTAATCAATTAAAATCATTTTTACACCAAAACAATGCAAAAAACTCAAAACAGAAAATTTCAGCATTGCATGTATTAAAAGTAACGATTTTTAATTAATTATTTCATGCATCTAAAGCACTAAAATAAGCATGTTTAGGCTCTGATACCACTGAAGGAATGTGTCATGGTATGTGTATGTAGATAACGCAGCGGAAAAATATCAAAAAACGATCATACACATCAAACAATTCCATAACAAGAATCGAAACATGCACTTTTAGGGTTTTAAAACTTACAACTTTAGATGCTCTTAAGACTTGGATTTGATAATGATCAGCAACCAGGATGATATAATCCACCTTAGATCTTGATCACCACAGCCAAGGAACAGCCTTTACGCCACTCCTCTCCATGTTCACACACACACTATCAAGCAAAGCTTAAAACTGAGATTTCTAGCTCTCAACTTTAGGTATTGTGTAATGGCAATGATTAAAGCTACAAGATTTTATCTTGTACTTTCTTTAGGTGCTTTTAATGCCTAATAACCCAAGCAAGCAAGGAATGTCCTTCTCCTTGAGTATTTCGGCCAAGAGAAAACTTAGAGAGAATAAGATGTGTTTCACGCAAAAACCTAGCCACCACCCTTAGGTTTTTCTCTTTTTTTTTTTTTATCTTTTCTATATTTTTTTATATTATCTTTTTGGCAAGTATTTGATTTGAATTTCAATTACTTTTAGATAATCTGATTCAAACTCAAAATCCTTCCTAAAGATAAGTAACACAATTTATTTCAAACTCACTTTTGAATTCAAAATTCAAATTAATTTGAAATATTATCTTAACATATATTTAATCAAATATACAATCACTTAATCATGTGCTGAAATTCCATTGTATATCATACTTGGAATTTCGGCTAGGACATGGTAATTATTAGGTGATTTAATTTGACTTAAATGCCACTAGGATTTAATACTCAATTAACTTAATTGATTTAATTAATCAATTGAAATTAATCCTATGTGGGCCGAATATTTTCTCTCTCATGGACCAAGGTCCAATAACAATTTAAATACCCATTACATACATTAATTTGACTTTAATTAAAAGCCCAAATTAATGCCCAATACATTATTTAAATATTTTAAGCCCAATACTTTGTGTGCGATCCTATAGGTCCATTTAATGTTGGCAATGAATTAATGAATTAATTCAAAGGCTATATATATTCTCTAGAAAGATATTATAGCATTCCAAATTAAATGAAAATGCAAATGGCATTTGGTGACCTAATGCAATTTTATATAGTCCCTTACCCATAAATATCAGAATTAATATAAGGCATGGAACTAGTCATCCTTATATGTAAGTTAATTCCTTTCTTGATATTCCAGTGACACTGAACTCTCAGATAAATAATGGTTACTCATTATTTCATCTCGGTATGGCCATACACTTCTCAGTTCACTGATCAAGTGGCCGATGATATTTTCTCTCTTATAGAGAGGGGTAATCCCTTCACTTCTCTCATGCTCTCTAACATGAATCAATGCATACCCAAGCATACCCATACTTGTCACTCAGTTACGAGCACGTTAGGTGTATGTCAAAGTACACAGTAATTCATAAAGAGTTTCATAGAGATTTTAGGTCTAAGAACTCCGATACAAAACTTGCATATGAGGAACACTTATGACTTGTACCATGTGGTGTTCTCATGTGTGGATCGTATCCAAATACCATGTTATAAACATGTATCTATGATCTCTGATTGACACTTTTGTCCTTATGATCCGTAAGACAGAACTCAACTAATCAGAGAGAGCATACTAGTCTTAATTCATTTGTTATTCCCATAACAATGACTGACTAGGGATATTTAGAATGAAGTCTCATTTGTTTCAAGGTCTTACAACCATGTGCCTCACACATGATAACTTAAACTGAAACAACATTCTTGGATAGTTCTATCAATTGACATGCACAGGAATACAATGGATAAAACAAATGCCTCATTTATTAACTAAAGCGTTTTATTACAATGTATTGGGGCTAGGGCTTACACTAACAATTTCAAGATTAAAAAATATAATCCGCGTCATCAGTGCTCCAAGAAGAATAAGAACAAGCTTTGTACGTCAGCATTCATAGCAAGAAAGTTTGAAGAAAGAATTTTATCTCAACCGGAGATCAAGATTTGGAAGATTCAGGATTTAGTTAGGGAGAAGTGGGGTCTTTATGTAGGCAGGACATTATGTTGTAGGGCTAAAATGCAGGTTATGAGCAAGTTCATGGGGGATTGGACTCTTGAATTTAGTAGGTTAGTAGATTATGCTCATTACATTAAGCAGACGAATCCTGGCAGTTCTGTGTGGATTAGAACTGATAAAGAGACTGAAAGTCCATGGGAAAAAGTCTTAATGTTGTAAAAGCACTCGAAATCTATAATGGCATTCAAGATGAATCAATTAGAAGTAATGTGTACAATAAATAACATCCTCTGTGTTGAGGTTACAATACTGTGTAGTTTGATTTAGATCAATGAGACTTCAAAAACCTAATACTATGATCGGCATTATGGATGCAACAAATGTCAAAGGCTACAGAAGCTCATTGGAAATTCAGTGTATGGAATAAGAATCATGTATCTTAACCACACTAGTAACAAGATTTTTAAAATCATAGGAGCTACACAATTACTAAGGACAAGAACAGCCAAAGAAAAATGGATCTGATATGTTGCAATTGTTAGAAATCAATAGATGATATTGCTGATTTAAAAATTAAAATTGAAATAAAAAAAATTCTTCACAAGTTTGGTTTACAGAAAATTATAGCCCGTGGAAGTGATTGTCCTAAGAGGCTGAGAATAACACATAACAAACTTTGCAAATGCACAACTCCCTAATGAAGACGTACAGATGCAAAAGAAGGAACTTTGAAGTTCAGCTAATCATTATAGAAAATGTACTCACATATATGTGTCAATCAACTGATCATAAAGCCATTATCACTCCGAAGCCAATTACTGATCATTGGAATATATGAATGCTTTATTGAAAAGAATTTTTTGATCATCAATAAGGATTTTTTAAGCCTTTACAATAAAAGAAAAAATACCATCAAATTAATCAATTAAAGTGTGGTTCTTAAGTTTCATCATGTTATCATTTTAGTATGTTTGATTAGCATTAGCATTAGCATTAGCATCAAAAGTCAAACATCGATTCATCAAAGACTTAAAATGATCCTGTTAAAAGTAACAACTACTTTACTGATTTTAAAATTCAGTAGACATGTTTAGACTTTGAGTTTTAAAGTAAAGTAAGAATATTCTTGACTTTTATTCACATAGTATATATGAATATGAGGCCAATCAATCTTTTGATTTATTATGATCAGCCACCAAATATTTAATGCTTAGATACAACACTGCATTATCAAATGATCAAAATAAAGAAAAACAAAGAAAACAAAATATTATCTCAATGGCATTTCCTTTTCAGTTCAAGAAATTAAGCCAATTGAGTTTGAAGACCACAATTCCTATCATTAACACGCAGATAGATCTTAAAGAAGATAAAACCTTTACTAAGAACAAAGAGATGGTGCTGCATAGATAAAACAAATAAAATTAAACAACACTGTTGTCCTAAAATTTACCAATAAAAGAAGGGGCCGTTCAGAAAAGTAGTTAATTAGAGGAAAAAGAAAAAAGACAGACAGTCTTGCCTTAATGCCCAAGAAGCAGACCTCAAAGATAATCAGGATTCTGATAACCACAAACTGATTTAGAGTTGATGTTGTTGATTTAGGGTTCCCAATTGGGAAATTTTAAGCTTGAATTTATGAACTTTGGTACAGCTTGATTAACCAGATTAGCAATTCTTAGCTTGAATTTATCATATTTATGTTAGTTTGTTGTGCATCTTAAGATATCTATATTCTATACTACTCAGATTGCCGAGATAGCCAAAGCTTACTACGCAAATTCATCCATTCTCATATATAGACAAGAAATGCATAAAAAGCCATAACCAATTAATATCCCTTACATGTCAGCGAGCGAGAGAGAGAGGCGGCGAACAAGAGAGAGAGAGACAGTGAGCACGAGAGAGAGAGAGGCGGCGAGGATGGCAGTGGCGATGAGTAGATAGTGGAGAGGCAGAGAGGAGGCGAAGAGCACGAAAGACAGTGAGCACGAGAGATAGAGAGGGCCAGAGACTGGAAGGGGAAGAGTTAGGCCCGTTGGGCATTAGGGGCAGAGCTAAACGGGCCTTCTTCTCTATGGGTTTCATTTGGGGGGGTTTAAATGGGTAAGTGTTTAATTGGGTTGGGTTTGGGTTATTTTTTATTGGGCGGGTTGAGCGGGTATTTTGGGACTGGGCCAAATTTGCCACCTCTAAAAAATATCCATTATTTTATTTCATAATGACAATTATATCTAATATAATTTTTTTTTGTTTTTTCTCTTATCCTACCACTCAAAATTATCTGATATTAAAAATAATTATATTATTTTTTGCTCTTCCTTTTTTTTATCATCTAAAATAATATATATATATATATAATTAAGAAAATAATATATATATTTTTAATTTTTTATGTTATATTTATTTTATTTAATTATATATGAAAATATATGGTGTTAATAGTGAAATAAAAAAATTCAAATAAGTGAAAATTATTATTACTCCCTCCGTCCCACTTTAAAAGGCTATTTTTCCTTTTTTATTTGTCCCATTTCAAATGTTCTTTTCGCAATTTAAGAAAAAAATTTACGTATTTATCCCTATTTATTATATAATTTATTAAATATATACCACTTACTTTTTCTTTTCCCAATATAATAAATAAGGATATTTTTGTCATTTTATATTATTTTTTTATGAAATTGATGTATTTCAATTATTTTCTTAATTACCGTGAAAAAAGAATAATAGCTTTTTAAAGTGGGACGGAGGGAGTATTATTTTTTAGTGAGATTTTAAATATAATATATTAAAATTTACATATATCATTTTTTATTTTTTTATTCTAAAAAATTATTTTTAATCATATTATTTACCAAACAATTGACAACTATTTTTTATTTTATAAATTATTTTGAATTTTATTTACTAAACAGTTGACTAATTTTTGATATAAAATTTTTTGCAATACAATATTTTTTCAATTGAAAAATCTATTTTGATAAGTTTTGACAACTTGGATCTAATACGATACAATGTATGAATTTCGACTGCAAAATAGAACATTCAACACGTACAAATTAGTTAGCATAAATGCACGGAGAAGGCATAAACGGTAGAAATGGATGTCGTTTTGAGGTTTGTAAATATCTAGTTTTGATCCGAAGAATAATGAAACGTTAAATTAATTCTGTGAAGTCCTAACGCAGCAAGAACCAACAATGGCGTTTGAGATACCGTACGATCAGATAAGGGAACTTCAGATCTCACTGCGTAAAGAGGCCGGTATCGAGTCCTACAATCCGGACAATCCTGAACTTCCTGATTTACCTTCGGTCGAAGACGCAATTTCCGAGCTTTACCCTTCAACTGCCTACCTTCGCTGCAAGCACTGCAAAGGAGGTCTGCTTAGAGGCATTAATTCGGTGATTTGCATGTTTTGCGGTAGACAACAGAACAAGGATGTCCCTCCTGAGCCGATCAAGTTCACTTCTACTTCTGGTTGTCGTTGGTTTCTTCAGTCTCTTGACTTGGATGGATCGGTAAGATCTTACTTTTCGAATTTTAAATTCCTTCTGCTTTGTTTTTCTGTTTGAGATGCAGTTTTATTTGTGCATTTGGTGTTGCCTCTGCTGCGCATTTTGATTTTTGGGTTCTTCAAACTTTGTTCGATTTGTGAAAAATTGCAACTTCTAGACGCGTAATGTGGTGGTTTTCGAGGATTTTATGTGTCTAATGATTATTTGTTAACTTGTTTGGTTACTCATCGAAATATTAAATATGGCTGATTTCTCTATTGGGATTGGTTTGATTCATGAAAAGGCTATTTTGAATTTATACTATATTAAGGAGATGCTGCCTTGGGTTATTTGTGCGTTTCAGACATGGTTTTCCCTTCTAATTTGTGTTTCACTGTTGCTTTCGAGGTTTTTTTGAAGCTCCAGTTTGAGTGATGATGTTTCTTTTTGTTAAGCAAATGTTTTTGTAGGGGAGTTGCCAATTTGCATTTTCATTTCATTATACATTTGGGTGGGTTTTGGAATTCATAACACAAAATATGATTTCTGAAGTAAAACGTTGTTTTATAGGAGCTTGTGGCGCCATCTGTTGAAGCAAGCAAATCTAACAGAGGGCCGAATATGCAGGAAATTCAGCTTCCATTGTCTGATCTTTTAAATTTAGAAATAAAATGGCCTTCTGAGGCTGAGAAAATTGAGATTAATGTTCCTGGGATTTCCTGAAAATCCAGTTTGAATGTGATATTTCCTTTTGTTAAGTTACTCTTTTTGTAGGAGAAGTGCCAATTTGCACTTACATTTTTTTGATCCAAAGATTCTTTGTTCGACCTTCTTTTATTATGCATTGGGGTAGATTTTGGAAGTCCCAACAAAAAGTATGATTTATGTGATGCATTGTCTTATAGAAACTTGTGACTTATCTGTTGAAGCAAGTGAATCTAAAAGAGGGCATTATACACAAGAAAGTTTCAGCTCCCTTTGTCTGATCTGTCGGATATAAAGAAAAAATGGCTCTCCAAGCCTGAGAAATTTAATGTTAAGGTTTCTGAAATTTCCTGAAGCTGTGGTTTGAGTGCGGCGTTTCCTTTTGTTAAGTAAATGCTTTATAGGAGAGCTGCCAGTTTGCAATTTCATAATCCCAAGATTCTTTTTTATCTGCTTCTTTTACTAGACATATGGGTATATTTCAGGATTCCAAAAACAAAATATGATTTCCAAATCTAACACGATGTTTTATAGGAGCTTGTAGTACCATCTGTTGAAGCAAGAGAATGTAGTAGAGGGCAGATGCAGGAAATTGAGCTCCCTTTGTCTGATCTTTTAGATTTAGAAATAAAATGGCCTTCTCAGCCTGAGAAAATTGAGATCAATGTTTCTGAAAGTGCAACAGCTCAGAAGCCAATTAATCCAAATTTGGCAGGAGTTGATCTTGACAACGTTTTCACTGAGGCTAAGGTAGGCTCTGTTTCCACTTCAACTGAAGAACAGTTTGCTAAGAACAGACATGAAGGTGCTTCTGGAAATAAACCCTTCCAGGGTCCTGGAAATCTTAGCTTGTTTGAGAATGTGACGCCTTCTGAGATAAGTGGTGACTCCTTTTCTAGTTGGGAGGTTAATTTTCAATCTGCTGGGTCTGGAACTCACATTCAGGAACCTAAATTATCTGATCCTTTTATAGAATCTTCTTCAGTTGATCTTTCTTCTCACATGGATTCTGTCTTTGGATCTGGAAAAGATTTATTTGATGAAAAAAGAAAAGAAAATTCATCTTCTTCCTCCAATATGAATGACTGGTTTGAAGGTGGTACATGGAGTAATTCCAATGCTGGGGTAGCTGCCAAGGAGGATCAGTTTGAAGTGTCCAAAAATAATAAGAATCAAGAAACAATAGGAAAGACAAACGATTTTTCTTCCATGGATGTCGATTGGTTTCTAGGCAATAGTTGGCAAACTACAACCAGCAATAGCAGGGCAACTGATAATAGAAGCATTGCTGAAAATGATGATTCATTTGATGATTGGAATGATTTTAAAAGCTCAAATAATGCAGAAGTTCCTTCTAGTAATTCATTGAGAGATGTTAATCCCCCAGTGTCATCTGTTGAGCGGTCATCAGAAATAGGCTTGTTTGGTGGAACTAATAACTCGAAGGACATTGATTTTGGCAGCGCTTCCCAGCCATATTTTTTATCAGCAACTTTGAACAGTCAAAATAATTCAAAGGATATGAACAATGTGGGGCCAGAAAATTCTGTTGCAGATAAGTAAGTAGACTTAAGGCTGTTAGTTTTTATTCTGAACTATATCTGGATAACTTGTGCTCCGGCTTCTGAATTATAAGCTGCTATTTTAGGTTAAGTAACTGCTAATCTTGAAATGCCTGCCTAGCTTCCCCTTAAAAAGTATTCCACAAATAGTTAATACTAATTTGAGAGATAGGTTGAAGGTACAATTTCACCCCTCAACTTTGCCAGAAAGATCAAATTTGCCATCAAAGTTGAAAATAAGGTCATATTAGCCCCTATTTAAACTTTCATGTGGACGCAAATCATCTAATAACATGACCCGATTGAATTCCACCACATCCACTGGAAGTTGCAGGTATATGGATTCGATGATTTAAATCTAAATGAAAGTTTAAATAGGGGATAATTTTATTAATTTGACTCAGTTTTGCAGCTTTGAGGGCAGCATTGCTTATTTTGGCAAAGTTGGGGACAAAATTACACCTTCGGCCTTTAGTGGTGGCATGAATGCTTTTGATTATTAGTTATTACTTCTTCTCAACTTCTATACTCTAGGCATATTTCTGTGATTTTTTGGAATTGTGATTAGAGTTCATTAAATGCAAATTGTTTAGTTATTCACTATCTGCTGCTCTTATGTTATACTGTCAAATAACATTTTAACTGGGTATAAAAGGGTAAGGAGTGAGTGCATTTGTATCTTCAGGGTATGTTGTTTTCCATCCATCACAGGTTTTCAATTTTGCAACTGCCTTTATGGCATCTTTGCTGGGCAGTTACTTGACTTAACTATCTCATGTTTGTTTATGAAGGAAACATTAAAACTAACGGTTTCAACATTTTAAAATACTTGGAGGGTCTTTTAGTTTCATTAGAAGTACTTAGAACTTATTGGGTATAACTTTTTGGGTATCTATTCAGATTTCTTCATCTATATTATGTTGGTTGCATGATCGTGGTGTCATGTGGTAGCTTCCTTTTCCTGTTCCTTCAGCTTAAACTGACATTATCGGTTTTGAATAAAAACAATTATATATTTTATCTGTGGCATGTTTCAGGATGGTTAGCATGAATGGAACAAGTGGAAGTGCTGAAGTTGATGAAAGTGTAAGTTTTTTGAATAGAAAAGCAGAGTCAAAAGCTGGTGATGTAGAGAAATTGATGTCACAGATGCATGATCTTTCCTTTATGCTCGAAAGCAATCTTTCGGTACCACCAAAAAATGATCCACAAAATATAGATCCATTCAGTTCGTTCTCTAAAGATCAAGTCTCTTGAACTATTTTTTTGAGCTTTTGTGTTGTAATTTGAGCTTTTTTTGTTGTAATTATTTTATTCCTGAGTATGGCGTTTTCTTACTGTTACGTCATGACCATTTTCTTTATCCTTTAGAGTCAAGATTTGATAAACCACTGAGAAAAACACTGCAGCCTGTAGAACATAGATTCACATGATAGCTTTTATTTTTATTTTGTGCCTCATCTCTCATCTACATGGTGGTGGTTAAAGAGCGAAGAAGAGAGAGAGAAACCTACAATTTAGACACCACCATGTGATAGAGAAAGCTGATTTCTAGAACATTTTAGGACTTTTATGTATACCATGTATGTATGTATGTATGTGTGTCTCTCTTCTGTCATCGAGGTCATTCATGTTCAATCTAGGCGCCCAAGTAACACCCTCCTGCTCACGCTAGCCATTTCTGTTTTAAATGTGTATCCATTTGCGACATTTTGAAACAAGAGTCTTAATGGCCCAATAGCTTGTTCATCATCCTGGAAATCATAATCCACATGAAAGCGTTCAAGTCAGCATATAATTGCTTCATCTTTACATACACTGAAGAAAGAAATTCCAATGCAATCAAAGATAAAAGCTTAAAAATTTCATTTCAAGAATGAGAATCTGAAAGAAAAGTTTCGTCCAGAGATACGGTAGCTTTGGATTTGTTGCCAGTAAAATGTTTTCTATATCTTTTTATTAGCAAATGCAATTGCGTGCAGATGCACCTATGTTTGATCCTCTCCTGTGAGATAGAGTCAATATAATAATTGGAACTTACGCGAATGACATTGACGATGGCAGAGTTGCTTAACTTCATGGGAAGGCAACATCTTAATCCGTCGCATGCCCTGCATTCAATCCAAACTGGCATATAATTAAACTTGTCAAGTGCAAACAATTATGTTGTAGTGCAACAGAACTCAATTAAGTGCTGACCTTGGATTTTTAGACAGCCTATAATAACACCAAATAATATGTTTTAGCAGCCGCTTGGAGGATTCTTCTACAAGCCTTCCATCTTCAACGAGCTTTTCGAACACGTTTCCTAGGACACGCCCTACAGTGAAAAATCGTGCTGCTAGAGTACAGCAATACTTAAGCCCCTCTTCACTGCTAAGGATTCTATTAAGTATATATGCAGCAACCTGTATAGTCCAAAATGTTTACATATAAATTGAGTGACTTTTCAAAACCAAACCACATATTTGACATTTTCATCCCAATCTCTACAGCAGTATTCAAATAGCTAGTCTGCTAGAGGTCTTCTAGTTCTCAGTCCCTGTTATAGATATTATAACAAGTGAATTCTCTGTCTCCACTCAACTATTTCATTCTTCTGATATTAGTTTCACATCTTCTCTTAAAGGAGTGAGGGCCGGAAAGTTAATTGTATACATTAAACCTTTCCCAAAGCATTTGAAATCAATGTACTCACTGTTTTTGTCAATTCAGTCCCAATTTCCATGCAGTGTAGGAAACAAGGAAACGTATCAGAAGTAAGAATGAACTGGATAACTTGTGCATTATCGGCCTGCAGAAAAAGTGAGGACTCAGAATATAATTTTCACTTCTTTTTCAGAAAAGAAAAAAAAAATCAACTTCTGGAGTGATGTGAACCTATGACTAAAACGATTTCTTAAAAAGTCACTGATGAATTGTTTTTTTTCCCCTCCTGTAAATAATATAATCACTACTGAAGTTCCAGTTATCTTATTTTAGTTACAAAGTAGACTTATTAAGTGATAAAGTTGCAAGTATAAAGCTAAAAATCTTGGCACTCGGCAGACTAAATGCCTAAATTCCAGAGGAAGACTGCTCATGCCTAAATTTAACACGAGGCAGTACAAATGTACCTTCACTAGTGCTCCAATTATCCCCAAACTGGTAAGTCTTAAATACTCATGAGGCCTTTCCTTGTTTGAGTTGTTAAGGAAGGGGTGCAGATACAAAGGTATCTTAGCTGCAAACAGTTAAATTCAATTATAAATGAATCAAAAGTATACATACATGTAAACATGCACAGCCTAAGTAATTACATGGATACAGGGCCATAAAGTTCAGTCAGGAAAAAAAAAAAAGAATTGCACAGCCTAAGTAATTACATGGATACAGGGCCATAAAGTTCGGTCAGGAAAAAAAAAAAAGAATTGCTATGGAACAAGATGGAAAAAGAACCTATTTTCAAACTGAATGGACAAACTACTCAACTTTTTCTTAAACTCCAACAGCCCTAAGATCATGCAAATTGTAAGCTTAAACATTTCAAAAAAAGGAATTTCAGAAATTTCTGTATGTACTGGCGAGTTCAAATAGTCCAGAAAAACTCAGAAGCCAAGACTTACGACACATCATTCGTAGGATTCTATTAATTGGTTTCACCTATAACATACTAATGAAAGAAATGATAAATGAACAGAGCATTCTAATTTTGATGTAAAGAAAAATGTGAATTAAAGTAGTCCTAAATTCTGGAATGTAGATGAGTTCATAGCATACAACTCCATCCTCATTTTTCTGCATGTTCAAATGGAAATTAAAAAAAAATAGGGAAAAGAAAAAAGCAAAAGTAGTAAATAAGGATCTCTTATGCAAAACCACTTCCTGTAACTTCCTTGCTCACGAGAGGGATTAGAACAAGAAGAGTTACCCTTGATGAAATGCATCTTTGTGTCGGGGTGTGTTGCTATCCCCTGCACCCAAAATACAAAGAAAGAAAAAAGAAATTAATTTCAATGTCAAACAAATGCTCGTATTACTCAAAACCTATACATTCACAGCCTCAAAGAAAATGATTATACTCTCTCACTGATGTTTAACAATACAAATTGGAACTTTTTTCATTGAAAAACAGTTAACTTTGAAGCCCCACATTATAAAATATCTGTCCCAGGTTAGACATGTACAAAGCAATTATATACACAGTGAAGCAAAATTGTGTTGAAACATTCTAGAACATGATTAGAAATAACTGCAGGATCTCAATATCTTTTCTAACTCCTCCTTCCATAATAGAAAATTATAAAATTATCTTAAACCAACCCCTCCCTATTATTTATATTTCCCTAACGAATGCTATTTTGTTTTACTAGAAACGTAAAGCATGAAAATTACAAAATTCAAATCCACACGAAACCATGGTTAATCATATACTCATTCTATTTTATGAACAGTGATTTGAAACCAAATGAGAGAATGCAACTATTAATTCACTTCATTTTATCCCATTATGCCATATGACATGATCTTAAGTTCTTCATGTACAGACATCAAATAAAATTCAGCATCTCAGCTTATGTCGCCATTTTCATGTAGAAAATATACTTGCTAATTAGAGAACTATAAGTATGGTTCGTATGGCATCATAATCTCAGTAACATGTATAGATTAACACAAAATGACATATCAAGAAAGCAACACAAAGTAAAAATTAGAAAACGGTTAAAAAAACAATAACCTGAAGTAAAACAAGTGCATTGCACACTCGAACTGATATTTTTTCAGTCAGGTCTGGGGTAGACAGTAAGCGGTATGCTGAAAGTATTTCCTGAAAAATGATTGTTGTGGTCAGAACTCAGAGGAATATATAATTTTATATTACAGAGAAAAACATTAATTAAACAAAGCAATTCCTGGTAAGCAAACACTAATTTATACCTGTAGCAATATAGTAATAGTACCAAATGAGTGCCATAAAAATGGGGCCAAATCCCCGCGAGTTAACCTGATCTGAAGTCATGCAAAAAAAAAAATATATATATATATATAAATAAATAAATAAATAAAGAATTTCTGGTATAGTTAGTAGATATGGATTGGTTGCTTACTGAATAACCAAACACACAATCATTAATGTAAAGATCTATATGTCTTCAGAAGGGGAACACAATTATTCCAAGGTCCTTCACAATATAAAATTGAAATTTTATTGGCATCACTATTGACACTGAGAGCACTTAACCATTGAGACGGACACATTCAATGATTAGGAAGTGTTCAGAAGCATTTTAGCGAATCTTTGGACTAGGCTTATCCTTTCAATTTTCAAGTAAGGAATGTTTCCATGGAATAATGACAGTGATTTTTGTATGATATCTACTATTGCTAAAAGCGCAAGCCATTTAAATGCAAGTTCAGAGGAGGCAGAACTGATGATAAAATATTTTACATTTATAGAAAGAAAGTTTTGATAATTTTTTTCCAGAAAATAAAGATCCTAAAAATGTAATTAAGAAATTAGAGAAGAAAACAAGCGGCCTAGACAACTGAATGAGTTGCAAGAAACATGCCACTGTGCAGTTACACAAACATTGTGAATTGAAATGATGACTAGAATAAATATAACAACTGAATGAGCATAAATATTATACTGATGCTGATTAAGAGTCAAAAAGATTTGTTCTAGAGCAGCACCTTTAATGAAAACAAGCAACTCTAAGTCTGAGCAGTACCCTCCACTTCCAGGAACAAGCTTCTACTTTTCTTTCAGAAAAACTATGTCAATGTTTATTGGTTTTTGACTTCTGTATCATTTTCTTATTTTCACCATTTTTTGAAGTTCTAGTACAAAATTGATGCCACTTGCCTATAATAAAATCTCAACTCATTCTCTATCACTTGGCTTTTTTTCTGAGTTATTACTACCCACAAAAGCTAACACATTCTTAATCCAAAAATCTCAGGCAAGTTTAAATGCATTATACTTTCTAACGTGTATAAGTCATACTATGCATATGACAAATTCGTTATCGCAGCATCCAAAAAGTAAGTAAATGTAATATCCATCACTTAAAAAAAGGTCTGCAGAACAACCGACTAAGTAGAAGCTATTGATTCAAAGTGTCAACTAGCAAGACCATGTGGTTCCATCTACTTTTATTTGTGAAAAACCAAAAGCATTAATGAAGATATCTACGATAAGGCTTGTCGTGATGCATTTAACTTGTAGATTATTTACGGTATCCGAATAATTCCTTGGAGTTTGACTATATACCATAGTAATGGAAGCAATAACCATTTAACATGAATCATCCCTGCTCCAAGGAGGATATGCTTATTTCTTTTGAAAGTGCAAGCATTTAATTTTGAATGCATTTATATATTTGCTAGGTGCCATAAAATCCGACTAACATTGCCTTCTCTACAGGTATTGAGATAATTTCAACCAAGTTGATGATTACTAAAACTTCATTTCTTTAGCATTATCAAAAAAAATGAAACGCATGAACTTTCACTACAGCACCAAAAAAGGAAATTTCAGATTAAAAAGACAAGAATTATATCCCATGCTTTTTCCTTTTCTTAGTTAGATGCATCCGAATATTTGGTACAGTTTCTATTACCCCCAACATAAAGAGAGTTAATAAGCTACAGAATTCACAATCTCCACAGAAAGGAAGACCACTCAAAATTTCAGTATCAGATTGTTCTCGAAGACTAATTCAACTGAAACAGGCGAGACATATTAAAATCTTCATCTTCTCAAAATTAAAGACTAATCCCAAATAGAAAGACAACAATAAATTAAATAACATAAACATTCCACCATTGCAATAACTAATCATCAGCTCAGTTGATTACAAATGCGACTTGAAGAAACCAAAACTTCAAATGCAATCAAACAAGAGCAAAAAAAAAAATAATAATAACGCTTTAACACACACACATATATATATATATATATATATATATATATATAAATATAAACCTTGGATAAGCGGACAAGAGCCTGCTCTCGCGTTTCAGGATTTTGAAGAGCTGTAATCCAGTGAACAACACTAGCTAATTCAGAGTCCAAACGATCAGAACGGCTCAATACATTAATGGGTGAATTTCCGAATTGAGGATTGGAATGGTTCGACATTATCTTGAACCCGGATGAAAAATCTAAACTTTAATTATATTAAAGAAAACAAAAGAACAGAAAGAAAATGGTAAAAGAAAATAGTTCTTTTCTCAGTTTTTACATGTTATGTGGAGGAGAGATAAAGAGGGTAAGGCGTGGTGTTATGTTTGAGTGTGGAGTGTGAACAGGAAAATAGAGAAGAAGAAGAAGAAGAAGAAGAAGAAAAGGCTGCGTTTTTTAATATTGATTTGACGAAGAAAGGCTTACTAAACGCACGCACTCAGGCTATTTGGATCTTTTTCTTTATTTGTTATATATTTGTTTTTCTAAACGTGTCGTTTAATGGAAATTTACCTTACCATGTTTCCTTTCCGGTTAAAGCAAGTTGCTTCTCACTTTTAATCGTTGTATCGGCAAATATTATCTATTAAAGTAAAAAATTAAATAGTATAAATAGAAAAGTACGTTAGATATTTGAATATGCTAATAATGTTAGTTGTAGTTGCTCATTTTACTAATTTTTGTTGATATTTGGCTTTTTAATTTGTTCTAAGACAATAAAAAATTTATCCTCTTATTTTCTCCATTTCGATGTTAAATACCAATGAACTCAGTGGTCCAATTGGTAAAGTCCATTTCATTCTACTATGTCGGTTTCAAGTTCGAACATTTTACATGAATATATGATTTGAGCGAAAACTAATTTAGTATTTTTTTTAATTTATTTGGTATATAATTTATTAATCCATATGTTAAATAGTCTATATGTCTAATGAGATTTTTGTCAAGACAGCTTAAAAGAGTACCATGTAAAAATAGTTGAAGTATTTATTTTAATGTACTTATTAGGAGGTGGAAGTTAAATAATGTTATACTAAGGAGAGTAACTTTGTTCAATAACATGTGTTTATCTCTTAAAAAGTGTAAGAAAGTCAATGTTATTGATAATACGTTAAAGTTATTAATACACATAATTTAGTTACGTGAGCATGAATTTGTTATTGTTGCCATATTTATTATTTATAGGTCTTTATGTCGCTGGATTTGGACACAGGAAGAGGGCCCATTTTGACATACCAAAAACTTAAGGTGACGGCAGGGTAGATGGAATTTGGAAACAACGTAGAACACGTGTGGTCCATGCAAAATTCAGTTTTAAAAAGGTTATCCAGAATTGGGTAAAAGACAAAAAAGAGGAATGATTTTTGTGTTAATAGGTGCAAATGGAGACATGCAACCTTAAGGTTCTGAAAAAGAAGCTATTCATATTTGGGAGTCAACTCTAATTGTCGTCTTATGCTGACCTTTACATAAGACAAATTTGCGTTACTGTACAGCATTGTTTTAAAAATCGGGTTGACTCGGCCGGTCGGATCGGTTCAACCGTGAATCGGTAAGAAATTTGGATTGATTCAACATAAAAATCGAAATATGCAAAAACTCGGTTTGAACTGGATTGACTCGGGTTACATTGGGATGGGTTGAACCGGATTGACTCGGGTTCAATTCAATTTTTTTTATTTTTTTTATAAAAAATCTAATAAACTCTAAATTAATGTCCTGTCCAATTGATATGTTATTGTTGACTTTCCGTTGTGAATATATATATATATATATATATATATAGCGAAAAAAAAATAGAGTAACAAATTTATTAAAATATTGAGAGTTAAAAAAATAATTGATTTGTCCAAAAAAATTTAATGGCAAAATAAACAAAAGTAAGAAATAGAGGTTTAATAATTAATGATAAATGAGAAATTATATCAACAATATAAATCATGATATACCTAAATAAAATTGATTATAAAATGTCCATTTTAAAAAAAAATATATAAAATTATAAGGGATCAAAAATTCAACTAATACAATTCAATCAATATTATTTGGTTATTTAAATAATCGGTTTGATTTAAATTAGTTTTAAATTAGTAAAATATGCTAATTTTAGTTATTGGCTCCATTTAATTTCAGTTATTTGATTTGTATATTTGCAAATTTTATTGGATTTAAAATTATTATTTTAATATAAATTTATGATAATTAATAGATTATTTGAATATATTATTTATATACAATATTTTTAATTTTTCATAAATAATTATATTTAAAAAAAAAGATAAAAATTTCGAGTCAATTCGATCCAACCAGTTGACTCCTGACTTAATTTTAACTCCTGATTTAGTTGACTGTCCGAGTCGATATTTGATGCGCTTCTCAAAACATTGCTGTACAGTGTTAAAGCAGGATTTCATTTTCATCCCCTAATCAGCTTTAACCCCATTTGTTTTTCTTTCGCTAAACATGCAAACTTTTTACTTTATTTAAAAAGTCAATGTTGCCCCTTTAAATTTTAAGTGGACCAATATTATATTACTGCAACATTAGAGTACCTAAGTATCTGACCTTTAACCGTATTCACGACCTATTCGTGTTACCTATGCACATTAGGTGATTGTTCATTGACATTGTAAATATGTGGCGTCGAGAAGATTGAGTGGAAGAATTAGAAAAAGTCATAACTGTAATGTTTTGAGAGAATGATATAACAAGTGTCGCCAGATGAAAAATTTATTTGTTTCATACTTTTATTTACATTAATCCCATATTAAATTAGAATTACAATTTTTTTTTATTTAATAGTATATTAAATTTAAACCGTTAAACTAGTATTTAATAAACGTACTACATCTAAAACTAAAAGGGTATATAAACTAGTTATCTCTCTATTCTAAAAAAGTTTTGCAAACAAAATAAAATACATAAGAATCGTATTTTAATTCTCTATTAAGCATCTGCTGCATAAAAAAGGTTAAAGAAGAGAAATTAGTTTACAAAATTCGCGATTGTTAGATTTTTTTTCATTATGTTGAATTCCGCTCAAGATAAGTTATCTATTCACTTTTTTATGTGATTATTATTATATTCAAGATCTGAATTAGCATAAATATTAATGATGATATTTGTATGAAATTAATATCGAAAACTTATATGTGATATCAGAGCTAGTGATTTTGAATAAATAATAATCCTTAGATTATTTATTTGATTTACAATCAATTATAATGTTTATGAAAAATTATGATATTGATTATGAATATTATGGTGTTCATAAAATTTAGGATTTTGCATCAAAATTATTATTGTTTTATTTAGGAAAAAAATAATAAAATAAAAAATGAAGAATGGCGCAATTTCATATGTGCAGTAGGAAAGTTATTTGTTTAAGGTTTTGGAACTAGTATGTTTGGGCCATAAATTACCTTAAAAAATAATAATAATTGTTGAGTTTGGTTGCTGTAGTAATGAATTGATGGCGGCTGGTTGCTTGACAAATTAAACAAATAATGTTATTTTAGGTTTGTTTTAGGGCAACATTAATAGGTTTAGATGTGTATATAATGATATTTTGACTAAAAAAATAGATAAATTTAATCTAATTTCATTCTTTAGCATATTATGGTGTATTACTATATATATAAATATATTAGTATTATACTTGTTTAATTGTATGACATAATGATTAAAATTAATTTGTTAGTCACCAAAGTGAACAAATTAATTTGAATGTGTAGTCATATAATTTATGTATTTTAACAAATGCTATTATAAAAAATTTTTTTTTTGGTTGATGGAAATTAAGGAATTTACCCAAAGGTAAATCAATGTTTTATAACTAATAAATATAAAAGAGAAAATTAATATACTATTGTCACATATATATAGTTATCCAAAGGTGCTATATATATTTGGTAAAATTTATTTAATTTTCTCATAAAGTTTAAATAGCTTTCTAATGATAGTAATGATATGTATTGTTGTATTTACCCAAAAGAAACCTGCAATATATATTTAATGTATGTGCTTCTTGTATGAATCTGTTAATATGTGAGCGTTTATATATTTGCAGCTATTAGCCTTCACTCTCAAGTTTCTTTTGTTATCTTGTTCACTGGTGTGAATTGCAAGTCACTTTCCATTTAGGTGTTTTGGATCTTGACTTAGCCCTATTAGAGAATAAGCCTGCTGACATTAATGATACTAGTACAGAGGCTGAAAAGGCACACCACAAGGCATGGATAAGGTCTAATAGATTATGTTTGAACTTTATGCGGATGACAATTGCCAACAACATTAAGTCTACTATTCCTAGCACTAAAAATCAGAATGCTAAAGATTTTCTTAAGCTAGTGGAAGATAAGTTTCGTTCTGCTGATAAGGCACTTGCAGGGATACTTATGGCTGAACTCACGACCATGATGTTTGATGGGTCAAAGAGTATGCAGCAACATATTTTTGAAATGACCAATATTGCAGCAAGACTTAAGACACTAGGTATGACTGTGGAAAACTCATTTTTAGTGCAGTTTATCATGAACTCACTTCCTGCTGAATATGGACCGTTCCACATTAATTATAATGCATTAAGGGATAAGTGGAACATTGATGAACTATCCAGTAAGCTTACTCAGGAGGAAGCAAGATTAAAGAAACAAGGAGTTCATTCTATTAACCTAGTGGGTCAAGGAGCTGGAAAGAGACTCAAACCAAAAGCCAATAATTTCAAAAAAAAGGAACCTGCTAAAGTTCCACAGGTTGCTAATGATGAAAATAAGGGACAAAAATTTGATAAATGTCACTTCTGCAAGAAGCAAGGACATTATCAGAAGGATTGCTTAAAACGTAAGGCTTGCTTCGAAAAGAAAGGTATACATTATGTTTATGTATGCTTTGAAGCAAACTTATCTGAAGTTCCTTTTAATACTTGGTGGTTTGATTCTGGTGCCACTATTCATGTTTCTAATATTATGAAGGGATTCCTTTCAATCCAAACTATAAGCCCAATTAGCAACGTTTTGTTTATGGGGAACCGAATGAAGGCCCCAATTGAAGGTGTAGGGACTTACAGATTGACATTAGATACCGGGCACCACTTAGATCTAATGAACACTCTTTATATACCTTCGATTTCTAGAAATTTAATTTCTGTTTCTAGACTTGATGCTAGTGTATATACCTTTAACGGTGGACATGGCTGTTTCAATTTGTATAAGAATAATTCCTTTATCGGTTATGGAATTCTTATGGATCGTTTATATAAATTGAAACTTGATGATATTTTTTCTAAATCCCTATTTAATGTTAATCATAATATTGGAATGAAACGTAGTTTGGCAAATGAACATTCTGCTTACTTGTGGCATAAACGTTTGGGTTATATATATAAAAAAAGATTAGAAAGATTAGTAAATAATGAGATTCTACCAAATCTAGATTTTACTGATCTTAGCTTATGTGTGGAATGCATTAAAGGTAAGCAAATCAAACATAGCAAGAAAGGAGCCACAAGAAGCAGTCAGCTTCTTGAAATAATACACACCGGACCTTTTGACACTCCGTCCTTTAATGGAGAAAAATACTTCATCACCTTTATAGATAATTTTTCACGGTATGGATATATCTATGTGCTGCATGAAAAATCTCAAGCTGTAAATGCCCTTGAGGTGTTTGTAAAGGAGATTGAGAGGCAATTAGATAGAAAAGTGAAAATTATAAGATCAGATATATGTGGTAAGTATTATGGAAAGTATGATGAATCTGAACAGTATCCTGGTCCATTTGCCAAGTTCCTCGAAAGTCATGGCATATGTGCACAGTATACTATGCCAGGCACACCGCAACAAAATTGTGTGGCATAAAGGCGAAATAGAACATTAATGGATATCGTTAGGAGTATGATAAGTAATACCTCATTACCTAAAAGTTTGTGGATGTATGCATTAAAAACTGCTGTATATTTGTTAAATAGGGTTCCTAGTAAGGCAGTTTCTAAAACTCCTTTTGAGTTATGGACTGGAAGAAAACCTAGTTTAAGACACCTACATGTTTGGGGTTGTCCAGCAGAAGTAAGAATTTATAATCCACATGAAAGAAAAATGGATTCTCGAATAGTTAGTGGTTACTTTATAGGTTACCTAGAGAAATCCAAAGGGTACAGGTTTTACTGTCTAAACCACAGTTCTAGAATTATTGAAACAGCCAATGCAAAATTTTTAGAGAATGGTGAGGTTAGTGGGAGTGCTGAAAATCGAGTTGTGGATATTAATGAAATAAGGGTTGATGTTCTATTGCCCATAAATGTTCTTAAATCCACAACCACAACAAATGTTGTTCCTGTTTGGATGAGCAAAATAATCAAGAACAACATTTGGATAATGAAGAAGCACCCCATGAAGAACCTAACTTACCATCAACATATACAAATGAACCAGTTGGTATAGCCTTAAAAAAACCAGTAAGGGTTAAAAGGTCAGCTATTCCTAATGATTATGTGGTTTATTTGAAAGAGTCAGATTTTGATTATGGCATTGATAATGATCCTATTTCATTTTCACAATCCATAGGTAGTGATAAGTCTGAAAAGTAGATTGATGCTATGAAAGAAGAGTTAGAATCAATGGATCAAAATAATGTCTGGGATCTTGTAGACTTGCTAGAAGGTTCTAAAAGTTGGCTGTAAATGGGTCTTTAAGACCAAACGTGACTCAAATGGCAATGTTGAAAGATATAAAGCTAGACTTGTTGCCAAAAGTTACACTCAGAAAGATGGCATTGATTATAAGGAGATTTTTTCACCCGTCTCAAAGAAAGACTCTTTGAGAATAATTTTGGCATTAGTAGCTCATTTTGATTTAGAGCTACATCAAATAGATGTGAAAACAGCCTTTCTAAATGGGGATCTTGAGGAGGAAGTTTACATGGATCAACTTGAAGGTATTTCCGTTGAAGGTAAAGAAAGTATGGTGTGTAAATTGAAGAAGTCAATATATGGACTTAAACAAGCTTCCAGGCAAGGGTATATTAAGTTCAATAATACCATTATTTCTTTCGGTTCTGAGGAAATCACTGTTGATCGGTGTATTTACCGGAAGATCAGTGGGAGTAAGTTTATATTTCTAGTTCTATATGTTGATGACATTTTGCTTACTGCTAATGACTTGGGTATATTGCATAAGACTAAAGAATTTATTTCTAAGAGTTTTGAAATGAAAGATATGGGAGAGACATCCTATGTGATTGGAATTTTAATATTCTGTAAGAGATCAGAAGGTTTATTAGGACTGTCTCGGAAAGCCTATATTGAGAAAATTCTTGAGAAATTTAACATGAGCAAGTGCTCAGCAGGTGTTATCCCTATTTAAAAGCGAGATGAATTTAGTCTTGTACAATGTCCAAAGAATAATGTAGAACGTAAGGAAATGGAAGCAATTCCATATGCTTCTGTTGTGGGCAGTTTGATGTATCTTTAAACCTATACTAAACCCGACATCGGTTTTGCAGTAGGGATGCTGGGTAGATATCAAATTAATCCTGGTATTGATCATTGGAAAGCTACAAAGAAAGTGTTGAGATGCCTTCAAGGAACAAAGGATTACATGCTCACTTATAAGAGGTCTGATCATTTAGATGTGATTGAATATTTAGATTCAGATTTTGCTGGGTGTATTGATAATAGAAAGTCAACGTTTAGTTATTTGTTCCTATTAGTTGAAGGAGCAATTTCATGAAAAAGTGCCAAACAGTCTATTATTGCTTCATCCACTATAGAAGCAGAATTTGTAGCTTATTATGAGGCTACAATTCATGCATTATGATTGTGAAACTTTATTTTAGGGCTTGGAATTGTCGACACCATAAGCAAGCCGCTGAAAATTTATTGTGATAATTCTACAACAGTTTTCTTCTCTAAGAATGAAAAATATTCCAGAGGCACAAAACACATGGAATTAAAGTATTTTGTTGTCAAAGAGGAGATTCAAAAACAAAGAGTGTATATAGAACATATTAAGACTGATCTCATGATTGCAGATCCTCTAACTAAAGGTTTACAACCAACGACATTTAAATGCTTAGGATGGGTCTTAGTTGTATTGATGATTGACTATAATGCTTAACACTCTTGAGCTCAATAGTGACATGTTTCTGAATTTTATATTTCTTATTCATTGTGCTTATGTATACATGATTGTTTGAATAAGAAATTTGTATGTTTTCATAACAATTATGTGGACTGTATGTTATTTATATACAACTTATGAACCTAACATAATAAGTTCTTAATGTAGTGGTATATGGAAGGGAGTATGCGACTATACTGTATATGACCGCCATAACCCGCATTATGTAATTTGTTGTGTTGAGGTGTTTATGATGTTAACGGTTTACAAGATTTAATCTTTGCTAGCCTTATGCTATACTATTAAATATAATAATGAAACATCCGGCCAAGTGGGAGACTGTAAGAAGTGTGGCCGGATGAAAAGTCTATTTGGTTTATACTTCTATTTACATTAATCCCATATTAAGTTAGGATTACGATTTTTTTTTATTTATTAGTATATTAAATCTTAACTGTTAAACTAGCATTTGATGGACGTACTAGATCTAAAGCTAAAAGGGTATATAAACTAGTCCTCTCTCTACTCTAAAAAAGTTTTGCAAACAAAATAAAATACATAAGGATCGTATTTTAACTTTCCATTAAGCATCTGCTTCATAAAGAGGGTTAAGGGAGAGCAACTAGTTTACAAAGTTCGTGATCGTTAGATTTCTCTTCATTTTGTCGAATTTCGCTCAAGGTAAGTGATCTATTCACTTTTTTTATGTGATTATTATTATATTCAAGATCTGAATGGGCATAAATGTTTATGATGATATTTGTGTGAAATTAATATTGAAAACTTACAAATGATTCTATATAAGGTTTGGTTTTAATATAAAAGAGAAATGTGAAATAGAAGTTAGTTTAACATTTTATCTCTTTTTCTTTTGGTGTCATATGATAGCCATTTGAGTTTCAATATAACAATATGTATTTGTTGTGTATACAAATAGTATCCGTTGTGCAACTCAACGAATTAAAAATAGTTAGATTTTTCGTCCGAATAGGAACTGATTTGCTTTAATTTCGTAATTTAAAAAATAAAATTACTCTTTTAGATAAAGTTTGAGGAGTTAATTTACACATTGGATTGTGGCAATACATATCTACCATGCATAAATAGGAGCCACGTGCCTTAATCAATAAATGGAACAAAGTCAATTTTAAAGACCATTTGAGGAGGTATCTATTTGCTTTGATTTTATAATTTTGAAGGTAATATTGCTCCGATTGAAAGTAGAGGTGTTTAATAAAATCGTTGTACTTGGTTAATCGAGAAATCAATCCGAAAAAATAGGTTAATCGAACCAATTTTTATGGTTAACTGTTAGTGTTTTGCAAAAATCGATGTTAATAGACTGATTTTTATTTTTAAACTCATGAAACGGTTAACCGAACTGAAACCGATAGACGAATACTCCTATAGTTTATTAATTTTATTTTACCCTTTCTTTCTATTGGAGTCTGGATATGCCCATGACTCCAGATATGAACCCAAATCCATATCTATATAAGAATTACACGGGTATGCAAAAGGTTCCATATTAGGTCCTTTAATTAAGGGTTTGTCCCTTAATTAAATGGATTAAATAAGAAAGGTTACATATTAATTCTTTAATTAACAGTTGTAACTGCCCATTTAATTCCCATTAATTTTGTAGCTGCCATTTCTTATTAATTACCTTAATTAATAGCCCTCCTAATTAAGAGCATAAGGCTCTCTATAAATAGGGCTAAAGTAAAGATAAGAAAGAAGAGAAGAAAAAGTTCTTATACTGAAACTCTGCTGAATTCTCTCCTCGCTTGCTTTCACTCTAATGGGCTTTTAGACTGTGGTTTAGTTGTCGTTATCCCTCTCATGGATATCAACCCGACTAGTGACGCCAGAAGGGATCCTTGAATCGCTTCCGCTAAAGTATCTGCACTACAAGAGGTAGGTAGCATATAACCCGATTATGTTACCTCTAAATATGCATATGGCATGTTATTTTCCTTTCATTGGTATCGGAGCCAAAATTTTTGGCGTCCTAGCATGTGGCTAAAAATGGATCTAAAATTTTATGTGTAAAATTGGTAGATCTAGGATGCATGAACACAATATATTTATTTTTATGTTAAAATATATATTTATATATATTTTTTGGGTTTAAAATCGTGTATGTATATAATGAAATTCGAGGGGATGAACATGGGTATTTAAAATGCTATACTAGAAATTGGAATTTGTAATATTTGACCATACTATTGAAATTATAGACCCCAAAAACCCCCCAACGGTAGAAATCCGGATTCCTGAATCTGTCGGGAAGGCGGCGCGTGGCTTGCACGTGCCAAATATGTTGGGTGCTTGGGCGGTGGCCCACACGCGCGCAAATACGGGTATATAGTGATGCATCACTGTGGACACGTGGCCCAATCGGATTGTGCCATGTGGCTGACCCAGATCAAGCCACATGGCAATGATGTGTCCACAAGGCACCACGTGGGCCAGTCAAGGGTTGACACGTGGATGAATGAAGTCGTGCCACGTGTCGGGCCATGTCAGCTCAATGACGTGCCACTGGTACCACATGGCACAATAGGTTGATGCCATGTGGCCGACAGGTGTCGGGCCACGTGGCGATGATGTGTCCATGGTTGCAACGTTGGCGACATGTGGACCAATCATATTTCGACATGTGGCTCACTGTGGTTATGACACATGGCAGGACAAGTGAGAGACGCACGTGATGGCGCGTGGGCAAGTCATCCCTTCCTCTGGCGATGCGTGTGGGCGCGTACGGCCTTCTTCAGCCACCGAATCAACTCCGATTTTTTACAGAACCATTTTTCAAAATATTTCTAATTTTTTGGTTATTTTTTCAAAATTTTTTGATGATCAGAAAATAAATTCTTATTTTTAAATTATTAAAAATATTATAAAATTGTGCAAAATGTGTTTTCTACCTTTATTTAATTTTGAAAAATATTTTTTTTTGAAAAATATTGAGGATATGTCCTTATTGTTGATTGAAATGTGTTTCAATCATATATGTTTATACATGAGTGTATTAACTACATTTCGTTTCTATGATGTGTTACATAAATGGTGATGATAAGGACTCCTGTGGTTCCTCGCACTCCATTTGGGATTGCTTTAAGAAATGCAAAAGTGCATTTAGTAAGCAACATAAGAATACGAAGAAAGATCCGAGCTGATGACATTGATGCAATAGTGCATCACATAATATTTATGCATGAAAAAATGCAGAAGTGTATTTGGTTAGGTGGTTTATGTATGGGAAACGATGATAGAGTCCTGATCAAAGTATTGACTGACTCATTTGTATATCATCCAGAACTCAAGGAGTTACTGGAAACTATCTAGTACATTGGAGATAGAATTTATAGAAATTATATCATCCACTTTTTAGTTAGAGTTGCTAAAAGAGGAGTGTTGAGGAGCAACATTATATTTGTGATGAAATTGAGAAGTGGATGTAGTGTGCATCGTCTATGGCTTCATCAACGAACTTATGAGTTACCTGATAAATTGATAAAGATGGTCAAAGAATCAGTCCCAGTGTCAAGAAAGATTTTGCGAAAATCTAGACTTATAAATTAGTTGACATAAGTGTCAATCTTGGTTAGCGTTTAATTTTATTAAATGGGATTTATGTTTCCTATGGTTATTTGATATGAGTGTCATATTTTGAATTATTGGATTTTATCTATTGGATGAATGAATGCGTTTATTTATTATGATGGCATTTAACTTTATAATAAATGTGTTTGTTTAATTGTTAATTGCTTTGCATTATTTTATAAGTAAAATAATCGCATGTTTATTAAGTAGAGGCTTAATAAATTTAAACCAATATTATTCCCCTCTTAAGTTTGAGAACTTAATAATCCAATAATTCAGATTTACTATGCATGAAATTTTGACTTGTAAGGTTGGACATTAGGACTTAGAGGGTAATTGGATACTATTAGTAGCCTTTTCGAATTAAAGCCTGATAGAAAACTTTACTGGGTTATTATTTCAAATGCGTAGTAAATAACATGCATTGCCTTATCTCCTTTAAAATTGTACAACATTGTTCCATTTGAGATCAGTAGATTCTAATGGATACAGCTTTCAAAGTCAATTGTTGCTAAACTTAATAAAGATATTAAGATGAATGGTGACAATTATGAAATCTAGAGTATGAGAATCTAGTATGTGCTTGAAGAGCAAGAGGCTTTTGAACCCTTAAGTTTGGTTATGGTTGAACCTGAGAATGGCACTACATCCCAGTATAGGTGGGACTGAAATGCCTATGTGGCATGGAAAAAGAAGAATTTCACTTCTCGTATTATCTTGCTAAGTGCAATAGATGATGATATCACTAAGCAATTTCACAAGTATCAAAATGCAATGGATCTGTGGATTGCTTTGCGAGAAAAGTTCAGAGTTGTGTCTCTAACTAAGTTTTTTGATCAGTAGTGATCAAATTTGATACTTATAAGAAGAAGTCTGATTATTCGATACAAAAACATCTATGAGAGATAAAAATGATAAGTGAGCTTAGTGAAGTTGGTCATAAGTTGACTGATGAGCAGTAGGTCTAAGCTGTTATCCGTTCCTTATCCAAGAGTTGGGAGCATATAAAGATGCAACTAACTCAAGCGGACAAGCATTGAGACATTTAAGGATGTCACTTGTCATTTGGAGTTTAAAAATGACTATTTGACATTGATTAAGGTCAATATCGAAGTGCATTTGGCACAGTCCCATTCTGATAGAATGAGTTTTAATCGGAATAATAAAAAAAGCTTCAAAAATAGGGATAATGAAAAGGCTCGGGAGCCTAAAAAGGCAAAAGGTAAAATAGAATCATGAAAGGTCAAAAGGAAAAAAGAAGGAAAACGTTTCAAGAGTGAAATGTTTCAACTGCCTACAAAAAGGACATTATACAAGAGGCTGCATTGTGACCAAACAGATACACTATTTTTACTCAAGAGTGAGTGAAATATGTGTATCCAATTCTGAATTTCATCATTTGTGGGTGATATATTCAGGACTAATAGATCATGTAATAAGGGATCGAGATACCTTTGTTAAAAGTTCTGTTTCTGTTCTTGCTTTATTGAAATCTGTTTTCAATTTACATTTTGAGGATAACAATATATGCTTATGCTTACATGTTGATTATTATGGTTTTGGTTAAGTACTGAATGATTTTATTGTTATGGATGTGCACCATAACTATTTAAAAAAAAAACTAGTTTTTTTTAATTCTTTCCTATTCACATAGTTATGAGAATAATGTGAAAATATGGCATGCTAGAATTAAACCAAATCGGGTTAAACTGAAAGAGTTTGTTAGCCAATATAGGTTTAATAGATAATTCAAATAATGTTGAATTGCCTACGTATGAGCATTGCCTAAAAGGAAAAATAGTTAGAAAATCATTCGGAAAAGGAACTAGAGCCAAATTTTCATTGCAATTAGTTTATTCTGATGTATGTGATCAAATGAATGTGAGGGCAAGGCATGAGGTATACTATTTCATCACATTTATATATGATTGTACTAGGTATGGTCATGCCTATTTGATTTCTCACAAGTCAGAAGCATTGAGTTGCTTTAAGACTTTTATAAACTTAGTTGAAAATCAATTAGACATAAAGATTAAAGCTTTAAGAACTGATAGAGGTTAGGAATATCTTCTAGATATATTTAAAACTTTATATGATGAAAAAGGGATTGAGCATCAGTTGTCCATTCCTAGAAATTCATAACAAAATAGTGTTGTGGAAAGGAGAAATAAGACTCTCCTAGATATGGTTAGATCTATGATGGCAGAGGCATTGCCAATATTCTATCGAGGAGATAATTTATTGACTGCCACATATGTTCTAAACATAATACCCTCCATATCTGTCACTTTCATAACTTATGAGTTGTGGACTGGTCGATAAGTTGACCTAAGCCATTTATGACCTTCAGGTTGTGCTGCTTATGTCCATGATACCTCATGTAAAATTGGTTAATTGGGACCAAGAGGAAAAAAGAGTATCTATGTGAGATATTCTAAAGTATCAAAATGATACATTTTCATGGGTGAGCAAGAAAATGACAGTATGACAGAATTCGGATTACGAGTCATCATATTATTAGAGAATGAATTTCCAAAGTTGGGCTAAGTGAATTAAGATTTCACTTTCTATTAATCTCAGGAACAGAAACTATCAGGATCACTCCATTCGAGTGGGAGGGATTTAGAAGAAAAAGGTAAAGACCTTCATCCTCTAAACGATCTGGATGTTCGAGACTTGATTTAAATGGGAGTAGTCTTCACTCCAGTGGCAGTAAAGAATATAGTATTCCTAACTCCAGTGGGAGTAATGGAACATGGTCCCAGTGAGAGCATTGTGAATCATGATGAATATACGAGACATGTTTATCAAGATTCAGAACTGCAAAAATCTAAAAGGAAAAGTGTTCTACGCCGACGATTTGAGATCGAAGGCTCGAACAAAGCTCTTTTGGTTACCCCAAAAGACAAGTAAAAGCCTTAAAATATTCAAAAAGCTCTTCCATGGCCATCTAAGGAAAATGGATTAAAGCAATGGAAGAATAAATGGCATCCATGAGATCAAACCATATTTGAGAACTAGTTGATCTACTGGAAGGACACAAATTG
Source organism: Excoecaria cochinchinensis (assembly GCA_947683425.1). Classification (NCBI taxonomy): domain Eukaryota; kingdom Viridiplantae; phylum Streptophyta; class Magnoliopsida; order Malpighiales; family Euphorbiaceae; genus Excoecaria; species Excoecaria cochinchinensis. Next base: position 19,144,686 of record CANTUQ010000119.1, read on the forward strand.
AGAACAAATAGATTCTCAAAGTGAAGCGATAAGCTGAAAGAAGTATCGAAAGATACAAGGCTTGGCTAATTGCTAAGGGGTTTACACAACATGAAGGGATTGACTACGAGGAGACTTTCTCACCAGTTGTAAGATTTACTTCCATAAGGTTAATTCTGGCCATTGTGGCAAGTTTAGACCTAGAGCTACATCAAATGGATATAAAGACTGCTTTTCTCAATGGAGAATTGTATGAAGAAATTTACATGGATCAACCTATAGGTTTCATTGAAATAGGCAACGAACATAAGGTTTGCTAATTGATGATTTCAATTTATGGCCTTAAACAATCTTCGAGACAATGATATTTGAGATTTCATGATACAATCATGTCGAATGGGCTCAACATGATTGATGAAAACCATTGCATTTATAGTAAAAGCTTTAAAAGTAATTTTTTCATTTTAACATTATATGTAGACGATATATTAATAGCAGAAAATGATAAAAGGTACATAAATGAAATCAAAGATTGGTTATTGTCCAACTTTGAGATAAAAGATATGGGTCAAGCATATTACATTCTTGAAGTTAAAATTTCAAGAAATCATTCGAGAAGGTTGTTGTTCTTTTCTTAAGAAAAATTTATCAACAAAGTCATTGAATGATTTAATATGTGAAATTGCAAGCCCATTGATACCCCTATTGCTAAGAATCAGTTTCTCAGCAAAGAGATATGTCCAAAGATGCCGAAAGAGATGGAACGTATGAGGAACATTCCATATGCTAGTGCTGTGGGTAGTCTTATAAATACAATATTGTATACAAGACATGATATGTGCTGTGCAGTGGGCATGATAAATAGATATCAATCTAACCTAGGCGAATCACATTGGAAAGCAGTTGAAAGGATACTTAAATACCTCAAAGGTACAACTGATTATTCTCTCTATTTTTGAGGCAAGGATCTACAATTGAGAGAATACAAAGATGTTGTTTGGGCAGAAGATGTGTATTAGAGGAAATCCACTTCAGGTTTTTTATTCTTGATTGGCAAGGGTGCCATCTCATGGAGTAGCAAGAAATAAACCTATAACGAGAGATGTGTTTTGAGAAACACATTAGATCTCGAGATTTGCGTAGAATTTAATTGGTACCGTTATATTTTTTTTATATAATCCCTTAATGTTATTATTTGTGAATAATAACCAAAGTTTATTGTTGGCAATACATGAGTGTGACGTTTATGTGTAAACATTTACTGTTATTTGCATGAGATTGATCATGTCAGACAGAAAAGTAGCCCACTTACAAGAGTGTTTACCTTAATTTTGTCATTGAGTTGACAAAGATTAAGATGAGGCAAATTTTGAACATATGAGATTGCTCGAGAGCCTGTTCAAAATGAAAGTGCCGTCTTGCAGAAATTACAAGATTTGTCTTGTTAAGATGCGAGATAAAGACATACATAAAGTTGTATGCTTTGGATTGAGTGTAATCCCATGGTGAGTTATATGTAACTGCCATGTTCTATCTAAAAAGGCCAAAAGTAGTCCTTAAGTAAGTGGACTAAAGTTGGATGCTTCGGTGCATCGCAACCTTACGCTTCTGTATGGTGTTATATATATACATTTTAAATGTAAGACATGCGCTCCTTTAAGGGAAGGAATGAACACCATAACACATGTTTTATACCATGTGTGCTTATGTGACCAAGGGATGGGAAGTCAATATTATTGATCTCAACTTTCCCTATTGTGAGACTCTACTATTTTTCGACCCTTAGAACCCTTAACTTATTCCTAAAGTACGGTTCAGTGTGGCTAGCTTAGTTAATCTCCAAGAGGCCATGGGATAATTTGGGCCTGGCGGACCTGGCTAGAAAAGTTAGCTGAATCTTGATGGATGGCATATTGTAAGAGGGGAAGATAGCCTTTTGATCATATTCAATTGTTTTGTGGTTCACCGGCATGCCTATTGTAGTTTCTATGAGTAGAGACATAATAGTGAACACGAAAATTATTTTATGAGATCATGAGTTAAAACAGTGAACGTGAGAAGGCAATTCGAGGGTTTGGCATACATGTATAAGAGGATCTCATCTTTTCGAGGCGTTATATATCCCCAACAGGTGTATAGAACTAGTGCTCTCGATGTATGCTGGTCACACGGTCTACTTGCCTGTATAACTGGAGAACTCGATTGGAAATCGTTCCGTCGTGTGCGAGTGGGAGATGTTAGAGTCTGGATACGCCTATGACTCCTGATATGGACCCGAATCCATATCTATATGTGAATTACACGGGTATGGAAAAGGTTCCATATTAGGTCCTTTAATTAAGGGTTTGTCCTTTAATTAAATGGATTAAATAAGGGAGGTTACATATTAATTCCTTAATTAATAGTTGTAACTACCCATTTAATTCCCATTAATTTTGTAACTGCCATTTCTTATTAATTACCTTAATTAATAGCCCTCCTAATTAAGAGCATAAGGCTCTTTATAAATAGGGCTAAGGTAAATATAAGAAAGAAGAGAAAAAAAATTCTTATACTGAAACTTTGCTGAATTCTCTTCTCGCTTGCTTTCACTCCAAGGGGCTTTTAGACTGTGGTTTAGTTGCCGTTATCCCGCTCGTGGATATCAGCCCGACCAGTACGCCAAAAGGGATTCTTGTAATCGCTTCTACCAAAATATCTGCACTACAAGACGTAGGTAGCATATAACCCGATTATGTTACCTACAAATATGCATATGACATGTTATTTTCCCTTCACTTTCTTTTTATTATAATTTTTTATTTCATCATTTTCATATTTAATTATTTATATGCCTTTAATTTTCATTTACTTTAAAATATTTCAATTTCATTTTACTTTTTTTAAAGATATTTTAGATAATTTATTAATTGTTCAATATGTTCATATTTAGTATTTTTTATTATTTTCTGATATATTAATTTTTCATTAATTAAAATCAAAATATATTAAAAAAAGTTATATAATATTAATATATTAACTAAAATTTTCAAAAAAAAATTAAATTTTTTAATATATGTGAAAATAATGTGTGTCAAGTTAAAAACATGAATAAAAAAAATTAATTATTAGTATTGGATGGATTTATTTTAATAATTTTGTATTTTTTAAATATTTTTGCTATACTTTTTTTCATTATTCTAATTATTTTGAAATTTTTAATTTTTTTTAATTTGCGATTAGTAAGCGTGACCATCAATCTAATTAGGATGATCATGATTGGTTAATTTATTTACTTATTAAATATTAATTTTTAAAAATAAAGTTGCTTATATCTGCTAAATACTTTTATTTTAACAACAATGATATTATATTATAGTGGAGAAATTTTAATTTTTAAGCAACTTAAATATTTTAATTTTTCTATAAATGTATTTTATAGTTGTAATAGTTAACCAAAAAATATTGGTTAACCAGTTTGAAAATCCGAAACTGATAGACTGATTAACCGATAATAATGAACTGGTTAACGGTTAGTATTTTTAAACAATCAAATTTAACGGACTGATTTTTTCGAATTTAATAGGCTGATTTTTTTTTGAACTTATGAACCAGTTAAACGATCCATGAACACCTCTAATTGAAAGTATAAAAACAAGATTTCACACTTACGGACAGTAAAAGGACAAATTTGTAACTTCATCATTTTTTTTGCTTTTTAAATCTTCATCCCCTTATCATAAATTTCAATCTTAACCTGAGCTTATTTATATAAAAAAAAGAGAATCACGAATTATTCATGGTTTAATCGGGCAGTAAATATATAAAAATTTTGTGAATTATAAATGAGCTAAATCTTGACCCATAATCGTCATTACACATGTCACATTTCATAACTTTATTTTTATCTTTTTAATTCTTTTCAGTAAAAATATGAAGGGAAAATTATAACAAAATATAATTTACGGAGTTAACATTAAATAATGGTACCTACCTCTTGTAGCACAGAAACACATTGCGGAATCGTCTACAAAGGTCCCATTTGTTTTTGGTCACTGGCCTGACTTTTATTCACATACGAGATAACAACAGTTATTCCACAATCTAAAAGCTCCTAAAAGATTAAGACAAAAAAACTATGAGTGGGAACGAGTAGATTTGGGGCGTATATGTTTTCTCGTTACCAAATACTGAGATCTCTCATCTATATATAGAGATCCTGAAGGCTAGAGACCTATCTCTAGTATAACTCAGACTCCTTTTGAAATAATATTTGGTAATATTAATCAGATTGAATTACTTAATTCTATCTGGATTGGAACTTTATCCAAATTAGAGTCATGGACGTACCCAAACTCTATCATCTCTCATTCGCACATGACGGAACGAATTCCAGTCTTAATCTTCAGTTATACTAGCAAATAGATTGTGTGACCAGCATACCTCGAGAGCACTAGTGCTATACACTTGTTAGGCATATATAGCATCTCAAAAAATAAGATCCTCCTTTTCATGTATGCCTAACCCTAGATGGCCTTCTCATATTCACTATTTTAACTCATGATCTTATAAAAATAATTTTTGTATTCACTATTATGTCTCTACTCATAGAAACTATAATAGGCATGTCGGTAAACCACGAAACAATTGAATGTGATAAAAAAGCCATCTTCCCCTCTTACTGTATGCCATCATCATGATTCAACTCGCTTTTCTAGCTAGATCCTCCAAGCTTAAATTTTTCTTGGACCTCTTGGAGACTAACTAAGCTAGCCACATTTAACCATACTTTAGGGATAAGCTAAGGGTTCTAAGGTTCAAAATATAAATAGGGTCTCACAATAGGGAAAGTTGAGATCAATAATATTATTAAATTCCCATCCCTTTGGTCACTTAAGCACACACGGTATAAAATATATGTTATGGTGTTCTTTCCTTCCTTTAAAGGAGTGCATGTCTCGCATTTTAAAAATTTATATATAAAACACCATACAGAAGCGTAAGGTTATAATGCACCGAAACATCCAATTTTAGTCTGCTTACTTAAGGACTACTTCTGGTTTTTTAGACAGAACATGGTAGTTACGTTTAACTTACCATCAGATTCCATACAATCCTTATTTGTGTCAATTATAATTTTTATAACATTGGTAATTATATCATTTAAAATTAATAAATATAAAAAATTAAATTAAAATAAATATAAAAAAATTAAATTAAAATAAATAAATAAATAAAAATTTACTAAATTAGCGACGGAATTCCATGCCCCGTCGCTAAAATTAGCGACGGACAGAGCATTTTTGTTGCTAATTTAGTGACGGTCCAGATTCTTCCGTCACTAATTTAGAAATGGAAACGAATTTTGCAACGGAATAACAATTTCGTCGCTAAATTTAACTACGAATCTATTCATTCCATCGCTAAATTTACCGACGGATAATTTTCGTCACTAAATTTAGAAACGAATGATTTAGTGATGAAAATTGTCCGTCGCTAAATTTCGTCGCTAATTTGCATTAGCGACGGAATTCCATCGCTAAATTCTGTCATTATTCTTGCATTTTCTTGTAGTGAAGGGAAGAAGGCTTGAGAGACAGGCCTCTCTCAAGCGACTGATGGGACGGAGCAAAAGCTCTCCGTCCCGCCTGTCTCCACTCTTCCCGCCTGTCTCTCATGTATCTGCCTATCTGTGGGCCCCATTTAGCCATCTTTGTTTGTTTTAAGGCTTTTTCTCTTTGCCTTTTAATGTCTTCTCTTCTTTTGCCTTAATTTCTTTCTCTTAAGCATGTAGCTTTATTTCTTGTCAGTTATACTTTAATATCTTTATTTTCTTTAATTTCATAATAGTCTTTATTTATTTAAGTGCTTTTATAACTTCGCTAATGAGTTATTCTTTTCTTTATTTTTGAGGCCCAAATTCATTCCTTTTTGTGAGTATTCTTCACGAGAATGGGAAGTTGGAGATTGAAGCATTTAAGTCACATCGGGGCTGGTTATGTTTCTATGCATTTGCTTGATTTATTTTATCTTGTTTTCCTTCATTATGATGGTAAAGATTTTCTTGTGCACGTTAATATAAAAATTCATCAAAAGGTTTATACTAATTAGTTGGATTTTTCCTAATAAAATGGGACCAATGTCCCGATTTCTACCCAAGAAAATATCACTTCAAAAGAAGGGTTTCTATTTATAAAAATGGGATCACTCATCCTAGTTTTCTAAAGTTATCTAAGAAACTCTTCTATTTTGTGAATATGTATGCGGAAAACAATATTTCCATCCAAATGAATACCTCGATTTATGCATGTGCCTCATTTTCTTATTTTAATGGACTTTGTACTTTTTGGACAATTGTACTTTTATTTATCGTTTTATTGCTTTTTTATCTGCTTGTAATGCACTTTGATTTACTTGCGTGCATTATGTGAGAAAAGAGATGAAAATTTTATTAGCACACTGGACACTCCTGCTGTCAGCACTTGTTTGAGGTCTATCAAGTCTTGAATGCGGTCTCTTAGGACACGACAATGATCTATTTTATGTCCTGTATGTTGGTGAAACGTACAATACCAAGCAGGAAAGTTATAGCCACTACCAGCTAGGCTTGCCAAAAGTTAGGGGCAGCCCAATCACTATGTAGACTAGTATTGTGCCTTTCATTAGTACACTGGACACCTAACAGACCAATGATGAACTCTGAGGGATCAGACTCAGGACCTTAATAACAGCAAAGAGATTTTTAACCCAAAGCAATGAGAGAAGAAGAAGAGGGCCTGAGAATTGACTATTGCTCCACTAGAAGTAGATGTACTTTTTGTGTCTGAAATTTTTAGTAATGATGTATGTAGTACTATTCATATTAATCATATTAACAACTTTGCTTCTTTGTGTACTGTTTCTCACGATTTCTTTATGCATGATCACGCACATGAGTCATTGATATTTGATAGTAATTTGACTAATACTGCCAAATTTAATCTCGAAACTTTGGAAAATCCAAAAGAAATTTTGATAGTATCTGATATAACTTTCGAAGAGAGAAAACAAATTTGACAGAATATTGAAAAAATATGAAAAACTCTTTGCCTAGACCTATAAGGATATGCTGAGAATCGACCGTGATGTTGCCGAACATACCATTCCAACCTATCCATAATGCAATCCAGTCAAACAGAAGACCAAGAGGCTCAAACTAGAGTGGGCATAAAAGGTGAAAGATGAGGTGCACAAACAGATTGAGGCTAAACTCTTGGTGGAGGTTCAATACCCGACATGGTTAGCCAATGTAGTCCCCGTAGCCATAAAGGATATGAGAGTTCGAGTATGTGTAGAATATCGAGATTTGAATAAGGTTTTCCCAAAGGACGATTTCCCATTACCCCACATCGATGTTCTAGTAGATAGTGCAACTGCTTATGCGATGTAAAATTTTATAGATGAGTATGCCTGGTACAACCAACTTCTTAACAAGATTATAGACCGCATTAAAACAACTTTCATCACTGAATGGGGGACATTTGCTTACTGAGTGATGCCTTTCGGATTGAAGAATGCCGAAGCAACTTATTAGAGAATGGCCACCAAAATCTTAGATAACTTGATTCACAAGGAGGGGGAGGTATACGTCAACGACATGATGAATAAGTCGGCTACTCAAGAGGATTATTTCGAGGCCTTAGAGAAGTCCTTTTAAAGGATCGACAAGTACAATCTTCTGCTTAATCCTAAGAAGTGTATATTCGGAGTTACCTCAAGTAAGCTATTGGGTTACGTGGTGAGCCAGAAAGGAATCGAGATAGATCCTGATAAGGTCAAGGCTATAAGAGACATGCCTGTGCCCCATAAGGAGAAAGGGGTCAGAAGCTTCCTAGGCCAACTTCAATACATCAGTTTGTTTATTAGCAACCTTGCTTTGGTCTGTGAGCCGATCTTTAAGCTTCTCAAGAAGAATCAACTGGTGGTATGGAACGACGACTGTTAGAAGGCCTTTGATACCATTAGGGAATATCTTTTGCATCTCCCAGTCCTAAGACCACCTCAGCCCATTAAACCACTAATCCTCTATACCTAGCAATAGAAGATAACTCTGTAGGTGTTATGGTAGCCCTAAAGGATGAATACAAGGTTGAATTTGCAATTTATTACCTCAATAAGAAGTTTCTTCCTTACAAAGCCAAGTATGTTGAGGTGAAAAAGATTTGTCTGGAAGTAATCTAGGCTTCAAATAAATTAAGACATTATTTTCATTCTTGCAAGGTACAAGCGATTGCTAAGCAGAATCCTTTGAGGTATCTTAAGGAAGCACCTTCTCTGCTAGGTAAAATGGGGAGATGGCTGACACTGCTGCAAGAATTCAACATAGAGTACATCACTAGAAAAACCATTAAAGGCCAGGCTATAGCAAAATTCTTAGCTAATCTTCCTATTGATGGAGACCAATTCAAATTTGAGTTCCTTGATGAAGGCCTTGCGGCTATTGAGGTACGGGGGTGGCAGATGTATTTTGATGGAGCCGTGAACAAGAAAGGTGCAAGGGTGGGAGTAATTCTGATAACCTCATAAGGTGAGAAGCTTCCCTTAGCCATGAAGTGGAGATATAAGGCTACCAATAACGAGGTTGAGTACGAAGCTTGCATTTTTTGGTTAGAAGCGCTTTTGGCTATGGGGGCAAAGATTGCTAAAGTTTTTGGAGACTCCTCCTTAGTAATCCATAAAGTCAGGGATGAATAGTCCATCAAAGAAGAACGACTATTATCGTATGTGAGGTGTTTGAAGGAATTGAGTGGACAATTCGATGTCTACACTTTTAGCTATGTGCCTTGAGATGAGAACCAATTGGCAGATGCTCTCACCACCCTAGTGTCTATATGGGATAACCTAGAAAGAGTTGTCATAAAGCCTGTATTGATTTCTAGTTCAAGCAAGCCATACTTTGAAACCAAATGGGTCATGGATGTTGAGGTTACTGATGGAAAGCCATGGTACAATGTACGATGATCCATAAGTTGTCCACTCAGTTCATCAGTATAGATGGGGTGCTATATTAGAGCCAAGCTAATGGCATTCAGCTGAGGTGTCTAGAAGAGAAAGAAGCCAAGAAGGTTATGGAGGAGACCCATGTCGGGGTATATAGAGCCCACATGAATGGCCGCACTTTGGTAAAGAAAATCATGCGCTAAGGTTTCTTCTAGATGACGATGGATACAGACTACTCTGAGTATGTCAAACAGTGTCAATTGTGCCAATAGTACGCCGATATCAGACACATGTCGGTTTCAGAATTGTACAACCTCACATCTTTGTGGCCATTCGCGGCTTGGGGAAGTGACATCATAGGAGAGATACATCTGACGGCTTCTAACGGGCATAGATTCATTTTAGTCGCTACTGATTACTTTACCAAGTGGGTAGAAGTTGAATCCTTCAAGAAGCTGAGTGCACAAGAAATGGCCAGATTTATTGAGCAACACCTGATTTACAGATATGGGCTTTCGCACCACATCGTGTCAGATAATGGGGTGCAGTTCCAAGCTGAGACTAAACAAATGCCCAAGAAGTATGGCATCCAACACCATAAGTCTTCTCCTTAATGTCCGCAAGCCAATGGGGTAGTCGAAGTAACAAATAAGAAAATGAAAAGAATACTAGCTAAGATGATACATACCTACAAAGATTGGGCAGAAAAACTACCTTTCACACTATGGGGTTATCATACCACCATCAGAACTTCAACAGGGGCTACGCCATTATCCTTAGTATATGGGACAGAAGCAGTATTACTGGTAGAAATTGAGCTCCAATCCTTCAGAGTAGCCTTAGAAGCCAAGATGCCAGAAGTGGAATGGGCACGGCAATGCCTGTCGCAGTTGAACCTACTAGATGAAGGTAGGATACGAGCCTACTACAACAATCAGGTCCATTAGAAGAGATTGGCTCATTCATTCGGGAAAACGGTCAGGAGACATCCCTTAACGAAAGGGGATATGGTACTTAAGCATATGATACCAGGGTTTCCAGACATCCGAGGCAAGTTCAGATAGACTTGGGAAGGGCCTTTTGTGTTGAAAAAGCTTCTATTAAAGGAAGCGACGATCTTAATAGACAGTGATGAAAATGCATTCAAAGAACCGGTCAACATTGATAGACTGAAATGGTTCTATGGCTAAGACTAAAATACAAAGAAGAGAATAAGAGCCCGCGAGTCAAAAATCAAAAAAATGGCAATCTTGCTATAATTGGGTGCCTTGCCAAGATGAAATTTGACAAGAGGCATCCTAGGCAAAAATTAGTGGCTAAGAGAAAATGTTCAATCATGAAAACCCAGTGAGGGCTGATTGATAACAGGAGTTTGATGCTTTCAAAATCTATCCTGAGATTAAATGAGGTCTTATATTCATGAATTAGTGTCAAATCACGATCATGTGTATTAAAATCAAGCCTGAAATGTACGTAAACATGAATTAGTTCAAGAAGAACAATTTGTTGTGCATACTCAAAGTTGACCAGTTCTAGGATAGTACAATGTTCTTCACTAAATATATGTAATCTGCTGGCTACTGTCCGCTACTCTTGCCTCTACGATGCTTCAGCCAATGGGCCCTATTATTAACGGCAGGGCTGGTAACCCACCTCTTGTACTCAATCGAAGTGATAAAGTCACAATCTTCAGTCTTCGGGATGACAATTTTTATAGGTAACTGCGCCTATAGGCAGTGGTAGCCAGACACGAAGGCGGTAGATAAGAGTCCCAATTGAAACACAATGGGCATCTGACTGTCGAGCACATCGGGACGTGATACAAAAAGTGGCTTTATATAACCCTCATAATGGTATGCAACTAGAGGGACTGTCCCGGACTACCGATTGGACGGTCACCACGGGCACATGAAGATGATGTCGCCATCTGCCACGGTAGCAAGCCATGCAGCACCTTCGTGAATGGAACTGAAATCGTGCAATCGTTGCCTAGGGAAGAAATGTCTCAGTGAGTATGTGCTAATCACTTTGGATGGAGGTTCCGATAGCAGCTTCAGCTTCTCTTACAGCCAAACATAAAAAAACAAAAACCTTGGATAGTTTAGGTCTGTTCCAGGCAAAAGTTAGGCATAGAGTTATGTGAAAATCCAAAATGACGCATTTCTTGCTAAGAAAAGCTAGTGCGAAAACCCACAAGGGGCATACTACCTTCAAAATAATGACATTGTTTACTTGGAGTAATGAAGGGCTCCCGGTCAGAAGAGCAGTAGGGTCAGTACAGGTGGCATCTAGTCCAAGTAGCATCTTAGCTAAGATAAGTGGGAATGGGTTCAGTCCACCAAGTATACCCTCAACGACGTTAAATAGTCGATAGTCGCCGGTCAACCCATCCGAGGTCACCGTCAAATAGTGTGCCAAGCAGAGAAGCAAAATGACACTAGTGTGATAAGTGGGGATATCTGAGAAGTCATCTAGGGCATTAATCAGGAGCTCTAAGGAGAAGGACGCATCGCAAGGCACCAATATGGCAGCACACAAGGGTAGAATTCCCAAGGCTTGCGCTGTAATGCCCATCCCCGACCGCACGCATAGCTTCGCTATGGCAGTCGAAGATGGTCGCCATAACACGCATCACACAACATAAACGCATACAATTGTGATATATACAAAATCCTAAAATAACAAATTTCATACAAATGCAATGGAATACATTTTCAAAACTCATACACATATACATAATGTCAACTTCTATTACATATAATGTTCAGTTATTACTTCACTTCACTTTACATGCCAAAACGAATAGTCTGATTTACACAAAGCATATTACAAAAACCTACACCAAGCAGCGGACCCTATTGTGTTGACCAACGAAGATGCGGGACCGTCCTTCGATTACACTTCGCTTCAGAACATACACGGATTAACACCAGTGCTAAGCGATAACGCTTAGTGGAAAAACAACATACAATATATATATATATATATATATATATATATATATATATATATATATATATATATATATATATATATATATATATATATATATATATATATATATATTCATAACAATCAATGTATAACAACAGATATATGCTCTATATTCACGCTTCATCCTATAAATGCTATATAAACAAAACATTGAGCATATCTTGATATATATATAGCATCATTAGCAAATCATGTTCAAATATAGCAGCACCACACGACAATCTTATAATGCATCACATTCACATTCTCATGACGCATAATATTCTCTTTGCTCATTATTGTTTAATCATTCATTATTTACCTTGCCTGCAATTCATAGACACGGATAACGGGTATCGCATTAGTACTCGTAAGTACCGAATATCACATTAGTATCCGTAGATACAACACTTTCACATTAGTACCCGTAGGTACCGAAATAATCATTAAGAAATAAGCACTTATGTGAACCCAAGAAGGATTTTATACACATTGGGGATTCCAAATGGAATCAAACGCTTCGGCTGTAGCACTTGACACTATAGGCATGCCTATCTATCTACTACTCGACTTACAGGCTAAATTATTAATTCCAATTTATGTTCATATAATTGCATTTTGCAACATCCATATATACACATTAAGCAATATAATTGCATTATATACCTTTCATACACACATGGCTTATCAAACAACATATCCATATTATACTCGTTCACATGAATCAACACATAATAGCTTCTATAAGCATAATTATTCATAGGCCAATATCAAAATTTACACAAAATAGGACATTTAATAATGTCCCAAACTTGTGACTCTGTTGCGCTCATTACAGACCTCGATAAACTCTTCTGTCGCACTCGCAGCACAAGTGGCGCACGCGACAGAACCAATGATTCACTTCTGTCATGCTTGCACTAACACTCGTGCTCGCGATATAACACAATCTAATAAGCTTTGCCCGTCGGAGCCCTCTGTCGCCCTCACGACCCCTGTCGCGCTGGTGATAGAGCTGAGCTTCATGCTCAATACTGCACTACACATACCTCTTTTCAAGCACACTTCCAAAATCAACTTACATGACTTCTAAAGACCAACCTAACATCATTTTCTGCCGACATGGCCTTGTAACCAATTGTTCACTTACAAACTAACTCTATAATAGCACAAATCTCATTATATTTAGACTTAAGATCAATTAGTTATGGCCAATGGAACACCACTTGCTCCAAAAGCCCTCCTATAATATTTAACTATACTTATGGACACTTTTCAAGACCTTAGAGTCCTCAAATCAACATGACCATTTCTATAACAATTATAGGCATAGATCTTAGAATCTAATCCCATTAACCCCTTTCATTTTAGAGTTGTAAAATTCAATTAATGACAGAGACAATTCCAGTAGGTCAAATTACCCTACAAGACCAATTTTACCCTATCAAGCTATTGAAGCTTGAAATTAACTAAATTGGAATATCCAATACTCCAAACTCGGACTATATTACCTGAACATATACATAAACCTTCGGCACATTCAGTTCCACTTTAAGTATCCATACATTCACAAATTACATAGCAATTTCTCAAGTCTCCTAAAAACAGGGTTACATGCTTAGGTCAACAAACTCATCGCAAACAATTTAGCTCATCAAGCTCATCACTACAATTCAATTCATCACATAACATAAATACACAATTTCAACTCAACTGAACACACAATACAAACATACATTTCAGATTTTATCTACTATCAATTTAGTACACAAAATTCATAGTTTCTTAAACCTCTTCTCCTATCCTACAATGTGCTCACTTGGTACTAAGCTCACCAACTTTCTCCTTTCTCTTTTCTTTTCTCATTTCAACCTCTACAATCAAACATTCATTTTCCAAAATTGGAACAAAGGATCACTTTCACCTCAAATCAAAAGAAAAGGAAGAAAAAGAAGAAGACCAATCAAATTCAACCACTTACCTTGATCCAAGAATACAACTCAATCAACTAACCAATTAACCAACCTGATTTTGAAGAATTGAATCTAAAGATGAAGAAAAAGAATAAGAAGAATAGAAGAGACAATGGCCGATCAAGACATGCAGAAATGAGAGCATTTCTCTCTCTTCAAATGTTATATTGCATGTGTTTGGTGAGGTGGCATAGACAAATCATGCCACCCAGATTCCATGACCCTTCTCTCAATCTTGATTAGCTTAATTAAACCCACTTAGCGCTTAATTAATCCAACCTTTAATTAATCATGTACAACTACTCTTTAGCCACTTAACTTATTTATTTTATGCAATTAAGTCCTCATTTCCAATTACACTTCGTCCAAAATTAGAAATCCTAAACCAAACTCATCTAGTTACCTTAATTAAGCCAAAATACTACTAAGGTAGATTTCAAGTCATTACATGCGCCACCTCCCTTGGATAGTTCGGAATGTAGGGTAGGGTACAAGGAGGAAATCTTACGCCGACTATCGCCATAAATTCTTCAATAAGGGGGAATAACTCCTAATGAGTAAACCTGAAGACGTGGAATCTGGGCTCCCAGTAATGAGAGGCAACTAGCAAGAAGGTTGTGTCAAGCTTAATCCTCCGGAGGAATTTCAGGCCAGAGTAAAAGGCCAGGATAGCGCGTTCCCATGTTTTGAGGGCATCTAAGATTTTGTGCAGCTTGATGAGGAATAGTGCTGACATGATGCAATATAAGTAATATTTAACCAAAAAAATGTAAATGATAAAATATATATATATAAAAATAAAAAAAAGAAGAGAGGAAAAGAAAGGGAAAATACCGGCCGTGAAGCTCCGGTCAGGCAAGCCATGGAAAAGCAATGCTTGAACTTCAAGAGCTAAGCTCCCTTTATAGGGAATCCAAGACAGATGGGCGTGACTCAACCAGCGAGCGATGGCCAGCCTGTCTGTCACCTCTGGATCGGTTGGATGAACCTTTCCTCCTACATTTATCGCATAGATTATTCATTCCACATGCATGTGTAGTTCCTTACATATTTGCTTTGTTCATTTTTATAAGAAAAGGAATTCATTTTGGCAGGGCACGGGATCCAATGCAAGCGTCCACCTGAGCCATGTTTGAATATTCAGGGAGTATTTAATTTAAAACAAAAATATATTTTGAATGACATAGGGACAGAGCTTGCTTCCTTCACTCTCTATCGAGTGATGGGCTGCCTGTTTATCACGTCGTAACTATAAAAGTCCTTTTTTTTCTCTTCTTCTCTCCTCCTTTCTTCTTTCTTCTTCTTTTTCCTCTTCCTTCTGCGTGAAACCGATAACCCCCTCAGTTTTTTGCTAATTTCTCTTCCGTCTTTGCTCCATTTTGTGCACAGTTTGTGCCCAAACGATCCTACAAGAGTTGTGCATGTTGGGAAACCTTTTATTTTGAGTTCCATAGAGTTTTACGAATTTGCCTTTTGCACTCCACAGGTTGGTTTTCTATGATTTTCTCCATCTTTTTATCATTTTCTTGCTTATTTATTCTTTATAAGTGCATTTATGTGTTTTGCGAGTTTATTGGGGTGAAGAATTCGTAGTTTCATTTTCTGCCTTTTCAAATGCCTGTACTGTACCTTTGAAAAATAACATGTAAAAAAATATGTAAATATAATAATAAATAATAGAATGCTGGAAGTTTTAAAGTTTGAAAAACAAAGTGTGGAAACAACATTTTGATTTTCTTATGGCGTATAGATGCTTGGGAATTTTGTTTGACTTAACAGACTACAATTTTATTAATCACACCTGTCATAAATTGTTGAGAATTGGGTTGCAGAAGTTGTTTTTGTGTAGGAAGGTAGGCACATTTTTAGCCAAAATGCTACCGAAACTTTTAGATGTTGTAAATTAAAACTTTCATTCAAGATATGTTGACTTAGTTAAATGTATATATTTTGAGATTATTGGG
The DNA here is from genome assembly GCA_947683425.1 of Excoecaria cochinchinensis. NCBI lineage: Eukaryota > Viridiplantae > Streptophyta > Magnoliopsida > Malpighiales > Euphorbiaceae > Excoecaria > Excoecaria cochinchinensis. The sequence goes on from CANTUQ010000119.1 coordinate 19,160,533, forward strand.
GCCTCAAGCCTGTCCGAAATTATTTCTATCTAGGAAGGTAGGAGCATTTTTTAGCCAAAATGCTGCTAAAATTTTAAAAATAAATAAATAAATATTTTCGTTCAAAAAAATAAAATAATAATGAGAATTAAAATTATAATAAACCCATAGTTTTGCATGGATTATTGTTATTTAAACTCCTTTGCATAAATATTATTGTCTTTTGTAGTTCTTATGCATAGCCTAATTTTTTATTGTTTCTTGCAGATGCTTCCAGGAAGAGAGCCACCGATGCTCGAGGCACCACCGGCACCCGGATGGATGACTGTCGAGCAGAGACCCCGATTTGAGTCTTTGGCCCACGTTCAGTTCAAGGCTAGCAGATTCATGTCCCGTCTGTTCCTTAAAGAGATGGGTATGTTGGCAGATACAAATGCCCTACTAGCAGTGACAAGGTGGACACAATTCTTTACAGGCGCATTTCAGATGTATGCTAATGTCACTCGAGAGTTCCTGGCCACCTACAGTACCGAGGGTTCCAAAGGCCAGATATCGAGCTGGGAGTGATCACCTTTCGGGTTAGGGTATATCTTACAGCATCAGCCGATGACATTTTGCTGAGGCCATGCAGCTCCCGACGGGAGAGGGGTTTTTTTTGCTGCAGATTGGACAGTAGAGTGGCAGTATTGGGTCGCAATAGCCTTGCCGGGAGCTCCATACCATCCTGACATGCTATTGTCCTCCCAGGTCTTTAGGTATATTCAGAGGGTGTTATCTAGTTTGTATCTGGGATGCATGGGTAGTCCAAGGTTGCTAAATACGGCAGAATAGCCTCCCTATGGGTGATGACCATTGGACAACGTATTGATATTAGCCACAAGATAGTGGCAAATTTGATTCATCTCGTCGGCCAGCCGACTGCCCGAATGTGTGTAGGAGGGGTAGTGACAAGGCTTCTACTTCGCCTGGGGGCAAAAGAGGCCACTTTTGGAGAGCCAGTGGGGGAAGATATCTTTGTTGACCATGTGGCAGCGCAGATCATGAGGATGATCGCTCCAATTCCTCGGCACCCGGGGTAGTATAGGCTCCTCACCATCTAGGAGACGAGGTGAGCCTATAAATTGCCAAATCTCCAAGTAGGAGATGTTCCAAATGAGGCATAACCATATTCACCTCAATCAAAGGAGTCTGCACTACAGCCCGAGCAGTCACCTCCTCACACGCTTCAAGATAGTATGGACCTGGACATAGATTTAGAGGACATGCTTCGCACTCCACAATCACAGGCAGCACCCTCTAAGGCACAAAGCCACACTCTTCCATCGTAGGAAGCACTCAACCGTGTATAGCATTCAGCCACCCGGAAGTCTAGGAGATATATGTCGTATGGGGATCTAGGGGCTTCCACATCAAGAGCTCTGCCACCCCCTGAGCCTCAGCTAGAGTAGTCACCAACAGGCATGGAGACTTTCATACGAGCCATACAGTAGGAGTTGAGCGCCATGAGCCAGCGCATGAATGAGGGATTCCATCTCCTAGGCGAGTTAGTGACTCGACAGGGAGAGCTCCTCAATAGACAAGGAAAGCTCCTCAGCAGGTAGGTAGAGCATTTGGATAGATTGGAGACGGATGTGGTTACCGACCAGGCTGTAGTAGCTCAGAGGGTCGACAAGGCACTTCAACTGTGGGTTGAGATGTCGGTGGGGACTGTTCATGGAGTATCACAAGCAGTAAGAGACTTTAGTGAGGATGTGGAGACTCGGTTTGCACGCGCGGGGGATGATTCCAGGCAGAGTGCGTTGGAGCGCACCCAGTCCATCCCAGCCTTAGAGAAGGGTGTTCGTGAGCTTATGGAACTCATAGGGACCATTGTGCACCCATTCTTGGAGAAACAGGCTGAGGTAGAGGTACATCAGCCAGCGCATCTAGCAGCTCACCGACCCTTGCCAGAGGATATTATATCTCAACCATCAACCTCCAAAGCCTCACTTGTGCAGGCCGACTCATTATCTTCGTTGTCATCATCGGACCCATCTGAGGACTACAGTCCCCTCTCTCTATATCTGAGGACTCCAGGGCAATTTTTTTTGTATATGTATTTTTTATAAACAAAATTTACATTAACTCGTATTTAGTTATACCTTTTGTTTACGCATGTTTTAGTTAATTCTGCTTTAAATGATGCATGAAGTAATAAATGGACAATGGAAAATAAAAGGAAAAGGAACATATAAGATGAAAAAGGAAAATTAATCGCAAAAGATAACTGAAAAAAATAATATGAAAAAAATGCACCAGCTTAATTGATGCAAACAATTAATGAAATCTTTGAACATATAGGTCGGCGCTATCCACCAATCCAACTCAACATCAACTTCGACAAAGAGCCGTCATGTCCACAAGCAACTGTAGCACCAATGTCAACACCAGGCTGCCACGTGCATAAGTGATGGTAGCACCAACTCAACATCAACTTCGGCAAAGGGCTACCATGTCCACAAGCTACTGTAGCACTAATGTCAACATCGGGCTACCATGTCCACAAGTGATGGTAGCACCAATGTCGATACCGGGGTGCCACGTCCACAAGTAACGGTAGCACCAACTCATTATCAAATTCAGAAAAAGGCTGCCACGTCCAAAAGTGACGATAGCACTAATGTCAACACCGGGCTGCGACGTCCACAAGTGACGGTAACACTAACTCAACATCAACTTGGGCAAAGGGTTGCCCCATCTATAAGCGACAGTAGCACCAATGTCAACACCAAGCTGCCACGTCCACAAGTGACGGTAGCACCAACTCAACATCAATTTTGGCTAAGGGATGCCACCTCTACAATCGGCGATAGCACTAATGTCAACACTGGGCTGCCACGTCCACAAGTGACGGTAGCGCCAACTCAATATCGACTTCAACAAAGGGCTGCCACATCCACAAGTGACAGTAGTACCAATGTCAACACCGGGCTGCCAAGTCAGCAAGTGATGGTAGGACCAACTCAATATCAACTTCGGCAAAGGGCTAGCACATCCACAGGCGACGGTAGCACCAATGTCAACACTAGGCTACCACGTCCACAAGTGACGGTAGCACTAACTCAATATCAAATTTGGCAAAGGGTTGCCACATCCACAAGCAACGGTAGGACTAATGTCAACACTGGGCTGCCACGTCCACAAGTGACGGTAGCACCAACTCAATATCAACTTTGGCAAAGGGCTGCCATGTCCACAAGCGACAGTAGCACCGACTCAATATCAACTTCGGCAAAGGGCCGCCACATCCACAAGCGACGGTAGCAACAATGTCAACAGTGGGCTGCCACTTCCACAAGTGACGGTAGCACCAACTCAACATTAACTTCTGCAAAAGGCTACCACATCCACAGGTGACAATAGCACCAATGTCAATAAAAGGTTAACACATCCACAAGTGATGGTAACTACCCATCCAACAACAATCCAAGAGTCCCTTTAGAAGGCTATTTAAGATCAGTCTAACCGAGAATATGGCTGCCTCAGGTAGAGATCTCTTCCCTTTCTCTGAATTTTGGCTCACCTAGGCACTCATACACTAGCCTTCACAAAATTACGGGTCAATTGAAGACACCGGGTCACGAGGCAGCCCAGATCAGAGGTTATCCAGTGATGAAAAGTAATCTATAATGCATATCGAGGAGAAAAAGTCCTTGATCCTAACCCTTGACTCCCATGTTTTAGTGATTTTACAATCTTTTAGCCTTTTGCACGTTGCTGGAAATGAAATGATGGCTTTCAATGCAAAATCTTAGGTGTTTATCGACAAACACCCGTTGATGGCTTGCGCTCATCCAAGCCTTTTTTGTAATTTTTGGAGATGACTTTGACAGGTGTTCGTCAGTGATGGCAAACGCCCATCTATCTCCCCTTTCTGAGGAAATCTACAAATTGCTTAACAAAAAAAGAGGGATTTAGGTGGTATCTCTACCTGATTCCTACAAATCCTAGTTTAAAAAGTGACTATCAAAAAGGGAAACCCTAACCTTGTGGGTTTGGGTATAAAAAGAAAGAGAAAATAACAAAAGAAAAAAGGAAAGCATTTTGCTGGAAAGAAAGAAAGTTGGGATTTTTAGAGAGAGAACAGTAGAGAGGAAAAACTTGGTTTTTGGGTTTTTGAGAGAAGACTTCAAAAGCTTTTAATTAAAAACACAATTTTTAATACTTTCCTAGTTTTAGATCTTCTATTAGAGCATTAATATCTTTTAGAAATCAACCAAAAGGGAGGATATTTCCTAGAGAAAGAAAGTACCTTCTCTCTAAATTTTAAATCTTCCTTTTGGGAGTTTAAGGAGGCAAAAGCACTTTCTATTTTCCCAAAAGCTAAGAAAACAATTTGAGGACAAATATTCTGGGCTTAAATATCATTATTCAATGTTTAGATTTGAATATGATATGTGATGTGTTGTGATTTGTAAATATGTGATTTTTGTGGTTTTGGGTTTTTATTAACTTAAATGGCCTCTTAGGATCTTAAAAATGATTCTGATGCATTTTAGGGTTTAATATGCATGTTTGAGATCTCTTTTGCTTGATTTTTGTGTTAGTAAAAATTTTAATGGAGATTTGAGTGCTTCTTCATGTTTCTAGGCACGACAGACATGAAGAAGCCTTGAGCGATGGGCATCTCTCAAGCAACAGACGGGATGGAGCAAAAGCTCTCTGTCCCGCATGTCGCCACTCTTCCTGCCCATCTCTTGTGTATCTGCCCATCTGTGGGCCCTATCTAGCCATCTTTGTTTGTTTTAAGGCTTTTTCTCTTTGCCTTTTAATGTCTTCTCACCATGTTTTGCCTTAATTTCTTTCTCTTAAGCATGTTGCTTTATTTCTTGTCTCTTATACTTTAATACCTTTATTTTTTTCAATTTCAAAATAGTCTTTATTTATTTAAGTGCTTTTATGACTTCAGTAATGAGTTATTCTTTTCTTCATTTTTGTGGCCCAAATTCATTCATTTTTGTGAGTATTTTTTGCAAGAATGAGAACTCGAAAATTGAAGCATTCGAGTCACTTAAGGGCTTGTTATGTTTCTATGCTTTTGCTAGATTTATTTTATCTTATTTTCCTTCATTATGATGATAAAGATTTTCTTGTGAACGTTAATATAAAATTCATCAAAAGGTTTATACTAATTAGTTGGAATTTTTCTAATAAAATAGGACCAATGTCTCGATTTCTACCCAAGAAAATATCACTTCAAAAGAAGGGTTTCTATTTATAAAAATGGAATCACTAATCCTAGTTTTCTAAAGTTACTCAACAAACTCTTCTATTTTGTGAATATGTATGCGGGAATCAATGTTTCCATACAAATGAATACCCCGATTTATGCATGCTCCTCATTTTCTTATTTTCATGGACTTTGTACTTTTTTAGAAAATTGTAATTTTATTTATCATTTTATTGCTTTTTTTATGTGCTTGTAATGCACTTTGGTTTACTTACATGCACTGTGTGAGAAGAGAGATGGAAATTAATCTTAAAAACTCGTTTATAAATTTAAATAATGTATAAGTAAGAGTGATGTCCTGAACCTTCTCTAGTTTAGGCTTCATGAGGTTAGACTAAACCTTTCCTAATGTTCTATTGGGTGGCAACTGTAAAACCTACCTCTTGGTGCCCACTTAGATGCCTTCATAAGTTGATCGTCAACAATAAGATAGGGTGATTCCCTTTCTATTATGAAGTGACTGACCTTCACGCGTTAAAATGAACCTCCATCAGGCCTAGAGTCCGAAAAGCAACCCTCCAAGTGAGGTTCGGTGCGCATCACACTTTGCCTTTCCCCTTTGAAGGCCCTTCCTCTTCCTTGTTGCTTAATATGGCCGAATTCACCATGGTATGAAATCACCATTTTTTTGCTTCCTTTATTCAATATTACCACATAATCATGCTCTACAACATTTAATCTACCCTTATGAACCTTTAAATCAAATTATATAACTCAATTTCACTTACCTCAATTTTGACATATAAACTTCTCTACCCACTTTTTTTCCACTTCTTTCACTTCAAATGAACTCTAGAGATGATTTGCAATGAAAAGAAGGGATGAAGTTTGATTGAGAGGCTTTAATTTTGTCAGATTTATAGAAGAGAGTGAAGAAAATCATTGGAGAGGAAAAGATGAGGGTTTCGGCAAAGTTAAGGGAGAAAGAATTATGCAATTTTAATATTTCCATTTGATATATATCCTCTAAATGGGTTTTGTTCGGTTCAACCAAATGAGCCAACCTAATTTTAAGTTCAAATATACATAATTACCCATTAGTTGGCCTTGATTTATTTCATTTACTTCTCAAGTTAAATTCCTCCCAAAAATGATTCCATAGTTCTTAAAATATATTAATTAGCCAACATAAAAATTTTTAACTGGTGTGTTGTCCATACTCAAAAAATACTGTTCATGACTACCGGCATTTTCAAGCCATTACAATTCTCCCTTACTTATAAAAAGTTTCATCCTCAAAATTTTACCTGTATTAAAAAAATGGGGGTATTGCTGTCACATCGTTGCCTCAAGCTCCCATGTGGCTTTTTCAATATTGTGATGGTTCTATAGTACCTTTACTAGTGGAATTTGCTTATTCCGAAGTTGCCTAATTTCTCTGGCTAGCATCTTTACTGGCTTTTCCTCATAAGTCAAATCAAGTTGTATCTAAATTTCTTATGGCTTGATGACATGGCTAGGATCAGATCGGTAGCTCCAAAGCATTGACACGTGGAAAACACCATGAATCTTTTCTAACTCTTGTGGCAACTTTAACTGCTAAGCTATGGGTCCCATACCTTGAATAATCTCATAGGGCCCAATAAATCTCAGGCTTATCTTACATTTCTTGCCAAATCTCAGAACTTTCTTCCATGGAAATACTTTCTGAAACACCTTGCCACCTACTTGGAACTCTATATCTTTTGTTTTCAAGTCATCATATGACTTCTATCGATCCATAGCTTCTTTTAAACTTTACTGACTCAAAATAGTGGATAACGAGTATACAGAAAGTACTTTACGGGTACAAGCCGATTACGGAAAGTACCTTACGGGTACAAATCGAAAACCATTTCTATTTTCATTCACAAACATTTTTCGGAAGGACCTTAAACAAGATCCAAACACAATAAAGGGGTTCGCGAGGAACCAAATGGGGACCTGATCGGGGTCCAAACGATAACGGAAGCTACAGCAGGAAGACTCTTTTAGGCATGCCTAACTATCCACTAGACTGACTTTCGCAGGTCTTGCATAATACAAATCATATTTCAAATCCCATAATTATATATCATTATGCATAACCAGCAATAGGTGAGACATATGAATAAGTTCATAAAGTCAAACATGCATCATACAATTTACACTTTAAGCATAACATAACAATCTTAGAGAAAGATCATAAGTATAGATATGCATAATGTCACACCCCAATTGCCCCTAGTAGAATGAGCCTGTCTGTCCGTCTGTCTGTCTGTCTGTATGTGTAAGCATTCGCATGTGTTCAGCATTTCATAAGGATATTTTAGTAAAATGTATGTTTTTGGGTTTTATTATTATGGGGGGTACATACATGATATTAGTATGTTTATTAAGTGAGAAATACTTGGGTGTGTGTGTTTATGCCATTGTAGGGTACTTTAATTATAAGTGCATTAGGTGTGTGTGATGTATGTGGAATTTAAGTGTGAGTGGTTAACTACACCAATAAGAAATGGACACTTATTTAGGGTAAAGAAAAGGAAAAGAAAAAGGAAGGAATGGAAAGGAACTTACATATTTACGTTTCTTTCTTTACTCACTTTCTTCTTCTTCATTTTTCTTTATCCCAAGTACTGTGTTGAGGGTTCAAGATTTTATTGGTGAGGTTAAACTCTCTTGGCATTCCCTAGCTTGGTGAGTTCATATCCTTGTCTTTATCTTGTTGTAATTCTTCATCTTCTTTTTTAGGTTGAGTTTTAATTTAGGGTTGCATGTTGATGTTCATTACTGTGTTTGTGTTCTAGCTGAGGCTCCACGCGATCCCAAAGGCAAAGAGGTTGCTGGGAGCAGTGGGACTAAGTGTTAGAAGCTTAGAATCCAGGTTTGGGAATGTTTATTTGTGAAATTATGTGATTTTGAATTTACTGTAGAATTCTAGGGTTTATGTTCTTGTAAGTTCGAATGCATATGTTCTTGATTTGATTTGATTAATTAATTGATGAATTGAGTTGTATAATTGTTGCCTATATTGTTTGAGATGATTTCTAGAAGGTAAAAACAGGTTTGTATGGTTTAAAATCAAATTGGGATTGAATTCTTTGTTCTGGAAATTCTGGAAATTCTGGGAAAAATGAAGTACTATTGAAGTTCTCTCTGTCGCGTGACTCGCTACGAAAGAAGGCAAGTCACGAGACGTGACCCTCGGTCACGCCGTGACCTGCCTGCTGAGAAGCCAGTCGCATGACCAGCTGAAGAACAAGCAAGTCACGGGACGTGATCTTCGATCACGTCGTGCGACCTGCGAAGACGAGGCGTGATCTGCGAGATCACGCATGAGGAAGTAGCACGTCACGAGACGTGACGTCCAGTCACGCCGTGACCTTCGAAGGCGTTGCGTGATTTGCGAAGATCACGCAACGTGACCGGCGAGGAACAAGCAAGTCACGTCGCGTGACCCTCGATCACGTTGCGTGACCTGCCTGTTGGGAAGGCCAGTCACGCCTCGTGACCAGCCAATCTCGCCCGTTTCTCCGTTCAGCTTGTTTTTCTGAAATTTCCTAGTTTTTAACTCAGAAATGAATCTGGTATTTTCTTCTGAATGGACTTTACTGTTGTATGATGCATGTCTTACTGTTTGATGCTTTGATATGCGTGATACCATGAATTTCTGATGAATACTATTCTGTACTCTGAAATGTGATCTGTTTGACGCATAACCTGCTAGAGTCAAGTAAGTGGATAGTTAGGCATGCCTAATAGAGTCTGTTAGCTGCAGCCCATAGTTCTGTTTGGACCCCGATCAGGTCCCCGTTTGGTTCCTCGCGAACCCTTTTCTGTATTGGATCTTGTTTAAGGTCCCTTTTGAAAATATCTGTGAAAGTTAAAGTAAAATGGTTTAATCGGTTCGTACCCGTAATGTACTGTCTGTAATCGGCTCGTACCCGGAAAGTACTGTCTGTACACTCGTTATCCACTATCTAGAGTCAGCAGGTGTTCTTTAAATGTTTATTTGAACTGCTTGATCTGCTTTGGCTATAAAAGGATTATCTGAATGAGTATAGCAATGTATTGTATTTTGGATTATTTCTGAATGAGTATGATTATGAAATACTGATTGTATGGCTTTATTACATGAGCATGTTTGTATGGACTATGTTATAGCCTTTGCATTCTGCCATTGTGAATGTGTTATGCCTTGACGACCATTGTGAATGGCCGTCCATTATTTATGTGTGTTTCCCCACTAAGCGTTTATCGCTTAGCACGGTGTTTTTACCCGTGCAGGTGCGGAAGGCGTTTTGCTTTGAGAGAGAGTCGCCGTCATCAAGCCAACACAGGAGGGATTAGTGTAGGGCTCAGTTTTGTATTAGTGATAATTCTTTTTGTATAGAACTCTCTGTATCAGTTATGTATCAGCTTCCGCTTTTGTATCGATATTTTGTATATGTAATATTCTTTTGTATCAGTTAGTTGATCAGATCATTATTGTAATAGTTTATTATAGTAATGCATGATCAGCTTTTGCCTCCTGCATGTAAAGTTTTTAATTATTCTGTATTTTCTGAATGTATGTTTGAATGAATGTATGTTTTACTTTGTTCTTGCTTGGTGGCACCTTTACTCATACGGCATCTCACTCCTTCTCGGATGGGATCGCCTACGTATGGGAAGGGGGTGTTATACATAATACATCCAATTATATTAACATACTTCATAAAATAGTCCAATTATAAACCTAAAGGTACCACAAGTTCGGAATTCAAACATTGGAATCACCAAAGAAAACTCATTCAACACAACACATCTGTCACGCTTGCGATCCCTGTCGCGCTCGCGACAGAGACCATAGTCTCTTCGCTGCGCGCGCAGGACGGACTTCGCGATCGCGGGAAGGAGAGAAGGGCCCGGTTCTGTCGCGCTCGCGATGTTGTCACGATCGCGACAGAGGGCAATCATTGCTATCGCGGGGTCGCGACAAGTCGCGTGCTCGCGATAGCACAGGCCAACAATGTGCTCTGTCGCGATCGCGACGGTTGTCACGCTCGCGACAGAGAGCACACAAGCTATTGCTATCGCGGGCTCGCGACAGCGTCGCGTGCTCGCGATGGCACAGCATCGGAATCACCGGTCTCTGTCGCGCTCGCGACAGAGTCATGATTCCAAAAATCTGCAGAATTCTGCAGGATCTTTCCTTCCTCAAACTCATCCACAACACACGAAACATATCCAAAGGTCTCTTACCTCATCTCCAGCAAGCCACACATCATTGACAACATAAACACAACATTCGTATCAAGAATTTCAATAAAACATGCCACTAACAATATCCATTTACACAATCTATAATAACAACATTATTCATCAATCATCTCAATCGCACCCACGTTAAATGCATTCATACATATGGTACATTATACTTAGGTTACTCATGAGATCAACACATATCCACACTCATCCATAACCCAACCTTCACGGAGTTATATCTATTATTATTCACTTGATAAATCTCCAATTCTTAAACATACTCATAAGTTTTACCGAAGACAACTACTTATATAGTCATTTAATTACCCTAAAGATGCATAATAAGTTGAGGGGAAGGTACGGGATTGATCCGGGTCAACCCAGGGCTCAAAAATGAAGAAATGAAGGCTAAAACATACTTTTCTGTCGCGAGGTCGCGACACTGTCGCGATCGCGACAGAGGCTCTCCTCTGAAGCCAAACGAGACTGCTTAATGCCCCAAACTTGTATTGCCTAAACCGACCTCTAAACCTCATTTTTAGCCAAAACTTCCTTCTTAATAAATGTTCCCTAGGATGTTAAAGTTCAAATGCAACAAATATAAGATCAAAAGGACATATAAAACTCCAGATATGATCTCCACAACCCAGACTGTTCAAATAACCCGGCCCAAACAGAAACACTACGAGTTTGGTCAATTTTCTAGGTCTTAGAGCAAGAATTTGCCCAAGGCTATTTCTGAGACATTTAAAGGTATCGAAAACATGGTTCTAATGGCATAAGAATCACACTATTTAGAGGTCTATAACTATATTTAGGTCAAAAAAATACACAGAGCTCAAATAAAAACGGGACAGAATTGCCAAACTCGTGCATTTCAAACCAACCCTCATATACATTCATCTCAATCAAAAACAGGGATTACTAACACATCTACCCAAACTAATTCATGCATTTACACATACCAAAACACTCAAATTTTAGAGATTTAAACAATACAAACCCATTTACATCTTAAGTGAGAATTAGGGCACAACAACTCATAGATTCCAATTCATAAATCAAAGCTCCCAAACCTGATTTCTTTGTAGCTTCAAGACCCAATCTTTACCTTCTCTTTACCCTTGAGCTTTCTCTTGAAACCCAAAGCTTGCACAAAACCAAAACCCACAATTACTCTTCCACAAACTTTAACTTAAACAAAACCAAAGAAGAAGACAATCCAAAATCCAAACACAACATCCAAAATCTAACCACTTACCTCTTCAATCTTGCTCTCAACCACTTCCAAAACCAGCTCCAAACCCACACAAACAAGAGAGGAAACGCAAGAAACGGGAAAGAAGAGAAGAAGAGGAAGAACGGGAGAGAGAGAGAGAGAGGAGGGAGCCCCAACGTGAAATCTGCTCTCCCTCCCTTTCTTCTTTTCCTTTAACTCTTTTCCCATTAATTGCCCACCTACTAAGCCACTTGTCCCTCTCCAATTGGACCAAACACCCACTCACTTAACTTTTCCACTCTAAGCACCATACACAACACACACACAAACATTTCTTGAATAAATATCTTCAAGGCACCAAACTTGAGCCACACCCAATCATTACTTAAATCCCACTTATATCCAAGGCACCATACATACAACCCACACTATAAAACCCCTTAGTCCACTTATATCCTACTTCCATACACTACAAACACACTCCAACATTTCCCCTTTATAACCTACTTAATTAATTACTTTGCCATAAAATCCTTATTATCCAATTTTTCTCAAGCATAAATTACTGAAATACCCTTAAATTCCCGAGTTAACGCGCCAATTCCGATCAGGCCTGATTTGGGGTGTGACATGGAGCTTAGTCCCTAATGCTTCCTGTAGCTTCTTCTAGAATTGGAAAGTAAACCTTGGATCCCTGCCTGAAATGATGGAGGATGGCACTCCATGTAGCCTCACTATCTCATTTATGTAGATTTTTGCCAGTCTAGTCAGTGGATAATCCATCCGCACTAGTAGAAAGTGAGCCGATTTAGTATGCCTGTCAATGAGCATCCAAATAACATCATGTTTCTTCCTAATGAGTGGCAGTCCTATCACAAAGTCCATTGTCACTCGGTCCCACTTCCATTTTGGTATCGTGATAGGTTGGAGTAGTCCCGATGGAACTTGGTGCACCACTTTCACTTCCTGGCAAATTAAACACTTAGCTATAAATTCTGTCACATCTAGCTTCATACCTAGCCACCAGTAATGTGCTTTCAAGTCTAGGTATATCTTGTTACCACCAAGATGCATTGCATAGCTACTATGGTGAGCTTCTGTCAGGATATTCTTTCTCAACTCTACTTGTTCAAGAATACACAATCTCTGCTTATAATATAAACTGTCCTCAGCACTTAAAGTGAAATCACCATCTTGTCCATCCTGCACTCGATTGACAATAGCGATAAGTGATCATCTTATTTTCGAGCAGCTTTCACTTGCTGTAGAAAATCTGATTTCAATTGCATTTTAGCTATGATTGCAACATCCTTTGCTATGCCCAATCTAACATTCATAGCCTGACGGGCTACCATAAATTTCCTGCTAAGTGTATCAGCAACTATATTTGCTTTCCTGGGTGATAATCAATAATGCAATCATAATCCTTTATGAGCTCAAGCCATGTGTAAACACCAGGTCCCGAGGTGATCCAAGATCAGGATTACTCAATGATGAAAGTAAGGACCGATTTGTCGGCAATAAAGTGAGAATCGATCAACTCTCCTTGTCAAGTTTTACATCTGTACCACAATGCTTTTGAATTTTATTTACTCATATTTACTTTGGATTTTTTGTTTTGTTCATCGTTTTGATATCTATTTTCTCTTATTCGTTTTAGTTATTTTTATTTTATTTTTCTAGGGTTTTCGGTGGCCTGCCGCCGAATCAGCCTGTGCGGCAAGTGCGAGGCATAGCAGCCGCATGCGGGTGCGCACTAGGAGCAACTCGAGAGGCCTCTCCTCGCGCGTGGTGCACGGCGTCGAGGCGCGACACGCAGCCTCACCTAGCGTGCGGTGCGCGACGCGCGAGGCCGCACCTCGCGCATGCGGGGTGAGCCTGCACATGGGCGCATGACGTATGGCCACCCACTCGCGGGCAGGCTCCCTACTTTCCCTTTCGCACCTGCGAAACCTGATTTTTCAGCAATTTTAGGAACTGTTTCTTTCAAGTTTCAGGGGTTTTTTGGGGGAAAAAAATAGAAAGGGGCTTTTGTCCTTTCCCCTTTTGAGAAGAGGGAGGAAAATAAGAAAAGAAAAAATTTCGAAGAGAGGAGGAAGCTGGATTTTGGAGAGTGGCCAGAAGGAAGAAAAGAGAGTGCTCTGGAGAGAAAAGAGAAAAAATCTTTGAGTATTTTTAAAATCTCTTCCTTTAATTTTCTTGAAACCAGAAAAATATTTGGAGTTTGAACTTAGCTTGAGATAGGGAAATCTATTCCCTTATCTTGAGTTTATCATCAAACAAATCAACAAAAAATCATTTGTTTTCGTTTGAGTTTTTTTAAATTTTTGAGTTACTTCGAATTTGTTTTGAACTTTAACAAGGGGAGTCGGATTCAAACATCTTGCTTCCGTATTATCAAAATCTGAGGGTAAAGATTCTTGGACTCATTTTCCCATTATCTCATTTTATTTCAGTCCATCTTATTTTATTTTTCATGGTACTGATTATTGCATGAATATTAGTTTGATGAATGCATGCCCTTTTCTCTGAGTGTGATTTGTTGTTTTAATGTGATTTTTGCGATGATTTTTTATACGTCTAACTACTATTATTTTTTATTTCATGTTCATGTTGGTTCATTTCATGTTGGTTTATTTAATTTCATTCATTCTCATTATTTTTGTTAATATCATTACCACTACTGTTGACATTATTATGTTTATTATTATTATTATTCGTTGTTCTTGTCACTACCTTTGATATTCTCATTATTACTGCTAATATTATTATTATTAATGTTTTATTGTTAGTGCTATTATTATTATTATTATTATTATTATTATTATTATTATTATTATTATTATTATTATTATTGCTATTATTACCGTTATTATTATTATTTTTGTTACTGTCGTTATTATTATATTTTTGCATGTCTAATTTCTAATCCCTTTTGCACGTGAGCTGTTTTGTGTATTAAATTAATGTACTCAATTTAACCCATTTCACTTCCTACATGCATATTAACCATATTTTATATTTTTCTTGCCTTTATGTTTATAAGTTTGATTTTAGAATTTTTAGTAACCTTTTTGTTGTCGCTTTTCTTGTTTGGATAAAATGTGACGTTTACTTGTTTGAGTATCGTCGTGACCACACGGAGGGATCATGGCACGTAGGAGACTACATCACTTGGGTGAGACCTTACCTACCCCTTGTTTATGTGATTGCGTTTATTTTGCAAATCAAATAGTTTTATTTCATACACGTGCCATTTAAAAAATCACAAAAATATCTTTATAACTAAATTGAGATTTTTACTAATAAAGTGGGACCAATGTCCTTGATTTTAGTCAAGGAATGCAAAATGTCACGAATTAAAACGAACTCATCCTGGTTTTCAAACCAATAGCCGAAATAACTCTTCGATTCCTCTTTAAGTGAGCATGAAGGAACCAATGTTTCTAAAGCGAATAAATATCCCGATTTATGCATGTAATCCCTTTTGTTTGGTTTTGTTTGATTGTTTAAACTTTATGTTTATGTACATCTTGTGGGCCCTTGTAATTAATTATTTTTGGGGCAATTTCATTTAGCTTTCTTTCATTTGGGGATTGTATTTTGTCCCAATTTCCATTTTAATTTTGTTTTACTTTTTTTTTCGTTTGGGGGATTGTATTTGTCCTAATTTCTCCTTTGTAAATGGCATGTTTGCATATTTAACCACTTTCTTTACAGCTTTCATTTTATCGCTTCCT
Source organism: Excoecaria cochinchinensis (assembly GCA_947683425.1). Classification (NCBI taxonomy): domain Eukaryota; kingdom Viridiplantae; phylum Streptophyta; class Magnoliopsida; order Malpighiales; family Euphorbiaceae; genus Excoecaria; species Excoecaria cochinchinensis. Next base: position 19,175,948 of record CANTUQ010000119.1, read on the forward strand.
TGATGCTTGAAATGCGCTTTTAATAAATTGCACTAATAGCATGAGAAGAGAGATGGAATTTTCAAATCTAAAAACTCATTTATAATTAACCAAGGAATAAATAAGAGTGGAGTTCCAAACACCTTCTCTGGTTTAGACCATAGAGGTTAGATGACCTTTTCCCAATTTCTAGTAAATTGGGTGGCGACTCCAAAATACCTCAAAGGTGCCTAAAGGTTTCGTGAGACGAGATGAACTTCCCTAATGTTCTATTGGGTGGGGATTCCAAAATATCTCATGTTACCGAAGATCAAATGACGCGAACCAATCCCTCGAGCCCTAAAAGCAGGCTCCATGAGGGCCTTTCCGGTTCGGCGCACGTCACACCATGGACTCTGTCTTAAATTAAGCTCCTTTTGTGTGAGCAAGTATTTTAGACTTTTATGATCTGTGTAGATATAACACTTTTCACCATAAAGATAATGACTCCAAATCTTCAATATAAAAACAATGGCTATAAGCTCAAGATGATGTGTGGGATAGTTTTTTCATGAGTCTTGAGCTGTCGGGAGGCATATGCAATCGCCTTGCCTTCCTGTATCAATACACATCCCAATCCATTCTTGGAGGCATCACTGTAGATCACAAGGTCTTTACCAGGTTCAGGCTGTGTTAACACTGGAGCTTCTGTCAACATGTTTTTAAGCTTTTCAAAGCTTTCCTGGCATTTATCAGTCCATTCAAACTTGACATGCTTCTGTAGTAAATGGGTTAGTTGTGCAGCAATGATGGAAAAACCCTTCACAAACCTTCTATAGTATCTTGCCAATCTAAGGAAACTTCTAACTTCTATGATATTCTTAGGAGTTCTCCACTGTAGGATGACTTCCATTTTCTTTGGGTCGACCTTTATTCCTTCTCCTGACACTACATGCCCAAGAAAGACACTTCATTCAGCCAAAACTCACACTTGCTGAACTTAGCATACAACTGTTTTTTCTCTCAATGTCTGTAAAATAATCTGTAGATGCTTATCATATTCTTCTGGCGTCTTTGAATACACCAGAATATCATTAATGAAAACTACTACAAACTGATCCAAATAAGGATGGAAAATCCTATTTATTAGGTCCATAAAAGCTACTGGGGCATTGGTCAGTTCAAATGCCATTACTAGAAATTCATAGTGGCTATATATGGTGCAAAAAGCAGTATTGGGCACATCTGGTCCTTTTACCTTAAGCTGATGATAGCCTGACCTCAAGTCAATCTTTGAGAACACATATGTTCCTTTTAACTGATCAAACAAGTCTTCAATTTTTGAAGGGGACACTTGTTCTTAATTATCACCTTGTTCAGTTGTCTGTAGTCGATGCAAAGTTTAAGTGATCCATCTTTCTTTTTCTCAAAGAGTACCGGTGCTCCCCATGGCGATACACTAGGCTTAACGAAGCCTTTATCAAGTAATTCCTGCAGCTGGATCTTCAATTCCTGAAGTTCTACTGGTGCCATTCTGTAGGGAGCAATGAAGATGGGTGTAGTGCCTGGCTACATCAATAGTGAATTCAACTTTCCTGTTAGGTGGTAAAGCTGATAATTCATCAGGGAAGACATCTAGGAACTCGCACACTGTATGGACATCTGCTACTTTTGGTCCCTCCTTTTTAGCTGCCATTGCATAAGCTAAGTAGGCAATACATCCCTTTCTTATTAACCTTCTAGCAGCTGTAGCAGAAATAACGTTGAAAGCAAGTCCATCCGTTCACCCACTATAATAATCTCCTAATCATTTAGAGTTTTAAGAGCCACCCATTTGCACTTACAGTCAACAGTAGCTTGGTGGGTGGATAACCAATCCACACCCAGAATTACATCGAACTCACGGAAAGTTCAATCAAATTGGCCAAGAAGGTATAATTATGTACACTAATAGGACAATCTCTATACACTCTATTCACCACAACATTATGTCCCAATGGATTGCTCACTAAGATGTCCTAGTCTAACTGTGAATCACTCAACCCTTTTCCCCATGCAACATCAGTGTTTACATAGGAGTGTGTGGAATTAGCATAAATTGAATCAAATAAAAGCATGAATTTACCTACAATCACGTCTATTGCATCCTCCTCTTCCTTGGCTCTCACTGTATAAGTACATCCTATGGCTCGCCCTTATGCTCCCTATGAAGGCTGAACAGAAGGCCTAGATGCAGCTGGATTAGGGGGGTACTCCCCTACCTCGACCTCTAGGTGCAGAAGGTGCAATGCCTTGTGCGAGAGATGTTGTTGTAGATGCTTGAGCAGTTGGACAATCCCTTACTTGATGATCTTTAGATCCACATTTGAAGTAAGCTCCAGTCAAGTATCTACATTCACCCACATGGGATCTACCGCAATGGTCCCAAGTTGGGGTAGCACCACTTCCTCTAACTCGAGGTGTGTTGCCTATGGAAGTAGCAAGGGCATTACTGCAGCCTGGAGCTCTCTGGCTGCGTGCTGGTGCTGTAGATGCACTACTTTGTGAAGGTGGAGGCCCTTTGGATTTCTTACTCTGTCCCCCTATACCACTGGATTGTCCTGGCTTTCTTTTCTGTTGAAACCTTGACTATCTATTAACTTCATCTGACTAAATGGTTTCTACTTTCTCAATTGCTTCCACTAAAGATCGCATATCAGCATGTTTCTGTGCACCAATAATCTGCCTGATCCTGCTGTGCAAACCCCACTCAAATCTCTGACATAACTTCTCTTCTGTCAAGTTGTAATCATCCATATAAGCACTCAGATGTTCAAATTCGCGTTCATATTCTGATACTGTCTTATTCCCCTGTCTAAGCCTCCAAAAAGCATCTTGCATAGCAGGTACATGCTCAGTCCCTATGTATTTCTTCTAAAACTGTCTCAAAAAGAACTAATACGTTAACAGATCAATAGGAGTATACTTGTAACACCCCCTACCCGTACGTAGGCGAACCCATCCGCGAGGGAGTAGGCAGTCGTACGAGCAGGTGTGCTACCGGACAGAAGCGATACAAAGCACAAATATAAGTACGTAAGAATTTAAAACTTTAAGGAGCAAAAACTGAACATACATAATTCACAAATGCGCATACATTAAGCGAAAGCATATACCTATACAAACCTACAACCATACAACATAAGCCTCAGACGAAAGATAGGACAGAGAAAATACTTAAGACATAAATATAAAATATTTATGCAGTCCAAAATATTACATCAGTATCTTTACTTATTATTACATATACATATTATACATAAATACAAATCCCAATTACAAAGGCTGAACAAAGTACAAAAATTCTAGTTCCTATTTGGCCGACCCTTGCAGATGCGCGACTCGAACAGAACCAAACCTGCCACCTGCACGGGAAAAGAACCCGTGCTAAGCGATAACGCTTAGTGGGGAAACACACAAGAAATATGGGCGGCCATTAACAATGGTCGCCAAGGCATAACACATGCAAATGGAATATGTGGACATTCATAACACATATAATATTATACTTGCATATAAAAGCCGTGCGTTAAGAGGATCATATCCACATTCATCAATGATCATTCAATAGTCAATGTCGCATTTTCACACAAACTAGTTCACATGCTAAATCCATAATAGTTAACAGTATAAACTCACATTCATATACATACTAATTTACATGCTTATAACCACAATCGATTATATTCAAACGCAGTTACAATACGATATATATGAATAATCGCACACAATAGGCATGTTTGAGTCACATTTAACCCATTCAGAGATTCATAATCACATTCGAATTCATAACTGATTCACATGACTTAAATCTTACACATTCGGATATCATATTCTCATATTCGTATCAGACAAAGCAAACCAAAATACCTGCTGACTCATAATAGTGGATAACGAGTATACAGACATCACCTTACGGGTGCGAATCGAGTACTGACATCACCTTACGGGTGCAAATCGAATACTGACATCACCTTACGGTGCGAATCGAATATCAATTTCATTTTCACATTCAAAAACATTTTCATTAGGGACCTTAAACAAGATCCAAACACATTAAAGGGTTCGCAAGGAACCAAACGGGGGACCTGATCAGGGTCCAGACATCCAAAGGGCTACAGCTAAAAGACTCTATTAGGCATGCCTAACTATCCACTAGACTGACTCTCGCAGGTCTTGCATCATTTAAATCATGTGTCAAATCAGACAGTATATAAATATCATCATACTTAATCCAGAGTATAGTAGACATATAAAGAAATTCATAATATCAGCCATGCATCATATTATTCGTATTACAAAGCATACAATATAATTCCATCAACATGCTTTAGCACTATTCAATATTCTAAAATTTATCAGAGTCAAATATGGAAACATTATCAGGCCAATCACTAACTTAACATTCAAACTTTACTTTTAACAACTAACCACTCTTTACAAAAAATAGGGTAGGTCACGGTCACAACCAGATTGGTTGTCACCGTGACATAGCAAAACTCTCGGCAGAATGCAATCTTGGGGTACCTCACGGTAGTAACCCATTAGGTTGTCACCGTAACATAACCACACACCCAAAACAGAATGCACTTTTGGGGTACCTCACGGTGGTAACCCATTAGGTTGTCACCGTGACATACCTACTGCCCAAAACAGAATGCTATTCCTCACACTTTATCATATCATTCATACCAACTATTTGTACATTTATATAAATACTTACTTACCCGATTTGCCACATTATGGGTCTCCATTAAAAAGAGGAATTCATAAGCTAAAAGCATTAAATCACATTTACCATTATCATATTATATAATCACTCAAATATCCACATGAACCATAATAGCATCATAGATATCTTGCATACTAATACATTCTAATAACATTTATTATCAATGCATGCATCATATAATATTGTTAGGCGATTACTTCAATCACACATTCACTGCTCATATCCTATATATATATTTCATTAATCAAACTCATTTCATTTGATGTCTTTCATGTGTATATAACTTAAATCTCAATTCACAATTATGTACACATTGTTCATATTATACAGGCTCATATAGATTAAGGTATTATAATCCTCAATAATTTCATTAAACTTGACTTGATTTTATGACATACAACTACACAACATTACTTCATTTGTTTGCTATTAATCTTAATCCTATTCATATTTATTTTCCAAGTGATAACTATTCTTATACTCATTTAATAGTTCTAAACATGCATCGGATAGTTCCTAAAAAGTTTCGGTGCAATACGGGTTCAATTCGAGAAGAAAAACACATAAAATGGTCAAAACAGAAGGGTTCATGGTGGTAATGAATTTGTTGTGACCGTGAGGTCCAAAACTAAGCATTCTACCTTCTCTGGGCATTGGTCACGGTGGTAACCATTTTGGTTGCCACCGTGACATACCCAAAAATAGCAAAACAGAAACAAAAAGTCAGGTATGCTTTCCACTTCCAACTTTAACCGCTTAAACCGACCTCTAAACCTCATTTTTAAGCAAAACGTCCTCTTAACAAATGATCCTTAGGATGTTGGCTTTCATATAGAACAAATTTCAGGTCGTTTGGACACATAAATCTCCAAATATGATCAAAACAACCTATACTGCTCCCCTGAACCCGGCCAGAGAAAATAGCTCTACTTCATGACCACTTTTGGGACACTTAGAGTTAAAATTAGCTCAAACTTATTTCTAACACATTTGTAGGAATATATCTTATCTTTCCAACGGTACTAGTTTCATACCATTTGGAGTTCTACAACTCCCAATATAGCTTAATAACCGAAGAAATTTCAAGTGCATTCTAACCCAATTTTTCACCCAAAAATTCTATTCACATGCACAAATGAACAATTTAAACCAACACTTACTACCATCATCACATATCATCAACAACACATTCAAGAAACTTATATCACACATGAATATACTAAAATTCATATATATAATAGAGAGTTTCCCAAACCTCTAAGAAGCACAACCCACTATCCTCTTCAAGCTTTAATCCTCAATCTTTTCCTTTGTCCTTCTTTCTCACTTCAATCACTTGCAAACAATCAAAACAATAACTCTATTAATCCAAGCAAAACCCCCACAAAACCCATTCCAATCACGAGAGAAGAAGAAGAAGAAACCCAAATAAACATTCAGCTACTAACCTCTTAGAACCCTTCAATACTCAAACCCTAGCTCAAAGCATCCAAAAGCCAGCACATGCAAAGCAAGGGAGAGCAAAAATGGGAAGGAGAAGAGAACGTGAGAGTGAGGGAAAGAGGGCAAGAGCTGATGGCTTCTAAGGAAAGCCAAAGAAAATCTGCCTTCTCTCTCTCCAATTCCCTTCAAATGCCATTAATGCACTCACCCACCAAATCCACTTGGCAACCATGCATTGGACCCAACAAACCCACTTTGACTTTATGCACTAACACACCATACAACACATGCACCATAGTTGCTCTCTCAAATCAACGACTTAAATTCCATGGCACTAAACTCCACTCACACCTAATAATCTCTTATAAACTTAACATCTTGAGTACCATACTCACAAACCACTAGATCAAACCACAACAAATACCCTACATCTATACATCACATGCACACCAAATAATTTCCCCTCACTTAACTTATTTAATTAATTACCTTGCAATTAAATCTTCATCATCAAATTTACTCATGCACAAATTACCGAAATACCCTTCACTTATCCGACTTAGCTTGTCGATTCCGACTAGGCCCGATTTGGGGTGTGACAATACTTGTGGAATGAATCCCACCACTCAAAAGTGGGGCACTGCAACAACGCAAATGTGCCTTCAAACATCTACTCGGAAGGGCTATGAGTAATCTCATACAATGTCTTAGTCCTGAATAACCATTCCTCAGTCTGCACAGGTGTCAAAGGATAACGACCATAAAAATCTTCTGCTCCCAATCACTTCAACTACTTCAAAATCGGCTTCCTTTTGGGTGGAGCAGGAGGTTGTACCTGTGTTTGTGGCTTGGCAGGCTGTCCCTGACCAATTTGCAATCTTTGTTGTATATAATTAGCCATTAGATTCAGGAAATTTGGTTGTGGTGGTGGAGGTGGCGAGACAACTTGTAGTTGTGGGGCCTCTACTCGCCTAGCACTAATGGAAGCCTCACTCTCGACATCACCCTCATGGCGACTTTGATCAGATACCCCAATGACATTTGCATTTAGTATTTAGCATGTATATGCATTAAATCAAATCATTTAAACCCCACTCCGATTTTAGAATTGCCTTAACCGAGCTCTGATACCACAAAATGTAACACTTTTAATTCACTTATATTGTACGTACACTTAGCTTGCTTAGGCGATTAATATGATTGTTTGAAGTACAACTATTATCGATTCATTGCTAAAACGAGAATTTTTTTTTTCTGCTTGCATAACCCCACTTACTTCCTTAGTCATAATTGCGTATCACTTAAGTTTATTCTTTTACTCATAATTGTGTACGTTCTAATCACTTAAGTTTATTCTTTTTAATATCCTTTGCCGATTGACATATAACTGTCTTATTTACTATTTATTTGGTCAACATTTCGACAATATAAAGCCATAAATATATAACATATCATCCGGCAAACCAAACAATTCCACAACCCATGAAAGGCACAACAATTCATATATCACAATACATTCTCATTATAGTCTCAAAATAAGTCATCCATCACACTCATACCATACTTGTTCAAAATACTTAAAATATCCATACCAAACTACTACAACCCATTACACATAACTAAACTCATTAATTAATTTACATATACATGCTATATATGCATATCCAAAATGTCTTTCAAATCTTGCTTGTGAACCTGCTCTCAAATTCTCCCTGTATGCTTGCTTCAGGCTCCTAATTTATACCTACATGCGGTAAAATAAAACTACGTGCTGAGCATTTATTATACTTATCGGTGGATACATATCCAAAATTTTTCATTAACAATTCATGCATATGTACATACACAAGGGCATATATGCTAGTTCAAGCATCAACATAATTAATTCCAACCAATTATATTAATATCATTTATATTACTATTATTAACATAAACATTATCTATCATGCACATTATTATTATGTACAATATAATTACCATCATTATTATAAATAAACCTTTATTTCATCTATGTGTCCATATTTCTTTAATAATTACACTTATTAATTACAACTCTCATCAAATTTCAACTCAATCCCTTTATCAAGCATATTATAGACAATTTAAACTTTAATCCCTTAATTCCATCAAATTTACGATTTTGCCCTCCATTGTCACTATAATTACAATTATACCATTTCTTAACTACATTTTACACTGAACTCATTATTATCACGTAAAATTTCCATTTAGTCCCTAAATGTTATTTTTATATCAAATTACCTTTTTAGCCCGTATTTTATCACCATTTTACCTAATTTACCATTTGGTCACTTATTTTTCCATATTTACCCTTTAATCTCAATACTTTACGCAATTACCATTTTACCCCTATTTCTTTTAAATGTTTACAATTTGGTCTCTTTTCACTCCATTTTCTCTTATAAACACTTATTCACTCATTCCAATACATTTCAATTATTTGGCTCCTAGTTTCATCTCGGTAGAAATCTCCGTACCGGATACACGAGATTAGACCCTACAGGTCCACTATACTATAAAGTGACCCCAAATGACCACCCATGTACTGTCACTGTAAATCACTGTACACTATAAGCATTATATCACTACTCTATCGTTATTAGTCTACCCAAGCGAGTCGCCATGACCCGCACCGCGATATGGTATCCCTACGGTTAGCCGATGATATCTTGACCTAGATTTGACTATTAGACTACTAAGCGCAATTGTATTATTCATTTTTGTTCACTTTTCATTATGCAATTAACTTAATTTGATTGACATTATTCCTTTCATTTAGGCACACCATTAGGCCTATACCACCATTCCACTACAATTATTTCTTTTTCTACTAAACTAAATATCACTTCACTATTATTTATTTCTAACTCTATTTTTTCCATTACCTCATTCAAAAATGTCATAATTCATAATTTTCACTTAGTGCATAATACATTATCAACATAAAATATATTCAGTATTAATCTAAAAATTCCAAATAAATTAATATGCACTCCATTTCATCCCTACATTCATTTTTAGGCATTATAATCATTAACTTAGAAATTTACATACTAAAATCCACTTGTAATGCATTCGGCCAACACTCAAATTTTTCCTCCATAATTCTTTTTCTTCCATTTATTTTATAATCCACTAGATTATATGTTAATTAACATAAATACATGCTTATATGCCATTAAACATGAAATTATACTATGATAAATCTAAATACCATATTCGGCCATCTTTTCATACAAATTTATTCTTTCAATTTTAACCATTCAAATCATAATTTCTAACCTCCATTAACATGTTTATAACCTTAATTTCAATTATACATGCATTATCCATACAAACACATAACTTACATAAAGTTAAATTTAAACAATGTCATGGAAAATTAGAGATTTTGTATCCATTAACCTCAAAATCTTGTTCTATGCGTTCTAAACCTCATTTTCTTTGCCTTTCCCCTTTGAAGGCCCTTCCTCTTTCATGTTACCTAACGTGTCTGAATTCACCATGGTAAGAAATCACAATTTTTTTGCTTCCTTTATTCAATATAACCACAAAACCATGCTCTACAACCTTTAATCTACCCATATGAACCTCTAAATTAAATTATAGAACTCAATTTCACTTACCTGAATTTTGAAACATAAATTTCTCTACCCACTTTTTTCTTCTTTCACTTCAAATGTACTCTAGAGATGATTTCCAATCAAAGGAGGGGTTGAAGTTTGATTGAGAGGCTTTAATTTTATGGGATTTATGGAAGAGAGTGAAGAAAATCGTTGGAGAGGAAAAGATGAGGGTTTCAGCCAAGCTAGGGGAGAAAGAGGGAGAAATAATTCTGCAATTCTGATATTTCCATCTGATATATATCCTCTAAATGGGTTGGGTTCGATTCAACCAAATGAGTCAACCCAATTTTAAGTCCAAGTGTACATAATTACCCATTACTTGGCCTTAATTTATTTCATTTACTTCCCAAGTTAAATTCCTACCAAAAGTGATTTCATAATTATTAAAATATATTAATTAGCCTATATAAAAACTTTCAGCTCAATCGGAGTCCATTTGCAGTCCTGTTCACTAATACCGGTCCGATTAACCAATTTTCGGTGATGCCGTAAAATTACTTTTTCACTGTCAAATTATTCTCCATATTATTTAGAGTCAATCTATGCCTTCAGATAATTTTTCAGAAGTCATTTGCTATTTTTAAATGTTTGGTCAAACCCAAAATCAAACTAGTTACTATTTGAACCGAAACTGTAACTTTTTCTTATTTTCGATTTTTGAGAACTTATTTGACCTCATTTTCACTTCAAATTTTATTCTCGGACTCGTGGTGACTAATATTTGCCGATAGTCAAATAAAATATTTTTCGCTTTCAGGTGTATTTTCTACCTCAGGTGTGTTGTCCACACTTGGAAAATATTGTTCATGACTACCGAGATTTTCAGGCCATTACAGCCAGGCCCGTTTGGGTCACTATATTAGACCTCATTTAGGTCGCCATCTGTATGTGATATGATAAAAATGTGATATGTGAAGTACCCTTGGGTACCTTTTGTTCTGTTTTGTATTCCCTTTATCCACTTCCTTAGGAAGGCAGGCAATACTTTGAAAAAATGAATATTAATTGAATAACATGAAATATGAACGTAAATGAATATGTCAATATGTGTGTTCACTTCTTATGCATATTATTATTAATGTTTACTTTAAATTGAGCAATTATGTATATTATTATTAATATTATTACATATATATGTGTTATATTGATATGTATACCTTATATGCGTGTGACTATGCATTGATGACCGGTGTAAGTGGTCGTCCATCTCACGTTTGCTCCCCACTAAACTTTTGTGCTTAGTACGGGTGTTCCATCCATGCAGGTATGAAAATAGAATTAAAGCCAAGGACATCCCGCATCCTCAAAGGCTGACACGGTAATAAGAGCTCCTTGTGTAGGTTTTTGGTATTATGTTATTATATGTAAATGTAATCATTTTTATTGTAAATATGTAACTTGAATAAGTAATTTGAACAATATGTATATAAGATAACTTTTGTTATGTATTGAAATTTTGTAATTCTGAATATAATGTGATGTATGGAATTAAGTTTATGTAATTATCCTGTGGCACCCTTGACCTATCAGTTTAACCTACCACGGGATGGTGTGGTTTACTATGTACGGGTAAGTGGCGTTACAACTTTTGGAAGGGCACCTTAGATAAGGAAAATCACTTGAAATATGTAGATCAAAGGAATAATCAAAGTTTGATCAAGTGGTCTACTTAATAGATCAGGAACGAAATTTCTATCTCCTTTAAATAGTTGTACATCAAAATCATATTTACTGAACTATTCTTTCTAACAAAGTAATTGTGGATAAGGAATAGTTTTCCTTTTGAATTCCAGCATTCTTGGAAAAGATAAGCAATCCATAATGACTGTGAAATGTTGACCAATGAGATGAAAGTCAAACTTCTTTATGCTATATTTAACTACTAAGATTTCTTTAAAAGTAGAATGATAATGATATTCTACGGAGGTAAACTTTCCACTAGCATGAGCAAACAATCATTCCTTTCCACCAATTTCTTCAAGGAGAAGAGCTCTCCAAAACTTATCACTAGCATTTGTTTGAAGAATTTTCTTTCCTTCGGAGGGAATACGTAAAGCTGGTAAATGTTGGACTACTGTAGTTTGATCTACAGTCCATAGGGGAGGATTTTTCTTAAGCATTTGTCTAAGAGGATCAGCCTTCTTGGTGAATTGTGGGATGAAATCTCCTAGTAATTTGCAATCCCTAAAATGGTTGTATTTGCTTATGAGAAAGATTTCATTAGGAAATTTCAACAATTCTAATCCAATGTACTCTCCTGGCTAATAAGCTCCATTTTTAAAATTCATACCTAAGAACTCAATCTCATATTTGACCAGATGCATCTTTGATGGAGAAATCATTACTCAATACTTCAAAGTAATCTCCTTGAACTGTTGAAGGAGCTGATGATGTGCTTCTTCAGTAGAGGAATATAAACGGATATCATCAATATATACCAATGCAGAATGGAGAATTGGCTTATAAATTTTGATCATAGCCTTTTGGAAAAGAGGGGACAACTTTCAAGCCAAAGGACATGCAGAATGGAGAATTGCCATTAATGGCAATTGAAATGTACGAGCTAATGTATCGTTTACGACAAACTATATGTTTACTCGTATTAAAGTATAGGGATTTACCAATATTAGTTGGTTCAAATGGTTTGGCACATGTTACCCTCAAGTAAGGTCTCGAGTTCAAATCTTGTGAATGGCAAAAAATTAATACTTGAATAGCTTTTAACCCTATAATGGACCAATCTAGCTCGAACTGAATGATACCAATAATTATATAAAAAAAATATAGAGATCTAATTAAGTTTCTTTTTTTTTTTTTTTTAGAGATTCAATATAGAAAATTTAAAAAATTCAGAGACTTAAAAATGAGTTTTGCCTAAAAAAAATATAATCATCCATAGCTTAACGTTAGTATTACATAATTGCATAAACTCAACACACATCAAACTGTCCTAAATTAAATTCAAGAAGTAAAATGCCCAAGGAGCGTTTATTCTTCAGTATGCAAATGAGAAGTGGATAAACGCACCTCATTGTTAACACGTTTGAAAAGAATGTATATTATGACATGATTTAATAAATTTTTGATAAAAGAAAAAAGTAAAAAAAATAAAAATAATTTTGATGAAAGTGACATGTGATTAGAGTTAAATTAGAATACGTAAAAGTTGTTAAAATTATAAAAATCATAGAAAATCACGCAAAACTATCAATTTGATGGTTTAAAAATTTAGACAAAATCAACTCATGAGATAACCATACCATACCGTTCCTATGAAATGACCATCTTCCCGAACAACCAATTGACCAATATCACACCATACAATCTCTAACCATGATCTAAATAAGGGATAAAGCTCAAAACTTGAGCCGAAGCAACTACCCAAGCATAATATGACTTGTTACACTGATTTTTTTTTTTCTTTTTTGAGGATGTTATACTGATTTTGTTGTATCCTCTTTTCAGTAGGATTTTTCGTGCAATTTCTCACCATAAAGATATTTCATATTTGTGAAATTTAACTTGATATGGTAAAAGCCCAAATGTGCACTAAGCAAAGCCTTTCAATTAATCATGTATTCTAGATTTGTAAACTAATTCTTTTCAAGTTTACATAATGAGAAAACCCGCTAGTCAATTAAAACTTATTTTGTATTTATAGCTGGCTTTTTTTTACTTCTAATCTACCAAAACCTGGTGTGGTTCAATTCATAATTAACCAAGTAATAAATTAAGAAACTATATGCTACATATATTGATTGTTAGTTTGAGACAGTTTCTAACACTAACTGTTTTATCATTTTCATTCAAGTAGATATAGGAACAAAGTAAAAAAACACCATTTCCAGCTGCCTAGTTGTCTCCAACATCTATATTCAAAAATTCCAAATACTTGCATAAAGTCTAAGAAATGAAAACAAGGGACATGAGAAATGCATTTAGATAACTACTACCTTATATATTCTTCTTGCCATCAGATTGTGACAAAGTCTGACCAATAGACTCCAATTGATTCCGCAGGTTTTGATTGTCCTCTAGCAAGCGATCATACTCCATAAGGAATCCTTCCGATCGTTTTCGCAAAGTCTCTACTTCAGCTTCTGCAGCCTTTGCCTCCTTTGCTTTTGCCTCGCATTCAGTTTCAAGATTTTTGATTTTAGTTTTTAGGGTATGGATTTCTTCCCCCAGTGCCTTGGCATTCTCTGTACTGCCATTTTTCCCATCATCAAGCCCTCGGCCCTGTTTCTTAGCAGCCTCCATTGTCTTCCTAAGTAAACGTAATTCTCTAATGTAGTGATGCAATCTGTCTATCATTAATGAGAGGAAAAGCAAGAATCCTGCATAAAATTATTTGTGTTCAAATCAAACACTATACCTTTAAGCAACCAATAAGCAATCTTTGAGGACGGGAATCATTAATCAAAGATAGAATTAAGTTAAAGACCACCATGCAGCAATCTATAAACTTTTTATCAGAGTATCCATATGAACGCGATGTTCACATTCATAAAATATTGCAGAGTATGCTCTTCTCAAATTATTTCTCATGACATGCTCTTTTCAATTTGCATGGCGTAACAGAGCACTCACATGATTTTCAACCCAGAATCTTAACTTCGTGGAAATATTAGTCAATTGGAAACCAAAAACCATACCACGTTGATGAATTCTCATCCTCCTTGACCACATACAGATGGACGAATCCAATTCTCCTGTTGTCTCTCTATCCAAAATTTTCCAAAGAGAATATGAAATGAACCCATGCAAATGGTTCGTCAATATCTCATAAATGCAATCTACGCTAATAAGTAATGGGAAAAAAAATTTCCGTTGCCATTGATTTTTCAGCTATCAAATCTAGATTCAATTTTCACTAGTCTCTGATATATTTTTCCTATGATGTTAGGCCCCTTTCTTCCAAACAATATATAATTGCCTCATCTTAGGAATTGCACCTGCTCCCACATTATGCCATGCAGACTTAACATGGGATCTTGAACAAATTAGCAGGAATTTAACCTCATCCGTAACTCCAGGGACTCCATTTTGGGCAAGGCTTTTGTCCCTATCCTAGCCCAACCTAATTGAGGCCCACAACCACAGTGGACCTGGCTTGAAACTTGCATTTTGGGTAAGGGGGAGCTAATTTGTAAGATGTACCAGGATAATATGTCAGACAACAATATTATCATTCTAAATAAACAATTGAGTTAAGCTTGTTTTCTTTGTAAATAGATTGTAGCATGTTAATTGTGTACCGACAATTATTATATTGCCCTATAAATAAGATCAATAGAATTGAAGCTTTCAAAATGTTCCATATGGTTGCAACAGGTAGTGCATATCTAAACTAAATATGACATACATATTTAGCCTTGCTCTCTTGACTTGCTTATTCAAAAGGTATCCCATATTACTCTTAGTTTAACAAGCAACGGAACAGAGAAAATAGAGAATTTAGATGGGCCTAAAAGAGTAGGTGGGCAAGACTTTTATTGCACTAGCTATAAAGCTCCCTTTGGGACCTAAAATAATCCAAAATTTTAAATTAGGTAAGCAGTACATACATTACCCAGTATGAAGGATGCACTACCAGATGGAACACATATAACTCCTCAACCCTCATGCTAAAGTGCAATAACTAATCTCTCTATTTCCAACAAAATTATCACATTAGGATTGCAATTAATTACAATTTTACAATCATTAGCATTGAACAACAGAAAATAACTCACAAATAATTGGCCTTGCATATGAATAACTTTGATAAAAAGAAAGTGTATAATAATAGTGATGAATTGTAATGATCCAACTAATTGACTAAGGTTAAAGCATCCGAGTGTAGAGAAGCCTTGATAGTTGACAGATATCCAAAATGTAGGAATCAAGAAGATAGACCTCCAGATGTTTGCCCTGGCCCAAGAGCACGAAGAATAGAGGATTGGGAGAGGTTGCAATTGTCTTGCTACAACTATCTCATAAGCAAAGTTCGAAAATGGCAGACAATGTAGAATAATCATGTTTCCAAAATGTTTCTACATCAGAACATACCAGAAATCAATATAGTTCTGAGTGAGTTGATAAGAGACAGTAATTCCAATAACTCTCACTAATCTAACACACTTCTTGGAATCTGAACCCAAAATTAACTAAATGAAAGAGTCCATTCAGTCCAATTTGTGAACAGATTTTCCGTACCTCTAAAATTACATAACTGCAAAATTAAAGGGGGAAAAAAAACCTACAAAATCCCTTTCTTCCAATGTAAGCAATCAGATAAAAGTGAGTTCTAATATCCCATCCGCTATTCAAACAAGACTAACAGTATTTGGGAAAAAGAAAAACAAAAGAAAAGGGAAAAAAAAAAACAACTAAAGCATTCAATTTTAACATCAACTTAATCCAATTGCAAGAAATTCAGCAGCCAAAAAAGAAGAATTAAGCAAAAAAGCACTCTTTGATGACCAAAATGAAAGTAAAAAGAAGAAAAGAGAATCACCCATGAGAGAAGCTTCAAGCAAGTGCTTAGACATGAGAACCTGATCAGTAGGATTAGGAGTACCAGCTTCGATCGTACGATTCTGGATCTTGACCATACTATAAACACTAGACAAGAGCACAACAAACACAGTCGCACCAACGGTCTTCACCATAACAGGGCCTCTCCCTCGCTTGACCCGATCCAAAGTCAAGATCACCAGCTTTCTCAATGGAGTTTTGAACAGGAGCGTCAAAATCAGCCCCATTTGCGAGAAGATTACGGTATAGAGCAGTTGTATCATGTTGCGTTGCTGTTGATAGAGACGCAAAGAGTCGATAAAAACGGATTAGCAGGAGAATGGTGAAAGATTTTTCTTTTTTCTTCTTCTCTCATATATACACATAGAAAGAGAGAAAGCAAGCCACGAAGAGATGAGAAAGGCAGTTTAAATTTGGTAAAAGGCTAATTAGTGTGTTGGGCGCCGAGTGGCGATTTCCTAACGCGCGTAGGGGGCGTAGCTGTACTGGGTGTAGGCCAACCGAAAATGACGGTTCCATGCCCATGTGTATGTGTATAAAAGTTTAGGCAAAAAAGCATCCTTTTTTTTCGGAATTATCAAATTTATATAAAATAATTACATAATTTAGTATACATTGAGACATAAATTTTTATTTTTATTTTATTAAATTTTTAATTAAATCCTAAATGTATCGAAATAAAAATTTAACAATAATAAAAATTTAATGATATAAGGTCAAAAGTATATTTTTACGCCTAACAATTTTTCAAATGTGTAAATTTATTTTTAACATTTATTTTAAAATAAATTTGCCCCTGCATTTGTAAAATTAGTGATTTTTGCCCCACCATCAATTAGAGCTAACTTTGACCGTTAATCTATTAGTTGGCAGCTGACGTGAATCGAATGGGACACATGTCACACATATATTGAATACGTCAGCTACACGTGCCCAACGCATGAATCAAATATTTAACGTTTTTCCAAACGTACAAATTTGCTTCTAACGTTTGTAAAATTTGAGATTTTTAATTTTACCGTCAATTGCCGCTAACTTTAACCGTTAATATGTTAGTTGACCCCTTATGTGGATCAAGTGAGAAAATTTACCACCATTTTTAGCAATGGAGCTAAATTTTCAATTTAACTACCATTTTAGCAACGAAAATCCATTCCGGCGCTATTTTCTCGTAGCTATTTCACATTTTTCTTGTAGTATATATTTATAAATATATATACCAACTTACGAATCACTTACACCCTATCCAGATGGGACGAATAAGTTAAGATGGTAGTATTATTAATTTATTATTATAATTGTTATGCACATAATTTGCCAACTTAAGATTTCTATTTAATATCCGGCAAAAATTAAATAAAAGGAGTGAATTGAAAGAATTGGGAAAAATTAGAGATAAGATTATAAGAAAAAGAAATTAGTTTTATATGAAAAGTCATTTCTATCATAAAAAAAAAATCATTGAAATTTTGGGATTTTTTTATTGATTTTTATTTAAAAAAAAGTTTAAATTTCATATATGTGCTCTATGCAAAAAAAAAAAAAAAAAAAAGAAAAAGAAAAGAAAGAGAATTCCCAGCTCATTGTTGGACTTATCTCCCTTCATTAATATTAATCTTTTAACATTATTAATTTTAAGTATTACAGGTTGATTACAATAATAATCATGATATTTTTTAATTAGAATTTAGTTCCAGAATTAGAATTTTAATATTATTTATAGAGCAAAATTTTAATGAATGTTAGAATAATTATACTAAATTGATGTACATATTTTAGAAGTTAGTAATATATATATATATATATATATATATATATATATATATATATATATATATATATATATATAGGACATAATTTTATAATTTTATAAATAGTTAAATTAAAGAAAATATAACATATTTAATACAAAATTTTTCTTATTATTATAAGATTTGCAATCACAAAATCCACGACAATGAATATTAACTGAATCATCTTCTATCCAACCTAACAATTTTCGTAATTCTGCTTTTAAATAAAATCTTTGTTCTGCTATAGATAAATCCATCTAAATTATATTAGATATAAAACTATCAATTAGATTATTACTATTATTCATGTGTTGATATGTAAGAATTCTATCATACTTTCTACAAATCTTTTTTTAATATCAAAGCTTTTACAATCACAACAGTCTTGATCATGCAATATATCTATTTCATCTTTTATAAATCTTAAATGATTTTCAAGTTCTGTTTTGAGATATAACATTGCCTCTCTATTAGCTAAGTCTACCATTCCTAAAGAATCTATAAAATGATCGATATAACTTTCATACACATGTGCTGTTGATACTGAAGATGCAGGTGTATGTGATGCTAAAGATTCTGAATGCATGCTTACATCTTCTGATGGTGAAGACAATTTTTAAGAAATACGTTGCAGAAATGATAAAAGAATATTGATTAAAATTTGTTTTAAAGTAAAATCCTGACAATCGCAAAATCCATCTAAATGTAATTCATTATGTTGCTGATTTAAAACTTCTCTTAAACTTAAAAGTTCTTGTCTGAGTAAAGCCCTTTCTTGATTTTCTGAAAAATCTAAAGCTGACAAAGCATCAATAAAATGATGAACAAAATGATCCATATTTAAAAGATACCTGATGTATTATTTTCTGATGAAATATTACATGATGGGGATGATGAGGTACATGAACAAGCTTTTGTAAATATAAGCTGGAGATCTAAGGTTTTATTACTGTGGGAAGTAGATATAATTAAAGATTTCTTGTTTTTATTTTCTCTAATTTTTCTTGTCGAAAAAAGGCTCTGTCTCGTTCTAATGAAGTGATCTCAATATATAAGCCGAATAAGATGATTTGAGATTTTTGTATTATTGAAACTGATGAGTTGTTCTTTGTTAATAAGAAGGAATCTTGAAAATGCTCTGCTGATAATCTTGTCTGCCATTGAAATGTGATTCTGATTAGTATGCTTTTGATAGTGCGCCTAAAAGATGTGTCTAAAGATTCTTGTCTTTGTTGGCCTGAAGATTTATTGCTTTGATGATCTGGAAAGTATCTTAAATAATTGTTGCTGAGTTGGAGAATCTCTACTGTTGGTTCCTGCAAAAAAAGTTAGTGGAAATATTTTTTTTTTACATTATTGCTATGTCATCGTATGGATCTTGAGAATCGACAAAATGATGTGGAGCTGGGGCCACTTCTTTTGTTGAAGAGTTTCCCTTTTCAGAAGTCGCTTGGCTAAGGATAGCCACTACTTCTTGTTCTGACATGGCTGAAGAAAGGAGGCCGATAAGATGATGCTTGCTAGCTGTGAATTCTGGATTTGACTTAGACTGGGCTTGCCTCTTATCCTGATAAGGTGGAGTCTGATAAGAAAATTTATCGTTGTCAAATTTTTCTTTGACAGCTTTCGCATTTGCCCTGTTTTCTTGAAAAGAGTCCCACCACTTTACTCTATATTCTCGATAAAGTATTGAGATAACTGAGTTGGTAGAAACATGATAATTCCAAGTAATAATCCAAGGAATTTTAAATTCATTACAGAACTGAAGTAAAGACTCATTGATATTGGTCTAATATTGCTCTTTGTATTTTGCATAACCCTGACGAACCTGTGGATGAAAGATGGCTTCTATGGGTCCAAGGAAATCAAACCATCTTAGAAACCAATTTGGATAAAAACCTGAAAACTTGTGAGAAAAGTAGAAAAACCATGAATGATTATAATTTCTGAGAAAAAAGGCCTTGAACCAGGCGTCCTGATAATCATAGTAGCTGTACTGGTTTCGTGCTGAATAACCTATTAGGGCCTTAAAGGAATAAGGTTTTAATCCCCATTCTGCCAATGTCATAATCCTAAAAATTTTTACTTTGCTGTAGTTGATCTTGGTAGAATCCTGATTATAATTATGCTCGATTACCACAGAATTAGTGTCAACTAAGATCATTTCATAAAATTCTCTGTTTTTATTTGGGCATTCTTCTAGGAAATGAAATCCTTTTGAAAATATGAAATCAATTAACTTATAGAAACTCTGATTTTCTATCAGGCTTTGTTCTTCTGGTTCTAAAACTTTAATAAACTGTCTATGAGGATTTAGCATATAAACTGAAGAAGACTTTCTTAGAGCTGAGGATGAAGCAGCAAAAGAAGGAGTAGAAACCACTGTGGAGTAAGTAGGAGGTTTGAAAAGGGTAGGAGGTGTTCCTAATGCTGAAGGTCTAAGAGGTGAAGGATTAGGTCTGATTAGGGCTGAAGAAATTGATGGAGAGAACCAAGGGGCGTTAGGTCTAGGTCTGGGTAATAAGGCTGCAAATCTATTAGGTGATAAAGGGATCATCTGATTAGTATTTACCATCTGATTATTATTGACTTGATTAGAAATACTGGCTTTACTAAGCACCTTCTTATTATCTTTATTCATTTTCCCTGTAAAAACTAACGGGAAAGAAAATCTGGTAAGCAATTATTTTCTTCTTTGATAAATTCTATTTCAAAATCAAAATTGCTGAGAAGGGCTTGCCATCTGGCAAAAATTTGTTTAGAAATTAAATTTTTAACATCTTTTTCTAAAATATGCTTTGCAGAAAGGCAATCTATTCTTAATAAAAACCTTTTCATGTAAAGATCATCTTCATATTTCATGATGCATGAAACAATGCTTAATATCTCCTTTTTAATAGTAGAATAATTTTTCTATGTTTCATTCCAGCTACCTGAATAAAATCGTACCAGCTTTTCTTTATTATTCGTTTTTTGTTTAAATATTCCTCCAAATCCTGTATCACTAGCATATGTTTCTATGATAAAAAAGGCTTCTGGATGAGGGATACTAAGACACGGGAGACTCTTTACTTTTGCTTTTATCATTCTAACTATTTGAGTATGCTTTTCTGTCCATGGTTCTGGATTTTTCTTTAACCTATTATAAAGAGGCTGACAGATTTTTCCTAGATTTTGGAAAAAGTCATGAACATAATTTAAACGTCCTAAAAATCTTTGTAACTATTTTTTATCTTTAATTTCATCTAGAAATTTTTCTGTAAATTCTAAACTCCTATTTATAGGTCTAATGGCTCCCTGATCTATATAATGTCCTAAAAACCTATCTTTTACCTTAAATAATTTCATCCTAGTAGGAGAAATTACTAATCTACTATTATGTATAATATTATAAAATTTTCTTAAATGATTAAAATGCTGAGTAATATTATCCGAAAATATTAAAACATCATCTATATATACTATAGAAAATTCATTAATTGGTCTAATAATATCATTCATTATATTTTGAAATTCTGATGGGGCATTTTTTAGTCCAAAAGGCATTACGTTCCATTCGTAATGGCCAAAAGGAATATTGAATCTTGTTTTATACCTATCTATTTCTTGATTTTGAATTTGCCAAAATCCTGATTTCATATCAAATTTTGGAAATATTTTT
Organism: Excoecaria cochinchinensis; assembly: GCA_947683425.1. Lineage (NCBI taxonomy): Eukaryota > Viridiplantae > Streptophyta > Magnoliopsida > Malpighiales > Euphorbiaceae > Excoecaria > Excoecaria cochinchinensis. The sequence continues at coordinate 19,197,740 of CANTUQ010000119.1, forward strand.
GCATTATATAATCTTTTTAATAAATCTCTCTTATTAGAGATAGGATATCTTATCTACTGTAGGACTTTATTTAAAGGTTTATAGTTTATAATTAATCTGGGGGCTCCTCTCTCTAATTCTGCAGCATTCATAACATAGAAGGCTGAGCAAGACCATGGTGATTTAGAGTCCCTAATTAATCCTTTATTTTTTAAATCTTGAATTTCCTTCCTACAAAGTTTTTCTAATTCTTCTGACATGTGTATTGCTTTAGACCTAGTGGGTATCTTTTTCTCATCAAAATCCTTTTCATAAGGTAGACTGACAATATGACTTTTCTTATTCCAAAAAGCATTAGGTATGGGCGCACAAACATCTTTAGAAAAAGTTTTTTCCATTTCTTTTATTTTTTCTTTTGTCTCTTCTTTTTCTAACTGGATTTTTATCCTTTTTTCATCTATTTCTCTGATTAGATATTATATGATTTTGTTTATTTTTGATAAAATTAATTTCTTAAATATTATTTTTTAATTGATTAACATCTCTGAAAACCATTGGAAAAGCAAATTCGAATAATATTTCTTTTCCTAATATTTTAGTAATTATTCCATTATTACAAACCTGAAATGGATAAAGCATTGTTATAAAAGGTGTACCTAAAATTACTCCTGAATTTAAATTTTTGATTAAGATTAACTAAGTCTTATAACAATAACCCTTATTGCATATTTTTACTTTAGATAGTTTATATTTAATATATAGCTTAGATCAGTTAGCTGAACTAAGTCTTTCTGAGGTTTTTTCATAATATTTAGTAGGTACTAAGCCTTCCTGGATACAATTTTGATCAGCTCCGCTATCAACTAAAGTTAGGGTAGAGAGATGAAAGTCATCACTTATTACTATATCTAATTTGACATACTACTTTTGATAATTTACCTTAGATATGCTATTAACATATTCTTCCTTATTTTTCGCTTCTTTGATTATTAGGGAAGTGGACGCCTGACCTTTATCTTTATTTTGGAATAGTTTACTTAGATTATATTTAAGATTTTCTTCTTCTAAAAATTGAACTTTTCTTTTTTATATATTTATATCTTGTTTTAAACTCTTAACTTCTTCTTGAAGATCCTGAATAGAAGATTCCTTATTATTTGTTTAAACCTTTGGGAAATTTCAGAAAAATTATATGGCCTATAATCTTTTTGCTCCCTTTGCCCTATTAGGTCTTTTAATCTAAGTAAATAATTTCTTTTTATTTCTGGGCCATCTATCTTATCATTATATCTAATAAAAATTCTTGTTCATTATTAAGCATATTTATTTGATTACACTGACAAGTTCCTATACATTCGCATGATTCGGTTTTGCTACTAGAATAACTTTCTTTGTTATTATATTTAAATCATTTTCAGAATAGTCTGAAATATTACTTTCAGTTTCTAAAGAAGAATCATTTATTACTAATTTCATTATTTTTTCTTTTAATTCTCCTGAAGCATCTAAACTATTGACTTTTGTTTTCATTTTACAATTTTTAGAATATTGTCCTGGTCTACCACATTTATAACAAATTGCTATATCTTTTTTATTGGGCCTTTTGTTTTTATAGGTCTTTTTCCTAGGAAAGGTTTTATTCTTATTGGGCTTGTCTTGTTCTATGTTGGGCCTAAAGGTTCTTCTTCTGGGATTATATCTTCATTTTATTTTACTTCTTCTTTTAGTCCTGGCAGATGGTGCACTAATTATTTCATATCCATATTGTTGACAGAAATCTCCTAATTCATTTTTTCCTTTGAGATTTTCCCTTTTTAATTTAGCTTTTAGTTTCATATCTGAAAATATAGCTAGTCCTTCCTTATTAATATAGTTTATGATTTGTCCATAAGTTAAATCTTGATAGGGAATTGTATCATGGTAGTCTGTTTTTAACTTATTTCTAATCCTTTCAGCAAATAATTTAGGCAAACCAGCTATAAATCTTTCTTTCCAACAAGCATTACTACAATCAGATCGAGTCATTACTTTTGTTAAAAATAAATCCTTATACCACCTAAAGTCTTGTAATTTTGGACACGCAAGATTTTGCAATATTTCTGAATTTCTATCCTGATACTGACTAGGGTCTCCTATGAAACTTTTCATTATAGCAAAAATTAAAGTGTTAACACTGTCATCCATTGTTGTTTCTATTTCCATAAATTTTTCCTTTTTTACTATATAGTCATTGTAGCTTTTAATATATATTGCTGTTGGTCATGGGTTACGTAATAATCCAACCAACCTTTTAGTTGTCTAGCGAATCCTGAGATTAAGGCTTGAGCTACTTGACTTTTTCTATTCCCTACAGTCCTATAGGCACTAGCTGCCATTGTCATTTCTTGTAAAATATTTAATATTCTGTATTCTGATTGTCCATCTATATTCCATTCATAAATAGATTTTCCATCATAACTTGCCTGATAAATATTTTCTTTTTCTTCTAATTGAGTATTTGGTGGAGTAGGTCTAGTATAAAAATTCCTAGTGGTAGGTAATGGTGCATTCCTTCTCAATTTATTTATTTCTAAAGGTTTTTCTGAAGATTGATCAAATTGGTTTTCTATTTCAACTATTGAATCTGTATCAAAATTAGAGTCTTGATCCTTATTTATTACAGCTACTTGTTTATCCTTTTGTTTATTATCCTTGATTATTGAATTATTGATATTACTATTTCCTAATCTTTCTTCTATTTTTCTTAAAATAGATTCTTCTTTGTTTAAATTAATAGTAGGTCCAGTAAACATAAAAGGTTTAAATAAATGGTTTTCTTCTAGAGCAAAAGGTTTAGTGGCTATAGGTTCAATCTGATAGGGTTTCTGTACTACTGATTCTATTCTATTAAGCTGATTTCCTATAGTTTCTAAAGTTTGATTAACAAAGTTATTTTGAAGTATTATCTGTTGAACCCTTTTATCCGTAGAGTCTTCATTTTTTATATCTACAAAAGGCATTCCTACATATTCCTGATCACTTTTATTAAATACTATATTTTCCAGTGGAGGATGTATAGAGATTATTCTTTCATCGTCAACTAGGTTCCAAAGTTTCCCTACCTTATTAAGCATTTTTAATTCCTTTTCAAAAGGATAGTTAATATTATTATTATAACAATAATTTTTGAACCATAAAAATAAAGGAATATTTACCTTTTGTTTTTCCATGTCTTTATACCAATTTTTTCTAAATTTATCTAAGTCATTCCGAGAGAAATTGTTAAAATGCCATTCTCTTTTTCTTTATTATAATCTGCCTTTAAATCTGCCATAAGAAATTCTCTATTTATTTCAAATATCATTTTCTTAGTATAAATTTAACTGAGAAAAGGTTTCTATTTGTGATCTAGTTGGGCTTACTGAGTATTCATTTTCTTCTGTGTAAATGGGCCTAGGTATATTTTCTCTAAAATCTATTCCTCTTATGTCTAGGTTTCTAGCTGAATTAGCCCTTGGTATGGTATTAGCTAAAGTAGAAGGCCTATTATTAGAATAAACTGATTGTTTTTCAGTCTGAGGAGTATTTGAAAAATCTATATCTACAAATCCATCCGTATGTTTTGTTATTCTAGAGGTCTGATTATCTAAGTCTATTAACCTAGGTTCACTTACCTCTTGTAGGTTCCATCTTGCTGACCTAGCAATTTCATCCCATTTTAATCTGAATATTAGAGTGAGCTCTATTTCCTTTAAAAATTATAGTTTCATTTCTAGTTAAAGTATTTACTGATTTAGGATTTATTGAAGTGGTCATAACCTTATAATATACCCTATAGATTATCGTTACAACCTTAACATCTTCTTTAACATTTAATTTTTTTTTAATAGTTAAGGTTAAGGTATCCATTAAATGTCTGTCAAATAAACTAAGAGTAAAACTTGGATAACAATTGAAATAAACTGGTACATTAGCTAAATTAGTGGTTTTAATAGAATAATTAGTCATAAAGTCAAAAGTTCCTATGGAATATATTGTCTTAATATTTTATTTAGGAATAGTCTAGTTTTGTAAATCTTGTTCAACTTTATCTATATTAATTTCTAAAGAATTTATATCTAAGGGATAGGAATTATTAGCGTTTGTATTAGTACTAGATCCTGGTTCTCTATTAGAAAGAATTCTAGATAACCTATTAATAATGACTATCTTAACCAAATTTGCTTAAAAATAATTAACAGTAAAGATTGACCCTGAGAGTATTCATGGGACCACCCAGCTGCGGGACACCTTATGCCTCTCTTGGACTACTGGCTGACCAATGCACGCCTTCAGGGCTAACCAACGTTTTCTACTCAATAGTACTATCTTTTATGCAACTGTTTCTAAGGCAAACTTAGGTAAAATAACCAGTTTGAATAGTTTAAATAAAACTATCTCCTCTCTCTCTCTCTCTCTCTCTCTCTCTATATATATATATATATATATATATATATATATATACACACACGTACGTACATACGTATAGACATAAACATATATACATACATTATAAGGACTCAAAATGCACTTTACTTGTGATCTATAGGGATGGAAGAATCAACCCAAATCAAAAAATTCTATCCCACTCGCTAAAAAAAATTGACCCAAACTCAATCCAACCCAATAGCTACCCATTTGGGCCAACACCAAAATCAGCTCCTTAAATTTTGATCCGTTTGAGCATGTTCCAAGTGCCCAACTTGTCAAGAAAGGCGTATTGTACTTTTATTAGCTCATATTAAGGCGCTTTTATTTTATCAAAGTTAAGGCTTTCATCTTTTAATTTTGTCTCGTCTATAAACCATTTATTCTAACTAATTAATGGCATAATTTTAATTAATTAATAAAATAATAAATAAATGTTAAGAGATTTTGTAAAGCCCTAAAAATTTTGACGTTGTGAACAGTGACTTAGTAGGTCAAAATTTTATCAAAGGTTAATTTTGACGCACAAGAGGTGGAATTTTCCTTAAAGCTACACAATTTAAATATTTAAATAATTTTAGTCAAATATATACATAAATATATAAATGTGTTTACATGTAAATAGACAAGAAAATATTAAACAAAGAATAATAAGTAAATAGACACAAATAAAAATAATTATAATACATAAAATTTCTATAGGTCTAGAATTTTCAAGAAAAAAATGAGGAATTTAGGGGGAAATAAAATGAATAGAAGAGAGAGAGGGGAATAACGGGAAATACACAAAACGGGAGGGGAGAATAAAAAACAGACCGAGGAAGAAAGAAAGAGAGAAAGAGAGAAGGAGAGAGAGTGATGGTGGGGTAGTGCCGGCGATGAAGATGGCAGCAAATCACCAACGATCCCCGCAGCGCAGTCCTTGGCATTTTCCCCTTTCGTGGCGTCGCTGTTCAAGGAGAGAGAAGGAGAGGAACCAAAGCTTCTCCTGTATTTTTCGGCCAGCTCTAGTGGCGGACGATGACACGAGCGGTACCGTGGGACTCCTGGCAGTCAGATGAAGCTCTCGGTGTCCATGGATCCTCCTCACTCGCAGGTGATGAAGAGATCGGAGTTGGGGTGAGTCAAAGCTCCCGACGGCGATTTCGTCAAAACAACGCGATGGATGGGCGCGTGACCATCGAAAATGGAGCCTTGGCGCCTTGAGCTGTCCTCTGATGAAGGCGGCGTATCTCCAACAGAGCTCTGACGAGGCTCTGGCGAAGGGGGCAGACGAAAAAATAATGAAATTTTATGAGAGTTTCGATCCCAACTGGCATCTGACTGCCAAATTTACTTTTCTAACATGATTTTTAATAAACTAAATTGTTTTAGGGAAAGTTTACGATCTGTGTTGTGTATGTTTAGTGTGATAATTCAGTTGGTTGGTTATTAACGCTTGATTACTGTTTGGATTGTCAGTTTATGTGTAGAAGAGTTGGAATTTTTGAGTATGGAATCTGTACAGATAGTTGATTAGGAAATCTCCTATTTTGTGTTATGTGTTATGTTTAATTAGTGGCTTTTAATTGTTAATAGGGTACACTAAAATGGTGTTTAGGCAAGTAGGAAATTATAAGATGCAGAAGCTGTGTAAGATAGTGATTTTAGTGAATTTATGCTTGAAATGAAAATAAATGAAAATAGTCATTGATGACAATTAAAGGACTTGGGATGTTCAAATGGATAATTAGATACTTAACTTGTTTACTTTATGTGAAATTCACATTATCTGTATAAGTATATGTGAACTAAGTTAGAAAAAAAATGTAATTAAGTGTAAATATATAAAACTAGGATGGAATTTAACATTAAGAAAATGAATTAAAATAAGTGAATAAGATTTAATAAGAAAATATAGAGTGAAAGGGGACTAAATCGTAGAAGTTTATGGTATTTGTAAAAGGTATTGGGAATAACAAGTAAAAATAGAAGAAAATAAATAATTTAATGGTTAAAAGTGTAATTTAGCATAAAAATAAGTTTTAAGGACTAATAGTAATTGTACATGTTAAATAACAACTTAAGCTGTGAAAAGTGAATAAGTAGTGGAAATTATAAGTAAGGACCAATAAAAGGTAAAATTTTAATTTAGTAAAAATTATAGAGAATAAAATATAAATTAACCATATTACTGTTAAATAAAGGACTAAAAGGGTAATTTGAGCAGGCTCATGGTAAGTGATTGAATTAGAGAAATTAAGTGTATTTAATAAATAATGAGTGTAGTTAAGTATACCTAAAGATAATTATAATAATAAAATCAATTAAATTGTTAAGAAAATCAGAGTGTCAGGTCATAAATAAAAGTAAATGGGTTATATGTGTTTAAATGAGGTAATCTGTAAAAAGAATTAGATTAGTGAAATGTAGTGAATACTTACATAAATAATAATGTATAATTGGTATAGTATGAAATGAACTTAATTTGATGAAATAAAAATAAAAGCGAATTGGAATGGAAAGAGAGAATGGTGGTCGAATGTATACTTGTATATATGAGGTATATTATGCTTGTTAATGCATTTTAATTATATATATATGATTAATGGCATGTTGTGAAGCTAAATTAGTGAAATGTGGTAAGTAAATGGAGTGGTATGAGATAATGATAATTTGTGTTACTGGGATTATTTCTAACATTATGGATCGAAATGTATATTGATATTATTTTATGTAAAGAATGAAATTTTTATTTACTGAAATAATGTACACTGATATTGCCCTTAGTAGTTTGGTAGTGAAGTCTAGTTCAGGATATCGTTGGCTAGCCATAAGGACGTTTATACCGCGGTGCAAGTCATGGTGACTTGCTTTGCTTTGGTAGATTCATGATGGTCTACCTTAGCGATTAAATATTTAAATTGTATTGTTCACTGTAAAAGTGATAAAGTGTTAAAGTGTAAAGTGAAATGAAATGTAAATGTGCAAGTGATTCTTGAAGATCACTCTAGAATGTATTGGTCCCGTGTATCTGGTTCGAAAATTTCTACCGGATTAATACTAGGGGCAAAATAGTAAATTAAAAAGTGAATTGGTGAATGTAAAAATAAATGTGTGTGTGTCAAAGAATTAAATGACAAATAAATAAAACGGGGTAAATTAGTGGATTTAAATAATAAATTTGCAATCCATATTAAATGTATAACCTAAGGAGTTAGATGGTAAGTATAGAAGTAAATATGGATTAAGAAACTATAAAGTAACTTGATGACAGAAAGTAAAGTTGAATGATAAAATAGTAAAGCTAAGAATGAGATGTTAATTAATAGATAAGAGTGAAAAATTTAAAGTTTAAAATATATATTTAGCTGAAAAGTTAACAAATGCATATTAATATCTTAAATTATGAAATAAGATGATAGTTTTATGATAAAAAATTTTAATTGAATAAATGGTATTGGTAAATGATCTTATGAAATTAGTGACATGATGAAGTAGCCTTATGTATGTATATGAACTTCATACTCACCCAATGTGTACTACATACATGCATATATATTAGTGGGTATTATTGGATTAGATGAAAGCTAGAATAACTGTTAATGTAGAAATGAAACATTAACTGCTATGTTATAAACATATTGACTGTTTAATAATCCATGGAATTAGTATAGTGATGCATGATAAGCGTGTTTTATACATGATCAAAATGCAATGAGATCTCAGTTATTGATTTGGAAACTTGATTATAAATGTTTTATGAAGTTTCAGTTATTTAGAAGAATATTGAATGTATTGCATAAATATTGTTTTACTTTACAAAGCTTTCATATTTAATTTGGAGCTAAATAAATAATTTATGGATAAATAATAATTGGTATATTAACTGTGAATTGTTATATATGAAAAGAGAAAGTAATTTGCGACCTTAATACAAAAATATTATAATGTATGTATGTTTAAATTGTATGCGTATACTTAATATTTTATGCCTTGGATAAGTAAATTTGGTAGTCACCACTAAGCGTAAAACTTAGCGAGTGGTTTACCCTCGCATAGGTCAAGAGATAGAAATCAAGCAATAATCATGAATGTTTCAAAGGATATTTTTTTGATGGGAGACATGACAAGAAGGCAATAATGATACATTTTTTGGAATGAGTAACTTGAATTCCATTTCTAGTTGGCATGTACACTGCATAGATAATTAGAATACTATTGTAGCAAAGAGTTTGTATCAGACAACTATTTATAGTTGATAGTTTTGATGTATTAATATTATATCTTTGTATTTTGTATATTTAAATTAGGTATTGAGAGCAGATGATAGTAAATTAATATATATGATGTGTGTGATTGGACCAAAAAAAAATGGAGGATGGGAAAACTTGTGTTGGAGTTTGTATTGGAGTAGGGTGAATGATTGTATGATTTTTAGAAGTGTAAAGAACTTTTGTTTTCAGGGGGATAAGCAATATTATAGAGGGGACTCTGCCGAAATTTCGGTAAAATTAAGTGTCACATTTGGAATAGTTTATTGTGACGCGCGCCGGATCTCCGCGGCCGCCCGTTCGACCGCCCGCACGTGGGCGATCGGGGCAATTGTGGGTCCGTTGGCAGCTTGCGATAAATCGCAAGTGCGTCTATGTTGGGCAATAAGGAGGTTTCATGGAGTCGCCACCCAATAGAACATTGGGAAAGTTACTCTCGCCTTGGAGAGCCTAAGACTACGCTTGGTATCCATTTTGGGCCAGCCAGAGGGGTCTTGGAAGGTAAACCTCTCGCCCTAAGGAGCCTAGGATTAGCGCTAAAGTCTCGTGACACAAGAGGTGTCTTGGAGGGTAAACCTCTAGCCTCTTGAGCCCAAAGACCAGAGCTGGTTCGGGACTTCTCATTTATTTATACCTTGATTAATATTATAATTAAGTTTTGAATTCATTGTTTCATCAACTTTTCACACAATGCAATTTAAATTAAAGGCGCAATCATTCATATCAAAAGCGATAAATGTAAGCAAAATCCAAAATAAAGCATTTAAAAATAAATTACAATAACACTAGGAGCGGAATACAACTCCCATTTATAAAAGTGAAATACATGCATAAAACGGGTTATTCATTAATAGTGAGAACATTGGTCCTCGCATGCATATTTATTATGAAACAGTTTTGATGTGATGATTTATTTGGGTATGAAAAACTAGGACATTGGTCCCCTTTTTATTTAGAAAAAAAATGTCAAGTTAATTAATAAAAACGTTTTTGTGATTTTCTTTTTAGCGTGCCTAAATAAAGAATTTTACAAGAAAATTATATGGCAAAATTAAATAAAATATTACAAATAAAGAAAATAAATATATGAACCAAATGAGCCTTTTTGGACCTCCCGATGTGCTCGCAAAAACGCCCAAGCGAAAAAATGAGTTTAGACATAAAAACAAAATACAAATAAAATAATGTTAGTAATTAAATCAATTAAACATACAAAATAATGAATAACAAATTAAAATAAAATAAGATGATATGAAAAGAATGATAATTGAATCAAAAATATTAACAAACCAAAATAAAATGAGAAACATGCATTATATGTGATAAATGATTAAATGATGTGATGAAAATAAAATAAAACATGTTAATTAATTAGTACATGAAAAGATGAACATGATAACAATGATGATGAATATAAACGAATCAAAGAATATATAAAATAATAAAGAAAAGAATAATAAATGAAAACAATTAAAGAATGATGAAAACAATTAAATGGAACAATATGATTAATTAAATATGTTCACAAATGATATAAACCATTTACATGGCAAAAGATCAATTAAAATGAATTTATTAATTACATGTTAAAAATAATGATGAATTAAAGTGAAATAAATTATTTACATGTTAGGAATTGAAAAAACAATATTCACATGAATAAAAATCAAATCATATATAAACAATTAAATGGAACAAATATAAGATCAATACAACAAATGAATAGATGAAAACAATAAATAAATCAATAAAAACAACAAAATATATATGAATAAATTAAATAAAATAGAAATGGAGCCAAGAATATTTACCCTCAGAATATTGGATTTGATGAAGGAAAAGTGATGATTTTCCGGAGAATTGCTTGAAAGAATAATTTAGCAATAAAATTAATTTTCTTTGTTTATGGAGAAAAACAAAGGAATTGATTTGTATGCTTAAGATTAAAAAGAAATTGATGTCAAAATGATGATTAATTTCTTGTGTTTATGGAGGAAAAACAAAGAAATTAATTGGAATAATTAACAATTGAAAATTGATCTTTCAATTTCAATTAAACCTTATTAATTAAAAAGAGAAATCTGAAATTTTGAAGAGAAAATAGAAGAAGAAGAATTCTGGAAAATTAGGTCTAAAAAATGTGGAGGAGGCTCCTTTGATTTCATCATAAACTCTTTATAGGATAAAAAAGGTTGCCCTAATTTAATTAAGGAAAAAACCTATTTTAACACAAAATTCATTTATTTTTAATGATAAAATCAATCTTTATTAATTAATTATCTAAAAAAATATTTTTAGGATTTAATTTGAAGTCAAAAACCCCAAAAAATGGGATAAAAAACGGGTTTTTGGGTGAAAAAATCGGAAAAAAGGCTGAAAAGAGGGAAATAGGGTATCAGACCCTATACCGACGGCCAGGAAGCCCGTCGCTATAGAGGGACGCCGCCCGTCGCTATAGAGCGACGGGGACTCACGCGGCGAGGCGCGCGAAATCCGCGCGCAGAGGCACGGAAATCGCGCGCCTCAGCGGCATTGGCGACGCTGCGCGTCGCCAAATCGCGCCCAGCGCGCTGGGCGCCTGGGCGTCTGGCGCCTGCGAGCTGGGCGCCAGCGCGCTGCCGTGCCCGACACTCGCGGTCCGAATTTTTTTTTTATTTTTTTTTTATTTTTTAAATTGACTAAAAACATTATAATTTTAAGCCTCCATTTTTCAAAATTAATTTTTTTTAAATATTTTTTATTATTTTCTAATTTTTCACTCTAAAATGCAAATTTGACGAGAAAACCATCACTTTTAACTTTTTAAGCCTGTGAAGGCAATTATCATCATTGGGTAACTTCGATCTAGGCTGACTCAGGACCCGGTGTCTACAGTTGCCCCCAGTTTAGGGGAATCTAGTACACTAGTGTCTAGGTGAGCCTAAACTCAAAGAAGAAAAGGAAAGAGACAAGTGCCTGAGTCAGCCGTCTTTCCGAACTGGAGAATTCTGAGATGGTGGTTATTATCATGGTGTGTTTTCGTTTGTTGAAGCGGTGCTATCTGTGAGCCCTTCGGTTGATTGCCCCCTGAGAGGTCTTCGGTTCATCGATCGTTTGCCCCCTGAGAGGTCTTCAGTTCATTGCCATTTGAGAGGTCTTCGATTCATTGATCGTTTGCCCCCTAAGAGGTCTTCGGTTTATTGCCCCCTGAGAGGTCTTCAGTTCATTGCCCCCTGAGAGGTCTTCGATTTGCTGCTCCCTGAGAAGTCTTCGGTTTATTGCCCCCTGAGAGGTCTTCAGTTTGCTGCTCCCTGAGAAGTCTTTGGTTGATTGCCCCCTGAGAGGTCTTCAGTTTGTTGCTCCCTGAGAAGTCTTTGGTTGATTGCCCCCTGAGAGGTCTTCAGTTTGTTGCTCCCTGAGAAGTCTTTGGTTAATTGATTGCTTGGACTGATGTCGTCACTCGGCTTTGGTCGGTGTCCGCATCGAATCTCTCTTTCTGCGAAATAGGGAAACTAAAATATGCAGGGAAAATAGTGAGCATGCAAGTGAAATGCATGAGTCATGCAGGAATGCAGGATAAAAATTCATCTTTGTGGACTTGGAGATGATAGCCGGGCTAGCTGCAATTTTCGATATAATTGATGCCTTTTGAGCTGCTTTTGAATTTCATGCCCTTCGAGATTGCGAGATTCTCATCCGGTACCTGTAGTCATTATTTGAAGGTAGTGCGTCCCTTGTGGATTTTCACACTAGCTTTTCTTAGTGGGAGATGCGTCCTTTGTGGATTTTCACATAACCCTGTGCCTTATTTTTTGCCTGGAATGGACCCAACCCAATCCAGCGGCTTTTCTCTTTCTTCTTTTTTTTTTTTGAAGGACAGACTGCCTGTTTTTAGGTTTTCACCCTACCCTTTTGCCTAGTTTTTGCTTAGAGCGCCAGTTACGGTTTTCACTCTAACGGCTCTTTTCTTCTTTTTTTTTTGAAGATTGCAGAAGTTGTTGGCAAGAACCTTTCGGGAGTCTTAGGACATGGTTGCATGAGCTTGATTCTTCTCATTTGATAGCAGGATGAATCGGCTGAAGCGTTTGCGTGCTGAGAGTAGCAGAGGGTAGGCAGATACATGACTTTGATCACACAGGGTACAATAATCTGATCACATCATTGCATAAATGCATGTGTTTCAATTTGATTTCATTAAACATGATCATTATTTTGGCATTGATTTTAAAAAATACAAGACTTTAGCTAATCTCGAGATAGATCTTGAAAGCATCAAACTCCTGTTATCAATCAGCCCTCTCGGGTTTTATGATTGAAGATTTTCTCTCATCTCTTAATCTTTTTCTTTGAATGCGAATTCTAGATGCAACTTTGGGGATGCGACTTAACTCGAATGCATGAATGCACTCGTGGCTCCTCGCTTTAAGTCCAAGAAACACCATATGCCTCTTCTTACGTACCAAACCTTATTAGAAGGTCATCTTCGCTAATTGGATAAGACTGAACCAAGAATCAAAAGGTCTTACTTTGGTTGTAATGTTAGGCTTAGGTAGATGGCTATCAAAGGAGGATCAGGTCGCTAGAGAAAAATGGCCAATATTTTCTCGACTGGTGGATGAACCATTCTCAGCTCAGTTGTATATACAAAGGTATTCTTGAATTTGGATTTGATAACATTTTAGCTCATTTAAGATCAGATTGACAGTTAAAAAGGTAATCATCAAAACTCGTCAAGTGGTTATTATTTTGAGCTCTACTTTTTTTTTTTTTAGGGAGCTCATGTCTTTGGCGCATGACTGAAACCCTCTTCTCAACGTTTGAACTTGCTCTTACTGGGGTAATTTTTGATAACCCAAAGAATTATTTCAGATGTACGTCCATCAGTTTTAGAGCGGCCACTCTTCTAAGGGGAAGTCAAAATCATTTTAGGCGAGGGGATAGTTTTAACATGTGTAACAACAAAATTGGTACGCATTTAGCATACCCACATAAAGGCTCAATGGGCTAGCAAGCGATTGTGAAGTAAGGGTAGGAAATGGTCATTTAGGGAACTATACAAAGAAAATGTTGCCTAAATCATTTTCTAGGTTCCGTCTTATCCAGGGATCGCTTTGACGGGTAATCAGAAAGGTTCTAGTGCTCTTAGTGAGTTTCCATCCAGTCCCCTAATTGCAACTAGTTTTTTTTTCTTTTTTCTTTTTTTCTCTTTACAGGAGCTATGTTAGATGCTATCAAAATTTTCTTTGGGTTCCCCAAAGTTTCCGAGATTAACTGCAGTCATATTATTTGAATTAATGCCAAAGTTAATTTGTGATCATACGAAATGAAATCAATAGAAACATTATACAAATAAGCAAAATTGTTCTCTTTATTACAAACAGAAAATTGTAGCATAAAATGTTCTAGAAATAAAAAGAATTTCAGCATCTAAGAGCAATATCACTAGTGGACTGCAAGACACGGTCATGTTCACGGTGGAGGGACTGCATTATAACTTGCTTTCTCCTTTTTCTCTCTCTTCTCAAGATCTGCGATCTGATTGGTGTCAATGAGATCCTGGATTTTGTTTCTCAGAATACGGCAATGGTCAGTCAAATGGCAGGTGTGCTGGTGGTAAGCGCAGTACTGATCACCTCTATGTCCCGGCTGTCCCTGACTCAAGGCTGGTCTGGGTGGCAATGGCTGCAACTTGCCTTCTTTCATTAGTTTTTCTAGTACCAAAGATAGAGAGCGGCCTAAGTTGGAGTAATATCTTTGACCCTGCCCAACTCCAATAGCTGAGACCTCTGCCGTCCTACCGTTTCTGCTGTTGCTGCCTCCAGCTCCGCCTGATTTGAATCTCGACTGGTTCCCATAACCTTTCCCAGCAAAGTTATTTTGGCTTGCTTTCTTTGCCAGGTAAGCCGCCTCAGCTTCTATAGCGATATCCTTAAGCGACTCCCAGTCCTTGAGCCCCTTAAAACTGAGCAAGTCCCTTAAGTAAGGGCATGAGTTTCTGATAAATAGCTTGATCTGGTCTGCAGTGTCAGGCTTCCTCTTCATCTCCATGACCCTGTTTCTCCATCTGGTGAGGTACTCATGGAATGACTCATCATTCTTCTACTGTAGAAGCTCGAGGACTTTTAGGGTGACCTCCATCCTAGTGCTGCAGTCGTACTGCTTCATGAATTCTTCGGTCAAAAGGTCCCAGTCCTCTTTGGACCTCCTATCCAACCCGTGGTACCAGTCAACTGCCGAGCCCACCAGACTAAGGCATAAATATTCCACCTTCTGCTTCTTACTCAGCCCTGTGCCTTTCATGACCAGGGTGTACTGCTTGATGTGGGCGGATGGGTTCGAGGTGCCATCAAACTTCGGAAGCTCGGGCATCTTGAATCTTTGGGGCAGTAGCTCTTCATCCCCCAGATCTCTGTCTTCTGGGTTGATCCCCTTGCCTGCTGACAGCATGCGGGTGATAGCTTCGATCTGTTGTCTCATACCTCTTAAAGCTTCATCCTCTACTCTGGGTGCTCTGGGCCTTGCAGCTTAGTGGACTATCTGCACCTCTTCTTCTTCCTCCTCCATTAGGAAATCATCATTGGGATTGTGAATCCTTTCCCCTCTTGGCTCGATGGGTGCAGCAGCTCTGTGCTCATTGTTGGGTTGACAAGCAGCAGCTCCAACGAAGGGAGCCTCCCCGCCAGCAGGTGGTTCGGCTTGCCCCCGAGGAGGGGCTGCTTGTGGCTGTAGAGCAGCAGGCGGCTGTGGGGCAGCAGGTGGATGGGCAATCCTTTCAGCCATGGCACCCATCATGTCTAGCACTCTCCACTCGAAGTCCTCTAGCCTCCTAGCTAGGTCTTGAGTGGTCAGTGCTCCGGTTTCTTCTGCCATTGGTGGTTCTACAGAGGCTTCACTGATTGATGAGGATGACTCAGAATCCCAGTCAGACACTAGTTCCGGCAACTCAAAGAGCAGATTTGTCCTTACTAGCCGACCGTCGGAACCTCTAGTCCACTTAGATGAATCTATGATGGCTGAAAAAAATTAGATTGTTAGGATGATGCATGAATGACATATACAATGCATGATAGTGAGCTATGCAACATTTACAATCACATGCAAGCAAGTAAAGCCTTCTAACCTTATTACTCCCACACACGAGGTAATGCGGTCTCTTTCCTAGGTGGGCTTGATCCATGGGTTAGCGGGGAACCCAATGGATGCGTATGGTGCTCGGTGAAGAACCGACATCGTAACATCTCTTATCTAATGTGCAAGCACATGGGTTATGATCGTTATGTATTTAGGCAGCCCGAACAAGTTGACATGGGTTATGATCGTTATGTATTTAGGCAGCCCGAACAAGTTGACATGGGCCTATCGGGGCATGAAAGCCTTTGATTAGGTGACCAATCAAATTATTTGGGTTTGTCCAACAAAAAATGATCCATATAACAAGCAAGGTATTACGGTTCATATCACCTAAGGGAAGTATCTATTGCCATTACATGAGCTTTGGTCAAAGGGCGGTGTTACTTTAGGGCTACCCAAGCATGATCCCTGCCGACGGGTCTAGCTCATCACGAGCGTAACGACCGATCGGGTCACCATTTGATATACCTTGATGGTACAAGGCTTGGGCTGGTGATTATCCTTAACACTTCCCTAAATTGAGTGAAAATAAGGTCGTGCTTCGGGAACGCACCGGGGCTAAAAGAGGGACCAAACTAGCATAGATCTAAGGCTCTAATGAGATGCAATGCAGTTTTGAAAGAAGATGAAATTTTTAAATTAAAACTCAATTATGATTTTTAATCAAGGTACTTTCGAATCGAAGTCTCGAGTATGTCCCCAGTGGAGTCGCCACTGTGACGCACGCCGGATCCCCGCGGCCGCCTGTACGTGGGCGATCGGGGCAATTGTGGGTCCGTTGGCAGCTTGCAATAAATCGCAAGTGCGTCTATGTTGGGCAACAAGGAGGTTTCATGGAGTCGCCACCCAATAGAAAATTGGGAAAGTTACTCTCGCCTCGGAGAGCCTAAGACTGCGCTTGGTATCCATTTTGGGCCAGCCAGAGGGGTCTTGGAAGGTAAACCTCTCGCTCTAAGGAGCCTAGGATTAGCGCTAAAGTCTCGTGACACAAGAGGTATCTTGGACGGTAAACCTCTAGCCTCTTGAGCCCAAAGACCAGAGCTGGTTCGGGACTTCTCATTTATTTATACCTTGATTAATATTATAATTAAGTTTTGAATTCATTGTTTCATCAACTTTCCACACAATGCAATTTAAATTAAAGGCGCAATCATTCATATCAAAAGCGATAAATGTAAGCAAAATCCAAAATAAAGCATTTAAAAATAAATTACAATAACACTAGGAGCGGAATACAACTCCCATTTATAAAAGTGAAATACATGCATAAAACGGGTTATTCATTAATAGTGAGAACATTGGTCCTCGCATGCATATTTATTATGAAACAGTTTTGATGTGATGATTTATTTGGGTATGAAAAACTAGGACATTGGTCCCCTTTTTATTTAGAAAAAAAAATGTCAAGTTAATTAATAAAAACGTTTTTGTGATTTTCTTTTTAGCGTGCCTAAATAAAGAATTTTACAAGAAAATTATATGGCAAAATTAAATAAAATATTACAAATAAAGAAAATAAATATATGAACCAAATGAGCCTTTTTGGACCTCCCGATGTGCTCGCAAAAACGCCCAAGCGAAAAAATGAGTTTAGACATAAAAACAAAATACAAATAAAATAATGTTAGTAATTAAATCAATTAAACATACAAAATAATGAATAACAAATTAAAATAAAATAAGATGATATGAAAAGAATGATAATTGAATCAAAAATATTAACAAACCAAAATAAAATGAGAAACATGCATTATATGTGATAAATGATTAAATGACGTGATGAAAATAAAATAAAACATGTTAATTAATTAGTACATGAAAAGATGAACATGATAACAATGATGATGAATATAAACGAATCAAAGAATATATAAAATAATAAAGAAAAGAATAATAAATGAAAACAATTAAAGAATGATGAAAACAATTAAATGGAACAATATGATTAATTAAATATGTTCACAAATGATATAAACCATTTACATGGCAAAAGATCAATTAAAATGAATTTATTAATTACATGTTAAAAATAATGATGAATTAAAGTGAAATAAATTATTTACATGTTAGGAATTAAAAAAAACAATATTCACATGAATAAAAATCAAATCATATATAAACAATTAAATGGAACAAATATAAGATCAATACAACAAATGAATAGATGAAAACAATAAATAAATCAATAAAAATAATAAAATATATATGAATAAATTAAATAAAATAGAAACGGAGCCAAGAATATTTACCCTCAGAATATTGGATTTGATAAAGGAAAAGTGATGATTTTTCGGAGAATTGCTTGAAAGAATAATTTAGCAATAAAATTAATTCTCTTTGTTTATGGAGAAAAACAAAGGAATTGATTTGTATGCTTAAGATTAAAAAGAAATTGATGTCAAAATGATGATTAATTTCTTGTGTTTATGGAGGAAAAACAAAGAAATTAATTGGAATAATTAACAATTGAAAATTGATCTTTCAATTTCAATTAAACCTTATTAATTAAAAAGAGAAATCTGAAATTTTGAAGAGAAAATAGAAGAAGAAGAATTCTGGAAAATTAGGTCTAAAAAATGTGGAGGAGGCTCCTTTGATTTCATCATAAACTCTTTATAGGATAAAAAAGGTTGCCCTAATTTAATTAAGGAAAAAACCTATTTTAACACAAAATTCATTTATTTTTAATGATAAAATCAATCTTTATTAATTAATTATCTAAAAAAATATTTTTAGGATTTAATTTGAAGTCAAAAACCCCAAAAAATGGGATAAAAAACGGATTTTTGGGTGAAAAAATCGGAAAAAAGGCTGAAAAGAGGGAAATAGGGTATCAGACCCTATACCGACGGCCAGGAAGCCCGTCGCTATAGAGGGACGCCGCCCGTCGCTATAGAGAGACGGGGACTCACGCGGCGAGGCGCGCGAAATCCGCGCGCCTCAGCGACGCGCGACATTGGCGACGCTGCGCGTCGCCAAATCGCGCCCAGCGCGCTGGGCGCCTGGGCGTCTGGCACCTGCGAGCTGGGCGCCAGCGCGCTGCCGTGCCCGACACTCGCGTTCCGAAATTTTTTATTTTTTATTTTTTATTTTTTAAATTGACTAAAAACATTATAATTTTAAGCCCCAATTTTTCAAAATTAATTTTTTTAAATATTTTTTATTATTTTCTAATTTTTCACTCTAAAATGCAAATTTGACGAGAAAACCATCACTTTTAACTTTTTAAGCCTGTGAAGGCAATTATCATCATTGGGTAACTTCGATCTAGGCTGACTCAGGACCCGGTGTCTACATTTATGATTTCTAATAGTAGGTGAATTTATGGTGATATCGATTATACAATATGTTAAATGAATTGTTGTGCCCATGATGGGCTGTGAAATTGTTTGGTTTGCCAGTGTATAGGTTAGACAAACAGCCGTTATGCTATTGAAATTTGACGGAATGAATAGTAGAATTGAACAGTTATAGGTCGGTCGGGTATAGTGAAGTAATATTGAAAAAAAAAAATATTTACCTAGATTTTGCAATAAGCTTAAAAGTAGTTTTAAAACAATCATGGTAATCATAGTAAACATTAGAACCGCAGTGTACGTATAGTATAAGGGTGTTACAGATTGAAAGGAAAATTATACGCATATAATTTAACTGGAGGTAACATTAAATAAATGTACCTACCTCTTGTAGCGTAGAAACTCGTTGCGGAAGTGTCTACCAAGATCCCGTTTGTTTTGGTCACTGGTCCGGCTTTTACCCACTCGAGGTAAGAGCAGCTAGATCACAATCTAAATGCCCTTGAAAATTAAGACAAAAAACTTGTGAGTGGGAACGAGCAGCCTTGCGGCGTATATGTTTTCTCGTTACCAAATAATGAGGACCTCACCTCTATTTATAGAGGTCCTAAAGGCTAGAGCCCTAACTCTAGTTTAACTCAGACTCTTTCTGAGATAGGATTTGGTAATTTTAATCAGATTAAATAACTTAATTTAATCTGGATTTGATCTTTATCCAAATTAGAGTCATGGGCGTACCCAAACTGTAACACCCCAAAACCACCCCAGTAGTTTGAGCCTGTCCGTGTCTGTATGTGTGTATTTGTATGTGTTGCATGTATGTGTTATATTGGATTATTTATTTAATGTATGTGTATTAGTTTGAGAAGAGGAATTAGGCTAGTGTATAGGTGGGTGTATAGAAGTAAGGTATGAGTAAGAGATAGTTTAGTGTGTATATTAATGTATAGGAGTAGGGTGTATTATGGGGCAAGTGTCCTTTGGAGAGAGTGACATGTGGCATATGGATAGGTTAACATTTAATGAGGTTGGTGAGAGAGAGAGAAGGCAGCCATTTCCTTTTGATTTCCGTTCTCCCTCTCTTCTTCACGCCACTTTCTTCACTTCTTCTTCTTTTTTCTTTGTTCTTCCTTTTTCTTTGCACAATCTTGCTCCCTCTTCTTTATTTGAGTAATTAGAGTTGTTTGGTTAGTGATTTTGAAGCTTAAAGGTGAGTAGGGATTATTTATGTCTTAGATTTTCTTCTTCATCTTCTCTAGATTTTATAAATATATATGTATGTATGGGTAGTTGTAAAATTGATCTTGGTTGTTGTGGGTTTGTGGTTCAGAGGAGGTTCCTAGACCGGATAAAGGGAAAGAGATCGCTAGCGGGAGCGGAGTTCGCGAATAGGAGCTAAGGAAAGAAGGTTTGGGAACGTTTGTCTTTTTATGTATATTTGTGATTTGAGTTTGATAATTGTGGTTTTGCTTTGATTGGGATTATGAGTTGTGTTATTATAGCTTGAATTGGAATTAGTGTGATATGTGATGTGAGAGAATGAATATTGTTGAAGGATTTACAAGGAATCATGTGAATAGTCGCAATTAGTGTTAAAATTGCTGTTTTGGGATTTCTTAGAATTGAGCATGTATTTGGCTTGATTTAATTAAGATAAATAGTGATAAAGCTGGGTTTTTAATTATATGATGAGTTGTGGATGCTTGTGTCGCCCAATTTTGAGGTTTAGAATCAATTTTGGAAGTTTGGATGTGAATTTTGTGTGAATTCTGCAGATTTTGGGCGTAAGAGCTGAAAAACCCGTGTCTGTCGCGAGCGCGACAGAGTGCGGAGGTTTCAACCCTCGCGCCGGCGTGAGAGATGTCGCGCCAAGGAACTCGATGGAGCTCTTTGTCGCGAGCGCGACAACTGTCGCGAGCGCGACAGAGTGCTCGAGCTCCGAACTTGTGTAAGGTTCTCTTCTGTCGCGAGCGCGACAGAAGAGCAGCACCTACGTCCTCTCGCGAGCACGAGGTCACTCGCGATCGCGAGACGAGGCAGGGAGGAGTAGTTTGGCTTCTGTCGCAAGCGCGACAGTCGTCGCGGGCGCGACAGACGTGACTTCCAAATTTGATTTCTTCTCCTTTTTGCTTAATGACTTGATTTCTTTTGCATGCACTCTTTGATTTAAAGCCTTGAATATCTATTTAAATGAATAATATGTATGTTAATTTGACAAGATTTCGTATAACCTGCTAATGTCGAAAAGTGGATAGTTAGGCATGCCTAATAGAGTTATGTGTTGCTGCAGCTATGTGTACAATTTTGGACCCTGATCAGGTCCCCCGATTGGATCCTCGCGATCCCTCTGTTTGAATCTTTCTTAAGATTCTATGTGAAAACAATTTGGAAACAAAATAAAAAGAATGATTCGATACCTTCGGGTATCTATGTGTTCATAATATGATATTGATACTCTCAAGTATCTAAGTGTACTCGTTATCCACTCTTTATGATTAAGCAGGTGTTAGTGTATCTTTGTACAAGAACATTGGATAATAATATAAATATTTGAATTAATTATGTGTGATTCTATACTATAATTGTATCATTGTCATATGCTTTTTGTTGTCGTCACTGTGAGTGGCGGTTATGCATTTGTGTTTTCCCCACTAAGCGATTTCGCTTAGCACGGGTGTTTATCCGTGCAGGTGTGAAAGGTTTCGGTACGCATAGTCTGGGCGTGTCGCATCGGGAAGGCCAACGCAATTAGAGATCGGGTGTTTTGTAGTATAGGCTTTCCTTTCTTTTGTAATAGATATTATGTTTTTGTTAACCCTTCGAAACAGTGTACTTTGGACTTTTGTTTATTGGTATTTTTGGGTTGTAAACTGATGTAAGATGTAAAGACCTCTTTTCGTATATTAATAAAAGTATTCATTTTGCTCTGTATCGCTCTTCTTTCTTTTAAAGTTTTTATTTATCTCTGATATATCATTTCTGTATGTGATATTTTCCTTATTTGTACTAGTGGGGTGTGACACTCCTACCGATCGGGATCCTTCTCCCTCTAATCCGAGGAGAAGTCTCCATGTTATAGGTTGGGGTGTGACATTAGGTGGTATCAGAGCTATTGGTTTAGATGTTATTGGGTTTCAGTGTGTTAGATAGGTTGTTGGCGTTGTGTTGGCCTGATGTGCACTGCGTTTATGTTTTGTAGTTATGGAGTCCGCTCGTGGATCACTTGAGGGGTCAGCAGAAAGTGCGAATCCCCAAGAGCAGGATCCCTCAATTTCTGGTCCGGCTCAACCTCCTAGGGGGCGACCTGAAGTGCCTATTGGACCGTTGGAAGCGATGCTTCAGAGTATGACTAGGGTGCTTGAAAGGGTAACAGCACCAAGTGCCCCTATTGAGAAGTTAAGAAAGCATGGTGCAGAGGATTTCTTTGGTACTGGCATAGATGAATCTAATAAGGCAAAGATGTGGATAGAGAAGACGTCCAGAGTACTTAGGGAGATAAGATGTCCACCGGAGCAAGAAGTGGAATGTGCCCTGTCTTTGTTACAAGGTTCTGCTTATGATTGGTGGAGGTTGGTGGTTAGTCAACCGCAGGTTCCTGAACCGATTACTTGGGAATTCTTCGAGGGTGAGTTCCAGAATCAGTATGTGACCAAAGCCTATAAGGATGCCAAGTGGGCGCAGTTTCTAACTCTCAAGCAAAGAACAATGTCTGTGGCCGAATATGAAGATGAGTTTAACAAGCTTAGTAAGTATGCACCACCAAGGGTTCTCACAGAAGAGTTCAGATGTCAACATTTTGAATCAGGCTTGAATGAGTCTCTGAAGGTGATGCTAATTTCTTTGATGTCGGCTCCAAATGTGAAGTATTATCAGTTGGTTCAAGCAGCCTTGAGGGCAGAACGTTCTGAGAATATTCTGAGAGAGAAAGCTCAAAGAAGGAAATCTGCTAGAGGTGGCTCTTCTTCAGGCAAGAGGCCGAGGGAATCGCAAGGAAACTTTGCTGATGAGTCTGTAGCTAGTCCGGCCCCTAGAGGGAGGAGACAGGGTTCTTCCAGGGGAGCGGGCTCAGGTAGAGGAGATGGCATTCCCCGATGTACTCATTGTAACAAACAACATTGGGGTGAGTGTCGATGGTTAACGGGAGGCTGTTTTAGATGTGGATCTACGGACCATTTACTTGCAAATTGTCCGAGTCGATTTGGGGATCCTTCCGGACAGCAGGAAGGGAGCCGAGCTGGATCTAATGTACCCCAAGGAAGTCGTAATCGGGGTAGAGGAAGGGGTCGAGGTGGACGACCTCGAGAGAGAGAACCCTCAGAATCAGTAGATCGCCTTGTGCCATCGTCTGGTAGGGCCTATGCTATGAAAGCCCAAGAGGAACAGAATGCTCCCGAAGTGATTGCCGATAAGTTCTCTTTGCTTGACTCTGAAGTTTATGATTTGATTGACCCAGGCTCTACCCAATCTTATGTGTGTTCTGATAAATTATGGGATAGTTTGGGAAGTGAGGAGAAGATGGAATATGAGATTTGTGTATCTAGTCCGTTGGGTCAGAGTGTTTTGGTTAATCGGGTGTGTCGGAAGTGTCCCTTAAAGATTCAAGGTACAGAGTTTGTTGTGGATTTGATTTGCTTGCCGTTTTACGAGTTTGATATTACTCTGGGGATGGATTGGTTGGATAAGCACCGAGCAGTAGTGGATTGTCATAGAAAGGTAATGGTTTTAAAGGATAAAGATCAAATGCCTATTGTTGTGAAGGGAATTGGAAGCAGTTCTTTGCATAATGTAGTATCAGCTATAAAAGCCAGAAGATTTATTAGGAAAGGATGTGAAGCGTTTTTGGCTGTGGTTTTGGATTCTCGGAGAGGTCAAGTTAAGATTCAAGACATTCCTATTGTAAGAGATTTTGTAGACGTCTTTCCGGAGGAACTACCGGGATTACCTCCTGAGAGAGAGGTTGAATTGTCAGTAGAGATAGTCCCAGGTACTGCTCCGATTTCTAAGGCTCCTTACCGCATGGCTCCAATGGAATTGAAGGAATTGAAAAGTCAGTTACAAGAGTTGTTAGACAAAGGATTCATTCGGCCCAGTGTATCACCGTGGGGTGCTCCAGTACTGTTTGTTAAAAAGAAAGATGGAACCCTACGGATGTGCATTAATTATCGACAGATTAACAAAGTAACTATCAAGAATAAGTATCCATTACCGAGGATTGAAGACCTTTTTGATCAGTTGAGAGGAGCTGGGGTATTCTCTAAGATAGACTTGAGATCAGGCTATTACCAGTTGGGGGTTAAAGAAGCAGATGTGGCTAAGACGGCTTTCCGGACGCGTTATGGTCATTACGAATTTCTAGTGATGCCTTTTGGTTTGACCAACGCGCCTGCAGCCTTTATGGATCTGATGAACCGAATTTTCTGACCGTATCTGGACAAGTTTGTTGTGGTATTTATTGATGACATTTTGGTATACTCCAGAGACCGAAAGGAACATAAGGAACATCTTAGATTGGTGTTGCAAATGTTAAGAGATCATCAACTGTATGCGAAACTCAGTAAGTGTGAATTTTGGTTAAATGAAGTAGCTTTCCTTGGACATGTGGTGTCAGCAGAGGGTGTACGTGTTGATCCAAGTAAGATTGAAGCAATTGTAAATTGGATGCCTCCGAAGAGTGTACCTGAGGTGAGAAGTTTTCTGGGATTAGCAGGGTATTATCGGCGGTTTGTTCAGGGATTTTCAGTGTTAGCCTCTCCTTTGACCAGGCCACTTCGGAAGGATGTTAAGTTTGTATGGATTGAAAAGTGTCAAGCTAGTTTTGATCGTTTAAAAGAGTTGTTGGTTAAAGCTCCTGTGCTCACACAACCGGTTTCGGGTAAAGAGTACATTTTGTACAGTGATGCTTCGGGAATTGGCTTAGGTTGTGTTCTGATGCAAGGGAATAGAGTGATAGCTTATGCATCATGACAGTTGAAGCCTCATGAGAGGAACTATCCGACCCATGATTTGGAGTTAGCAGCGGTAGTGTTTGCGCTTAAAGTATGGCGGCACTACTTGTATGGGGAGACGTGCAGGATTTTTACTGATCATAAGAGTCTCAAGTATTTGTTAACTCAGAAGGAGTTGAATTTGAGACAGCGGAGATGGTTGGAACTATTCAAGGATTATAATTGTATTATTGACTACCATCCGGGTAAAGCTAACGTGGTAGCGGATGCTCTCAGTAGGAAATCTTTGTCTGCGTTACTGGCTAGCCGAGGCAGATGGAGGTTTGATTCTGAAGGTGCTTTGGCTTTAGCGCTAATCCTAGGCTCCTTAGGGTGAGGAGTTCACCTTCCATGATCCCTCTGGCTGGCCCAAAATGGATACCAAGCGCAGTCTTAGGCTCTCCGAGGCGAGAGTAACTTTCCCAATGTTCTATTGGGTGGCGACTCCATGATACCTCCTTGTTGCCCATCATAAACGCACTTGCGATTCATCGCAAGCTGTCAACGGACCCGCAAATGCCCCGATCGCCCACGTGCGGGCGGTCCGAAAGGGCGGCGCGCGGGATCCGGTGCGCGTCACAGTGGCGACTCCACTGGGGACGTTTATGGTTCGAGATTTCGATTTGAAAATACCTCGCTTAACATTTATGATCAAAATTTAATTCATAAATTCACTTTCTCTTGAATTTGCATTTGCATATCATTAGAGCCTTAGAATACGCTAGTTTGGTCCCTCTTTTAGTCTCGGTGCGTTCCTGAAGCACCTCCTCATTTTCACTCAATTTGGGGAAGTGTTAAGGATAATCACCAGCCCAAGCCACGTACCTTGATGGTATATCAAAATGGTGACCCGATCGGTCGTTACGCTCGTGTTGAGCTAGACCCGTCGGCAGGGATCATGCTTGGGTAGCGTTAAAATTTCATCTCCCTTAACCAAAGCTCATGTAATGGCCGTAGTTACTTTCCACAGGTGAAATGAACCTTAATCTCATGCTTGCTGTATGGATCCTCATGTATTGGGTGAGTCCCAATGTCTCGCTTGGTAACCTAGCCAAAGGCTATCATGCCCCGGTAGGGCCATGTCGAAATTTATGGAACGTCCAAATACATGACGATCATTGCCCATCCGCTTGTACATTAGCATAGGAGTGTTATGCTGACGGTTTTTCGCCGCGCACCATACGCGTCCATCGGGTCTCTCGTTGACCCTTGGGCTAATACCACCTAGGAAAGAGACTGCACGACCACGTGTGTGGGAGAAATAAGGGTGGAAGGACCTACTTGCTTGCTTGTGCTCTGTAAGTGTTGCATATCACGATCATGCATTATACCTGCATTCCATGCATCATTCTAACTTTTGCCCCTGCAGCCATCATAGATCTGCCCAGGTGGACTAGATCACCAACCGGGCGACTGATCCGAGTTCTTACTCCCGAGCTATCAGAAAGAGAGGGCCTACCGAAAATTTTATCAGAAATCAGTGGTACAGTATCTCAGATGGCAAACTCGCCTAGGGGGGAAGATGCCACTAGGGCCATGATTACAGAAGAAGTGGGCTGCCTTTTTGAGGAATTCGAGGGAAGGATGATGAATATGTTGACCGCCTTGACTCAGCAGAACGCTCCACAGAATCCTCCTCCTCCTCCAGTGAGACAGAATAAGCCTGAGGAAGAAAGGGTTGAAAGGCGAGAAGAGCCCGTTAGGCCGCCTCCGGTAGAGTTAAGATCAGTGGCCTCGGGAGAGCTGAGAAGAAGGCCAGTGTTGAGAATTGATGACGATAGAGATATCGAGGATGATAGGTTGAGCATGGCATCTGAGAAGGGGAAGGCGCCTCAAACCGAGGACTTTATTTTAAAGAAGAAGGAAGAGAGGTTCGAGGCTATGGATTGTATGATAGGCAGAGCTCATGGGATGAATCCGGAGGATAGGGAGTTGGACGGAGAGGACCCGATCCCTTATAACTTCAAAATGCCTGATGTGCCGAAGTTTGACGGTACTTCTGACCCCACCGCACATGTGAAGTAATATTCTCTGGTCATGAAGGGGACCGCATTGTCCAAGAAGCAGAAAGTGGAATACTTTTGTCTGAGTCTGACCTCTCATGCCATAGACTGGTATCATGGCCTGGACCGCCGCACTAAAGAAGATTAGGATATGCTCACTGAGGAGTTTCTGAAGCAGTATGACTGTAATACCAGAATGGAGGTGACTCTAAAGGATCTTGAGCTACTTCAGCAGAAGATCGGGGAGTCTTTCCATGATTATCTTACCCGATGGCGGAACCGAGTAATGGAGATACGCCGAAAGCCTGACACCCAGGATCAGATTCGTCTATTCATTAAGAAAGCAAGCCCGTACTTAAAGGAGGGATTGAGGATGAAGGGGTTGAAGGACTGGGAGTCTCTCAAAGATATAGCCATCGAAGCAGAGGGAGAATTCTTGGCTCGAAAAGCTAGCAATGACAATTTCGCCAAAAGGGCTAACCCCGGTCAAGGAACCAGCAGGCCGGCGGGTCCCAGTAACAGCACTAAAAGAATGGGTGAAGTGTCTGCTACTGAGGTAACCACCCAGAGGAAGTTTTCGAACTTGGGAAGACCATTATCCTGGGTCCTGAGGAGGTTGATGAAGGAGGGAAAATTGCACCCTCTGGCTCCTAGGCCAGCTCTGACACAAGGGAAACCAGGACATAAGGATAATGAATTCTGTGCATTCCACCAGCACTCAGGCCATATCACTGATAAATGCAAGGCGCTCCGGCACTCTATCCAAGACTTGATTGATAGCAAGCAGATCTCTGACCCTGAGAAGAGAGAAACTGAGAAGAAGCCCGGTTATAATGCCGTACCACCACCCGTGTTTATGATCCAATCTAACCTGCCAGAGTGCTACGTGCTACAAGATCTGTATGGGAGTGAGAAGTCCGTTGCTGGTAATTTCGAGGATAGAAAGGAGAAAGCAGTTGTGGCGACCCTTGATTGCTGGTCTAGCAGTGAAAGCGGTGGAGAGGCCGAGGATGAAGAAGGGATGAACCTCGATTTGTGGGGCTTCGATGGAGACGAAGGAGAGATAAGGGCTGTGACGAGGAGTGGAAGGGTGATCCCCGAGATTGCGAAGCTACCTGAGCTAGTGCAGCCATCAGCGGAGAAAGAGCCAAAGGAGGGGCAGATTGTCAGACAGTTGAAGAAAACCGCTGCTCAAATATCCATATGGGATCTATTGAGGCAATCCCCCTCTCATAGGCAGAAGGTAGTAGAAGCTTTGGTTGAGGCCACAGTCGCCACCACTATTTCCCCGTCGGAACTTTTGGGTTTAATTAAGGGAGGATCCGAAGAGAGATTGGTCTTTTCTGACGCCGACCTACCTGTCGAAGGCCGCAACCACAACCGACCCTTATACATTAAAGCACAGATTAACGATAAGCACACTGCTTGCGTTATGGTGGACGACGGGTCTTCTATCAATGTGTGCCCTTTGATAGCTTTGCAAGCTTTTGGTTTAAACGAGGATATGCTCAGCGGATCAGATCTGACTATCACAGCCTACGATAACTCGAGGAGGCAAGCCTCAGGAACCTTCAAGACTTTGGTCAAGACAGGACCTATCGAAGCGGAAGTTGAATTTGTAGTTCTGCCCATCCCTGCTAACTTCTCAGCTTTACTTGGGAGACCCTGGTTTCATAAATTAGGGGGAGTGCCATCCACACTGCATCAGATGATAAAATTCCCACACGAAGGGGAGGTGGTGACTATCAAAGCGGCCAGGGAAAACCAGGTCTCAGCGCTGGAAATTGCCAATCAGCCATTCAGCGGCTTTCACGTGTCTATGATAAGGGAAGAGTACGGATCAGTAGATAGCCCAGCTGTGGTTAATATGATGAAGAAGATGCATTATCTTCCCGGGGCTGGATTGGGCAGGAACTCCCAAGGGTTGCAGACCGCAATCACCACTCGAGGGCAGAAGAACCGGAAAGGCCTGGGGTATAGAGGTGGCTTCGGTAAGAAGAGGGTGACAGACAAGATCCCCCACATTTCAGAGAGCTTTGTGCCAGCATCCTCAGTTTGTGCATATACTGGTGAAGATGAGCCGCAATGGGTAGATGGGAGGATTGTCCCTGGCTTTGAGATCTTTAATGATGTGTATGACTGGCATGTCGGGTTCGTCAAGATTGCTGAAGACTTCTGGGATGAGGAGGTCATGACTCGGGGTTTCACTTGGGACAGATGCGAGCTTGAGGAGGTCGTTACTGAAAAGATGGTAGCTGCCAGGCTGAAGGGAAAGGAGAAGATAGCAGAATTAGAGCTAAAGATGGGAGATTTGAGGATTTCCCCCGACGCGCCTGAGGGGCCTCTGCTAAATCAGAAAGCTAGTGAACAAACTGCAACAGCATCAACTTTGGGAGCGGCGAAAGAAGACTCTAGCCTAGATTGTCTTTTTATTCCAGAACTCTTTTATGATGTAAATGATAACTATAATATTATTAATAAGATAAAACAATTTCACTTACTTGTGCGATGTTTCTAATGATTTCAACATGCATGAACATGATCATATTCCATCAATTTTTGACATTGATTCCACTGGCACAACGCCTTTTCATCTTGGAACCTCGGAAAATCCGAGAGAAATTCTAATAGCATCAAACATAACTCCTGAGGAGAGAAAATTTTTTGAGAGAATAATAAGAAAACATGAAAAAGTCTTTGCCTGGACCTACGAGGACATGCCGGGAATTGACCGAGATGTGGCGGAACATGCCATCCCAACGTACCTAGATTGCAAGCCTGTGAAGCAGAAGTTGAGAAGGCTAAGGCCAGAATGGGCTTGTAACACCCCCTTCCCATACGTAGGCGATCCCATCCGATAAGGAGTGAGATGCCGTATGAGTCAAGGTGTCACCACGCAATAGCAAAGCAAAACATACATCCATTCGTAACATACATTCAGAAATATAGAATAATTAAAAACTTTACATGTAGTAAGCAAAAGCTGATCATGCATTACTATAATAAACTATTACAATAATGATCTGATCAACTAGCTGATACAAAAATAATATTACATGAACAAAATATAGTTACAAAAGCGGAAGCTGATACAAAACTGATACAGAGAGTTCTATACAAAAAGAATCATCACTGATACAAAACTGAGCCCTACATTAAACTCTTCTGTGTTGGCTTGATGACGGCGACTCTCTCAAAGCAAAACGCCTTCCGCACCTGCACGGGTAAAAACACCGTGCTAAGCGATAAACGCTTAGTGGGGAAACACACAAAAATAATGGACGGCCATTCACAATGGTCGTCAAGGCATAACACATTCACAATGGTAGAATGCAAAGGCTATAACATAATCCATATAAACATGCTCATATTTAAAAGCCATACAATCAGTATCTCATAATCATATCCATTACAGAATAATCCAGCATGTGTTTCATCATTAAGCTCATTCAGATATTCCATTTAATAGCCAAATCAGATCAGAACGATTCTATTAAACATATAAAGAACACCTGCAGACCCTAGACAGTGGATAACGAGTGTACTGAGGGTACCTTACGGGTGCGAATCGAATACTGAGGGTACCTCACAGGTACAATTCAAAAGTCAATTCATTTTATCAAAGCACAATATTTTATACTGAGGGGATCTTAAACAAGATCCTAATACTGAAGGGTTCGCGAGGAACCAAATGGGGACCTGATCGGGGTCCAAACTGAACTGAGGGCTGCAGCTAAAAGACTTTATTAGGCATGCCTAACTATCCACTTACTTGACTCTAGCAGGTTATGCGTCATTCAAATCACATTTCCGAGTACAGAATAGAATTCATCAGAAATTCATGGTATCATTTATATCAAAGCATATAAAAGTATAGCATGCATCATACCACAATATAAATCCATTCAGAAGAAACACCAAATTCATTTCTGAGTCAAAAGCCGGGAAATTTCGGAAAAACGGCTGAACGGGGTAACGGGTGAGGTTGGCTGGTCACGAGACGTGACTGGCCTCCTCACAAGGCAGGTCACGAGACGTGACTGAGGGTCACGCCTCGTGACTTGCTTCGTCCGTCGCAGATCACGCGACGTGCCTCGGCTGGTCACGCCTTTGCTCTTGCCGGTCACGAGTCGTGACTGGGCGTCACGTCTCGTGATTGGCTTCTTTGAGACAGGTCACGCATGACTGTCTCCTGTGACTCTCCCTCAGGCCGGTCACGAGTCGTGACTGAGAGTCACGTCTCGTGACTGGCTTCCTCGGCTGGTCATGAGTTGTGACAGGTAGTCACAACTCGTGACTGGCATCATTCTGGCAGGTCACGAGTCGTGACATAAAGTCACGTCTCGTGACTTGCCTCTCTCTTTGGCTAGTCACGCGACAGACAACAAAACGGGAATTTTTCTATAGTAACCCGATTTTCCAGAATTTCCCAGATCTCAGAATCAATCCCAAATTTGATTCAAAACAAATCAAACCTGACCTTACCTTCTGGAAAACATCCCAAACAATATAAGCAACAAATATCCAACCCAGTTTCAACATTTAATCAACCATATCAGGAATACATGCAATCAAGTTCATCAAGAACATAAACCCTATAAATTTACAGTAACCTCAAAATCATACAAATCACAAGCAAATATTCCCAAACCTGAATTCTAAGCTTCTCTTCACTTAGCTCCACTAGGTCCAGCAACCTCTTTACCCTTTGGATCACGAGGAGCTTCAGCTAGAACACCAAACACAGTAATGCAACCCTAAGTTAAACCTAAACTCAAGGAAGAAGAAGATGAAAATTACAGTAAGACAAAGACAAGGATATGTACTTACCAAGTTAGGAGCAAGAGTGACCAATTTCCACAACCACACTTAATTAACAGATAGCAAGCTGTAATTAGGAGAGGAAAAAGGAAGAAGAAGATGGAGGTTGAAGGGAAAAACGTGAATCTAATTTCCTTTCACACTTCCTTCATTTATTTCTTCATTTTCCTTAACCTAATACACATGTCATCCTCTTGGTGGTGGAACTTACTCACTCACACCCTAACCCCACACATCACACACATCTAATGCATTCCTAATTAAAACACCCTACAATGGTATAAGTAAGTGCACACAAATGTAACTTAATTAATTCACACCCTAATGCCATGTATGCACCCACGTACTAACAAAACCCCAAAACATACATTTTACTAAAATACTCTTATGAAATGCCGAACACATGCGAATGCTTGCACATACAGACAGACAGACAGGCTCATTCTACTAGGGGGCAAACGGGGTGTGACAACTCTCCCCTACTAATAAAAATTTCGTCCTCGAAATTCTCACCTGAACTGAACAATTGCGGATACTGAGCTCTCATTGACTCCTCTGGTTCCCAAGTCGCTTCTTCGACTCCATGATGGATCCACAACACTTTAACCAACAGAATCTGCTTACTTCTCAACTGCCTCACTTCTCGGGCTAGAATAGCTCGCGGTTCCTCATCATAAGAGAAGTCTTGCTGAACCTGGATATCCTGAACTGACAGAACATGTGAAGGATCTGATCTGTACCGACGAAGCATCGAAACGTGAAACACATCATGCAAATTTGCTAACTCCATCGGTAACGCCAATCTGTAGGCTACAGGTCCTACCTTAGCCAAAATCTCATAAGGTCCAATGAAACGAGGACTAAGCTTGCCTTTCTTGCCAAACCGAAGCACTTTCCTCTAAGGTGAAACCTTAAGGAAAACCTTGTCCCCGATCTCAAAATGCACATCTTTCCTTTTCAAATTGGCATAAGACTTCTGTCGATCCTTGGCTGCCTTCAAATTCCGATGCACTACTCTGATCTTCTCTTCAGTATCTCTAACCAAGTCTGGTCCAATCATAGATCTCTCGGATAGCTCGGTCCAACAAATCGGAGTCCTACACTGACGACCATACAAAGCCTCATATGGTGCCATACCGATACTCGACTGAAAACTGTTGTTGTAGGCAAACTCCATAAGCGACACATATCTGTCCCAGCTACCCGGAAAGTCCAAAGCACAAGCCCTCATCATATCCTCCAGAATCTGAATAACTCGCTCTGACTGACCATCGGTCTGAGGATGAAATGCTGTACTGAAGTTCAACCTAGTGCCCAAAGCTCTCTGTAACTCCTTCCAAAACTTGGAAGTAAACCTCAGATCTCGATCTGACACTATGGACAAAGGCACACCATGCAACCGAACTATCTCATCTACATAGATACTGGCCAATCTGTCCATGGAGTAGTCCACTCTAACCGGCAGAAAGTGAGCTGATTTCGTAAGCCGATCCACAATAACCCAAACTGAGTCATGCTTCCTCTGAGTCAAAGGTAAACCAGAAACAAAGTCCATGGCGATATCATCCCATTTCCACTCAGGAATAGATAAAGGCATAAGCAAACCCGAAGGAACCTGATGCTCAGCCTTTACCTGCTGACAAGTCAAGCACTTGGAAATAAAATCCACTATATCACGCTTCATACCGGACCACCAATAGAATTGCTTCATGTCTCTATACATCTTCTTACTGCCCGGATGCATAGTAAAGACTGAACTATGTGCCTCACTCATGAGCTGTCTCCTCAAATCCTCAGATTCTGGCACACACAAGCGATCTCTGAACATAAGTACCTCATCCTGAACTGAGAACTCTGATGGCTTACCCAATCTAACCTCATGCACAATCCGCTGAAGTCTCACATCATCTCTCTGAGCATCCACAATCCCCTGTCTCAATGTAGGCTTCACACGCAACTGAGCAAGCAAAGCCCCATCAGAACCAAATCGCCATCTGAATCGCCTCAAGAACAAAGCTGAAACTGACTTCCGACTCAAAGCATCGGCAACTACATTAGCCTTACCAGGATGGTAATCCACAATGCAGTCGTAGTCCTTAAATAACTCAAGCCAATGCCGCTGTCTCATGTTCAACTCTTTCTGTGAAAGGAAGTACTTCAAGCTCTTGTGGTCCGAAAAGATCCTGCACTTTTCCCCATACAAGTAGTGACGCCAAATCTTCAAAGCAAAGATCACAGCTGCCAACTCTAAATCATGCGTCGGATAGTTCTTCTCATGTGGCTTCAACTGACGAGAAGCATAAGCCACTACCTTACCTTCCTGCATCAGCACACATCCAAGACCAACTCCAGAAGCATCACTGTAAATGACAAACTCCTTACCCGAGATGGGTTGAGTAAGGATAGGAGCCTCAACAAGCAACTGCTTTAACCGATCAAAACAAGACTGACACCTGTCTGACCACTCAAATATAACTCCTTTCCTCAACAATCTAGTCATCGGAGCAGCAATTACAGAAAATCCCTTAACGAACCGACGGTAGTAACCTGCTAAACCGAGGAAACTCCTCACTTCCTGAACATTTTGAGGCGCTTTCCAATCAACTATCGCCTCAATCTTGGCTGGATCTACCTGAATACCTCTAGCTGAAATAATGTGACCCAAGAATGACACTTCTCGAAGCCAGAAATCACACTTGCTAAGCTTTGCAAACAACTGATGCTCTCTCAACATCTGCAGAACTAATCGGAGATGCTCCTCATGCTCACTCTCATCCTTGGAATATACCAAGATATCATCAATGAACACTACTACAAATCGATCTAAGTATGGCCTAAACACACGGTTCATCAGATCCATAAAAGCCGCTGGAGCATTTGTCAAACCAAATGGCATCACAAGAAACTCATAGTGGCCATACCTAGTCCGAAATGCAGTCTTAACCACATCTGCATCCTGAACTCGAAGCTGGTAGTACCCTGATCGAAGATCTATCTTGGAGAAGACACCCGCACCTCGAAGCTGATCAAATAAATCCTCAATCCTAGGCAAAGGATACCTGTTCTTCACTGTAACTTTATTAATCTGCCGGTAGTCAATACACATCCGCAGGGATCCATCTTTCTTCTTCACAAAAAGAACTGGAGCTCCCCAAGGAGATATGCTAGGTCGAATAAACCCCTTATCCAATAACTCTTGTAGCTGAATTTTAAGTTCCTTCAACTCTACAGGAGCCATCCGATAAGGTGCTCTCGAAATAGGTGCTGTACCTGGCATAATCTCAATGGACAACTCAACCTCTCTCTCAGGAGGCAAACCAGGCAACTCACTCGAGAATACATCACTAAACTCCCGCACTACAAGAATGTCCTCAATCTGAACCTGATCCCTCTTAGAATCTAACACAACTGCGAGAAAAGCCTCACAACCTTTCCTGATAAATCTCTTAGCTTGCATCGCAGAAATCACATTATTCAACGAACTAGCACCCAAACCTTTCAGAAACACAAGAGACTGACATCTATCCCGAAGCACAACTGTCTTCCTATGGCAATCAACTACAGCCCGATGCTTACCCAACCAGTCCATACCCAGAATCAGATCAAACTCTCTGAAAGGTAACTCAATCAAATCCGCTGGAAGCACAGTTCCCTCAACAATCAGAGGACAACTCCTAAAGACTCTACTCACACTGACACTATGCCCTAATGGACTGGTCACACAAATCTCATAATCTAACTGATCAACTGAATGCAATTTATCAACAATTTTATCTGTGCACAAATATGAGTGTGTGGAACCAGGATCAATTAGAGCATACAACTCAGTGTCATGGAGTAGGAACTTACCAGCAATAACATCAGGCGCATCCTGCTCATCTCTGGCTCTTATAGCATAAGCTCTAATGGCACCCTGAGGAGGATGCTCAACAGTCTCAGAAGCTGCTCCATCTCTATGCCGACCACCTCTACCTCTTCCTCTGCCTCTACCACGGGATGCCTGAGAAGCATTCGAACTGACCCTACTGCCCTCTCTCTGGGAACCTGAATCCTCATGCAACCTCGGACAACTAGCTAAAAGATGCTCAGAACTCCCACACCTGAAGCATGCACCGGAGAGCCACCTACACTCACCCCGATGTGTCTTACTACAATGAGGACAAACTGATGTAGTCTCAGCTCTACCACCCCTACCAGAACCTGATACAGCTGCAGAACCCTGTCGTCTACCTCTAGAAGCCTGACCAGGTGATGACTCATCCTGTGGGTTCCTAGATCTCTTACCCGAAGAAGATCCTCCACGAGAAGAACTCCTCCTCTGAGCTCTCTCTCTCATCACAGTCTCAGATAACTCAGCTCTTACAGCAGCCTCTACAATCTGATAGTAGCTAACCCCAGGTATGCACATCAGAGAAATCAAAGCAATCTTCAAAGACTCATTTAACCCTGCCTCGAAATGCTTGCATCTAAAGTCATCAGTCATAACTCCACGTGGGGCATAGCGAGATAACCTATTGAACTCCTTCTCATAATCTGCTACAGACATGGCCCTCTGTCTCAAACTCAAAAACTGCGCCCATCTCGAATCTCTATAAGTCTGAGTGATGTACTTCTTTGTGAACTCACCCTCAAAGAACTCCCAAGTAATCGGATCCGGTAGCTGAGGATGCCTGGAAACTAATTCCCACCATTCAAAAGCAGACCCCTGCAGAAGAACTAATGCACACTCTGCCTGCTGGTCGGGAGGACAACGAATCTCTCTCAAAGCACGTTTTACCTTATCTAACCATCTCTCTGCCATCTCAGATTCATTCAAACCAGTGCCATAGAAATCCTCAACTCCTGCCCTCCTCAAATTCTCCATAGGTGCTCTAGGAGCAGTCACTCTCTCCAAAACCCTAGCCATGTCCTGATGCAGTCTGAACATAGCCTCAAAGGGCATGGCTGCAGCCTCGGGCTGGACCCTAGCATGCTGAGCCGACACAGTAACAGAAACAGACGGATCCACAGCTGGGGGATTCACACTCTCCGCGAATTCCTCGAGTGATCCACGAACAAAATTAGAAGCCATCTAAACAAACAAGAAACAACCGTATCAGCCAACACAGATCTAGACACATCCATATCTAAGCAACTCAGAACAATCATAACTACACAACAACACCCAGAAACGCCTAAACCTATGCTCTGATACCACAAACTGTAACACCCCCTTCCCATACGTAGGCGATCCCATCCGATAAGGAGTGAGATGCCGTATGAGTCAAGGTGTCACCACGCAATAGCAAAGCAAAACATACATCCATTCGTAACATACATTCAGAAATACAGAATAATTAAAAACTTTACATGTAGTAAGCAAAAGCTATTCATGCATTACTATAATAAACTATTACAATAATGATCTGATCAACTAGCTGATACAAAAATAATATTACATGAACAAAATATAGTTACAAAAGCGGAAGCTGATACAAAACTGATACAGAGAGTTCTATACAAAAAGAATCATCACTGATACAAAACTGAGCCCTACATTAAACTCTTCTGTGTTGGCTTAATGACGGCGACTCTCTCAAAGCAAAACGCCTTCCGCACCTGCACGGGTAAAAACACCGTGCTAAGCGATAAACGCTTAGTGGGGAAACACACAAAAATAATGGACGGCCATTCACAATGGTCGTCAAGGCATAACACATTCACAATGGTAGAATGCAAAGGCTATAACATAATCCATATAAACATGCTCATATTTAAAAGCCATACAATCAGTATCTCATAATCATATCCATTATAGAATAATCCAGGATGTGTTTCATCATTAAGCTCATTCAGATATTCCATTTAATAGCCAAATCAGATCAGAATGATTCTATTAAACATATAAAGAACACCTGCTGACCCTAGACAGTGGATAACGAGTGTACTGAGGGTACCTTACGGGTACGAATCGAATAATGAGGGTACCTCACAGGTACAATTCAAAAGTCAATTCATTTTATCAAAGCACAATATTTTATACTGAGGGGATCTTAAATAAGATCCTAATACTGAAGGGTTCGCGAGGAACCAAACGGGGACCTGATCGGGGTCCAAACTGAACTGAGGGCTGCAGCTAAAAGACTCTATTAGGCATGCCTAACTATCCACTTACTTGACTCTAGCAGGTTATGCGTCATTCAAATCACATTTCCGAGTACAGAATAGAATTCATCAGAAATTCATGGTATCGTTTATATCAAAGCCTATAAAAGTATAGCATGCATCATACCACAATATAAATCCATTCAGAAGAAACACCAAATTCATTTCTGAGTCAAAAGCCGGGAAATTTCGGAAAAACGGCTGAAAGGGGTAACGGGTGAGGTTGGCTGGTCACGAGACGTGACTGGCCTCCTCACAAGGCAGGTCACGAGACGTGACTGAGGGTCACGCCTCGTGACTTGCTTCGTCCCTCGCAGATCACGCGACGTGCCTCGGCTGGTCACGTCTTCGCTCTTGCCGGTCACGAGTCGTGACTGGGCGTCACGTCTCGTGACTGGCTTCTTTGAGATAGGTCACGCGTGACTGTCTCCTGTGACTCTCCCTCAGGCCGGTCACGAGTCGTGACTGAGAGTCACATCTCGTGACTGGCTTCCTCGGCTGGTCATGAGTTATGACAGGTAGTCACAACTCGTGACTGGCATCATTCTGGCAGGTCACGAGTCGTGACATAAAGTCACGTCTCGTGACTTGCCTCTCTCTTTGGCTAGTCATGCGACAGACAACAAAACGGGAATTTTTCTACAGTAACCCGATTTTCCAGAATTTCCCAGATCTCAGAATCAATCCCAAATTTGATTCAAAACAAATCAAACCTGACCTTACCTTCTGGAAAATATCCCAAACAATATAAGCAACAAATATCCAACCCAGTTTCAACATTTAATCAACCATATCAGGAATACATGCAATCAAGTTCATCAAGAACATAAACCCTAGAAATTTACAGTAACCTCAAAATCATACAAATCACAAGCAAATATTCCCAAACCTGAATTCTAAGCTTCTCTTCACTTAGCTCCACTAGGTCCAGCAACCTCTTTACCCTTTGGATCACGAGGAGCTTCAGCTAGAACACCAAACACAGTAATGCAACCCTAAGTTAAACCTAAACTCAAGGAAGAAGAAGATGAAAATTACAGTAAGACAAAGACAAGGATATGCACTTACCAAGTTAGGAGCAAGAGTGACCAATTTTCACAACCACACTTAATTAACAGATAGCAAACAGTAATTAGGAGAGGAAAAAGGAAGAAGAAGATGGAGGTTGAAGGGAAAAACGTGAATCTAATTTCCTTTCACACTTCCTTCATTTCTTTCTTCATTTTCCTTAACCTAATACACATGTCATCCTCTTGGTGGTGGAACTTACTCACTCACACCCTAACCCCACACATCACACACATCTAATGCATTCCTAATTAATTCACACCCTAATGCCATGTATGCACCCACGTACTAACAAAACCCCAAAACATACATTTTACTAAAATACTCTTATGAAATGCTGAACACATGCGAATGCTTGCACATAGAGACAGACAGACAGGCTCATTCTACTAGGGGGCAAACGGGGTGTGACAGGGCTGACAAGGTTAAGGAGGAAATTCAACAGCAGATTGAAGCCAAGTTCCTCGTGGAAGTCCAGTACCCTACATGGCTAGCAAATGTGGTCCATATAGCAAAGAAGAACGGAAAGGTCAGGGTATGTGTGGATTACCGAGATCTCAACAAAGCATGCCCTAAAGATGATTTTCCACTACCCCATATTGATGTTTTGATAGACAGTGCCGCCAATTGCGCGATGTACAGCTTTGGGGACGGTTATGTGGGCTACAACCAGATCCTGAACAAGATAGCTGATCGGGTTAAAATTGCTTTTATCACAGAGTGGGGAACCTATGCCTATCGGGTCATGCCTTTTGGCCTGAAGAATGCAGGGGCCACATATCAGAGAATGGCGACAAAGATCTTAAGCGACCTGATCCATAAAGAAGTGGAGGTGTATGTCGATGACATGATGGTCAAATCAGCCACCCGAGAGGGACACTTTGAAGCTCTAGAGAAGTTCTTCACCAGGATCGATAAGTATAATTTGCGACTCAACCCCCAGAAGTGCATTTTTGGAGTGACTTCAGGAAAGCTGTTGGGACATGTCGTCAGCCAGAGGGGAATAGAAATTGACCCAGACAAGGTGAAAGCCATCAGAGAGATGCCTGTGCCACAAAAAGAGAAGGATGTAAGGAGTTTCCTGGGCAAGCTGCAATATGTCAGCCGGTTTATTGCCAAGCTCACTTCAATATGTGAGCCTGTTTTTAAGCTGCTTAGAAAGAATCAGCCTGTAGTCTGGAACGAAGACTGCCAAAGAGCCTTTGATAATATCAGGGAATATCTGTTAAATCCGTGCTAAGGCCTCCGCAACCGGTCAAACCGCTTATTCTGTACCTGGCAGTAGAGGACGGCTCAGTGGGCGCCATGATGGCTCAAGAGGATGAATTTGGGGTGGAGTTTGCGATTTATTACCTCAGCAAGAAGTTCATGGCTTATGAAATAAAATACGCTGAAGTGGAGAAGATCTGCCTCGCAGTGATTTGGGCATCAAAGAAGCTGAGACATTACTTCCACTCATACAAAGTTCAGGCAGTAGCCAAGCAAAATCCGTTAAGATATTTGCAGGAGGCACCGTCTTTGCTTGGAAAGATGGGGAGGTGGCTGCTCTTGCTACAAGAGTTTGATGTGCAGTACATCACCCGCAAGACTATTAAGGGGCGAGCCGTGGCCGAATTTCTTGCTGAACATCCTATCCAAGGGGACACCCCCGAGTTTACCTTTCCTGACGAGAGCATAGGCACGATTTCTGTTCAGGGATGGCAGTTGCACTTTGATGGGGCAGTGAATAACAGAGGAGCCGGAGTCGGAATCATCTTGACAACCCCAGATAATGAAAAACTTCCTCTTGCTAAGAAGCTGAGATACAAAGTAACCAACAATGAAGCTGAATACGAAGCGTGCACCTTCGGGTTAGAAGCTCTAGCTGTATTGGGGGCAAGGAACATAGAAGTCTTTGGTGACTCGTCCTTGGTAATAAACCAGATCCGAGGTGAGTGGGCTGTAAAAGAAGAACGATTGGTCCCCTATGTTCAATATCTGAAAGGGATGTGTGGGCAGTTTGAGACTTGCACTTTCCACTTTGTGCCCAGAGATGAGAACTGTCTGGCTGATGCGTTGGCAACCTTAGTGTCGATGTGGGATAACCCTGAAGGAGTGGCTATGAAGCCGGTGCTGATTTCGAGCTCTGATAAGCCTTGTTTTGAAACTGAGCCTGTAATGGAAGTAGAGGCATCAGATGGGAAGCCATGGTACTTTGATATCATGAATTACTTGGAAAAAAATAAATTTCCAGAAGAAGCGACTGAAAAAGACCAGAGGATGATACGTAAGTTATCTACTCAGTTCATATCCTTAGAAGGGGTGTTGTACAAAAGACGGTCGGATGGAATTCAGCTCAGGTGCTTGAATGAAGGAGAAGCCCGCAAGATAATGGAGGAAACCCATGCAGGGGTCTGTGGGGCCCACATGAATGGTTTGACCTTGGCCAAGAAGATCATGAGACAAGGCTTTTATTGGCTTACGATAGACACTGATTGCTCGAAGTATATCAAACAGTGCAAGTTGTGCCAACAGTACGCAGACCTGAGACACCTGCCGGTATCAGAACTACATAACCTGACATCACCTTGGCCGTTTGCTGCTTGGGGGATAGATATCATTGGAGAGATTCGCCCTACGGCGTCCAATGGGCACAGATACATCATAGTCGCAATCGACTATTTCACCAAATGGGTCGAGGCAGAATCCTTCAAGAAAATTGACGCAAGGGACATGGCCAAGTTCATAGAGAGGAATTTGATCTGCAGATATGGCCTCCCTCATCACATAGTGTCTGATAATGGGGTGCAATTCATGGGAGAAACCAGAAAGCTTCTCGAGAAATATGGTGTCGAGCATCATAAATCCTCTCCCTACCGACCGCAAGCGAATGGAGCAGTAGAGGCCGTAAATAAGAATGTGAAGAAGATCCTATCCAAGATGGTCCAAACCTACAAGGACTGGGCTGAAAAGTTACCCTTTGCCCTGTGGGGATACAGAACGACGGTAAGGGCATCTACAGGCGCTACACCATTTTCCCTGGTATACGGAACAGAAGCAGTATTGCCAGTAGAGATAGAACTTAAATCACTAAGGGTGGTCATGGAGACCCAAATCCCGGAAGCCGAATGGGCGCAGCAGAGGTTACAGCACTTGAACTTACTGGATGAGAGTAGGCTGAAAGCTTATTATCATAATCAGATTTACCAAAAGAGATTGGCGAGAACTTTTGGGAAGAAAGTGAGGAAGCATCCGCTGAAAGAAGGGGACTTGGTGTTCAAACAGATGAGGCCGGGGATACCAGACATCAGGGGGAAATTCAGACCTACCTGGGAAGGGCCGTATATCCTTAAGAAGCTGCTGTCCAAAGGAGCTGCAATTTTGTCAGATAGCGATGGGAACGAATTCAAAGAACCGATCAATATCGACAGACTCAAAAGGTTCCACGGCTAAAGACCAAAATAAAAAGAAGAGAATAAAATGCCCTGCAAGTCAAAAACCGAAAAAAGGCGGCTATGCTAAAATTGGGCGCCTCGACAGGGTAAAAACCGAAAAAAGGCATCCTG
Source organism: Excoecaria cochinchinensis (assembly GCA_947683425.1). NCBI lineage: Eukaryota > Viridiplantae > Streptophyta > Magnoliopsida > Malpighiales > Euphorbiaceae > Excoecaria > Excoecaria cochinchinensis. The sequence continues at coordinate 19,240,389 of CANTUQ010000119.1, forward strand.
TGCAAAAATTAGAGGCATGAGAGAAAATGCCCGATCGTGAAAACCCGAGAGGACCGATTGGTAACAGGAGTTGATGCTGTTAAAATTTGGTTTCATGTATTGACAGCGCGTAAGCAGCTGAGTAGATGCCAAAACTGATCATGTATGCTGAAATTATATGAAAATGTACACAAAACTCGTGAAATAGGATGAATATTATTCTTTTCACTTTCATCATTCCCTAGTTCTGCATTAAAAAGAAATGTAGCACAAAAAGAAATACACATATAGGCTAAGATAAGTCCTGCTGCTGCTCTCGCCGATCAGATGCTTGAGCCCTCGAGTCCTGTTATCAGACGCTGGACTAAGGATCCACTTCTTGTACTCGCTAGTCGAAGATGCAGAATGAATGCCAAACCTCGGGATAACAGTCTTCACGGGTAATATACCCCACAGCTCATGATACCGAAAGGCAAATGCGGCCGAGAGATCTCCACCCCGGAAAGACAGGGGAACCCTCACTACATCCTGCATCGTTCCAAGCTGTCGTGCGCATCGGGAGGTGATGCAGAAGGTGGCCTGACGGAGGCCGCAGAGGGGAACGCAACCCGATGGCCCATCGGTGACCACATGAGACAGTGGGAGCCAGGCAGATGTAAAACTGATATCATCATCTGACAGCTCGCCAAACCTGGTAATGCCTTCACCAGCAGTGACACACCCACGCAGTCGTCGACGAGGCAGGTAATGGCTCGGCGAGTACTGGTGAGTAACGCGGGGGCTGGTTCAGACAGCATCTTCAGTTTTTCTTGCAGCCAGATCTGAAAAAAAAAATGCCGCTGAGGTAAGTAGGGTTTACTTCAGGCAAAAATAAGGCACAGGGTTGTGTGAAAATCCGAAAGGACGCACCTCCCGCTAAGAAAAGCTAGTGTGAAAATCCATAAGGGACGCACTACCTTTAAAATAATGACGTACCTGGAGCAATAAGGGGCTGTCGGTGAAGGTTGTAGTGGACCCGGAGCTCACAGCGTCCAAACCCAGAATAGTTTCAGCCAAGACAAGTGGTAGGGGTGACAGTCCCAGATTAAAGTCGCTCAAGATTCCGAACAGACGAGAGTCACCTGTCAAACCTCTCGGAGCAACAGTAAGGAAGTTCACCATGCAGAATAAGAATATGATGCTTACCCGATATGTGGGGATGTCAGTGAACCGATCCAGAGCCTCGATCAGTGGCTCCAAAGAAAAGGAAGAGCCCAGAGGAATCAGCCGGTTGGCCTCAGAGGAAGATATGCCCAGAGCTATGGCTATATCCCGGGACTGGAATAGGCCACAGCGGGGGACGCAAGGCAGAGCGCTAGGAGGGAACCGTGCTCCCAGAATGGAAGCTAACTCCTCAGGCAAAGGCCACAGTTCCTGATAGGTGAATTGGAAAACGTGAAACCGGGGGTTCCAGAAGTGGGTTGCCGCCAGGAGGAGGTTCTGGTCGATTTTTACCCGGCACAGATATTTCAGCCCAGACAAAGAAGAAAGGGTGCCTTCTCCCCAAGTGTGTTTGTCATCTAAGATACGGTGCATCCTTTGGGCAAGAGGAGAGGACATTTTGAGAAAGATGAAGGACTCAAGATGTGGGAAAATGAAGAGACAAAAATTTTGCAAGATTTTATAGGCAAGCGTCACCGACGGCCTGCCCGTCTCTTCACAGGGACGGCCTGACCGCCTTCACATAGGGACGGCTTGCCCGTCTCCCCACAGAGATAGCCTGAACGTTGGTATAGATCCACCTGGCAGACGCATACGTCAGCATTGCATTCATCACGCGCATTAACTAGCATTTATTGCATGACAGACGGACAGCCCGTCGGTCGCTTGTACAGACGCCCTGCCCGTCGGTCAGGAATTTCTATATAAAGACGAGTGACAGACGGTTTAAACGTTGCTGTCCCTTTCTTCTTCCTCTCTCAAGCGATTTCTTAGCGGTTTTTAAAGCATTTCTTCATATTTTTTCGCGATTTCTTCATATTTTCGCACTTTCTACTCACCGGGCACTTTGATATTCATATTTTCTCCAGTTTCTACACTTCCCGCGACTACAAGTAAGTAAATAACTACTTTTTTTTGAATTTTATTCAACTTATCTCTTCATTTCTTTTCCTTTTGACTTTAGGATGCCTTAGATGCCTTAGGAATTTAGGGAGAATGCTGCCCAATTTTCTGTATTATTTTAGTGCAATTAAATTTGAACTTTTGCATGATCACATAGAAATAGAATTTTTTTTATATATAATTTTGGTGCTTTAGAACTGCATCTCTTTAGCGCACCATTATGTGTGTATACTGCTTTTGCGGCCTGAGGCCATTATTTTGTATTATTGGGGGCACACTCTTGCCGGGGTGCGCCCCATTCACATGCGTGTATTATTGTTGAGGCCTGAGGCCTATGTTTTTACCTTTTCGTGCAAGAGGTTGGGCATATCCCTGCCGGGGTGCTGCCCAAATTTTTATTATTTATTCTAGAATTGAATATTTTTCATGTATGATGCATGCCTCGGGACCTAGAAGGCCCATTTCCTTTACTCGTTTCAAATTATTTGTATGCTAATTGCATATTGTTTTGCCTTGATATGTGCAAAGCATGTGGGCAACCTTTGCCCTTTTCATTTATTATCATCTCTCTATCTTGTTTTGGGTCGCCGTTGCCCCGGTGAGGCCTAAATCGGCCTTCACCTTGAAAATAAATTCAAGAAATTTTTTTTTGCGATTTCCGATATTTAACCTATTCCTTTTGCAGGATGCCTCCTAGACGTAGAGCGCCGCAGGCCCAGCCCGAGCTTGTACCTCCGGATTGGATGGATGATGAGTCGGCTCAGAGGTATAGAGCGCTGGCTCAGGTAGAGTTTCGGGCCAGCCATTTTGTATCTCGCCCATTTCTAGAGGCCCTTGGGTTGGCCCCAGAGCTTGATCTACTTGCCGAGGGTGCTGGTTGGACGGAGTTCCTTGAGCCCTCCTTCAAGACATTTCCAGAGGCTACCCGCCAGGTCTTGGCCACTCTCCGCTATGCTGGCTTTCAGAGTGCAGATACCGACCCAGGCGTGATTCAGTTTTGGTTTGACGGCGACCATTTTAGTATCACCAGGCAGAGGTTTGCTCAGGCCATGGGGCTCCCTAGAGAGGAGGGGGTCGAGATCCCGCAGCGAGCGGTGAGACGCGCCCATTGGGCGGCCATTGCCATACCAGGAGTGCTGTACGATCACGATACAGCGAAGAGCACCGTACTGGTGTCCCAAGCACTCCGGTATTTGCACAGAGTGCTTTCCAGTTCGTACCTCGGTCGAGCTGGTAATCCAGGGTTGCTTAATGCGGCCGAGATCTGGAGCCTCTGGGCTATGGTGGCAGGCCAGCGTCTCAACATTAGCCACGAGATCTTGGCCAACTTGACCAGAGTCAGCAGAGGGATGACGTCGGTGGTGATGGTAGGAGGGGTCATCACCCGGTTACTTTTGAGATTGGGGGTTAACCCCGAGAGGTTGAGAGGACCCTTGCCGGAGGGGATCCATGTAGATGCCGCAGCGGCAGTTCAGATGGGGATGTTCTCCCCGATATCTGGCCAGGCAGAGGCCTATAGGGTGTTGACCATCCATGAGACCCGGCAGCTGTTCTCGCTTCCACCCTTGGGTGCGGATCCTGATCACCCGGAGGAGCAGCCTCCACAGCCCGAGCCTCAGCCAGAGCCTCAGCCACAGCCCCATCCTCAGCCGGAGCATGAGCCTCCTCCGCCTCCTCAGCCGCAGACGGTGCCTCCACCACAGCAGCAGGAGCCACCTAGGACCCCCTCGGACTTCGACTTTGAGATCACGATGGACGACCTCTTCGCCGCTTCGCCGGCATCCAGAGCACCGACGCCAGTCCCATCACCGAGCGCCAGGGTACAGAGGTCTGTCCATGGGCCCTCCGAGAGATACCATCCGTACTCCCGAGGCGATCCAGGGGCATCCACCTCTTCGGCACCACCACCAAAGCCAGCACCGCAGCAGCCTGTGCAGCCAGACTTCTCTCAGCTCCTCACCTCCATGTTTACAGCCTTAGAGCGGTGGTAGGATGAGAGGGACAGAGCTATCCACGAGAGGTTGGATCGCCAGCAGGCTGCCATTCAGGAGTAGTCCCAGTCGGTGGAGCGCTTGGCTCGAGAGCAGGAGGGATACGTTGAGCATACGACGCGGGAGCAGACTCGAGCCATGGATGCCTTTAGGGATGAGCAGGCTCGGGTCCTGGAGGCCTTTAGAGGGGAGCAGATGAGGAGGATTGAGCAGATTGCTCAGGGGCAGAGGGAGTTGAGGCAGCAGCTCGCTCATGATTTGAGGACGTCACAGGACCAGGCGTCTCAGAGGGTCGATATGACCCTACAGATGATTGATGAGTCACTTGACTCTCTGAGATCCCGCATCCAGGCGATGGAGGGGATTCTCCCCCCTCTTTCTCAGACCATGAGGGAGTTTAGGGAGCAGACGGAGCAGAGCCTGGAGCAGAGGAGAAAGGCTGCCAGCGAGCAGACCATTCAGTTGAGCCAAGCCTTCAAGAAGTTGGGAGACAAGGTTTCTGAGACCTTAGGGTTTATGAGTACCTGCACCCAGCCCTTTTTGGATGGCTACGCTCAGATCCATTTCAGGCGGGCCCATGATCACGAGGCAGGACCCTCCACAGCTCCGCCACCACCTCCGGCACGTCCACCTCCTCCAGGGACCGTGCATATATCGGATGACGAGGATCCCGATGAGCCCTCAGACTAAACACCTCTCTGATCTTTAGGGAGTTATTTTTGTATCTTTTGTATATTTATATTTTGTATATGCACTGTACAAAAATGACATTTCTAGTGGAAAACTTTTGCTTCATTGTTGCATGATCATTCGATTGTTAATTGCTTAATCACATCATAGAAAGTGTATGTTCTCATATTTACTTATATGTCGATAAAAATGACGATATAACAACAAGAAAAAACAAACAACAAAAAATGATAATCAACAACATCTCAATAAGAAAAAAAAATGAATGAAAGATGAACATGGCATAGCCAATAAAGCAAGATCACGCCATCAAATAGACAGGTCAAAACATGACCACTCAAACGTGAACTAAATAAACCTTTTATCACACAGGTACGGGGAAATACCGATCTGAGCACAGACATCGATTAAAAAGATCTCCTTTGGAACAAGGAACCCGGTGGGGTTTCCTCATCTTCACCAGATCGAGACTGTAGCCAGAGCATGCTGCATCTCACCAGATCGAAGCCGTGGTCAAAGCATACCGCACTTCACCAGATCGAGACTGTAGCCAGAGCATGCTGCATCTCACCAGATCGAAGCCGTGGTCAAAGCATACCGCACTTCACCAGATCGAGACTGTAGCCAGAGCATGCTGCATCTCACCAGATCGAGACTGTGGTCAAAGCATACCGCATATCACCAAATCGAGGTCGTAGCCAGAGCATGCTGCATCTCACCAGATCGAGACTGTAGCCAGAGCATGCTGCATCTCACCAGATCGAGACTGTAGCCAGAGCATGCTGCATCTCACTAGATCGAGACTGTAGCCGGAGCATACTGCATCTCACCAGATCGAGGTCGTGGCCAAAGCATGCTGCACCTCACCAAATACCTGCAGGTCGAGATAAGACCGATGAGAGTATTTTCGCATCGCCGAGCGGATCGAGACGAGGTCCACCGGGCAAAAGGCACAGAGGGTGAAAAGCCGTCGCAGGTACGCTTCCTTTCTGACCTTTCTCTGAGTTTTGGCTTATCTAGGCGCTTGTGCACTAGTTTCCCCAAAACTGGGGGCAACTGTAAGCACCGTGTCCCGGAGCGGTCCGGATCAGAGGTTGCCCTGTGATGAAATCAATGTCCGAGCCTGTATGAGGGGCTGGATTTGGAGGTTTTAGTCCCGCGTTCCATGAGAAATGAGGCTGTTTTTACAATTCCTGGGCATAGGGGGAGAAAACAGAGGTTTTTCGAGTCAAAAGGCTTTTTTGTCCTCCACGGACGGCCAGCCCGTCTGTGAAACCGGGCCGTCGCTTTGAGTCACCGACGGCTTGTGGCATTTTTCGATGCCCGTCGGAAGATCACCACCCCTGTCAGAATGCCGTCTGGTTTCCCGGAGCACGCAACCCCTCCGACGCCCGTCGGTGGATGTGGCAGGGCCGTCGGACGAATCCTTGTGTCAGAAGGATTCTTCCGATGCCCGCCTCTATACACCGACGCCCGTCGGTCGTGTCTGGCTATATAAGCTCCGGATTTTCATTTGAAAAGGGTTGGAAAAATTTTCAAAAGAGGAAACTCTGCCCAATTTCAAGCACATTTTCTCTCTCTTCCAACAAAACACTTTTTCTAAAGAAATCTAATTGATCAAGGATCAAATCAATCAAAAGGAACTAAGACTAATTAGTTTTCTTTAGATCTTGACTCAAAAATCGATCTTTTGAGGGGTTGAAGAAGAAATAGTTCATTTTCTTTCGTTGACCCTTTATCTTTTGCTTCTCGGGGAACGCGCGAGGCTCTAATCACCACAAAAATCTCACCCAAAGCGATTATCTGAGGGTAAATATTCCGGATTATTTCTCCATTTTATCTCCATATTTATTTCTCATTTTGTGGAATTTTTGAATATCTATCATTATTTTCTTTTATCTTGACTCTCTTATCTCCTTTTGGGATAAAACTCATTTTTTTACTTTGAAAAGGTTTTTTTTCTCTCTCTTCATTCTGTCTTTTTCGGAGACAGTGGTGACCGACGGGTCATCTTTATCACCGACGCCCGTCGGTCACCCACCTACAGACGCCCCTCCTTGAGTGACAAACGGGCATATCGGATACCCGAACCGACGCCCGTCGGTCAACCAAGGAAGGCCGTCGGTGGGTTCTGTCTCCATCCTTTTATCTCTTCCAAGTCTCCTTGACTTCTTATATGTTGATTTTATGTATATTAATATCTCTTAACTTTCTGTGAGTGTATATATTGGTTCTCCTGGATTATCCCGAGCTTGAGCGACTATCTACCCTATTTGGAGGATCTCGTCCGGTTTAGTTTTCTAACCCTCTTGTTTTATTTCTTTTATTGATTATCTTATGTATATGGATGTACTCTTTTCATATCCCGTTGATGTATAAAAATGACTCAATGTTTTTATATTTAATAAAACAAGGTTTACATAAAACAAGGGTCCAATGCCCTATTTCCATCAAAAGAAAAAGATCATCACAAATAAAAATCCCCGATTTTAATAACGATGCATGTGAGGACCAAAGTCCTCAAAATAAACAATGCCCCGATTTATGCATGATCTGCACATTTACGAAAGGGAGTTGTATTCCGCTCCTTGTATTATTGTAATCTATTGCTTTCATTATTTATTTGATCATTTATCGCTTACAAGATGTGAATAAATACGCCTCTTAATCAAACTGCATAGTGTGGAGAGGGAGCGAATTAATGACATTAAAATTTAATCATAAAATAATTGAGGTAGAAATAGATGAGAAATCCCGGACCCTGCTCTGGTCTTTGGGGCTCAAGAGGTTAGAGGTCATCCTTCAAGATACTTCTTGAGTCACGAGGCTTTAGCGCTAATCCTAGGCTCCTTAGGGTGAGGAGTTCACCTTTCATGATCCCTCTGGCTGGCCCAAAATGGATACCAAGCGCAGTCTTAGGCTCTCCGAGGCGAGAGAAACTTTCCCAATGTTCTATTGGGTGGCGACTCCATGAAACCTCCGTGTTGCTCAACATAGACGCACTTGCGATTCATCGCAAGCTGTTAACGGACCTGCAAATGCCCCGATCGCCCACGTGCGGGCGGTCCAAAAGGGCGGCGCTCGGGATCCGGCGCGCGTCACACTTAGCATCGACAAGCCACAAGAGTAAACGCAGCTAAAGGAAAGGACGGCCTCAAGTATGCATCTCTTTCCTTCTTCTCTGAATTTTGGCTCATCTAGAAACTAGTGTACTAGTTTCCCCAAAATTGGGGGCAACTACAGATACCTGGTCCAGAGACAGTCCAGATCAGAGTAACTCGATGAAGATATCAATTCCGATTTCCAAGCAAATGGACGAAAGTTATGGACATTCGCCCTTTGAATTCATAAGGATTAAAGATTGTTGATAATAGGAAGTTTCTATGCATTAAGAGGAGCTTGCTAGGGGAAGAATTTGGGTTTTGGTTCACCGATGGGGTACCCATCGGTCAAGAGGGTGGCCTTCACTCACTTCGAGAGACGCCCTCTCCTCGTGCAAGTGGAGCCCGTCGCTCACGTGGGACGGGCCCATCTCTCACAGGAGTGACGCCCGTCTCTCGCAAAGAGCAACACCCATCTCTTACAGGGAGCGACGCCTGTCCATCGCAAGCCACGACTGTCCCTCATCGCCCGTCTCTCGCGTAGTGGCTGCCTCTCGAAAGACTAGGAGTGCCCCCGTGATCGACGCCCGTCCACTCCGAGGGACGCCCGTCGGTCGGGGATCTGTTCGTGATCCCACCAAGATTTTCCCAAGATTTTAAGATATCTTTCCAAGATTTTCCAAATCTTTTCTAATTTCGGATTTAATTTAGGAAATATTCTGCAAATCAGTCAGTTTTCATTCTCATTTCATAAATCTTTTTCAAAGTCAAATTTAAATTTCAAAAGAGTTTTAATTATTTTCCTCCTCCTATAAATAGTGAGCGAAGATTCATTTTCAGGGGTTGGAAAATTTTCTGAAGAAGGCTAGAAAAATTTTCAAAAGCAAAAAAAAATCGAAAGAAGTTCGAAAAAAGTTATTTTCTTTTTTATCAAAATTTCATCAAATCCTTTTGAAAAGAAAGGAACAACTCGAGAAATCGAAATCAATTTGTTTTGGTCGATTTATCCTTTTCACATTCATTATCATTACGAAAAATCAAGTAAGAAAAACCAATTTTCTTTTCTTGATTTAATTTTGGAAAATACAATTTTGCAGTAGGAAATTTCTCGAAATTGCACATTGTTGATTAATACTTATTGAATTCAAGGGGTAGAAATCACACGACATTCACCTTCAGAAAGATAATAGTCCGAGGGTAAACATTCTGGATTGACTTTTAATTCTTTCATTATTTTATATTAATTTATTTCGGAGTAAATGTGTGAAAGAGGAATTTTTGATGATGGAAAATTATTTTTGATTCTTTTTTCTTGGTCAGGAGCGACCGATGAGTTGCAGGTCCACCGATGGCCATCGGTCACCCGAGCAATGGGCCATCGCGGAAATCCCTTTTGCCCATCGATCGGCCAAGAGACGGCCGTCGCTCGAGCAACTTGGGCCGTCCCTGGGCATCCTTCCCGTCTCTCCTCTTTATTTCTTTTATTTCTTTCTCTTAATTTTGTTTCTTTTAATTTTGAGCAATCCATTTTCCATCTTCTTTTTCATACCGTCCATTTATCTCCATTATTTACTTTTCATTATTTATATTATTCTTGCTAACATGTCTTGTCTTTGTGTGAGTTGGTTTATTTTGTTGACTGTCGTAAAGGAGAACTAGCAAAAGGGTAATACAGAAGCATTAGTATGGTTCATTTCTCATATACTATTTATTTTCTAATTTATTTTATCTAAATCCTATTTGTTGTAAATATTATTTCAAGCCCTCTAATATAAAAATAGAGAAGGATTTATATAAATAAGTGGGATTTTCTTAAGTAAAATAGGACCAATGTCCTGATTTTTTGCCCAAACAAGAATAGATATTTTAATATTAATTTTTTTCTCTAAATATGCATGTGAAGACCAATGTCTTCATCCTTAATTGAATATCCCTCTTTGTGCATGTTTTCCTTTTTTTTTTTCTCATTTATAATGGGGATTATATTCCACCACTAGTTTTTTGTAAACTATCTTATTTTTTATTTACTTTATCCCGATCTTACTTTATTTAATGCTTTCATTATATGATTGATCTAATACTTTAAATATTGCATTGAACTGAATGAGAAAATGGGATGAAAGATTAAATTCAAAACTCAATTATAAATTTAATCAAGGTATGAATATATGGGAAGTCCCGATCCATCTCTGGTCGTAGGCTCAATGCGGTTAGATGAACCTTTCCAATTTTCTATTGAAAAGGGAATTCTAAAATATCTCTTGTTGCCCAAAATAGGCCCAAGTTGCATTGTCTTAAACTCCACGAGATTAGATGACCCATCTCAATGTTCTTTTGGGGTGGGGACTCCAAAATATCTCTAGCTTGCCAAAAATAGACGTATATGCATTGTCTTATGTTTCGCGGGATTAAATGAATCTTTCCAATGTTCTATTAGAAGGAGGACTCCAAAATATCTCTGATTGCCCAAAATAGACACACATGCGCTGTCTTAGGCTCAGTGAGGCTAGATGACCTTTCCCAAAAATTTTTTGGGTGGCAACTCCAAAACACCTCCTTATTGCCCAAAATAGATGCCCTTGCAATGTTTACAAGTCATTAACCTCTCTCAAATACCTTAAAAGAGGGTCATTGGAGCCTTATGGGGTTTGGCTCGCGTCACACCATGTTATACACATTACCAACATGTTTACTTACATAAAACACCAAAATATTTTTATGTTTTCCTTATATATCAATTCGGCCTAGGTTTCATTTCCTCACTAAACTTACTTTTCTTTCTTTTAATCACTCTATTTACTAAATTTTATGGTAAACATTGCTTATATATCACTTACATGCATTACAGATCAAAATATTTTAAGAAATTCTACTATGTTCCATTCGTCCTTACTTAGGGATTTCATTCTAGGTTTATTTAATTAACTTTAACCACATACACAGGTTTATTTAGTCCCTCTAATCATGGTTATCAAGTTAGATTCAATTAAACATGCACATCCTAAAACTCAAACTAAATCAATGGAAATAGGAGGATTTTGTAACCATAAACCTCAATTTCTTGCTCTACGCCTTCTAAGCTTCCTTTTCCTTATCTTTGGCTTGAGCACAACCTTCCTCACAAAGGAAACCTATGGTAGCCGAATTCACACATTGCAATATCATCAAATCTATAATTTATTTTCACAAAATAACTTCATAAATGGACTCTACACACTTGAAAACTCCCATAGGAGTCAATAAACCCAATTTAAAATACCTCAAATTCCACCCTAAACTTTGAATACATAATTCTTTTCACTTCTAATGCTCCAAATGGACTCCACTTGCTGTGCTTATGTTATAGAGGGACTGTGATTTCTTTGGGAGGCTAAGATTTGGGGAAAGATTGAAGAAAGAACAAAGAAAAATGGAGTAAAGTAAGAAAAATGGCATACGGTTTGGAAGAAAGAAGAGAGAGGCATGGAGAGCAAATTTCTCTAGAGAAATCTGGCCACTTGATGCCTTATATAGTGTGAAAATGAACTGAACTAGTCCAACCGAAGCTGTCCAACCGGTTTGAACCAAAATTTTGATTTTTCGGTAATTTTCCACTATTTCAAAGCATTTATCTGTTCCTCAACTTATTTGCACTTCCAAACAATTCCATTGTTCTTGAAACTTGAAAAATAGCCTCCCTCCAAATTTTCAACTCAATCAGAGTCCATTTGGGGCCCAGTTCACTTAAATCAGTTCGATTCAACCCTATTCGGTTCTACTGTAAAATACAATTCTAATGTTGTCAAAAATTACAAAAAATTATTTTATGGCTGTACACTTCCCACTTTGTACCCTTTAGAGCTCCATAACTACTTTTAAAAATTTGGTCAAACCTCCGTCAAACTTCGGTTCAATTGGAATAAAAGCGTAGGCCAACTTTAGAATGACTTCCAGAGGCGTATTTGACTCCATTTTCACCCCAAATTTCACTAATAGACTCCTAACGGCCCACATATCGATTTTATCAAATTATAAATATTTTGAAAATCGACCGCCGGTTCCGCTTTATAGCCACCTCGGGTCCCCCATCCTGGGATTGTTATACCTCAAACACACTTAACTCTTAACTTCACCATTGTTAACATCACTCAATACACTACTCTACACTGTGATCACTCTAAATACACTATAGACATTCACTAATACTTCTAAGCCAATTTTAGGGCCATTGCAATTCTCCCCCACTAAATGAAAATTTCGTCCTCGAAATTTATCTATCGTATGCATCAATAATTAAACTTTACCAACATATAAAAGCTTAATATTTTTAAATCTTACCACTGGATATCTCTAAAACGTTCTGCTCTTCCTTAGCTTTTATAGCATACACTCGGGAATTTGATTTTCTTGCTTGCCTTTACTGTATCTTCCATGAGAAGCAGCACCCGATTTCTGAGTAGGTATGATTGCTACTGACTGAGTTCTCAGGCAATTTCTCCAGAAATGTTCCATAGATCCACATTTAATACAAGCTCCGGTTATTCCCTAGCATTCCCCAGGATGCCTTCTATTACAATGCTCACAAGTAGGTAGAGCAGTTCTATCTTGACTCTTATGTACTCTAACAACTGAAGTAGTCTGTACATTTCTACTATATGGATTTTGCTGACTGCGGCCAAAAGTTACTAGAGCAAAATTCTTTGAAAAAGAAGCCCCTTTTAATTTCTTACTCTAACTTCCAGCACTATTGGATTGACCCAGTTTCCTCTTCTGTTGGAACCAAGCCTGTCTATCGACTTCATCTATCTATGCTACCTCAACTTTAATAGCAGATGCCATAAGTGATCTCAAATTCGAGTGTCTTTGGCCACCAAATATATTCTTAATACGGTCTTTTCCATTAATCTATCGTCTGTCCTCAGAACATCATCTAAATAGGCACTTAACAGCTCAAAATCTCTCTTATATTCTGCCACAGTCTTGTTACCCTGCCTTAATCTCAAAAAGGCATCTTGCATTAAAGCTTTCTATTCTACTCCAATATACTTCTTCTCAAACCGGTCTACAAAATACTCCCATGTCAACTAGTTTGCGGGAGTATGCTTTCTCACTGAATCCCACTGGAAATAAGCTAGACCCTATAACAAAGGAACAGTCCCGTCAAACATCTCCTCAGGTGGGCTATGCAATATCTCAAACAACCTCTTTATCTTGAATAGCCACTCCTCCATTTATTCAGGTGTCATCGGACCACGACCAAAAAAATCATCGGCTCCTATCTTTTTCAACTGCTCCAAAATAGGCTTTCTCTGAGGTAGAGCAGGTGGTTACACTGGCACTAGTGGTTGGTGACCCCATTCAGCTCGTAAGTGATGCTGAATATAATTTGCCATCATATTCAGAAAGTTAAGTTGTGGTGGGGGAGGAGGAGGAGCCACTGGAGGAGTAGCCTGCCGTTGTAGAGTCTGAGCTTGACTGGCACTGGCCGAAGCCCGACTATCACCCTCACCAACATTGTAACTTCGATCGGTTGCCATTATACATTATAACATAAGAGCAAGCATACATCAGTACCATAATATACTATTCACTTTCAATTGGCATGTATATACCCTTAAATGAATCCCCACTCCGATCTTAGAATAGCCTAAACCGTGCTCTGATACCAAAATAAATGTAACACCCTTATACCCTACGATCACACTGTTAACGATATAAACTATACTATGCTTTTGATCTTAAAACCTTAATGCTAAAATGGGTAAAATTTTTTTCCCACACTTAACATTTAAATTCATTATCCAATTATTATTTGTTAACTTATCATGCTGATTGACCTATAACTGTCTAATGTTACTATTTATTTTGTTAAAAATTCGGCAGTATAATGGCTTATAACGTGGCTACCCAAACCTGCAACTTCAACTAATCACAGCCCCGGCAAGGGCACAATCATAATAATCATTATCACAACGTCGTTTACCAGTCATATATATTCATACATAATTGAGCCAAACTTATACATATACATGCCAAAATAAATTTCCAATAATCCTTCTCCTTCACGCTCCCAAAATACCTGAGGTATGCATGCTCTGCTCCTATGGCTCATCTATACGCAGTCATATAAAACTACGCGTTGAGCATTAAATATGTCTAGTGGTGGTTACAAATCCTAGGATTTCCACTACTATAAATTATACTCACACACATAATTATAAAACATGAACTTAATCGCTATATGTAATATCCCAAAAATGGCCTAGTTGATAATTTCATGTTTAATTGGACTTATAAGAGTTTTGTCCAGGACTAAAAGAGAAAGTCAAAGAAGTGGTGTAAGGGGTCAAATGAGAGATGGACATGTGGATGGGTAGTTGAGAGTATTTAATTGGATTTGAAAGGGAGTAGAGAGAGGGAGAGCAGAAAGGAGTTTGCTTCCCGTGGAATCTTCTTCTCCTCTTTCTTGCACTCTTATGTTCTCTCACTCCCTGACTCCTCCATTTTATGCTCTCAAGCTTTTGCATGTGTTATTATTCAAGATTGGTTAGGATTTTGAGATCAAGAATTGCTCCAAGAGGTAATTGGTTGGGTTTTGTGGCTTGCTTCTTCTTCTTCTTCTCCTTCTTCATCCATAAGGGTTTATTATGGGTTATATGGTTTTGTTCATGGGTTAACTGAATGTGTGTTTTGATTGAATTTATGCAAGAATCTGAAGAGAGGAGGAAAGATAAAGGAAAAGGAAAAGTGGGATCTTGAAGATAGTGGATTTATTGAGCTACATTTCAGGTTTGGGAGTGTTTTTGCCTTTCTCAATTTGGATCAGTTATTGAGTTTTGATTTTACTGTTAATTGTGTGTTTTTTATACATGTAAATGCATGTGTTTAGTAGATTTGTGTAAATGATTTTAGATAATAGAGTTATAATTGTTTACATGTCAATTTTGAGTGAATGTACATGAATATCAAATGAATTTCTTTGTTTTTGATGAACTATTAAAACCTCTATATATGTTATTTTGATGGGTATTACTACTATGTAATTTGAGTTGTTATTAGTCTGTTTTGAGTATATTGCAGTGATGAGGTAAGTGTATATGCTTGATTGAGTGGTTGGGTATGTCAGATCTGAGTTTTTAAAGTTTTGAACGTATGCTTTTGTGCCAAGGAATTGGGAAACGCGACTCTGTCACGAGCGCGACAAAGTCGGGTGATTTCAGTTTCTTGCGAGCCTGCTTGGTAAGAGAGCCCGCTCAGCATGTGTGCTCTGCTCGGTGTGACGTGCACGACTCGGCGGGAAGTGCACGGCTCTGTAAAAAGTGCACGACTCGGCAGGTTGTGCCCAACTCGGAGGCATGTGCACGGCTCGGTAAGATGCGCCCAACTCATGACATTGAGTCTTGGCATGAGCACGAGTTGTGATGCGATGCACGACTCATACTGGCCCTCTCTTTTGCAGTTTTTTCTCAGTTACCGTCGCGAGCATGACAGTGAGCCCCTTCCTGCTCTATTTTGAAAATGAATTTCACATCTCTTTTTACATGGGTTTTTATTGTTACATGGTACATGATTTGTTTTAGGCTTGACTTATATTATGATGCCTCTAATTATAAGTTATATGTTCATAATTAATTATATTGTATGCAATTTTTATGCTCATGATTTATATGTATATGGGTAATTTAATTATGAGTTATATGTCCATGATAAAGCCAGTATATGATTTATGTGTCTCCGAAATTGGTCAATATACATGTATACATGAAATTATGTGATTACAATTGAATTATTCTCTATTGTATGATAGTAATACTAGAGTCTAGTTAAGTTGTTATTTGAGCCTGATAGTCACAGTAGTGGATAGATAAGCGCTTATTAAGGGTTAGAGTGTTAGTGCAGCTGCTATATGTAACACCCTTATACCTGTAAATGATACGGATACCAGATGTCACGATAATACACTGACAAGCACTACAATGCACTAGATCATTCTATAGATTTTTTTTTTTACTAACACAAACATACACACACTAAAACAGAACAATACCATATACCTTGTATCTCTTTTTCCACAGTCATATACATGCCATGCCAAACATCGATCCTTGCTGCCAAAATTTTCGATACTACATCTTGGACCACATTAAAATCAACCACAACCTACACAGTGACACTCTACGCGCTAAGTATTAAAAATGCCCAGTAGTGGATACATACCCTAAATTTTCCAGAATAATAAGATATGTATGCACCCACATATATATATTTCTTTTACTATATTTAAATTATAACAGCCCTAATTTCTGAGACTTTGGAATGATTATTATACACTTTTACGATGTTCGTTATCTTTGTTTTTCTCACTATCACTGAGCTTCCACCATTCATTTTATACATTGTTATCAATATCCCTAGCATTTTCACTTACACTGCTACTTTCACCACCAATATCACTATCGCTTACACTATTACTTTCATTATATTCAATTATTACGTTATTAACTTTAACCACTTATCATTTCATCTCTTGTTAATATTCTCATGACTTAGCACTGTTCAATTCGATTATCGATTATTTATTTATTATTAGTAATTATTTAATACTATAATAGTACGATTCTTTTATCACTTATCAATCGATTTTCATTTCTATCCTGTAATAACTCGAAATGACCCTAATCGAAATGCGCATGCTAAGTCGGGAATTTAAGGGTATTTCAGTAATTTGTGCATGAGAAATTTGGATGAAAAGGACTTAATTAAAGATGTTAAGTGCATGAATTATCTAATGTGTGTGTGTTGTTTGGTAACAAGGTTGTAAGGCAATTATCTAGTGGATTGTGTATATTGTACTAAGGTTTAAAACTATCTACATAAGAATTATCTAGTGAGGTGGGAGTATGGTGTCAAGGATTGGTAAGTCAAAGAAGGAATTATTGGTCCAATAGGAGGCTGCCATGTGGCTAGTAGGTGTGTGCAATTAGTGAGGAGAGAAGAAAAAGGAAAAAGAAAGAGAGAAGGAGGCAGATCACGTTCTGCCCTCTCCACCTCCCCTTCACGTTCTCCTTCTTCTTTCTTCTCTCTTCTTGCTCTCCATCCCCTAGTTTTGTTTGTGAGCTGGAGTTGTTTGGGAAGTCTTAGAAGCTGCTTTGAAGTGGTAAGTTGGGGTTTTAGGGTTTCCTGCATTTTTGGGTTCTTCTTCTTTCTTCTTCGGGCTGTTTGAGTTATGGTTTTTGAAGGTGTAATTTCTGGGTTTTGTTTGTGCAGGCTTTGGGTTGCAAGAGGAAGCTTAAGGACAAGGAAAGGATTGAAGATTGAAGCTTAAAGAGTGATTTTGGATCCTCATTTCCAGGTTTGGGAGCTTGGTTGAGTTGTCCCTACCGTAATTCTCACTTTGGTTGTATGTGTGTCTGTATTGTTTAACTTCTAAAATTTTGAGTGTCTTGGCTTGAGTATAAGCATGTAATTGTTGGGTAATGGTGTTAGTAATGCATGATTAGTGTTTGAGATGAGTGTATGTGAGATTTGATGGTGAAATTGCATGAGTTGGGTAAATACTGTTCTTGGTGTTCATAATCTGCAAATTTTGAAGTTTACCTTGAATTACTTGTCCAATCTTGTGATAATTGAGTGTATTTTAATCATAAACATGTTTTCATGTGTAGTTGAGTGATGAGGTAAGAATGTTTGCATGATTGTGTGGTTTTTGAAAGGGTCTAGGAAGAAGAGGAAATGTCTGCGTTTATCTGAGATTGGGAAAACGCGATTCTATCGCGATCGCGACATTCATCATGATCGTGACAGTGCTGCATATGCCTAGGTGAGAGGAAGAGCACGAGTTATGCTCATCCCCTCACAGCACTCGGAGGAGAAGCACGAAGTGTGCTTGGGAACACCACTCGTGCTTAAGAGCACGAGTCATTCTCTTGAGCACGAGTCGTGCTAATGCCTTGGTTTTTCCTCCTCCCTCTGTTGGAGAGCATGAAACGTGCTCAATGAACATGAGTCGTGCTCATAAGCACGAGACGTGCTGATTCTCCTTTCTTCCTATATTTTCTACCTCTTCCCTCAGCTGTGGCTAATCAGCAGCATGTGCAAGAGAAGTGCTCTTCGGACACGACTAGTACACGTGAGCACGAGTCATGCTCCGCTCTGCCCAAAGACGTTTCCTCAGGCCTTTGTCGCAAATGCAACTTCATGTCGTGATCGTGATAGAGTTTTCTGCTGCCTATCTTATTTTCTGCCCGGTTTTCAAAAATGATTCATTTTCTTCACTTTGCATTGTTTCTCACTGTTGCATGGGACACGTTTTTGCTTATTATTGTTAGTATTTGTATTGTAAAGTGTGTGATTATTGAAATGATAGCATGCTATTATTTGACTAAGATATGCTTAGTAATAGTGATCTCGGCTAGACTAGTATTTGATGTAAATTGTAAGTGTTGGTTTATTAACATTAATTATTGTAATTCGTATTGCATATTGCATGTGGAATACAAGTGAGTTGAATGCCATGTTTCATAGTTATTATTATTATGAGCGTGTTATATTAAAATGTGAAAGGTGTTATGCATATATTTACTCATGATTCTTCCCTAAGAGTAATATGTTATAGTTAACATGAGTAGTACCATTGTATGATCAGGGTTTTGTATTAATGATCTTTGGTATGATAGTGTTTTTATATCTAACTCCGGTATGCTTGATAGCGGTGATTATTCATATAGTGTGTTGACATAATTATATTATATGCTTGGCAACACGAATGGTATGATGCATGTTTCTTCTTAGTGCATGGTGTATGCTTATTTATTTCCATTTATGCATGATTAATATGATGAACTATACGATTATGAACCCATGAATAATATATGAGCAATTTGGTAAGTATTATGAAATGAGTTTGATTTATTATGCAAACCTAAGAGTTGTGATCCTTGTTATGAATAATGTGTTATGCTTTAGTGTGATTAGTGTTATGCATGACCTGCGAGAGTCAATCTATTGGATAGTTAGGCATGCCTAATAGAGTCTCCTTAGCTGCAATACCTTTGGACATTTTGTAACACCCCCACCGCCACCCCCGTTGGATGGGCGCCGGCGGGCACGCTACCCGATGCTCACTCATAACACAACAAACATATAGCGGAAGCATTCACTAACCATAATAATAGAAAAACATACATCATATCATATATAATCAAAATATAGAGTTATATACAATATCCAAAAGATTACATCTTAAATCCTTTACAAAAAATAATACATATACAAAAAGAATTAAAGGAGGAGACAAAAAAATAAATAACTTTACTCCTATTGGCTAGCCTGTAGATGCGCGACTCGAAACTCGAACTGGAACTCAAAACCATGCCACCTACACGGGAAAAGAACCCGTGCTAAGCGATAACGCTTAGTGGGGAGGAAATAAACAACAGAACACTATACAATATATCATGCATTAATACTCAAAATTAAACATGCATCAACATACAGAATTCACTAAGTAACAGAGAACAGAGATAAACAAATTGAGAATCACTCTATCAAATCAGAATATAATAGAAAGCACAAAGCAATAACACTAACAAAATGAAACACAAAATATTAATAAACACTTCACTAAGTAAATACCAGACACCTCAAATAATAGCCTGAATTTCACTGGTCGAGGATACGGAAACACGACACGGGAGACCGAAGCCTCAAAGCAGTTTTTATACTCAAAGGTAGCGCGGGAGACCGGAGTCTCAAAATGTTTTATCACTACACAGAGAATGACCACTACGGGGGTCGGTCGAAAGACCCAAACAGGGCCAAAAAAGCAGCTGCACTCACTAACCCTTCTTAAGCATGCTTAATTATCCACTACCTTGACACTTCAGGCTCAAGACACTTATTCTAAACACTTAACACTAGACAATGCCATTAATTATTAACACGAGTCAAAAACATTAATAAACTAGTATAAAAATACAAAACATAACTTACACAGTGTGAAAAGCCATGCGAAATAGAAAGAAGAAGACATATAGGCAAAATAGGGCAAAACGGCAAGAAAAAGGCTCACCGTCGCG
This sequence comes from Excoecaria cochinchinensis, assembly GCA_947683425.1. Lineage (NCBI taxonomy): Eukaryota > Viridiplantae > Streptophyta > Magnoliopsida > Malpighiales > Euphorbiaceae > Excoecaria > Excoecaria cochinchinensis. Next base: position 19,260,309 of record CANTUQ010000119.1, read on the forward strand.
ATCGCGACTTGTGTCGCGCTCGCGACAGTAGCCAATGGGGAAAAAGTCCAGTCACGATTCGGACACGCAGTTGCAACTCATGACGAAGCCGCTTCACGCCCAACAGAGAGAAGGGTCATGAGTCGTGACGCTTGCTCACGACTTGTGACGAGGCTCAGCTCTCCCTAACCTCACAAGAGAAGGGAGTCACGAGTCATGATCTTCCCTCATGACTCATGACGGGACTCCCTCACAAGAGAGAGAGGTCACGAGTCATGATGTTTGATCACGACTCGTGACTTCCCACTCACAGGAATAGCCCTCATCATTACTCGGACAAAATTCTCAGTGAGCTGCACACGTAGTGGACAATGCGATTCTGTCGCGATCGCGCTCATGACAGCATCATTCTTTCCACATCCAAGGCTAAAATGAGCAATTCACAGCAACCAAAACAAAACTCATTTGACCCAAAATCATTTGACATGCAAAAACGTATAAATTCTTACCTTCAAAGCTTCCAAAACTTGCTCAAAACATAATTAACACAACAATCAAACACTATACAAAATTAATAGCATCATAGTCAAACCTAGAATTCATTCACATATCATGCTCATATTTCTCAATAACACATATAAACATCCATCTAGCACTAGAATTTGAACCAAGATTGCTCACTCTAACAACACATGCATTTACCCAAGCAAATCACTCAATTAATTTTAGATTTAAAATCACACTAACATAAACACAATCCAAATGAGAATTAGGGCAAAATTATCCAACCAAACTCATCCAAGAATAGAACTCCCAAAATTAAACACAACAAACAAGGCTCCCAAACCTGGATTGAAGCTTCAATCTTCTTTTTCAAACCCCCACTTTCTCTTTCCCTTTACTCTTTCTATGTTCTTCAGATTCCGACCACGCCTTTTTTAAGTTGTTACACGTTTGGACCCTAACCAGGTCCCCGTTTGGTTCCTCGTGAACCCTTTTAATGTGTTAGGATCCTCGCAATCCTTTTAATTTGTTTGGATCTTTTTTAAGATCCCCCTCAGTAAAATGTTTTAAATGTGATAAAATAAAATGGTTTTCGATTCGTACCCGTAAGGTACCCTTTGGCCGATATGTACCCGTAAGGTACTATCTGTATACTCGTTATCCACTATTGTGAGTCAATAGGTGCTTTGTTGTTTTGTTTTGTTTCAAACTAACTATAAGAATGTGATATCTGAATGAGCATGATAATGATTTGAAGAATCAGTTTATATGTATATGAATGTGAATATGAGCTTCGGAATGTATGCTTTATTATGCAAGCTGTTAGTGGTTATGCCCTAGGCCAAACATTTGGACCTTGATGTAATCATTACTTTTTCATTTATATAATGGTTTTCTTCGTATTGATATTATTGGCATGTTACATTATTGTAATGTTTATGAATAACAACGTTATTCATGTTGTCCCTAGTCATTTATCAATAAAGGGCATAAAGATAAATTAAGACTAGTATAGATTTGCATTGATAATCATGGGATGATTATATATGTTGATATAAATCAAATCTATATGTACTTGCTAGAGAACAAAGTACTGGATAGACCCACTATAAGATCACTTCATGGGTTAATGTCATAAGTGATCTTATAATAGATATATTATTGAATCCTTTGACCTGAGGTTATCATAGTTTCCTACATAAGGATCATTATGTTTTGACATAATCAAACGTTATCTTTAATCGGATAATTATAAAGTTTATGATCGGACATAATGAGAATTATGCGGAGGAAAGTGAATAATCAAGATGGAATTTGTCCCTCTCTTATGAGAGAGATATCTATTGGGCCCCTCGATAAGTAGGACTGTAAAATGCATGGCCGTGCTCAAATGAATTGATAGTGTGATCAATGTCATTTGAATTTATCAGTCTATTTGGTGATCGAGAAATTATATGTTTGAACAATTTAAGTTTGACATGGACCATGACTTATGTTCGAACAAGATATCGTGTGACAAAAAGGATAATAACATGTTCTATTGCAAAGGTTAAAATCGGACTAACGATATTTATATTATTTGGGTAGTCATAATGTCTTGCTAGAGACCAATTATGACTTGTGGGCTTTTATGGGATTAGGCCCACTGCCAACATAATATAAACCTATTGGGTCACACACCAAGAGCAAAATGAACAGAATGGATTTTATTGGGTTATTTTGGAATAAAATATAAATATCGGTATTTATATTTAATTTCGAAATTACATATTTATATATATATATTTATACATATAAATATCTCTTATTTTGAATATGAGATAATAATATGTATTAATATATTATTTCTTATTATTTAGAATAATAAATAAATAAATATATATATATATATATATAAATATATGTATATATATATATATATTATATCTTAATTTTGAATTAAGAGATAATATCATCATTTATCTTTTCCTAAGAGGAAAAAGATTTGAAATATATATATACAGTTATATATGGGATATATGTTAATAAAAGAGTTTAACCCTAATAGAAACACTAATCACGTTATTAAGAATAACAAGGATTAGTGTGGCTGCAATCGTTTTTCCTTGAAAAACGAAAGAAAAGAAAACAGAGCCAGTTTTTCATCTTTGAGAAAGAAAGAAAAAGAAAAACAGAGCCAACTTTCTTCCTTGAGAAAGAAAGTAAAAAGAAATCCATTCGCATTCAAGGGAGCTAGCACCCCTGCGATTTCTGATCTTTTGTTCGTGCGTGTGGATACCGATAGAGGACGTTCGCGTAAAGGCAGCGTCTTCAGTTCGCATTCAAAGGAGTTATTTCGTTCTAAAGGTTAGTAATTCAATCTCTTCCTTTTTGAATCAATCGAAAATACTTGGATCCTGTTTCGGGTTTCGAATTTTTCCGCTGCGTTTAATGTGATTTAATTCCGACGAAACCCAACAGTGGTATCAGAGCCACTTGTATATTCGATTGATTCAAAAATTTATATGTATGTGATATGTATAATTTTGCTTCTGTTGGCATGTATGTCGATACACTGGTTTTGATAATTGATTACTGTTTTCACTGTTAAAACATAATCTTGTTTTCTAAAGGGCTACGATTCAATTATATGATAATCGATTAAGTTAATGTGATTAACTTGTATAATTAAAGTGTTTAATACGAAAATTTCAATGATCCTATTCTGTGTCTGTTGAACGATTGATGATTTGATCAAAAATCGTTTAATTTTATGACAGAGAATACGGTCACGAGACGGATATTGGATCACGTCGTGATCTTCATATGTGATTCTGGTAATCATACAGGCGTGCTCACGACGTGCTCATGAAGCACGACTCGTGATGCCTGCTCACGACGTGCTCATGAAGCACGACTCGTGATGCCTGCTCACGACGTGCTCATGAAGCACGACTCGTGATGCCTGTGCTGCCGTGCTTGTAAGCACGACTTGTGCAGCTATCCGTAGACTCCTTTTTTAAATGATTATTGGATAATTATTTATTGATGGTATTCTGTATATATTAAATTATATTAAATTGTATTTATTGATGGTATTCTGTATACATATTTATTTTTATTTATGATTATCAATCGGTAATTTTAATATATCAATTTATGAAATAAGGTATATTATGCATGATATGATATAAATATGATTTATTATGTTTATGTATGATGTCTTTGCATGGTGCATAGCATGGCCAATTGAACCTTTTGTGGATGAATTTTATTTTATCTTTTTAAGGGTTTGTAATTTTAAATACGACCTGCGTGTCGTTAATTTTGTTGTAATCTTTATTTTACTCAATAGTTGTAGTAGAATATCTTTGTATTATTAATGTAATGAAGACGAAGAGCAACAATGGAGATCAATCCAAATTCATGGCGATGGAGGTGCAAGATGGAAGATTTTGATCAAGTCCATTTTTCACACCTAGGATTGACCTTTGATCTTCATATTGGCTTATGAGGATCAATATAGATTTGGCCATGCTATGACACGGTTTTATATATATTATGCATATGTTCTTAGTATGTGATGCGATGAATGTTTATATATGTGTATGAGATGGCATGTATGAATTGATGCATGATGTATATAAATAATTAGACATCATAAGTTAAAACTAAATCCCTCACCATAATTTTAAGTCATTTGCCACCCATTATTAAAACACTTGTCAAGACTAAGATCACCAAAATGTGGGTTCTGCCAAAGCGAAGTGCATTAGGTTATCCTAGTAAGGCAAGATGAGTAATGGTGCTACTCATATGTTTAAAATGGTTAGACTTAATTAGGCTATCAAAACGGTTTTGGGCCTAAGGGCATAAGATGGGATTATAACATGCCGGGACATATGATGTCAAAATCCCATAAATGATCTAAGAGTTATATAAGATATAATTGGTAAATTAGCTACCTACCTAAATAACTTAGCTTTAAGCGTCATGCCAAAGCTGACTTAGAGTTAAGTGAAATATGGATCTTAGCCCACTAAATTATTATAATTATTGTAATTATTAATGAGGGTTACTATTTTAGTGGGAGTTTATAAGAAAACCTAAAATGAAATTGGTACTAATATAATTTATCTTGCATGTTTGTAGATTAATGGCATCAAATAACACTTCTGCTATGTCACTGCGATCTGTTCTTGAGAAGGACAAACTTAAAGAAACTGGCACAAATTTCCTTGACTGGTTCAGAAACTTGAGGATTGTCCTTAAGCAAGAAAGGAAATTGTATGTGCTGGATGAGCCTATTCCCAATGAGCCACCTGCTGATGCCACAAGGGCAGTCAAAGAGAAATTCAAGAAACATGTTGATGATTCTGTGGATGTTGGCTGTCTAATGTTAGCTACCATGGCTCCAGAGCTTCAGAAGCATCTGGAAAACATGGAAGCTTATGAGTTGAGTACTCATCTGAAGCAAACATTTCAACAGCAGGCTAGGCAAGAAAGGTATGAGACTACCAAAGCTTTGCATTCTTGCAAAATGGCTGAAGGTGCTTCAGTTAGCTCTCATGTTTTGAAAATGAAGGGCTACATTGATCACCTTGAGAGGCTTGGATTTCCCCTCAGTTTGGAACTGACAACGGATTTGATCCTTAATTCATTGCCTGATAGTTATGACCATTTTGTCATGAACTACAACATGAATAATATGGAGAAATCAATAGCTGAGCTGCATGCCATGCTCAAAACAGCTGAGCAAAGCATCAGTAAAAAGCCTGGCCATGTTCTGATGGTCAACAAAGGGAAAGGCATGAAAGTCAAGGCTAAGGCTAAGGCAAAAGTTGGTGGTAAGCCTAAGCCCAAACCTAAGCCCAAGGTTAAACCTCCAAAGGAAGGAGTTTGCTTCCACTGCAATGAACCTGGTCATTGGAAGAGGAATTGCAAACTTTACTTGGAAGAATTAAAGAAGAAGAAGAATGGTGAGACTACTTCTTCAGGTATTTATGTTATAGAAATTAACTTATCTACTTCTAATTCCTGGGTATTAGATACTGGATGTGGATCTCACATTTGTACAAATGTGCAGGGACTCAAAAGGAGTAGGCAGCTGAAAAGGGGTGAAGTGGACCTACGAGTTGGAAATGGAGCAAAAGTTGCTGCTCTAGCTGTAGGATCTTATGAGTTGACTTTGCCCAATGGGCTTTTGTTAGTGTTGAACAATTGCTATTATGTTCCTAGTTTGAGTAGGAATATTATTTCAGTTTCAAGTTTGGATGATGAAGGTTTTTCTTTTCTTATTAAGAATAAGAAATGTTCCATTTATTATGATGATATGCTTTATGGTATTGCTGATTCACATTGTGGGCTTTATGTCCTAAACCTAGAAACATCCAATAATCATGATATTTATAACATAAGTACAAAGAAATCCAAACCAAATGATTTAAATACAACATATTTATGGCATTGTCGCCTTGGTCATATAAATGAGAAACGCATAGCTAAACTCCATTCAGATGGAATTTTGCAATCATTTGATTTTGAATCATTTGAAAATTGTGAATCTTGTTTATTGGGCAAGATGACAAAGGATCCTTTTACTGGACATAGTGAAAGGGCCACTGACTTATTAGGCCTTGTACATTCTGATGTATGTGGCCCATTAAGCATAAATGCCAGGGGAGGATTTCAGTACTTCATTACATTCACTGATGATTTCAGTAGATATGGCTATGTCTATCTAATGAAACATAAACATGAATCATTTGAAATGTTTAGAACCTTTCAAAATGAAGTACAAAATCAACTTGGTAAAACTATTAAAGCACTTCGATCTGATCGAGGTGGTGAATATTTGAGCCAAGAGTTTGATAATCATCTAAGAGATTGTGGAATTGTTTCACAATTAACTCCACCAGGAACACCACAATGGAATGGTGTATCTGAAAGGAGGAATCGAACTTTATTAGATATGGTTCGATCTATGATGAGTCAAACAGATCTTCCATTATCCTTTTGGGGTTATGCATTAGAAACAGCCGCATTCACTTTGAATCGAGTTCCATCTAAAGCGGTTGAAAAGACACCATTTGAGATATGGACTAGGAAAATTCCTAATTTGTCTTTTCTAAAGATTTGGGGCTGTGAGGCTTACGTCAAACGACAAGTCTCAGATAAATTAGCACCAAAATCTGATAAATGTCTTTTTGTGGGATATCCTAAGGAAACTAAAGGATATTACTTTTACAATCCTTCTGAGAACAAAGTGTTTGTTGCTCGAAATGGTGTCTTTCTAGAAAAAGAATTCATTTCTAAAAGAACCAGTGGGAGTAAAGTACAACTTGAAGAAATTCAAGAACCACAAGAAAACATTGAACCATTGGTGGAAACTCAACAAGTTTCACAACCTGTTGTGGAACCTGTACCTGTTACACAAGTACCACGTAGATCTGATAGGGCACGACTTCAACCCGAGAGATATGGATTTCTCGTGACAGATAGTCGTGAAGTAATGCTCATGGATCAAGATGAGCCTACTACCTATCAAGATGCCGTGTCAGGTCCGGAATCTCAGAAATGGCTAGAAGCCATGAAGTCTGAGATGCAATCCATGTATGATAATCAAGTTTGGAACTTGATTGATCCACCTGAAGGAATTAAAACCATTGGGTGCAAATGGGTTTTCAAAAAGAAAACCGACATGGATGGCAAAATAAATACCTTTAAAGCAAGACTTGTTGCAAAAGGATTCAAACAAACTCATGGTATTGACTATGATGAAACCTTTTCACCAGTCGCAATGCTTAAGTCTATAAGAATTCTTATTGCCATTGCTGCATATTATGACTATGAGATATGGCAAATGGATGTCAAAACAGCGTTTCTTAATGGAAACTTACTTGAGGATGTGTACATGACACAACCTGAGGGTTTTGTCCATCCTGAGAATTCTAAGAAGGTATGTAAGCTGCAACGATCCATTTATGGATTGAAGCAAGCTTCTCGGAGCTGGAATCTTCGTTTTGATGAAACAGTCAAAGAGTTTGGGTTTATCAAAAATGAGGATGAACCTTGTGTATATAAGAAGGTTAGTGGGAGCGCTGTGATGTTTCTTGTGTTATATGTCGATGACATATTACTCATTGGAAATGACATCCCTATCATGCAAAAGACAAAAGAATGGTTAGGGAAATCTTTTTCAATGAAAGATTTGGGCGAAGCTGCTTATATCCTTGGGATTAAGATCTACAGGGATAGATCTAAAAGGATAATTGGTCTGAGTCAAAGCACTTATATAGATAAGGTGCTAAATAGATTCAGTATGCAAAATTCCAAGAGAGGATTTTTGCCAATGTCTCATGGCATTACTCTTAGCAAGACTCAATGTCCAATGACATCTGATGAGCGAGATCGCATGAGTATGATTCCTTATGCTTCGGCTATAGGATCAATCATGTATGCCATGTTATGCACTCGACCAGACGTTTCGTATGCTTTGAGCATGACGAGCAGATACCAGTCAGATCCCGGTGAAAGTCACTGGACAGCTGTTAAGAATATTCTTAAGTACTTAAGAAGAACTAAAGATGCATTCTTAATATATGGAGGATTGGAAGATGAGCTAGTAATAAATGGTTATACAGATGCAAGCTTCCAATCTGACAAAGATGACTTTAGATCGCAGTCAGGATATGTGTTTGTGTTAAATGGAGGTGCTGTAAGCTGGAAAAGTTCTAAACAAAGCACTGTCGCTGATTCTACAACAGAAGCTGAGTATATAGCAGCATCAGATGCGGCTAAAGAAGCAGTATGGATCAAGAAATTCATTGCTGAATTGGGAGTAGTACCTAGTATTAGCAACCCAGTGGATCTTTATTGTGACAACAATGGTGCTATTGCACAGGCTAAGGAGCCTAGATCTCACCAGAGATCAAAACATATACTCAGGCGTTTTCATCTCATTCGAGAAATAATTGAGAGAGGAGACGTCAAGATATGCAGAGTACCTACTGATGATAACATCGCCGATCCACTTACCAAAGCTCTCCCACAAGCCAAACATGATGGACATACTAGATCAATGGGTATTAGATATATCTATGATTGGGCCTAGTGCAAGTGGGAGATTGTTAGTGGTTATGCCCTAGGCCAAACATTTGGACCTTGATGTAATCATTACTTTTTCATTTATATAATGGTTTTCTTCGTATTGATATTATTGGCATGTTACATTATTGTAATGTTTATGAATAACAACGTTATTCATGTTGTCCCTAGTCATTTATCAATAAAGGGCATAAAGATAAATTAAGACTAGTATAGATTTGCATTGATAATCATGGGATGATTATATATGTTGATATAAATCAAATCTATATGTACTTGCTAGAGAACAAAGTACTGGATAGACCCACTATAAGATCACTTCATGGGTTAATGTCATAAGTGATCTTATAATAGATATATTATTGAATCCTTTGACCTGAGGTTATCATAGTTTCCTACATAAGGATCATTATGTTTTGACATAATCAAACGTTATCTTTAATCGGATAATTATAAAGTTTATGATCGGACATAATGAGAATTATGCGGAGGAAAGTGAATAATCAAGATGGAATTTGTCCCTCTCTTATGAGAGAGATATCTATTGGGCCCCTCGATAAGTAGGACTGTAAAATGCATGGCCGTGCTCAAATGAATTGATAGTGTGATCAATGTCATTTGAATTTATCAGTCTATTTGGTGATCGAGAAATTATATGTTTGAACAATTTAAGTTTGACATGGACCATGACTTATGTTCGAACAAGATATCGTGTGACAAAAAGGATAATAACATGTTCTATTGCAAAGGTTAAAATCGGACTAACGATATTTATATTATTTGGGTAGTCATAATGTCTTGCTAGAGACCAATTATGACTTGTGGGCTTTTATGGGATTAGGCCCACTGCCAACATAATATAAACCTATTGGGTCACACACCAAGAGCAAAATGAACAGAATGGATTTTATTGGGTTATTTTGGAATAAAATATAAATATCGGTATTTATATTTAATTTCGAAATTACATATTTATATATATATATTTATACATATAAATATCTCTTATTTTGAATATGAGATAATAATATGTATTAATATATTATTTCTTATTATTTAGAATAATAAATAAATAAATATATATATATATATATAAATATATGTATATATATATATATATTATATCTTAATTTTGAATTAAGAGATAATATCATCATTTATCTTTTCCTAAGAGGAAAAAGATTTGAAATATATATATACAGTTATATATGGGATATATGTTAATAAAAGAGTTTAACCCTAATAGAAACACTAATCACGTTATTAAGAATAACAAGGATTAGTGTGGCTGCAATCGTTTTTCCTTGAAAAACGAAAGAAAAGAAAACAGAGCCAGTTTTTCATCTTTGAGAAAGAAAGAAAAAGAAAAACAGAGCCAACTTTCTTCCTTGAGAAAGAAAGTAAAAAGAAATCCATTCGCATTCAAGGGAGCTAGCACCCCTGCGATTTCTGATCTTTTGTTCGTGCGTGTGGATACCGATAGAGGACGTTCGCGTAAAGGCAGCGTCTTCAGTTCGCATTCAAAGGAGTTATTTCGTTCTAAAGGTTAGTAATTCAATCTCTTCCTTTTTGAATCAATCGAAAATACTTGGATCCTGTTTCGGGTTTCGAATTTTTCCGCTGCGTTTAATGTGATTTAATTCCGACGAAACCCAACACAAGCATGATGTTATATCTAACACGATTATCCGCATTTGTCATATGATGTGTTATAAGTTTTAGAATGCTATGAATGTGATTCGAATATTATGTATATACGTATGTAACTCAAGCATGTTTTCATTGTATATAAGCACGTGAATCGGATCAGTTATGGCTAGGAGTATCTGAATTAATATGTTTAAGATTGTGAACTTGACCCCTTGAATGCTATAAAGGTAGAGCCATAATATATGTTTCCTTGGTTTATGCCATAATAGTGATTTTGGTATGTTGACATACGTTTATATTGCATGGTGTGATAACATCTGTATTGTGTAGTGTCATGGAGTATTGCTGCGTATATGTTATGCCGATCTCTGCTGTTGTAGTAATTTCAGCATGTTGTTAGGTGTCTATGTTTCTCTGTATGCTACTACGTGTATTGATGTAGTAATGTGAGGGTATGGTTTATTAGCTTTGTAAGTGGTTTCAGCTAGCGAATGAGCATCGTTGGGTGACGGTATTATGCATGTTTATATAGTTAGAGATTATGCATTGATACTTAATGGATCTCAGTAAGTGTATGTAAGATTTATTTGTATTTTCGAATGATGATGTGATGAATGTGATGTTATGTTATTATTTTGGTCTCTGCTTTTCAAGTGTCTTCGGCATGATATTATATATATCAGAGTTGCGCAGCAGAAGTGTTGTGCTTTGAGTTTGTGTGACGCGTGCCGAACCCCGTGGCCTCCCGAAAGCCCGCTTTAGGGCGATCAGGAAAGGCTCATCAAACTTGTAAAGTATTTACAAGTGCGTCTATTTTGGGCAACAATGAAGTTTCTTAGAGTCGCCACCCAATAAAACATTAGGAAGGGTCGTCTAGCCTCGTCGAGCCTAAGACGGCGCATACATATCCATCTTGGGCTAGGCAGAGAGATCTTAGAGGTCTCAACCTCTACCCCCCTGGAGCCTTGGATTTGTATATTTAAGTCTTTCGGTGAGACTCAAGAGGTGTCTTGGAAGTCCTAGACCTCTCGCCTCATTGAGTCCCAAAAGACCAGAGTGAGTTGGGGACTTCTCATTTATTTATACCTTAATCAATATTATAATTAAGTTTTGAATTCATTGTTTCACCAACTTTCCACACGATGCATTTAATTAAAGCGCAATCATTCATGTCAAAAGCAATAAGTAAAGCATTATTAAAATAAACATTCTCAAAATAAATTACAATAAAACTAGGGGCGGAATACAACCCCCATTGTAAATAAAATACAAATCATGCATAAATTGGGGTATTCATTAATGATGAGGACATTGGTCCTCGCATGCATATTTATCATAAAACACTTTTGATGTGATGATTTTATTTTGGATAGAGAAAATTGAGATATTGGTCCCATTTTTATTTAGGAAAAATTCCAAGTTAATTAATAAAAATGGTTTAGTGACTTTTTTTTCTAGCGGGCCTAAATAAACAATTTTACAAGAAAATTACATGGCAAAAATAAATGAAAAAGCCAAAATAAATAAATATTACAAATAAAGAAAAATAAATATTTCGAGCGAGCCTTTTGGACCTCCCCGTGTGCTCGCAAAAATGCCCAAGCAAAAAATGAGATGTGAAATAAAATACAACACAAATAAAAAATAATGTTAGTAATTGAATCAATTAAAATCAATTAAATCTAAAAAAAAAATGATAAAATAGAATAAAATGAGATAAAATGAAATGATATCAAAATCATAAATGAATTAAAATGTTATCAATTTAAAATAAATGAGAAAAAAATGTGTTATGAACAACAAATGGATTAAATGAAGTGATTGGAATAAAATATAGCATGTTAATGAATTAATATGTAAAAATATGAACATGGCAACAATAATGATGAAGATAATCAAATCAATGAATATATAAAATAATAAAGGAAAGAATAATAAAATAAATGAATTAAAGAATGACAAAAACAATTAAATGAACAACATGATTAATTAATGTAATCACAATTAATATAAAACATTTACATGGTAAAAATATCTATTAAAATGAATTTATTAATTACATGTTAGAAATAATGATGAGTTAAAATGAAATAAATTAATTACATGTTAAGAATTAAAACAAAACAATATTTACATATTAGAAATGATAAGAAAATCAATATTTATATGAACAAAATAATATATTAACATATTAAATTAAAACAAATATAAAAGCAATGGAATAAATGAATAAATAAATGAAAATAATAAAAATAATAATAATATACACGAATAAGAATAAAATCATACATAAACAAGTTAAATAAAACAAATCTGAAATAAAATAAATAAATAAATAAATGAAGTTGATAAAAATATACATAAATAAATTAACATGAACAAAAATAATAAAAAGAACAAGCCTGAAATGTTTACCCTCAGAGTTTCGGATTCGATGAAGGTAAAATGATGATCGATTTCTTTATTCTTGATTTGCAATATTAGAGTGTAATAATAAAAATGTTGGAATTTCATTCCAAGAAAGAAATAGGATAAAAAAATGATCAAAAATTCTTTAAGAGCAAAGAATTGATTTCTTTGCCTAAAGAAATGATTTTGATTAAAAAAAGACTTTTATTGATTACAATTAAAGAGAAAAAAATGATTTGGTTTATATCAAAATAAAAATCAAATGGAAAAAATTAGATTTTGATAACAAACAATTACTTTATTTGTATCAAAATTAATTTTCCATCAAAAAGAGATTCAAAACAAAATTAATGTAAAAAATTTTATTGAACACAAATAAAAGGTTAAAAAAATTGAGAACAAACAATTGTTGTGCTTGTCTCCAAAAATTAATCAAACAACAAAAATTCCTTCTAAATATATATTTAGAAGACATTATGTTGGAAAAAAAAAAGAATGAAAGATGGATTCAATTTTTTGTTCTTCTTTGGTAGGGAAAAAATCTGAAAATTTTTAGAGTTTGAGAGGAAGAAGAAAAGAAAAGATGAAGAGAAAAAACCCTAGCCCAAAAATCCCCCTTTTAGGTTTTCATCTCATTCCTTTTATATGAAAAAATAGGAAAAAATAAAATAATTAAAGGGATAAAATTTAATTAAATCAGATATTACCTATTGGAATTTTTAAAAATGGAAAAAATCCCTTAAAACCTTGAAAAAAGGGATAAAAAACTGAATTTTAGGTCCAAAAATCGGAAAAAAGGGTATCCGACCCTATAGCAACGGCCAGGAGTAGGGACGCCCGTCACTATATAGGGACGGGGTGTCGGAGCGGCATCCTCGCGCACGAAGCGCGCGCGCCAGCTCGCAGTGCGCTCAATGCTGCGCGTCGCCCTCGCGCAAGAAGCGCGCGCGCCAGCGCGATGGGCGGCGCGCAGTGCGCGCAATGCTGCGCGTCTCCCTTGCGCGCGCAGCGCACTGGGCGCCTGGGTGCTCGGGCACCAACTCGCCGCCGCGCCCGACATTCGCGATCCGACTTTTTTATTTTTTTTTAATTTTAAATTTTAAATTGACTAAAAATACTATAATTTTAAGCCCCCATTTTTCAAAACTAATTTTTAAAATATTTTTTATTATTTTTTTATTTTTTACCTTTTCACTCTAAAATGCAAATTTGAAAAGAAAATCATCACTTTTAACCTTCTTGCTTGTGGAAAGGTGTCTTATCATCATTGGGTAACTCTGATCTGGGCTGTCTCAGGACCCGATGTCTACACCTTGTCAATCGATTCTCGGTTAAGGTGCGTGTGTTATGGCATGATAGTTGTATATTTGAACCTCTAATGACGTTGCATGATATTTGTGTGCATCATTGTATGGTAGTATAGTGCATCAACTTCGTAATTCGGGTATCAGTTAATGTGTTTGTGTATCTCTGCATGATAGTTGCATTGTGTGTGAATCAGCTTTTGGTTGGCATATGGCTAATTCGATATGACATCTGCGTGTTTATATAATTTGTGTCTTTGCTTGATTCGCCTTTTGATATCTGAGACTTCGGTGGAACCGGTAAGTGTTTGCATATGAGTTTATATGTATTTCTGCATGATTATATATGTTAATTTGTTTAGTGTTGGTTGTCTTTGTTCCTTCCCACTAAGCGTTATCGCTTAGCACGGGTTCTTCTCCCGTGTAGGTGGCAGGTTCTGGTTTGGTTCGAGTCGAGCATCTGTAAGGTCGGCCACATAGGAGTTAGAAGTGTTTTGTTATTTTGTTTTCAGCTCCTGTATTTCGAATTCTGTAATTTCGTAGCATTTTGCTTATGTATTTTATTATGTAAGGATCTTGTTGTAATTACGTTTTAAGTTAATCCTTCATTTTACCTTTCGCCTTATGCTTCTGCTAAATGATTATTTGTATGTATGCGAGTTAATGTATATTAAGCTATTATTTCTCTAAAGTTTTAATTTACGCTGTAATTTCGTATGTCATTATGTATGAATGTGTGCTTTCGCTTAGTGTATGTGAGCGTGTATGTGAGTGAGCATTGGGTAGCACGCCCGCCGGCGTGCTTCCAACGGGGGCGACGGTGGGGGTGTTATAGTTAGTGGTATCGGAGCGCCGGTTTGGCGATTCTGGTTGTCTTTGTTTGTTTGCGTGTCGAGTCTTTGCATGCGAGTTCATTTTGTGTCGTGGCCTAATGCAGATGTGCCTTGTCTTGTGTCGTGTCTAGATTGAGTCTGATCCTAGTGAGAATGCGGGCGAGACAACTGAAAGTGTGAACCCAGTTAGTGCTGATCAAAGTGTTTCAGAGCATCCTTCGGTTGGAGATTCTGTTCCTGTTTCTGATGATTGGACCTTAGGGCAAGGGTTGATTCGGATTTTGGATAGATTGACTGCTCCTCGAGCTTCTCAAGAATTTTTTCGGTATGTACCCAAAAGAGAAAAGGATCAGGTAGAGAGATGTCAGTGGATAAGAGGATTCGAGAACCTCCGATGTGTCAACACTGTCAGAAGCAACACTAGAGCAACTGTAAGAAAGTTAAGGGAATACCGACATGTCAGTACTATCAGAAGCGACATTGGGGCTTGTGTCGACTGATGACTGGAGCTTGTTTCAGATGTGGCCGCTTAGAACATCAAATAGTCGATTGTCCTAAGAAGATGAGTGAGAGTCTAGCGCGGCAAGCTAGAAAGGATGTAGAGGAATTGCTCAGAGCTTCTCGAGCGCCATGGAGTTTGTAGCATATGGCAAGGATGCGATTGAGACCACAGGTTCTTCTGGTAAGTTGCATTGCAAGCTTTTGTCTAAGTAGGTTTTGTTTGTTTGGGTTGTTTGGATGTAAGTGTTTAGCGAGTAAATTTCGAGGACGAAATTTCTTAAGGGGCAGAGATTGTAACAACCCGAAATGACCCTAGTCGGAATGCGCATGCTAAGTCGAGAATTTAAGGGTATTTCAGTAATTTTTGCATGAGAAATTTGGATGATAAGGACTTAATTGCAATATTAATTAAAGATGTTAAGTGCAGGAATTATCTAATGTTTGTGTGTTGTTTGGTAACAAGGTGGTAAGGCTATTATCTAATGGATTGTGTGTATTGTACAAAGGTTTAAAAATATCTACTTAAGAATTATCTAGTGAGGTGGGAGTATAGTGTCAAGGATTGGTAAGTCAAAGAAGGAATTATTGGTCCAATAGGAGGCTGCCATGTGGCTAGTGGGTGTGTGCAATTAGTGAGGAGAGAAGAAAAAGCAAAAAGAAAGAGAGAAGGAGGCAGATCACGTTCTGCCCTCTCCTCCTCCCCTTCACGTTCTCCTTCTTGGTGGAGTTGTTTGCGAAGTCTTAGACGCTGCTTTGAAGAGGTAAGTTGGGGTTTTAGGTTTTCCTACATTTTTGGGTTCTTATTCTTTCTTCTTCGGGCTATTTGAGTTAGGGTTTTTGAAGGTGTAATTTCTGGGTTTTGTTTATGCAAGCTTTGGGTTGCAAACGGAAGCTTACGGACAAGGAAAGGATTGAAGATTGAAGCTTGAAGAGTGATTTTGGATCTTTATTTCCAGGTTTGGGAGCTTGGTTGAGTTGTCCCTGCCCTAATTCTCACTTTGGTTGTATGTGTGTCTATATTGTTTAACTTCTGGAATTTTGAGTGTCTTGGCTTAAGTATAAGCATGTAATTGTTGGGTAATGGTGTTAGTAATGCATGATTAGTGTTCGAGATGAGTGTATGTGAGATTTGATGGTGAAATTGCATGAGTTGGGTAAAAGCTCTTCTTGGTGTTCATAATCTGCAAATTTTGAAGTTTACCTTGAATTACTTGTCCAATCTTGTGATAATTGAGTGTATTTTGATCATAAACTTGTTTTCGTGTGTAGTTGAGTGATGAGGTAAGAATATTTGCATGATTGTGTGGTTTTTGAAAGGTTTTGAAAGGGTCTAGGAAGAAGAGGAAATGTTTGCGTTTATCTGAGATTAGGAAAACTCGATTCTGTCGCAATCGCGACATTCATCGCGATCGTGATGGAGCTGCATATGCCCAAGTGAGAGGAAGAGCACAAGTCATGCTCAAGAGCATGAGTTGTGGTCATCCCCCCATAGCACTCGAAGGAGAAGCACGAAGCGTGCTTGGGAACACCACTCGTGCTCAAGAGCACAAGTCGTGCTCTTGAGCAGGAGTCGTGCTTCTGCCTTGGTTTTTCCTCCTCCCTCTGCTGGAGAGCACGAAACGTGCTCAACGAACACGAGTTGTGCTTGGAGAGCACGAGACGTGTTGATTCTCCTTTCTTCCTCTGTTTTCTTCCTCTTCCCTTAGCTGTGGCTGATCAGCAGCATGAGCACGAGAAGTGCTCTTCGGACACGACTAGTACACGTGAGCACGAGTCATGCTCATGTGCATGAGTCGTGCTCCGCTCTGCCCAGCGTTGCTTCCTCAGGCCTCTGTTGCGAGCACAACTTCATGTCACGATCGCGATAGAGTTTTCTGCTGCCTGCCCTATTTTCTTCCCGGTTTTCAAAAATGATTCATTTTTTTCACTTTGTATTATTTCTCACTGTTGCATGGGACACGTTTTTGCTTATTATTGTTAGTATTTGCATTGTAAAGTGTGTGATTGTTAAAATGATAGCATGCTATTATTTGACAAAGATATGCTTAGTAATAGTGATCTCGGGTAGACTAGTATTTGATGTAAATTGTAAGTGTTGGTTTATTAACATTAATTATTGTAATTCATATCGCATATTGCATGTGGAATACAAGTGAGTTGAATGCCATGTTTCATAGTTATTATTATTATGAGCATGTTATATTAAAATGTGAAAGGTGTTATGCATATATTTACTCATGATTCTTCCCTAAGAGTAATATGTTATAGTTAACATGAGTAGTACCATACATGATTCTTCCCTAAGAGTAATATGTTATAGTTAACATGAGTAGTACCATTGTATGATCAGGGTTTTGTATTGATGATCTTTGGTATGATAGTGTTTTTATATCTAACTCTGGTATGCTTGATAGCGGTGATTATTCATACAGTGTATTGACTGAATTATATTGTATGCTTTGCAACATGAATGGTATGATGAAAGTTTCTTCTTAGTGCATGGTGTATGCTTATTTATTCCCATTTATGCATGATTAATATGATGAACTATACGATTATGAACCCATGAATGATATATGAGCAATTTGGTAAGTATCATGAAACGAGTTTGATTTATTATGCAAACATAAGAGTTGTGATCCATGCCATGAATAATGTGTTATGCTTAAGTGTGATTAGTGTTATGCATGACCTGCGAGAGTCAATCTAGTGGATAGTTAGGCATGCCTAATAGAGTCT
Source organism: Excoecaria cochinchinensis (assembly GCA_947683425.1). Classification (NCBI taxonomy): domain Eukaryota; kingdom Viridiplantae; phylum Streptophyta; class Magnoliopsida; order Malpighiales; family Euphorbiaceae; genus Excoecaria; species Excoecaria cochinchinensis. The sequence continues at coordinate 19,278,313 of CANTUQ010000119.1, forward strand.
CCTTAGCTGCAGCACCTTTGGACGTTTGGACCCTGATTAGGTCCCCGTTTGGTTCCTCGCGAACCCTTTTAAGGTGTTCGGATCCTCGCAATCCTTTTAAATTGTTTGGATCGTGTTTAAGATCCCCCTCAGTAAAATGTTTTGAATGTGATAAAATAAAATGGTTTTCGATTCATACCCGTAAGGTACCCTTTGGCCGATTCATATCGGAAAGGTACTGTCTGTATACTCGTTATCCACTATTGTGAGTCAGCAGGTGCTTTGTTGTTTTGTTTTGTTTCGAACTAACTATAAGAATGTGATATCCGAATGAGCATGATAATGATTTGAAGAATCAGTTTATATGTATATGAATGTGAATATGAGCTTCAGAATGTATGTCTTTATTATGCAAGCATGATGTTATATCTAACACGATTATCCGCATTTGTCATATGATGTGTTATAAGTTTCAGAATGCTATGAATGTGATTCAAATATTATGTATATACGTATGTGACTCAAGCATGTTTTCATTGTATATAAGCACGTGAATCGGACCAGTTATGGCTAGGAGTATCTGAATTAATATGTTTAAGATTGTGAACTTAACCCCTTGAATGCTATGAAGGTGGAGCCATGATATATGTTTCCTTTGTTTATGCCATCATAGTGATTTCGGTATGTTGACATGCGTTTACCTTGCATGGTGTGATAACATATGTATTGTGTAGTGTTATGGAGTATTGCTGCGTATATGTTATGCCGGTCTCTATTGTTGTTTCAGCATGTTGTTACGTGTCTATGTTTCTCTGTATGCTGCTACGTGTATTGATGTAGTAATGTGAGGGTATGGTGTAATAGCTTTGTAAGTGGTTTCAGCTAGCGAATGAGCATCGTTGGGTGACGGTCTTATGCATGTTTAGATAGTTAGAGATTATGCATTGATACTTAATGGATCTCAGTAAGTGTATGTAAGATTTATTTGTATTTTCGCATGATGATGTGATGAATGTGATGTTATGTTATTATTTTGGTCTCTGCTTTTGGAGTGTCTTCGGCATGATATTATATATATCAGAGTGGCGCGGCGGAAGTGTTGTGCTTTGACCTTGTCAATCGATTCTTGGTTAGGCTGCGTGTATTATGGCATGATAGTTGTATGTTTGGACCTCTAGTGACGTTGCATGATATTTGTGTGCATCATTGTATGGTAGTATAGTGCATCAACTTCGTAATTTGGGTATCAGTTAATGTGTTTGTGTATCTCTACATGATAGTTGCATTGTGTCTGAATCAGGTTTTGGTTGGTATATGGGTATTTTGATATGACATCTGCGTGTTTATATAATTTGTTTCTTTGCTAGATTCACCTTCTGATATCTGAGACTTCGGTGGAACCGGTAAGTGTTTGCATATGAGTCTATATGTATTTCTGCATGATGATATATATTTGTTTGTTTAGTGTTGGTTGTCTTTGTTCATCCCCACTAAGCGTTATCGCTTAGCACGGGTTCTTTTCCCGTGTAGGTGGCAGGTTCTCGTTCGGTTTGAGTCGAGGATCTGCAAGGTGGGCCACATAGGAGTTAGAAGTGTTTTGTTATTTTATTTTCAGCTCCTGTATTTTGGATTCTGTAATTTCGTAGCATTTTGCTTATGTGTTTTATTATGTAAGGATCTTATTGTAATTACGTTTTAAGTTAATCCTTCGTTATACCTTTCGCCTTATGCTTCCGCTAAATGATTGTTTGTATGTATGCGAGTTAATGTATGTTCAGCTATTGTTTCTCTAAAGTTTTAATTTACGCTGTAATTCCGTATGTCGTTATGTATGAATGTGTGCTTCCGCTTAGTGTATGTGAGCATGTATGTGAGTGAGCGTTGGGTAGCGCGCCCGCCGGCGCTCTTCCAACGGGGGCGACGGTGGGGGTGTCACATATCCCTTGACATTATCTTATGTCTATCTTTGTAACTAGTCATTTTTTTCAATATTCGAAACATTGATTTACAAATATAACGTACTTTATGTGTTCAAAATTGCCATTGCTTTCTTGCATTACACTAATCCTTTTCATTAACACTTTCCATTGCATTAACTCTTTCATTAAGTTATTTATCTCTACTCATCCATGAATTATTTTATCATTGAATGAATACATTATAATTCAGTCAATAGGTTAGTTGAATACTAATTATTCATTCACTATTTCTTTATTTATTTCTTAATCAATGTTGTACCTATCATTACTGACATTATTTTCACTTCTATTATTCACTTTAGAGACCCTATGTTAATTTATTCCAAACACAGTTAAATATTTATCTTAACTATTATTTAAACCCATTTGTTTATATCATCATCATACTTACAGCTCCATTATTAATACATACCCCCCTTTTTCAAATTCATTCACTTATACACTTATCATTATAACAGTTCTATAAATTTCTTTCATATTATCATTTTCTTATTACTCGTACTAAAATTTATTACTTATAATCTTCACTCATTATTTCCCATTGCTCTTACTTAAACTCTTTCTAGATTATTACTTCAAGAAGCACACCATCAATTTTATTAATTCTTTAAAATCTTTATTTTCCTTATCTTGCACTATACGTTAATTCACCATGGCCCCTTGTTGATTTAGGCATATTCAGATTAATATTTTCTTCACTTCACTATTAGTAAATTTCTCACTATTAACCTTTAAATCCCCACTTATCTTATAATAATCAATTACAATTAAATTCTCACTTGATTACTTATTCACAATATTGCCATTTTACCTTTTTATCCTTTATTGCCACTTATTTTTAATTACATCATTATTCAAACATCATCAAAAATACACATGCATTCACATTCACTATATATCTACAAATCAATTATAACTATTAATCATTTAATATTTATGCATGCAATGATTTTTCTATGCTTCATAGATCATTTATTCATCAACTATCAATTATATATTTGTTATCCATTTCATCTACTAATTTACACATTAATCCACTAACTAACCTCAACTTTATAATTCTTCAATTTGGTTCCTACACTTTATATTAATACACATTCTCATTCTTCATTGTTTTATTCTACAAAAATGCCACTACTTCATTATAATACTATATTTATTTCATTATCTTGTCACACATTTCATCAATTAATTCTTACCATAATACTTCAATCCAAATTACACTTTGGACTTTGCTTAAATTCCAATTTTACTATTTCAATTTGCTATAATTACACTTTTGCGACTATTTACTCTTAATACCATTTTTAGATTATTATTATTTCTTATTAAATCATTAATCATATTTACTCATTTAAATTCATCAATTTAATCACATAATTACTTATCTAAATCATATTATCCACTAATTTCAATTTTAGTCCTTTAAATAAACTTATTATTTCTTTACTTAAATCCTTATTCTTTTTCCATGGTTTCCAATTATACCCTTATCTTTTACATTAATGACATTTATGTCCCCACAATTACATTAATTCCATCCATGTCCTCTCTTTTACTTAAATTACATCTATGTCCCTTCTTTTTCATTATTTACCCTTTTACCCTTACATATTTTCTCTTTTACACTTTTACCCTTATTTTCTTATTTTAATTACTATTTTACCCTTTTTACACTTATATTCCACTTTTAACCTTGTATTTTCACTAAATTACATTTAAGTCCTTATTTTATCACTATTCCATTAATTTACTATTTTATTCTCATAATTTGTCAAAATTACGATTTTGCCCTTACACTTACACTTTTCATTCTAACTTTCTCACTTTTTACAAAATTATCATTTTAACCCTAAACTTTCTATTTATCACATTTTAGTCCATTTATTACTCATTTTCACTTTCATCACTATTTTAACCATATTTATCATTGTGCCCTTAGTATGGACCCGATAGAAAATCTACTGACTGGATATGCGGGACATGGGCCCCACAGACCCATTACACTATGAAATAATCCCAATAGGACAATTTTTCACTGCACTGCACTACACTCAATACTAATTTACACTGAACACTGAGATAAGCTGTCATTGGCTTATCAATATCGAGTCTCCATGACTCATACCGCGGTGTGGAATCCCTTTGGCTAGCCAATTATATCCTAGACTAGATTTCACTACCAGTCAATTACTAAGCACAATATACTATTTGAAATCACTTAAAATTCGCTTTGTATTAACATACATATTTCGGCCAACATCTCATATTCACTTGAAATTTTGCATACACACTCATTTATCATCACATAATCACTTTATGCCATCACATTCCATTAATTGTCAAAATACACACTTATATCACTTAGATTACCATTCGGCCAATAAGTCACTTTCCACATCATGCACTTTAATTTCAATTAATCACTCACTCATACTATTTTTATATTAAACATACCATAAATATAATTTATATGTCATAATTCATCATATATCTTAAATAAACTCTTAATATACCATTCGGTCACTGCACTATCTTTCTCTTTAGCTCACTTTAATTCCACTTAATCATTCAATCATTTAATTTACATATTGTATTAGTCATAAATATCATTTACTTGCCTTGTTGCACAACATACCTCATTATTTTATTTAATATCCCATTTGGCCACAACATTAGATTTTTCTTAATGTGTTCTTTAATTTTTTTCAATCACTCTATCATGCCTTAAACATGTTATACATATAACAACCATCAATTATAAGCCATAAACTTCATTTAATCTTCATAAAATCCATAATATACTATTCGGCCTACACTAGGTTTTTTGATACCACTTAGTTTTAATTTCATTTAATCATACTTTTACACTATTTTAGGTCCACTAATCACATATATTAAGTTAGATTCAATTATTCATGCATTTTTCACATACACACAATACAAACATAACCTAAAATCATGCCTCTACCATGGAAAAGAAAGGATATTGTATCCACTAATCTTATTTCCATGCTCTCCACCACTTAAGCTTGCTTTCCATGCCTTATCTCCTTAAAACTCCATCTTCTCCATAAAAATCCTAAGGTGGCTGAATTTAAATATCAATATTTTCTCAAATCCTTACTTCTTTTTTGCAATATAATTACATAATCATCATCTACATACCCAAAAATACCTATTTGAACCATTAGATAAAATTATCGAACTCAAAATCTCTTACCTCACTTTTGGGGCATAACCTTGAACACTTAGTTTTTCCCACTTTCTTCACTCCAAATAAGCTTTTGAAACCATTATTAATGAAAAGAGGGGATGTGACGCCCTTTTCCTATGTCAGACTAGCTTAGCTAATCTGAGTTAGAGAAGGCCGTACACACACACCCAGAACATATGCATAACCTTATGAAAATCCAAACCAAAAAGTTCCATCGCATACGGTCATACATCATACATACTTACACTATTGTTTCATTACCATTCTTAGTTATCTCATTATTACATGCCTTTACATATCCGATATACATATGAATTATACAAAAAAACTTAAACAAAATTCCCAAGTAACAGATCCCCAAAACCTACACCAACTACTCTCTATTGTTGACCGTTGATATACGGGTGCGTCCTTCAGTCACCTCTTGTCCGTACCTGCATGGATTAGAGTAAACCCGTACTAAGCGATAACGCTTAGTGGGGAACACATATAACAAGTAATTCATCATACAAATAAGGTTATCATACATTGCTCGCTAACATTCATTCTTAATTAAGAATCACTTCATCAAGTTCCGTTTCATGCATAACATAGTTCAACACTATATTCAATCATAAAGCAATCATCACATATTCACGTATTCACATCGCATACTATATTGTATCACAATTATTTCCACTTATTAATTAGTTGGTTAGCCTGCAATCTAAAGACGCGGATAATGGGTATCGCATTTGTACCACTCTGGTACTAGAATCTCATTGAGATTACACCTACGCATTGGTTCCCTCAGGCACAAAATATCAATCCACTTATAATAAAATCCAGCAAGGACAATTCACATTATTTTCGCATTGTGATTCCCATGGAATCAGACACATTTAACGTATGGGGTTGCAACACTTGACCCTATAGGCATGCCTAACTATCCACTACTTGACTCGCAGGCTTAAGTTGTTAAACATATTATTCATTTCACATTGACCACTTTACATAACACATATGTGGTTAATCAACATCACATTCATTTTACACATTCGCATTAGCACATAGCTATTCATTTCACTTGTATACTCATTGTGTTCCAAACTCATTCTTCATAGCTAATGATCACATATTTGCTTGCATTCAAGAATCATAACATAGTATGCAAATGTACATTACTTAATACACACATAATACTTACTCATATTGTCCTTCATTTCAGCTTAAAGCCTTACCATTTGGAAGTCTAAACACATTAGGGTTATATTGCCAAAATAGGGTAGGTCACGGTCACAATCAATTTGATTGTCACCGTGGCATGTTGAAGTCAAAAACAGAATGCACATTGAGGACAGGTCACGGTCACAATCAATTTGATTTTCACCGTGACATGTTCCCAATTCTCGGCAGAATGCTACTTGAGGGTATGTCACGGTCACAATCAATTTGATTGTCACCGTGACATATCAGATTCTGCAAGGCTGAATGCTTCCTTGGGTACCTCACGGTCACAACCATTTTGGTTATCACCGTGACATAACCAATTCAGCTAGGCAGAATAGAACTCCAGCATACCTCACGGTCATAATCAATTTGATTGTTACTGTGACCCATGCAAGATTTCTCCAATTCCCCATCCAATTCCCATTTCTTTTCAAGGACTTCCAACCCATTTTCTTTTTTAACAAATTAACCCAATTCATCAACCACATACCCAATTGGCACATACCTGATTTCCATCTTGACATTGGGATTCACTCATAGCATAAATCATAATCATATTCATTGTACACATAGCATACCTATTCTCAAACAACATTTTCACAAAGCATATCTCCACATCAAATATTAAAGCTAGGCATACAATTTCATGCTCAAGGCTAATACTTCTCACATACGCATGATTCATACCAAATTCACATTCGAGCAATATAATTTCCATAGATATACAACTAGGGTTTATTTCAAAACCATGTCGTCTTAGCTTCTAATCTCGACGAACGCTCGGTTCTCCGACTATTGCTTTTCCTTTATCCTTCTTCCCCTCTTCAGCTAGCAAAATCAGTTCAATTCTAGAATTGAACATAATCCATCAGTTCTCATTCCAATACCAAATCAAAACCAAGAAGAAGAGTAGAAGATGAAAATAAGCATTCATAATCTCTTACCTCTAAAGTTCAACAACTTAATTCTTAAGCAACTTAACACTTGACCTTCTTACAAGTATGCTACTGAATTAGGAACCTAAAACTATTCTCACGACCAAAAGGAAAAAGAAACACAGAAAGTAACTCCATTCTCACAAATGGGTCAATACCTTCCTTAAGAGACTTATGCATGCAAAAGTGGAGGTGGCTTACTCTCAAGAAGCCACACGGACTCCACTCACAAAACCTGCCTCCATCAACAGATTTCTTACCTTATTTTATTCCTAATTAATCCATCATTAAATATACTAATCAACCATTAACTTAATATTATCTAATTACTAATTAGCCACTTAACAATCCTTTATATTTCAGTTAGGTCCTTCCAAACTTTCAATTGAGTCCCAACTGTACATTCAATACCCACACATGCCAAATTAGGTCAATACTATTAGGGTACATGTCCGGTCATGACAACTCTCCCCTCCTTAAAGAATTTCATCCTCGAAATTCATACCTATGATAAACAACTGTGGGTGTTGCTCTCGCATAGCAGCCTCTGGTTCCCAAGTTGCCTCTTCTAAACCATGATGTTGCCAAAGCACTTTCACAGGTGGTATCTGCTTATTCTGAAGCTGTCTCACCTCCCTTGCTAGTATTGCTTTTGGCTTCTCATCATATGTGAAGTCTGGCTGAACTTCCACCTCTTGTACAGGCAACACATGAGATTCATCTGACCTGTATTTTCTCAGCATGGACACATAAAACACATCATGAAGCTTGATTAACACCGGAGGCAAAGCCAATCGATATGCTACATAGCCCACTCTTTCAAGGACTTCATATGGTCCAATGAACCTCGGACTCAGTTTTCCTTTCTTGCCAAATCTCAGTACCTTCCTCCAAGGAGATACTTTCAGAAACACTTTGTCACCTACTTCAAATTCAACATCTCTTCGCTTCAAATCCGCATAGGACTTTTGTCTATCGCTAGCTGCCTTTTATCTTTGCTGAATAAGTTTTGCTTTCTCTTCGGTATCACGAACCAAATCTGGCCCTACTATTTTATGCTCATTCAATTCCATCCAGCAAGTCGGTGTGCGACATTTCCTTCCGTACAAAGCTTCATACGGTGCCATGCCAATACTAGTCTGATAGCTGTTGTTATAAGCAAATTCCATAAGTGGAAGATACTTATCCCAACTCCTAGAGAAATCCAATACACACGCTTGCATCAAATCTTCCAGAACCTGGATAATTCTTTCCGATTGTCCATCGGTTTGCGGATGGAAAGCAGTGCTAAAGTTCAGTTTCGTACCCAAAGAAATTTGCAGACTCTTCCAAAATTTAGAAGTAAATCTGGGATCCCTATCAGAGACAATAGATAAGGGTACCCCATGCAACCGAACAATCTCTCTCACATACAATTCTGCCAACCTTTCCATAGAGTAATTCATCTGAACTGGTATAAAATGAGCCGATTTCGAGAACCTGTCCTATAATGTCCCAAAATTTTTAGTGTTTTTATTTAATAACTTGTCACGCTAAAAATTCATTGAAAGCTAATTTTTGACGCATAAGAGGTTGAATTTCTTCGCGAAACTACCCGAATTGATTATTCAAATAAATTATTAACATATATATATACACAAATATGTTTACATGTAATTAGACAACAAAATATTCTATAGAGAGTAAATAGATACTATAAATAAATAATTATAGCATGTAACTTTAGTTATGAGTTTAGAATTTATGGGAATTAAATGAAATAGAAAAAGAAAGTGGGGGAAAGATAGAACATGGGAGATCGGAAAAAGAAACCGAGAAGAGAAGAGAAGAGAGAGAGAGAGAGAGAGAGATATGGCGGAGCACGGCAGGAGGGGCGAGTGGCTGGTGACGGTCGACGGCGAGCAGCTGGCTCCTCGCAACGCCGATCACGGTGCCGTCTTCCCCTTGTCACGGCGTCGTCGTTCTAGGAGAATGGGAGGAAAAATCGCGAGCTTCTTCGGCATTTTTCGATCGGCTTCGGCGATGAATGACGACACGAGCAGCACCGTGGTAATCCTGGTGAGCAGACAAATCTTTCGGTGGCCGTGGATCCTCCTCACTCGCCGGCGATGAGCAGATCGATGTGGAGAAGAACAGAAGCTACCGACGCCGATTCCGGTGAAACGGAGAACAGTCTCGGCACGTGACCATCGAAAAATCAACCCCGACACATCAAGCTTCCTTCCGATGGTTTCAGTGCCTCCGGTGGAGCTCCGGCGAGACTCCGATGAAGCTCCGGCGATGGTGAAGGGACCAAAAATAGCAGAAAATTGGTATGTGGCCACCAAATTTATTTTTCTATGTGATTTTTCCATAAGTTAAAATTTATTAAGAGTGATTTTAAATTAAATACAGTATGTGAACAATATATTTGTTGGTTTATTGATTCATTGGCAGTGTTGTCATGAGTATTGGCTTAGTTGAATAGAACTTAAATTAAGATTTATCGATTTTTAATTGAATGAAAAGAATTAGAAATTGTCAGTAATTGGAAAGTAGACCAGTAATTGTAATTGAAGAATTATAGGTCAAATTGTAAGATAGGACTTAAATTATATATAATGCTGGTAATGGATAAATTATGACACGTAAATCAGATTAGCAATTAAATATTGATATATATAAATGGGTATCATAATGTGCATATCTAGGTGATGGTAGTGTAATTGGTAATGCCTGAAGAATTGATGGAATATAGAAATGTTAATTGGGGAATCCGAATATACTTATTGGAAGTTTGAATTAAAGATAACTCAATGAACTGGATTGAAGGTATGTGATGTAAGTATATTAAAATCTGGTTGTGTATGATTTAAAATAGTAGGTGAATAATTGAAGCCATTATTCATGAAATTAAATTACTGTTAGGATTAAATTAGAAGCACATGTGTTCTTACACATATATAAGTGTGAAATAATATAAACACAATAGTAAGTTTTGTAATAAGCTTTAGACTGCTTAGTGAATTTGATTTAGTTTAGTTATTTATTTTGAGTGGTCAATTAAGGCTTTAATAAATTGAGTAAATTAAATTGAACTGGGGAATTGAGCTAAATTATTGAAATACAAGCAAGTAGGGAACGGTAAATTGTGGAACTCTATTTTTGGGGATACCATAGAATTTTTCTTAAATTGTGCTTTTGAATTTATGCTATAAAAATGAATTTTATATATATTGCGATAAATTGTTATTGTAACTAATTTTAACCTATATGTGTGTCTTGAGTTGCGCAAGTTGTTAAGTAATATTTTTTGGTTAAATGTTAGGAGTAATATGTTAGAGTTGAGGACTTATAATAGATATTTTAATAAAATGAAATTTAGTGTAAATCTATAAAGATAGGATGGAATCCAACATGAAGAAAAGGAATCAAAATAAGTAAGAGTGGATAAGAAAATATAAAGTGAAAAAGGGGCTCAAATCCTAGGAGTCTATGGTACTTGTAAAAGTATGTGGAATAACAAGTAAAAAGGGAATAACAGAAGGAAATAAATAATTTGATGATTAAAAGTGTAATTTAGTATAAAAAGTTATGAGTAAAGGACAAAGTATTTTAAGCGGAATCATGGTAAGTGAATGAATTATAGAAAGTGAGTGTACTTAACAAATAAAGAGTATAGTTAAGTATACATAAAGACAACAATAAAGTAAAATAGTCTATTAAGGAAGTCAGAATGTCAGGCTATAAATAAATGTAAAAATGGGTTATACGTGTTTAAATGGGGTAATTTGTAAGAAGAATTGGATTAATGAAAAATAGTGAATTCCTATATAAACAATAATGTATTAATGGTATGGTATGAAATAAAATAAAAATGAATTGAAATGGAAAGAAAAAGTAGTGGCAGAATGTATATTGGTATAAATGAGGTATATTATTATTGTTAACACATTTTAAATATATAATAGGATTAATGGCTTGCTGTGTAGCTAAATCAGTGGAATATGATAAGCAAATGAAATTTTGCGAGAAAATGAAATGGGTGATATTGAGATTTATTTCCCATATTTTCTTTTTGGATTGAAATGTATATTGATCTTATTTTATATAAAGATCAAAGTTTTGATTTATTTAAATAACATTCAATGATGTTGCCCTATGTGATAAAATGGTATGAAAAAGAATAATATATTATGATGATATACCATGAAGAATATGTATATCATATTAATAATGTAAAATAATAATAATAATAATAATAATAATAATAATAATATTGCCCTGTATAGTGATCTGGTAGTCAAGTCTAGTTCAGGATATGTTGGCATGCCATAGGGACATAAGACCGCGGGTGTGAGCATGATGACTCACTTTTTAGTAGGCCAATGATGGTCCTACTTCTGTATCTGAATATCTGAATATTTGAATATCTGTATCTGAATATCACTTTTTAGTAGGCCAATGATGGTCCTACTTCTATATCTGAATATCCGAAGTGTACTGTTTTGTATTAAAAGACAGTGGTGGTCCCACAGGACTCCGCTGGTATTTCTGTGTGAACTTTTGAAGTTCACGTCTTGTTTATCCTATGCATAGAGTCTGCCAGCATTGTACTATGGGCAAAATAATACATTGCAAAGTGAATTGGTGAATGTGAAATGATTGTGTGAATCAAGAAATTTAATGATGAATAAATGAAGCAAAATAAATTGGTGGGTTTAAACAATAAATTGTGTAATCCATATTAAATGTATAACTTCAGAAGTCAGATTGCAAGTATAAAAGTAAATGTGGATTAAGAAGCTATAAAGTAATTTAATGACAGAAGTAAAGTTGAAGGATAAAATAGTACAAAAAAAAAGGATGTTAACTAATAGATAAGAGTGAAATTTAAAGTTTAATATACATGTGTGTATGTATATATAGATTTGGCTGAAAGTTAATTAATGTATATTATGATTTTTAATTACGATAAAGCTGATGGTTCTGTGATAAAAACTTTAATTGAATAAATGATATCAATAAATGATCCTATGAAATCAGTAATATGATGAAGTAGTTTTATGTATATATATTGGCTGAGATTAGTGACTAGATGAAAGCTATAATAATTGTCATATAGAAATGAAATATTAATTGCTATGATATAAGCATGTTGACTGTTTAATAATTCATGGAATTTGTTTAATGATGTATGATAAGTGTGTTTTGCACATTGTCGAAATGCTAGTAGATCTCAGCTATGAATTTAGAAACTTAAATATAAATGTTTTAGGAAATTTTAGCTATTTAAAAGAATATTGAATGTATTGCATGAAGATTGTTTTACCTCACACGGTATTCATGTTTAAGTTGGAGCTAAATAAATGATTTATGATTAAATAATTGGTATGTTAATAATGAATTGTTCTGTTATATGTGAAAGAAGAAAGTAAGTCGCAATCTCAATGCAAAAACATTCCAATTTATGTTAATTTGTATATTTGTATACTCACTATATTATGCCTTGGATAAGTAAATTTTGTAGTCACCACTAAGCATAAAGCTTAGCACGTGGTTTATCCTCGCGCAGGTATAAGACAGGAATCAAGTGAATATCAGCACCGTTCTAAAGGAGGAATGTTGAATGGTAAGCATGACAAGCGGGTGATGAGAATGAAATTTCTGGGAATTAATAATTGGATTTTGTTCTGATTTGGCATGTACACTACATAGATAATTAGGATACTATTGTATCAAAGAGTTGTATTGAAAAATTATTTATAGTGATAGATGATGTATTATCATGGTATCTTTGTATTTTGTAAAATTGATGTAAATAGTGAGTGATGATATTGTGAATTATTATATGAGTTGTGAATAGACTTAAATTGGTGGATGGGCAAAAATTGTGTTGGAGTTTGAATTGGAGTAGGATGGATGAAAATGTATTTGATTATAGAAGTGTTAAGACTTTTTGTTTACAGGGGGATAGGCAATATTATAGGGGAAATTCTATCGAAATTTCGGTAGAATTTAAGTAGCCTATTTTAGAATGATTGTATGAATAGTAAGATTAAATAGTTATAAAACAGTTGGAAAAAAAAATTCCCGAATTTTTGCAATAATTGTAAGAGTAGTTTAAGACAATTAAGTTATTATTTATCGTTTAAGGGTGTTATAGTTAGTGGTATTAGAGCAAAGGTTTAGGCGGTTCTGGCCAATATGATATTTGGAGAATATGTGACATTATTTTTGAGGAATGAATGTGTGTTGTTTTTTATGGACATCTCTATTTAGTCCTAAGTATAGATATTTCGGAAAGAGTTGTATATAAAATTAGAGGTAAGAAATTAAGATGTTTAAAAGTTATGAGATTTAAAGTATATGAATGTGGAATAAGGTTGTGGTATTTTAGGTACTTGTCAGTTATCCTTGATAGAGGGGCAATCATTGAATATTTTATGCATGGGCTGGGTTACTATGCACTGTTATTACATGATATGCATATTTGCATCATACTGCATGCATGAAACATCATACATTCAGTGTATCATCATCACATGATTCTTCCATGACAAACATCAAGTTTTATGTATATGCCCCAATTGAAAGGAAACTGGCATGGGATATTGTAAGTGTATGGAAGTGAGGTAGATGTACCTTCATTGGAGGTAATAAGGAGTGTAGCAAAGTTGAGTAAGTAAAATAAGGAATTTGAAATTCAATCTAGGAAATGAAAAAGGAAGTGGTGAAGGATCATTAAATGTGTATGAGTAAAATTGTGGGTTTGATTCTTCTTTGTTAGCGAATTAAGGTTAGAATGTGATAAAAATTTCAACATATTTTGGAATGGAATTGTATCTGATTAGATTGACTAATTGGTTATAGCTTGAATTTGCTCATAAGAGTGAATAAAACTGTAAACTTTTGTACAAGATGGTTAAGTAATAAGTAGTGTAAGATATATGTGATGTTTCAGAAATGATAGACAAATTGTGACTAGTGACACTGGTAAACTAGGAAGGAAAGGTTATAGTTATTTTGATCAAGGGAAGAGTTTATTGAATGTGAGCGATTCTGTATTGAGAAGATAAGGTGTTTTAGGAGAAAGGAGTAATAGGACGTGTATGCAAATGATTTTTGAATAGAGTGCACATGCCAAAGATGGAAACTAAAGAAATGATATGATTTTTAGAATTGATATGTTATTGGTTTAAGTATGATACAACTTGGGCCTAATTAGCACGTAAAGTTAAGAAGAAGAAAGTGCATTTTTGGACACTTAAAACACTTCTTAAATATTTGACAAAATCATCTACTAGCTCTTTTGGCTCCAAGTTAATTGATTAATTTATTGGAACGGAATTTGACATGGAAACGGTGTCCAAAGTAATTCAGGAAAATCGGGGAAGAAGTTACAGATTCAATTTTAGAGACTCTCCTCGCGTACTCAGTGATTGAAAAATCACATAAAGAAGAGCTGCATGTGATTCTGATTACTGGTCTCAGATTATGATGGGAGCTTTCTCAATAATTTTTCTAGCATGGAGAGTTCTAAAAATGAAAAAAAAAAGAAAATTGTTAAATCTGAGTCTGATGATGAGGGGATCGTTTTATTGTTTCTGGTGGAGATGGGATGCTCTAAGGACGAGGCATTGATAACTCTAAAGAGAAGTGGACCACATGCCACAATTGTAGAGCTTATAGATTTCATATGTGCTGCTCAAATAGCGAAGCCAAAGATCGAGCAGTCTAATGTTGATTACCCTAAACCCAAAAGAGGAGTTTTTATGAATATGATAGGTGGGAAAAGAAAAAAGCAAAGGAGGTTGAAAAAGGAAATTGTTGTCTGGAGATGATGGTAGGCTATGCCTCTCAAATACAATGATTGGACTTGGAGTCCCCATTGTTTCAGAGTTTGTAACTGAAAGAACACTTTTAGAAACTGTTATTGGGCCACTTTATCTCTATTATGTAGTACCTGCTCCTAATGGAGTTTGGAGTACTATATCTTGGATTTTTATTGAAGTGGATTTGGAAGTTGTTGATTGTAAAATATTTTTCTTATGCTGCAAAGAAAAAGGGAGAATTAGGCATTTGGTCACTTTGCTTAACGGCATTTTCCTTCCTCTACTGTCTCCACAAATGGCACACGAAGCATTATCAATTATAAAGAGATAATGACTTCCATGAGATGGACGAATACAATTGAATTGTTTGCAAATTTGCATTGGAAATGCAAGTTGATTGAAAGGATGAACAGTGAATTATTGTACTAGTCCAGATAAATTTCGAGGACAAAATTTCTTTTAAGGGGGGGGGGGGGGGGGAGAATTGTAATGTCCCAAAATTTTCAGTGTTTTTATTTAATAACTTGTCATGCTAAAAATTCATTGAAAGCTAATTTTTGACGCATAAGAGGTTGAATTTCTTCGCGAAACTACCCGATTTAATTATTCAAATAAATTATTGACATATATATATACACAAATATGTTTACATATAATTAGACAACAAAATATTATATAGAGAGTAAATAGATACTATAAACAAATAAATATAGCATGTAACTTTAGTGATGAGTTTAGAATTTGTGGGAATTAAATGAAATAGAAAAAGAAAGTGGGGGAAAGATAGAACATGAGAGATCGGAAAAAGAAACCCAGAAGAGAAGAGAAGAGAGAGAGAGAGAGAGAGATAGAAACGGCGGAGCACGGCAGGAGGGGTGAGTGGCTGGCGACGGTCGACGGTGAGCAGCTGGCTCATCGCAACGCCGATCACGGTGCTGTCTTCCCCTTGTCGCGGCGTCGTCGTTCCAGGAGAACGGGAGGAAGAACCGCGAGCTTCTTCGGCAATTTTCGATCGGCTCCGGCGACGAACGGCGACACGAGCAGCACCGTGGGAATCCTGGTGAGTAGACGAATCTTTCGGTGGCTGTGGATCCTCCTCACTCGCCGGCGATGAGCAGATCAGTGTGGAGAAGAACAGACGCTACCGACTCCGATTCCGGCGAAATGGAGAACAGTCTCGGTGCGTGACCGCCGAAAAATCGACCCCGACGCATCGAGCTTCCTTCCGGTGGTTTCAGTGCCTCCAGTGGAGCTCCGTCGAGACTTCGGTGAAGCTCTGGCGATGGTGAAGGGACCAAAAATAGCAGAAAATTGGTATGTGGCCACCAAATTTATTTTTCTATGTGATTTTTCCATAAGTTAAAATTTATTAAGAGTGATTTTAAATTAAATACAGTATGTGAACAATATGTTTGTTGGTTCATTGATTTGTTGGCAGTGTTGTCATAAGTATTGGCTTAGTTGAATAGAACTTAAATTAAGATTTGTCGATTTTTAATTGAATGAAAAGAATTAGAAACTGTCAGTAATTGGGAAGTAGACCAGTAATTGTAATTGAAGAATTATAGGTTAAATTGTAAGATAGGACTTAAATTATATATAATGCTGGTAATGGATAAATTATGACACGAAAATCAGATTAGTAATTAAATATTGATATATATAAATGGGTATTATAATGTGCATATCTAGGTGATGGTAGTGTAATTGGTAATGCCTGAAGAATTGATGGAAAATTGAAATGTTAATTGGGGAATCCGAATATACTTATTGGAAGTTTGAATTAAAGATAACTCAATGAACTGGATTGAAGGTATGTGATGTGAGTATATTAAAATCTGGTTGTGTATGATTTAAAATAGTAGGTGAATAATTGAAGCCATTATTCATGAAATTAAATTACTATTAGGATTAAATTATAAGCACATGTGTTCTTACACATATATAAGTGTGAAATAATATAAACACAATAGTAAGTGTTGTAATAAGCTTTAGACTGCTTAGTGAATTTGATTTAGTTTAGTTATTTATTTTGAGTGGTCAATTAAGGCTTTAATAAATTGAGTAAATTAAATTGAACTGGGGAATTGAGCTAAATTATTGAAATACAAGCAAGTAGGGAATGGTAAATTGTGGAACTCTAATTTTGGGGATACCATAGAATTTTTCTTAAATTGTGCTTTTGAATTTATGCTATAAAAATGAATTTTATATATATTGCAATAAATTGTTATTGTAACTAATTTTAACCTATATGTGTGTCTTGAGTTGTGCAATTTTAACCTATATGTGTTTTTTGGTTAAATGTTACGAGTAATATGTTAGAGTTGAGGACTTATAATAGATATTTTAATAAAATGAAATTTAATGTAAATCTATAAAGATAGGATGGAATCCAACATGAAGAAAACGAATAAAAATAAGTAAGAGTGGATAAGAAAATATAAAGTGAAAAAGGGGCTCAAATCCTAGGAGTCTATGGTACTTGTAAAAGTGTGTGGAATAACAAGTAAAAAGGGAATAACAGAAGGAAATAAATAATTTGATGATTAAAAGTGTAATTTAGTATAAAAAGTTATGAGTAAAGGACAAAGTATTTTAAGCGGAATCATGGTAAGTGAATGAATTATAGAAAGTGAGTGTACTTAACAAATAAAGATTATAGTTAAGTATGCCTAAAGACAATTATAACAATAAAGTAAATTAGTCTGTTAAGGAAGTCAGAATGTCAGGCTATAAATAAATGTAAAAATGGGTTATACGTGTTTAAATGGGGTAATTTGTAAGAAGAATTGGATTAATGAAAAATAGTGAATTCCTATATAAACAATAATGTATTAATGGTATGGTATGAAATAAACTTAATTTGACGAAATAAAATGAAAATGAATTGAAATGGAAAGAAAGAGTAGTGGCAGAATGTATATTGGTATAAATGAGGTATATTATTATTGTTAACACATTTTAAATATATAATAGAATTAATGGCTTGCTGTGTAGCTAAATCAGTGGAATATGATAAGCAAATGAAATTTTGCGAGAAAATGAAATGGGTGATATTGAGATTTATTTCCCATATTTTCTTTTCGGATTGAAATGTATATTGATCTTATTTTATATAAAGATCAAAGTTTTGATTTATTTAAATAACATTCAATGATGTTGCCCTATGTGATGAAATGGTATGAAAAAGAATAATATATTATGATGATATACCATGAAGAATATGTATATCATATTAATAATGTAAAATAATAATAATAATAATAATATTGCCCTGTATAGTGATTTGGTAGTCAAGTCTAGTTCAGGATATGTTGGTATGCCATAGGGACATAAGACCGCGGGTGTGAGCATGACGACTCACTTTTTGGTAGGCCAATGATTGTCCTACTTCTGTATCTGAATATCTGAATATCACTTTTTAGTAGGCCATTGATGGTCCTACTTCTGTATCTGAATATCCGAAGTGTACTGTTCTGTATTAAAAGACAGTGGTGGTCCCACAGGACTCCGCTGGTATTTCTGTGTGAACTTTTGGAGTTAACGTCTCGTTTATCTTGTGCATAGAGTCTGCCAGCATTGTACTATGGGCAAAATAATACATTGCAAAGTGAATTGGTGAATGTGAAATGATTGTGTGAATCAAGAAATTTAATGATGAATAAATGAAGCAAAATAAATTGGTGGGTTTAAACAATAAATTGTGTAATCCATATTAAATGTATAACTTCAGAAGTCAGATTGCAAGTATAAAAGTAAATGTGGATTAAGAAGCTATAAAGTAATTTAATGACAGAAGTAAAGTTGAAGGATAAAATAGTACAAAAAAAAGGATGTTAACTAATAGATAAGAGTGAAATTTAAAGTTTAATATACATGTGTGTATGTATATATAGATTTGGCTGAAAGTTAATTAATGTATATTATGATTTTTAATTACGATAAAGCTGATGGTTCTGTGATAAATACTTTAATTGAATAAATGATATCAATAAATGATCCTATGAAATCAGTAATATGATGAAGTAGTTTTATGTATATATATTAGTTGAGATTAGTGACTAGATGAAAGCTATAATAATTGTCATATAGAAATGAAATATTAATTGATATGATATAAGCATGCTGACTGTTTAAAAATTCATGGAATTTGTTTAATGATGTATGGTAAGTGTGTTTTGCACATTGTCGAAATGCTAGTAGATCTCAGCTATGAATTTAGAAACTTAAATATAAATGTTTTAGGAAATTTCAGCTATTTAAAAGAATATTGAATGTATTGCATGAAGATTATTTTACCTCACACGGTATTCATGTTTAAATTGGAGCTAAATAAATGATTTATGATTAATAATTGGTATGTTACTAATGAATTGTTCTGTTTTATGTGAAAGAAGAAAGTAAGTCGCAATCTCAATGCAAAAACATTCCAATTTATGTTAATTTGTATATTTGTATACTGACTATATTATGCCTTGGATAAGTAAATTTTGTAGTCACCACTAAGCATAAAGCTTAGCGCGTGGTTTATCCTCGCGCAGGTATAAGACAGGAATCAAGTGAATATCAGCACCGTTCTAAAGGAGGAATGTTGAATGGTAAGCATGACAAGCGGGTGATGAGAATGAAATTTCCGGGAATTAATAATTGGGTTTTGTTCTAATTTGGCATGTACACTACATAGATAATTAGGATACTATTGTATCAAAGAGTTGTATTGAAAAATTATTTATAGTGATAGATGATGTATTATCATAGTATCTTTGTATTTTGTAAAATTGATGTAAATAGTGAGTGATGATATTGTGAATTATTATATGAGTTGTGAATAGACTTAAATTGGTGGATGGGCAAAAATTGTGTTGGAGTTTGAATTGGAGTAGGATGGATGAAAATGTATTTGATTATAGAAGTGTTAAGACTTTTGTTTACAGGGGGATAGGCAATATTATAGGGGAAATTGTATCGAAATTTCGGTAGAATTTAAGTAGCCTATTTTAGAATGATTATATGAATAGCAAGATTAAATAGTTAAAAAACAGTTGGAAAAAAAAATTCCCGGATTTTTGCAATAATTGTTAGAGAAGTTTAAGACAATTAAGTTATTATTTATCATTTAAAGGTGTTACATGTCCACAATAACCCATACTGCATCTTGCTGTCTTGAGGTCAGAGGCAATCCAGAAACAAAATCCATTGTGATGTTATCCCATTTCCATTGTGGAATAGGGAGTGGATTCAACATTCCTTGCGAGACTTGATGTTCCGCCTTAACTTGCTAACATACCAAGCTCTTGGATACATATTCCACTACATCCTTCTTCATACCGGGCCACCAATGCAACTGTTTCAGATCCTGATACATCTTGTTTCCACTTGGATGCATAGTGAAAACTGTATTATGGGCTCCATGCATCAATCGTTTCTTCAATTCTTTATCATCTGCCACACATATCCTATTCTTATGTAACAACACTCCATACTCATTCACTGAATATTCAGTCTTGTCATCAATACCGACGGACTGCAAAATCTGCTGTAACCATGCATCATTCCTCTGTGCAGCTATTAATTCATCTCTCAAGATCGGTCTCGCTTTCAACTGTGCTAGCAATGCTCCATCTGCAGAGATTCTCCATTTAATCTGCTTTAACTGTAATGCTGAAACAGATTTCCTGCTCAATGCATCTGCCACAACATTAGCTTTTCCCGGGTCATAATCCACAATACAATCATAAATCTTTAAACAGCTCGAGCCATCTACGCTGTCTCAGATTCAATTCCTTCTGAGTAAGCAGATATTTCAAACTCTTGTGATCGGTCTAAATTCTACACTTCTCACCGTACAAGTAATGTCGCTAAATCTTTAGAGCGAACACTACTGCCGCCAATTCCATGTCATGAGTTGGATAATTCTGCTCATGCGGTTTCAATTGCCTTGATGCATACGCTACCACCTTTTCATCTTGCATCAATACACAACCCAATCCTATACCTGAAGCATCAGTGTATAGAACAAACTCTTTACCAGTCATAGGCTGTGTAAGAATTGGTACTTCGACTAGCATCCTCTTTATCTGGTCAAAACTCTGCTGACACTTTTCTGACCATTCATACCTAACTCCCTTTCGCAGTAACTTTGTCAATGGAGAAGCTAACACCGAGAACCCTTTCACAAACCTCCTATAGTACCCAGCCAGTCGCAAGAAACTACAAATTTCAAGCACATTCTTAGGTGGCTTCCAATTCACAATCGCTTCTATTTTAGCCAGATCCACTTTAATACCTTCGGAAGATATTACATGACCCAGAAAAGATACCTCTCACAACCAAAACTCGTATTTACTCAATTTGGCATACAGCTGATGTTCCCGCAATGTCTGAAGCACAATTCTCAAATGCTGCTCATGCTCTGTCTCATTCCTTGAGTAAACCAGAATATCATCTATAAACACTACCACAAATTGATCCAAATACGGTCAAAACACCTGATTCATCAAATCCATAAATGCAGCAGGCGCATTAGTCAACCCAAAAGGCATCACCAGAAACTCATAATGCCCATATCGGGTTCTAAATGTAGTTTTGGGTATATCTTCTTTCTTTACTTGCAATTGATAGTACCCAGAACGCAAATAAATCTTTGAGAACACACCTGCTCCTCTTAACTGATCAAACAAGTCCTCAATTCACGGTAGAGGATATCGGTTCTTTACTGTCACTTTGTTCAATTGCCGATAGTCTATACACATTCGCATGGTACCATCCTTCTTCTTTACAAATAAGACCGGTGCTCCCCAAGGATAGACACTAGGTCTAATGAACCCTCTATCTAATAATTTTTTGCAACTGTGACTTCAACTCCTTCAATTCAGTCGGAGCCATCCTGTAGGGCGCTTTAGACACTGGCGCTGATCTAGATACAACCTCGATGGACAATTCCAACTCTCTTATTGGTGGTACACCACTCAATTCTTCAGGGAACACATCAGAGAACTCTCTTACCATAGGTATATCCTGTATTTTCACATGTTCCCTCTTGCTGTCCAACACCAAAGCCAGGTATGCTTCACACCCCTTCCTCATGCATCGATACGCTTGCATTGCTGAGGGAATTCACACCGACTCCCCTTACTATCACTTTATTACCCTTACCATTACTGAGTATCACAATCTTTCTTTTACATTTAACCACTGCATTGTACTTAGTCAACCAATCCATTCCCAGTATTACATCAAACTCATCAAAAGGCAACTCAATTAAATCCACTAGGAACACACTACCTTGAACTTCTAGTGCACAATCCCTGTACACCTTATTCACATTCACACTATTTCCCAAAGGACTAGATACACGTATATCATATTTTAAACATTCCACTTTAGGCATCCTTTCACATATCTTTTTAGCACACACATAAGAATGAGATCCAGGGTCTATAAGTGCAAACATTTCCACATCATAAAGTAGAAAAGTACCTGCTATCACCTCAGGCGCATCTTGATCCTCTCGTGCCTTCATTGCATAAGATAGCACTGGTGCCGCATTAGGCCTATCCACAATCTCAGAATCTACTGCACCTCTGGACTAGCTACCTCTGCCATGTCGTCTTCCTCTTCCTCTATTAGTAGAAGGTAAATTTGAACCACCCCTACTCTGCTCTTGTTGATTTCCTGTTATTTCATAAGCGTTGGGGCAGTTAGCAAGGAAATGCTCAGTGAAACCACATCTAAAACAAGCACCCGTCACTCTCCAGCATTCTCCTCTATGCCTCTTACCACAGTGAGGACACTCATGTACCTCACTTCTGTTACTAGATACTCCTCTCCCAGAACCAGATGCTGAGGGAGCGCCATGCTTCTTACCTCTCGCTGCAGAACTGAACACTGATTTCGCAGGTGGTGCCATAGGAGACTCTCTTGATCTTTTACCCCCATGAGAACCACCTCTATTTGCATTTCTCCTCTGTAACCTATCTCGTTGAGCTCCCAAGGATCTCTCAACTCTCATTGCCGCCTGAACTATCCGATAATAACTCACATTATGCTCGATAGTCAGTGAAACCAATAATGCCTTGATTTCCTCATTCAATCCTTCTTCAAACTGCTGACATCAGAACTCCACAGTTAAGACATCTTTCGGCACATACTTGCTCAAACGACAGAATTCCTTCTTATAATCCACCACTGTCATAGTTCTCTATCTTAAATTCAAGAACTGCTTCAAGTTGACCTCCTTATGAGCTTTTGTCACAAACTTGTTCCTAAACTCCTTTTCAAAGAACTCCCAAGTAATAGGATCAGGAAGCACCGGATTCTATAGGACTAGCTTCCACCAGTCGTATGCTGCACCCTAAAGCAGCAGCATCACATACTCCACTTATTGCCCCAAAGGACACTTAATCTCTCCCAAAATCCTCTGTACCTTTTCCAGCCAATATTCTGCCTTTTCAGACTCATGCAAACTAGTACCATGGAATTCTTCAGCCCCATGTTTTCTCAAGGTTTCCAATGGTGCTTGTGGTGCAGTCATGCGTTCCATAACCCTTGCCATATCAAGCGACATTTTCATTAGGGCTTCCATAGGACCTTCTGGAATAACATTCCCAAAGCTAGCTGGCCGAGACTGTCCAGACCCCATTACCTCTACTTCTCGAGGATTCACACTTTCAGTGGTCTCCTCTCTAGTATTGTGATCAGGATCCATCGCTAACTACACAGATCAAACAAGGACGTCCACATTAGGTCAACAATACTTAACACAATCTAGCTACCCAATCTCCCAAAAAAGACTAAACCTAAAGCTCTGATACCCCAACTTGTGACGCCCTTTTCCCATGTTAGACTAGCTTAGCTAATCTGAGTTAGAGAAGGCCGTACACACACACAGAGAACACATGCATAACCTTATGAAAATCCAAACCAAAAAGTTCCATCGTATACGGTCATACATCATACATACTTATACTATTGTTTCATTACCATTCTTAGTTATCTCATTATTACATGCCTTTATATATCCGATATACATATTAATTATACAAAAAGCTTAAACAAAATTCCCAAGTAACAGATCCCCAAAACCTACACCAACTACTCTCTATTGTTGACCGTTGATATGCGGGTGCATCCTTCAGTTACCTCTTATTCGTACCTGCACGGATTAGAGTAAACCCATGCTAAGCGATAACGCTTAGTGGGGAACACATATAACAAGTAATTCATCACACAAATAAGGTTATCATACATTGCTCGCTAACATTCATTCTTAATTAAGAATCACTTCATCATGTTCCGTTTCATGCATAACATAGTTTAACACTATATTCAATCATAAAGCAATCATCTCATATTCACGTATTCACATCGCAAACTATATTGTATCACAATTATTTCCACTTATTAATTAGTTGGTTAGCCTGCAATCCAAAGACGCGGATAACGGGTATCGCATTTGTACCACTCTGGTACTAGAATCTCATTGAGATTACACTTACGCATTGGTACCCTCAAGCACAAAATATCAATCCACTTATAATAAAATCCAGCAAGGATTATTCACATTGTTTTCGCATTGTGATTCCCATGGAATCAGACACATTTAACGCATGGGGCTGCAGCACTTGACCCTATAGGCATGCATAACTATCCACTACGTGACTCGCAGGCTTAATTTGTTAAACATATTATTCATTTCAGATTGACCACTTTACATAACACATATGTGGTTAATCAACATCACGTTCATTTTACACATTCGCATTAGCACATAGCTATTCATTTCACTTGCATACTCATTGTGTTCCAAACTCATTCTTCATAGCTAATGATCACATATTTGCTTGCATTCAAGAATCATCACATAGTATGCAAATGTACATTACTTAATACACACATAATACTTACTCACAATGTCCTTCATTTCAGCTTAAAACCTTACCATTTGGAAGTCCAAACACATTAGGGTTATATTACCAAAACAGGGTAGGTCACGGTCACAATCAATTTGATTATCACCGTGACATGTTCCCAATTCTCAGTAGAATGCTACTTGAGGGCATGTCACGGTCACAATCAATTTGATTGTCACCGTGACATATCAGATTCTGCAAGGCAGAATGCTTCTTTGGGTACCTCACGGCCATAACCATTTTTGTTGTCACCATGACATACCCAATTCAGCTAGGCAGAATAGAACTCTAGCATACCTCACGGTCACAATCAATTTGATCGTCACCGTGACCCATGCAAGATTTCTCCAATTCCCCATCCAATTCCCATTTCCTTTCAAGGACTTCCAACCCATTTTCCTTTTTAACAAATTAACCCAATTCATCAACCTCATACCCAATTGGCACATACCTGATTTCCATCTTGACATTGGCATTCACTCATAGCATAAATCATAATCATATTCATTGTACACATAGCATACCTATTCTCAAACAACATTTCACAAAGCATATCTCCATGTCCAATATTAAAGCTAGGCATACAATTTCATGCTTAATGCCAATACTTCTCACATACACATGATTCATACCAAATTCACATTCAAGCAACACAATTTCCATAGATATAAAACTGGGGTTTGTTCCCAAACCTTGTCGCCTTAGCTCCTAATCTCGACGAACGCTCAATTCTCCGACTACTGCTTTCCCTTTATCCTTCTTCACCTCTTCAGCTAGCAAAATCAGTTCAATTCCAGAATTGAACATAATCCATCAATTCTCATTCCAATACCAAATCAAAACCAAGAAGAAGAGTAAAAGATGAGAATAAGCATTTATAATCTCTTACCTCTAAAGTTCAACAACATAATTCTTGAGCAACTTAACACTTGACCTTCTTACAAGTATGCTACTGAATTAGGAACCTAAAACTATTCTCACGACCAAAAGGAAAAAGAAACGCAGAAAGTAACTCCATTCTCACAAATGGGTCAATACCTTCCTCAAGAGACTTATGCATGCAAAAGTGGAGGTGGCTTATGTGACGCGCGCCGAACCCAGCAAGGGCCCTCAAGGTGAATCTGCTTTAGGATTCTAGGAATTGGTTGCGTCTTTTGATCATGGGCGCCATGAGACATCATTGGTGTGTTCCTCCCAATAGAACATTGGGGAGAACAACCTAGTCTAATGACACCTAAAGGCACCTTTGAGTCATTTGGAGTCGCCATCCAATTTGCAAGAAATTGGGAAAAAGTGTCTCACCTCTAACGGTCTAAACCAGAGATACGGTATCCGGAACTTCCCTCTTATTTATGCTTTGGTTAATTATAAATGGGTTTTAACTTCTTAAGATTATATCTCTCACCTCATGCATTCGATGCATTAAATTAAATTGCGCATATCAAGCATTCAGAAGCGATAAATGAAATAAATAAAGATAGCGGTAAATGAAAGCGATAAACACATAATCACACAATTACAAGAGAAATCGGGGCGGAATACAAACCCGATAAAAGGAAACTGAAGATATAAGTGGGACGGAATACAATCCCAAAAATTAAATAGAATTGCCCCAAAATTAGTTACAAGTGCCCCAAAAAGAAATGAACCTAAACTTAAAACACTCACAAAATAAGAAAAAAAGCATACATAAATCGGGGCATTATTTTGGGAACGTTGGTTCCTTCGCACTTGGTCGAAACTTAGGAACATTGGTTCCTTCGCATTTATTTAAAGAGGGTTCGAAGAGTCATTTTGATTGTTGAGTGAAAACTGGGATGAGTGATCCCATTTTTGGAAAAAATTGACTCTTCATTTTAATGTGATATTTTTTTATTGTTGGGCTAAAACAAGGGACATTAGTCCCAATTTTATTAGTAAAAAAAATCCATTTTAATTATAAAAATATTTTTGTGATTTTTTATCGCACGCGTGCACAAATAAAATAATTATTTACAAATAAGCACAACAAAAGGATTGGGAATTAGAGAGATCTCACCGAACCGATGTGTCCGTTTACGCGTCGCGACCCATCCGGGGAGTCGCGGGGCGCTCACACGATGTGACTCAAATTAAATCTCAAACAAAAATTAACATCAAAAATATTAGTAATGGTTCTAAAAATTAATCAAGTAGAAATGAAATAAATATTAGGCAAGTCAAGCTATAATGATGAGACAAACACAACGAGATAATGATAACAATAAATATAACATGACAATATTAATAATGAATAAATCCAATAATTATGATAACAATAACATTAATAAATAGTAATATAAAAACATAAAAATGAATGAGAACAAGATATGATAATAATAATAATTATAATAACATAATATCAATAAATATAAAGTGAATATATAATAGTAATAATAATAATAATATAATAATTAATAATGATAATAAATAATAATAAGGTGTTAATGACTACGGTAAAGATGAACACAAATATAATAACTATATAATAACAATTGAAACTAGTGATAATGAAGGCCACATGGACACAATAATTATAATAGTGATAGAAGGTGACAATATTGATATTAATAATAATGATGAGGGTTGAGGAAGACACTACCGGAAAAAAGAACAAAATAAAATAGAAAAAGAACCACACAAATTAGTAGCCAGAAATATTAACAGTGGCCAACCTCAAAAAAATATATGTGACAAACAACATTATATTTGATGGCTAGAAGGCAAAAACACCACCAACAACAAATAATATACAAGTGATAAAAAATAAATACGATCGGTCCGAGTGTTTACCCTTAAAAATTTTATATCGAAAATTGGATGTCTCAATCCGTTCCCTTGTCGATTTTTTGATGATAATAATATTCAAAGAGAAATACAAAGTTCTAAATAAAATTTGAGAAAATATTTTTGAGGTAAATATTTTTGGAGGATGATTTGAACAAAGAGAATTGATTTTTCTTGCTCAAGATCAATCCCAAAATGAAGTATATTTCTTGAAGGAAAATCTAGAAATTAAAGATTGAGAAGAAAAAACTTAAAGGTTTTTGAAGAATATTTTTTTAAGAAAGAAAGTAGATTAAAGCTTGAGAAAAGGAAAAGATGAACTTAAGAAATTTTTTGAAGAAGAAAAACTAGTTTGCTGGTGATGAAAAAGCTAGAGAGGAAAGCAAAAAAAACCTAAAATAAAATGTTGTCGTCCCCCTTCAAAATGAAAGGAAAATCCCCTTTATTTTTCAGTTGTGGCCAAAAAAAAGGAAGGGAAAAAATAGCTTTAATTCTTGTTTAACCCAAAAAAGCATAAAAGGGTGAAAACAGAAGAAAGCAAACTGAAAAAACGATGAAAAAACAGGAAAACAGCAGAGAAAGGGACAGCACAGGGCAACGGCCAGGTGGCCGCGGGGAGAAGGAAGACCGCGCGCCTGTGCGCGCGCGGTGAGGGGTGACCGCTCCGCGAGTGGTCGTGCGCAGTATGCAAGCTCCCCGCGCGGTAGGTAGGCTCCCTGCGCGCAGTAGGCAGGCTCCGCGCGCGCAGGGGAGGCCTACCGCGCGAGCGCCCCTGCGCGCTGGGGCGGCCTGCCGCGCGGGCGGCCCCGGGCCCACAATTTTTTTTATAAAAGCCTTTAAGGACACAAAATTAATATTTTCTACCCTATTTTAATTCTTAATTTCTAAAATATATATTTTTAAATAATTTTCGAGAAAAACACAATTTTGACAAGGGAACGATCGATTCTCACTCTCTCGCCGAAATTCGGCATTTTGTTTTCATCATCGGGTAATCCTGATCTTGGACTGCCTCGGGACCCAGTGTCTATAGTTGCACCCAATTTTGGGGAACTCTAGGACCTAGGTGCCTAAGTGAGCCAAAATTTAGAAAAGAAAGCAAAGAAACGTGTACCTGAGGCGGTCGTCTTCCCGGTCATGCTAATGAAGTCATCTCCTTAGGTCGCCGTATAGACTGAGGAACGGTTTTCATCCTTCTGGGTGATGCGGCGAGTCTGCTCCAGACAAAACCCGAGAGTTGCTCTTCTGAGCTACACCGAGTCTGCTCCAGACTTACAAAGTGCGAAGTTGTGTGAGGTTTGTCTCCTCAGAGAACTACGGGAATTTGCCTCCTCAGAGGATTTTGAGATTTTGCCTCCTCAGAGGACTTAGAAGATTTTGCCTCCTCAGAGGACTTTGAGATTTTGCCTCCTCAGAGGACTTCGAGATTTTGCCTCCTCAGATGACTTTGAGATTTTGCCTCCTCAGAGGACTTGAAGATTTTGCCTCCTCAGAGGACTTCGAGGTTTTGCCTCCTCAGAGGACTTTGCAATTTTACCTCCTCAGAGGACTTGAAGATTTTTCCTCCTAAGAGGACTTTGAGATTTTGCCTCCTCAGAGGACTTTACAATTTTGCCTTCTCAGACGACTTGAGGATTTTGCCTCCTTAGAGGACTTCGAGATTTTGCCTCCTCTGAGGACTTCGAGATTTTGCATCCTCAAAAGACTTTGGGATTTTGCCTCCTCAGAGGACTTTGCAATTTTCCCTCCTCAGAGGACTTTGAGATATTTGCTCCTCAGAGGACTTGGAGATTTTGCCTCCTCAGAGGACTTCGAGATTTTGCCTCCTCAGAGGACTTCCAGATTTTGCCTCCTCAGAGGACTTCCAGATTTTGCCTCCTCAGAGGACTTCGAGATTTTGCCTCCTCGGAGGACTTTGAGATTTTGCCTCCTCAGAGGACTTTAGGATTTTGCCTCCTCAGAGGACTTTGAGATTTTGCCTCCTCAGAGGACTTTAGGATTTTGCCTCCTCAGAGGACTTTAGGATTTTGCCTCCTCAGAGAACTTCGAGATTTTGCCTCCTCAGAGGACTTTGAGATTTTTCCTCCTCAGAGGACTTTAGGATTTTTCCTCCTCAGAGGACTTTGCAATTTTGCCTCCTCAGAGGACTTCGAGATTTTGCCTCCTCAGAGGACTTCGAGATTTTGCCTCCTCAGAGGACTTCGAGATTTTGCCACCTCAGAGGACTTGAAGATTATGCCTCCTCAGAGGACTTTGAGATTTTGCCTCCTCAGAGGACTTGGAAGATTTGCCTCCTCAGAGGACTTTAAGATTTTGCCTCCTCAGAGGACTTCGAGATTTTGCCTCCTCAGAAGACTTCGAGATTTTGCCTCCTCAGAGGACTTGGAAGATTTGCCTCCTTAGAGGACTTTAGGATTTTGCCTCTTCAGAGGACTTTGAGATTTTGCCTCCTCAGAGGACTTTGAAGATTTTCCTCCTCAGAGGACTTTAGGATTTTGCCTCCTCAGAGGACTTGAAGATTTTTGTTGATCTGTGTTAATGTCACCTCGGCCTGTTTGTCTGGCGCGAGTGAGTGCTACTATTGAGCTAAGATTTTTCTGGCCCAGCTTTCATGCGTGCTGTCTTCATTTGGACTTTTCCTGCAAAACTGTGTGCGCAAGAATATATACAGGAGATTGTGTATGCATGTATAAAATGCCGTATGCAGATATAAGATGCATGCAAAATGGGTAGACCACGTCCTGAGTGGTGAACGGTCTGTTTAGGGTACGGCTTGGCATTATTTGATGCCCCCAAGGATGTAGAAAAGAGTCTTCGCGGCTCAGGAATTCTAACCTATAACCCCCCTCAAGGGGAACCATTACGCGGGCATCTTTGCCCCTAAAGATTCTGACTCATGCCTTGCATTATACCATCTGCTCGAGAGGATGTCATCTGAAAAACCATGGCCTTATCACTCCAGGCGTTGGAAGTCATTGATTAAAGGTAGTGCGTCCCTCGTGGATTTGCACACTAGCTTTTCTTAGCGGGAAATGCGTCCTTGTTGGATTTTCACATAATCCTGTGCCTTATTTTTTGCCTGGAATGGACCCAACCCAGTCCAGCTGCTTTTATTTGTTTCATTTTTTGTAGGGCAAACTGCCTGTCACCAGGTTTTCACCCTGCCCTTTGGCCTAACTATTGCTTAGAGCGCAATCATGGTTTTCATCTCTAACGGCTTTTTTTTTTTGCATGGGGGTGCCGGAGTCGATACCGAAGATCTTTCTAATATAGTTATTGCGCACTTACGTATTTGATTGTGATTACATGAGCCTGATTCCCATGACGAAGGCAGCCTAGAATTTGATAGCGGGATAAACCGATTGATGCGATTGAATGAGTGCCCTCAGGCACGGCTGCTTATACATATCATTGTATTGCAGGTCAAAGATTACGCCTTCGTTTTCGCTAGTATGCATAACCAGTGAGCGTTAAATCCCGTAGTTGATAACAGGGCCCATCGGCTTAGGCATCTAGCCGGCAAGAGCAATGTGAACTATAGCCATTTAGATTTTACTTTTTATAAAAGAACTAGGAAATGATGAGTTGAACTGCTTCTGTTTTATGTATTTGCAAAGACTGTGTATGTTTCCGTATGATTTCTCCATACATAATCGCCATTTAACACAGATTCAGAATGCAAAATCACATTTAATCAAAAAATGGATCTTAAAAGCATCAGACTCCTATTTCCAATTAGCCCTCTCGGGTTTTCTTGATTGGATATTTTCTCTCGAGCCTCTAATTTTTTACCAGAGTGCCTTTTTTCAGTTTTCACCCTGAAGAGGTGCCTAATTTTAGCAAGGCTGCCTTTTTTCGATTTTCGACCCGCGGGGCACTTATTCTCTTTTTTTTTGAGTTTTTAGTCTTTAGCCATGGACCTCCTTGGATCTATTGATGTCGATCTAGCTCTTTGAATTTGCTCCCCTCACTATCTGTGGGGATGCTGCTTCCTTGGATAACAACTTTTCAAGAACGAATGGGTCTTCATATGTTGATCTAGATTCACCTCATTCGACTGGAATGCCCATAGCTATTTGCCCAAAGACCCAATCTTATCCTTCCAACAGGTGCTTTCTAACTTTCTTCCTAAATGATCGGTTAAGGTGTTTTCTGATGGATCTGATAGCAATATCAATCTCGAAACCCATTTCTGTTTGACGTGCTTAGTTGCTGTAGCCATTGCTTCCATGACTGCCCCTTAAGGATTTGACGTGCTTCAACGGGCAGTAATGTTTTCACCTCCCGCCTCGAGGTATAAAGTGTGACTCTTGTAAGGGTTCTAATTACAGACCCCAGAATGGGCCTACTCCATAACCTTCTTGGCCTTCCCCCCATTTGGCATCTCATCTGTATATCGTCAGCTCATCTCTTGTATAGCACAACCTTTATACTTACGAGCTGGATGAATGGCTCATGGATTAGTCTTCAGGTCCTTTTTAGTGGCAGGCATGAGTGTGACACAAGAATATCCCTCGCATTGCGCATCCTCTATATTGATGAGCTGATTGGGTGGCTCGTGGTTCATTCTTTAGGTCCTTTTCAGTGGCTAAGAAGAAAGGCAAACACAGATATGTGTAGATTAATGGGATTTGGGCGAAGCTTGCCCCCAAATAGCTTTCCCTTGCCCCCTGATCAATTCTCTCTTTTCTTCTCTCTCTTTTTTTAGATTTTTTTTTTTATCCCCAATTTTCTTTCTTTTGATAAGCTTCGCTCAATTGCCGAAGTCTACACGTACGCGCACCATTGGGACCATTGTTGTTCAATCTAGTTGGGTGTTGTATTTCAGTAAGGGCTTTGGCTCTGGTTCTACTTGCGGGTTCCCCTTTCAACCATTTCTATCTACTTCAGCTTGAGTTTTCTGAGATATGTTGGCATAGCGTGCTTGGCGGCTTCATAATTATCTTCTAGCATGCCCTCGTAGGTCTAGGGAAAGACTTTCATTTTTTTTCATTCTCTCTTTTACTCTCTCTTCAAGAGTCATAACAGATGCTATCAAGATTTTCTTTGGAGTTTCCAAAGTTTTGAGATTAAATGGAATGGCATCGTTTGAATCATTATGTGAATGTGTCATGATCATGCATAATGAAATCATAAGAAACATCACACAGATAAACGGAAATCATTCATTTCATTCAATAAAACTAGAATTAAAAATTGACATTATTAAATAGTTCAGAAAATAAAAAAGAACATCTAAATGGATAACACCCTCTTGCTTCCACCAGCAGGGATGCCTTGGCTGATGGCCCATCAACGTCCATGGGAACTATCTTCTTTCTCCACTTAGGTACTCAACCTATCTGCCTCCCCCTTCGCTCTTCTGGGTCGGAGATCTACTTGCTATCAATGAGGTCTTGAACCCGGTCTCTTAAGGCCCGACAATAGTTCGTCAAATGTCCAGTGTGCTGGTGGAATGCACAATATTGATCTACTCTGTGATTGGGCTGCCCCTGACTGCTGGCTGGCCTCGCGGGTAATGGTTGCAACAACCCCCTTTTCACTAGCTTTTCAAAAACTCGCGATAAGGATCTGCCTAAATTAGAGTAACGTCTTTGATTCCTTTTCGTGGATGACTCTGCCGTCCTCTTAGCATTACCCTTACTGTCATTGCGGATATCCGAGTTTGCATTTTTCAGAGCGCGCATCCTTGCCGGACCCTTATCCCCTTCAAGTATGATGTCACTTTCCAGATAGGCCTTTTACCACCTCTTTGTCCAACTGGTAAATCAAGCGATCCTTTACCTCTGGGCTTAGAGGTGGTAGGAGACGCCGTTGTTACCATTGTATGGGTCATCTTGATAATGGCTGGCTCAACCCGGTTAAAGATAGCCGCCATCAATCGGGCTTGCAGGACTAGTGCCATGGCATCTATTCTTTCCTTAATCATGGCTGATAACCTTCTTTCGAGCTCTTCAAACCTTCTATCAATCTCTTGGGCCAATAATGCACGAGTCTCCTTGATCTGTCGTGAAAGGCCGGCCATACCCAATCCCTGGTTAGAACCCTCCTGTTTTCCTTCTTCCTCTATCTGTATGGGGAGAAGTGTAGGATTTTCATCGATCATAAGAGTTTGAAGTATCTCCTCACGCAGAAGGAGTTAAATATGAGACAACACCGATGATTAGAGTTGTTCAAGGATTATGACTGCATTGTAGATTATCATCCGGGCAAAGCCAATGTGGTTGTAGATGCTTTGAGTAGGAAGTCAGTGTCGGCTTTGTTTTTTGCAGCGATGGAAGTGGAGATTTGATTCAGATGGAGCTTTGGCTGCCCAATTGAAAATGAAGCCGACCTTAAGACAGTCGATTGTGGATGCTCAGAAGGATGATCTGAGATTGGAGCGAGTTTTGCAGGAGATCCGATCGGGTAAGCATTCGAAGTTCTCGGTTTTGGATGGGGTGCTAATGTATAGGAATCGTTTGTGTGTGCCTGAGAGTGATGAATTAAGGAAGATGGTTTTGACATACTATGATCTTTACTATGCATCCAGGTAGCGAGAAGATATATCGAGATATGAAGCAGTTCTACTAGTGGTCTGGAATAAATAGAGATATTGTGGAATTCATGGCAAAGTGCTTGACTTGTCAACAGGCAAAAGCTGAGCACCAAGTTCCTTCGGGATTGCTCACTCCTTTATCGGTTCCCCAGTGGAAGTGGGATTACATCGCTATAGATTTCGAGTCGAGTTTGCCACTGACCCAGCGGAAGCATGATTCAGTTTGGGTTATTGTGGATCATCTTACCAAGTCGGCTCATTTTGTGCCAGTTAGAATGGACTATCCGATGGATAGGTTGAGATGGCCCGATTGCATGGAGTACCGTTGTCCATAGTGTCCGATTGGGATCCAAGATTCACATCGAAGTTTTGGAAGGAGTTGCAATGGGCTTTAGGTATTAAGTTGAACTTCAACATGGCATTTTATCCTCAGATGGATGGACTGTCCGAATGGGTTATTCAAATCTTAGACGATATGCTTCGGGCTTGTGCTTTGGACTTTTCTGGCAGTTGGGATAACTACGTGCGGCTTATGGAGTTTGCCTACAACAACAGCTATCAATTGAGCATTGGGATGTCACCGTTTGAAGCTTTATACGGTCGGCCATGTAGGACTCCAATATTTTTCACAGAGTTGACCGAGTGTTCGGTTCTTTGACCAGAAATGATCAGGGATACCGAGGAGAAGATCAGAGTTGTGCAACAGAATCTGAAGGTGGCTAATGATAAGCAGACGTCTTATGCCAACCTGAAAAGAAAAGATATTCGGTTTGAGATGGGGGATAAAGTTTTCCTTAAGGTTTCG
The DNA here is from genome assembly GCA_947683425.1 of Excoecaria cochinchinensis. Lineage (NCBI taxonomy): Eukaryota > Viridiplantae > Streptophyta > Magnoliopsida > Malpighiales > Euphorbiaceae > Excoecaria > Excoecaria cochinchinensis. Next base: position 19,313,508 of record CANTUQ010000119.1, read on the forward strand.
CCTTGGAGAAAAGTGTTGAGGTTCGGCAAGAAAGGTAAGCTTAGTCCTCGGTTCATTGGGACTTTTGAGATTTTGGAGAAGATTAGTCCAGTAGCCTATAGGTTGGCTTTATCGATGGAGTTTGTTAGGATGCATGATGTCTTCCATGTCTCCATGCTTCGACAATACTGATCGGATCCGTCGCATGTGTTGTCAGTTCAGGATGTTCGGATTCAGTCGGATTATTCCTATTATGAGGAACCGAAGGCCATTATAGCTCGAGAAGTGAGACAGTTGAGAACCAAGCAAGTTCCTCTGGTTAAACTTCTTTGGCAGCATCATGGGGCTGAGGAAGTGACTTGGGAGCCAGAGGCAAAAATGAGGGTTCAGTATCTGCAGTTGTTCAGTGTAGGTGAGAATTTTAAAGACGAAATTCTTGTTAGTAGGGGAGAGTAGTCATACCCCACTTTCCCCCTAGTAGTTTGAGCCATGTTTGTTTGTGTGTTTGAGAGTGTTCTGGCATATGATGTCTTAGTTGGGCCATATTACATGAGTTGTGGGCTTAAGTGATAGTGTTAGGTGTTGAGGTGTTGAGTGGTCAAGTTCCACCAAATCACAAGAGGACAAGTGGCAAGGGTTGGAAAGGGGTATATAAGGCAATGGAAGGGAAAAAAAGAGCAGCATTTTGCCCTAAACTCTTCTATTCTCTTTTCTTTGCCGCCGCCTGCTTCTCTTTCATTTCTTCTTTCTCCTTGTTCCGTCTTTTGATTTCTTCCTTTGGTCGAGCTTTTGGCGGAAATTGATCAGCTCAAGAGTTGTTTTGGTAAGATCTATTAGGATTTCTCTTCTTCTCCTTCTCTTTTGATCTTGTTGGATGTGTTTTTTATCTAAGGTTTGTATTTGTGTGATTTCTGGGTTTCCTAGTTCAGAGGAGCCTCCTCGTGATCCTAAAGGGAAAGAGAAGGCTAGCGAGAGTGGAAATCGTAACTAAGAGCTTAGGATTTTTGTAGGTTTGAGAATTTATGTGTTTTGGATGCATTTCTCTTGGTTTTGTGCGTCTTTGGCTAATTTCTGAGAATCGGTTGTTAATGAGGTTTATGTGAGTAATGTTTTGAGTTTTGGTGGGCTAAAGTGTGTTGTGATGATTGTTGCGATGAGAGTGCTCGCTCTGAGGTAAGCTGGTTTTAGTTAGATTTCTGGGCATGATTCTGGGTTTCAAATTGTTCTACAGAATTTCTGCAAACTTGGAACGCAACTCTATTATGAGCGTGCTGATCGACAAGAGTGTAACAGGGATTGGTGATTCCAGGTCCTGACCGAGCGCATTGCTGCTAAACGGGAGATAAACAATTCTATCCGAGTTGCTATATGCCGATAAGTAGTATAGAGAGCACTCTATTCCCTGCCTGAATGGCACCTGGCCATTTCCGAACGGAAAGCCTCAAGTAAGTAGCCGATCGGGAGAGCGACAGAGAGTTGAGTATTTGTCTTTGCACTTGGCTTTCTAGCCACTGCTATGAACGGTACTCGTGTTGTGATTGTGACAGTGATCTTCAATCTGCCCTGCCCTTCTAAAATGAATTTCCTATCCGTTCTTTATGGGTTACTACCACTGCATGAAATGTAAGCTATTTTATTTGTATGATATGATGACTTTTCCATGATAAATTATGCTATGAGATGGAATGTGAAATGAATTATGCATGACCTGTGAGAGTCAATCTAGTGGATAGTTAGGCATGCCTAATAGAGTTCTGAAGCTGCAGCCCCTATGTGTTTTGGACCCTGATCAGGTCCCCGTTTGGGACCTCGCAATCCTCTATGCGTTTGGATCTTGTTTAAGCTCCCCTATGCGAAAGTGTTTTGAATGTGAAAAATAAGAATTTGCTTTTGAATTGTACCCACAGGTACACATATGCGTTCCCCTATGCATTTGCTCATTATCCTCTATTGTGAGTCAGTAGGTGTTGTAACACCCTCAACCCCCACACATAGCGTATCGAAGGAAAAAGAGCTACGGTGAGTGGAGGGTTCTACCAGACAATGATATACACGGCAATACAGAAATTAGAAAAATAAAATTTTTCAAAGCAAACCTCGAGACATGCACATCCTAGTTATATAACATCCACATACCATTGTTTGCATTATAAGATTTTACAACTTATTACAAATAGTTATGAATATAACTTATATACAAGCCAAAATCAAAAAACTTCCTATACCAATCTACCGACTCGTTGGCCAAAGACTCTGCGGACCGCAGCGCTACTCTGATCTCCTATCCTGCACGGAAAAACAACTGTGCTAAGCGATAATGCTTAGTGGGGCAAACAAATAATGGGTAGCCACTCGCAGTGGTTGCCGAGGTAAACACATGCAAATCAACATATAAATACATAAACATAAAGGAATATTAGCTAAAGCTATTACCAACGAATATCTTTATTCGGATATTGAACTTAAAAATTTTTTAACACGTATGAGCTTCTTATAAACCGAAAACCGAAACATTTCTTTACTTTTTAACCCAAAATCTATTATACAAAACTTATCATATACTTAAAAATCGCTTTATAGCCTTGTAATTAGTTAAACTTCAGAAGTTATTAAAATACGTTTTAACAATTGAATATAATGCTTACGGAATCCCATTATATAAACATTTTCAAGTTATACAGATTACAGTCTTAGTGTTTATGTCACGATATTTCCCCTTATTCAAAACATTACTTGTTCTAAATCAAACAAAACATTTACTTTCAAATTTGGTTCGAGCTCGAAATGCTATTCCAAGCTTCCTACGTATCCCTATGGTTGGGAGAACCACGTAGTTCTACCAAAAACTTAATTCACACAAGTTCCAGAATTATTCCTAACATCTTTCTCAAATCCGATTATCTATTTCATGCTTACAAATCGATACGAACTCAATATATTCATTAATAGTCATCAAACAATGCACATCAATCTCTTACCAATTCACTTACCCATGCCTACATCCCGAAGGCAGACAGAACATTACTTACCTGTATTCTCATTTAAACATATAAACGCACACACACACATATATATATACACATTCACAATATACATTTACTAAGCTTTTCAACTATAATAATCATACATATCAAATATTCTAATAGTTCTCTCCAAAGACATCATATAAACAAGCATACTCATAAATTTTGAATAGATTAATAACATGCATTGTCCCAATACAACTTCTTATGCAAACAAGATCTTTACATGCATGCCTATTAGAACAACCTTACTTGATACCTTTCTTTTTATTTAACAAATATTGCCTTATAATACAAAACACATGGGTATCTGAAGATACTACACCTTTCCGCATAAGTGTCCATAAAGGATCCAAAACAGAGGAGTGCGTAAAGAACTAGTTCAAATGGTATCTAACATCAAACGCATCCGATATACATTCACATAACCATTTGGCAAGTAATCACAGAACTTATCAATTAATCCATATTCTTTTATTCATTTTATTGCCTTCTAACTCAAAAGGGGTGGATAACGAGTAAACAGTGACGGTACCTTACGGGTACAGATCGAACAGTGATGGTACCTTACGGGTATGAATCGAAAACAATTTTATTTATCACAAGCAAAACATTTTGCAGAGGGGACCTTAAACAAGATCCAAATACAGAGGGGATCGTGAGGATCCTAACGAGGACCTGATCAGGAACCAAACAGAACAGAGGGCTACAACTAAAGAACTCTATAGGCATGCCTATCTATCCACGACTCGACTAGTGCAGGCTAACACATACTTGTTTCCTTTAATGATGTACATGTTATTTTTAATACTATTTTTGAGGTGCATACTTTTATTATAGTCACATAATGATCATGTGCATAATTGATTTATAATGAAAGTAATCTATGCGAACTTCAATGAACGGTGAGCTCAAGTTATGTTTTAGATATACATGTGTATATGTGTATGTATGAATATCAGCACCAGCCATATTGTATGTGTTCTATTTTGCTGACCGTTGTGAATGGCCGTCCATTTTATTGTTTGTTTCCCCACTAAGCGATATCGCTTAGCATAGTGTTCCATCCATGCAGGTGCAGAAGGTGATTAGCTGTCGGGAGAGTCACCGCAAGTCAAGCCAATACAGAGAGTCTGATGTTAGGACTTAGCATTTTGTAATATGATTCTTTTGTAGCTGTGAACTCTTAATTGTAGTATTCTTCTGTTCAGCTTCCGCTCTATATATTTTTTGGAGATGTAATTATATTTTGTATATCCGAACGATTTGTAATGACATTATTATGTTTATGAACGAATGATCATTTTTGCTTTCAAGTTTTATTTCTGCTGTTTTATGTATGTTATGTGTTTGTTCGGGCGTGGCATTCCGATCGAGATGTTGCATGGCTCTCTGGTCAGGGAGGTTACGTGGTATCTCTATTGGGGGTGTTATAACCATTGTTAACTTACATATGAACAAAATTATGATTTTGTCCTCTAACTTTTTATATAATTCCAATTATGTCCCTTATTCACACAAATGTTATTTTAATCACATTTTTACCATTTTAAGCTTGTTTTTATCATTTTGCCCCTGTAAAACACTGGTAGACTCTATGAACAAGATAAACGAGATGTGAATCCCAAAAATTCACAGAAATACCAAAGGTATCCCGTGGGACCACCCTTGTCTTTAAATACAGTACAGAACATTAAAAGCTTTCAAATACAATGAGTCAGGGCTGTCATTGGCCAACAATAAGTGAGATGCCATACTTACACCCACGGTCTTATGTCCCTATGGCTATCCAACATATCTTGAACTAGACTTGACGACCAGAACATCACATAGGGCATATTATTCCATTTTTCACTTTTTTAAGTTACCATACATATGTTTTATGGCATTTCATCATGCTATGATATCATTATATATGGGACTCACATTCAATTATCATCATATGCCATAAATCTCATGCATACATCATGGTACAAATGTAAAATCACCTACATACCATTCGGCCAACATATGAACTTTTCACTATAAATTATTTTTTATCAACTTTAACATTTATTTATGTCATTTACATGTTGAATAACATAGCCATGCAATTATTTCACATAAAATACATCAAAATCAAGCCTTTATGCATGATAACCATTCAGCCATACATGAACATCATGCATCATGATATTTTTCCATGTTCTAACACATGCCATTTGGTCAATTACATGTCAAACAACATAATCATGCCATGAATTCACATCAAAACATATAAAAATCATACCTTTTCATATGTTACCCATTCGGCCTCATATGTACATCATGCATCATGTAACTTTTTCATGCTCTACCACATACCATCATCTAAATCACATGCCAAACATTATGTATACACCATAAACATGCCATAAACATCATCAAAACACATAGATATCACATGTTATACCATTCGGCCTATATAGTGACAATCCATACATTTTATTTTTCTAATTTTAAGCATTCATATCATCATTTTTAACATCCCTAAGCATGAATATTAAGTTATTTTCAATTAAACATGCCTTAATTATATACATGGTTAACAAATATAACCTAAATCACAATTTTAACCATGGAAATAAGTGGAGTTTGCAATCACAAACCTTATAGCAATACGCCTCTCAATACTCCTTATCCTTGGCTTTAGCTTGTTTGGAAGTTCTTCACCTAGTTGACATAACCATGGTCAAACACAAAGATGAAGAGTTTATCAAAACCAAGCTTCCTTTCTACAAAAAAAACTTCATAAACATCTTATTCACATCCTAAAGTACCTTTAGAAACCTTGAAACAAAATTAAAAATACCTAAATCACATACCTCAAAATCACACCTAAACTTAAAAGTCTAGGTTTTACCCACTTTTAAAACTTTAAATGGACTTCGAAGACCACCAATGGAATCTAAAGGAGCTAAAATATGTTAGGGAGGCTTGATTTTGGGGAGAGATCGAGAAGGATTGGAAGAAATAATGGAGGAGAAGTGAAGAACTTGAGTTCGGCCAAGGGATGGGAAGAGGAGGCTGGTGGCTCAAGGACAATTCTAGAGAAATCCAACAAAATGGTGGTATTTATATGAGGTAAATTGAATTGGACCAGGTCCAACCGAAGTGGTCGAACCGATTTGGGCCAATTTGCGATTTTTGGGTCATTTTTCACTGTTTTAGGGTAATAGAGTGTTCCTAATCTTATTTTCATTCTCAATCAATTTGATAATTTTTAAAATATCAAATATAGCCTCCAAACAAAATTTTAGCTCAATCGGAGTCCATTTGGAGCCCGGTTCACCTAAATCGATCTAGTTCGATCCAGTTCGGTTATGCCATAAAATACAATTCTAAAGCTATCAAAAATTTCTAAAAATTATTCTGAGCCTTTACACTTCACATTGTAGACCTTTTTATCCACTCCAAGCATTTTTAAAAATTCCGTCATAGTTCAATCAAACTTTAGTTCTACCGAACCAAACTATAGGCAAACTTCAGATGGACTTTCGAGGACCTATTTGACCTCATTTTCACACCAAATTATACCACTAGAATCTTGACAGTCCACAAATCATTTCTATAAAATATTACTTTTTTATCATACAGCTGCTACAGTCAGCTATACTGCTATCCAATAGGTCACCCATCCTAGAAATCCTATGCCTCAAGCACGCTTAACTTTTAAATTCTACTGAACTTAAAACAAAGAATCATAATATCATGCCACAAACAAGACAACAGACTCTATTGAAAACACTGAATACTTCTAAGCCAACATACAGGCCATTATAAAACCAAGATCGGTAAGACCAAGTTACCCAATGAGTATTCTTTCGCGCTCGCAATCCTTGTCGCGCTCACGATAAAACCAAACTTTGTGTTCGAACTCCAAACTGCAAAACTCTTAAGCACATACGATTCATATACCAACCTTTAACCACATGCATAACTTCTAAATTATCTAAACCATGCCATATACACTACAAATGTAACGCCATGAAATGTATCCTTGACGGATTTGCACATGTCTAGGAATAGTGGTGATTTAAATTATGTAAGTTGTGGTGTTGGGTTGCCGAAAGGACGAGTTCGAGATTAATCTAAAAGTTTCAACAAGTGCGGCAAATTGTAAATTCTGAAGTATGGATTTAGGGACTAAATTGAAATAATAAAATTGTTTGTGTGGCCAATGTTCAAATTTATAAAGTTATATGTTAAATGCAAGAAGAGTTAAGAGTTGAAGGATTAAAGGGGAAGTTTGACATAAAAATCTAGACTGTACCAATAGTAAAGTGACATGTGGCAAGGGGATAAGAATGAATTAGAGAGGTATAAAAGGAAGAGAGAGAACGTGAGAGAGGGTAGAAATCTGCTCTCCTTTCAAGCATTCATCCCGTTCTTCTTCTTCTTCTTCTTCTTGCCCCAATTCCATCCTCTAGTTATTGTGCTTTGATTGGTTGGCAAATTCAAGTGTCGATCAAGTAAGTAATTGGTTAATTTCTTCTTCTTTTACATAAAGAAAGGCTATATTTGATTTGTGTTGATCTTTGACTTCGGCGTTGTTTTGTGTGTTTTTTATGAGGAAATTGAATGATTGTGTTTATGGATGAGTATGGGAGCAAGGAAGAGCGGTTAATAAAGCTTTTAGGAGCAAATGAATTCAGGTTTTGGATTTATGTGTATCGGTATTTTTGTGTTTTTGGTCAATTGATGTGAATTTATGGAAATTCGAGGATTTGAGTATGATTGCATGTATAATTGTGTTGAGTTTCATACATTTTGAAAGGAATTGGGGAAATGGATTTGTATATGAGAAGTTGAATGGAATTTGGGTGTATTTCAATTAATTTTGAGGCTTTGAGGTTTGATTGTATATACTATTTAATTTTGTCAAATTAGTTACTTCTAATTGGTGTAAAACCTTAATGGAATGTTTAGAAACATGTTGGAATGATTTGTGATAAGTGGGTTGAAGTTATTTGGTTGATTGTATGGGTTTTGGTTGAGTTTGGCATTTAAGGAGCTATTCAACTCAGAACCAGAGTGCAAAACGCGATTCTCGTGACCCATGTCGCGAGCGAGACAAAGAGATCTATAATCTGAGTTTCTTCCAGGCTGAGCTTTATAGCGAGTGCATCTGTAGGCGCGAGAGCAATAAAGGCCTATGCGCCCTTTGTCATGAGCACGGCCTTGCTCGCGAGTGTGACAAAGGCCCGTCAATTATTCCTCACCAGCGCGATAGATGTAGCACCCCGATACCCTTGGGAAGGAATATCGGGGCATCACACTCTAACCACACAACATACATACATATACCAATTTAAACACTAAGGCGGAAGCGATAACAATAAATAATTCATAATATCTTTAGTGCCAAACATACATCTTTTATAAATATATAAATAAACTGTACATATTACAAAAGTTTTATAACCCTTAATACGTAATCATCTTCGGTACATGTACAAAACAGTTAACATTTACATGTCGATACAATATTTCTCTATATATATAATGATGTTACTCAAAACATAAAAAACTCTATCTTATACAAAAAGTTCTTCATTAAGCTCCTAGTGGCCATGACCTGCAGATGCAAACTCTCTAATCCCATTCTGTAAACCTACAAGGAAAAAACACCGTGCTAAGCGATATCGCTTAGTGGGGATAAACAAAAGCAAGAGACTTCTAACAAAGTCATAGATATATCAAAGGCATATCGATAGTCATGTCATATACAATTAATCAGATGCATAACCTTATAAGCAAATAACATCATGCTCCAACCCATTCGTGTGCAAAATCAAAATATGCCAAACAGTATCAATACCACGTTCATATACATATACCAGTCTTTACTTCACCTCTTGTACACTACAGAATATACATTAGCCTGAATTCTCAATAATGGTGGATACGGGTGCTGTGGATACTGTAAAAACTCTAGAGGACTAACTCAATACCATTGAATACGCTGGGTATTCATCAAGTCGACACAACTAAGGTCACTGTAGCAGCCGCCTCTAACCCTTTATAAGCATGCTTATCTATCCATTACTATGACTTTTCAGGCTCTAATCACTTACTCAAGACATTCATTACTAGACAGTGCCAAAACAAGTATCCAAACACTAGCATTTCATTAATTAATTACTATACAAAAGTTAGAACAAAATACAATCAAGGCATGAGCAAAACCATATATCATGCAATAATGTGAAACCTTGTAAAGTGAGAAAAAAGAATCAATTCAGAAAATAGGGCAGGCATGAAGGGCCTCTATCGCGATCGCAACAGAGCATAGGATACCCCGTCGCATGCTCGCGACGAAGCACAACTCGGCAGACACTCACTTTAAGGAGAGCGACAGAGACCAGGCGATTCCTCTTCACGTTCGCGCTCGAAAGCATGCTCGCGCCGGGGTTCAGCTTACAAAGGTCGGCCTACTGAGCTTTCTACTGCGCTCGTGACTTACGTTGCGCTCGTGACAGAGGGCTCCTCAACAACAAAAAGGCCATTCCACACTCTGTCGCGCTCGCAACAGAGATGAGAATTACCCAGAATCCTTACTTCCTTGCATTTCTTCCCAACACAACCAATACACAAAATCACTCAATCATGCACTAACACTTACCTCATCACTCAAATGCATACCAAGACATGTTATAATCAAATTATAATCATTATACGCTAATTATTAAAAAGAAATACACTCAACATGCAAATTAAACCACAAAAACATTCAAATTATAGTTTACCCTAACTCAGAAGTTCATATAAAGACCATACTTATTTAAACACTGCAAACAATCAAAATGATCATATAAAAAAGTATATAACTAATAAAGCTATTGAACTAGTCAAAATTCACCAGACATCACTACTCATGCATATCTCTATTTAAGCATCAATTACTCAATGATAAACACATGCAGAAATAATTGAAATCACACTCCATCCCAACCTCTAGGTAGCTTGATCCCTGCTCTCTATTCAGTTCCAATCTTCTCTTTACCCTTGTCCTTCTTCTTGTGCATAGCTTCAACAAAATCATTCAAAATAACCAATGAATCAATCCTCTTCTCACATTAAATCCAAAAACAAAAAACCAAAGTAGAAGAAGAAGACCAATACTAACAAAATCACACTACTTACCCTCTCAGGAACCAACTCTACCCTTAGCTTATTCCCTTAAAACCAATCCAAGTTATCCACTTAAGGAGCAATAAAAAGAGAAGAAAAGGAAGAAAAACGGTTGAACAAAGAGCAAGAAAGAAAAAGAAGAACAAAGGGCCAAAAGCAAAAATTGAAAGAAGAGTAAGAAAGAGAGTGGCCGGTCAAACCCAATGAAAGCCAATCCCTCACATTAATGCCACCAACTAGCCTTAAATGCCTAACCACTCCCTTTAATTCCACTCACTTCATTTATTTGCTCAAAACAAAAACTCATTCAATCAAAGTGTCACACTCCCTTGTTGCCATGTGTTAAACCACTATGCTGCCACATGTCTAAAACCCAACTCAAAGTCTCTTAAAACCCAATTAAGCTGACATTCCGCTGGAGGTCTGTCGCGCTCACGACAGAACTCTCACACACTACTAACACTCTTCTTTTGAAGCCACACTTGTACCATCGAAACCTTATAAACAAACAACCTGCAAATTGAAAATAATTCCATTTAAATTCACTCTTAAAGTTGTCAAATTCCGACAAAATTTAGCAAAAACTTCTAGGGTCCAAATCGGGTAATTACGAATCTCTCCCCCTTAAGAAATCTTATCCTCGAAATTTCCCCCATACCACATCGCATATTCTATCATAAATTCTTGTATACACAATCAAAATAGTGAAAACACCAAAAGAACTAATTAACCAGAAGAACCAATAGGGCATCTACAGCTTCTGCAACCATTGCATAGACTCGTGGCTATCCCTCGGCAGGAAATGGCTTCTCTACCATTTTTGATGGTGGTCTATTAGCTCCACTTCTTCCTCTTCCACTTTTCACGGTTCCATATGCATTCACTCTATCTTTACTTGCTTGCAAGGCTAAATTCTCCCTCGACTTGGGGCACTTGGCAAGCCTGTGCTCCATGCTGCCACACCTAAAATAAGCTCCTGTGAGTTTCCTACACTCACCCTAGTGGTGCCTCTCATAATGAACACACCTTGTACTTCCTCTACTAGTAGGTGGCACTACACTCCCAACTGATGTTGGCATATGAACTGATTCTTGTTCATCTCTTCCTCTCATCACTTATGTAGCTCTTTTACCAGAACCTTCATCTCATTCCGAGAACTTTCTCTTTTGCCTTATTAACTCACAATCCTTTAATTTTATGGTTGCCAGTACCTGTAACAATCCAAAAAGGGCCTAGTCAGAATCTGCATGGCAAGTCAGAATATTTAGAGTATTTCAGTAATTTTAGCAAGAGAATATTTGGATAATAAGACTTTAGTGCAAAGAAATTAATTATGTATGTTAAGAGGAGAAATTATATGGTGTGCATGTGGAAGTAGGGAAATTGTTGGGATTAATCTAGTGTGGTTTGTGTGTATAGTGCCATGTATGTAGAGTAATTTATGAGAAATGATTTAGTGGAATCTGGGTTTGGTAAGAAGGACGTGAATATTTATGTAGGAGATGATTGTGTGTGTGTTGTGTATGGTGCATTGAAGGATAAGTCAAGTGGGTGGTTGTTAGGACCAATAGGAGTGTGACACTTGGCTTGGGGTAGGTAAGCATTGAATGGAAAAGGAGGAGAGAGGCAAGGGAGGGCTGTTTTGTGAAGATTCCCGTGGAAGCTACTCCCCTCCTCCCTTGTTCTTCTTTTTCTCGTCCTCTCTCTCTCTCTTGCTTCTATTTTTTTTCTCTCATCTCCCTCTCTCTTGTGTTTTCCTTGAGTGTTGTGGTGGGATCTTTGAGTTCAGCTGGGTTTGTTGAAGAGGTAAGTGCATGGATTTATTTTGGGTTCTTCTTCTTCTTCTTTTCCTCTTCAATTTTCTGGTTTTGATCTTGGATGTATGGTTTAATTAAGTGAGTGTTGTGACTGGGTTTTGTGCAAGAATCAAATGAGAGAAGAAAGAGCAAGGGCAAGGATAAAGTGGGATCGTGAGGGGCCCGGTTTGAAGCTGCAATTTCTAGGTTTGGGAGATTTAATTTGAATGTGTTTCGGAGAGTTTGTTCTTTGTTGTGATGAGTTTTGAGTTATGCCTTAGTTCTCATTTGGATTGAATGTGTATTCGTGTTTTCAAATTCTTGATGTTTTGGGTGTTTAGGTTGGATAAATGCATGTGTGCATCATGTAGTGAATGTGAGTGAGATGTTAGCGATATAGTGAGGATGGCATGTGTTTTTGAAACATGAACATGTTATGTAAACTAAATTTTTGATTTAGTTTTATTGGCATTCATGTTGAATTGATGTTTGATTATTGTGTAAAATGTATTTATGTGACTTTGAGAATGTTGCGATGATGTAACAGAGGCTTGAGGTAAGTGTTTGGGCATGATTGAATGAGTGTTTGGAGGATTGACTTTTGAAGAGTGCTGGAAGTGCAGATTCTGGGTTTTATCGCGATCGCGACAGAATGCGAAATGGTTCCTTATTGCTGGAGAGCCCTCTGTCGCGATCGCGATGCTGTAGCAAGCGCGACAAAGAGCTCGATAGGCCGAGTCCTGAACGCAAGCATGCGGCCGAGCGTTCGGGCGCGGAGGAAGGGGCCGGTCTCTATCGAGATCACGACGTTGTCGTGAGCGCGACAAAGCTTGATTTTGTATGAGTCTGCCGAGCGTGCTTCGTCGTGAGCACGCCTCCTAACGCGAGCCCGCGATGAGGTACCCTGTGTTCTGTCGCCTGCGCGACGCCTGTCGCGATCGCGACAGAAGCCCTTCGTACCTGCCCTATTTTCTGAATGTGATTCTTTTGTCCCACTTTGCACTGTTTCTCACTATTGCATGGTATATGTTCGTGTTTATGTCTTGTGGATATTATTGTACTAGTGTTGTAGTTGTTAATTTAAATGATGTCAGAGTTTTGTTTCGAGCCTTGCTTTGATTATTTAGTGTTATGATTGAGAGTAAGTAGTTGAGCCTGAAGTGTCAAGGTAGTGGATAATTAAGCATGCTTAAGAAGGGTTAGTGAGTGCAGCTGTATGTGTCTGCCCCGTTTGGGCGAAGCAGTCGACCTCCGACATGGTCATTTTCCGTGTAGTGATAAAATATTTTGAGACTCCGGTCTCCCACGTTACCTTTGGGTATTAAAATTGTTCTTGAGGCTTCGGTCTCCCGTGACGTGTTTTCGTATCCTCCACCAGTGAAATTCAGGCTATTGTGTGAAGTGTCTAGTATTGGTTTAGTGAAGTGTTTTGATTATTGCGTGATCTTGATTATGGTAATTGCTTCATGCTTTCTGGTGCTTAATGAATTCTGTATGTTAATGCTTAATATCTTGTATAGTGTTCTGTTGTGTTTTGTTCCTCCCCACTAAGCATTATCGCTTAGCACGGGTTCTTGTCCCGTGTAGGTGACAGGTTTTTGGGAGTTTGCTCGTGTCGCGCATCTGCAGGTCGGCCACATAGGAGTAGAGTTGTTTTTGTTATCTCCTCCTGTATTCCCTTTTTGTAAATGTGTTATTCTTGGTATAGTGGCTCATGTAACTTTTTGTAAAGGTTGATGATGTAATATTTTTCTATATTGTATATAACTTTATATTTTGATTACATGAGATTTATGATTTACCATTATTATTGTTTTAGTATGCTTCCGCTTAGTGCATGTATGTTCGTTTGTAGTGAGTGAGCGTCGGGTAGCGCGCCCGCCGTCGCCCTTCCAACGGGGGCGGCGGAGGGGGCTGTTACAGTACCAATCCATAGTAACTCATAAGTTGCAAAGTAACCATGGCAGATAGAGGTCCTCTAATACTTTCTCTTAGCCCATCCTCAAATTGTCGGCACTTAAAATCTTCCGTTAACAGAATATCGGGCACATATTTACTCAAGCGGATGAACTCTTTCTCGTATTCCCCTACTATCATATTCTTTTGCTTAAAGCTCATGAACTCTTTCCACTTTGCCTCACTATATGCTTTAGTAACATATTTCTTTTCGAACTCATGGACAAAGAAGACCCTAGACAATTCTACTGGACACTGTGGGTTTCTCAGTACTAACTCCCACCAGTCATATACAGCACCCTATAGCAATGACACAGCACAAGCTACTCTCTGATTTTGTGGGCAATTAATCTCTTGCAGGATTCTTCCTGTTCTCTCTAGCCAAAACTCCGCTATATCAGATTGGTCCAATGAGGTTCGATTAAACTCTTTTGCTCCTCTCTTTCTTATTAGGTCCATTGGAGCCTTAGGAGCTATCAGTCCATCTAAAATCTTAACTAACCCTTGCATCAGCCCAAGGTTATCCTGAACAGGATCAGCTCTATCATCTCTACCTTGTTCTTGCACAAGCGGATCCCCACGTACCGCATTCACACTACCTATCATCTCTCTTACATTCTCACTCGGGGTCGAACTCCATCTATACTTTACAAAACAAATAACATCTACATTAGGCCACAACTTTAGACAAACTCTAACATTTAATCTATAATCTACATCTTATAGACCAGAACCTCTAACCTATGCTCTGATACCAGTAAATGTAGAACCTCGATACCCCCGAGAAGGAACATCGGGGCATCACACACTAACCACACAACATACCTACATATACCAATTTAAACTCTAAGGCGGAATCAATAACAATATATAATTCAGAATATCCTTAGGGTCGAACATACATCTTTTGTAAATATATAAATAAAATGTACATATTACAAAAGCTTTACAACCCTTAATACATAATCATCTTCGGTACATGTACAAAACAATTAACATTTACTTGTCGATACTATACTTCTCTATATACATAATGATGTTGCTCAAAACATAAGAAACTCTATCTTATACAAAAAGTTCTTCATCATGCTCCTAGTGGCCATGACCTGCAGATGCAAACTCTCTAATCCCATCCTGTAAACCTACACGAGAAAAACACCCGTGCTAAGCGATAACGCGTGGTGGGGATAAACAGAAGCAAGAGACTTCTAAAAAAGTCACAGATATATCAAAGGCATATCGATAGTCATGCCATATATAATTAATCATATGCATAACCTTATAAGCAAATAACATAATGCTTCAACCCATTCCTTATTATTTCATGTTCTGTTTTGCTAAGTAAGTATCTCGTCCGGTAGCACCCTTCGCTCACTGTAGCTCTCTGTCCTTCGTTATGCTACGTGTGGAAGTTGGGGGTGTTACATTGAGAGTCCAGAAATAATTCTATCAACTATCCAACTAACTAGCAAAATTTTGAAGAAATAAGTCTAATGATGAAGAGAAGCGAACATGAAGAGTGGAAGAAAGAGTTCAGCCGAAGACCACATGCACAAATGATGCATTTCCTCTTTTATCAAACCCTTAAATTGCCTAAACAAGGTTAGGTGGCAATGGCAGCTAATGACACACGGATTCCACTACCTTCCCTTTAATCAAAAATTACTTAATCTCATCTTATTATTTTTAATTAACCACCAATTAACTTAAGCATGCACATCTACCAAATTGTCATGCAAACTTAATTAATTTGATCAATTAGGTCCTCAATTTAGTTACTCTTTGGTCCAAAATTAGAAATTCCAATTCCAACTCATCCAATTATCCTATTTAAGACAAAATACTGCTAGGGTAGATTTCGGTCATTACAACTCTACCCTCCTTAAAAGAATTTCATTGGCGAAATTCAAACCCAATCCAATAATAAGGAATACTTAACTTTCCTCGACCGAGGCACTTCTAGAAAACTTTATCACCATCCAGAAATCCAAACACCTATGCTTCATTTCCACACACTTCTACTTTTATCCTCTTATTGCACAATCCTTAATGCATCAATTTTATAGAATACACTTGTTATTTCTTTCACTCATGTTATTCATTCTTCGTTCAGAATCTTATTCACTTTCTCTTATCTTCTTTTCTTTAATTACTCATACTTTACACTTCATTAACAAACACTTAACTCTTTCTTAATAATCCTCTTTCTAACACCAAACATTATATGTACATCCTGTCAGCTTTCTCTTCGAATGAGTCACATACACTATGTTTTGCACACATAATGAATGGATGTGAGTGAACATATGATGATGTGTATATGCGAAATGATGCAAAAATGCGGTTTATGCAATATTAATGCACTTTTCCCATCCCCGTGATTCAATATGCTCATGTTCAAATGATTTCAATAAGATAGCTGGTAGGCGTACAAAGTGTTGCCACTTTTCCTCACATCCCATATCATTCTAGATTCCAAAATTATCAATACCTAGAATTAATCCAAATTCACGGGATAGCACTTCTATCAAATTAGCAGATAACTCTTTACTTTGAATCACTTGGGAACAGTTCTCGTACGCGTTATACACATTCACACTATGTCCCGAAGGACCAATCACATAAGCATCACAATTAAGACATTCTATACACACTTTAACACATGAATCTGTAGGACTACCACTTCCAGAAATCTCTTTCATCGCTTCAGAAGAAGAATCCCTTGACATTCTAAAGAAAATGAAGACATCCGTATCAGGCCAACACAAAACCATACGAATTTCTATTCCACTCTAGCCCAGAAACGACTAAACCTATGCTCTGGTACCACTAATTGTAACACCCCCCAACCACCTGTAGAGGCTTACTACAGTGATTATGAAGTGTCACAACACAAACACATGCACATAAAATATTTTTAGAAACAAAGTTCCGAATTAATAAATGTCTTTCAATATCACATATAATTTACAAACTGAGAATCCATGCATTGCATTACAAAACACTTATAGACTTTCTTTATTATTCACTTTACAAAATATAACTTTCTTAATACAAAAACTTACTCTCCTTTCACATTGCAAACTAAAGAAACACCTCCTATAATATTACAAATATTCTACATTTACAGCGGTTCCTAATGTGTTAGCCGTTGGCGATGCAGAACTGTCTTCCAAAACAATACCTTCGGATACCTGCATGGATAAAATATCCATGCTAAGCGATAACGCTTAGTGGGGAATAATAACATAACATTCTTATACAAAAAAATCATTTGATCAAGTTCTATCATGCCTTGAATTAGCACATATAGACAATATATGTCTTTCTTATCGATGCAATAATAAGTCTTAATACATATACATCCCGTACTCAAGTTCACTTATAGTATAATTCATGCATCATGTGTAACACCCCAAAACCACCCCAGTAGTTTGAGCCTGTCCGTGTCTGTATGTGTGTATTTGTATGTGTTATATGTATGTGTTTAATTGGATTATTTATTTAATTTATGTATATTAGTTGAGAAGAGGAGATAGGCTAGTGTAGGGTATGAGTGGATGTATAGAATTAAAGTATGAATAAGAGTTAGTTTAGTGTATATGATATTGTATGGGAGTAGGGTGTGATATGGGACATATGTCTTATGGGGATGATGACATGTGGCTAAGTGAATAGAGTAACATTTAATGGGTTTGGTGAGAGAGAGAGATCATCCTTTTCCCTTTTGAATCCCGTTCTTCTTTCTTCCTCATGCCATCTTCTTCTTTTCTTCTTCTTCTTTTTTCTTTGTTCTTCCTTTTTCTTTGCACAATCTTGCTCCCTCTTCCTTAATTGAGTAATTAGAGTTGATTAGCTTGTGATTTTGAAGCTTAAAGGTGAGTAGGAGTTGTTGATGTCTTAGATTTCTTTCTCTTCCTCTTCTCTAGGTTTAAATATTTGTAAATTCATTTGTGGGTTGTTTTAGAATTGATCTTGATTGTTATGGGTTTGTGGTTCAGAGGAGGCTCCTAGACCGGATAAAGGGAAAGGGATTGCTAGCGGGAGCGGAGCTCGCGAATAGGAGCTAAGGAGAGAAAGTTTGGGAACGTTTGTCTTTTATGTGTATTTGTGATTTGAGTTGGATAATTGTGGTTTTGCTTTGATTGGGTTTATGAGTTGTGTTATTATAGTTTGAATTGAAATTAGTGTGATATGTGATGTGAAAGAAGGAATATTGTTGAAGGATTTGTGAGAAATTATGTGAATAGTTGTAATTGATGTTAAAATTGCTGTTTTGGAAATTTGATTGAGTTTGAATTTAATAAAATTTTAGGGTTTGTGTTCTTGAGCGACTTAGATGTGTTTATGCATGATGTTGATTGTGTTGATTGTGGAATTAAGTTATTTTTATGTCATTTGTGATGTATGGAAGATCTATTGGAAGGTAAGAGGAGATTTGAAGTGTTTTGAGCCATTTTGGAGTTAATTCTGATGAAATTCCCGTTCCCAGTGTGTGTGTGTGTCGTGACCAGCAAAGAAAAGAGAAAAGGGAGTCTGTCACGAGTGGTGACGAGCGTGACGACTCGTGACAGAGGAGGCTTGTCACGAGTGGTGACGACCGTGACGACTCGTGACAAGCAAAGAGAGTCTATCACGAGTGGTGACGACCGTGACGACTCGTGATAGAGGAGGCTTGTCACGAGTGGTGACGATCGTGATGACTCGTGACTAGCCAAAAGAGAGTCTGTCACGAGTGGTGACGATCGTGACGACTCGTGACAGAGGAGGCTTGTCACGAGTGGTGATGACCGTGACGACTCGTGACAAGCAAAGTGAGGTTTGTCACGAGTGGTGACGACCGTGACGACTCGTGACAGAGGAGGCTTGTCACGAGTGGTGACATCCGTGACGACTCGTGACCGGCCAACCACCCATTTTTTTTCTTGAATTTTTGCTCAGTTTTAACTTAATTGAATTTTCGTATCTTTTCTGAATGAACTTTTACCATTATATAAGTGATATCATGATTCTTTAGATGAATTGTATGATGTGCTCTAAAATATGGATTGAATGGTTTATGCATGACCTGCTAGAGTCTAGCAAGTGGATAGTTAGGCATGCCTAATAGAGTTATGTGCCGCTGCAGCTATGTGTACGACTTTGGACCCTGATCAGGTTCCCGATCGGATCCTCGCGATCCTTCTGTCTGAATCTTTCTTAAGATTCTATGTGAAAACAATTTGGAATAACATATAAAGAATGGTTCGATACCTTCGGGTATCTATGTGTCCATAATAAGATATTGATACTCTTAAGTATCTATGTGTACTCGTTATCCACTCGTTATGATTAAGCAGGTGTCATTGTGTTTTGTACAAGAATCTTTGGATGAGAATACAAATATCTGAATTAATTATGTATGATTATGTGCTCATAATTGTATTGTTTTCATGTGTTTTCTGTTACCGTCACTGTGAGTGGCGGTCATGCATTGTGTGTTTCCCCACTAAGCGATTTCGCTTAGCACGGGTGTTTATCCGTGCAGGTGTGGAAGGTTTTCGATTGCCTCGGGTTGGGCGTGTCGCATCGGGAAGGCCAACTCAACTAGAGATCGGGAGTGTTATAGTATAGGCTTTCCTTTATTTTGTAATGAATGTAATATTTTGTTAGCCCTTTTGAACAATGTATCTTGGGCTTTTGTATATTCGTTCTTCTTTTTGTAAATTGATGTAAGATGTAAAGACCTCTTTTGTATATTAATAAAAGTAACCATTTTGTCCTGTGTCCCTCTTCTGTCTTTTAAAGTTTTTATTTATACCGAATATGTGATTCTGTTTGTGATGTTTGCATGTTTGTACTAGTGGGGTGTGACACTCCTATCTATCTTGGGTCCTTCTCGCTCTAATCGAGTAGAAGTATCCATGGTATAGGTTGGGGTGTGACATTAGGTGGTATCAGAGCTATTGGTTAGATGTTACTGAGTTTCAGTGTGTTAGTTAGATGTTAGAGTTGTGTTGGCCTGATGCGCACTGCGTTTATGTTTGTAGTTATGGAGTCCGCTCGTGGATCGCTTGAGGGGTCAGCGGAACGTGCGAATCCCCAAGAGCAGGATCCCTCAGTTTCTGGTCCGGCTCAACCTCCTAGGGGGTATCCTGAGGTGCCTTTGGGACCAATGGAAGCGATGCTTCAGAGTATGACAAGGGTACTTGAAAGAGTAACCGCGCCTAGTGCCCCAATTGAGAGGTTAAGAAAGCATGGTGCTGAGAATTTCTTTGGTACAAGCATAGATGAATCTTACAAAGCAGAGATGTGGTTAGAGAAGACATCCAGAGTACTTAGGGAGATAAGATGCCCACCGGAGCAAGAAGTGGAGTGTGCTTTGTCTTTATTACAAGGTTCTGCTTATGATTGGTGGAGGTTGGTGGTTAGTCAACCGCAAGTCCCTGAGCCGATTACATGGGAGTTCTTTGAGGGTGAGTTTCAGAACCGGTATGTAACTAAAGCTTATAAGGATGCCAAGTGGGCGCAGTTTCTAACTCTCAAGCAAAGAACGATGTCTGTAGCCGAGTATTAAAATGAATTTACCAAGCTCAGTAAGTATGCACCGCCAAGGGTTCTTACAGAAGAGTTCCGATGTCAGCATTTTGAGGCAGGCTTGAATGAGTCTCTGAAGGTAATGCTAATTTCTTTGATGTCGGCTCCAAATGTGAAATACTATCAGTTGGTACAAGCGGCTTTGAGGGCGGAGCGTTCTGAGACTATTTTGAGAGAGAAAGCTCAAAGACGGAAGTCTGCAAGAGGTGACTCTTCTTCAGGTAAGAGGCCGAGGGAATCGCAAGGAAACTTTGCTGATGAATCTACAGCTAGTCCGGCCCCTAGAGGGAGAAGACAGGGTTCTTCCAGGGGAGTGGGTTCAGGTAGAGGAGATAGTGCACCCCGATGTACCCATTGTAGTAAACAACATTGGGGTGAGTGTCAGTGGTTAACAGGAGGTTGTTTCAGATGTGGCTCTACGGACCATTTACTTGCAAATTGTCCGAACCGATTTGGAGATCCTTCGGGACAGCAGGAAGGGAGCCGAGCTGGATCTAATGTACCCCAAGGAAGTCGTAATCGGGGTAGAGGAAGGGGTCGAGGTGGACTGCCTCGAGATAGAGAAGCTTCAGAATCAGTAGATCGCCCTGTACCATCAGCTGGCAGGGCTTATGCTATGAAGGCCTGAGAGGAATAGAATGCTCCCGAAGTGATTGCCGGTAAGTTCTCTTTGCTTGATTCTGAAGTTTATGTTTTGATTGACCCGGGCTCTACCCATTCTTATGTGTGTTCTGGTAAGTTGTGGGATAGTTTGGGTAGTGAGGAGAAGATGGAATATGAGATTTGTGTATCCAGTCCGTTGGGTCAGAGTATTATGGTTAATCGGGTGTGTCGGAAGTGTCCTTTAAAGATTCAGGGTACAGAGTTTGTAGTGGATTTGATTTGTTTGCCATTCCATGAGTTTGATATTATTCTGGGAATGGATTGGTTGGATAAGCATCGCGCAGTAGTGGACTGTCATAGGAAAGTCATGGTTTTGAAGGATAAAGATCAAATGCCTGTTGTGGTAAAGGGAATTGGAAGTAGTTCTTTGCATAATGTGGTATTAGCTATGAAAGCCAGAAGATTTATCAGGAAGGGATGTGAAGCGTTTTTGGCTGTGGTTTTAGATTCTCGGAGAGGTCAAGTTAAGATTCAAGACATTCCGGTTGTAGGAGATTTTGTAGATGTTTTTCTGGAAGAATTACCGGGACTACCTCCGGAGAGAGAAGTTGAATTGTCGGTAGAGGTTTTGCCAGGAACAGCTCCGATTTCTAAGGCCCCTTACAGAATGGCTCCAGTGGAATTGAAAGAATTGAAGAGTCAGTTACAGGAGTTGTTGGATAAAGGGTTCATCCGGCCTAGTGTGTCACCATGGGGTGCTCCCGTACTATTCGTTAAGAAGAAAGATGGGACCCTTCGGATGTGTATTGATTATCGACAACTTAACAAAGTGACTATCAAGAATAAGTATCCATTGCCGAGGATTGAGGATCTTTTTGATCAGTTGAGAGGAGCTGGGGTATTCTCTAAGATAGATTTGAGGTCAGGCTATTACCAGTTAGGGGTTAAGGAAGCAGATGTGGCGAAGACGGCTTTTCGGACGCGTTATGGTCATTACGAATTTCTAGTGATGCCCTTTGGTTTGACTAACGCGCCTGCAGCCTTTATGGATCTGATGAACCGAGTTTTTCGACCGTATTTGGACAAGTTTGTTGTGGTATTTATTGATGACATTTTGGTGTACTCTAGAAATCGAAAGGAACATGAGGAGCATCTTAGATTAGTATTGCAAATGTTAAGAGATCATCAGTTGTATGCGAAACTCAGTAAATGCGAGTTTTGGTTGAAAGAGGTGGCCTTTCTTGGACATGTGGTGTCAGCAGAAGGTGTGAGTGTTGATCCAAGTAAAATTGAAGCAATTGTTAATTGGATGCCTCCGAAGAATGTGCCAGAAGTAAGAAGTTTTCTGGGGTTAGCAGGATATTACCGACGGTTTGTTCAGGGGTTCTCAGTGTTAGCATCTCCTTTGACCAAGCTACTTCGGAAGGATGTCAAGTTTGTATGGACTGAAAAGTGTCAAGCCAGTTTTGATCGGTTAAAAGAGTTATTGGTTAAAGCTCCTGTGCTCACACAGCCAGTTTCGGGTAAAGAGTACACTATGTACAGTGATGCTTCGGGTATTGGCTTAGGTTGTGTTCTGATGCAAGGGAATAAAGTAGTAGCTTATGCATCGAGACAGTTGAAGCCTCATGAGCGGAATTATCCGACTCACGATTTAGAGTTGGCAGCGGTAGTGTTTGCGCTTAAGGTTTGGCGACACTACTTGTATGGGGAGACATGCAGAATTTTCACCGATCACAAGAGTCTTAAGTATTTGTTAACACAGAAGGAGTTAAATTTGAGACAGCGGAGATGGTTAGAGCTATTCAAGGATTATGATTGTATCATTGACTATCATCCGGGTAAAGCTAACGTGGTGGCGGATGCTCTTAGTAGGAAGTCTTTGTCGGCGTTACTGGCTAGTCGAGGCAGATGGAGATTTGATTCTGAAGGTGCTCTGATTGCCCAAATTAAAGTTAAACCAAGTTTGAGATCAGAAATTGCAAAGGCTCAATTAGATGATCATGTACTTCAGTGTGTGTGTCAAGCAGTGAAAGAAGGCAAACGCACTGAATACTCGTTAGACAGTGAAGGAGTATTGAGGCACGGTAATCGGTTATGTGTACCTAATGTGGGTGAGTTAAGAAAGAAGCTGTTGCAAGAAGCTCATTCATCAGTTTTCACTATGCATCCTGGTGGAGATAAGATGTATCAAGATCTGAAGCAATTTTATTGGTGGCCGGGAATGAAAAGAGAGATAACAGAATTTGTTTCAAGATGTCTTACTTGTCAGCAAGTGAAAACTGAGCATCAAGTGCCATCGGGATTGCTTCATCCCTTACCCATTCCTCAATGGAAGTGGGATGACATCACGATGGATTTTGTATCTGGTCTTCCTATGACTCAGCGTAAGCATGATTCTGTATGGGTTATAATGGATCGTTTGTCGAAGTCTGCACATTTTCTACCAGTGCGAGTGGATTACTCGATGGACAAGTTGGCAGAACTTTATGTGGATGAGATAGTTCGATTGCATGGGATTCCGTTATCCATTGTATCAGACCGAGATTCCCGTTTTACATCCAAGTTTTGGAAAGAACTTCAGGTAGCCTTGGGAACACGGTTAAATTTCAGCACTGCTTTCCATCCGCAGACTGATGGTCAGTCTGAGAGGGTTATTCAGGTTTTGGAAGATATGCTCCGAGGTTGTGCTTTAGAGTTTTCAGGAAGCTGGGATCGGTATGTGTCTTTGATGGAATTCGCGTATAATAACAGTTATCAGGTAAGTATTGGTATGGCTCCTTATGAAGCACTGTATGGACGAAAATGTAGAACACCAGTATGTTGGACGAAACTGTCAGAGAAAGCTATGATAGGTCCGGATATAGTGCGGGATACCGAAGAGAAGGTGAGGGTTGTGCAACAGAACTTGAAGGCAGCTAAGGACCGACAACGTTCTTATGCTAATCTGAAGCGTCGGGACATTCAGTATGAAGTAGGTGATAAAGTTTTCTTGAAGGTGTCACCGTGGCGAAAGGTTCTCCGTTTTGGAAAGAAAGGCAAGCTAAGTCCACGATTTATTGGACCCTATGAGATCCTAAGGAAAGTAGGTCCGGTAGCATATCAATTAGCGTTGCCTTTGGAGTTGGCTAGGTTACATGATGTTTTCCATGTGTCTATGCTTCGGAGATATCGGTAAGATCCTTCGCATGTGTTACCAGTGCAAGATATTCGGATTCAGTCAGACTTTTCTTTTGATGAAGAACCGAAAAGGATTTTGGATAGGGAAATCAGACAGCTTCGGAATAAGCAGATACCGTTAGTCAAAGTTCTATGGCAGCATCACGGTATTGAAGAAGCTACATGGGAACCAGAGGAAGCTATGAGATTACAATACCCTCAGTTATTCGGAACAGGTATGAATTTCGAGGACGAAATTCTGTTAAGTGGGGGAGTATTGTAATACCCCAAAACCACCCCAGTAGTTTGAGCCTGTCCGTGTCTGTATGTGTGTATTTGTATGTGTTACATGTATGTGTTTAATTGGATTATTTATTTAATTTATGTATATTAGTTGAGAAGAGGAGATAGGCTAGTGTAGGGTATGAGTGGATGTATAGAATTAAAGTATGAATAAGAGTTAGTTTAGTGTATATGATATTGTATGGGAGTAGGGTGTGATATGGGACATATGTCTTATGGGGATGATGACATGTGGCTAAGTGAATAGAGTAACATTTAATGGGTTTGGTGAGAGAGAGAGATCAGCCTTTTCCCTTTTGAATCCCGTTCTTCTTTCTTCCTCACGCCATCTTCTTCTTTTCTTCTTCTTCTTCTTTCTTTGTTCTTCCTTTTTCTTTGCACAATCTTGCTCCCTCTTCCTTAATTGAGTAATTAGAGTTGATTAGCTTGTGATTTTGAAGCTTAAAGGTGAGTAGGAGTTGTTGATGTCTTAGATTTCTTTCTCTTCCTCTTCTCTAGGTTTAAATATTTATAAATTCATTTGTGGGTTGTTTTAGAATTGATCTTGATTGTTATGGGTTTGTGGTTCAGAGGAGGCTCCTAGACCGGATAAAGGGAGAGGGATTGCTAGCGGGAGCGGAGCTCGCGAATAGGAGCTAAGGAGAGAAGGTTTGGGAACGTTTGTCTTTTATGTGTATTTGTGATTTGAGTTGGATAATTGTGGTTTTGCTTTGATTGGGTTTATGAGTTGTGTTATTATAGTTTGAATTGAAATTAGTGTGATATGTGATGTGAAAGAAGGAATATTGTTGAAGGATTTGTGAGAAATTATGTGAATAGTTGTAATTGATGTTAAAATTGCTGTTTTGGAAATTTGATTGAGTTTGAATTTAATAAAATTTTAGGGTTTGTGTTCTTGAGGGACTTAGATGTGTTTATGCATGATGTTGATTGTGGAATTAAGTTATTTTTATGTCATTTGTGATGTATGGAAGATCTATTGGAAGGTAAGAGGAGATTTGAAGTGTTTTGAGCCATTTTGGAGTTAATTCTGATGAAATTCCCGTTCCTAGTGTGTGTGTGTGTCGTGACCAGCAAAGAAAAGAGAAAAGGGAGTCTGTCACGAGTGGTGACGAGCGTGACGACTCGTGATAGAGGAGGCTTGTCACGAGTGGTGACGACCGTGACGACTCGTGACAAGCAAAGAGAGTCTGTCACGAGTGGTGACGACCGTGACGACTCGTGACAGAGGAGGCTTGTCACGAGTGGTGACGATCGTGACGACTCGTGACGACTCGTGACTAGCCAAAAGAGAGTCTGTCACGAGTGGTGACGATCGTGACGACTCGTGACAGAGGAGGCTTGTCACGAGTGGTAACGACCGTGACGACTCGTGACAAGCAAAGTGAGGTTTGTCACGAGTGGTGACGACCGTGACGACTCGTGACAGAGGAGGCTTGTCACGAGTGGTGACATCCGTGACGACTCGTGACCGGCCAACCACCCATTTTTTTTCTTGAATTTTTGCTCAGTTTTAACTTAATTGAATTTTCATATCTTTTCTGAATGAACTTTTACTATTATATAAGTGATATCATGATTCTTTAGATGAATTGTATGATGTGCTCTAAAATATGGATTGAATGGTTTATGCATGACCTGCTAGAGTATAGCAAGTGGATAGTTAGGCATGCCTAATAGAGTTATGTGCCGCTGCAGCTATGTGTACGACTTTGGACCCTGATCAGGTCCCCGATCGGATCCTCGCGATCCTTCTGTCTGAATCTTTCTTAAGATTCTATGTGAAAACAATTTGGAATAACATATAAAGAATGGTTCGATACCTTCGGGTATCTATGTGTCCATAATAAGATATTGATACTCTTAAGTATCTATGTGTACTCGTTATCCACTCGTTATGATTAAGCAGGTGTCATTGTGTTTTGTACAAGAATCTTTGGATGAGAATACAAATATTTGAATTAATTATGTATGATTATGTGCTCATAATTGTATTGTTTTCATGTGTTTTCTGTTACCGTCACTGTGAGTGGCGGTCATGCATTGTGTGTTTCCCCACTAAGCGATTTCGCTTAGCACGGGTGTTTATCCGTGCAGGTGTGGAAGGTTTTCGATTGCCTCGGGTTGGGCGTGTCGCATCGGGAAGGCCAACTCAACTAGAGATCGGGAGTGTTATAGTATAGGCTTTCCTTTATTTTGTAATGAATGTAATATTTTGTTAGCCCTTTTGAACAATGTATCTTGGGCTTTTGTATATTCGTTCTTCTTTTTGTAAATTGATGTAAGATGTAAAGACCTCTTTTGTATATTAATAAAAGTATCCATTTTGTCCTGTGTCCCTCTTCTGTCTTTTAAAGTTTTTATTTGTACCGGATATGTGATTCTGTTTGTGATGTTTGCATGTTTGTACTAGTGGGGTGTGACACTCCTATCTATCTTGGGTCCTTCTCGCTCTAATCGAGTAGAAGTATCCATGGTATAGGTTGGGGTGTGACATCATGCATAAATTACATTACTATATTCACAACATAACATTCATTCTATACTCCATTTTCATTACTTTTAGAAATGAATAAGGATTTGATACCATGCACATAAGAATACCTCTTTCACATATATATCTGAACACACATACACTTTGGGATCAACTTAATATAAATGTAGCATATCACACATCTTAGTTTACTCATAGCCTTACTAATGAGTCATGTTCATATGGCTATATCACAAGGTAAATTTTAACACATCGTATGCACATTTCCAATAATATAACATTCTTTTAAAATGCTCAATATTATCATTAACCTTGCTTTTAATTAATAGACAAGCACCTAAAGTCATGCTTCTACAAACATGCGATGATAATATAACATATCCACAACTTATTACAATTATAGCACATCACGCATCGCAATTTACGTACATATATATATATCCATATGCATTCGTGCGAATGAATATTATAAATGTGTCTCATGTCAAACTATGTAACTTTATATTCATATTCTCATCTTTAAAACTTTTCTTCAAATGACCAAATAATTATCATTAATCTTTCTATGCCTTGCCTGCAACTCAAAGACGCGGATAACTAGTATCGCATTGGTACCCAAAGGGTATAGTTATCACATTGGTATACGTGGATACCTCAAATTCGCATTGGTACCCTAAGGTACAAAAATATCAACATTATCAACAATTTCGCATTGAAGAATCCAGTAAGGATTCAAATCGCATTGTGATTCCAAAGGAATCGGACGCATTGGGCTGCAGCACTTAGACCCTATAGGCATGCCTATCTATCCACTACTTGATTTGTAGGCTAATTATTATTTCCGGTTATCTGTCTATCATTCATATGCATAATAGCTCACATATGTTTGTAAGCATACAATCATGTTCACATTCTTTTCTAAAGTACACATTCATATAACTTATAATCATTTCACAAGTCTATATGATGTTGATACACTATCATAGATTTCATTCTATATCATCATACCACATTAAACAATGATCTATAAAGAATTACTCTTCATTCATATACCTCACGGTGACAACCATTTGTTTGTGACAGTGACATAGATAATTATCAAAATAGAATGCATTTCGTGCATACCTCACACTTTCTCATTCTATTCATATCAATTATTTATACATATATATGTATATAGACATACACTCACCTATTTTACCACATTTTTGGTCTTCATATAATAAGTAACTCATAAGCTCCAGGCCATAAATCACATTAGTTAATATCTTATATATAACCACTCATATATCCACAAAAACCAATATAACATCAACAAAATCAATTTAACGTCTACATATTTGGATATTCCGTAATAATGACTGAGTATGTCAATTTGCATGTGTTCATTACAAACATTATGCCATACTCTTACACATCTCATTCATTTCAATCATGCCCATATTTCTATCATATACAGTCCAACCTCATTACACACTAACATATGGTTTATATTAACATCAAACAAAGTTATTTCATTTGATATCCTTCTTATGTGTATAACTTAATCTCAATTCATAATTATGCATACTTGTTCATATTATACATGCTCATATAGATTAAGGTATTACAATTCTCAATAATGTCATTAAACCTGACTGAATTCTATTTCATACAACTATACAATATTACTTTAATAGTTTGATATTAATCTTAATCATATTCATGTGTATTTTCCAATTGATAATTATTTTTATACTCATTTTATAGTCCTAAACATGCATCAAATAGATCCTAGAAAGTTTCGGTGCGATACAGGTTCAATTCGGGAATAAAAACACATAAAATAGTCAAAACAGAGGGGGTCACGGTAGCAATGACTTTGTTGTGGCTGTGAGGTCCAAAAATAAGCATTTTGCCTTCTCTAGGCATTGTTCATGGTGGCAATGAATTTGGTTGTCACCGTGACATACCAATATTTAACAAAATAGAAGCAAAATCTCGGGACTGCTTTACTACCCAATTTTGAAACGACTATAACAACATCTAAACCTCATTTTTAGACAAAACTCCATTCTTAACAATTGTTCCCAAGGATAGTAAGTTTCCAATGGAACAAGTTTTAGGTCATTTGGATCTGAAACGTTAGATATGAGCTATATAACCTTAACTGCTCAAATGAGCTAGTTAATCTAAAGACACCTTTGTTTTGGCAACTTTTGGGACAGTTAGAGCTAGAATTAGCTCAGCAACATTTCTGAGACATTTTTAGGAGTGGATCTAAGGTTTTAGATGCAATTTAAAGCAAACAATTAGGAGCATTAAAACTTTATCTATGGGTAAAACAGTTAATAAAGGTCAAGAGAGACCTACCCAGAAACTTACCTTGTAAGCACATTGTTCCTACTTCGTGCTTATGACTTCTAAAAAAAATTTTAATTACATTTCTAACCAACATGCTCCACTAATAACTTGTTAATTTTTATGCTAACTAGTAATTGACACAATTTTCATTTCATTTGAACTTAGAATCAAGGAGTTGTGGCTAAATGAACACAACCTGTTCCGAAAGCCCTCCTTCAGAAATTCTTCTACTTTATAGGCACTTTAGAAGGCATTAGAGTGCTCAAAACCATAAAACCATTTCCACATCATTTTATAGTACATTTAATATTAGTTCAATCCAATTGGTCTCTTTCATGTTAGACTCATAAAACTAACTATATGACCTAGTTAATCAAGCTAGGTCAAGAATAAGACAAATTCCAATTCCATACCTTCCAACTTATCATGCTACAGACTTACTTACTTAACATAACTTTTATCATACTCAAACCAAACATCCTCAACACAACATAAACCTCTCGATACACTCAATTCAAATGGCATATTCATTCAATTATAACTTACACATAGTAAAGTCTATATTTTTGAAGCTAGGGTTCAACTTCTTATCAACACATTATAATCACTCTAACACAACCAACACACATATTCAATTCCATACAACACATATCACTACAAATCATTACCAATTATAGCATTTAACAAACCAACACATAAACAAGCAAGTTTCCTGAACCTGAATTTCCTATGCTCCCTATGAGCTCACTTGGCACCTTGATCAACAACTCTCCTCTTTCCCTTTTCTTTTCTCAAAGCCACCATCACCACATGCACAGTCAATTCTAGAATTTGAAAACAAAGCAATCAATACCCACTTCAATCTCAATTTCAGAAACAAGAAGGAGTAGAAGAAGATGAAGAACTATTAATTAAACCACTTACCTTGAGAATCTAGAAACAATTCTATCAACTATCCAACTAGCTAACCAAATTTTGAAGAAACAAGTCTAATGATGAAGAGAAGGGAACAAGACGAGTGGAAGAAAGAGTTCAGCCGAAGACCACATTCACAAATGATGCATTTCCTCTTTCATCAAACCCTTAAATTGCATGAACAAGTTGAGGTGGCAATGGCAGCTAATGACACACGGATTCCACTACCTTCCCATTAATCCAAAATTACTTAATCTCATCTTATTATTGTTAATTAACCCACCAATTAACTTAAGCATGCACATCTACCAAATGGTCATGCAAACTTAATTAATTTTCTTAATTAGGCCCTCAATTTAGTTACTCTTTGGTCAAAAATTAGAAATTCCAATTCCAACTCATCCAATTACCCTATTTAAGCCAAAATACTGCTAGGGTAGATTTTGGTTCATTGCAGCCCCTCTATGAAATTGTGAGATTACTTGCGGGTATCTATGCATTATTGTATCCTAATTCCAACACTAGTTAAATAAAGGAAGAATAACAAATAATACATTTTATACTATAAGTATATAATTTGAAGTATATGTATATATGTAATTTGCGAGTCTTTTATTAGAAATACTTATTTTAGTAAGTATGTATGAAAGATTTTTAACTGCACAGGGATATGCATATGAGATATTTATCTACTATTCATCTATTTAAAAGTTGTGAGTATGGTCACCTATATCAGGTCACTATAGTGAATTATTGAAAAGTTTAATATGTGTAATTGGTATAGTCGAGTAATCAGTAATTGAGTTATATGGATGCATTCATTTGCATGTATTGAAGGAGCCTGTATGTTTGAGCTTAGAATATGTGTTCTGATATGTATTTCTACCTTCAGGATTCCGGCTTTGACGCTAATACTAAATGTCATGTAAGAAACCTTTGTGCATTGAATATGTATGAACATTATATTCTCAGCTTTAAATGAATTGCGAGGTGAATATTGATTAGTAACTTAAAGTAAAGTGAGATAGGCAGGAAATAGATAATTGAACCTAGAGAATGAATTTAGGATAACTTGGGAATTTGTAGTCTGTGGATTATCTTGAGAACTGCGTGGTTCTGATTCCTAACTCTTAGGATACGTAGGAAACTTGAAATATTCATTTCAAGCCCGAACCAAATCTTGCAAGATTATTATGTTAATAGTTTTAAAATAGAGCTTTAACTAGAACAAATTGAATGTTTTCCCAGTAAGTCACAAGATTACTTTAGGCATGAATTAAGAACACACATTAGATTAAGAATGTTAAAGATTTTAAATACACAAATATTATAACTATCTGGAGTTTAAGAGGAGCTAAAGTTAGGAAATGCTTATGTAAAATGAGTAAATGGTATGATTGTAACGCTCCAATGCACCTTGGAAGGATATAGGGATGCTACGCAATGCTAAATAATACTTAATCACTCAAGATCACTAGGTCCCATTATCAAATACATTAATCGTTAATAAGTCATTAACTAACACTAGTACATTATAGTTTACCACATAAGTTACAAAATTACATATTCAAACCTTGACTATACAAAAACTTATAAAAATATCTTTACAGTACAAAATTAACCTAACTAGAAGACCTCACTGAAAACTTCTCCTAGTGACCTACAGATGCTTCACGCAAAAGTTGAGCTTCACACTTCATACCTTGACGTGAAACAAGCACCCATGGTAAGCAATAACGCTTAGTGGGGATGTAAACACAACAAGAATAATACAAACATTCACGAATTAACATATAACAATATAACATGCTTTAATTAAACAATATACCATGCAATAGCAATTTAGATAATAGCTCAATAACATGCTAACATTCGATAATCCATACTTTACAATATCAATATTCAATACATGATGCCAGCGGAAAGCTTCAATGTCATCGATATCACAACTAACGTCATCATGTAACAAAGCATTGATATCACTCACTATGGCATAGCTAACACTACTAGTAATCACTATAAGCACAATTTTGTTATATGCACATGTACACATTATTATCATCACTACATACATTAATCATTTCCATATAGATAGCCTGAATCATACAGAAGTGGATACAGGTACACTAATAATATAACAACACTAGTTCACTGGATACCCGTAGGTATCAAACACTAGACACCCGTCGGTGTCACACTGGCTGCTATAAATCACTAACCCTTTATAAGCATGTTTATCTATCCACGACTCGATTACAGGCTATACAATTGATCCATACAATATCATATACATTACTCTCATTCATATTCACTTAACATGTTCATACTAGGTGCACAACTATCTTATATTACCAATACCAAATAATGTTCATTGATCACATAACATAATGTCCATGCACTCATATAAAGCAATATAACATCATCAAGTAAGTACACACTCCTTTGTACATCTTTATATTCTTAACACATTATAATTCAATCATGTTTGATCAATATCGCATACCATGTCATGTTTAATAATTAAAAAGCATGTGTATATTAAATTCCTTTATTAAACTACTATGCCATAGCATCATTTACATATAATTTCAATTGACAACATTCTTATACTCATTTTATAATGTTAGACATGAGTTGGACAAGCTATAGGAACTTGCAATGAAGTTCGGGTGCATTTTCGGAGGAAAAACACACAAAATACACAAAACTGGGAAGGGTCACGGTGGCAATGAATTGATTATGACCGTGATGTCCAAAAATATGCAATTCTGCCTTCTCTTGACATTGGTCATGGCAGAAATGAATTGATTGTGACCGTGACATAACAAAATTTAGCAAAACAGAAGTAAAAACTCAGGACTGCTTCACTACTTTATTTTTCTCAGCCTAAAATGACATTTAAACATCAATTTTAAGAAAAACTCCCTCTTAACAATTGTCCCATAGGATATTAAGTTTCAAATGGAATAAGTTTTAGGTCATTTGGACATCTAAAATGTTAGATATAAATTAAACAATCAATACTGCTCCCATGAACTTACGAAAGTAGAGACACCTCTGTTTTGGCTATTTTTAAGGGTCTTAGAGCTAGAATGCATTCATGGTCATTTCTGTGACTTTTATAAATATAAACATCATGGTTCTAATGGAATAATAATAACTTGATTCAGAGTTCTCAAACTCCACTTATGACCAAAACATCACACGGAGGTCTAGGACAAGCTGAGCAGAGTTTTCCCGTGAAACTAGGGTTCATACTTTGGTCATAAACTCATGGCAATTCAATCAACAACTTCAACACCCATCTCAATTACACATCTTATCTTATAACATCTATCAATTATCATAGAAGAACACATAAATCTAAAACTAATCAATCGTGCATTTTAAGCAAAGTTTAGAAAGAATTTAATCCCAACCATATCAATTTAAGTACAATCCCAAACCTTTTGAAGCTCTCCTTCACTTCACTACTCAATTGATCTTCTCTTTTCCCTTGGCTTTTTTACTAGCTACTCCAACTTACCAACACATATACATACACAATATAAAGCACAATTAACATCTTGAACTGAAATCTAAATAGAATGAAGAAGAAGGAGAAGAAATACTTAACTCAAACTTACCTTTACAATTTATTACTTGATCCTTCTAATCAATGCAACTCAATTCTTAACAAACAAGTGAAGGAATGAAGGAACAAGGAGACAAAAACAAAAGAAAGAGGGAGCAGAATGGAGGGAAGGCCTAGACATGAAGAAGAACAAAAGCTAGATTTTTCCACTCACTTTCTCTCTCCACAACCATATATATGCATGCAATTGGTTAAGTGACAAACTCTTGGCAAGACACATGGAATTCAACTCAATTAAACTTAACACATGGGTTCCACTAATTAAAGATTAAGGTTAATTAATCCCACTTAATTAATCTTAATCGTCCACTTACACTAATCTTGCACTATTACACTTTGGTCATTACAATACTTTATTTTCTTGCAATTAAGTCCCTAGTTTCTCATTTTCACCTAAATCCAAATCTGTAAACCCTAATTAACACTTACTTCATTACACTAATTATGTTCAATACTCCTAGGGTCAATCTCGGGCTATTACAATGATGGTTAAACATAAATTTTGATCTAGGAATAGTTGATTTTAATGTTTAAATGTTTATATCTTTCTTGAGATGCGTAAGATAAATTTATATAATGATTTACAAATGTTATGGAATGATAATTTATGATGTGCACTTACTGTATCTTTTAACTTGCATACCTTATATAATTGTTATGTATGCATGTGTTTGGCTTCAACAACCACCGCGAGTGGCTGTTTATTATATTGTTTTCCCCACTAAACCTTTGCGCTTAGCATGGGTGTTTGTCCGTGTAGGTTTTAGAGATAGCAGCTCCATCCGAGAGTCCCGCAGTAGTTTGGCCAACGAGTCTGTAAAGTGTTGATAATAACCGGACCGAAGATCAATCTTGGAGAAAACACCCGCACCTCTAAGCTGATCAAACAAATTCTTGACTCTAGGCAAGGGATACTTGTTCTTCACTGTGACCTTATTAATCTGCCTATAGTCGATGCACATCCTCAAAGAGCCATCTTTCTTCTTGACAAACAAAACCAGGGCTCCCCATGGAGATATACTGGGTGAATAAACCCCTTATCCAATAACTCTTGTAGCTGAGTCTTGAGTTCCCTCAACTCTATAGGAGCCATTGGATAAGGTGCTTTCGTAATGGGCAAAGTACCCGACAAAATCTCTATGGACAACTCCACTTCTCTCTCGAGAGGCAAACCAAGCAACTCACTTGGAAAAACATCACCAAACTCCCTTACAATCGAGATATCCTCAATCTCAACCTGATCATGCTTAGAATCCAGCATAACTGCTAAAAATGCCTCACAAGCTTTGCTCATAAACCTCTTCACTTGCATGGCAAAAATTACATTACTCAAAGGTAGTTGGGATAAGATTGTATTGAGTATGTTAATTAAGGAGCTAAGAGTAAGCTAACGGAGGACTCAATTGAACAAATGGAATAAGTTAAGTGGCTCATTAGTACTTGTCTAGGATTCATTACTAAGTGATATTAATTAAATTATCTAAATGAATTAAGTCTATTGAGGATTAAGGGAAGAATGGCAGATTTAAAGAAGAGGAAATGGAGTCCACGTGTGGCTTTGTGGCATTGCCAAGCTACTCAAGCCATGTAATATAAGGTTTGGTAGAGAGAGAAAGTCCTTGACTTGCATGTGTTTTCAACCACTATCTTTCCTCTTAAAATCTGCTTCTTCTTCTTCTTCTTCCTACCCGTGTGGCTCTAAGGGAAAAATCCGTCGAATGTTGAGTTCTATGGCTGCTTAAATTTAGATTCTGAATTTTAGTAAGGTAAGTGGAATGGATTCTTCTTCATCTTCATCTCTTTCTTTCAAAATTGAGTGGATAATAACTTCGTGCTCCAATTCTAGAAATTAGACTATGCGTGTAGTTGAAGAATTAAAGAAGGATAAAGGAAAGATTAAGATTAGGGAAATAAGTGCAAAGTGATCAAGTGAAGTATTAGGAGGTTAGGCAATAAGGTTTGGGAAACTATCTTTATGTGTGCATGTTTATGACATAAATTGTGTTTAATTTGAATGTTGAGATGTGTATTTGAGATGAGTATGGAATAGGTAAATGGCTCGTATCCTAATTGTTGTAAATTAAAAATTATGGTAGCTTTGACATGTACCCTATTTTGACTAAGGCATGTGATTGGTAATAGGTAAACAACTGATTGAAATGAAACTGAATTTTTAAGGTTGATGAATAAATGGAATTAAGGTGATTGAAACTTGAAATGCCAAATAGTAAAGAAGGGGAAATATGATATAAAGTATTAAAGGGATGAATAAGTATGTGTTTAAAGGGTGGACTTCGTCTAATTTTTTGGTTGAGGTGATTTAAACGATAGTATGAAATGGGCATACCACCGTGTAATCACATTTTGTTCTTCAAAAAAAGCTTGTCCGTGATTTTAAACGGTGGTAAGAACTTTGCATACCGCCATGTAAAGTCATTCTGTTTTGATCATATTACGTGTTGAGCATTTTACACGGGGGTAAGGCTTTGCCATACCACCGTGTAAATACATTCTATTTTGAGGGATTTGTGTATGGCATACTACATGTCCATATGGTTTTTCCTTACCACGGTGTAGGGTGTCTTACACGGTGGCAAGATATTATCATACCGCCGTGTAAATGTCCTTTGTCCTAAAAATTGAAAGTTTAATTTTCCGTTCTTTTTCATTATGTTTGAACTTGTTTTCATTTAAACCTTATTTATTGGTACTTTAGCTATTAAATGGTGATTAGCTTGTGTATGGTTTGAATCTTATTATAGACATGTGATTAAGATTACACATACATGAGAATTATATTGTCATATTTATGTATTCATATGATTTCATGTCTATGATATGATGAAGGAATCGTGATGCAAACTATAATGTTATGAACAATGCGATGAGGTATAATGAATGACACTATACAAAGAAAATAATTGGACTTAATGTTTATCCTGCGAGTTAAGTAGTGGATAGATAGGCATGCCTATAGGGTCTAAAAGCTGCAGCCCAATGCATTCGATTCCTCTGGAATCACAATGCAATTTGAATCCCTACTGGATTAACCAATGCAAAATTAATGTTGATATTTTTTTACCTTAGGGTACCAATGCGAATGTGATGTATCCACGGATACTAATGTAATTACTGTACCAATGGGGTACCAATGCGATACCTATTATCTGCATATTTAAATTGCAGCCAAGGCTAAACTAATAAGAGTAATGAGTGAACAATGTGATATATGATTAAGTTGTTTATGAATTCAATGCGAATGTGTACACTAATGCAATGAAGATTATGTGTAATGCCCCAATGCCCCTTGGAAGGACAAGGGAGCTCTACGCGACAATCATGCTATAACTAAATCCAATTAGCATCATTAGATCTACTTATTATCACTAAATCAATATTATTATCTCTACTCACTACCACTATAAGATCACTACTGATATTAGCATACATTAATGATCACTAAGCCATTCGCTTGCACTAGTTCATTATAGTTACATATTACAATACAAAATTACATATACATTTATGCTTATCTCATACAAAAATTGGAGCTCTAATTTTGCGATACCATTACAAAATTAGAGACCTAAATAGACAACTTCAAGCTCCTAGAGTGGCTTGTACAAAACCATATTCAAAATATGAACGCCGAGCTATAACCTACACTGGGATAAACACCCGTGCTAAGCGATAACGCTTAGTGGGGAAGAAAAACAAAGCAATATAACACAATCATTCATGCATTAACACATATCAATATAACATGCATTTCTCAATAACAAATCATGTAATAGTACTCATACAAGGGTTTCACAACAAGCCAACATTCAATAATCCATGCTCTACAATAACAATATTCTATACTTAACATCAGCAGAAGACTTCAATATTAAGATCACTATATCACTTAGCATGGCGTTGATATTACACTATATAGCAGGGACAACACTATCAATAGTTAATAAGAACACAATCATGCTGTAACACACAATATTATCATCAAACAATCACAATCATTCTTTTATAGATAGCCTGAATCATTATAGAATTGGATACGGGTACAATAGATATCAAACACTAGAGACTGAAGTCCCAAACACTAGATCACTTGATACCCGTCGGTATTAATCATATACACCCGTTGGTGCCACACTACCAGCTGCGAATCACTAACCCTTTATAAGCATGCTTACTTATCCACGACTCGATTACAAGCTTAATCATTAACTCACATAGTTATGTTCATTTATGATATTATTCACACACATCATAATATTCATTCGCATAGTAAGATTCATTTGCAGGGTAATGTATTCATGTAGTTTCTTAAAGCAATATCATGGTACAATTATCGCATAGAATAAATTTGTATCATTGAATAAGTCATCATATTAAGCACATTCACATCAGTTCATGCTTTCCACACACTTATGGCTTGATAAACATACTCACATTCTGTTATGCATTTAATTCCTTTATTAAACTACTATGCCATATCATTATTTATATATATTTCAATTGTCAAACATTCATATGCTCATATCATAATCTTAAACATGAATTGGATAAGCTATAATAACTTGTAGTAAAGTTTGGGTACATTTCAGAAAGGAAAAACACACAAAAATACTCAAACTAGAGAAGGGTGAAGGTGGGAAATGATTCATGGCAACCATGTGCTCCAAATCAAGAAGAAAATCAGTCTTTTGGCTTGTTCTATCGCGTTCGCGACCCCTGTCATGCTCATGACAGTAGGTTTGATTCTATCATGCAAGAATCACTTAATTTGGAGTTCTCAAACTCCATTTCTGACAAAAAAAATCACACGGATGTTTAGGAAAATCTAAGCAAAGTTTTCCCCTATAACTTGGGTTCACACTTTGGTCATAATCTCATGGCTATTCAATCAACAATTTCAACACACATCTCAATTTATAACATCTTATCAGTTATCAAATACATACACATATATCCAAAATTAATCAATCATGCACATAATCAAAGTTTAACATAAAATCTAATCCCAAACTCATCAAATATGTAACAAAAACAAAGGACTTAACAAAACAATCCCAAACCTCTTAAAGCACTCCTTGAATCTCTTAGCTCAAACAACCTTCTCTTTTGCCTTAGCTCTCTCACTTGGTTCACCAACTTACAGCCACATCCACATACACATTCAAATTAGAATTAACACTATGAACAGAAGTTCAATTAAGAAAGAAGAAAAGATGAACAGTAAACAATACAAACTTAACTTTCTGTCTATCTCTTAATCTTCTTAATGCAACACCACACAAAACTTAAGAAACTAATGTAATGGATGAAGAAGTAAGAGAGGAACAAAAGAAAAGATAAAGAACAAAGAAGGAAGGAAGCAAAAATGAGAGAGAGAGTAGAACTAGAGAGAAGGAAGAACAGATTTTTCCACTTACTCTCTCTCCACCAACCTTATATATCCATGCAATCTACTAGGTGTCACTCTCTAATCCCTTTAAGGCTAGGTGGTAGCTAAAGATTGAAACACATGGATCCCACTAATAATTTATTAAGGTTAACTAATCATGCTTAACTTAATTAATCTCACTTAACACTAATGAAGCAAAATTACCTTTTGGTCACTACACTACTTTATTTTCTTGCAATTACATCCCTAATTTGTTATTTTCAATTTAGTCGAAAATCCAAACCCTAATTTTACACGCACTTAATTACACTAATCACACTCAATACTACTAGGGTGATTTTCGGGATGTTACATTATGTATGAGCTATAACTATCTATTTATATGAAAATAGAATATGCACATATATGATACCTTGATCTTGTTAACCTGAATTTACTGTTATTATGCTTGTTACATGTCATACTTTTTAATTGAATAATTATTGTAATGTATGCTATATATATATACATATGTGTGTGTGTGTGTGTGTGTTGTTTTCCCCACTAAGTGTTATTGCTTAGCACGGGTTTGCTAATCCGTGCAGTTTTGGACGTGAGGTGATCGTGAAGGATGAATCCACATTGCCATCGGTCAACACTAAGAGTACTTATAGTGTAGGTTTTGGGATTTTGGCAATGAGTTTTGTATACATAATGTTTAATCCTTTTGTATCAAAGCAATATGTACGGATGTAATAACTAAGTATCATTTCAATATGTACATGATATGTATATAACTATGTGAATGTGTCAGTACTAGCATGTGATATTCGCTACATGTGAATCCATGAGTTATGAAATTTAACTATATAGGTTTTAGCATGCGTGTATGGTAGTGTTGTAACACCCCCACCCATCCGGATGGGAGCGAGAAGCCGCACGAGCAGGGGTGTCACCTAGTAGAAAACGATGTGAAGCATACAATCATACATAATCATACATGCATAAATACGGGATAATTAAAAACTTACCTTGCGGGCAAAAGCAGGTCATGCATTAACTCACACACACGCAGGCACTAAGTGGAAGCATAAGGACATGCATACCCCCATTCACTCATTTAATCAGCGGAAGCATAAGGCGAATGATAAAATCGAGGAACAACTTTAAACATAAATATAATAACATTTACATAGCCCAAATATTACATCCAGATCCTTACATATAATTACATATACATAAGACTATAGAAATACAAAATCCAAAATACAGAAGCTGAATAAAATACAAAACTTCTAACTCCTATGTGGCCGACCTTGCAGATGCGCGACTCGAATAGAACAAAACCTACCACCTGCACGGGAAAAGAACCCGTGCTAAGCGATAACGCTTAGTGGGGAGAACACACAAGAATATGGACAGGCATTCACAATGGTCGCCAAGGCATAACACATTCACAATTGTAAATGCATAAATTCCTAACAGATAGATATACATGCTTGCATATAATAGCCATGCATTCAGATGATCATAACCACATTCATATACTCATTACCGGATTGCTCCTCTCAACATCAGATTCATGCGGTTACCCTATTCTTATAATCATATTAAAATAAACCAAAGCAGACAGAATACCATACAAGATACAAGTATTATCATGCAGAAACACATACAATCTCACATGCATATACTTATCGAGGTATCAGATATCAAAACCGCATCATGCTTAGCTACTCAACAACTAAACATGCAGCCATCATACCAATAACCCAAATGTTAACTGAAAACCCCTATACATGCAATAAGATTACCATGCAATAATGCACCCAACTATCATGCAAAATCACTATATATCTAAACATACTTTTATCATGCCATAAGACACATACACTAGCCGAAACCCAAGGGACGACGTCCAAACACCACACTTCCACTGTGCAATTCTATTACATAAAATATCATGCCACGAAACGTAAACACATGACAATAT
The DNA here is from genome assembly GCA_947683425.1 of Excoecaria cochinchinensis. NCBI lineage: Eukaryota > Viridiplantae > Streptophyta > Magnoliopsida > Malpighiales > Euphorbiaceae > Excoecaria > Excoecaria cochinchinensis. The sequence goes on from CANTUQ010000119.1 coordinate 19,354,820, forward strand.
GCCGAAGATACTATGATAGTTGAGACCAAAGAAACATATAGCATAATATCACATTCATAGCATTCACTAGTTAAAGATCAGATTCTTATACACATTAACTTACCACATCATCATATTGAAATGTAGTATACATATTATACGATATTCATATACATTTAGGTCCCATGCTTATAACCATAACTGATTATATTCAAACGCAGTCACATTACAATATATGCGAATAAGCATACACAATATACATGCTTGAGTCACATTTAACCCATTCAGAGATTCATAATCACATTCGGATAATTAACTGATTCACATATCCAAAAATCATGCTCATTCGGATATCACATTCTCATATTCATATCAGGCAAAGCAAACAGAATACCTGCTGACTCAAAATAGTGGATAACGAGTAGACACATGGAGGTACCTTACAGGTACGAATCGAAAAGCAACATCATTTTCCAAATTAAAAAACATTTTTGCAAAGGGGACCTTAAACAAGATCCATACATATTAAAGGGTTTGTGAGGAACCAAACACGGACCGAATCAGGGTCTAAATGTCCAAAGGGCTGCAGCTAAGAGCTCTATTAGGCATGCCTAACAATCCACTAGACTGACTCTCGTAGGACAGGCATAAAACAAATCATGTTTTGAATCACATAATACATATATATATATCATCATGCATAAACCAAAATATGATAGACATATAAATATCTTCCTAATGCCAGGCACACATCATACAATTCACATTGCCAAGCATATAATATAATCCAGTCACACACTTTAACATTATTCATTATTCTAAAGCATATCGGAATCAAATATGGGGAACTATATTATGCCAATGATTATCCATACAAGGCCTCATTATTGTAATAATACACTTCATGCTTTTACATGACATGCTCATAATGAACAACCATGAAATTGGCATTCATAACTCTTTCATATTTAGAAAGCACATGCGATATAGGTCACAATAATTAACATAGATAAACCACATCATACAGACTAAACTAAACAATAGTCTAACATGGATTTCCACTACCAAACATATTATAATCAAATATAAACATACTATCATTTAACAATCACACACTTCAAAATACAAATGCTAACAATAATTAAGCAAAAACATGTCCCATACAATAGTGAGAAATGATGCAAAGTGAGAGAAAAGAATCGTTTCTGAAAAATCGAGCAGAAAATGGGACCGACAGAAGAAAATTTTGTCACGATCATGACATGATGTCACGCTTGCGATAGAGGCATGAAGAAATGCTACGGAATAGAGCTGAGCATGACTCGTGCTCATGTGTGCGAGTCGTGTCAGAAGAGCACTACTCGTGCTCATGGCATGCGAGGCGTGTCTGAAGAGCATGACTCGTGCTCTTCGAGCACGAGTGGTGTTCTTCAAGCATGTCTCGTGCCCCTAAACTGCTGGCCGGTTATGCTGGGGAAAATAGAGGAACAGGACGAGGCAAAGGGAGCACGACTTGTGTCTCAAGAGCATGACTCGTGCTCTTCAGTGCGAGTCGTGTTCATAGAGCACTTCTCGTGCTCTTCCTCTGAATGAAAGCAAAGCAAGCAAGCTAAAGGGGAGTGGATGAGCACGACTCGTGCTCTTCCTCTCTCCTGGTCATAAGCATCTCTGTCGCGATCGTGATGAATGTCACGCTCGGGATAGAGGCTCGTCTCTTTTTTCTAGCAAAAACGCAGAAACTTCATCTTTTTTCCAAAAATCCTTTCAAAACCTTTCAAAATTAACTCAATCATGCACAAACTCTTACCTCATTACTAAAATGCATAATACCACATGCTCATGATAAAAATACACTCAATTATCACAAAATTCAACAATCAATTCAAGGAAAACCCCAAAAATTGCAGATCAAGAACACCAAGAAAAAACTTACCCAATTCATGCATTTTCCCTTCCAATCCCACATACATATAACTCAATCCTAATTCATGCATTACTAACACAATTACCGACATAAATTCATTCATATACACATGCCGAGACACTCAAAATTCCAAAGATCAAACACAAATACACATACACAATCAAAATGATAATTAGGGCAGAGACAACTCAATTAACTCCCAAACCTGGAAATGAAGATCCAAAATCCCTCTTCAAGCTTCAATCCTCAATCTTTTCCTTGCCCTTGAGCTTCCTCTTGCCACCCAAAGCTTGCACAAACAAAAATCCAGAAAATTACTCTTAATCCGAACCCTAACTTAAACAAAATAAGAAGAAGAGAGAGAGAATCCAATGCAAGAAACCCTAGCACCCAAAACCCATATACATACCTCTCAAGAAATCCTCAAGCTCCACTAAGACACCCACTCACACATAGTCACGCAAGAAGAGGTATGGCCATCCCTCAAGGGCCTTAATCTGAGGGACGGGAGCACACCTTGAACTGCTGCCATCCCTCTGGCGTGGAGCGCAATTGACGGGCCAAACTAAATTGGCAGTTATCCCTCGAGTGTGGCTAGCTAGGGACGGGTTTGAGTGAGTGACAAACGGACGTCAGTCATGAGGCACAACTATCGCTTATGAGGTGCGGTTGTCGCTCATTTCTATTTGGATTATTTTTATTGTATTCTCTGTTTAATGAATAAATAAATGCTATGAATCCTCTTGTACGGTTTATATAATATTATTAAGGCCTAATTTTCGGATTTTAAACATGAAAAATAATTCTATATGAATTATAATTTACTTTCAATAAATGAATAAAATAAATGGCTAGCCTGCACTTAATGGGTCGTGGATAGATAGGCATGCCTATAAGGTCCTTTCCTGCTTCAGCCTTTTGTTGGGATTTCGATTTTGGAATCCTCTATATTTTTGGAGTCTGGTTGTGGATCCCTATCTGTTTTGTTAGATCCAAGGTGGGATCCCTCTATTCAATAGTACCCGCGGGTACCTATGAGTTCTAACCCGTTATCCACCTCTTTCAAAGGGGCCAGCTCTATATAATTAAAATACTATATGTGATCAAATGAACATGATTTAATGTGAAGAATTTTAATGAATACCATGTAATGATTATCTGGGATGCTTATTATATAAGTTACTATTCTATTACAAGTATGCTTCATGTTCATGTTGATATGCATTGATGATCACTATGAGTGGTTGTCCATACATACTTTTCCCCACTGAGCCTTTCTGCTTAGCACGAGTGTTTTATCCTTACAGGTTTGGAAGACAGTTGATTTTGACGGACTGTTTCACATCGCTAATGACCAATACACGATACTTTATAGGTTTTATGTCTAGACATAATATTGTAATATAACCCCTTTTAATTGTGTAGCAATTTTTAATTTGTAATTTGGACAAAGCACTTAAGTATTGTTTAAGAATATATATATATATATATATAAGGTTGTATGAATTTAAAGACAAACTTTATAATTACACGTGGATACGAATGTGAATGTATACTTTAATTTAATATAAGAAATTTTACAATTCTAAGTGCATGTAAGTATGATGGTTCTATAGTTGTGTGGCAACCTTCACCGGTCGTGGTAATTCACCCTTTTATAGTGAAGTCTACTACATACGAGTAAAAGGTGTTACAGTAATATTAATGTTTATGATAATGTTAAATGTGCTTGTTAAGCTAGTATTGTTAATAAGAAATTAAATGAGATTGAAAGGATAATGGCATTCATATAATATTGTTACATGAAAGTTAATGAGTGTGTGTAAATATATTGTGTGGTACTATGTAAAGTATTAAGGATCTTTTATTAAATATTGAATGTGAAAAATATTATTTGATTATTTTGGCCTATCAAATGGATTATATGCGTATGGAATTAATTTGTAAAATAATTAATACAACTATTATTTAATGTGATAATATGAATAACTGGATTAATGATTATTAGCCTGCAAAGTCAGATCGTGGATAGATAAGCACGCCTGTAGGGTCTAGTGCTGTAGCCTATGTGATTAGACTGCGGTTTGGTTCCTATGTATTTCTGGATCCTGTCGGATCCCTATATGTTTTGGATCTCATATTGGATCCCTATGCATAATTGAACTGTACCTTTAGGTACCTATGCGTTCAACCTGTTATTCACTACTTTGTAAAAGCAGGCAATATATGAATAATAAGAAATGAAATTATTAATAAGTGATAAGTGAATATGACACAATTAATATATTTTTGATATGTGGTTTTCCTGATGATTTTATTTTTGGATATCATATATATTAACTACTCTATTATAATTATGCTTCATGTGTATGTTGACATGAATTGATGATCCCTGTACCTATGCGCTATTGTATTCCACTGTGGGCAATAAATGAATAAAAGAATAATGAAGTGCATAGTGTGAATTATAAGTCAATAATTGAAGATATTTCCTTTGTGTCTGGAAATTGAAGACATATTTTCATAAAGGCTTATGCAATTTGTTAAACATGCATGATTCTGAAGTGAGGGTATAACTTTTGTGTAGTTGAATGTAGGTGGAGTAATAAGTATTGAATATTCAAAGAATAGCATTAAGTATTTGTTATGATTTGGGTTTAATATGATAAGAATGTGATTGATGGAATATATAAAAATACTTAATTATTGTAACTTTTATGCATTGAAACTGAAATATGAGCTTCATTAGGTATTTTGTATGGAGGATGACTTAAGAGATATGCATTGACATTAATGTGTACTTTTGTAAAAGGAGATTCCTTACTCCAATTTGTTGTTATATGATTTGCTAATATAATTTATCCATGTGAGCACATGAACTATGTTTATATATATAAGGATTGTTATATGGAAATGCTTAAAAGGAAATCCATATACGTGAGTTATACATGAGGATTATGATACTGAGACTAAATAAATGTAATGGAATGTTTAAAATATGGATAATGGTATAAGGTAATTTAATAAATAAAGGGTTACTATAGCACTTGCCATTTTATGGGTAAAGTTATATGCATATGCATGTATAATATTATAAATGACTACCTTACTAAGTAAGTATGTGATTTCATTCAGTCGTAGAATTATATATGTGTTTAATGTATAATTTCCTGTAGATAATGGATGTAAGTGTCAATCATTTTATGCATCATTTGTGTGTAATTGTTGACGATTGCTGTGAGTGGTTGTCCATATCATGTTGTTTACCAATAAGCTATTAGCTTAGCACGGGTTTTTCATTCACATAGGTTTCAGAGATAGAGGTGTCGACAAGGACAATTCGCATCGGTTGAGGCCAATGAGTCTATAAGAGTTCTTTAAATAGATTTTGTATTTGTTAATTTATGTAAATGGAATTAGTTTTGTAATAAAGGATCTGTATGTATTACGAATAATGTTAATAGTAATGAGAAATATTGAGTATGTGGCTTAAATAATCGAATGAACGTGTTATGCAAGGTAATGTGGTAAACCTAGTTATATGCGTATGTGAAAGTGTTTTGGAAATGAAGAAATTTTAGAATTCTATTTTGTTATGTGCTTTTGTTTCGTGTGTGTTTCATTTAGTGACATCCTTTACTCATCATCGCAAATTGACCATGTTATCATACAATTTGCTACATACGGGTAAGGGGTGTTACACGTAACTTGAAATAATTTTCATAGGAGTAAATGGCTATATACTAAAATGTTGATATGAACAAATAGTAGAAAAAAGGTACATATGATTGTGTATGCTTGGAACATAAATGCACAAATTGAACAAGCATGAGTTAATATATGTTTGGTATATAGATGACTATGGAAATGCGAAAGTCAAACATAATAATTTTATATATTATAGCTTGCTTATTGTCTTAGTTGTGGATAAATAGGCATGCTTAGAAAGGTTTTTGTAGCTGCTTCTGTAACACTATGCTGTCTTCTGTTAATGAGACTTATGTCTCTTCTATTGATATTTAAACGTACTTTCTGATTCGTGCGTTGGCACCTTCTAAGTTTAATGGTTCGTTTGAGTCTTTTGCCTATTCTATTGATAGCTATGAGGTATCTTCCATTGATACCACATATGGGTATATTATGTACCTATTATCCACAGCTGTAAAGAAATAGCAGGGAAATATATATTTGATCTGTTTCTATCCGGTTCTGCTTTGCTTGCCTATTCTTGTTGTAAAGCCCCAACTCATACCCTAGTAGCTTTGAGTGTGATATCCATTCCCATCCACTCGCACAGCTTCGCTGTGGTAGTCGAGAATGGTTGTTATGACACACACCACATCTCATACAAGAACATTATCATACCCAATGCTAAACTAATTAATTTCATTCGCATGCAGCTGAAGACATTCATTATGCATACTCATTGACATATTTCATATCAGTTACAGACACTTCCAGAAAGTATATGTCATGATCCTAAGTTACATCACTAAATCAATTTTACATAATATGTATGCTAATTACATAGCCAAAATGATTAAGCATGATTACATAGTACAAAATCACAACACCTGCACTAAAGAAAGAGTCCTAGTGTTGACGATGGTATGCGGAACCGTCCTTCACTCACTTCAGTTCATAATCTAAACGTATTAGAAACTTGTGTTAAGTGATAACGCTTAGTGGAGAACAATAACAATATACGCATATATGTATATATATATATATTAAAAGCATATGATAAATAATATCAAATACAAGCCCTATATCCACGCTTCATTTCTAGTATGCTTCGCATTCATATTATTAAGCACTCTACCATTATTCATGAGACATGTCAAAAAATCATATTCAATAGACATATTATTATTTCATATCAATATATATAACACATCACATTCACAATATCATATCGCATAGCAATCACTTTGCACATTATAGTTTATTTTATTATTTATGCCTTGCCTGCAATTCAAAGATGCGGATAACGGATATCGCATTAGTACTCGATAGTACAACAATCAATATAAATAACACATCACATTCATAATATCATATCACATAGCAATCACTTTGCACATTATAGTTTATTTCATTATTTAAGCCTTGCCTGCAATTAAAAGATGCGGATAACGGGTATCGCATCAGTACTCGAGAGTATAGCAATCACATTTATATCCAAGGATGCACACTTTCGCATCAGTACCCACAGGTACAAAAATAAGCAATAAGAAATATAAATACACTTTAAGAATCCAAGAAGGATTCATTACGCATTGGGATTCTAGAGGAATCAGACACTTTGGCTGCAACACTAAGACCCTATAGGCATGGCTATCTATCCACTACTTGACTTGCAGGCTAAATTATTAATTCTATTATTATTCACATTAACATAGAGAATATCATCCTTAATATAACATCATCACATCACTTGTTCACACAATGGCTTACTTCACAATTAACCCATCTTAGACATATATATATATATATATATATGTAAATGTAATCACATGATATCCACAATAATAACTTTCATATGCATATTCATTTATTAATCGAATGAATTAATTTAAAAAGAAAAACTCAAATTTGATATTCTTTGCATTAACCAGAAGTGTCGCGCTCGCGATACACGTGGAGATTAGCTTCTGTCGCGATCACGACATAAGTCATGCCCGCGATAGAACCCAGCCTTCACCTCTATCGCGCTCACGTATGCGACAGAAGCCAAACTAATAAATTCAATCCAATGGAGTATTCTATCGCGCTCACCATAGAACTAAACTTTCAGTTCAATTCTCCACACTACACACTCTTATGGTCATGCATTCTACCCCAAACTCACTTATGACCGCTAAAACCCATCTTAACATAATTATCATCCTTCATAACCTTCTTATCACTTATTTATCTATATGTTAAGAGCACAATGGCACAATTCTCATTATTTTTAGTCCTAAATCTGAGGAGTTATGGCTATGGAAACAATACATATTCCAAAAGCCCTCCTACCAGCTTAAACCAACTTAGGCATACATATTGAAAACCATAAGGTCCCCAAATCACAATAGCTCTTCCTAACACACTATGGACACATTCTCATAAGAGTCTAATTCCTTTTTATCTCAATCAATATAGAGTCATACAATAAAAGTTATAAATCGACACACCTAATAGGACATTTATCCTGCAACTCGGCATGCTCATTTCCCAATTAAGCAACAATTTACACAATTTTTAAAATGCTATCACAAATCTACTAAATAGGGTATCATACCAAAATCCACATCTTATGGTCATTAACCACTTTTTCAATTCATCATTTCAGCTCATTTCACAACAACACATACATTCACATCTTCTATTCAATTCTTACTCATTATTCAATCATGCATTTTCAAAGTTCATACTATATCAAAATCATACACAAAATGGTCTTTCCTAAACCTTAATCTCCTATGCTCCTAGAAGGCTCACTTGGCACCTTGTTCAACTAACTTCTCCTTACCATTGTCTTTCTTTGCTACAATAACTACAACAATATCCAATTTCCATAATTGGATACAAATGATCAAAACCCATTTCATTGGTTGTATAGAAATAAAAGGTGTAGAAGAACAACTCAAACTAACACTTAGCTTGACTGAAAGAATGCACTACACATGTAACATCACTTGACCCAAAATCCATAAAAATTTCAAATGAATTAACTTAAGAAAGAGGAAAACAAAATAAGAAAGAAAGAAACCAAGAACAAGTAGAGAGAGAGCAGCAATTGGGAAGAATAGCGGAACCGAAGAGGAAAGATATAACAACCCGATTTATACCCTAGTAGGATTTGTGGTGTCCGGATAAGTATGATGATATCTATTAACAAGAGAGGACACATTGGTAGAGGGCTAGACTTGCATTGCACGGGTTAATGGACTTAATAAATCAAATTTGTGGATGCGCTTAACTAGGACGAATGAGGCTATGGGCTTAGTTTATATTAAGATTATTTATTAGGCTTAAGGCTTGAAGTCCATTAGTGGGACAGATTTGTAGCAGAGTCCGTGATCCATTGCTATAAATGCCACCTATGATTGTGCATGAGGGAGAGAGAAAGAGAAAAATAGGATGATGCATGCATTGGAGGAAAAAGAGGTGGATTGATATGCATTGGTGAGTTTGGGTGGTGGAATCCAACTGTAGATTTCTGCTCTTGCCACGTCATCCTCCTACAAGCAATATAAAACTTGTGGAGAGAGAGAAAACACACTAATTTGCATGTGTGTTCAGTCATTCTTTCATCTCTCAAAAATCTGTTGTTCCTCCTTCTTCTTCAACGTGAAGCTCTTCTCCAAATTAGCATTTTTAATTCTACAAATCATGCTGGTTAATCAAGTGTTTAGTGGTTAATTAAATTGCTGATTATTGCAAAGGCAAGTGAATAATTATAGTTCTTCGTCTCCCATTCCTTCTTGTTCTGAAATTTATGGGATTGAGGATTTATAATGGTGTTCCAATTCTGGAATTGATTGTGCATGTGGTGATGGTGGCTTTGAGAAAGGAAAGGGAAAGAATAGGATTGATGATCAAGGTGCCATGTGAGCTTAAGAGGAGCAAAGGAGAAGAGGTTTGGGAACTAATTATTTGTTTGTGTGTCAATTGATTGCTTGTGTATATTAAGTATGTAAATTGTGGTTTGTGTCGTGATGTGCAAAATTATGTTAGGAAAATGTATTATGAGAGTGATGATAAAATGATGCTAAATAGGTTAGTTTGTAGTTCATTAGCTGTTAGTGTAAAAATTGAGTTGAGGTCCATTTGACTTCATTTAATTATAAGTGTTATAACTTGATTTAAATGACTGTAAAAATGAATGGATTTAATGGGGTTAGGTTCCTATAATATGTGTCTATAATGGTCTTAGAAATGATCATAATGAATTGAGGACTTAAAAGTCTGAAAAAGTGAAATTAGGTGTAGCTAATTCTGTAGGAGGGTCTTTTTGGAGCATGTTATGTTCCTTGGGCCATAACTCCTTGAGTTTTAATCAAATTTAGATGAGGATTGTGCCTACTATAAGTTAACATATATATGAATAAATTATTAGTTGAGCATGTTGTTTAAAAATGTCATTAAAGTTGAATTTAGAGGTCATATGCACGTTGTAGGAAAAGTGTGCTTGTAGAGTAAGTTTCTATGTTGGTCTCTCTTGACCTTTGGTGACTCTTTTGCCAATAGATCGAGTTACCGTACTCTAATTAGATTGTTTCAAAATTTATATGAAACCTAAGATCAAAATCTAAAAAAGTCTGACGATAAGGTTGAGCTAATTCTGGCTCTAAGTGTCCCAAAGAGTGGACAAAACATAGGTATTCCTATTTTGGCGGGTGCATCTCAATAGTATATATTGTTTAGGTTATATCTTATGTTTTGGAAGTCCATAGGACCTGAAACTTGTCCTATTGGAAACTTGACATCCTAGGGAATAATTGTTAAGAAGGGCATTCTACCTCAAAATGAGGTTTAAATGTTTGTTTAGGCGATGCAATTTTAATGTGAAAAGCAGTCTTGTACAGGGTAGCTACTATCGCGAGCGTGATAGAGGTCATGATAGAACCAATCTTATGAGGGATTTTCTTCTCTTTTTATAGCCCACGGTTGCCATGAATCAATTCTCCACCTTTACCCTTAACTAATTTGTATATTTTTATGTGTTTTTCCTCTCGAATTGATCCTGTACTAACCGAAACTTTCACGGGTCTATCTGATGTATGTTTAGGATTATGAAATGATTATAAGAATAGATATCACTGGGGAAATACACATGAACATGATTAATACTAGTAGTAGACTAATGAACTAATAATGTATAATAATATGAAATAGAATTTAGTCAAGTTAAATGACATTTAAGGATTATGATGCCTTAATATACATGAGCATGTGTAGTATGAACAAGTACGCATAATTATGAGTTGAGATTAAGTTATACACATGTTAAGTATAATAAATTGAATGAGTTTGCTTAATGAGAATTTGATCTACGATGATTATGTTGTAAATGTATGTGTGTAACGAAATGTGAAATTATCCGTTAGTCTAAATGAAATTGATAACGGTAAAGTAATTGTTGAGACTAAATATGGACATGATATCTAATAACATAAATGTGTTTAATATGTTTATATGAGGTATTTATATGTAAAAGAATGCATGTGCCCAATAAAAATGAAAGAATGTTATGCGTATTGGTGGAATGTGTATGAATATGGAAATAAGACGAATTTAACAATAATAATATGGAAATTTAGCCTGCGTTAGTCGAGTCGTGGATAGATAGGCATGCCTATAGAGTTCTGTTAGCTGCAGCCCTCTGTTAAGTTTGGACCCTGATCAGGTCCCCGTTTGGTTCCTTGTGAACCTCAATGTGTATGGATCTTGTTTAAGATCCCCTCTTTAAAATGTTTTTGAATGAGAAAATGTGATGTTGCTTTTCGATTCGTACCCGTAAGGTACCGCCATGTGTTCACTCGCTTATCCATCCCTATGACTTAGTAGGCAATTAAAGAGTGAAATAATGTGATTTAGTTGATAAGCTTTGTGATGACTTATAAATTGATTATGTTAATAAGCATTTGATGCATTTAGGATTAATTCCATTTGACTTGTGCTCTATGCACTCCTCTATTCTGGATCCTTTATGGACAATCATGTGGAAAAGTACGGTACCTTCGGGTACCTATGTGTTTTGGGTAATAAGGCAATATCTGTTAAATGAGAAGAGAAGAGAAGTAACAAGTATTGTTTGTTCTGATAGGCATATATGCATAAGTTCTATATACATAAGAGATCATATGGGGATAACACATGTCATTAATCTGTTCAAGAGTTAAGAGTATACTTATATGTATGAAGTTTTTGTAAGGAATAATTGAAGCAAGTGATATCCATGTTTTCTATAGTTGAATAATCAACGAATGAATTCTATGTATACATATATTCATTTACATGTTTGAATTGAGAACACATGTATATTATGTATTTGCTTGTCTTCTGAACTTTAGCTTGGATGACCAATGTAAGTGTATCGGTAAGAAAATCCTTGTGTAATGTTTGTTAATTTTTAATGGACATGATGATTGTATATTGTGTAATAGTAAAGGGGAAATAAAGTGTTAAACAAATGTATATAGGAGAATGTTTAAGTTTTGTATGAGAAAACGAATATGAATTTATGATAGCTTTAACCGGTGTATTTTATGTTCATGTGTGTGTATATATATATATATATATATATATATATATATATATATATATTGATTTACATGTGTTTGCCTCAGCAACCACTGTGAGTGGTTGCCCATTATTTGTTTTGCCCGACTAAGCGTTATCGCTTAGCACGGTTGTTTGTCCGTGCAGGTTAGGAGATCAGAGTCGCACAGCTGTTCTTTGTGACTTTGGCCAATGAGTCGGTAGAAGTTATAGAATGTTTTTATTGATCGTCGGTTTGTAATTAAGTTTATTTATTTAGCATTTGTTATGAGATGTAATAATCTTTAGTGCGAATGATGATGTGTGTGAGATAAGTCTAGAATGTACATATCTTGAGGCCATGATGTTAGCAATTTTATTACTCTGATTTCTGTATCACCATGTGTGTTTTTGTCTGGTAGCACCCTCCGCTCACTGTAGCTCTTCATCCTTCAATATGCTACCTGGTGGCATTGGGGGTGTTACAAAAGATAAGTCATCCTTCACTCACATCTCAATATATATATGCATGCAAACTTAGTGAGGTGGCAAAACCACAACAAGACACCCGTATTTCCACTACCTCACACACAAAATCTGTTTTGTTGACTTAATCACCATTATCCATTAATTAATCTTCCACTAATCTTAATCATGCACTTCTACAATATGGCCACTAAAACTTATTTTGTTTATGCAATCAAGTCCTTAATTCAATTACACTTAAATCAAGAATTTTGTAAACTTTAATTTCAATTAACCCAATTACCCCAATTAGACCAATATTGCTACTAGGGCATAATTCAGGCTATTACAAATTTCCCCTTCTAATAAGAGTTTTGTCCGTAAAATTCATACCTAGATCAAATAGCTGAGGATATTACTGTCGTATAGCTTCCTTTGGTTCCCAAGTTGCCTCTTCAATCCCGTGATGTTGCCAAAGCACCTTAACCAATGGAACCTGCTTGTTTCGAAGTTACTTTACTTCTCTTGCAAGAATTGCCTTGGGCTTCTCATCATAGGGAAAGTTCGATTGCACTTGCACATCTTGCACTAGAATAAAATGGGATTCGTCCAAACGATATCTCCGAAGCATCGACATATGGAAGACATCGTGAAGCTTAGCAAAAGTTGGAGGCAAAGCTAATCGATAAGCCATGGATCCCACTCTTTCCAATGCCTCATATGGCCTAATGAACCTCGGATTCAACTTTCCCTTTTTACCAAACGTTAATACCTTTCTTCAAGGAAACACTTTTATAAATACTTTATCACCCACTTCAAACTCAATGTCTTTCCTCTTCAGATCCATATAGGATTTCTGGCTATCACTTATAGCCTGCCATCGCTGCTGAACAATCTTTGCTTTCTCCTCAGTATCCCTCACCAAATTAGGACCAATGGCCTTATGCTCAGTTAATTCTGTCCAACATACCGGAGTTTGACACTTTCTACCATACAATACCTCAAATGGTGCCATACCAATACTCGCTTGATAACCATTATTGTAAGCAAACTCCATCAATGGAATATACTAATCCCGACTTTTAGAGAAATCTAACACGCATGCCCGAAGCAAATCTTCTAATACCTGCATTACTCTTTTAGATTGTCCATCAGTCTTGGGGTGGAAAGCTGTACTAAAAGCGGCTTGCAAACCCTTGTCGAACTTTGAAGTGAATCTCGGATCTCTATCTGAAATAATGGACAGAGGAATACCATGCAATATGACAATCTCCTTCACATACAACTCAGTTAATCGATCCATGGAGCAATCTAGTCGATTCGGTATAGAGTGTGCCGACTTAGAAAATTGATCCACTATTACCCACACAAAATCGTGTTACCTCGATGTCATAGGCAAACCCGAGACAAAGTCTATAGTAATGTTGTCCCATTTCCACTATGGAATTGGAATGGGATTCAATAAACCATGTAGAACCTGATGTTCTGGTTTCACTTGCTGGCAGGTCAAACACTTAGAAACATATTCCACGACATCACTTTTCATACCAGGCCACCAATAGAACTGCTTTAAGTCCTGATACATCTTATTACCTCCTGGATGCATAGTGAAAACCTTATTATGTGCTTCATGTAAAAGCCTCTTTCTTAACTTTTTATTACCTGCCGCACATAACCTACCTCGGTAGCACAACACACCCTCTTTATTCACTGAATAATCAGTCTTGTCTCCATTTCCAACTGACTGCAGAATCTATTACAACTTAGTATCACATTTCTGTACATTCACTAACTCATCCTTCAAAATCTGCCTTGCTTTCAACATTGCCACTAGAGCACCATCTGAATCAAATCTCTACTTAACTCTTTGTAACAACAAGGCTGAAACGAACTTCCTACTCAAAGCATCTGCTACAACATTGGCTTTACCTAGATGGTAATTCACAATGCAGTCATAATCTTTCAACAATTCTAGCCACCTTCTTTCTCAAGTTCAACTCTTTCTGAGTGAGTAGATACTTGATACTCTTATAATCAGTGAAGATCTTACACTTTTCACCATATAAGTAGTGTCGCCAAATCTTCAAGGAAAACACTACCGCAGCCAATTCCAAATCATGAGTCGAGTAATTCTGCTCATGTGGCTTCAGTTGTATTGAAGCATAGGCTATCACCTTGTCGTCCTGCATTAGTACACATCCCAATCTAACTCTAGAAGCATCGCTATACATAACGTACTCCTTAGCCGAAATAGGTTGAGTTAGGATTGGTGCCTCAACCAACATCCTCTTCAACTACTCGAAACTGGATTGGCACTTATCAAACCACTCAAACTTAACTCCCTTATGGAGTAACTTAGTAAGAAGAGAAGCAATCACTGAGAACCCCTTCACAAAGCGACAGTAATACCTCACTAATCCCAAGAAACATCGTACCTCAGGCACATTTGTTGGTGGTTTCCAATTTACCATTGCTTCTATCTTAGCTGGATCAACCTTAATACCCTCAGAAGAGACAATGTGACCCAGAAAAAACACCTTTTTCAACCAGAATTCACACTTACTAAGCTTCGCGTATAGCTAATGCTCCCTTGAATTCTAAAGCACAATTATCAAATGCTACACATGCTCCACCTCATTCTTTTAATATACAAATATGTCATCGATGAATACCACTACAAACTGATCCAAATATGGCCTGAACATTCTGTTCATCAAATCCATGAATGCAGCAAGTGCATTTGTCAACCCGAATTGCATTACTAGAAATTCGTAATGTCCATATCGAGTCCTAAATGCAATCTTAGGTATATCTTCCATTTTCACTTGCAATTGATAATAACCAAATCGCATATTGATCATAGAAAGCACACCAGCTCCCTTCAACTAATTAAACAAATCCTCAATCCTAGGTAACATATATTTGTTCTTTATTGTCACGTTATTCAACTGTCTATAGTCAATACATATCCTCATAGTCCCATCTTTCTTCTTTATAAACAACACTGGTGCTCCCTAAGGAGGCACACTTGGTCTTATAAAGACCCTATCCAATAACTCTTGCAACTGAGTCTTCAACTCCTTCAACTCAGTAGGAGCCATCCGATAGGCCTTAGACATAGGTGCTGCACCAGGCACAATATCGATTGACAATTCTACTTCTCTTATTAGTGGTACACCAGCTAATTCTTCCGAAAATATATCAGGAAATTCTCTCACTACTAGAATATCCTGATTTCTCAATTGTTATTTTTTTAAATCCAACACCGAGGCTAAGAAAGCCTCACATCCTTTCCTCAAACACTGGTAAGCTTGTATAGCAGAAATCACATCTACTAGCGGATTGGAGCATACACCTCTCACAGTTACTTAAAACTTTCTTGTACTACTAAGCACAACTATTTTTTTCCTACAGTTGACTACAGCTCGATGCTTACTCAACCAGTCCACACCCAAAATCAAATCAAACTCATCAAAAGGTAACTCAATTAGATCTATTGGGAACACATGTTCTTGAACCATTAAAAGAAAATCTCTATATACCTTATTCACATTCACACTACTTCCAAAGGGCTAGTTACACAAATATCATAATTTAGATGCTGAACAATAGACATCTCATCACATAATTTCTTAGAATACACATATGAATGAGTACACCCAAGGTCAATCAAGGCAAGCGTTTCTATATTTAAAAGTAAAAATGTACCCGTAATAACCTTTAGCACATCCTGCTCCTCTCGAGCTCTCATTGTATAAACCTTTGCTGGTGCTGTTAGAGGTCTATCCACTGATTCTGACACCGTTCCACCTCTGGACTGTCTACCTCTGCTATGTCCTCTACCTCTTCCTCTGTTAACTGGAGGTAAATTTGATGCACCTCTACTAGCTTCTTATTGATTACTAGTTACCTCATAAGCATTAGGACAGTTAGCCAAATAGTGCTCTGTACTACCACATCTAAAATAAGCCCCACTCAACTTCCAGCAATCGCTTCAATGTCTCTTACAACAATGAGGCCATTCGGGCACTTTACTTCTATTCCTAGATGCACCCCTACCGGTACTAGATGCCTAAGCTGATCCTTGCCTTCTGCCTCTAGTAGCTGGACTACTTGCTAACTCAGCTAGAGGTGCTGCTGAAGGATCACTTGGTGTCTTACCCGATTGTGCTCCACCTCTATTGGGATTTCTCCTTTGCATTCCCTCTCTCTGAATCCCAAGTGATCTTTCAGCTCTTATGGCTAACTGTACTATCTAGTAATAACTCACAGTTTGAGATGTGGTCATTGAGATCAGCAATGCCTTGATTGGCTCAATCAATACTTCCACAAATTGCTCAAATCTAAACTCCTCTGTTAGCACTCCCACAGGTGCATACTTACTCAACCTACATAACTCCTTCTCATACTCATCTACTGACATAGCTCTCTACCTTATATTTAGGAACTGCTTCCAATTAGCTTCCCAATACGGCTTTTTAATATACTTGTTCTGGAACTCCTGTATGAAGAATTCCCAAGTAATAGGATTCGGAAGCATTGGATGCCTTAAAACTAGCTTCCACTAGTCGTAGGTAGATTCCTAAAGCAGTGATACCACAAATTCAACCTTCTATTGAGAAGGGTACCTTCTCTCAACCAACACCCTCTGAACCTTCTCAATCCAATACTAAACCTTTATCGATTTATCCAAATTGGTTCTATAGAACTCTTCTACCCCATGCTTCATCAAAGATTCCAGTGGAGCCTTTGGTGCTGTCATTCGATCAAGTACCCTCGCCATGTCTTTCGACATTTTGAATAAAGCTTCCAGGGTAACCATTGGAACCTCACAACCCACACTAGCTGGTGCAAACTGACCAGATGAAGACACTTCGACCTCTCGAGGCTTCACGCTTTCATCAGTTTTTCTCCAGCATCTTGAGAATGATCCATTGATCTGCTATATAAACAAGAACGTCCGCATTAGGTCAACACATCTATACACATTCTAATCTACACTATGCCCAGAAATAGCTAAACCTAAGCTCTGATACCACAACTTGTAACACCCCATTCCCATCCACTGGCATAGCTTCGCTGCGGTAGTGAAGAATGGTTGTCACGACACACACCACATGTACATCTCATACAATTACATTATCATACCCAATCCTAAACCAATTAATTTTATTCACATGCAGTGGAAGACATTCATTACGCATACTCATTCACATACTTCATCTCAGTCACAGACACTTTTAAAAATTATATAGCATGATCTTAAGTGATACCATATAAAATGTTCTATTATTTAGTGTTTATTTTCTTTAATTTAGGTAGTTAGGTATGTTAAATCATTTATATTTCATGTGTTTTTGTCTACTTTATGTGTTTATTTGCATTGTAGGGTAATTTGGGTGAAAAAGAAAGAAGGAGAAAATGAGTCGTAAAGCAGTGCACAACTCATGAAGAGGTGCACAACTAGTACAGAAGGCAGCAGTGCATGACTCGGCTAGAGAATCACGAGTCAGTCACCATAAAAACAAGAGAGATGCATGAGTCATGATGGTCTTCATGAATAACACAGAGGTTGGTGGATCAGGACTCGTGCTGGCCTTCACGACTCGATACAAGCACCTGTTTCCAAATGATACAACTTTTCAACCTGCCTTTTCTCAACCAATGAGTGTTTTCGTCAGGCATTTTCATGACAACATTTCGTCTCCATACCTAATCTGAAGAGGCATAATTAAGGGTGCAATCTTCTCTATAAATAGTGATCCAAGATGCTAAGAGCGGGGAAAATCAGTTTCTTTTTTAGTTTTTGCAGAGATATACAATTTTCATTTTTGGATAAACATTTATACTTAGTTTTTAGATGATGACAAAGGAACAAAGCCAAAGGAACAAGAGATATATCAGAAGGTTTAATTACAAAGTAAAATTTTGGGCAGTGTTTAATTTTCTTTTATAATTCCTAATGTTTCTTTTATTCTCTTATTTATCTTTAATTCAAATATGTATATATTTTTGCTAGTTTCCTTTATACATTAGGAATGTGTTGCAGTAATTATCTAAGAACAAGATTATTCTTATATATGAATGAAGCCTGATTTAAATCCATTTATGTGCATTGATTTGCCATGTATGGTTGATCACCATATATGGCATGTTAGTCAATTTATTTGCAATGACAGTTAGAACTTATTGATGGAAAAACAAATAAATTTACTTAAAGTATTAAATTCACTTAGAGATAAGGAATTCTCTTTGAGGGATTAAAGAATTGGCATTGAGCTTCATAGTTTTTGTTTATCTCTATTATGATACAAGAGTGCTTATAAACTCTAAATGAAAACATCTTTAATGATAATGAGAGTTGCTTTAAAGAATCTTGGCTAAATTCTCCAGTCACTTTATTTATACAATTACCCGTACTTGTTCTTAAATGAATTGCTCCTTTTATTTCTAATGTATATTCGTATTATTTATTAAGTCATCATTAGTCCAATTTGATTTAATCTATGCAAAGTAGTTAGATATTTAATTAAATACATAGTTTTCATTTTAATCGTTACCTATCCATCTACTCTTTGCGTTCTTAATACAAAATTTACCTCGTTCCCTTTGGAACAATACCCTACTCATTCTATACACAGTCTAGTGAGACTAAGGGTACAAATAATCCCCCATCATATTTTGGCGCTGTTGCCGGTGAGTAGTTTAAATGAATTTTTATTGGTTAAAATAAAGTAGTAGTTGTCTTAGGACTGTATATTATTAGTTAGTTGTGTATTTCTGTGTATGAATTTTTAATTTATTATGAAAACATCAAAATTTCTAGTATGACAATTTGGATATTATGATCTTAAGCTAATGAAAATTTCTTTTGGTTTTGTGTAGGGAACTTAGGAGAAAACAAGAAGAAGAACTTAGATTGAAATTAGAAGAAGCACAAAGGGCTAAATTGGAGGAAGATCAAAATATTAAAAATATGGTAGACCAAGAAAGGAAAACCCTTGGAGATTTTGCCATGCCTAACATTTCTGAAAGGTTTGGAGGTATAGTGGCGCCAACCAGTTCCAACAAAAATTTTGAGATCAAACCCGTTATCATACAAATGGTTCAAAATAACCAATTTGGAGGTTTGTAAGGGGAAGACCCTTATGCACATATTCTTGCATTTCTTAATGTTTGTGCTACATTTAAAATCAATGGAGTAACTAATAATGCTATAAGGCTTAGGTTATTCCCATTTTCTTTGAAAGATAAAGCACAGATTTGGCTTGCTAGCATACCTAGTGAGACAATAATAACTTAGGATCAACTTAAACAAGCTTTTCTTCATAAATATTTTCCACCCCATAAAATAGCAAAATTTAGAAATCAAATAACTACCTTTAAGTAATTGCCAAATGAAACAATTTATTCATCATGGGAAAGGTTTAAGGAACTCCAAAGGCAATGTCCTCACCATGACTTACCGGATTGGATGATTCTTCAAATCTTTTACAATGGTTTAATGGAAGAAAATAGGAATATTGTAAATGCTACTTCAGGTGGAAAGTGGATGGAGAAAACAGTAAAGGAAGCAGAAACTTTGTTGGAGGAATTGGCTTCACAAGGTTACATGGGAGAGGAAGCAGTAATGGCTAAAGTTAAAGGACTTTTGGAGTTAGATTCCATCAATTTATTGACAGTAAAAGTTGAAGCCTTAACCAAGTTGGTAAGTAATTCTCAATCTAATCTTGAAAATGTGAGTTAAGTATGCGAGAAAAGTGGTGGACCTCATGTATATGCTAATTGTAATGAAAGTTCTAATGAGGATGTGAATTTTTTCTAAGGTAATTATAATCAAAGGATGGGTCAAAATTCAAATTACTATAACCCTCAATGGTGGAACCATCCTTATTTTTCTTGGTCCAACCCAAATGCCCAATTCTCCAAATAACCCTATCACCAAAATACCTAACCCTTCCACTTTTCCAATTAAACCTCCTTTTAGCCCCCAATAACCCAAATCTCACCTTGCGAATTTGATGGAGCAGTTTATTAATCATCAAATGACGACCAATAAACAAAATGAGGATCAATTCGAGCAAATAAATACAAAGATTGACCAACTTATTACCCATAACAAAATTCTTGAAACCCAGTTGGCTCAAGAAGCCACTTCTAATGCTAAAACATTAGGCAAACTGGCAAGGCCACGAGAATTTTTGCCACAAAAATCTATCCAATCTATCACGTTAAGAAGTGGAAAGAAGCTTGAGAGTGCAATTAGGGGTAAAAATATTACTGCTGTGGATGATGAGCATGCTATTGAAATTGAGAAAAATAATGATGATGTGAAAAAGCAATCTAATGAATTTAAGGAAAAGATGGCCTCATCTAAGGAAGATGACCCTAAGGTTAATTTAAATGTTTTACCTTTTCCTCAAAGATTTATTAGGAGAAATCTTAACAAGCAATTTAGGAAATTTTTGAATTATTTAAGGGAGCTTACCATAACTATTCCTTTTGTGGATGCAATTAAGGATATGCCTTCATGGGCAAAATTTTTAAAAGAAATTGTAAGTCACAAAGGTAAGCTTGAAGAATATGGTTATGTTTCATCAGTAGAAGAGTCTAAAGCAATGTTTTCTAAGTACCCACCTAAACTAAAGGATCTAGGTTGTTTTACGGTTCCTTGTGTGATAAGTAGAACTCATTTTGATAAAGCATTATGCGATATGGGCGCTAGTTTAAGTCTTATGCCATATTCCATTTATAAGAGGCTTGATTTAGGTGAATTAAAGCCTACTAATATGTGTTTATCTATGGCAAATAAATCTATTTCACACCCTATGGGCCTACTTGAAAAAGTCCCTACCAAAGTGGTAAATTTGTTATACTTGCTTAATTTGTTGTACTTGATATGCAAGAAGATCCATAATTCCTATTTTATGTGGTAGGCCTTTCTTAATTACTATTGGGGCTGTATTTGATATGAAAAGGGGCAAAATATCTCTTGAAGTTAATGGTGAAACAATTGAATTTGATGTGTTTGGAATGGTTAAGTCATCATCTATAGAGTTGCGAATAGGATTGATGCATATGATGTTATTGATGAATGCATTGATGTTGTAGTTCATAATTATGTTAGTCAAGATCCTATTGTACCATATGCTTGCATGATACTAGTGATGAAGTTTTGCAAGTTGCTTCTTATCTTTTTCACCAAAGATTCTCAAAGTTTGAATCTTTGAGAAAGAATGATGATATCCCATTGAATCCAAATATGGAAGAAGTCAAGCTTTAACTCAAGCCTCTACCTTCAAGTTTAAGGTACGATTATCTTGACTCAAAACTTCAACTTCCTTTCATTATTAATTCTTCAATTGATGAGAAAAATGTGAGTTCCTTTTGTAATATCTTGCTTGATCATAGAAATGCTATTGAGTATTCTATAAGTGATTTGAAAGGAATTACACCAAACATTTGCATGCATAGAATTTTGTTATAAGAGAATTCTAAGCCTTCAATTGAAGGCCAAAGAAGGCTTAATCCGACCATAAAGGAAGTAGTGAGGAAGGAGGTCATTAAATTGCTTGATAATGGCATAATATATTCCATTAGTGATAGTAAGCGGGTGAGTCATATTAAAGTTGTCCCTAAAAAGGTGGCTTAACTGTAATTCGTAATGAAAACAATGATTCAATCCCCAATAGAACTATCACGGGCATATGTGTGTGGATTATAGAAAGTTGAATAAGGCTATAAGGAAAGACCATTTTCCTTTACATTTCATTGACCAAGTTATTGAAAGACTAGCAAATTTTTCCTATTTTTTTTATTCGGATGGTCTAAGTGGCTCCTACCAAAGACCTATACATCCAAATGATCAATGTAAGACAACTTTTACATGTCCATATAGAACATTAGCATTTAGGTGTATGCCTTTTGGTTTGTGCGATGCACCAGCCACCTTTTAAAGATGTATGTTCTCCATTTTTAGTGATCTCATTAATCAATGTGTTGAAATTTTTATGGATGATCTCAGTGTCTATGGCACTACCTATGAAAATTGTTTGTCTAATCTTTCTAAGGTGCTTGATAGATGCATGGAACATGGATTGGTCTTGAATTGGAAAAAGTGCCATTTCATGGCATAAGAGGGTTTTATTTTAGGTCATTTAGTCTCTAATAAGGGAATTAAAGTTGATAGAGTTAAAATTAAAATAATTGCTAATTTGGCTCCCCCTAAAACTATTAGAGATGTTAAGAGGTTTCTCGGTCACACTGGTTTCTATAGAAGGTTTATAAGGGATTTTTCTAAGATAGCCAAACCATTGTGCACATTGCTCGGAAAAGAGGTTGAATTTAATTTTAATGAGGCATGTCTGAAAGCTCTTGAAACTCTTAAGCATGCTCTTGTCACTTCACCTATGTTTCAATCAAAAAATTTGGAGCAACCATTTGAGTTAATGTGTGATGCTAGTAATTATGCAGTTGGGGTTGTTTTAGGATAAAGAATTGATGGGAAGTTTTCTATTATTTATTATGCCAATAAGTTATTAGATGATGCTCAAATCAATTACCCTACAACTGAAAAAGAACTCTTAGCCATAGTTTATGCATTTGATAAATTTGGGGCTTATCTTGTAGGGCAAAATGTAATTGTTTATTCTGATCATGTTGCCCTCATGTATCTCTTAACTAAAAAGGATGCTAAGCCTAGTGTGAAGCACACCAAACCTCGTGGGCACCCCTGGACCGCCTGCTTGAGGGCGATCGGACAAGTGAGGTTCGTTTACAACTTGCGACGAATTGCAAGTGCGTCTATTTTGGGCAACAAAGAGGTTTCATGGAGTCGCCATCCAATAAAATATGGT
Source organism: Excoecaria cochinchinensis (assembly GCA_947683425.1). Taxonomy (NCBI): domain Eukaryota; kingdom Viridiplantae; phylum Streptophyta; class Magnoliopsida; order Malpighiales; family Euphorbiaceae; genus Excoecaria; species Excoecaria cochinchinensis. Next base: position 19,378,292 of record CANTUQ010000119.1, read on the forward strand.
GAAAGTTCCTCTCGCCTCAGAGAGCCTAAGACAGCGTAAGTATCCATTTTGGGCCAACCAAAAGGGTTCTTGGAGGATAAACCTCTCTCCCTTGGAGCCTAGGATTTTTAATTAGGTCTTTTGGTGGGACACAAGTGGTGTCTTGGAGATCCCATTGAAATGGGTCTCTCGCCTCGTTGAGCCCAAAGACCAGAGATGGGTTCGGGACTTCTCATCTATTTCTACCTTGATTAATTTTACAATTAAACCTTGAGCTTATTAATTTGCTTTCTCTCCACACAATGCAATTTAATTAAGGCGCAATTATCTATATTGAAAGCGATAAATAAATAAAACAAAGAAAAACATTTAAAATGAAATACAATAACACTAGGAGCGGAATATAACTCCCATTTTAAAAGTGCAAACCATACATAAAACCGGGGAATTAATTATGAGGACATTGGTTCTTGACTTTGATTATTATAAAAATAATTTTCGGTGATAAATTCATTGGATAAGAAAAATAAGACATTGGTCCTTGGCTTTGTTAAAAATCCCAATTAATTACTATAAAACATTTGTTTATTTTTATTTGCGCAAGATAAAATAATCTGTATATAATGAAGACTAAGAATAAATAAATAAATAAATAAATAAATAAACAAACGAAAGAATAAAGTTACAAAATTAAACAAAAATGGATTCTCCCGGGGTGTGAACGGCGACCATTATCTCAAGTTCAACTCGCCAAAACAAAACAAGAAAATGGCATTTCACAAAAATAATAAAATATGTTAGTATAAAAAAAAATCCAAAATTAACCAGAAACCAAGATAAAGTTATAAGAATAATAAATAATAAAAATAAAGTAAGGTTAAGAAAAATATTTAAATTACTAAATAAATTAAACAGAATGCGTGTCCAAAATATTTACCCTCAGATTTTACCTTTTTAGATGAAAATTTGGTTGGATTTGGTCCCATGCATTTCACGAGAAGAAAACAAAACCAATGAGATTTATTGAACCTTTTGAAGTGAAAATCGGATTTTTCTTTATAAGGGTAAATGAGAATTTTTCCAACCTGAAAAAAGTGTGAAATTTTCGTCTTTATAGAAAAACACGACCGACGGACGTCGGAGGAATCCTATTTCAACCAGGAAACATGATTTAACCGACGGACGCCTGACCTACCGACGGGCACATGCCAACGGACACGTGTTCGTTAGTTCGGACACGTTGCCGTCGTTAAACTCACATACGGCTCGTCCCTCATGGCGAGTGAGACGGGTTGCCGCTATGACCGATGGATGCCCCGCGACCGACGGTCTGACCGTCCGTGGAAGAAAACTCAAAATTTAAGTCAAAATTCTCCCAATTTTCCGCTTCTTTCTACCACAAATAAAAACCTTTAATTCTCGTTTACTCAAAGGACCAAAATCTCCGAATTGCATCCATCTATTCGAAACCAAGCATTGATTTCTTCATCCGGTAATCTCTTATCTGGACCGCCTCGGGACACGTTGCTTACGGTTGCCCCAAATTTTGTGAAGACTAGTGCGCAAGTGCCTAAGTTAGCCAAAATTCAGAGAAAGAAGGGAGGAAAAGCGTACCTAGAGTAATCCTTACCTTCGGGGTGTTCACCTGGCAGGTCTCGTCTCGATCTGCTTGGTGGTTGATCTGTACCGTTAGCCTCATCTTGGCATGCACGGTGTGAGGTGAAGTGTCTCTAACTCCATCCTCTATTGCAATCTGTTCTATCGCTGGCGCCTAACCTCGTCTCGGTCTGAACGGTGGCTGATCTATCCCGCTAGCCTCTCTCAGCCTGCGTAGTGTGAGGTGAAGTGTCTCTAACTTCATCCTCTGTTGCGATCTGTTCTATTACTGGTGCCCCGCTAACCTCGTCTCGGTCTACACGGTGGCTGATCTGTACCACTAGCCTCATCTTGGCATGCACTTGTGACGCGCGCCGAACCCAAACAACCCAGCAAGGGCCCTCCTTTGAATCCGCCATTGGGATTCGAGGTATGAAGGTTCGCGTCTTTTGATCATGGGCGCCATGAGACATCATCGGTATGCTCCTCTCAATAGAACATTGGGGAGAATAACCTAGCCTATTGACACCTAAAGGCACCTTTGAGGTATTTGGAGTCGCCACCCAATTTGCGTGAAATTGGGAAAAGGTTTCTCACCTCTATTGGTCTAAACCAGAGATATGGTGTCCGGAACTTCCCTCTTATTCATACTTTGGTTAAATATAAATGGATTTTTAACTTCTTAAAATTATATCTCTCATCTCACACGATCAATGCATTTAATTTAAATTGCGCATTTCAAGCACGTAAAGGAAGTAAATAAAAGCGATAAAGCAATAGATAGAGAAAGCGGTAAACACGCAAGCACGCAATTACAAGAGAAATAGGGACGGAATACAACCCCTATTGGAAGGAAATGAAGCTGTAAATGGGACAGAATACAATCCCCAAAAATAAATAAGTTTGCCTCAAAATTATTACAAGGGCCCAAAAAAGAAATGAACTTTGAATTTAAAACACTCACCCAAGATTAAAATAAAAGAACATACATAAATCGGGGCATTATTTAAGGAACGTTGGTTCCTTCGCACTTGTTCGAAATTTAGGAACATTGGTTCCTTCGTATTAATTTGAAGAGGGTTCGAAGAGTCATTTTTGATTGCTTGAATTAAAAAACCGGGATGAGTGATCCCATTTTTGTAGAAAAGTTGACTCTTCGTTTTAATTGTGACATTTTTATTGTCGGGCTAAAATAAGGGACATTGGTCCCGATTTTATTAGTGAAAATTCCAATTTAATTATAGAAATATTTTTGTGATTTTTTATCGCACGCGTGCACGAATAAAAATATATATTTACAAATAACACGACATAAAGAAAGGGTTAAGAAAGGTCTCACCGAACCGGAGTGACTCTCCACGCGTCACGACCCATCTGGGGAGTCGCGGGACGCTCACATGACCCGACTCAAGTCAATTCTCAGACAAAAATTAATATTAAAAATATTAGTGAATATTCAAAGTGAATTAATCAAACAAATAATAAATATAATAATAATAACAATGATAGCAATGCAACAAAATAAATCAAATTATCAACAGTAAATAACAATACAACAATAAATAAGGTAAATAGTAGACATAATAATCACAATAAAACCATATGATAATGATGATAATAATAATAATAATAATAATAATAATAATAATAATAATAATAATAATAATAATAATAATAATAATAATAATAATAATGGATGTAGAAAACGGAAAATAAGTTAATAACAACCACTATAATAGTAATAATAGTGATAATAGGATGGTGATAATGCAAACAATAACAATATATATACTAATGCAAATGAGGCAACGACATAGTAAAAATAATAATAATAATAATAATAATAATAATAAGAAGGAAAGAAAGAAGATAACGACAAATACCAAGAATAAAGCTAATAAAAAGAGAAACACAAATTAGACTACAAAATAATAATAATAATAATAATAATAATAATAATAGTAATAATAATAATAAGTATATTAACACATTTAAATGCTAAAAGTAAATAATAGACATGATAATAGTAACAAAAATAATTTTAACAACAATAAATAATGTACAAGAAAAATAAAAGAGAACAAGTCCAAGAATGTTTACCCTCAGAATTTTTAGATTGGGGAAACGGTGTCCCGATCGATTTTCCTTGTCGGATTTGTGGTGATAAACACTTGAAGAAAATGTAGAAATTAATATTTTGAAATAAAATCAGGAAAATATTTTGATGAAAATATTTTGGTGGATGATTTGAGCAAAAGGAAATTAATTTTCCAAGCCCAAATCACTCAATAAAATGGATTGTGTATTTTTTGAAGATCAAATCAAGATTAAAACTTGAGAAAGAAGAGAAAAAGAAAGCCAAAGAGCTAGTTGCTGGAAATAAATTGAGAGAGAAAAGCTTGGAATTAGTTGCCATCCAAAAATGAGGGGCAAAATCCCCATTTAATCTTGCCTTAGCCAAAAATGGCAAGGGACAAGATATCCTTTATTTTTAGTTAATCAAAAATATCATAAAATGGTGAAACCATAGAAATGTCAGATTGAGAAAATTCAGACTGAAAACAGCGAAAAAAATGGACAGGGGAAGACCAAGAGGTCGCGCGGAGAGGGCAAGGGCGTGCACGGCAGCAGCCTGTTGCGCGCGTGGTGCCCCCGTACCGCGCGCGGAGGGCAGCTGCCTCGCGCGCAGGGGGGGCGCCCGCCTCTCGCGCAGGGGGCATGCGCGCGAGGCGCCTGCCTTGCGCGCAGACGCCCCTGCGCGCTGGGGCAGCCTGCCGCGCTGCCGCAGGCGGCCTTCGCGACTTTTTTTTTTCTTTTTTTATTTTATTTTATTTTAAATTTTGACACAAAATTAATATATATATTTTTTTACTCCATTTTAATTTTAATTTCCCCAAAAATATATATTTTTAATTATTTTCCGAAAAACACATCTTTGACAAGGGAACGATCGATTCTCACATTTCTTGCCGAAAATCGGTCTTCTATTTCATCATCGGGTAATCCTGATCTTGGACCGCCCTGGGACCCGGTGTCTACAGCACTGTGTGTGGTGAAGTGTCTCTAACTCCATCCTCTGTTGCGATTTGTTCTATCGCTGATGCCCCGCTAACCTTATCCCGGCCTACACGGTGGCTGATCTGTACCGCTAGTCTGATCTTGGCATGCACGGTGTATGGTGAAGTGTCTCTAACTCCATCCTCTGTTGCTATATGTTCTATCGCTGGTGCCCCGCTAACCTCGTCTCGGTCTGCACGGTGGTTGGTCTGTACCGTTAGCCTCATCTCAGCCTGCACGGTGTGAGGTGAAGTGTCTCTAACTCCATCCTCTGTTGTGATCTATTCTATCGCTGATACCCCGCTAACCTCGTCCCGGTCTGCACAGTTGCTGATATGTACCGCTAGCCTCATCTTGGCATGCACGGTGTGTGGTGAAGTGTCTCTAACTCCATTCTCTGTTGCGATATGTTCTATCACTGATGCCCCGCTAATCTCGTCCCGGTCTACACAGTGGCTGATCTGTACCACTAGCCTCATCTTGGCATGCACGGTGTGTGGTGAAGTGTCCTCTGTACATATTCACCTGACTTTATGCTGGATACAGTGGCAACTAATGTTGAGCTCAATCCGTCCTTTAGACTATCCTTGCTCATGTGGTCTATTCGGACCTTTCACTCAGAATCACGTACATAATAACATATACAATAGATTGTGTGTGTGTATGGGATAATGTGTGTGAAATGTACATACAAAACTATATACATAAACACATGCAAAGGATTAATGTACAAGAACTGTGTGTGCATATCTATAAGTGTAAAAGACTGAATGCACGTGACATGCATGTGATATGCTAAAATAAATAGACCACATCCCAGGTGGTTAAGGGATTCATTGAGGGTACTGCTCGGCTGCCCGCATTGTCTGATGCTCCGAAAGATCTAGAAAAGCGTTGTCTTGACTTTACAGAGTCTGGCCCATAATTTTTTTTTAAAGGAGAACTGACCCGTACATATCTTTGCTCCCCGATCAATGAGCATTTTGCCCCCAGGACTAATAGTCATGATCTACATTATGCATTATCTGCCTAAAGGTGAAGTCATTCGGAATAATGCTGCCTTATCGCTCCAAGCGTCAAAAGTCATTATTTTAAATGTAGTGCGTCCCTTGTGGATTTTCGCACTAGCTTTTCTTAGCAGGAAATGTATCCCTTCAGGGATTTTCACATAAGCCTGTGCCAAATTTTTGCCTAGACTAGACCCAACCCAATCCAGCGGCTTTTATTCATTTCATTTTTTGAAGGACAGACTGCCTGTTCCTTGGTTTTCACCCTGCCCTTTGGCCTAACTTTTGCTTAGAGCGCCAATTACGGCTTTCATCTCTAATGGCCTCTTTTTTTTTATTTTTCTTTTCGAGACTCTCTTGTCTTTTCAGGTATGGCTGCAAGAAAAGTTAAAGCTACCATAAAAGCCCCTTCCTAGAGTAATCTGCAATTATTCTTTGAGGCATTTCTCTCTAGGCATCGATTGCATTCATGGCCTTCCTTGATGAATGTGTTGCTAGATTGGGTGAAGTAGCAGATGAGGATCGGGTTCTTTAGGACTTCATGAGGTTTCCTTTTACCTTACCACCCATTATGCTTGATAATTCAGAGGGATTAACAATATAGTGAGGCATCCCTATCTTTCTAAAGTGGACCTTTATCTTCGACTCTTTCCTCCAAACATCATGGCCTCTAGGCGAGCTGTCGGTGAAGACTATTATCCCTTCTATCGGGGGTTGGTCTTTCACTACCCCTAATGCACTGAAGAGGTAGGTGCTCAATCCTGTAATCAATAGCAAAACTCACCAACTTAGACATTCGGATGGCGAGAGCAGTAGCAGAGTGTAGCCATTTAGATTTCATACGTTCAACAATGAACAACATTTCTCTTTTTATAAGTGAACTAGAAAATAATGAACACATGTATTTGCAGAGATTGTGTACATTTCAATATGATTTCTCCACACATGATCATTATCTAACATCGATTCAAAACGCAAAACTATATCTAATCTCAGAGTATATCTTGTAAGCATCACACTCCTGTCTCCAATCAGCCCTCTCGAGTTTTCTTGATTGGATATTTTCTCTCAAGCCTCTAATTTTTGCCCAGGATGCCTTTTTTCAGTTTTCACCCTGACGAGGTGCCCAATTTTAGCAAGGCCGCCTTTTTTCGGTTTTCGACCTGCGGAGCTTTTATTCTCTTCTTTTGATCTTTAGTCTTTAGCCATGGACCCTGTTGAGTTCGTCAATGTCATCTTTATCACTGCCTGTTGCTGCTGTCTCGGATAACAACTTTTGAAGAACGAATGGACCCTCCTCACATCGGCCTGAACTTGCCTCATTTGTCCGGAACTCCTGGTCTCATTTGCTCGAAGACTGAACCTCCCTCTTTCATTTGGTACTTTCTGACCTCCCTCATGAATGGTCGAGCAGAGCATTTTCTAATAGATCCAGCTGTGGTAGTAATCCCATGATTCGTCCTTGCCTGTCGCGTTTAACTACCGCTGCCATTGTAGTGCCCCTTTCAGCTTCCAAGATTTAGGCTGTCTTAAAGGTTTGAACTTTACAACGATCGGCTGTGCTGCTTCTGCCCCCCTTGACTTTTGTAGAGGTTCCGACGATGATTCTTTAGCATCGAAGCACACAAGGCAATTTTTCTGCCCAACATTTATAATCATGAACAATCTTAGCCAGGATCCTCTTGACATTCTTGTTGGCAGATTCTACCGCCCCGTTGGTTTGAGGACGATACAGAGAAAACTTGTGATGAACAATACCATATTTCTTGAGTAACTTCCTCGTTTCGGTCATGAACCGGACCCCTTTGTCAGATACCACGTAGTGTGGGAGGCCATACCTACATATCAAATTTTCCTCAATGAATTTTGCCATATCTCGAGCATCAACTTTCTTGAAGGACTCAGCTTATACCCACTTGGTAGAATAGTCGATGGCGACAATGATGTATCTATGCCCATTGGAGGCCGTGGGGCGTATCTCTCCAATAATGTCAATCCCCCAAACTGCGAACAGCCAAGGTGACATCAAGTTATGCAATTCTGAAATGGTCAAGTGCTTTAAATCTGCATACTATTGGCAGAACTGACACTGCTTTAAATACTTCAAGCAATCGTTATCCATGGTGAGCCAGAAGAATCCTTATCTCATAATCTTTTTGGCCAATGTCACCCCGTTCATAGGGGTTCCGCATACACCGACGTGCGTTTCTTCCATTACCCTCTTGGCGTCTTTCTCATCCGAGCACCTCAATTGGATACTGTCAGCCTGTCGTTTGTACAACTTACGAATCATTCTCTGATTTTTCTTGGTGGCTTCTTTTGGAAACGTCGCATTTTCTGGGTAGTTCATAATGTCGTAGCACCACGGCCTCCCATCCGCTACTTCTGTTTCCATGACTGACTTAGATTTGAAGCTAGGTCTCTTAGAACTAGAAATCAAAACAGGTCTCATGCCTACTCCTTCTGGATTGTCCCACGTTGACACTAAAGTGGTGAGTGCATCAGCCAACTGATTTTTATCCCTCGGAACAAAATGGAATATGCGCACTTCAAACTGGCTACTAAAGTCTCTCGAGTGCTTAATGCACGGCATTAGCCTTTCTTCTTTACAAGCCCATTCACCTCGAATTTGATTAATTACCAAGGATGAATCACCAACACTTCCACATTCTTTGCCCCCAAGGCTATTGACGCTTCCAACCCAGAAGTACATGCTTCATACTCGGCCTCATTATTGGTGGCCCTGAATCTCAACTTCTTTGCTAAGGGAAGCTTCTCATCATCCGGGGTTGTCAGAATAACTCCTACTCCTGCTCCTTTGCTATTAACAGCCCCATCAAGGTGTAATTGCCAACCCTGAACTGCTATAGCTGCCTCATCCTCATCCGAAAAGTTGAACTCGTATGAGTCTCCTTGAATTGGGTGTTCTGCTAGGAATTCAGCCACTGCACGCCCTTTGATAGTTTTTCGAGTGATGTACTCTACATCAAATTCTTATAGCAGCAACGACCACATACCCATTTTGCAAAGTAAAGATGGGGCTTCCTGCAAGTATCTTAAGGGATTCTGCTTTGTTACTGCATGTACCTTGTAGGAATAAAAGTAACGTCTCAACTTCTCAGAGGTCCAGATTACCGCAAGGCAAATCTTTTTAACTTCTGTATACTTAACCTCATAAGCCAGGAACTTCTTGTTAAGGTAGTAAATAGCAAATTCCACTTTGAATCCGTCCTCCTGGGCCATTATGGCACCTACAGAACTATCTTCTATTGCCAAATACAAAATCAATGGTTTGACTGGCTGTGGCGGTCTCAACACCGGTGGATTCAGCCAATACTCTCTGATAGTATCGAAAGCCTTCTGACAACTTTCATGCCATACTACTGGTTTGTCTTTTCTCAGTAGTTTGAAGATCAGTTCGCAGATCGAAGTAAGCTTAGCAATAAAACTACTGACGTATTGCAACCTACGCAAAACGCTTCTCACACCCTTTTCCTTCTGCGGTATTGGCATCTCTCTGATGGCCCTAACCTTATTTGGGTCAATTTCAATTCCCCTCTGACTAACTACGTGTCCTAGGAGCTTCCCTGAGGTAACTCCAAAGATACACTTCTTAGTATTTAACCGCAGATTGTACTTGTTTATCCTCTGGAAGAACTTTTCCAAGGCTTCGAAATGACCTTCTCTAGTGGCCAACTTAATCATCATGTCATCCACATTTACCTCCACTTCTCTATGGATTAAGTCATTTATGATTTTTGTTGCCATCCTCTGATAAGTGGCTCCTGCGTTCTTCAAGCCAAAAGGCATCACCCTGTAAGCATATGTCCCCCACTTCGTGATGAAAGTCGTTTTGATCCTGTCAATTATCTTACTGAGGATCTGATTATAACCAACATAGCCATATACAAAACTGTACATTGCACAAGTGGTAGCACTATCAATGATCACATCAAAATGGGGTAAGAGGAAGTCATCCTTAGGACAAGCCTTGTTCAATTCCCGGTAGTCCACGCATACCCTCACCTTTCCGTTCTTCTTGGCCACAGGGACAACATTGGCTAACCACATGGGATATTGCAACTTAACTAGAAAATTTGGCTTTGATTTGCTGCTGAATCTCCTCTTTTACTTTATCTGCCCATTCGGGCCCAAGTCCCAACTTCCCGATCAATTCCTGGCATATCTTCGTAAGTCCAGGCAAAGACTTTTTTATATTATTTTTTTAATATTCTCTCAAATTTTTCTCGCTTCATGAGTTACATTAGATGCTATCAAGATTTTCTTTGGACTTTCCAAAGTTTCTAAGATTAAATAGAGTAGCATCAACTGAATCAATGTCAAATATGAATGAGTTATGATCATGATTATGCATAGTAAAATCATAAAAGACATAACATAGGTAAGCAAAAACGTTCATCTTATTAATGAAGCTAAAATGTCATTATTAAGCAGTTCAAAAATAAAAAGACTATTCTAAATAGCTAATTAACTCCCATTCTTGCCGACATAACTGTTGCAGCCGATGATCCATAATCAACTTTAGGGCCCGTCCTACCTTTCCACTTAGGCACTTAGTCTATCTTATTCTTTCCCTCTCGCTTTTCTAGGTCAGAGATCTGTTGGGAGTCAATCAGATCTCGAATTGCATGTCTCAAGGTCTTGCAATCATCTGTGGTATGCCCGGTGTGCTGGTGGAAGGCGCAATACTCATCCCCTTTATGATCGGGCTATCCCTGGCTTCTGGCGGGCCTAACTGGGAATGGCTATAATATCCCCTCCTTCATCAGCCTCTTGAGGACCCAGGACAAAGATCTGCCCAAATTCGAAAAATGCCTTTGCTTTACTTCCGTCATTGGCGTTCCTACCGTCTTTCCTTTTTCTAGGTCTGACAACAGTTCTTGGATGCGATCTTTCAGGTGACACAGTAGTCTGTTCTATGCCTAGAATACTGGTGATACACGCAGTACCAATCTGCCCTATGCCTAGGGTGTCCTTGACTTGGGGCAGGCCTGACCGGCATGGGTTGTAACTTCCCTTTCCTGACGAGACGGGTGAAGTGCCAGGATAATGACCTACCCAAAACAGTGAGGTAGGACTGAACGGCTCTAGTGGCTGGGACTTCTAAGGCCTTAGGATTAGCCTTACTATTGTCAAGGCCTCCCGAGCTTTCATTCTTTGGAGTACGCATAATTACAGGGTCTTCATCCTCTTCGAACATAATGCCATGTTCTAAAATAGGCCTCCTATTTTGTCCTTTCTCAACTGGTGAATCAAGTGACCTCTTACCTCTGGTCTCAGAAAGAAAAGGAGGTACTGGAGCCGTCGCTGTTCAAGCCTTCTCGATCGTGGCCGACTTCACTTGGTTGATAGCTGTTGCCGTAAGCTGAGATTGGAGGACCAGTGTCATGACATCCATTCTTTCTTTGATCACAACCAGAATCCTATTTTCCAGCTCTTCAAACCTTTTATATATCTCCTGGGCAATTAGGGCGCAAGTCTCTTCTGTCAATTGTGAAGGGCCAGCCATTTTTTATTCATTCAAATGCTTTGGTAATGATGCTAGGTCTCTGTCGGCCAATCCAAACTCTGATCATTCCTCGGACGGCTATCGGGATCCCTAAACTACCCAAGCAAATGGTCTACGGTGGCTAAAAGGCAAAGAGTTAGAATGATGCATGAGTAATATGTAATGCATTGTCGTGCTGTACAATAAATAGTATACAATGGTTAAAAGAGATTATAATGGTACATGTAAGACATATGAAAATTTATACACAGGATAATATGTACATGTAATAATTATTTGCAAAGAATAAGATGTATGCATAGGGAGAAAATAAAAATTTTATGCATGAATAACATGAATATGCAATGCATCATCCAGAAGCACATACAAGCAGATAGATCATTCCAACCTTATTGCCCCCACACACGAGGTCATGCGGTCTCTATCTTAGGTGGGTTTGATCAATAGCAGGGAACCCGATGGACGCGCATGGTTCTCAGTGAAAAATTAGCAGCATAACACTCCTGTACTAATGCACAAGCACATGAATAATGATCTTTATGTATTTAGATAGTCCGAATACATTGACATGGCCCTACCGGGGCATGAAAGCAATACATAAGGATCCATACAGTAGGCACAGTATTACGGTTCATATCACCTACGGGAAGTATCTATGGCCATTACATGAGCTTTAGTCAAGGGTGGTGTTACTTTAGGGCTACCCAAGCATGATCCCTGCCGACAGGTCTAGCTCATCACGAGCGTAATGACCGATCTTGTCACCATTTGATATACCATATGGTATGAGGCTTGGGCTGGTGGTTATCCTTAACACTTTCCTACATTGAATGAACATAGGGTCGTGCTTCGGGAATGCACCGGAGCTGATAGAGGGATCAAACTAACATAATCTAAGGCTCTAAAGAGATGTAATGCAAATTTGAGAGAAAGCGAATTTATAAGCTCAAACTTAATTATAAATTTTAATCAAGGTATTTTCAAATCAAAGTCTCGAATATCTCCCCAATGGAGTCGCCACTATGACGCGCGCCGAACCCCGTGGGCGCCCCTGGACCGCTCACTTGAGGGCGATCGGACAAGTGAGGTTCGTTTACAACTTGTGACGAATTGCAAGTGCGTTTATTTTGGGCAACAAAGAGGTTTCATGAAGTCGCCACCTAATAAAACATTGGGAAAGTTCCTTTGGCCTCGGAGAGCCTAAGACAGCGTAAGTATCCATTTTAGGCCAACCAAAAGGGGTCTTGGAGAATGAACTTCTCTCCCTTGGAGCCTAGGATTTTTAATTAGGTCTTTTGGTGGGACACAAGAGGTGTCTTGGAGATCCCATTGAAATGGGTCTCTCGCCTCGTTGAGCCCAAAGACCAAAAATGGGCTCGGGACTTCTCATCTATTTCTACCTTGATTAATTTTACAATTAAACCTTGAGCTTATTAATTTGCTTTCTCTCCACACAATGCAATTTAATTTAGGTGCAATTATCCGTGTTGAAAGTGATAAATAAATAAAATAAAGAAAAACATTTAAAATGAAATACAATAACACTAGGAGCGGAATACAACTCCCATTTTAAAAGTGCAAACCATACATAAAACTGGGGAATTAATTATGAGGACATTGGTCCTTGACTTTGATTATTATAAAAACAATTTTCGATGATAAATTCATTGGATAAGAAAAATAGGCCATTGGTCCTTGGCTTTGTTAAAAATCCCAATTAATTACTATAAAACATTTGTTTATTTTTATTTGCGTGAGATAAAATAATCTGTATATAATGAAGACTAAGAATAAATAAATAAAAAAATAAACAAATTAAAGAATAAAGTTACAAAATTAAACCAAAAGAGATTCTCCTGGGGTGTGAACAGTGACCATTGTCTCAAGTTCAACTCGCCAAAAAAAACAAGAAAATGACATTTCACAAAAATAATAAAATATGTTAGTATAAAAAAAAATCCAAAATTAACCAGAAACCAAGATAAAGTTATAAGATTAATAAATAATAAAAATCAAGTAAGGTTAAGAAAAATATGAAAATAACTAAATAAATTAAACAGAACGCGTGTCTAGAATATTTACCCTCAGATTTTACCTTTTTGGATGAAAATTTGGTTGGATTTGGTCCCACGCGTTTCACGAGAAGAAAACAAAACCAATGAGATTTATTAAACCTTTTGAATTGAAAATCGGATTTTTCTTTATAAGGGTAAATGAGAATTTTTCCATCCTGTAAAAAGTGTGAAATTTTTGCTTTTATAGAAAAATACGACCGACGCGCGCCTGACCTACCGACGGGCACATGCCAACGGACACGTGTTCATTAGTTTGGACACATGGCCGTCGGCAAACTCACAGACGGCCCGTCCCTCATGGCAAGTGAGACGGGCTACCGCTATGACCGACGGATGCCCTGCGACCGACAATCTTACCGTCCGTGGAAGAAAACTCAAAATTTAAGTCAAAATTATCCCGATTTTCCGCTTCTTTCTACCGCAAATAAAAACCTTTAATTCTCGTGAACTCAAAGGACCGAAATCTCCGAATTTCATCCATCTATTCGGAACTAGGCATTGATTTCTTCATCGGGTAATCTCTAATCTGGATCGCCTCGGGACACGGTGCTTACACCTAGGTTGCTAAGATGGATTTTGATGTTATAAGAGTGATCATTTATCTAGGTTGAACTAAGGTGATTTGAAAGATAGTAATGATGGAGTGCCCATTGATGAAGCCTTCCATGGTGAACATCTCTTTAGTGTAGTTTCTAGGAACATTCCATGGTTTACTAACATTGCAAATTATTTGGTGAGTGGTGTGCTTCCCTATGGTCTAGATTATAGGCAAAGGAAGAAATTCCTTCATGATGTGAAATTTTATTATTAGGAAGAACCTTGCTATATAGGAGGTGTGATGATGGATTGATTAGGAGGTGTATTTGTTGCACCTCGCTTTCCCCCCGGTAGTTTGAGCCATGCTTGTCTGTGTGTTTGTGAGAGTTATGGCATGTGATGTCTTAGTTTAGGCCATATTGCATGAGTTATGGGCTTAGGTGATAGTATTATGTGTGGAGGTTGTGAGTGGTCAAGTTCCACCAAATCACAAGAGGACAAGCGCCTAGGGTTGGAAAGGGGTATATAAGGCAAGGGAAGGGAAAAGAAGAGCAGCATTTTTGCCCTAACTCTTATGTCCTCTTTTCTTCGCCGCTGCCTCCTTCTCCTTCATTTCTTCTTTCTCCTTGCTCCATCTTGTGATCTCTTCCTTTGGTCGAGCTTTTAGTGAAAATTGATCAGCTCAAGAGTTGTTTCGTTATGATCTATTGGGATTTTTCTTCTTCTTCTCCTTTTCTCTTGATCTTGTTGCGTGTTTTCTTGATCTACAGTTTGCATTTGTGTGATTTCTGGGTTTCCTATTTAGAAGAGCCTCCTCGTGATCCTAAAGGGAAAGAGAAGGCTATCGGGAGTGGAGATCGCAGCTAAGAGCTTAGGATTTTTACAGGTTTGGGAATTTATGTGTTTCGGATGCATGTTTCTTGGTTTTGTACGTCTTTGGTTGATTTCTAAGAATCTATTGTTATTGAGGTTTCTGTGAGTAATGTTTTGAGTTTTGGTGGACTAAAGTTGTTTTGTGATGCTTGTTGCGATGAGAATGCTCACTCCGAGGCAAGCTGGTTTTGGTTGGATTCTGGGTTTTGAAGTGTTCTACAAACTTAGAACGTAACTCTATTACAAGCGTGCCAATGAGCACGAGCGTAATGAGGATTGGTGATTCCAAGTCCTAATCGAGCGCTTTGCTGTTGAACGGGAGATAAGCATTTCTATCCGGGCTTCTATCTGCCGATCGATAGTACAGCAAGCACTCTATTGCATTCCGATCGGGATGTTGTGTGGCTCTCCGTTTGGGGAAGTTACGTAGCATCACTATTGTGGTGTTACAGTTCTTTGGTATGAGAGCTAGGTTTAGGCGTTTTCTGGGTGTTATTGTGTATAGGTGTATGCTTAGGACTTTGTTGGCCGATGTGGTTGTCATTGTGTTTCTTTGTTAGATGGCTTCCGATTCTGTGCGTGGGTCGATAGAGGGGTCGGCTGAAAGTGTCAACCCTCCAGCACTAGATCCGTCTGTGTCTATGTCAGCTCAACCAGCTAGGGTCCAGACTGAGGCCGCAGCCATGCCCTTTGAGGCAATGTTGAAGATCTCTCAGGATATGGCTCGCGCTTTAGAGAGAGTGGCCGCTCCGAGAGCCCCTCTAGAGATTATGAGAAGAGTTGGGGCAGAGGACTTCTATGGGACTAGTTTGGATGAATCTGAGTATGCCAAGAAGTGGATAGAAAAAGTGGAGCATACTCTAGTGGACATTATCTTTGTCATTACCACTATTATCACTAATCAATGTGTTTACCTTTATCATTACTCTGCAATTCGTTATTCGCTAACATACCATTAACAATTTCACTACCACTTACATTGTTAAGCTTTACACTTATCGATTTCACCGTCTTTTGCACTGTTACTCTGCGCACTTATCATTTTCACTATCATTTACACTGTTAACCATTCAGCCTACACTAGAGTTTTCATTTCAATATTTTTTAATTTCATCTAATCACATTTATACACTATATTAAGTCCATGGATTATGAATATCACGTTAGATTTAATTAAACATTCCTAAATCTTATTTTCACATTTAGACATAACCTAAAACATGTATAAAATCAATGGAAAAGGAAGGATAATATATCCACTCACATTAGATTCTTGTTCTCCACATCATAAACATGCTTCCCATGCCATAACTCTTTAAAACTCCATCATTTCCTTTAATTCCCTAATGTGGCCGAATTCAAAAATCCACATAACTTTAAAATCAAGCTTCCAATATGAAATCTAACATCATAAATGTGTTCTACACCCTCAAAAGCCCCCATAGGGACCAATAAACTAAATTAAAAACCCTTGAATTACATACCTCAACTCTTGGCGTAAACTTTGCACACTTGATTTCCTCAACTTCCAGTGCTCCAAATGGAGTCCAACAACTTCTATATGATTGTAGAGGAGCTAAAATTTGTCTAGGATGTTGAATTTTGGGGAAAGATTGGAGAAATGACAAAGAAAAATGGAGGAGAAGTGTAGAAAAATCATTTGGTTTTGAAGAAGAAGGATAAGGTCAGTTTTGGCTGGATTTCTCTAGAGAAATCAAGCCTCCTCTCTTCTTATATAGCCCTGAAATTAACCAAACCGGTCCAACCGAGGTGGTCCAACCAATTTAAACCAATATTTTGGTTTTTCCGTTCAATTGCACTTTTCCAAAGCATCTATATCTTCCTCTCATTATTTTCACTTCTAACCAATTCCATTGATATTAAAACATAAAATATATGCTCCCTTAAAATTTTTCGTTCAATCGAAGTCCATTTGTACCTCGGTTAACTTAAACCGGTCCAATTCGATCAATTTTTCTTCTACCGTATAATACAACACTAAAGTTGTCAAAATTCACAGCTAACACTTCTATTGTCTTGTTCTATACACTCAACATCCATTAGGCCTCATTCACTATTTGTAACCCCTCAGTCAAGCATCAATCAAACTCTGATTCAAATTAAACCGAACCGGAGGCCAACTTCAAAATGTCTTTCGGAGGTCAATTTGACTCTGTTTTCAGCTCAAATTTCACAACAATACATACACAATAACATAACAATACATTAACGCATAAATTACCTACCCATTCCATAGCTTTCCCCAACTACGCTCATTTACATGCCATGCAAATCCTTCGGTCCTTGTTGTTTCTCAATCTTCAATGGCTTCAGCCACTTCTAACTATTATAACCTGTGCACATTTAACACACTGCACGCTGAGCATTAAAATGCTCAGTGGCGGAGACTTATCCTAAGATTTCCATGCTACTCCTACATACTTGATCACTTAATTCTTTTTCTGTATTTAGTTTATGGAGGTGATGATTTCTAGGTCTTTTTAAACAGTTTATAACATACTTTAATGGCGTTCACTAACCGTATCTTTGTCATTACCACTATTATCACTAATCAATGTCTTTACATTTATCATTACTCTGTAATTCGTTATTCGCTAACATACCATTAACAATTTCACTATCACTTACACTGTTAACCTTTACACTTATCGATTTCACCGTTATTTGCACTGTTACTCTACGCACTTATCATTTTCACTATGATTTACAATGTTAACTATTCGGCCTACAATAGAGTTTTCATTCTAATATGTTTTAATGTCATCTAATCATATTTATACACTATATTAAGTCCATGGATTATGAATATCACGTTAGATGTAATTAAACATGCCTAAATCTCATTTTTACAGTTAGACATAACCTAAAATATGTATAAAATCAATGGAAAAGGAAGGATAATGTATCCACTCAACTTAAATTCTTGTTCTCCACATCATAAACATGCTTCCCATGCCATAACTCCTTAAAACTCCATAATTTCCTTTAATTCCCTAAGGTGGTCGAATTCGAAATTCCACATTTCTTTAAAAACAAGCTTCCAATATGAAATCTAACATCATAATGTGTTTTACACCGTCAAAAACCCCCACAGGGACCAATAAACTAAATTAAAAACCCTTAAGTCACATACCTCAAATCTTGACATAAACTTTGCACACTTGATTTCCTCAACTTCTGGTGCTCCAAAAGGACTCCAATAACTTATATATGATTGTAGAGGAGCTTAAATTTTTTGAGGACATTTAATTTTAAGGAAAGATTGGAGAAATGAAGAAGAAAAATGGAGGAGAAGTGAAGAAAAACCATTCGGTTTTGAAGAAGAAGAAGGAGGTCGGTTTTGGATGGATTTTTCTAGAGAAATATGGCCTCCGCTCTACTTATATACCCCTAAAATGAACCGAATTGGTCCAACCGAGGTGGTCCAACTGATTTAAACAAAAATTTTGATTTTTCGGTTCAATTGCACTTTTCCAAAAAATCTAAATGTTTCTCTCATTGTTTTCACTTATAACCAATTCATTGATCTTATAACATCAAAAATAGGCTCCCTTCAAATTTTCATCTCAATCGAAGTCCATTTGGGCCTCGGTTAACTTAAACTAGTCCGATTCGATCAATTTTTCTTCTACCAAGGGTCGTCGCCGGATTCCGGTCAACATGACTTTTGTGCAATAATGTTAAAAGTTCAGTGACATTTAAGTAAGAAAAAAAAAGTCGGTTACTTTTGCGCGATAAGTGATAAGTTGAGTGACCATGAGTGAAATTGACCCCAGTAGTAACTCATATATGGTTCACATACATTTTCTGGCCGGTCATAACACCACTTACCTGATACCACATAATATGTCCATTATGCATTAATTCATGTCAAACATTAATAATTTATCAATAATAATATAAATAATGCATATCCCCATCAAATTATAATCACAAGATGCACATTACTTGCACCTTAACCTACCAATAATATACACTCACAATTTCTCATAATGTACTAAGTTAACAGTCAATTACTTGTTTAATAACTATTTCCTAATTGGCTAGGTTAATCACTCTGATATCCATAGATACCTTTAAACTAGTATCTGAAGATACTAAATAATAAATCGCATTTATACCTGTAGGTACATAAATAATCAATCGTGTTTGTCCCCGTAGGTATATAAATAATCAATGGCATTTGTACTCGTAGGTACATAAACAATTAATCGCATTTGTACCCGTAGGTACATAAATAATCAATCGCATTTGGTATCCGTAGATACAATGAAATAAAGATACACAATCACTCACTTTTGGGAAACCCAATCCAGGATTACCCTTGACCCAAATGGGGCCGGTTAATAAAATCAATCGCTTTTGGCTGCAGCACTTAAGACCCTATACGCATGCCTATCTATCCACCACTCGACTTGCAGGCTAGACAACTGGCTCAAATATTTTAATCAAATTCACATGATATAAGCATTCATGAAACTACATTAAACAAATATTGATTAGCTCTTTTCACTATTCACTTCCACACGTATATATCTCATTATCAATCTCACACTTCATCATTCTTACACATTGCATATACACATATATAGGCATATGCTCACTTGAACTGTCACATTATTAGACTTTATGCTAATAAGCAAGTTATAAGTTCAAGGTTAAGAGTCACACCAATACACCAACATTAGCTAACATCCCAAAATATGATATCTTGTATACACACATATATGAGTTACCCTACGAGCTCATACTTCATTATGCTCAATTTCACATGGATCATATATATATACTTGTTATTTTCCATACAACTACATTAAACTTTAACATGTCATATAATATTATACACACACGTGTGATTTACTAACAAATACACACACTTCCGTATACATACATATATATGGACACATGTTTACATGTGTTGCCATGTTATTAGTCTTTATATAAACAAGCAATCCATAACTCACTTCATTATTTAAACTCTCATTTTAATAGTACACACATATGTACTCATTAATTCTTGATAACTTTGTTAAGGTTTAACTTTTCATTTATATCATACACATGTATAATTCATTCATCACTTATTCAACCCACTTACACATCTATAAATTTCATATGCATATTAGTTCATTCATATTAAGTCAATCATATAGTCCTCACAATACCCAAAAGTGTCATGCTCGCGGCGTGTGTCATGCTCACGACAGATTCAAACCTTCCCATCTGTCACGCTCACGAAAGAGCCTAAACTTTGTGTTCAAGGCTCCACTTATACACACCCATAGCTCATGCACTTTGTCACAATCATATAAGACTTCAATAACTCATCCAAACATTGTGTACTGTCATTATGGACTTCTAATTATATTTTCATCTGCACACACACACACACACACACATATTAACATTACAATGGTAGAAATTTCATTACAATAGGACTATAATCAAGGTGTTACAACTAATAAAACACCACTTATTTCTAAGGCCCCTCTATAATGTTTAGTTACACTTTAAATACATTAGTAAGTATTCATTCATTCATTACAAGATCTTAAACATGTGTTGCATAAATTTCGAAAAGTTTTGATGAAGTTCGGGTGTGTTTTGGAAGGAAAAACACACCAAAATGCACATACTAGAGAAGGGTAAAGGTGGGGAATGATTCATACTAACCATGGGATCACAAAGAATAAGAAAGTCCCTCATTAAGATTGTTCTATCATGCTCACGACACCTGTCATGCTCGCGACAGTAGGCTCCAACAGGTGCCCTACGAGACTGCTTTCCTCCTCTAACTAGATCTGCCAAAAGAAACATCTAAATATTATTTTTAGGAAAAATATCCTTCTTAATAATTGTTACTTATGATGTTATATTTTAAATGGGACAAATTACAAGTGATTCAAAATTATAAAATGTGAGATATGAGCTAAACAATCTATACTGTTCCGATGAACCCTCTAAATTAGAGATAACTCGGTTTTTGCCCATTTTAGGGGTCTTAAAGCAAGAATATTTTCATGGTTATTTTATGACATTTAAAGGATACGTCTTATATTATTAATGGCTTTAGTTTCATTCAATTTGAAATTTTATAACTTGACTTAGGACAAAAACAATCAACGAAGGTCCAACTAAATTTGGGCAGAGTTTCCTTTAAAAACTCAACATGCCCAAATTATCAAATCTACCCAAATCTATCACGACAATATCATCACAAATATTTCATGTATACTTCAAAACAAGAAATCAAACATCAAAATTACAAAAATGCACAATTATTCCCAAACCTCAAGTTCCTTAGCTCTAATGTGCTCACTTTGCACCTTGATCAACAATCTTCCTCTTTCCCTTATCTTATCTAATAGACACAACAACATGCACAATCAAATTCCAAAATTAAGAACCAAGGAAATAAAAATCACATTTATCGAAAATACAGAATAAGAAGGAGTAGAAGAAGAAGAACCAAGTTGAGTAAATCACTTACCTTATAAGATGATAAAACACACACATGCAAACCCCTTTTAGACTCACAATGCAGTAAAAATTTCAGTTAAGGAACTTAAGAAGAAGGGAAAATGAAATGAAGCGGAAGAAGGATATACAGAAGCGTGAGTGAAAGAGCAAAGAGAGAAGAAAGAGGAAAAAGAGAGAAGGGATGGGTGGAGAGGGAAGAGGCAACTGCCCAAAGCAGCCTATGGGTGAGATTATCTCTCTTACATGCATGGTCCTAGTTGGCAAAGTAGAAAAGACACATGGGTCCCACAATTCAGTCCCACTAATAGAATCTAACTTTTCTTAAGCTTAATTAAATCCCATTATATACTAATCAACCTAATTAACACTTACTCATGCTCTTTTACATTTTGGTCACTTAAACAAATTTCATTTATGCAATTCAAGTCCTTAATTCACTTACTTGCAAGTTGTGATTTTTTTTTAGCAATCTTCAAATTAAATTTATCCAATTACACTTATGTCAAAGTTAGGAATCCCAACACTCCAGTTACCCTAGTTAAGCCAAAATACTACTAGGGTAGATTTCGGATCGTTATAACTCTCACTTCCTAAAAATAATTTCGTCCGCGAAATTTAAACCTGGTCCATCAATAGAGGATACTTAACTTCCTCTATCGAGGCTCTTCCAAAAAATTTTATCACTGCTCAGAACCAAAACACATATGCTTTATATATAAACATCTTTACCTTTATTCTCTTACTGTACGACCTTGACACATCAGTTCTATGAAATACACTTGTTACTTCTTTCACTCATATTGTTCATTCTTCATTCAGAATCTTATTCACGTTCTCTTATCTTCTTATCTTGGGTTGTTCATACTTTACACTTCCATTAATAAACACTTTACTCCTCCTTAATAGTCCTCTTTCCATTACCAAACACTTTAGGTACATCCTGTCAGCTTTTCTCCTCAAATAAAACACATACACAAATGTTTTTCACGCATGATCAAGGGATGTGAATGAATATATATGATGATATGTATGCAAAATGATGTAAAAATGCAGTTTATGCGATAATAATGCACCTTTCCCATCCCCATGTTTCTATATGCTCATGTTCAAATGATTTCAATGAGATAGCTGACAGGCGTACAAAGTGTTACCACTTTCCTTTACATTCCATATTCTTATTAATTTTATAACCATCCATACCTAGGACTTATTCAAATTCATGGGATAGCACTTCAGTTAGATTAATAGATAACTCTTCACTTTGAATCACTTAGAAATAGTTCTCATACGCATTATACACATTTACATTATGTCCCGAAGGATGAATCACATACGCATCATAATCAAAATAATCAGTACACACTATGACACGTAAATCTTAAGGAAGTAGAAAAGTACCAGCTATAACTTTCGGTCTTTCCTGGCCCTCTCTCGCCTCCTTAGAAAGATCTTATACTGGAACCATTTGTAGACACCGAGTCCTGAGGCAGTCTAGATCAGAGTTACCCGATGAAGATATCAAGGTCTGTTTCTAGACAAATGGATGAAGGTTATGAGTTTTTATTCTCCAATTTTACAAGGATTGAAGATTTCGGGGAATCAGGGTGAGTTAATATCTTGGAAATTGGGTTTTGCTCCACCGATGGGCATACCATCAGTACAAGTGACGCCCATCGCTCGCGTGAGAGACGTATCTCTGGTAATGATCGCTGGCTGTCACTCACTTGCGGAGCCCCATCTCTCGCGGGAGTGACGCCCGTTGCTCACGTGAGAGAGCCATCGCTCACGACAAGCGCAGACGGTCGCTCACCCGCGAGAGCCCATCTCTCGCGAGATTGACACCTATCACTAGCATGAGAGACCCATCTCTCGCGACGAGCGCCGGCTATCGCTCAGCCGCTAGATCCCATTTCCCATGTGGAGGAACACCCGTCGCTCATTCGACAGATGCCTGTCGCTCGCAGTTTCGCCCCTTGAGAGGGGCCCACCAACCAAAAGACCAGGCATGCCCCCGTCAGCGATGCCTGTCGGTCGATGATCTGACGTTGTTTGAGCAGGATTTTTAACGAGATCTCCTAATATTTCCAACATTTTCCCAAAATCTTTTAAATCTTTTTTAATATTTTCAAATCAAGGATTTGATTTTGAGAATATTCTTAAAATCATTCGGTTTTGATCTTGATTTTAAAAATCTTTTTCAAATTTAAATTTATTTGAATTTTCTTCCTAAACCTATAAATAGGGGTTGGGAGCTCATTGTTCGAGGGAGAATTTAGGAGGATTTTGACCAAAAAGGAGGATTTTAGTTATTTTTATTACAGGAAAATTTTCTTACAAAAGTTCTCTTACTTTTATTTTTTCGAAAAATCATCATTAAAAATTCTTTCTATTTAGGCAAAACCGAGGGAACGACACTAATCTGTTTTTATCGAGTCCAGCCATTTTAGCATTCACAGCTGCTATCAAAATATCGAGAAAGAAAAATATAATTTTCTTCTCTTTATTTGTTTTCGAAAAAACAATTTTTGTAGTTAAAAAATCTTCTGAAAATCACACATTGCGAACCAATCCTTGTAGAGTTGGAGGAACCGAAATCGCACAACATTCACCTTCAAAGGTAAAAATCCGAGGGTAAATATTCTGGATTTGTCATTTTCGTATTTAATCATCTCGTAATAATTTTACACACAAAAATCTCATTTATTTAAAATAAAATTAGTTTTTATTTGATTTTTTGCATTTTTTTCAAAGTCTGATGTGACCGACGGGCAGAGAGTCCAGCAACGGCCGTCGCTCACACAAGCGATGGGCCATCGATGGATGCTACCTTTGCCCACCGGTCAACCCAGGGACGCCCGTCGCTAGAGTGTCTTGGGCCGTTTCTCACCATTTTTTCTTTCTTTCTATTTTACTTGTTTTCCCATCCTTTTTCGTGGTAATTTCTCATGGATTTTCCTTGTTATTTAATTTCTCACACCTTATTTTATGCTTAATTTTGGCACTAACATGATTTTTTATTTTGTGAGTTTTATTTGACTTATTTGATGAATTGGGGTTGTTGAAATGGCGATCGCCACGGTGATCCAAGAATCTTCATCTGGGTCCATTCTTTTAACTTTACTCCATTTCTTTTACTTTATATATTATTATTATAAATATTGTTTTCATCCTACTAATATGAAAATGGTTAAAAATTTATAGTAATTAAATTGGAGTTTTCATTAATAAATTAAGGACCAATGTCCTATTTTTTCGGCAAATAAAATTGACACCTTAAAATTGTTTTGTAATAAATATGTATGCGATAACCAATGTCCTTATCTTCAATGTATATCCCAATTTATGTATGAATCGCATGCTGCTTACAATGGGGGTTGTATTCCGCCCCTAGTTTTATTGTAATTTATTTTCATGTACTTTATTTTAATTACACTCCCGCTTACCGCTTCCCTTGTATGGCCAACTTGCACTTTATTTAATTGCATTAGATCGAATGAGAAATAGGATGAAACGTTAAATTCAAAACTCAATTATAACATTAATCAAGCTATGAATAAATGGGAAGTCCTGAACCTTCTCTGGTCTTAGGTTCAACGAGGTTAGAGGACCATCTTAATATTTCATTAGGATGGGGTCTCCAAAATATCTCTTGTTACCCAAGAAAGGCCCGATTTACATAGTCCTAGGCTCCATGAGATTAGAGGACCATCCCAATGTTCTATTGGGGTGGGACCTCCAAAATATCTCTGGCCTTCCCAAAATGGATGTACATGCACTGTCTTAGGCTCACTGAGGCTAGACGACCTTTCCCAATGTTCTATTGGGTGGCGACTCCAAGAAACCTCCTTGTTGCCCAAAATAGACGCACTTGTAATTCCTTACAAGCTTTTATGAACCTCTCCCGAATGCCCTAAAAGCGGGCTTTCGGGGCCTCCCGGGATTCAGCACGTGTTATAATGGCGACTCCGCTAGGGACTTACTTTGAGACTTCACTTTGAAAGTACCTTGATTAAAACATATGATTGAGTTTTAATTTAAAAATTTCATCTTTTTTAGAAATTTGCATTGCATCTCATTAGAGCCCTAGATTTATGCTAGTTTGGTCCCACTTATAACCTCGGTGCATTCCTAAAGCACGACCCTATGTTCACTCAATGTTTGGAAGTGTTAAGGATAATCACCAGCACAAGCCTCGTACCGTTTGGTATATTAAATGGAGACCCGACCAGACGTTACGCTCGTAATGAGTTAGACCCATTGGCAGGGGCCATGCTTGGGTAGACCTAAAGTATCATCACCCTGTCCAAAGCTCATGTAATGGCAATAGATACTTCCCCTAGGTGGTATGAACCATAATACTATGCTTGTTGTATGGATTATTTTGTATTGGACAAACCTAGATAACTTGATTGGTCACCTGATCAAAGGTTGTTATGCCCCGATAGGCCCATGTCAATTTATTCGGACTACCTAAATACACAATGATCACAACCCATATGTTTGTCCATTAGTTAGGAGAGGTTATGCTATCGGTTTTTCGCCGTCCACCATGCGTGTTCATCGAGTTCCCTGTTAACCCATGAACCAAGCTCACCTAAGAAAGAGACTATAGCCTTGTATGTAGGAGTAACAAGATTTGAAGGACCTATGTGCTTGCATGTGATTTGTGGATGCTGCATAGCACAACCATGCATTATTTGTCATCCATGCATCATCCTAATGACTATGTATTACATCCATCATAGCTCAGCCCAAGTGGTCTAAAGGTGTCGACGAGCGAATAATCAGTAATCCTTGTTTTTGTTGAAACGTTAGAAGAGGGAGAAGAGGAGAAAAGGGCAGTGTACACGAACTTACAGGCTCTGAGGTACATGCACAGGGTGATCTCTAGTTCTTACCTAGGACGGGTAGGTAATCTTGGGTCAGTGAATAGGGCGGAGATTTGGAGCCTTTGGGCGATGGTAGCGGGTTATCACCTTAACATTATCCACGAGATTGTGGCTAACTTGGTCAGAGTATCACGGTGAGTAGCCCCTACAGTGTTTGCAGGAGGAGTGGTGACAAGGTTGCTACTGTAGTTGGGAGCTCTTTCGGATATTCTTGGGCCCGCATTAGAGGAGAGTATCTATATGGATGCACCGGTGGCCCTGACCATGGGGATTCTTACCCAGGTGACAGGCCAAGCTAAGGAGCACTGGTTACTATCCATACAAGAGACCAGGAATGCATTCAGCCTCCCTTCGCTCCCGCCAGCAGAGGAGGGGTATCAGGAGGAGCAGCCTCCACAGTAGCAGGGGTATCAAGAGGGGCAACCTCCACACCAGCCGGTGTATCAGGAGGAATAGCCTCCACAGTAGCAGGGGTATCAGGAGGGGCAGCCTCCACAGCAGCCAGTAGAGGAGGAGCAGCCGCAGACTCCTTTCAACATGGGTATAGAATTCAGTATGGACGAGTTGTTGGTCACTCCTCCAGCACAGAGAGTACAAAGTCCAACTCCTCCTCTTCTAACACGAGTGCAGAGGTCAGTGGCCCGGGATACTGAGAGGTTCCACCCTTATAGTAGAGCAGGGCATCCGAGGGCATCTACCTCCACGGTACCGCCTCCAGAACAGATGACAGAGCAGGTACCTCTCGCACCACCACCATCGTCCCAGCCAGCCCAGCCGGATGTAGTGGCAGTTATGACTTTTATACTTGCCTCCATAGAGCACAGATAGGAGGAGAGGGACCGAGTTCTATTAGAGTGGATTGGTTGATACAAGGAGCAAGATCCACTGATACTAGAGCAGCTAGGCCAATAGCAGAGGGTCAGAGAGGACCAAGGGAGGCTCATTGAGGAGCTGAGGCAGAGTCTAGTCGCCTCCCATCATGCTACAGCTCAGAGGGTTGACACTGCAGTTCAAATGGTGGATGAGTCCGTCAGTGCCCTCAGGTTCAGGATAGAGGTGTTAGAGGGTGCCATACCGCCTATCTCCGTGTCCATCAGAGAGTTTCGAGAGCAGACGGAGACTAGGCTCGAGGGCATATGAGATGCAGCCGGGGACCAAACTTTGAGACTATCGAGAGGCTTTATAGAGCTTGGTGGCATAGTCAGAGACACCTTAGTGTTCCTCGGGGTTTGAGCTCAGCCTTTCCCGGATAGATATGCCTATGTCGAGTTCCAGCAGACCGCTCAAGTAGTAGTGCAGCTAGTGTCCTCACCAGTAGTCGTCTCGCCTCGTCTTCAGCCAGAGGTTAGACCCTTAGCACCTCCCAGCCATCCCTCTACCTCCAAAGTAGGACCGTCCGCATCATCATCTCGAAGTCAGCCAATGCATGTGTTTAATGACGAGGAGGACCTGAAGGTGCCTTCGGATTACTGCCCTCTCTAGTTTGTTCAGGGAGTTTTTTTTTCTTGTATTTGTATATGATTGTACAAAATTTGTATTTTATTATTTGAAACTTACATTTACATTTTGCTAAATTTATATTCCATTTTGTATATTTACATCATGATTAACATCTTACTTATATTGTCCGAACGTTTGATAACACGAATAAGTAAGAAGGAGGAAATAAAAGACAACATAAAAACTGTTTATGAAATTACAAGACAAATTGATTTACAATTAATTATGAAAATTCTGCATAACCACAGGAACATGGCTTCATGTCCGCTTGAGGATGGTCGATAGTCATACTTTGCTAACCAGATGGTGGTCAGCAAATCAAGAGTCATGCATCGCAAAACTGAGTTGTAGTTTGATAACACTACCTCTCACACTATGCAAGCTGAAATAAGGCCAGCGGGACATCAGCGGTAGAACCAACAACAACAGAGTTGTAGTTAGATAACATTACCTCTCACGCCGTGCAAGCCGAGACGAGGCCAAAGGGACATCCGTGGTAGAACAAATCGCAACCGAGTTCTAGTTGGACAACACTACTTCTCATGCTGTGCAAGCCTAGATGAGGCTAGCGGGTCACCCGCAGTAGAATAAACCGCAACCGAGGGGTAGTTGGATAACACTACCTCTCATGCCGTGCAAGCCGACACAAGGCTAGCGGTACACCGACGATAGAATAAGTCGCAACGGGGTTGCAGTTCGATAACACTGCTTCCCACGGCATTCAAACATTGGGCAGTCCGAGATGAGGTCCGTTGGATGAAGGTGGTTGAACAAGTTGCCACTGCATCATGGCAGAATATGCTACTAATTTGCAGCAGAAGGTCACCAGCTTAATCATAGCAATGGAAATGTAAGGACTACTTCAGCTACGCATTTCTTCCTTTCTGCTCTGAATTTTAGCTCATCTAGACACTAGTGTACTAGTTTCCCCAAAATTGGGGGCAATTGTAGACACCGAATCCTGAGACAGTCTAGATTAGAGTTACCTGATGAGGACATCAGGGTCTGTTTCCAGACAAATGGATGAAGGTTGTTAGTATTTTTTCTCCCGTTTTACAAGGATTGAGGATTTTTTCTCGGCAATAGAAAATTTCGGGGAATCGGGGGGAGTTAATAAATTGGAAATTGGGTTTTGCTCCACCAACAGGCATACCGTCGGTAGAAGCGATACCTACTGCTCGCATGAGAGACCTGTCTCTCACGATGAGCGCTGGCTATCGCTCACTTGCGGAGCCCCATCTCTTGCGGTAGCGACTCCTGTCACTCACTTGAGAGACCCATCTCTTGCGATGAGCTCCGACTGTCGCTCACTCATGAGAGCTAGTCTGTCGCGGGATCGTTGCCCGTCGCTAGCGTGAGAGACCCGTCTCTCGCGATGATCTCCGGCTGTCGCTCATGAGCGAGAGCCCATCTCTCGTGTGGAGCGACGCCCGTCACTCATTCGAGAGATGCCTATCTCTTGCGGTTTCATCCATTGAGAGGGGCCCACCGACCAAAAGACCAGGCATGCCCCTGTCAACGACGCCCATCGATAATCCACCGACGCCCGTCGATCGATGAGCTGATGTTATTGGAGTGGGATTTTCTAGATTTTGAAGGAGATCTCCTAATATTTCAAAGATTTTCCCAAAATCTTTTAAATCTTTTCAAATATGTTTAAATCGCGGATTTGATTTTGAGAGTATTCTGAAAATCATTCTGTTTTGATCTTGATTTATTTAAAACAAAATTAGTTTTTATTTGATTTTTTGCATTTTTTTCGAAGTCTGATGTGACCGACGGGCAGAGAGTCCAGCAACGGTCGTCGCTCACACAAGCGATGGGCCATCGATGGACGCTACCTTTGCCCACCGGTCAACCCAGGGATGCCCGTCGCTAGAGTGTCTTGGGCCGTCCTTAGGCCCTTTCTCACCATTTTTTCTTTCTTTCTATTTTACTTGTTTTCCCATCCTTTTTAATGGTAATTTCTCGTGGATTTTCCTTTTTATTTAATTTTTTGCACCTTAATTTACCCCTAATGTTGGCACTACCATGATTTTTTATTTTGTGAGTTTATTTGACTTATTTGATGAATTTGGGGCTGTTGAAATGGCAGTCGCCACGGTGATCCAAAAATCTTCATCTAGGTCCATTCTTTTAACTTTACTCCATTTCTTTTACTATATATGTTATTATTGTAAATATTGTTTTTATCCTGCTAATATAAAAATGGTTAAAAATGTATAGTAATTAAATTGGAGTTTTCATTAATAAATTAAGGACCAATGTCCTATTTTTTCGGCAAATAAAATCGACACCTTAAAATTGTTTTGTAAGAAATATGTAAGCGAGGACCAATGTGCTCATCTTTAAAGTATATCCCGATTTATGTATGACTCGCATGCTATTTACAATGGGGGTTGTATTCTGCCCCTAGTTTTGTTGTAATTTATTTTCATGTACTTTATTTTAATTACACTCCCGCTTACCGCTTTCTTTGTATGGCCAACTTGTGCCTTAATTAATTGTATTAAATTGAATGAGAAATGGGTTGAAATGCTAAATTCAAAACTCAATTATAATGTTAATCAAGGTATGAATAAATGGGAAGTCCCAAACCTTCTCTGGTCTTAGGCTCATTGAGGTCAGAGGACCATCTCAATATTTTATTGGGATGGGGTCTCTAAAATATCTCTTGTTGCCTAAGAAAGGCCCAATTTGCATAGTCCTAGGCTTAACGAGATTAGAGGATCATCCCAATGTTCTATTGGGGTTGGGCCACCAAAATATCTCTGGCTTGCCTAAAATGGATGCACATGCGCTGTCTTAGTCTCACTGTGGCTAGATGACCTTTCCCAATGTTCTATTGGGTGGCGACTCCAAGAAACCTCATTGTTGCCAAAAATAGATGCACTTGTAATTCCTTACAAGCTTTCATGAACCTCTACCGAACGTCCTAAGACCCTATAGGAATGCCTATCTATCCACGACTCGACTTGCATGCTAGACAACTTGCTCAAATACTTTAATTAGATTCACATGATATAAGCTTTCATGAAAATACGTTAAACAAATATTCATTAGCTCTTTTCACTGTTCACTTCCACACGTATATATCTCATTATTAATCTCACACTTCAGCATTCTTTCACATTGCATATACACATATATAGGCGCATGCTCACTTGATTGTCACATTATTAGAATCATGCTAATAAGCAAGTTATAAGTTCAAGGTTAAAAGTCACACCAATACTACAACATTAGCTAACATCCCAACATATGATATCTTGTATACACACATATATGAGTTACCCTACGATCTCATACTTTATTATGCACAATTTCACATGGATCATATATATAAACTTATTATTTTCCATACAACTACATTAAACTTTAACATGTCATTTAATATTATACACATATGTATGATTTACTAACAAATACACGCACTTCCATATACATATATATATAGACACATGTTTACCTGTGTTGCCATGTTATTAGCCTTCATATAAACAAGCAATTCATAACTCACTTCATTATTTAAACTCTCATTTTAATAATACACACATATGTACTCACTAATTCTTCATAACTATGTTAAGCTTTAAATTTTCATTTATATCATACACATGTATAATTCATTCATCAGTTATTCAACCCACTTACACATCTATAACTTTCATATGCATATTCATTTGTTGATTAAGCATATTAGTTCATTCATATTAAGTCAATCATATAGTCTTCACAATACGCAAAAGTGTCGCACTCGTGAAGCATGTCATGTTCGCGATAGATTCAAACCTTCCCATCTGTCGCGCTCGCGACAGAGCCTAAACTTTGTCTTCAAGGTTCCACTTATACACACCCATAGCTCATGCACTTTGTCACAATCATATATGACTTCAATAACTCATCCTAACATTGTCAACTGTCATTATGGACTTCTAATTATATTTTCATCTGCACACACACACACACACACACATATATATATATATATATTAACGTTCTAATGGTACAAATTTCATTATAGTAGGACTATAATCAAGGTGTTACAACTAATGAAACACCACTTATTCCGAAGGCTCCTCTATAATGTTTAGTTACAATTTAAACACATTGGTAATTATTCATTCATTCATTCATTACAAGATCTTAAACATGTGTTGCATAAATTTCCAAAAGTTTTGGTGAAGTTCGGGTGTGTTTCGGAAGGTAAAACAAACCAAAATACACATACTAGAGAAGGATAAAGGTGGGGAATGATTCATACTAACCATAGGATCAAAAAGAATAAGAAAATTCCTCATTAAGATGGTTCTATAGCGCTCATGACACCTGTCGCGCTAGTGACAGTAGGCTCCAACATGTGCCGTACGAGACTGCTTTCCACCTCTAACTTGATCTGCCTAAACCAACATCAAAAAATAATTTTTAGGCAAAACGTCCTTCTTAGCAATTGTTCCTTATGATGTTAGGTTTCAAAGGAGACAAATTTCAAGTGATTTGAAAATATAAAACGTGAGATATGACCTAAACGATCTATATTGTTCCTATGAATCCTCTAGATTAGAGACACCTCAGGTTTTGCCCATTTTAAGGGTCTTATGGCCATAATTTTGTCATGTCTATTTCTATGACATTTACAGGCATAAGTCTTAGATTTCTAATAGCTCTAGTTTCAGTCAATTTGAAATTTAATAACTTGACTTAGGAGAAAAAAATTCAACAAAGGTCTAACTAAATTTTGGCAGAGTTTCCTTTAGAAACTCAGCATGCCCAAATTATCAAATCTACCCAAATCTATCACAACAGTATCATCACAAATATGTCATGTATACTGCAAAACAAGGAATTAAACATCAAAATTACAAAAGTGCACAATTATTCCCAAACCTCAAGTTCCTTAGCTCCAATGTGCTCACTTTGCACCTTGATCAACAATCTTCCTCTTTCCCTTATCTTATCTCATAGACACCACCACATGCACAATCAAATTCTAGAATTGGGAACCAAGGAAATCAAAATCACATTTATCCAAAATACAGAATAAGAAGGAGTAGAAGAAGAAGAACCAAGTTGAGAAAATCGCTGACCTTATAAGATGATGAAACACACACATGCAAACCCCTTCTAGACTCACAATGTAGCAGAAATATAACTTAAGGAACTTAAGAAGAAGCGAAAATGAAATGAAGTGGAAGAAAGATATGCAGAAACGTAAGTTAGAGAGCAAAGGGAGAAGAAAGAGGAAAAAGAGAGAATGAATGGGTGGAGAGAGGAGAGGCAGCTGCCCAAAGCAGCCTATGGGTGAGATTCTCTCTCCTATATGCATGGTCCTAGTTGGCAAAGCAGAAAAGACACATGGGTCCCATAATTCAGTCCCACTAATAGAATCTGACTTTTCTTAAGCTTAATTAAATCCCATTATATACTAATCAACCAAATTAACACTTAATCATGCTCTTTTACATTTTGGTCACTTAAAGAAATTTCATTTATCTAATTCGAGTCCTTAATTCACTTACTTGCAAGTCCTGATTGTTTTTTAGCAATCTTAAAATTAAATTTATCCAATTACACTTAAGTCCAAATTAGGAATCCCAACTCAAGCTCCTCGAGTTAAGCCAAAATACTACTAGGGTAGATATCGGATCATTACAGGTTGAATGAGTCTCTCAAGGCTATGTTGATTTCCTTGATGTCCCTTCCAATGGTTTGTTATTATCAGGTTGTTCAGGCAGCAATCCGAGCAGAACGTTCCGAAATTATTTTGAGAGAAAGGGCTCAAAGGAGGAATCCCTCTCATGGTGGCTCATCTTCGGGGAAGAGACTAATGAATCCTCAAGTGAATTCTCCGGATGAGTATGCCAATAGCCCCGCTACGAGAGGAAGGAGACAAGGATTTGTCCTAGTATCTAGTGCTGGTAGAGGTGCTTTAGGTGGTAGAGGTGATATTGTACCAGAGTGTTCTCATTGTAATAAGAGCCATTGGGGACAATGTCGTTGGTTGACAGGAGGTTGCTACAGATGTGGTGTAACACCCCGCCATCCCCGTTGGAAGGATACCGGAGTGCCACGCGGGTAAACACATATAACGAATCCATATTCACATGTATAAACAAAAACCAAATGTAAAATAAAGAAACTTTTAATCATGTACTAGTAAATCCTTTTTACATATAACATATATCTGTACTGTTTTACAAAATGAGGCTTGTAATCGAATACATATACAAAAATCATATTTGCTTCTTTACACAAGATTTACTCTGCTATATACAAGCCATATACAAAAGTTACAGCGGAAGACTTCAAAAATAACTTCATCAAAAGACTCCTAGTGGCCGACCCGCAGATATCTGACTCCAAATCCAAACTCGCCACCTGCACGGGAAAAGAGCCCGTGCTAAGCGATAACGCTTAGTGGGGAGGAACAAAACAAACTAACAATATGCATATACAATATTTACAACAATACTATAATCTCATCCCAATCATAAACATACATTACAAGTAATTAACTATTAAAACATAATTAAAATCTACATATTTCTCACCATTGCAAATACATATACACTCAAGGTGTATAAACACAAAGTTATACTATATTTCATATACAACATATACCTTTAATCTTGTCAATAAACATCTCAACATATAGATATATATAAATATATATAACACATATAAACATGTAGCCTGATTAGTCTGAATACTCTCTAGAAGTGGATACGGTCATTTGGATACTGATTGGACACAGTATCCCAAGCATATAGAGACATGAGTCTCAAACATGTATTTTCCATATAGAGACCGGAGTCTCGCTTTATTTTCATATAGACCAAACATGGTCGAAACAAGGATCCAAATGGACCCGCATATATCGTTTTATCATATAGCAGCTGCACACACACTCTGACCTAAGTAAGCGCTTACTTATCCACTACTATGACCATTCAGGCTCGAATGAATACAACTCAATAATTCATGTATTCATGTACATTGATTAAAATCAGAAACATATACATATATTCAAATATTAATTACCGGAAGTAATAAGAACTTATAATTCATCTTGTAATAATCCATGTATACGTGTATACTAATCGAATCCAGAAACATGTAAACATATTCAATTATCAAACACAGAAGGTAAAAAGAACACAAAACCCGCATTGGAATAACTATATTCATGTAAATTATAGACATATCATTCATGTACCCTAATATTAAATTATTTAATCAAGTATACAACTCAATAATTCTCGTATCTTGTCATGTGAATTTCATTAAATACTAACTTATATTTCATATATACACGTATATTGATCCAATTCAGAACATTTAAATGTATAAATATCAATTACAGGAGATGATAAGAACAAATAGTTCATACTGAAAAAGTCCATGTTAAATAAATTATAAACATGTAAATCATGTAGATTAATCATTAATCATGTATACAAAACCCAATATTATGCAATTATCCAAAATACAATACAATTTAAACTCAAACATTTGTCATGTAATGCAAAAACCCTTAGAACAGAAGTTAAAACTTTGTTTTAATAAAACAGGACAGCAGGGAAGGCTGGTCACGCCGTGACCATTCGTCACGTCACGTGACACAGGCTTCACGCAAGTGCCAGGCAAAAAGCAAGGCAGTCACGGCGTGACCATCAGTCACGTCTCGTGACGCCTGTGAGGAGAGGGGAAGAGAAGAAAAATCACGAGAAGGAAACAGGCGAGGTCGCGAGGCGTGATGCTTCATCACGTCGCGACTTCCCAAAGGGAGGAAGGTCACGGCGTGATGCTTCATCACGTCGCGTGAGCTTCCTCTCACAGACTTCTCCTTCTCCCAACTTCTCAGATATCTCAGATAAGGGGATCACGGCGTGATGCCCCATCACGTCGCGTGACCTTCTTCAGGGAAGGGGGTCACGGCGTGATGCTCCATCACGTCTCGTGATCTTCTACACACACTACTTCTTCTTCTCCAACAAATTTCCATAATTCCCAGAAAGAAAACGTGAAAAACCAGAAAATCAGAAAACAGAGTATTTCTAAAATCCAAAACTCCACTTTATCTAAAACCATTTTTCATGCAATCATAATTCGAATACGTACCTTCAAGTCTCCAGAGCACATTCACAGCACTTATAACACAAATAAAACATTTTTACAATTAAACAGAGGCAATGTCAGAATATCAACTTTCCAGGTTTTCCACATTCAAACTCATATATATTCATCTCATTGCATGTTCATGTTATTTACATATTGAACTTCCTTCTTTCTACAGGAATCATGTATACACAGTAC
This sequence comes from Excoecaria cochinchinensis, assembly GCA_947683425.1. Taxonomy (NCBI): domain Eukaryota; kingdom Viridiplantae; phylum Streptophyta; class Magnoliopsida; order Malpighiales; family Euphorbiaceae; genus Excoecaria; species Excoecaria cochinchinensis. The sequence continues at coordinate 19,414,152 of CANTUQ010000119.1, forward strand.
ATATTTCATGCATTTTAATAGACAACACACACATAGCCAATTTTGACAATAAACAGCAAGTAGGATCCCAGTTCAATAAAGAACAGACACTCCCAAACCTGTATCGAAGCTCAAAAACGTCCACTTGCACTCTCAGTCCACTATCTTGCCCTTTTCCTTTCTCTTTCCTTTAATCCTCAGATGCTTGCAAACAAATAAAGCCACAATTAAAACCCAAGAACAGAATCTCTAGAAACCCATATGAGAAGAAGAACCACACAAAACCAATAGCCACTTACCTTCTGTAACTTCTTTTCTAATCTCAAACCCTAGTTCCACAATGACTGAACACACATGCAAATGATAGGAAGAACAGAAAAATGAAGAAAAGGCAGAATGTGGTTTGCGTGAGAGAAAACCAGAAAAGAATGAGAAAACTTTTTCAGTCCTTTCCCTCACCACGTGCACATCCTCCTTCCACTTGGCACACATGCACCAGAATCACTAATCCACTTATTCTCTTTTACCTTTTGATCCAAAATAATTACCAAAAAGTCCTTGTCAAAATACTCTTTCCTCACTAAACTAGACATTTGCAATTAAACACTATTATTTCCTTACAATTAAATCCTCTTACATTAATAGATGACTCAATTGTCCTTAAAATATCCAATGAAAATTGCCAATTTCCAATTAGGCCACTTATGGGGTGTGACAACTCTCTCCCCCTTAAGAAAATTTCGTCCTCGAAATTTCCTCGCTAATCACTTGTAGATAAATCTTTAAACAAATCTCTGAATCGCTATCACTTATACCATATAACTATCAAATCATGTACACTCCACACTTTCCTTAGCACACTACACTCTAATCCATATACCTCTTCTAATCATCAAGTACTCGATGTATATCCTGTCAGCTTCTCTCAGTGAAGTGCATACAATGATGCTGTTTACATACAAATGAGGGATGCGGATGAAATGATCATGTAATGATTTATGTATGCGAGATGATGCGAAAATGCAATGTAAGCTACTATAATGCACTTTTCCCATCCCCTTGTTTCACTATGCTTATGTGCACATGATTTCAAGAAGATAGCTGACAGGAATACAGAGTGTCATCTCGAACTCTTATCAATTCACATATGCCACTGCCTCTTCTATGCTCTCACGCGAGTCGGACTCCATCTATACTTTACACAAACGACATCTGCATTAGGCCACTATACAAAACTGACTCTCATGTATAGACTTGACTCACACCAAAACAATCACCACATAACCCAGAACCACCAAACCTGGGCTCTGATACCAAGCTGTAACACCCCGCCATCCCCGTTGGAAGGATACCGGAGTGCCACGCGGGTAAACACATATAACGAATCCATATTCACATGTATAAACAAAAACCAAATGTAAAATAAAGAAACTTTTAATCATGTACTAGTAAATCCTTTTTACATATAACATATATCTGTACTGTTTTACAAAATGAGGCTTGTAATCGAATACATATACAAAAATCATATTTGCTTCTTTACACAAGATTTACTCTGCTATATACAAGCCATATACAAAAGTTACAGCGGAAGACTTCAAAAATAACTTCATTAAAAGACTCCTAGTGGCCGACCCGCAGATATCTGACTCCAAATCCAAACTCGCCACCTGCACGGGAAAAGAGCCCGTGCTAAGCGATAACGCTTAGTGGGGAGGAACAAAACAAACTAACAATATGCATATACAATATTTACAACAATACTATAATCTCATCCCAATCATAAACATACATTACAAGTAATTAACTATTAAAACATAATTAAAATCTACATATTTCTCACCATTGCAAATACATATACACTCAAGGTGTATAAACACAAAGTTATACTATATTTCATATACAACATATACCTTTAATCTTGTCAATAAACATCTCAACATATAGATATATATAAATATATATAACACATATAAACATGTAGCCTGATTAGTCTGAATACTCTCTAGAAGTGGATACGGTCATTTGGATACTGATTGGACACAGTATCCCAAGCATATAGAGACATGAGTCTCAAACATGTATTTTCCATATAGAGACCGGAGTCTCGCTTTATTTTCATATAGACCAAACATGGTCGAAACAAGGATCCAAATGGACCCGCATATATCGTTTTATCATATAGCAGCTGCACACACACTCTGACCTAAGTAAGCGCTTACTTATCCACTACTATGACCATTCAGGCTCGAATGAATACAACTCAATAATTCATGTATTCATGTACATTGATTAAAATCAGAAACATGTACATATATTCAAATATTAATTACCGGAAGTAATAAGAACTTATAATTCATCTTGTAATAATCCATGTATACGTGTATACTAATCGAATCCAGAAACATGTAAACATATTCAATTATCAAACACAGAAGGTAAAAAGAACACAAAACCCGCATTGGAATAACTATATTCATGTAAATTATAGACATATCATTCATGTACCCTAATATTAAATTATTTAATCAAGTATACAACTCAATAATTCTCGTATCTTGTCATGTGAATTTCATTAAATACTAACTTATATTTCATATATACACGTATATTGATCCAATTCAGAACATTTAAATGTATAAATATCAATTACAGGAGATGATAAGAACAAATAGTTCATACTGAAAAAGTCCATGTTAAATAAATTATAAACATGTAAATCATGTAGATTAATCATTAATCATGTATACAAAACCCAATATTATGCAATTATCCAAAATACAATACAATTTAAACTCAAACATTTGTCATGTAATGCAAAAACCCTTAGAACAGAAGTTAAAACTTTGTTTTAATAAAACAGGACAGCAGGGAAGGCTGGTCACGCCGTGACCATTCGTCACGTCACGTGACACAGGCTTCACGCAAGTGCCAGGCAAAAAGCAAGGCAGTCACGGCGTGACCATCAGTCACGTCTCGTGACGCCTGTGAGGAGAGGGGAAGAGAAGAAAAATCACGAGAAGGAAACAGGCGAGGTCGCGAGGCGTGATGCTTCATCACGTCGCGACTTCCCAAAGGGAGGAAGGTCATGGCGTGATGCTTCATCACGTCGCGTGAGCTTCCTCTCACAGACTTCTCCTTCTCCCAACTTCTCAGATATCTCAGATAAGGGGATCACGGCGTGATGCCCCATCACGTCGCGTGACCTTCTTCAGGGAAGGGGGTCACGGCGTGATGCTCCATCACGTCTCGTGATCTTCTACACACACTACTTCTTCTTCTCCAACAAATTTCCATAATTCCCAGAAAGAAAACGTGAAAAACCAGAAAATCAGAAAACAGAGTATTTCTAAAATCCAAAACTCCACTTTATCTAAAACCATTTTTCATGCAATCATAATTCGAATACGTACCTTCAAGTCTCCAGAGCACATTCACAGCACTTATAACACAAATAAAACATTTTTACAATTAAACAGAGGCAATGTCAGAATATCAACTTTCCAGGTTTTCCACATTCAAACTCATATATATTCATCTCATTGCATGTTCATGTTATTTACATATTGAACTTCCTTCTTTCTACAGGAATCATGTATACACAGTACATATTTCATGCATTTTAATAGACAACACACACATAGCCAATTTTGACAATAAACAGCAAGTAGGATCCCAGTTCAATAAAGAACAGACACTCCCAAACCTGTATCGAAGCTCAAAAACGTCCACTTGCACTCTCAGTCCACTATCTTGCCCTTTTCCTTTCTCTTTCCTTTAATCCTCAGATGCTTGCAAACAAATAAAGCCACAATTAAAACCCAAGAACAGAATCTCTAGAAACCCATATGAGAAGAAGAACCACACGAAACCAATAGCCACTTACCTTCTGTAACTTCTTTTCTAATCTCAAACCCTAGTTCCACAATGACTGAACACACATGCAAATGATAGGAAGAACAGAAAAATGAAGAAAAGGCAGAATGTGGTTTGCGTGAGAGAAAACCAGAAAAGAATGAGAAAACTTTTTCAGTCCTTTCCCTCACCACGTGCACATCCTCCTTCCACTTGGCACACATGCACCAGAATCACTAATCCACTTATTCTCTTTTACCTTTTGATCCAAAATAATTACCAAAAAGTCCTTGTCAAAATACTCTTTCCTCACTAAACTAGACATTTGCAATTAAACACTATTATTTCCTTACAATTAAATCCTCTTACATTAATAGATGACTCAATTGTCCTTAAAATATCCAATGAAAATTGCCAATTTCCGATTAGGCCACTTATGGGGTGTGACAACTCTCTCCCCCTTAAGAAAATTTCGTCCTCGAAATTTTCTCGCTAATCACTTGTAGATAAATCTTTAAACAAATCTCTGAATCGCTATCACTTATACCATATAACTATCAAATCATGTACACTCCACACTTTCCTTAGCACACTACACTCTAATCCATATACCTCTTCTAATCATCAAGTACTCGATGTATATCCTGTCAGCTTCTCTCAGTGAAGTGCATACAATGATGCTGTTTACATACAAATGAGGGATGCGGATGAAATGATCATGTAATGATTTATGTATGCGAGATGATGCGAAAATGCAATGTAAGCTACTATAATGCACTTTTCCCATCCCCTTGTTTCACTATGCTTATGTGCACATGATTTCAAGAAGATAGCTGACAGGAATACAGAGTGTCATCTCGAACTCTTATCAATTCACATATGCCACTGCCTCTTCTATGCTCTCACGCGAGTCGGACTCCATCTATACTTTACACAAACGACATCTGCATTAGGCCACTATACAAAACTGACTCTCATGTATAGACTTGACTCACACCAAAACAATCACAACATAACCCAGAACCACCAAACCTGGGCTCTGATACCAAGCTGTAACACCCCGCCATCCCCGTTGGAAGGATACCGGAGTGCCACGCGGGTAAACACATATAACGAATCCATATTCACATGTATAAACAAAAACCAAATGTAAAATAAAGAAACTTTTAATCATGTACTAGTAAATCCTTTTTACATATAACATATATCTGTACTGTTTTACAAAATGAGGCTTGGAATCGAATACATATACAAAAATCATATTTGCTTCTTTACACAAGATTTACTCTGCTATATACAAGCCATATACAAAAGTTACAGGGGAAGACTTCAAAAATAACTTCATCAAAAGACTCCTAGTGGCCGACCCGCAGATATCTGACTCCAAATCCAAACTCGCCACCTGCACGGGAAAAGAGCCCGTGCTAAGCGATAACGCTTAGTGGGGAGGAACAAAACAAACTAACAATATGCATATACAATATTTACAACAATACTATAATCTCATCCCAATCATAAACATACATTACAAGTAATTAACTATTAAAACATAATTAAAATCTACATATTTCTCACCATTGCAAATACATATACACTCAAGGTGTATAAACACAAAGTTATACTATATTTCATATACAACATATACCTTTAATCTTGTCAATAAACATCTCAACATATAGATATATATAAATATATATAACACATATAAACATGTAGCTTGATTAGTCTGAATACTCTCTAGAAGTGGATACGGTCATTTGGATACTGATTGGACACAGTATCCCAAGCATATAGAGACATGAGTCTCAAACATGTATTTTCCATATAGAGACCGGAGTCTCGCTTTATTTTCATATAGACCAAACATGGTCGAAACAAGGATCCAAATGGACCCGCATATATCGTTTTATCATATAGCAGCTGCACACACACTCTGACCTAAGTAAGCGCTTACTTATCCACTACTATGACCATTCAGGCTCGAATGAATACAACTCAATAATTCATGTATTCATGTACATTGATTAAAATCAGAAACATATACATATATTCAAATATTAATTACCGGAAGTAATAAGAACTTATAATTCATCTTGTAATAATCCATGTATACGTGTATACTAATCGAATCCAGAAACATGTAAACATATTCAATTATCAAACACAGAAGGTAAAAAGAACACAAAACCCGCATTGGAATAACTATATTCATGTAAATTATAGACATATCATTCATGTACCCTAATATTAAATTATTTAATCAAGTATACAACTCAATAATTCTCGTATCTTGTCATGTGAATTTCATTAAATACTAACTTATATTTCATATATACACGTATATTGATCCAATTCAGAACATTTAAATGTATAAATATCAATTACAGGAGATGATAAGAACAAATAGTTCATACTGAAAAAGTCCATGTTAAATAAATTATAAACATGTAAATCATGTAGATTAATCATTAATCATGTATACAAAACCCAATATTATGCAATTATCCAAAATACAATACAATTTAAACTCAAACATTTGTCATGTAATGCAAAAACCCTTAGAACAGAAGTTAAAACTTTGTTTTAATAAAACAGGACGGCAGGGAAGGCTGGTCACGCCGTGACCATTCGTCACGTCACGTGACACAGGCTTCACGCAAGTGCCAGGCAAAAAGCAAGGCAGTCACGGCGTGACCATCAGTCACGTCTCGTGACGCCTGTGAGGAGAGGGGAAGAGAAGAAAAATCACGAGAAGGAAACAGGCGAGGTCGCGAGGCGTGATGCTTCATCACGTCGCGACTTCCCAAAGGGAGGAAGGTCACGACGTGATGCTTCATCACGTCGCGTGAGCTTCCTCTCACAGACTTCTCCTTCTCCCAACTTCTCAGATATCTCAGATAAGGGGATCACGGCGTGATGCCCCATCACGTCGCGTGACCTTCTTCAGGGAAGGGGGTCACGGCGTGATGCTCCATCACGTCTCGTGATCTTCTACACACACTACTTCTTCTTCTCCAACAAATTTCCAGAATTCCCAGAAAGAAAACGTGAAAAACCAGAAAATCAGAAAACAGAGTATTTCTAAAATCCAAAACTCCACTTTATCTAAAACCATTTTTCATGCAATCATAATTCGAATACGTACCTTCAAGTCTCCAGAGCACATTCACAGCACTTATAACACAAATAAAACATTTTTACAATTAAACAGAGGCAATGTCAGAATATCAACTTTCCAGGTTTTCCACATTCAAACTCATATATATTCATCTCATTGCATGTTCATGTCATTTACATATTGAACTTCCTTCTTTCTACAGGAATCATGTATACACAGTACATATTTCATGCATTTTAATAGACAACACACACATAGCCAATTTTGACAATAAACAGCAAGTAGGATCCCAGTTCAATAAAGAACAGACACTCCCAAACCTGTATCGAAGCTCAAAAATGTCCACTTGCACTCTCAGTCCACTATCTTGCCCTTTTCCTTTCTCTTTCCTTTAATCCTCAGATGCTTGCAAATAAATAAAGCCACAATTAAAACCCAAGAACAGAATCTCTAGAAACCCATATGAGAAGAAGAACCACACGAAACCAATAGCCACTTACCTTCTGTAACTTCTTTTCTAATCTCAAACCCTAGTTCCACAATGACTGAACACACATGCAAATGATAGGAAGAACAGAAAAATGAAGAAAAGGCAGAATGTGGTTTGCGTGAGAGAAAACCAGAAAAGAATGAGAAAACTTTTTCAGTCCTTTCCCTCACCACGTGCACATCCTCCTTCCACTTGGCACACATGCACCAGAATCACTAATCCACTTATTCTCTTTTACCTTTTGATCCAAAATAATTACCAAAAAGTCCTTGTCAAAATACTCTTTCCTCACTAAACTAGACATTTGCAATTAAACACTATTATTTCCTTACAATTAAATCCTCTTACATTAATAGATGACTCAATTGTCCTTAAAATATCCAATGAAAATTGCCAATTTCCGATTAGGCCACTTATGGGGTGTGACATGTGGTAGCACGAAGCATTTTCTGGCTATTTCCCCAAGTTATTTGAGAACTTTCAGGAGCAGTAGGAGGCCAGTTGAGCGGGATCTAATGCCCCTCAAGCTAGTTGTGGTAGAGGAAAAGGGCAAGGTCATGGTGGACGGCCTAGAGATGGAGCTTCTTCTGAGACAGTGGATTGTCCTCCAGTGGTGCCAGCTAGGTCGTATGTGATGAAGGCCCGGGATGAGCATGATTCTCCAGAAGTGATTGCCGGTATGTTTATACTCTTTAACATTGAAATGCATGTTGTAATAGACCCTGGTTCCACACACTCATATTTATGTTCTGAAAAGTTATGTGCTAATTTGCCTATTACTGATCAGTTAGATTATGAGATATGTGTGACCAGTCTCTTAGTGCATATTGTCAATATGAGTAGGGTGTATAAAAATTTTCCTTTGATGGTGCAAGGAAAAAATTTTCGGTCGATTTGATTGACCTGCCTTTCCATGAATTTGATTTGACTTTTAGTATGAACTGGTTGTGTAAGCACCAAGCTATGGTTGATTGTCATAGAAAGATGGTTGTGCTTAAAATTTATTGTAATGGCCCAAATTCTCAGTCTGTAGTGATCAATGAAATCTATAGAACATGTAGTGTAAATTTTAGGTGGAAATATCAATAATTGGATCCAAAAAGACAGTAAAGAAGAAAGGTTAAACATGCTCAGGCTAGGAAGTCCGCTGATGGGTGGCATCCCGCGAACCCCGAAAGTGAAAATATTTTATTGGACTATGGGAAAGTACAGGTTATAAGGAGTCTGGTGGTATAATTTGGAGTGAAAATGAGGTCAAATAGGTCCCCGAAAGTGAAATTGAAGAAAAGCCTCTAGTTCGATTCAAATAGTAACTAGTTTGACAGAAATTTGACCGAGACTTTAAAGATAGTAAATGACCTCTAAAAATTTATCTGAAGGCATAGATAGACTCAAAATAGTGTGTAAAATAGTTTGGTAGCGAAAAAGTAATCTTATAGTGACATTGAAAAATGGGTGAATTGGACCAATTTGATTGAACCGGACCGAAAAGGACCCTCATTGAGATGAAACCAAGGTCAAATGGGCTATTAAGAGTGAAAATAATGTTAAGGATGAAAAGTGAACTGAACCGGTTCAACTAGTGAATCGGACCGGTCGGACCAGTTGACTTTAGTTTGACTAGTTTGACCAAGGTTTGATTAGACTCTAAATGGAGCTGTGGATCTCAAAAAAATAATCTAAAGGCATGGATTTCCTTGAAATATTATGGAGAACTAAATAGTAGTGAAAAATAAATTTTACGGTCAGACAGAAAATTGAGTTATCGGACTGATAAGAAATTATCGGTTCAAAAAACGGTCTCCGATTGAGTTAAAATTTTACATGGAGGCTAAAATATATATTTTAAGAATTTTAAAATTTATTTTGAGTGTAATTGAGATTGGGAAGTAAGAGAAATTATTTTTTGTTGAAAAGTTGGCTTATTAACTTAAATGGGCCTTTGGGTTGGCCCAATTGGTTGAACCAAGCCCAAGCCCACTTAAGAACCCTATATAAGGTAGAAAAATCTCCAATTTTCCAGATTTCTTTCCACTCTTCTTCTTCCTCTTCCTTGCCGAATGGAGTTGTATCCATTCTTCCATGATTTCTTCATTTCTTCTTCCAAGCTTTCACCAAATCCAACCCTCCTAAGTAAAATCCAGCATCTCTTTTCATTATTGATGGTCTGAAAAGCTCATTTTAAGTGAAAGAAGTGGGAAAAACTAAGTGTTCAAAGTTATACCTCAAAAATGAGGTAAGAGATTTAGGGTTCTATAATTTTATTTAATGGTTCAAATAGGTATTTTAGGTTATGTAGATGATTTTTATGTTGTTATATTGAAGAAATAAAGTGAATTAATTATGATTTCCTTGGTGAGGAAATTCGACCACTTTAGGGTTTTAATGGAGGTGATGGTTTTTCAAGGAATAAAGGCATGGAAAGCATGCTCAAGATGTGGAGAACAAGGAAATAAGGTTAGTGGATACAGTATCCTTCTTTTTTCTATTGATTAAGTATGAGTTTTAGGTTATGTTTAAGTGTGAACTTGTGATTAATACATGTTTAATTGAATCTAAATTTAAAAATATGATCAGTAGACTTAAATAAGTGTATAAACATGTTTAGAATAAATTAAAACATTATGGTATGAAAACTCACATGTAGGCCGAATGGAAACCTAAGGGAAATATATTGTATATATGGCTTTTATGGCATATAAATGATGATTATAATGTGTATAGCTTGATTTATGCATGATGGAATGATTAAAAGATTGAAAAATAAACATAATTAATTTAAATAGGCTTGGTTGAATGGATTATTAAAGGATATAATGAAGTATGTTGTGTAATAAGGTTTATAAATGGTGTTTGTGGCATATATTACATCTAATCTAAATGATTGAGTGGTTAAATGGAATTAGAGTGGACTTAATGAAAATTGATAACCTTGGCCGAATGGTATACATAATGTTCTTAATGTGTATGTTGGTATCTAATAGCATATAAATCCATAAAGTGGCTAAGAGATGATAAATGAGTGTGTATGCAAAACTATAAGTGATAATGATGTGTATGCCAAAATTTGTATATTGGCATAATGTGTAATTCAAGTGAAATTATGGTGATATTTGCTCTTAGCAGTTATCTAGTAGTGAAATCTAATCCATGATATAATTGGCTAGCCATAGGGATTCCATATCGCGGTACGAGTCATGGCGACTCGCTATTGATAGGCCAATAACGGCCTGTCACAGTGTATAGCGAATAAAGTGATCAGTGTAGTGCAGTGCAGTGAGAAATGGTCCTATTGGGATTATTTCATACTATAGTGGATCTGTGGGGTCCACATCCTACATATCCGGTGAATAGATTTTCTACCGGGTGTATACTAGGGGCATAATGGTAAATAAGTGATAAAATTGATTAAAATAGTGATAAATAAGAAAATGAGTGAAAATGAGACTAAATTAGAATAAATAGAATGTTTAGGGATAAAATGGTAAATTGACATTAATTAGGTTAAAAGTGGTAAAGTTAGGTAAAAAGTGTAAAGATAAGGGTAATTTGGTAATTTGGACAAAAAATTGAGGTTAAAATGGTAATTTAGTGTAAAAGTGGCAAATTAGGGATCTAAATGTAATTTGGTAAATTTATAAGGTAAAAAATGGAATTGAAGTGTAATAAAGTGTAAATTTGTAATTAAGAATAATTAAAAAGGGTAAAAGTGGAAAAAAAGAATAAGAAAGATTAAAGTTGTAAATTACGTATAATTAAGGGTATAATGGTAATTGAGTGGAAAATGAGGACATAAATGGAATTATTGAAAAGAAGGGACATAGATGGAAAAATGGAAAAAATGTGGACATAATTGGAAATTAAGGAAAAAGATTGAGGACTTAAATGTAATTAATGAAATAATAAGTTTAATTAAAGGATTAAAATGTAAATAGTGAATAATATGATTTAATGAGTGATTATGTAATTAAATTGATAAATTTATTGGCTAAATGTGATTAATGATTTAATAGGAATATAATAAATAGAAATTAAAAGTAAAATTAAGATTAATTAGTGGTCTAATTATAATTATAGTGAATTGAAGTGGTAAAATAGGAATTTAAGGTGAAGCAAGGACTAAAGTGTAATTTAAATTAAAATGTTATGGTAAGGGCTAAATGACAAAGTGAATGTTAAATAATGAATAAATGAAATAATGGAATTACATAGTGGCATTTTTGTAATATGAAACAATTAAGGGTAAGATGGTATATTAATATAAAATTTAGGGACCAAATCATAAATTTATAATAGTATGACTAATTAAGATATTACAGTGTAACCAATAGTCGACACCGATATTAATTGCACATTTGATAATTAGTGAGTAAAGTAACGAAATCGGAATATTGCAATACAAATAATTATTAATTAAATAATTGTTTTAAGTTGATCTAAAGTATAATTAGACATGTATGTGTAATTTCATTTGATTTATAAAGTGATAGAATTGTAACTAAAACATAAGCAGGGGCAAAAACGTGAATTAGTGGCGCTAATGTGAATAAGTGGAAGTGAGTGAAATAAAGGTAAATTGTTTGAATAGTGTTAATATAGGGATCAGATATTACTTTAAATAAATGATGGTCTATTAATTGAAAATACTACCACATTAATTAGGGAAATTGACTCATAAGTGAAGTGATGAAAATATTGATTTGTATATACATTGTTAAGCTAGGGAATGACATAGAAATTAATAAACTAACAATGTAAATAATGATGACAAATTTTAGTAAAGTGAAATAGAAAGGTAAAATTGAAATTGTGGTAATTGCAGACGATTAAATTGTTAATTATTATAGTAAGACTTTTAAAAAGAGGCTTGAGTGAACTAAGCTATAATGTAAGATTACCAAATGAAAAGTAATAAAGGATTGACAAACTAATTGTGTAGGTTGCTATTGGAGTGTTAAAAGTATCTAATTAATAATGGAAAATAAGGATCTAAAGGTAATAGTGATTAATGTTAGTGTGAATAATAGGAAGTGTTAAATAAATAGAAATAAATGGATCAATTATCATGTTAGTTATATAAGTAAACGAAATTGGAAAGAAATCTATGTATTAATGGTAAAACTACAAGAACTACTATGATGTAAAATGTGGATTAGATGATTGTTAGGATTTATGTTAAATTTGTAATTTTGAATAGTTGACAAGGAATTGTTAAAATAAAGGGTAGGAGTGATAACTGTGTTAGTTATAATAGAAACAGTGTTAATTAGGGAAGAAGTAAAAAAATAACGATAGGACAGTAAGTATTCAAATAAGTTAGTGATTAAATTAAAGTGTAAACCATTCAAGAATAAATATGACTTGAAATTGATTAAAGTGAATAACCTAGTGAAAGATTTAACGTAGTAAAAGATATTAATGTAAAAGAGTAAAGAAAGTGTAGAGAACGTAAAGAAATAGTAGCAGTAACAATGATTAAGTGATGGAAGTGATATTGATAATAGCATTAAAACAGTGTCACTAATATCAAAAACCACGACTATTTAATAAGTCATTCCGTAAACAATAGAATGTCCGAAATTAGATTGTAAATTGGGTATATCGGCTAAAGGGAGAATCCAAAAGTTATTAACGTATATAAGGTAATAAAAAGAATTATATATGGAATTGATCGTAGAGTGACAAACCGAATGAAAAGTTAAAATAATAAGAATTATTGGTGCCCATAATAATGGTAGTGATCATAGAATGAAGGGGGTAAAGTAAGTGAAAACGATAGTGAAAATAGCATAATAGTAATTAATGTGAATGTAATGATAAAGTGATAAAGGTAAAAATATCGAGCACCGAGAAAGTATGTAATAACTGCCTAGAGACTGAAGAATAAATATTCCCATAATCTAAATATAGGAAAATAATTTCGTGTGCATGCATGTAAGTTTAGTAGCGAAAACTTAGGATATGTATCGACCACTAGGCATTTTAATGCTCAGCGCGTAAAATGTTATGCACGCAGGTTATGATAGTTTAGTCGTGGACGAAGGCGTGGTGACAATAGAAGAAATGGTCGACAGCAAGAATTGAAGGATTGGCATGGCATCTATACGACCGTAGTAGAGAGAAGCAATGGAAGATGGTGTAAGTATGTGGTTTGTATGTTAGTGTATTTCTACGATTTGATATATATATGTTTATGTTTGTTATTATGAAAAATAAAAATTTATATAGAATTATAGAGTGCATTGTAGTGGCTATCAGTTCAGTGTTGTGACACCCGGTATTCGTATCATTTATGGGTATAAGGGTGTTACAGTTGTGATCAATCTTTTATAGTGGTGTGAAGTTTTGGTTCTAGCCCTCTGAATAGTGTGATTTCGACTGTGCAAGCTAGATTATTTTTAAGGAAGGGATGTGAGGCTTTTCTGGCTTTGGTTTTGGACACCAGGCATGACCAAGTAAAGATTCAAGATATACCAGTGGTAAGTGAGTTTATGGATGTTTTTTCGAAAGAGTTGCTTAGATTGCCGCCAGAGAGAGAAGTGGAGATATCTATAGAGATTATGCCGGGAATTGTTCCTATTTCTAAAGCTCCTTACCGAATGGCTCTTGTAAAGTTGAAAGAATTAAATGTACAATTACAGGAGCTATTGGACAAGGGCTTTATTAGACCCAACATTTCTCCATGGGGTGCTCTAGTGTTATTTGTCAAGAAGAAAGATGATACCTTAAGGATGTTTATTGGTTATCTGCAGATTAATAAGATTACAGTGAAGAATAAGCATCATTTGCCAAGGATAAAAGACTTGTTTCATCAGTTAAGAGGAGTTGGAGTATTTTCTAAGATTGATTTGAGGTCTGGTTACTATCAGATTTGGATGAAGGATGTGGATGTTTATAAGACTGTCTTTAGGACAAGGTATGGCCACTATGAGTTTTTATTGATGCCGTTTTGGTTGACGAATGCGCCGGTAGCTTTTATACATTTGATGAACAGGGTATTTTGGCCATAGCTTGACCGATTTGTTGTTGTGTTCATCGACGATATTTTGATATATTTGAAGGATGAGTGTAACACCCCCTTCCCATACATAGGAGGACCCATCCGCAAGGGAGTGAGACCTCGTATGAGTAAGGGTGTCACCATGCAGAACATTGCAAAACCCATTCATTCACATAATATAAACATACATACAATGAGCGAAAATTAAAAACTTTCTTTGGGAATATCAGAATGATCATGCATTAATATAATAACATTCATTACAATAATGTTCTGATCAAAAACTGATATTACAAAATAGTTACAACTGTCAGAGATACATAGCGGAAGCTTACAAAAACGATTTACAAAAGATATGCCACTATTATAAAATAATCATGCTACCAAAAATATAGCCCTAACACTAAACCCTCTGTGTTGGCTTGACTGGTGGCGACTCTCCCAAAAGCTAAACGCCTTCCGCACCTGCACGGGTGAAAACACCGTGCTAAGCGATAATGCTTAGTGGAGAAACAAACAATAATATATGGACGGCCATTCAGAAAGGTCGTCAAGGCAAATCACATACATAATGGCATACTGAAAATCACACGATATAATCAAAATAGAATTCCATACATAACCATTCAAAGGTTCAATAAACACATTTATATGCCAACAGATTCATATGCTCATAATAGAGTCATTCAGATTCAAACACTTATAATCATACTCATACGGACACACATACTTATAATCAAATCAAAACACATGCTGACTCACAGTAGTGGATAACGAGTAAATACGTAGAGGTACCTTATAGGCACGAACCGGGAAAACAGTAACGTAATATCTCTTTTCAAAATATTTTACAAAGGGATCTTAAACAAGATCCAAACACGTAGAAGTTCGTGAGGAATAAAACGGGGGACCTGATCAGGGTCCAGAACAGTATAGAGGCTGCAGCTAAAGGACTCTTTTAGGCATGCCTAACTATCCACTAGACTGACTCTTGCAGGTCATGCATAATACCATTCGCATTTAGACATATCATTTAGAGTTCACAATTTAAGGCATAAATAATACATTCTTAATTCAACGATAACATTCAACAATTTGACATAACAAAATACCATGTAATGAAATTAGATAAATGATATAACACTAAATAATATTTAAAACCAATAAATAACGAAAAAGGAACGAAAACGAAGAAAATCGGAAAAGCTTCAAAAACTGGGTAGTAGCGGTTTACACAGCGGTATGACATTTCTTTATCGCCGTGTAAGCCACTTTACACGGGGGTATGGCAAAACCATACCGCCGTGTAAAGCACACAGCTCATAAAACTACTAAGATAGAATGACTTTACACGGCGGTATGGAATGTCCTTACCGCCGTGTAAAATCACGGCGTAGAAATTCTCACAAGGCAGAATGACTTTATATGGCGGTATGGAGCAACCTTACTGCCGTGTAAAATCCGGGCCTTCAAATTTTGGGAAAATCTCACGATTCACACGGGGGTATGACTTGTAACACCCCGTTTTCCCCCTAATAGTTTGAGCCATGTTTGTCATTTGTGCATGTGTGCATTATGTGTGTGAAAGCATGTGATAAGGGCATTTTGGGAAAAATGCATGTTTTGGGATTTTACTAGAGTGTGTGCACATATAGCTCATTAGGGTGTATGTGCATTGAGTTGCGTTAGTGTGTGCATGCTCACATGTTGGTAGGGTGTGCTTTAGTGAGGATGGCATTGTGTGTGTGTAGTGCATAATTGTTGGGTATGAATGGTCAATCTCCACCAATGGGGAAATGACACTTGGCTAGGGTAAGGAAAGAGGGGTAATTAGAAAAAAGAAAATTAGGGAAAGCAGATTTCCTATCTCATTACCATTTTTCTCTTCTTCCTATTTCTCTTCTTCCTTTTTCTCATGATTTGAGTGCCCTAGCTGGGATCCAAGAGTGTGTTGGTGGGATTTGATCATCTCTTGACCCTCCTTTGGTAAGTGTTGTTGCATTTTCTTCCTTTTCACCTCTTCTTCTTAATTTTCTTGTTTATGGTTTTGAATTGGGTTTGTTGTTTTATGATTTTTGGGTATGTTGGTTAGTTGAGCCTCCTCGCGATCCTAAAGGCAAGGAGAAGGCAGGAGGTAGTGACACCAAGTGATTGGAGCTAAGGAATACAGGTTTGGGAATTTCTTGAATTTGATGTATTATGATGATTTTGAGTTTTGACATGATTTCTAGAATTTTACTTGGTTTATGGAGTTATACTGAGTTGTATGATGGTTTTAATGCTTTGAGATTGGGTATGTTGGATTAAGATTTTAGTGTGAATTTGAGATTGAGATTTTGATGGATTATGCATATGTGAATTTGGTAGATTGTGGATTTGAATTGGTTGAATGATTAAGTATGTTTGTTGCATGTGGTGCTTGAATGTTGAGCTGCAAAAGGTGAGTTTTAAGTTGGTGTTAGTGTTTTGAAAAGTTGTTAACTGGGTGTTTTGGTGTGTGTGATTTTGGGCTGTTTGCTGATAGAATTCTTGGTTTCTGGCGACCCACATGGCGGTATGGATAGTCATACCCCCATGTGAATCGTCAGATTTCCCTAGAATTTGAAGGCCCAGATTTTACACGGCGGTAAGGACATTCCATACCACCGTATAAAGTCATTCTGCCTTGATAAAATTTTTAAGCCATGATTTTAAACGGCGGTAAGCACATTCCATACCGCCGTGTAAAGTCATTATGCCTTAGTAGTTTTCTGAGTTGTATGGTTTACATTACTGTATGGTTTTGCCATACCCCCATGTAAAGTGGCTTACACGGTGGTATGGTTTTGCCATACCCCCGTGTAAAGTGGCTTACATGGCGGTAAGGAAATGTCATATCGCCGTGTAAATCTCTACTGCCCAGTTTTTTTGAAGCTTTCCGATTTTCTTCGTTTTCGTTCCCTTTTTGTTATTTATTAGTTTTAAATGTTATTTAGTGTTATATTATTTATCTAATATCATTTCATGGTATTTTGTCATGTCAAATTGTTGAATGTTATGGTTGAATTGAGAATGTACTATTTATGCCTTAAATTTTGAACTCTAAATGATATGCCTGGATATGAATGGTATTATGCATAACCTACAAGAGTCAGTCTAGTGGAAGAGTCTTTTTGCTGCAGGCTCTGTACTGTTCTGGACCCTGATCAGGTCCCTGCTCTATTCCTCGCAAACTTCTACGTGTTCGAATCTTGTTTAAGATTCCTTTGTAAAATAGTTTGAAAAGAGACAATATGATATTGTTTTCCGGTTCGTACCTATAAGGTACCTCTACGCGTTTACTCGTTATCCACTGCTTTGAGTCAGCAGGAGTTTTGGTTTGATTTGATTTGATTATAAGTACGAGAATCAATACAAGTATGTTTATAAGTGTTTGAATCTAATTGACACTATTATGAGTATATGAATCTGTTGGCACATAAATGTGTTATTGAACCTTTGAATGGAATATTATTATGATTATATCTTGTGATGTTCAGTATGCCATTTTTGTATGTCATCTGCTTTGACAACCATTGTGAATGGTCGTACATTATTTATTGTTTGTTTCCCCACTAAGCGTTATACACTACAAGAAAAATGCTCTTTAACGAAGGGAAATCCGGTCGTTAAAAGTTAAAATCTGGTCGTTAAAAACTTTTAACGACCGGAAAATCCGGTCGGTAAAAGCCCCTTCGTTAAAGGTATAGACGACCGGATATTGCATCCGGTCGTTAATGTCTTTAACGACCGGAACGTTTCCGGTCGTTGAAAAGTGATTTTTAGCGACCGGATTTTCCCTTCGCTGATTATATTTACTTTTAACGAAGGGATTTCCGGTCGTTAAAGATACCTTTTAGCGACCGGATTTTCCCTTCGCTAGTTGTATTCAATTTCAACGAAAAGATTTCCGGTCGTTAAAGATACCTTTTAGCGACCGGATTTTCCTTTCGCTAATTATATTCACTTTTAACGAAGGGATTTTTGGTCGTGAAAAATACGTTTTAGCGACCAAATTTTCCCTTCGTTAATTATATTCACTTTCAACGAAAAAAATTTCGGTCGTTAAAAATACTTTGTAGGGACATAATTTTTCTTTCGTTAATTATATTCACTTTTCAACCTTTCCTTTCGTTAAAAATATTGTTTTACCGATTGAATTTTCCCTTTACTAATGTTATTCGCTTTCAACGAATAAATTTTTGTTAGTTGAAGATACTTTTTATCGACAAGTTTTTTCTTTCGCTGTATTCACTATAAATAAAATATTTTATTTGATTATTACCTGTACACATCATTCACGCACATATACATATCCAAAATTATAATAAATAGTTTTTTCATAAATTGCAAAATATCAGATACAAAATATATAAATATATAGATATTTCGAAATTAGTTGACATTGTATCATATACAAGTATAAAATATAAAAATAGCCCATATCTATATCATTCTCTATTCACCTAGAAAATTCTAGAAGAATGCATAATGAACCTTATATCTTCATTGTCCATTGTTTTGTAAAACCTGTAGAATTTAAAACATAAATTTATAATTAAAATTCATGCACAAAAGCAATAAATCAAAAGGCCAAATAATTTAATATTTTTAATTTAAAATATAATTTACCTTAAATATTCAAAATCTCCCAACAAGCTAGTGTAATTATATATACACTTCAAAATATCCAAAGTCCATCAAGTGTAATTGTATATACACTTCAAAATATCCAAAAAATGAAAAGGGCTGCAAAGAAAAAGTAAAAAATAATCATAAGTTTAATGCATTATAATGTCATTATAACAATAAAAAAATAGAATATAACTTACATTAAAATGGGAAAATAACTGTATGAGTAAAGAATTTGACTTTGAATCCAATTGAGCTGTAGCAGTAAGTAAAATAAATTAAGCTGAATTGCAGTTATCAGACTCTCTTAACCTGTACTAAAGCATTTAAAACACTTAAGAGAACTGACAATTCAAAAGTGTTTCCAGTTAAAAATAATGTCGTTCCACTATTATAAATTTGACATAAATTTATAATAAACAAACAGGACTTTGCCTTCTAACAAGTCTAATTTGAAATAAATTTCATCATCTAACAGCATGCCTCCACCTAATTGTGTTCTCCGTGCTTATCATAGGTAGAATCACATAGTTTGAAATTCATACACTCATTGACTACAAATTTTTTGCCTTCTACTGTCCATGCCTTTCAAGTTAAAAAAGTCACCTAAAGCACAAATAATGCAGTAACATTTTGTCAAGGATTGGGATCAGGTCCACATGCCATGAACAGTCGGTTGAATTAATATTGCTGAGAAAACATCCTTGACCAAACGAAAAATTTGAGCTACCTATATAGCCTGATATATTAAGTAGCAGTATACATGGTTACACTAGGAAAAACAGAATGTAATATACCGAAGTTGAACTAGTATGAATAAATGGTTATTTGATAACTTTTGTAATTATCCTATTTAAAACGGTTGAGGTTAGAAAGCATAGTAACCAATCAAAGATTTTAATAGACTTTATAGCTTTTCTCAAAATGTAATACCGAGAAGGAAAACATCATGATATGGAAGTGCAGGTTTACAGACGATCAAAATAGGAGGGGGAAAAAAGAACGAAAAAAGAAAATGACAATGACCACAACATGTCGTCATCAACATACAGAGAGCGCATTTTGCAGCCTTGGAGTCTCTTGATTGACCATTTAGAACACTACAGGTAGAACTCCAAAATCCAGAAAATGTTAAATGAAGATGTATTTACTCGCAATTATAAGGATCTGTGGAAGATTTTCCACTCCTCTTTCTCAGATAAACTGTCCTAAACTAAAATGGGTATTAAACTCTTCATAAAGAATTAAAGAAACATCCCAGAAGACCCTCCAAATCTCACACTAGTACTTTTAGAGATAGATACTAGCATCCTCAAGAAGTAGGGGAGCAAAGGAAAACAGAACCAATTGATAATGAAGAAACTGCCACAACCTCAAACACAATAAAATCAAAATCCCCAGCGAGCATCATATTGATGTCCAATCGGATGTGCAGACACAACATCCAATTCCCAAAACCAGAAAAAAAGGGGTGGATGTTTAGAACCAGTTAAGCTTTTCCAATACAATACTCGGGCAAAAAGATAATTCACCTTAACAAACATAAAATGTGTGAGAATAGTATCTTTAAAGAAAAAGAATGAAACGAGAGAGAGAGAGAGAGAGAGATAACTGATACAATTGTATGCATAGTTATTACAATACTAGCCATTATCATATGAACTCTAAATTTCTGTTCTATTACACTTTTGGCATCCATCATCAGTTCCACTAAAATAACACAACATAGTCACCATTATATGAACAACAACACAACTGAATATGTGATTTTTTGCTTCGGTCTCAACTTCATGAATACTACTAAAGGAATGCATAGTAAATTGAAGCAAAATAAGTTAACGCAATGTAGAAAATAAATAATAAATACAATTATAAAACATAAACCTTTAAAAAATAAAAAAATTTAAAACTACAGGCACTGTCCTTGCTGACAATGGCACTAGCTCCTAAAATAATGGGAAAATGGTAAATACATCAACATTTCCATCAGAACCAACTTGCTCTTTTTTTTAGAGCTCCTTAATTAGGGGAAACAACAAATGAATAGGTGGAGTTGGGTGTGTTTTTTCCATCTATCCCAAAAATATACTGTACAAAGAAAGGACAAATGCTTTGTTCACCTTTCCTTTGTCAAATTCCAACCAAATCCTCATCAACGATGCATGATGGTATCTTTCTTTTAAAAAAAAGATTGCTCACTTTCTACTAATATCCAAGTATTCAATTATATTGGTGGAAGCTAATTCATTTATTATGTTATTGATAAGACAATCGAATTCAAACTTCAAATCAGAAAAGAAGAAAAATAAGCAGCAAACAATTTTATGAAAACATAAGCTTTTTTTTAAAAAAAAAAGAAAAGAAAAGAAACCTGATTAGATTTTGCAAAAGATGAGTCACAATAAAAGAAGTGCATGTCTGGATGAGTTCGTTTCACATCTCAGCCAATCTGTTCCAAGACCTCCGAGTCCTACAAAATGATGAAATTGAAATAACCTGTTTGGCAAAAATGCTGCAAACACCTCTATTGAAATCATTGTTTTAAGAAATAAGCAGCAATATATAGTCATAGCCAAGTAGTTTTCCCTAAACAAATTAGGGATTATAGGACGAGAGAAACATATTCACCAAGAAAACAGAGATGCAGCTACGATTGCTAAAACATAAAAGTACATGAACTGAATCAATGTATGAAAATATTCATGCACTGAATTTTTTTTTTAAGATACATATACATGAACTGAATTAATGTATGAAAATAATAAATTATGTATATATTTGGTAATAATATGATAAATTGAAACTAGTAGTCTAATGACAGTCTCTCTCTGCATGTTGTCAACTTGCATGGGACTCTCTCTGTCTCTCTCTAATCTCAAACTCCCAATGAATAAAACGGAAAGCAGAAATAAAACGATATTTAAATGTGATTTTTATAATTGAAGAATAAAGCCATAAAGTATATATATTAGGGTAACAAAATTACAAACTTAAAAAAGATTTTCAGGTAAGGGCTTGGGACCTGCAAAAAATTATGAGTTTATTAAATGGCTTGAGCCACTACATTGGGAAGCATAATAGGAACTAACTCAATAACTATTTAGCAGATTGTCATGATCAAACACTGGAAATACACAAATTATAAAGTATTCAAACACATGCACCCTTAAATATAGCACAATTTTAATAATCTATTAGCTTATGGTAGTTCACAAGGAAAGATAAAACTCGGTCACTTTTGCAGGCATATACCTATTATGGCAATTTTGCTTATGCTTCTGAGTAGCCAAGTTTTTTTATGGTTTGATCATGCATATAACAGGGCAAATAACACTTTCTCATAGCCTTGCAATGACTTTAGTTCCTTAAAATCGTATCCAAAAGAAATAGTCTAAATTTAGACTAATAGAAATTTACAGGATTCATCAGAAGCTGTTCTTTAAAATGCTTGTACTGAGACCTCTTCTTAGCCAATTCAGAAGACCAAAGTCAACGATCAGGCGGTAGGTATCCCAGCAATAGCTGCCAAAATCAGCTGAAGATTAATTCATTACACTAAATAAATCTTGATGCTTATGCAACAGACCCCATTTCTTTCCATCTAATTCAAAGCACATCGTAAAATCAGAACCAAATTTCACTTAAAATCAAACAAATCAAGAAAGAAACAGTACCTTTCAGACCGTCACACAAATGCTAGCACCGTCAGGTATCCCCTGCAACGCAATTCTCCTCAACTCCCTTAAATTTACCACCTTCCTCGATAACTAAATCCAGATTTTCTCATTGGAATCAATTCACGAACACATATTCATATAAATGCATTAATCACAAAGAAATGCCCTATTTTCCTATTCGACGGGAAGAAGATTAGAAATAAAGAGATATTCAACTGGTAACAAAAGAGAAAGAAGGATTTTTTCAATTTCTCACCTGTAATCACCAGTTGCACAGCGCCCTAAACCGATTGAACCAGCAAAAATTAAATCTGGATCTTGCAAAACCAAGAAAATTGAAGCAGCTATGACATAAATCAAGCGAGGTCGAGAGCAATCCAGGCTTCTACTACTGCTATTTCTATAAGGTTTAAGATTAGTTTAGTTTTAGAAGATAGAAAAGGGTTTGCGTTTTTTGCAAATAGAAAAGGGTTTTCGTGTTTTTGCTATTTCTCATCTTCTGGGTTTGCCATTTTTTGCTATTTTTTTTGTGTGGGCATCGCAATTCTATGTTTTATTTTTATCAAATAATGGAGACAATTGGAGGTAAATCCATCAAGAAGTCCCGCCAATGATTTTTAGGGTAATAACGACCGGAATATTAGTGTTTCAATGACCGGATTTAAACCCCTCGTTATATAGTAATAAAATTTAAGAACTAACGACCGGATTAATTTTTCTTCGCTAATTGTATATTTTAATGACCAGATTTTCATCCCTTCACTAAATTTTGGTCGTTGAAAATCAATTTTCTTGTAGTGATAGCTTAGCACGGTGTTTTCACCCGTGCAAGTGCGGAAGGCTTTTAGCTTTTGGAAGAGAGTTGCCGCCAGTCAAGCCAACACAGATGGATTAGTGTTAGGGCTATATTTTCATAGCATGGTTTTTGTAATAGTGAAGTATCTTTTGTATATCATTTTTGTAAGCTTCCGCTATGTATCTCTGACAGTTGTAACTCTTTTGTAATATCAGTTTTTTTATCAAAACATTATTGTAATGAATGTTATTATATTAATGCATGATCATTCTAATGTTTCCAAAGAAAGTTTTTTTAAATTCCGCTAATTGTATGTATACTTATATTATGTGAATGAATGTTTTGCACTGTTCTGCTTAGTGACACCCTTACTCATACGAGTTCTCATTCCCTTGTGGATGGGTCCTACTACGTATGGGAAGGGGGTGTTACAGTTTTTGTTATCAGAGCAAGGTTTAGGCGTTTTCTGGGTGTTGATGTGCATCTTTGTGTATATGTCTAGGACTGTGTTGGCTAATACGGCTGTCTTTGTCTTTCTTTTAGATGGATTCTGGTTCAGTTCGAGGGTCGCTTGAGGGGTCCACTGAAAGTGTGAATCCCGAAGCTATAGATCCTTCTGTGTCAGTGTCGGCTCAACCTTCTAGGGCGCAACCTGAGGCCATAGCCATGCCCTTTGAGGTTATGTTGAAGATTTCACAGGACATGGCTAAGGCCATTGAGTGTGTGACCGCTCCTAGAGTCCCTACTGAGAATTTGAAGAAAGCTAGTGCAGAGGACTTTTATGGGACTTGTAACACTCCTTACCCTTACGTAGTAAACCATACTGTGATCTGATGGTTCACGACGACGGTCGAGGGCATTACCGCCACAATATGCAAAATTGATAAACTTCCAAGCTAAAAACTGACTTATAAAATTTATTTCATTAATAAAAACACATTTATAGTTAACCATAAATTCATTACACAAACATATTACAAAAGATACTTTCTCAGAGATTACTACAGATACAATAATTACATAACAAATAACGTTTTACAAAACTTATAATTCCAGAATTACGAATCTGATCTACATTCTTAAGCCTAAATAAATCCTATCCTAAAATTTTTTCATAACCTTACATTGGCCAGGACTGCTGCGGAAAGATACTCGAATGATCCAATCAATACTAGCTACATGGATTAAAAGAAAATCCATGCTAAGCATAAAGCTTAGTGGGAAACACAAAAATATATACGACCACTGGGAATGCCCGTCACAACAGCCTCAAGGAAAAGCATAATATCAAGAATATAAACATGTCAATTATAATAAATCCGATGCTTTCAAAAAGATCATCAAACGCATTTACTTACGTCAAAAAAAAGAAATCGACATTACCAAGTCACTCATGCATTATTACACTTTTTCACATCTTACACATATCACTTTGTTCACTTGTCCGTAATTGCTCATATTCCCAAAATTCCTTTCACACATCTTGCTTATGACACAATCAAATGTAGAAATTTCATAAAATAAATCAATATATGGAAGCACAATAATCACATTATTTCATACGCTCACATACTGTATACAAGTCACCACAATACACAATATTTCGCTGTTTAAATAAATTAACAATATTGCACCTGCTTTAACTAAAATCAGTGGATAACGAGTACGTATTGATACCCGAAGGTATCAACATTATTCTCATAACACATAGATACCTGAAGGTATCAAAACAGTCTTTTAATTTTGTTCCAAAACATTTTCGTGTAGATTCAGTACACAGGGATCATGAAGATCCAGTCGGGGGACCTGATTAGGGTCCAAATCATACACTAGCTGCAGCAACACTAACTCTATTAGGCATGCCTAACAATCCACTTATTTGACTTTAGCAGGTCATACATCATATCAGTCATTTACCAAGGTATAATATACAATTATTCATATCAAGGAACTATAATAAAACACCCTCATAACCCAAATATGTTCCAAAATTATAGCACGCACTACAATTCACAATATCCATTATTTGACTAAGTTAAAATACCATTTAATATCATTTGCTAATTAATAACACACCAACTAAGAGTAAAGTACACAAAAATAGAGGAAAAAGAGTTGAAAAAGAAACATATGCAATTTTGGGAAAAAGAGGGACAGAACCGGTTTACACGGCGGTATGGTTTTTCCATACAGCCGTGTAAAGTGTCTCACACGGGGGTAAGGGAAAACCTTACCGCCGTGTGACACACCCGGTGTAACACCCCCTACCCATACCCGTATGAGTCGGGGTGTCACCAAGCAGATACTATACAAATAATATAATCATACATAAACATGTATACTGAATTACAGGATAATTAAAAATTTTCATAATACATCGCATGTTATCACTCATCATATATGTAATAATATTACAGGCCCAAATACAAATACACCAGCGGAAGCTATTTTCTAAACCAATATCAAAAGTTCTTTACATAAAAGAATCAACCATAATAAAATAAACTCCAAACTCTAAACCTTGCTGTGTTGGCTGGACTGCAATGACTCTCTTTAAACAAAGCTTCTTATTTACCTGCACGGGTAAACACACCGTGCTAAGCGATAAACGCTTAGTGGGGATTAACACATATATTATGGACGGCCACTCACAGTGGTCGTCAAGGCATATCACATTCATAATGGCATATACATGATTCATGTCATAATATGTATACATATAGGCTCCAATTTATAACCATATATTCAGCATCTCATGTTTATATCCATATCCATATTATCTCATTCAATTATTACTTTTGTATAATCAACGGTAACATAACAAATCACATATTAATTAAAGATCTTGCTGACTCATAATAGTGGATAACGAGTATACGCATAGCAATACCTTACGAGTACAAATCGACGTATAGCGATACCTTACGGGTACGAATCAAAAACCATTTTTATTTTATATTTATAAAACCTTTATAGGGGCCCTTAAACAAGATTCATCATATTAATAAGAATCGCGAGGATTCAAACAAATTTTCTTATAGGGTTCGCGAGGAACCAATCGGGGATCTGATCAGGATCCAAATCATCCATATAATTCATCCATATAGGCTGCAGCTAAAAGACTCTATTAGGCATGCCTAACTATCCACTGACTTGACTCTAGCAGGTCATGCATAACACAATTCACATTTGTTCAATATGAATATCTATTGAATTTAACATGCATAAATTAATTATTTTTTTAAGCATGACACATTAAGTCAATAAGTTAAGGCATAATAAAAATACAATTATAAGATGTAAAGCATATAAACACATTATCTAATTCTTGTCATAAGTATTTGTTCATAAAGCAAATTATGCTTATAGTTTAATTTATCGTTAATTATCATATTTATTAATTCTTCATTATAATAATTTATTTAATTCACGGTTAATTTAATTACATAACCTCATTACCTAATTATAAAATAAGTAACATTTCTTTCCAACCAGTCCCCAGACACAGGGCAGAATCCGTTTACTGAATTTACATGCATTTTTGGACAAGTAAACGACATTTTCAAACCAAGTGGTCTTCATAACAATTAATCCTCAAGATGTTAAATTTATGTGGACAAAATTTCAGATCGTTTGGAGCTGAATTCAGAGAGATATACTCAAATGTTTCTACCCTGCTCCACTGACACACCTGACAATTTTTGCTACTGTAATGGGTGATTTTGAAATGGTTAGAGTCCGAATTAAATTATGGTATCTTCTAAAAAATCTTAGCCACAGATGTCCTGGTTCTAACCCAACTGGAATCATGCAATTTATAGTTGTAAAATTCGATTTATGCTAAAAATAATAAGCAAAGGTCAATCTGTCCGTCAAAAACAGATTTACCCTTTGAAATTCAACAACTTCAAATCAACCCATTTTACACCATCAATTCACCAAATTTAATCCAAACCATCAAAACACATAAATTAACATCTCAGAATATTCAATTCAACAATTGAAAATCATTGACACATAAATTAACAATCAAATTCCCAAACAAATCACAAATAATTTCCAAACAAAATCCCAAACCTGAATTTTTTACTTGATCCCACTAGATCCAACCTTTTCCTTGCCTTTAGAATTTGGAGGAAGCTCAACTAGACATAGATCCACCAAAATTCACAAATATAAATCCTCAATTAAAACCCAATTAAAGAGTAAAAGAAATTGAAGAAATAATTGAAATTATATGTTGATCTTATCCACAAAAATGCTAGAATTACTTGATTGTTTTACCATAAAGGTTTAGATTAAATTTTAGAATTTTTAGATGAGAGGAATTGAAGGAATTAGGATGAAGAAAATGATGAAGAAGAAGAGAATGAAGGGAAAGAAGTGATTTACGGGAAATGAAGAAATTCTCAATTTCATGTACATTTCATGTGCATTTTCTTTTACCTAACTTTTGCCACGTGTCACTTCCTCATTAGTGCAACCCAATTACTCACACCCAACTCTCATACACTTACACACACTCAAAATATCTCCACTTAACACATCCTACTAGTGTGTGAGTAAAACACACAATAAAGCCCTCTAATAATGCACTCCACATAGGTATGAGCATCCACACACTATAAAATCCCATAAGATTCCTTCTACTATGCTACACTCTTCCACACCCAATCACTACTCCCTTACTCATATCCAACAATGGTATATGCATGCACACACAAATATTTCTCAACTAATTCACACCTTACTAATATATGTGCACCCACATATTAAAATAACCCTTATAACATGCACTATACCCAAAATACCCTTGTTATATACCAAAATACATACAAATGTACACATATGCATGATTTATACTACTAGGGGGTAATTGGGGTGTGACACCCGGCTCTAAAATTTCAACTGGACAGAATACAATTACATGGCGGTATGGCAAAAGCCTTAACCCCATGTAACAGGCACACGGTAGGCTTCATATGCAGAAAGCAATCACACGGGTGTACAGAAAAATCCTTACCACCGTGTGACTCGTCAGATACCCAGAATACAACAATCTTCCAATTCAACAACTTCAACACAACTGACATTAGTCTTTCATAGCATAGCATATAATTCAATCCTCAACTTGAACATTAATCTCATCATCGACTTAAACAAATAATTACCATTTAATTCAAGATTCCTTAAAACCAGGAATTCTATTAGATCTTATACCATACTTATGCTTTAGCACAATTGCGCATAACCTATACATTTAACTTAAGACAGTCAATAGTCATGACAATTAGAACAAGAACACGTCCTATTGCATATTAATTAAGTACACACATACTCACCTAACGTCTCCGCTATAGATCTCCATACAACTAAGAAATCATAAGTTCAATATATTAAATCACGTTTATTATTATCATATAAATATATACTTCTACATCCACGTGAGCCAATTAAATACTTTACATAACATCTATATTTTATTAATACCTATATCAATTCACGCATTCATAGAACGTTAAGTTATATTCTCGTAAATCTCTCTCGCTTATAAAATTACCCTAGCTTCCTTATATACAATCTAACGTCATTATACGACTACCTATAGTTCATATCCTTATTAAACAAACTAATTCCATTTGTTATATTCCACATGTATACTTAATTTCAATTCATTATTATACATACTTATTCATACTACACATACCTATATAAATGAAGGTGTTAAACTCCCTAAACGTCATTAAACTTAACTTCATTCAATTCCATACAATTACACATCATCGTGTCATTAGGTTGCTATTAATCCTAATCTTATTCAGGTGTATATTCCAAGTGGTAACTATTTATATCCATTTCATAATGCTCAAAATAAGATGGACAAACTATAGGAACTTCTGGTGAAGTTCGAGATTGATTCTGGAAGAAAAAATACCATTTAGGTGGAAGGTTAAGGTCATACGGTGATAGGACATTCATTCCCACCATGTAAGACACTAAAAATGGGCATTTGTAAGACAAAATCGTTTTACACGACGGTAAGGAATTCCTTATCGCCGTGTAAACCTATTCTGCCTCACAACGTGAGGCAGACTTTAGATAGACTATGGGTCCAAACTTGCAACGCATTTTACACATAATTAATGACATTTTAAGGCAAAACTTTCTTCACAGAAATTGTTCCTTAGGATGTTAAATTTCAAATGGTATAAATTTTAGGTTAATTGGACATGCATAACTCGAGATATGATCTAAACAACCTATAGTGTTCCTATAACCCGACCCAAACAAAGGGACTTCTCTTTTTAACATTTTCGGAAGTCTTAAATCAATAATTGCTTCCGGTCCCTGAAAGAAAATTTTAGATACAAATCTTAACTTTCTAATGGCACTAGTTTCATACCATTTAGAGTTCTAAAACTCCAGATACAGCCTAATAACTGAAGAAGGGTCACGTAGGTTGTGACATTTTTATCACCAAAATTGTATTCACATGCATATTTCAACAAATTGAAACCAACACTCACTACCATCATCATATATCATCATCAACACATTCAAGTCACTTAAATAACACATTAATATAATCAAAATCATATATACACAAAGAGTTTCCAAACCTCTCTTCCTTTGCTCCCTAATTATTTAAATGACTGCACAACCCCTTTTGCTTCCTTGCTTCTTCTTTAGCTTCTCATGTAACCTCAAAACAAACCAGCCCAACTTCAGAATTCCATTTAAAATTACACATACCCCTACATACATTTTAAGAGAAGAGGGGAGGAAGAGGGACAAGAACTAACCACTTACCTGTATTTTCCATCCAAATCTTCCATCCAAATACTTGAAACTTGAGCAAATCCACCCTTGGCATAAATTGCTGGAAATGGCATGAGGTAGGAGGAGAAGAGGTTCTCCTTTTCTTTTTTCCTTATTTTCCCATTCAAGATTGGCCCTCAAATCAGTCCAAAGGGCTGAATTAAGGCCATCAATTTCATCTTATCTCAATTGCCACTTGTCACTCTTTTGTTGGTCCCATAAAGATTTTTATGTCAAACTTACCTTTTAATCCCTTGACTTACCTCTTTTCTTCAATTGGCATTCAAATTTTCTATTACATACATTGGCCCAAATAATTAACTAATTAATTCAATTTAATCCATAATTATGAAATGACCAAAATACCCTTACCCTATAGAAATAAAACCGATCACATCTTTTACTACAATTAATCACTTCCTTCATCCAATTACGCATTTTTAATCACCAAAATAATTATTTTCATGTTGTTTAAGGCACAGTGATATAATTGTCCAATTTACCGAAACTCGCCGAAACTTTCGAATTAATGATGATTATATCCTTTTTGACACTTCTGTCCCTATTTGTAGCACATTCGATTTTCGCTACACCCTAAACTTGTCTTGATCCTACCAAGGTGTATTTGGGGTGTTAGAGGACTGGTTTAGACGAATCAGAGTATGCTGAAAAGTGGTTAGAGAAGGTAGCGCGAGCCTTGGATGAGATTCGGTGTCCTTAGGAGAGGCGAGTAGAGTGTGCTATAGCCCTGTTGCAAGGATCCGCCTATGATTGGTTGAAGTTGGTTCTAAGGCATCCTCAGTTTCCTGACCCAATTACATGGGAGTTATTCGATAGGGAATTTACAAGTAAGTATGTAACTCGGGAGTATAAGGATACTAAGTGGGCACAGTTTTTGAGTCTAAAGCAGAGGGCGATGACGGTTTCAGAGTTTGAGAGGGAGTTCAACAGATTAGCTAAGTATGCTCCTGAAGGTGCTCTGACTGAGGAGTTTCGTTGTAGGCACTTTGAGACTAGGTTGAATGAATCGCTAAGAGCTATGATTGTCTCTCTAATGAGTACTCCAGGCGTTGGATACTATTAGATTGTGCAAGCGGTTATTCGGGCCGAGAGGTCGGAGTCAGTTTTGAGAGAGAGAGCTGAGAGGAGGAATCCCCCTCATGGTGGATCTGGATCGTCGTCATTATTGGGTAAGAGATCTAGAAACCCGCATGATGAGTCTTCGGGCCCTACTTTGAGAGCTAGGAGGCAAGGTTCTACTAGGGGTTCTGGTTCTGGCAGAGGTGGTTTTGGTTCAAGACCCGATGTGTTGCCTGAGTGTTCACATTGCAGTAAGCGCCATTGGGGTGAGTGTAGGTGGCTCATAGGCGGTTGTTTCAGATGTGGTAGTACTGATCACTACTTGGCTAATTGTCCGAGGATTAGTGAGGCTTCTGGTAATCAGCGAGAGGCTAGTAGAGTTGATTCTAATGCTCCGCAAGCCAGTCGTGGCAGAGGCCGAGGTAGAGGTAGAGGTGGTCAGCATAGAGAGGGAGCTCCATCAGAGTTAGTTGATCGTCCTTTGACGGTTCCTGCTAGAGAATATACCATGAGAGCTCTGGATGAGCAAGATGCCCCTAATGTGATTGCTGGTAAGTTCCTACTCTTTGACACTGAGTTGTATGCTCTAATTGACCCACACACTCATATTTGTGCACAAGTATATTGTTTGATAAGATGCATGATGTTGACCAGTTAGATTTTGAGATTTGTGTGACCAGTCCTTTAGGGCATACTGTCAATGTGAGTAGAGTGCATAGGAATTGTTCCCTTTTGGTTTATGGTGTTGAGTTTCCTGTGGATTTGATTGAGTTGTCTTTTCGGGAATTTGATCTGATTTTAGGTATGGATTGGCTTAGTAAACATCGAGCAGTTGTGGATTGTCATAGGAAGGTAGTTGTGCTTCGGGATAGAGATCAGTCTTCTGTTGTTGTCAAGGGTTTGGGTTCGAGTTCCTTGAGTAATGTGATATCCGCCATGCAAGCTAAGAGATTTATGAGAAAGGGTTATGAGGCTTTCTTAGCAGTTGTTTTTGTAACACCCCTTACCCACGTGTAGCATATTGTATGGTAACATAGGCAGTATGCGATGATGATTGAGGAATGCTACAGGCGAAAACATGCAGGAATCACAAATATAAGTAGAACTACATAAATTTTTTTTTCAAAACATAAACATTCGCACAATACAAAACACTTCCATATACTTGGCGTTACATTAACATCTTATTACATCCCAATCACTTAATACAATAATAATAAGGAATTACTTTACAAAGGTGGACTATAATCTCTAAAGACTAACTACTACTACGGACTTGAGGGCCAGACTGCTGCAGATTGTCCTTGGCGACACGACTAACTCCACACCTGCATGGATACACACCCATGCTAAGCACAAAGCTTAGTGGGGAAAACCATATAATATGGACGACATATCATAATGGCCGTCAATAACCACACATAATAAATATCCAAAATCCAAACATTTAAATATAAATACATGTTTTAACCAACTTAAATATCTCATTTACTAACTACATGAAATTGGTCATAAATGAAATATTCTAATCATAATCGTTCACGGGGTTAAACAAGATGACAATCCTAATTAATCCATACTTTTCATGTTTTATTGTTCATATATATCATTATAACCAGCCTATAATCAATTCTCAATAACAAATAATTCTCACACATTAAAAGTCATGAGTAAGTAGCTATAAAAAGGAAATAACCAAAGCTGGACCATGTAGGCTTTTAAAGGTGTTATCACATTTTTGCATAAGGATTCTTATCGGATCCAAAGCACATAAGTGCATGAAGCATAAACTCATGCCACATATAAGTCATAGTAGACAATGTGATCACATTCTTTTTAAGTGCTTAATCTCATACAAGTATTCACATATCTTTGTCAATACACAGTTGGTGTTCAATTCACATAATTTTTTTCCTTCAATGCCTGCCAAGTCAAAAGGGGTGGATAACGAGTAACACATAGATACCCGAAGGTATCAACATTATTCTCATAAAGCATGGATACACGTAGGTATCAAAAATCATCTTTTCTTTTTGTTTCAAAAAAATATTTCGCATGTGATCTTAAATAAGATGCAAACACTAAGGATCACGAGGATCCGATCGGGAGACCTGATCAGGGTCCAAATCATACACTGGCTGCAGCTACACTAACTCTATTAGGCATGCCTAGCTATCCACTTATTTGACTCTAGCAGGTCAAGCATAAAACAACTCGCATTTCATCATAATATTCAATTTTTAATCAACATACTAATTATAATCATCATTGATTGGTTAACAAGAGAACATAATTTAATTTAACATTCAAATAAAAGGGAAAAGAAGTGCAAAAGAAATATATTTGAGAACATAAGAAAAGCAGGGCAGAAGAGGGTTACACGGCTTTATGAGTTTACCCATACAGCCCTGTAAATCGTCACACACGGGGTAAGGCAAAGCCTTACCGCCGTGTGACACGACGGGCCTCAAAATCTCACTGGGCAGAATACAATTACATGGCGGTATTGGAAGGGCCTTACCGCCGTGTAACACGACATCCTTCGTATCAAGAAGGTAATCACACGATGGTATGGAAATCCTTACCACCGTGTGACCTACTGGAAATCCAGAACCTACTAATTTTACACTTCAAGAACTTTACTCCAACCTCCACAACCTTAACACAACTCAAATTAACAATTCTTAATAATATAGTGCAACTCAATTCCCAACTTAAATAGCAATTATCATTATTCAAAGTGCACACTTAAGAAGATAAAATTTCAAGATTCTAAAACCAGCAAATCTCTTTTAAAGTCATATGAAATTATGCTTTCATTAGATTTTCCACAATAATGCATTTCAACTCTGATTAATCAATAGTAACATCATTTAGATACAGACACATAGTATACAATTTAAATTACACATTTTCATATCCAAGTACTGATAATGTTGTAGCCAAACCAATTAAGTAGTTTCAAATCCAATTCCTATAATTTAATCTCATATTATGTTCAAAATTATTTCTTTAATCATACTTGACTATCAATAATATCTCTTCATATGTAATACAGAAGTTAGAAATACATTTAGATAGCTTAATATGAAATAGAATACGAAAATAACAAAAAGCCCCAAAGCAAGCAAGTGACTGAACAAAGAAAGCCATCTAACGTATACCCTTATCACGCCTATGACAGAGCCCAAACATGAGGAATACGCTAATTAATAGGTTAAAATTACTTATTCATATAGAATTAACAGTCTCATCACATTCGCGCAAGCAATATATATAACTCATAGAATATCCGAAATCACAAGTTCTTGCTTTCTAATCTAATTAGATTTATTCATATAGCATATTAAATTTGATGCCTTAATCCCAAATTATAATCATGTTATATAATCCTCATTATGAGTATTTATTCATATAACAAATTATGCTTATAGTTTAATTCATAATTAATCATCATATTAATTAATTCTTCATTATAAGAATTTATTCAATTCACATGTAATTTAGTTCACTCAATTTACATGCATTTTTGAATTAGTAAACGATATTTTTAGACCACCTGGTCTTCATAACAATTAATCCACAAGATGTTAAATTTCTAGTGACAAAATGTCAGATCACTTGGAGCTAAAATCAGGGAGATATGCCCAAATGACTCTACCCTGCCCCAAAGACACACCTGACAAATTTTGCTACTGTAATGAGCTGTTTTGAGATACTTAGAGTCCGAATTAAATTATAGTTTCTTATACAAAATTTTTGGCACAGATGTTGTGGTTCTAACCCAATTTGAATCATGTATTTTAGAGTTGAAAAAATCAACTTATACTAGAAAGAAGGACCAAAGGTCAATCTGACCCACCTAGGCAGATTCACACGTTGGAATTCAATAAGCTTCAAACAACACATTTGGCACAATCACTTCATCAAATTTAATTCAAATCAACATAACTCATAAAATAGTACATCATAAAATTCAATTCATCAATTAAGAATTATTAACATACAAATTAACACAAAAATTCCCAAACCTCATAAGTGCTTCTTTAATCTTCCTCTTCTTCTTGTTTAAACTTGATTTTCCATAACTCCCATACTCCACTTGTCAAAATCCTCAAATAAACCACACCAAAAGTCACGTTACTCATCATCATCAAAATTAAAATTCAAATCCAAAGAAAAAACTAAGAGAAGAGAGGAAAATAACACCAACCCTACCTTAATCATGCCCAAACTTTACTTAATTTATCAAATCACTTGGCAACCCAAATGAACAAAGAAAATAGAGAAGAAAGAGGAAAAATGTGGCTGTCCCCCAAAAATCCCAGCAAAAGTGGTTGATCTCTTTTTCTTTCTACCTCATTAAATTCTCACTAATCCTCAATGCCAAGTGTCACTTTCCTATAGGTCTACTTTAGATTTTTATGACAATTCCTCTATTAGGTCAATCAGCTCTCCTTTAATTTTACAATAGCATAATATATAAATATAATTCTTATATTGGCCCCACAATTAAATCCTTACGCCCTTCAATTAATTCCCAAATTAATACTTTACAAATTTGGAATTTGGACGCACTTGCCGCAACTTTTGCATTAATACCGAATTCGTCCGTTCGACACACCTGACACTCCAACTTACTTACATCCTACCTAATATTACCCCATTCTCATAGATTAGCACTCGTGGTTATTTATTCGATTCAATTAAATCCATATATGCAAAATGAAAAAATTACCCTTGTCCTCCTTTTTCTTAATTTTAATCATATCTTTTCCTCTTACTTAACCACTCTGACCATCAAATCATACAGTTTCGATCACCAAAATCCCTAGAAATATACAAATCCTTCTAGGGTACATTTCGGGGTGTTACAATTCTTCCCTCCTAAAAGAATTTCGTCCTCAAAATTCACAATCATCGAGTTATTCTCATATCGTATTACTTATCACTACCACACTTAGGCATTAACGTTCCGCTATTAAATAACTCATACATTTTAGTCATAACTTATCACTTCTTATCCACTACTTCAATCATATATCACATTTCAATATCCTTATGATGGGAAATATGTCTAAACAAAGTCGAATTCAAACCTAACAGAAATATCTTACCTAATCGAGTAAGCCTTATCTCCACAAATCATTACTCAATTCCTAACCTATATCACAATTATAATCATATCATTGGTTGGGATCCAACACAGGGGCTTCTTATGTAATCTACTTACATATATATGTAGAATCTTATCGCCATAATATCTATTATCTTAATTTGCCAAACTACACTCATGGTAACCTACACTTTACATTTCCTCAACATCTCCACTAAACGATCTCGTACGCAAAGCATAGCCTGTCAGCCACTTTTAATTGAGTCAAATCAAAGTGCTTGTCACATATAAATGAGGGATGTGAGTGAAATGGATGTATGACGATTTATGTATGCAAATGATGCTGAGGCGATTTATGCAATGACAATTACTTTTCCATCCCCATGCTGTCACATGCTTATGTTCAAAAATTTCAATTAAGATGGTTGACAGACACACAGAGTACCACCAATATTCTCAAATAAAAAACCATTTACGTCCTTATTCGGTATTCCCTCAAAAATAGGAAATTCTTTTTAGAATTCTAACTGTACTAGGAGAAATTCCTTAATAAGATTTCTTATAATACTACTAATGCACAACTTTCATATCTTCCAACTATAAACAATCTAAAACAGAGAAATTGTGATCTATCAGCCCTATGTTTTCTATCTTTATGCCTAATTTGTTCAAAACATACAATTTCTAATACCAATACAGAACGAGGACATTCGCTTTGGCCAACACAAACTACATAGACACAATTTAAACTCCTAGTTGTCCAGAACCGACTAAACCTTGGCTCTGATACCACTAAATGTAACACCCCTTACCCACGTGTAGCATACTGTATGGTAACATAGGCAGTATGCGACGATGAGTGAGGAATGCTACAGGCGAAAACATGCAGGAACCATAAATATAAGCAGAACTACATAATTTTTTTCTTAAAACATAAACATTCGCACAATACAAAAGACATCCATATACTTGGCATTATGCTCCTCATTAACATCTTATTACATCCAAATCACATAATACAATACTAATAAGGAATTACTTTACAAAGGTGGACTATAATCTCTAAACACTAACTACTACTACGGACTTGAGGGCCAGCCTACTGCGGATTGTCCTCGGCGACACAACAAACTCCACATATCACACCCCAAATCGGGCCTAGTCGGAATTGGCAAGCTTAGTCGGATAAGTGAAGGGTATTTCAACAATTTGTGCATGAGGGAATTTGATGATAAGGACTTAATTGCAAAGTAATTAATTAAATAAGTTAAGTGGGGGAAATTATTTGGTATGCATGTGGTGTATGGATGTAGGGTGTTTGTTGTGGTTTTATCTAGTTTGTGTGTTGTTTGGTAACAAGGATGTAAGGCAAGTATCTAGTGGATTGTTTGCATTGTACTAAGGATGGAAAATATCTACTTAAGAATTATCTAATGAGGTAGGAGTATGGTGCCAAGGATTGGTAAGTCACAAGTGGAATTATTAGTCCAAAGAGAGCCTGCCAAGTGGATTTTGGTTTGTGGGCAATAAATGAAGGAAAAGAAGAAAGGGGAAAAGAAGTAGAGAGAACGCAGGAATCCTACATTCCTGCTCTCCTCCCTCTTTTAGCTCCTCTTCCTCTTTCTTTTCTCCATTTCTGCCTTTCCTCCTTGTCTTTCTTGTGGCTGGAGTTTGTGCAAGTTAGTGGCTGATTTTGATAGAGTTTGGAGCAAGATTTAAGATGTTTGTGTTTGGGTTTTGAACCTACATCTGGTTCTTCTTTTTCTTTTTCTTCTTTTTCTGGTTTTATTTGAGTTAGGGTTTGGATTAAGAAGTTTTGTGTTTTGTTTGTGCAAGTTTGGGGTGGCAAGAAGAAGAATAAAGGCAAGGAGAAGATTGATGAGTGAAGATCAGCTGGTGTAGACACCGGGTCTTGAGGCAGTCCAGGTCAGAGTTACCCGATGAAGAGATTAGCGTCGGTTTTCGGATAAATTGGTGAAATTCGGAGGTTTTCGTCTTTCATGATTCGCGAGGATTAAAATCTTTTTCTATAGCATGGAGTTTTAATAGAGTTTGATAAATTTTGGTTGAAATTGAGAATTTTGCTCCACAGACGGGATGCCCATCTATGTAGGGGCGCCTGTCCCTACTTGGGGTGATTCCTGTCTCTAGGCGTAGTGGGGATGGACGCGTGGCGATATAGGGATGCCCTTCCTTAGTACCGCGCCCCGTCTGTAGTCGATTTCCTGCGTGTGCCCTTAGTAGGGACAGCCGTCGGTATCTGCAGGGATGCCCGTCGGTATGTTAACTGATCAGATCACGCCGGATTGGATAAAATTTAATTCTTTTCCTTCAAAATGGGGATAAGATTTATTAAAAATTTGAATTTTAAAGTCCTTTTAAAATTCAAACTTTGGGTTGAGGCTTATCTGAATTATTTCCTAAAATCCTATAAATAGTGGATTAAATTCCATTTTTAGGGGTTAGAAGTTTTGAGAATATTGGTGATAAAAGTGATTATTTTTTATAAGAAAAGTTCTTTGGAGAAAAGTTATTAAATTTTTTCGAGAGATCGTTTTTTAGAAAAGGTTTTGTGAGCAATTTACTCAAAAAGTTTATAAAATCTCAGTTCATTTGCAGAATTTTATTTGATAAAATTTCTTCCAATTAATTGATTCCTTCAAATTTTTCTTACGAATTAAGCCAATTTGAGATAACGAAATTCATTTGTTTCCATCAATACAGCTAATTAAAACACTCAATTGCTATCAGATTTTCAAGGGAAGAAAAATATAAATCTTCTTTCTCTGATTTTTTACTTGATCCTTGCGAAGTATACGGGAATCAAAATCATTCGCATTCACACTAAAAGGTAAAATCCTAGGGTAAACATTCTGGACCAATATTTGTATAATTTTATTTGATTTACATTAATTTTTTATATATATTTTATTATTCTATTTTATAATCTTTTATAAAGAACTGAAAGTTTTTCTCTTTTATTTGTTTCCCCATACTAGGGACGGCCGCTGGCATAGTACAGGAGGCCGTCCCTAGGCAAACTCTCATGTTTTTAATTTGTAAATTTTATCTTTCAACTTACTTCTGTTAGAGTTTCTCGTTCTTTTATTTTTATTTTTATTCACTCTATTTGATGCTAACGTGTTTATCCCTATGAGTTATTTTCTGACCATTTGGAGTTGGAGTTTGAAAGATGGGGGTTGCGTCAGTTTGAGGACTTCCACTCGGGTTCTTTCTTTACCCTTATCTTTTATTCATGTTATTATGGAAATGGTTTTAATGTCGTTAAAGAAAAAAAGCCAAAAGATTTCTAACAATTAACTTTGGTATTTTCTCGGAAGTTGTGGACCAATGTCCCGTTTTAGCCAATAAAATTGATGCTTCATGAAAAATCATTTTTCGTAATAAAATATGCATGGTAGGACCAATGTTCTCATTCCAATGAATACCCCATTTCATGCATGGTTTATATTTTATTTACAATGGGGGTTGCATTCCGCCCCTAGTTTTATTGTAATTTATTTTGAGAATGTTTATTTTAATAATGCCTTACTTATTGCTTTTGATATGAATGATTGCGCCTTAATTAAATGCATCGTATGGAAAGTTGGTGAAACAATGAATTCAAAAGTCTTTAGGGCTCATGGGGCGAGAGGTCTAGGACTTCCAAGACACCTCTTGAGTCTCACCAAAAGACTTAAATATACA
Organism: Excoecaria cochinchinensis; assembly: GCA_947683425.1. Classification (NCBI taxonomy): domain Eukaryota; kingdom Viridiplantae; phylum Streptophyta; class Magnoliopsida; order Malpighiales; family Euphorbiaceae; genus Excoecaria; species Excoecaria cochinchinensis. The sequence goes on from CANTUQ010000119.1 coordinate 19,454,440, forward strand.
AATCCTAGGCTCCAGGGGGTAGAGGCTGAGACCTCCAAGATCTCTCTGGCTAACCCAAGATGGATATGTATGCGCCGTCTTAGGCTAGACGACCCTTCCCAATGTTCTATTGGGTGGCGACTCCAAGAAACCTCATTGTTGCCAAAAATAGACGCACTTGTAAATACCTTACAAGTTTTTTGAACCTTTCCTGATCGCCCTAAAGCGGGCCCTCGGGAGGCCACGGGGTTCGGCGCGCATCACAGCTGGGTTGTGCTTCAACGAGGTTTGGGAGCTTTGATTTCTGTATTTGAGTTTTGAGTTGTCATTGCCTAATTCTCCTTGGATCATGAGTGTGTATTTGTGTTTGCTTTTCAGAAATTTGAGTTCTTTGATATGAGTTTATGCATGAATTAATTTGGGAAATGTGTTAATAATCCATGTTATTGATTGAGATAGATGTATATGAGGGTTGGAATTGAAATGCATGAGTTTGGGAATTTTTTACTCTTGAATGTAAAAAGGGCCATACGTGTTCTTGATGAATTTCTGGAAATTGGGTTGTAAAATGGACTTATGTTGGCATGTATGTTACGGGCTTTTAATTTTGAAGAGTAATTATTCATGAGTGTGATTTTATTGTGGTGATTGTGTGGTTTGATATAGTTTTGCTGTAAATTTCTAGGTTTTGATAATTATTGAGATTGTGAGCTTAAATTGAAGTTTGGTTTGGAATTACTTGATGATAATGTTATGTTATGGGTATTGATAGTGAAGGGTGGTTGGATTTGGGGTATGAGACCATTTGATGTGATTTTATGTGTTTGTGTGTGAGTTTGGGAGGAGAAGAAATCTGCAGAATTCGGCAGAGTCTCGCGACACTATCGGAAGCGTGACAGAGACCGGTGATCCTATTGCTGGGCTGTGCTGTCACGAGCTCGCAATAGCAATAGCTGTTGTGTGCTCTCTGTCGTGAGCACGATGGTGTCGCGATCACGACGGAGCGCAATATTGGCCTCTGCTATCGCGAGCACGCGATCTGTTGCGAGCCCGCGACAGCGATGCTTATGCTCTCTGTCACGACCGTTACAATGTCGCGACCACGACAGAGCCGAGCTTTCTCTCCTCCTCGCTATCACGAGGTCCATCACGCGCACGCAACTGAAGGGACTATGGTCTCTGTCGCGAGTGCGACAACCTTGTTATGCTGAATGAGTTTTCTCTTGGTGTTTGGTTTTGAACTCGAGTTTCTTTTAGTGCCTATAAGTCCTATACCTATTAACTTATGAGTTATATGAATGTGAATCCATGATACGAATATGCATATATGTAGATATATATGATTTTGGGATATTATAGAATGGATTGAATGGATTATGCATGACTGACATTTCGAACTATGTTATGTGACTCGCAACATGATTTGTTTTATGCATGACCTGCGAGAGTCAGTCTAGTGGATAGTTAGGCATGCCTAATAGAGTCTCTTTAGCTGCATCACCTTTGGACATTTGGACCCTGATCAGGTCCCTGTTTGGTTCCTCGTGAACCCTTTAATCTATTCGATTCGCACCCGTAAGGTGAAGTCAGTATTCGATTCGCACCCGTAAGGTGATGTCAGTATTTGATTCGCACCCGTAAGGTGATGTCAGTATTTGATTCGTACCCGTAAGGTACTGTCAGTTCACTCGTTATCCACTATTTTTGGTCAGCAGGTATTCCGTTTGTTTGATTGATAAGATTAAGAGAATGTGATATCCGAATGATCGTAATTCTGGGCATATGAATCAGTTATGTATTCGAATGTGATTATGAATCTTTGAACGGGTTGAATGTGACTCAAGCATGTGTATTGTGCATGGTCATTCACATGTATCATTTTGTGAATGTGTTTGTATACAGTCAATTATGGTTATAAGTATGTGAACTAAAATGTGTATGGCTACGAACATGATCTCTTGAATGCCATGAATGTAGTTTATTATGTTATGCTTATGAGAATGTGAATCTGACTAGTTAGGTTATAAGCATATGAATTAATATGTATATGAATGTGACTCTGTACTGTTATCTATTATGATAGCATGTGAACTAGTATACATAATAAGGCGATCTAGACTATAGAATGATCACATATGTATTATATGGGGTGCAACGCATGTGGATCGGCTTCAGTAAGTGTATGTGTGGTATTGGATGATGATGAGGCGAATTAAAGTGTATAAGAATCTGACTTTGAATTAGTGTATGCTCTGAATGTAATAGTTTGCTATATGTTCCTTGTTCTCGACTATTGTGGTGTATTCGGCATGTTGTCATGTGCCTTCGTTCATGGCATGATATTTTTTGTGATAGAGTTGTGCAGTTGAAGTGTGGTGTTTGACGTCTTCCCTTGGGTTCGGCTAATGTGCATTATGGCATGACAAATGTATGTTTAGATAGCTAGTGTTCTTAGCATGTTAGCTGGGTACGTTATTATATGGTAATTGTGTTGCAAGTGAATGGGTTTTCCTTTAATGCATTACGGCATGATATGTGCATGAGTAGACCTCTAGGGATGTTACGTGATGATGGTGTACATTCTGCATGATAATTAATAGCTATGCATGTGAAATCTCCGACATCAAATGCCCGTGAGTTCGGTAAGTGAAAGTTAGTTTGTATGTGTAATTGCATGATATACTTGTATCTTGCATAGTACTCTGCCTGCTTTGATTTGATCGACACGAGTTTTGAATGTGGATATGATTTTCTGACTGCCTGGCCTTTGTGCGCAAGGATGCATATCTATCTGTTAGGACTATGTGCTTTTGCCATTCGAATGTGTTATGCCTTAACGACCATTGTAAATGGCTATCCATATTACTTGTGTGTTCTCCCCACTAAGCATTTATCGCTTAGCACGGGTTCTTTTCCCGTGCAGGTGGCAGGTTTGGTTCCGTTCAAGTCACGCATCAGCAAGGTCGACCACATAGGAGTTAGAAGTTTTGTATTTTGCTCAACCTCTGTATTTTGGCTTTTGTTTTTCTCTAGTCTTATGTATATGTAATTATATATAAGGATCTTATTGTAATTAAGTTTTCAATTATTTCTTCATTTTATCTTTCATCTTATGCTTCCGCTGAATGATTATATGTATGTATGTGAGTTAATATATGTACAGCTGTTGTTTCCTTAAATTTTTAATTCCCGCTGTATCTCCGTATGTTTTTATGTATGAATGTATGCTTTCGCTTAGTGCATGTGCGCATGTGTGTGAGTGAGCATCGGTAGCACACTCACGTCCTTCCAACGGGGACATAGGGGGTGTTACACCACACCTGCATGGATACACACCCATGCTAAGCACAAAGCTTAGCGGGGAAAAACATATAATATGGATGACCATTCACAATGGCCGTTAGTCACCACACATAATAATTATCCAAAATCCAAACATTTAAATACAAATGCATGTTTTAACCAACTTAAATATCTCATTTACTAACTACATGAAATTGGTCATAAACGAAATATTCTAATCATAATCGTTCACGGGGTCAAACAGGATGACAATCTTAATTAATCCATGCTTTTTATGTTTTATTGTTCATATATCTCATTATAACCAGCCTATAATCAATTCTCAACATAAAATAATTCTCATACATTAAAAGTCATGAGCAAGTACGTATAAAAAGGAAATAACCAAAGCTGGACCATGCAGGCTTTCAAAGGTGTTATCACATTTTTGCATAAGGATTCTTATCGGATCCAAAGCACATAAGTGCATGAAGCAGAAACTCATGCCACATATAAGTCACAGTAGACAATGTGATCACATTCTTATTAAGTGCTTAATCTCATACAAGTATTCACATATCTTTGTTAATACACACTTAGTGTTCAATTCACATAATTTTATTCATTCAATGCCTGCCAAGTCAAAAGGGGTGGAGAACGAGTAACACATAGATACCCGAAGGTATCAACATTATTCTCATAACGCATGGATACCCGTAGGTGTCAAAAATCATCTTTTCTTTTTGTTTCAAAGAAACATTTTGCATGGGATCTTAAATAAGATCCAAACACTAAGGATCGCGAGGATCCGATCGGGGGACCTGATCAGGGTCCAAATCATACACTGGTGGCAACTACACTAACTCTATTAGGCATGCCTAACTATCTAGTTATTTGACTCTTGCAGGTCAAGCATAAAATAACTCACATTTCATCATAATATTCAATTTTTAATCAACACACTAATTATAATCATCATTGATTGATTAACAAGAGAACATAATTTGATTTAACATTCAAATAAAAGGGAAAAGAAGTGCAAAAGAAATACATTTGAGAACATAAGAAAAGCAGGGCATGTAACACCCCCTACCCATAAGTAGGCAATCCCATCCGATAAGGAGTGAGATGTCGTACGAGTCAGGGTGCCACCACGTGGATACAATATAAAAAAATGCACTCATTCATAATATATATACATAGATACGAGGTAATTAAAAACTTTGCGAAACAACAGGAGCAACAGCTGTTCATACATTAATATAACAACATCTATTACAATAATGTTCTGATCAAATTTGCTGATACAAAAGAATTACATAACCAAAAATATACACATGCGGAAGCTATACAAATCACTTATACAGGAGAGTTCTATTACAAAAGAATCATCATAACTGCTACAAAATAAGCCCTACATTAATCCCTTCTGTGTTGGCTTGACTGCCGGCGACTCTACCAAAACACAGTACCTTTCGCACCTGCACGGGTAAAAACACCATGCTAAGCGATAAACGCTTAGTGGGGAAACACATAAGTGATATGGACGGCCATTCACAATGGTCGTCAAAGCAAAACACATTCATAATGGCACATGCAGATTTTCATAATATAGCATATACGTATATATACAAACACGCTTGCATGCTAAAGCCATACTTTCAATAGCACATGTCCACATTCTTATGCATATAAACTGATCATTATGCTCATTCGGATATCACATTCTGAAAATCAAATCGAAGGAAACCAAAGCAAATAGAGCACCTGCTGACTCACAATAGTGGATAACGAGTAAATAGATAGTACCTTATGGGTAAGAATCGAATACAGACAGTACCTTACGGGTATGAATCAAGACACCATTTATTTTATCATATTCAAAACATTTTTTAGAGGGGACCTTAAACAAGATCCAAATACTGAGTCCAAACGGAACTGAGGCTGTAGCTAAAAGACTCTATTAGGCATTCCTAACTATCCACTAAACTGACTCTCACAGGTCATACGCAATACAATTTAGGTTCAAAATCATAGCATATCACTTATCATGAAAGATTCATCATATTGCACATATAAATAAGCATCTTATATCGGATACAGGGGGTAAAACTCATGAAGAAACCATTTGAAATTCATTTTAGAAGAGAAGGCAAAATCAGAAAAACAGGGCAGGAAAAAGGCACTATCGCGCTCGGGATAGAGGCAGGCTTGCCCCGGTGTGTGACCACGTCACCCATCGCGATCTCTCGAGGAAGCAAGGACACCTCACTGTCGCGCTTGTGACAGTGAGGGCTAGCTTGGAACATATCGCCCAACAGATCGGCAACCGAGCTCTCTGTCGCGCTCGCTATAAAGGCTCCGCTGCACGGCTCGGCGGAGGGCTCGAACGCGTGCGAGGGCTACTTTCACCAGGCTCTGTCGCGACCTTGCGACAATGTCGTGCTCGCGATAGAGTCGTGAATTCCAGGCCTTACACGAGAAATCTGCAAAAAATCCAACTTCACAACGCCCAAATCTCAAACCAAACATCAAAACATCAACTTACCTCATCTCCAGCCACCCACACATCATTAACAACATAAAATACAACATCTATACCAAGAATTCCAATTAAATCATGCCAATAGCAACATCAATTTACACAATTTGAAATATCAGCACTATTCATCATCATCTCACTCAAGAACACAATTAAGTTTATTAAACCACATTCAAGACTTTTTAACACATCTAAATCTAAAATCCATAACATTTAAACTACAATGCACGTCAAGATCACCATATTTTTTCAAAAATTTCATCAAAAGGGCAACAACCACAAAAATGCAAAAATCACAAAACTCCCAAACCTAAATATACTTAGCTCCTAATTATTGAGCACCACTTCCCGATGCCTTCTCCTTGCCTTTCGGCTCACGAGGAGGCTCAACTAATAACAACCCAACAAAAAACACAAAATAAAAACCTTAAATTAAATCTAAACCCAGAAAATATGAAGAAGAAGAAAAAGAAGAAGAAGAAAAAAATGGAAATGCTGAAACTCACCAATTACTTCTAAGAATTATCAAAATCCACCAAATCCAACCACCAAGGAGTTAGCCAAAGAAAGGAAGAGGAAGAGAGAGTAGAAGGGAAGACAAAAGAGAAAAAAGAACGGGAGAATGGGAATGAAGAATAGATTTTCTGTTCTTCCCCTTCTCTTTCCTCAATTATCCAATCCCCACTATTCCCCTTTCCACATGGCACAACATGATTGGTGGGTTTTAATAACTCATACCCTAACAACATACATTGCGCATACACAATTCAATCCCCACTTACAACATCCTACAAATGTGTGAGCACACACACACAAGCACAACCCCAAAAACACATCCTACTATGGTATGCTCAAGCACACCCAACTAATTCACACCCTATCACAATATAAGCACCCACACTATATTAAACCCACAAACATATGATTTACTCAAAATACCCTTATGACTTGCCAAAATACACCAATGCATACACACACAATGGATCACACAAATGGCTCATACAACTAGGGGGCAAATGGGGTGTGACAGGGTAGAAGAGGGTTACACGGCGGTATGGGTTTACCCATACAACCGTGTAAGTCGTCACACACAGGAATAAGGCAAAGCCTTATCGCCATGTGACACGACAGGCCTCAAAACTTCACTAGGTAGAATACAATTAGACGGCGGTATGGGAAGGGCCTTACCACTGTGTAGCACGACATTCTTCATATCCAGAAGGTAATCACACGGGGGTAAGGAAATCCTTACCGCCATGTGACCTACCGGAAACCCAGAACCCACCAATTTTACACTTCAAGAACTTTACTCCAACCTCCACAACCTTAACACAACTCAAATTAACAATTCTTAATAATATAGTGCAACTCAATTCCCAACTTAAATAGCAATTATCATTATTCAAAGTGCACACTTAACAAGATAAAATTCCAAGATTCTAAAACCAGCAAATCTCTTTAAAAGTCATATGAAATTATTCTTTCATTTAATTTTCCACAATAATGCATTTCAACTCTGATTAATCAATACCAACATCATTTAGATACACACACATAGTAAACCATTTAAATTACACATTTTCGTATCCAAGTACTGATAATGTTGTAGCCAAACCAATTAAGTAACTTCAAATCCATTTCCTAAAATTTAATTTCATATTATGTTCAAAATTATTTCTTTAATCATACTTGACTATCAATAATATCTCTTTATATGTAATGCAGAAGTTAGAAATGCATTTAGATAGCTTAGCATGAAATAGAATACAAAAATAACAAAAAGCCCCAATGCAAGCAAATGACTGAACAAAGAAAGCCATCTAACGTATACCCTTATCATGCCTATGGCAGAGCCCAAACATGAGGAATATGCTAATTAACAGGTCAAAATTACTTACAGTCTTATCACATTAACGCAAGCAATATATATAACTCATAGAATATCCAAAATCACAAGTTCTTGCTTTCTAATCAAATTATAATTATTCATATAGCCTATTAAATTTGATGCCTTAATCCCAAATTATAATCATGTTATATAATCCTCGTCATGAGTATTTATTCATATAACAAATTATGCTTATAGTTTAATTCATAATTAATCATCATATTAATTCATTCTTCATTATAAGAATTTATTCAATTCACATGTAATTTAGTTCATTGAATTTACATGCATTTTTGAATTAGTAAACGATATTTTTAGACCACCTAGTCTTCATAACAATTAATCGTCAAGATGTTAAATTTCTAGTGACAAAATGTCAGATCACTTGGAGCTAAAATCAGGGAGATATGCCCAAATGACTCTACCCTGCCCCAAAGACACATCTGACAAATTTTGCTACTGTAATGAGCGGTTTTGAGATACTTAGAGTCCGAATTAAATTATAGTTTCTTCTACAAAAGGTTCGGTACAGATGTTTTTGTTCTAAACCAATTGGAATCATGTATTTTAGAGTTGTAAAAATGAACTTATACTAGAAAGAAGGACAAAAGGTCAGTCAGACCCACCTAGGCAGATTCACACGTTGGAATTCAATAAGCTTCAAACAACACATTTGGCACAAATACTTCACCAAATTTAATTCAAATCAACATAACTCATAAACTAGCACATCAGAAAATTCAATTCATCAATTAAGAATTATTAACACACAAATTAACACAAAAATTCCCAAACCTCATAAGTGCTTCCTTAATCTTCCTCTTCTTCTTATTTAAACTTGATTTTCAATAACTCCCATACTCCACTTGTTAAAATCCTCAAATAAACCACACCAAAACTCACGTTACTCATCATCATCAAAATTCAAATTCAAATCCAAAGAAAAAGAATAAGAGAAGAGAGGCAAAATAACACCAACCTTACGTTAATCATGCCCAAACTTTACTTGATTCATCAAATCCCTTGGCAACCCAAATGAACAAAGAAAATAGAGAAGAAAGAGAAAAAACGTGGTTGTCCTCCAAAAATCCCAGCAAAAGTGGTTGATCTCCTTTTCTTTCTACCTCATTAAATTCTCACTAATCCTCAATGCCAAGTGTCACTTTCCTATAGGTCAACTTTAGATTTTTATGATAATTCCTCTATTAGGTCCATCAACTCTCCTTTAATTTTACAATAGCATAATATATAAATATAATTCTTATATTGGCCCCACAATTAAATCCTTACTCCCTTCAATCAATTCCCAAATTAATACTTTACAAATTTGGAATTTGGCCGCACTTGCTACAACTTTTGCATTAATACCGAATTCGTCCGTTCGACACACTTGACAGTCCAACTTACTTACATCCTTCCTAATATTACCCCATTCTCATAGATTAGCACTTGTGGTCATTTATTCGATTCAATTAAATCCATATATGCAAAATGATCAAATTACCCTTGTCCTCCTTTTTCATAATTCTAATCATATCGTTTCCTCCTACTTAACCACTCTGACCATCAAATCATACAGTTTCGATCACCAAAATCCCTAAAAATATACAAATCCTTCTAGGGTATATTTTGAGGTGTTACAATTTTGGATTCGAAGCGTGTTCAGGTAGAGATTGATGGTATCCCCGTTGTTAGGGATTTTAATGATGTGTTCCCAAGTGAATTACCTGGTTTGCCTCCCGAAAGAGAAATGGAGTTGTCCATGGAGATTATGTTGGGTACTTCATCCATTTCAAAACACCTTATCGGATGGCTCCTATAGAGTTGAGAGAACTCAAAACTCAACTATAAGAGTTATTGGATAAGGGGTTTATTCGACCCAGCATATCTCCATAGGGAGCCCCGATTTTATTTGTTAAGAAGAAAGATGGCTTTTTGAGGATGTGTATCGACTATAGGCAAATCAATAAGGTCACAGTGAAGAACAAGTATCCCTTGCCTTGAGTCGAGGATTTGTTTGATCAGCTTAGAGGTGCAGGTGTCTTTTGCAAGATTGACCTTCGACCGAGTTATTATCAGTTATGAGTTCAGGATACGGATGTGGTTAAAACTGCATTTCGAACGCGATATGGCCATTATAAGTTTCTTGTGATGCCGTTTGGTTTGACCAATGCACCTGCAGCTTTCATGGATTTGATGAACCGAGCGTTTAGGCCATATCTCGATCGATTTGTAGTAGTATTTATAGATGATATTTTGGTTTTCTCAAAGGATGAGAGTGAGCATGAGGAGCATCTCCAGTTGGTTTTGCAAGTTCTAAGGGAGCATCAGTTGTTTGAGAAGCTTAGCAAGTGTGACTTTTGGCTTCTAGAGGTGTCCTTCTTGGGTCACATTTTGCCCGCTAAGGGTATCCAAGTGGATCCAGCTAAGATTGAGGCAATTGTGGATTGGAAAGCGCCTAGGAATGTTTCGAAAGTGAGAAGCTTTCTCGATTTAGCAGGCTACTATCATCGATTTTTGAAGGGTTTCAATTATTGCTGCTCCGATGACTAGGTTGTGGAGGAAAGGAGTTAGATTTGAATGGTCGGATAAGTGTCAGTTGTGCTTCAAGAGATTGAAGAGTTTGTTGGTTAAAGCTCCTGTACTAACTCAACCCACCCCGGGTAAAGAATTTGTGATGTATAGTGATGTTTCGGGTATTGGGCTCGGATGTGTGTTGATGCAAGAGGGTAAAGTTGTGGCTTATGCATCTCTTCAGTTGAAGCCACATGAGAAGAACTATCCGACGCATGATTTGGAATTAGCGGCTGTGATCTTCGGTTTGAAGATTTGGCGGCATTATCTATATGGGGAGAAGTGTAGGATCTTTACGGATCTTAAGAGTCTGAAATATCTCCTCACACAGAAAGAGTTGAACATGAGACAATGTCAATGGTTAGAGTTGTTCAAGGACTACGACAACATTGTGGATTACCATCCAGGTAAGGCCAATGTGGTTGCAGATGCTTTGAGTCAGAAGTCTGTTTTGGCTTTGTTTTTTAAGCGGTTCAGATGGAGATTTGATTCAGATGGTGCTTTGGTTGCCCAATTGAGAGTGCAACCTACTTTGAGGCAATCTATTGTGGATGCTCAGAAAGATGATTTGAGATTGTAACGGAATTTGCAAGAGGTTCGGTAAGGTAAGCAGTCTGAGTTTTCAATTTTGGATCGGGTGCTTATATTTAAGGGTCATTTGTGTGTACCCGAGAATGATGAGTTAAGGAAGCAACTTTTGAGGGAAGCACACACTACGGTCTTTACTATGCATCCTGGTAGTGAGAAAATGTATCGGGATATGAAGCAGTTCTACTGGTGGTCTGGGATGAAGAGAGCTATTATGGAATTCATGGCAAAGTGTTTGACATGTCAACAGGTAAAGGCTGAGCATCAAGTTCCTTCGGGATTGCTCACTCCTTTATCCGTTCCTCAGTGGAAATGGGATGATATCGCCATGGATTTTGTATCGGGATTACCAATGACTCAGAGAAAGCATGACTCGGTTTGGGTGATTATAGATCGGCTTACGAAGTCAGCGCATTTTGTGCCGGTTAGAGTGGATTACTCGATGGATAAGTTGGCCAATGTGTATATGGATGAGGTAGTTCAGTTTCATGGAGTGCCTTTGTTGATAGTTTCAAATCGGGATCCAAGGTTCACATCTAAGTTTTGGAAGGAATTGCAGAGAGCTTTGGATACCAAGTTGAACTTCAGTACATCGTTCCATCCTTAGACAGATGGTTAGTCTGAGAGAGTTATCCAAATTTTCGAGGATATGCTTCGGGCTTGTGCTTTGGATTTTTTGGTAGTTGGGATCAGTATGTGCGGCTTATAGAGTTTGCCTACAATAACAGTTATTAGTCGAGCATTGATATGTCACCGTTTGAGGCTTTGTATGGTCGACCGTGTAGGACTCCGGTTTGTTGGATAGAGTTGATCGAGAGATCTTTTATTGGACAAAAAATGATTAGAGATACCGAAGAGAAGATTAGAGTTGTGCAGCGGAATTTGAAGGTAACTAAGGATAGGCAGAGATCCTATGCCAATCTAAAGAGAAAGGATATTCGGTTTCAAATTAGGGACAAAGTTTTCCTTAAGGTTTCACCTTGGAGGAAAGTATTATGTTTTTGCAAGAAAGATAGGCTTAGTCCTCGGTTCATTTGACCTTTTGAGATTCTGGATAGAGTTGGTCCGGTAGCCTATAGGATGGCTTTGCCGATGGGGTTGGCTAAGATGCACGACGTCTTCCACGTCTCTATGTTTCATCGATATAGATCGGATCCGTCGCATGTTTTATCAGTTCAAGATGTTAGGATTCATCCGGATTACTCCTATGATGAAGAGCCGAAAGCTATTGTAGCTCGAGAAGTGAGACAGTTGAGGAACAAGCAAATCCCTCTGGTCAAGGTTCTTTGGCAACATCACGGAGTTGAGGAAGCGACTTGGGAACTAGAGGCGATGATGAGGATTCAGTATCGGCATTTGTTCAGTTCAGGTGAGAATTTTGAGGATGAAATTCTTGTTAGTAGGGGAGAGTTGTAACACCCCATTTTCCCCCTAATAGTTTGAGCCATGTTTGTCATTTGTGCATGTGTGCATTATGTGTGTGAAGGCATGTGATAAGGGCATTTTGTGAAAAATGCATGTTTTGGGATTTTACTAGAGTGCGTGTACATATAGCTCATTAGGGTGTATGTGCATTGAGTTAGCTTATTGTGTGCATGCTCACATGTTGGTAGTGTGTGCTTTAGTGAGGATGGCATTGTGTGTGTGTAGTGCATAATTGTTGGGTATGAATGGTCAATCTCCACCAATGGGGAAATGACACTTGGCTAGGGCAAGGAAAGAGGGGTAATTAGAAGAAAGAAAATTAGGGAAAGCAGATTTCCTATCTCATTCCCATTTTTCTCTTCTTCCTTTTTCTCACCATTTGAGTGCCCTAGTTTGGATCCAAGAGTGTGTTGGTGGGATTTGATCATCTTTTGACCCTTATTTGGTAAGTGTTGTTGCATTTTCTTCCTTTTTATCCCTTCTTCTTAATTTTATGGTTTAAGGTTTTGAATTGGGTTTGTTGTTGTATGATTTTTGGGTATGTTGGTTAGTTGAGCCTCCTCGCGATCCTAAAGGTAAGGAGAAGGCGGGTGGTAGTGACACCAAGTGATTAGAGCTAAGGAATACAGGTTTGGGAATTTCTTGAATTTGATGTATTATGATGATTTTGAGTTTTGACATGATTTCTGGAAATTTACTTGGTTTATGGAGTTATACTGAGTTGTATGATGGTTTTAATGCTTTGATATTGGGTATGCTTGATTAAGATTTTAGTGTGAATTTGAGATTGAGATTTTGATGGATTATGCATGTGTGAATTTGTTAGATTGTGGATTTGAATTTGTTGAATGATTAAGTATGTTTGTTGCATGTGGTGCTTGAATATTGAGCTGCAAAAGTTGAGTTTTAAGTTGGTGTTAGTGTTTTGAAAAGTTTGTTTTAAGTGGGTGTTTTGGTGTGTGCGATATTGTGCTATTTGCTGATGGAATTCTTGGTTTTTGGCGACCCACACGGCGGTATGGATAGTCATACCCCTGTGGGAATCGTGAGATTTCCCCATAATTTGAAGGCCCAGATATTACACGGCGGTAAGGACATTCCATACCGCTAAGTCATTCTACCTTGTGAAAATTTTTAAGCCGTGATTTTACACGGCGGTAAGGACATTCCATACCGCCGTGTAAAGTCATTATGCCTTAGTAGTTTTTAGAGCTGTGTGGTTTACACGGTGATATGGTTTTGCCATACCACCGTGTAAAGTGGCTTACACGGCGGCAAGGAAATGTCATACCGCTGTGTAAACTGCTACTGCCCAGTTTTTTTGAAGCTTTCCGATTTTCTTCGTTTTCGTTCCCTTTTCATTATTTATTAGTTTTAAATGTCATTTAGTGCTAGATTATTTATCTAATATCATTTCATGGTATTTTGTTATGTCAAATTGTTGAATGTTATGGTTGAATTAAGAATGTACTATTTATGCCTTAAATTGTTAACTCTAAATGATATGCCTGGATATGAATGGTATTATGCATGACCTGCAAGAGTCAGTCCAGTGGATAGTTAGGCATGACTAAAAGATTCCTTTTATTGCAGCCTTTATACTATTCTGGACCCTGATCAGGTCCCTGTTCTGTTCCTCGCAAACTTCTACGTGTTCGAATCTTGTTTAAGATTCCTTTGTAAAATAGTTTGAAAAGAGACAATATGATACTATTTTCCGGTTCGTACCTGTAAGGTACCTCTACTCGTTTACTCATTATCCACTACTTTGAATCAGCAGGTGTTTTGTTTTGATTTGATTTTATTATAAGTATGTGAATCAGTACGAGTATGTTTATAAGTGTTTGAATCTGATTGACGCTATTATGAGAATATGAATCTGTTGGCACATAAATGTGTTATTGAACCTTTGAATGGAATATTATTATGATTATATCTTGTGATGTTCAGTATGCCATTTTTGTATGTGATATGCCTTGACGACCATCGTGAATGGCCGTCCATTATTTATTGTTTGTTTCCCCACTAAGCATTATCACTTAGCACGGTGTTTTCACCCGTGTAGGTGTTGAAGGCTTTTAACTTTGGGGAGAGAGTGGCCGCCAGTTAAGCCAACACAGAGGGATCAGTGTTAGGGCTATATTTTCATAGCATGGTTTTTGTAATAGTGAAGTTTCTTTAGTATATCGTTTTTGGAAGTTTCTGCTATTTATCTCTGACCGTTGTAACTATTTTGTAATATCAATTTTTGATCAGAACATTATTGTAATGAATGTTATTATATTAATGCATGATCATTCTGATGTTTCCAAAGAAAGTTTTTTTAAATTCCACTAATTGTATGTATGCTTATATTATGTGAATGAATGTTTTGCACTGTTCTGCTTGGGGACACCCTTACTCATACGAGTTCTCACTCCCTTGCAAATGGGTCCTCCTACGTATGGGAAGGGGGTGTTACATGACCATCCATACCGCCGTGTGGATCACTAGAAACCCAGAATTTCACCAGTAATCAGCTCAAAATCAACCCACCAAAACACACGACCTAAAATGTAATTCTAACATACCGCAAAATCAAACTATATACTCATCAAATTCAACATAAAGCCCATCATTTCATAACCATAAATTCAAAGAACAAGCATTAACATGAGTAATTCATCCAAACCAAAACCAACAACTCATAATCCAAAAACTTAATCCATTGCATGTATACTCAAATAAAATCACAACTTAAGCTATTAACTCAACAAGCTCAAAATTTATGACATCAACACCATTATAACATCATTAATCAAGCAAAAATTCCAGAAACCCACAAGAACACCTTAATCATCAAAATGCATATAATCCCAAATAAATCCCAAACCTGAATTTTCTTAGCTCCAATTACTTGGTATCACTTCCACCAGCCTTCTCCTTCCCCTTGGGATCGCGAGGAGGCTCAAGTAACAAACATACGCAAAATCATACAACACAACAAACCCAAATCAAAACTTAAAACCAAAAAATTAAGAAGAAGAGATGAAAAAGAAGAAAATGCAACAACACTTACCTAATGAGCGTCAAGAGATGATCAATTCCCACCAACACACTCTTGGATCCAAGCTAGGGCACTAAAATGGTGAGAAAAAGGAAGAAGAAAATGGGGAGAAGAGAAAAACGAGAATGAGATGGGAAAATCTGCTTTACCTTATTTTCTTTCTTCTAATTACCCCTCTTTCCTTACCCTAACCAAGTGTCATTTCCTCATTGGTGGAGATTGACCATTCATACCCAACAAACATGCACTACACACACACAATGCCATCCTCACTAAAGCACACCCTACCAATATGTGAGCATGCACACACTAACCCAACTCAATGCACATGCACCCTAATAAGCTACATGTACACACACTCTAGTAAAAATCCCAAAACATGCATTTTCCCCAAAATGTCGTTATCACATGCCTTCACACACATAATGCACACATGCACAAATGGTTCCAACTTCTAGAGGGACAAACGGGGAGTTACAATGAGCATGAACATAAAGAGCATCTGCGTATTGTGCTTCAAGTTTTGAGGGATCATCAATTATTTACAAAGCTCAGTAAGTGTGACTTTTGGCTTAAAGAGGAGCCTTTTTAGGTCATATTGTTTCCTTAGAAGGTATCTAGGTTGATCCGTTTAAAGTTGAGGCAGTAGTGAATTGGAAGCCGCCTCGGAATGTGCCTGAAGTGAGAAGTTTCTAGGGTTGGCAGGTTACTACAGGTGGTTCGTTAAAGGATTTTTGGTTATTGCTTCGCCTTTAACCAAACTACTTTAGAACGGAACTAAGTTTGAATGGACTGATAGGTGTCAAGCTAGTTTTGACCAGTTGAAGAGAAGGTTAGTTAAGACTCCTGTACTTACTCAACCTATTTATGGTAAAGAGTATACTATATATAGGGATGCTTCAGGTATTGGTCTTGGATGTGTTCTGATTCATGATGGGAAGGTAGTAGCATATGCGTCAAGACAGTTGAAGCTTCATGAGCAGAACTATCCGACGCATGATTTTGAATTGGCAGCAGTTGTGTTTGCTCTTAAAATATAGCAACATTATTTTTATGGTGAGACTTGCTGCATCTTCATTAATCATAAAAGTTTTAAGTATCTGTTTACTCAGAAAGAGCTTAATCTTAGATAGCGACGATGGTTAGAACTATTCAAGGATTACGATTGTATAGTGGACCACCATCCGGGCAAGGCTAATGTGGTTGCATATGCGTTAAGTAGGAAGTCGGTTTTGGCTCTAGCATTGCAATGAGGTAGATGGAGAATTGATTCTGATGGGGCTCTGATTGCCCACCTGAAAGCAAGGCCTAGTTTGAAGCAGTTGATTGTTGATGCTTAGAGGGATGACCCTAAGTTACAGCAAGCACTGCAAGTAGTCAAGAGAGGAGATTAGACTGATTATTTTGTGAGTGATGGGGTGCTTTATTATAGAAATAATTTGTGTGTACCTAATGATAGTGAAGTAAAAAAGAAAGCTTTTGCAGGAAACACAAACTATGATTTTTACTATGCATCTAGGAAGTAATAAGATGTGTTGAGATTTAAAGCAGTTCTATTGGTGGTTAGGTATGAAAAGAGATGTTGTGGACTTTGTTTCCAAGTGCCTAACCTATCAGCAGGTAAAGGCTGAGCACTAACTTCCTTCAGGGTTGCTCAATCCTTTGCCTATTCCTCAGTGGAAGTCGGACAATGTTACAATGGATTTTATATCTAGTTTCCCTTTGACACAAAGGAAGCACGATCCCGTATGGGTGATAGTCGATTGACTTACAAAGTTGGCTCATTTCTTGCTAGTTCGAGTTAATTACTGTAAGGACCCAAAGAGTACCCTAATAGGATTTGTAGTGCTAATTATTGTATAAGTTTTAGTTACGGTATTTTTGAGGGGGAAATTGAAAGGAATTAAAAGTTGCTTGAAGAAAGAAGTTGAGTTGAGGGACTTAAGAGGAATTGAGATAAGGAGTAAGTGCGAAAATTGGTTGAGTGGGACATGTGGCAGGTTAGAGACATGTGTCTTGCTGTGGAAATGCCACCTAGGTAGGCACATGCAATAAATAGAGAGTTAGTGGGAAAATTTGTCCTATTTCCACTTACAACCAAATTTTTCACTCTCTCTCTCTCTCTTGATTTCTCTTCCCTTTCTTGTTTCTTCATTTTCGATTCTTGTTCTTCAAGTTGTGATTAATTTCTGCTAATTTGATTGGTTTGAAGTGGTTTATTGAGAAGGTACGTATGGGTAAAGGGTTTATAGATCTTTATCTTCTGCTCATTTTTGTTCTTGGTTTTGAGATTATTGTATATGGCTTAAGTGTGTGTATTTGACTTGGTTGTGTAAGAATTTGGGGATAAGAGGAAGGGGAAGGGCAAGGAAAAGGTTTGATCTTGAAGAGAAGAGGTTCAAGCTACTTTCTTGAGGTTGGATCGTGTGTGATTTTTTTGTCAAATGTACGTGTGTTGAGTTTAATTGGTACTTAATTTCTTATAGATGCATGATTGGGTTTATGTGATACATTTTCATCAAATGTGTCACACCCCATTTGCCCCCTAGTAGAATGAGCCTGTTTGTCTGTCTGTCTATCTGTATGTGTAAGCATTCACATGTGTTCGGCATTTCACAAGGGTATTTTAGTAACATATATGCTTTTGGGGTTTTATTATTATGGGGGTACATACATGGCATTAGTGTGTTTATTAAGTGAGAAATACTTCGGTGTGTGTGTTTATGCCATTGTAGGGTACTTTAGTTATAAGTGCATTAGGTGTGTGTGATGTATGTGGAATTTAAGTGTGAGTGGTTAACTCCACCAATAAGAAATGGACACTTACTTAGGGTAAAGAAAAGAAAAAGAAAAAGGAAAGAAAGAAAAGGAATTGGTAGATTCACGTTCTTTCTTCACTGGTCTTCTTCTTTTTCCTTTCCTTTTCCCTAAGGGCTCTTGTGTGTAGATTCAAGATTTTATTGGTGAAGTTAATCTCTCTTGGCATTCCCTAGCTTGGTAAGTGCATATCCTTGTCTTTATCTTGCTGTAATTCTTCATCTTCTTCTTTAGGTTGAGTTATAATTTAGGGTTGCATGTTGATGTTCATTACTGTGTTTGTGTTCTAGCTGAGGCTCCACGCGATCCCAAAGGCAAAGAGGTTGCTGGGAGCAGTGGGACTAAGTGTTAGAAGCTTAGAATCCAGGTTTGGGAATGTTTATTTGTGAAATTGTGTGATTTTGAATTTACTGTAAAATTCTAGGGTTTATGTTCTTGTAAGTTTGAATGCATATGTTTTTTATTTGGTTTGGTTAATTATTTGATGAATTGAGTTGTATAATTGTTGCGTATGTTGTTTGAGATGATTTCTGGAAGGTAAAAACAGGTTTGTATGGTTTTAAATCAAATTGGGATTGAATTCTTTGTTCTGGAAATTCTGGAAAATCGAAGTACTGTTGAAGTTCTCTTTGTCGCGTGACTCGCTACGAAAGAAGGCAAGTCACGAGACGTGACCCTCGGTCACGTCGTGACCTGCCTGCTGAGAAGCCAGTCGCGTGACCAGCTGAAGAACAAGCAAGTCACGGGACGTGACCTTCGGTCACGTCGTGCGACCTGCGAAGACGATGCGTGATCTGCGAGATCACGCAACGTGATCTGCGAGGGAGTAGCACGTCACGAGTCGTGACGTCTAGTCACGCCGTGACCTGCGAGGGCGTTGCGTCATTTGCGAAGATCACGCAACGTGATCGGCGAGGAACAAGCAAGTCACGTCGCGTGACCTGCCTGTTGGGAAGGCCAGTCACGCCTCGTGACCAGCCAATCTCGCCCGTCTCTCCGTTCAGCTCATTTTTCTGAAATTTCCTAGTTTTTAACTCAGAAATGAATTTGGTATTTCTTCTGAATGGACTTTACTGTTGTAAGATGCATGTCTTACTGGTTGATGCTTGGATATGCGTGATACCATGATTTTCTGATAAATTATATTCTGTACTCTGAAATATGATCTGAATGTCGCATAACCTGCTAGAGTCGAGTAAGTGGATAGTTAGGCATGCCTAATAGAGTCTTTAGCTGCAGCCCTCAGTTCAGTTTGGACCCCGATCAGGTCCCCGTTTGGTTCCTCGCGAACCCTTCAGTATTAGGGTCTTGTTTAAGATCCCCTCAGTATAAAAATATTGTGCTATGATAAAATGAATTGACTTTTGATTTGTACCTGTGAGGTACCCTCAGTATTCGATTCGTACCCGTAAGGTACCCTCAGTACACTCGTTATCCACTATCTAGAGTCAGCAGGTGTTCTTTAAATGTTAATGGAATTGTTCTGATTTGATCTGGCTCTGAAATGGATTGTCTGAATGAGTTTAATGATGAATCACATGTTGGTTTATTCTGTAATGGATCCGATTACGAGATACTGATTGTATGGCTTTTAAGTATGAGCATGTTTATATGGATTATGTTATAACCTTTGCACTCTGCCATTGTGAATGTGTTATGCCTTGACGACCATTGTGAATGGCCGTCCATTATTTATGTGTGGTTCCCCACTAAGCGTTTATCGCTTAGCACGGTGTTTTTACCCGTGCACGTGCGGAAGGCGTTTTGCTTTGGGAGAGTCGCCGTCATCAAGCCAACACAGAAGGGATTAGTGTAGGGCTCAGTTTTGTATCAGTGATGATTCTTTTTGTATAGAACTCTCTGTATCAGTTATGTATCAGCTTCCGCTTTTGTATCTATATTTTGTATATGTAATATTATTTTGTATCAGCTAGTTGATCAGATCATTATTGTAATAGTTTATTATAGTAATGCATGATCAGCTTTTGCTTTCTGCATGTAAAGTTTTTAATTATTCTGTATTTTCTGAATGTATGTTTGAATGAATGTATGTTTTACTTTGTACTTGCTTGGTGGCACCTTTACTCATACGGCATCTCACTCCTGCTTGGATGGGATCGCCTACGTATGGGAAGGGGGTGTTACAGTTAGTGGTATCAGAGCCACTACTCCATGGACAGATTGGCCAGTATCTATGTGGATGAGATAGTTCGGTTGCATGGTGTGCCTTTGTCCATAGTGTCAGATCGGGATCCGAGGTTTACTTCCAAGTTTTGGAAGGAGTTACAGAGAGCTTTGGGCACTATGTTGAACTTCAGTACAGCGTTTCATCCTCAGACCGATGGTCAGTCAGAGCGAGTTATTCAGATTCTGGAGGATATGATGAGAGCTTGTGCTTTGGATTTTCCGGGTAGTTGGGACAGATATGTATCGTTGATGGAGTTTGCCTACAATAACAGTTTCCAGTCGAGCATCGGTATGGCACCATATGAGGCTTTGTATGGTCGTCAGTGTAGGACTCCGATTTGTTGGACCGAGCTATCCGAGAGATCTATGATTGGACCAGACTTGGTTAGAGATACTGAAGAGAAAATCAGAGTAGTGCAGCGGAATTTGAAAGCAGCCAAGGATCGACAGAAGTCTTACGCCAATTTGAAAAGGAAAGATGTGCATTTTGAGATCGGGGACAAGGTTTTCCTTAAGGTTTCACCTTGGAGGAAAGTACTTCGGTTTGGCAAGAAAGGCAAGCTTAGTCGTCGTTTTATTGGACCATATGAGATTTTGGCTAAGGTAGGACCTGTAGCCTATAGATTGGCGTTACCGATGGAGTTAGCAAAGTTGCATGATGTGTTTCACGTTTCGATGCTTCGTCGGTACAGATCAGATCCTTCGCATGTTCTGTCAGTTCAGGATATCCAGGTTCAACCAGACTTCTCTTATGATGAGGAACCGCGAGCTATTCTAGCCCGAGAGGTGAGGCAGTTGAGAAGTAAGCAGATTCCTTTGGTTAAAGTGTTGTGGATCCATCATGGAGTCGAGGAAGCGACTTGGGAACCAGAGGAGTCGATGAGAGCTCAGTATCCACAGTTATTCAGTTCAGGTGAGAATTTCGAGGACGAAATTCTTATTAGTAGGGGAGAGTTGTCACACCCCATTTGCCCCCTAGTAGAATGAGCCTGTCTGTCTGTCTGTCTATCTGTATGTGTAAGCATTCACATGTGTTCGGCATTTCACAAGGGTATTTTAGTAACATATATGCTTTTGGGGTTTTATTATTATGGGGGTACATACATGGCATTAGTGTGTTTATTAAGTGAGAAATACTTGGGTGCGTGTGTTTATGCCATTGTAGGGTACTTTAGTTATAAGTGCATTAGGTGTGTGTGATGTATGTGGAATTTAAGTGTGAGTGGTTAACTCCACCAATAAGAAATGGACACTTACTTAGGGTAAAGAAAAGAAAAAGAAAAAGGAAAGAAAGAAAAGGAATTGGTAGATTCACGTTCTTTCTTCACTGGTCTTCTTCTTTTTCCTTTCCTTTTCCCTAAGGGCTCTTGTGTGTAGATTCAAGATTTTATTGGTGAAGTTAATCTCTCTTGGCATTCCCTAGCTTGGTAAGTGCATATCCTTGTCTTTATCTTGTTGTAATTCTTCATCTTCTTCTTTAGGTTGAATTTTAATTTAGGGTTGCATGTTGATGTTCATTATTGTGTTTGTGTTCTAGCTGAGGCTCCACGCGATCCCAAAGGCAAAGAGGTTGCTGGGAGCAGTGGGACTAAGTGTTAGAAGCTTAGAATCCAGGTTTGGGAATGTTTATTTGTGAAATTGTGTGATTTTGAATTTACTGTAAAATTCTAGGGTTTATGTTCTTGTAAGTTTGAATGCATATGTTCTTGATTTGGTTTGGTTAATTATTTGATGAATTGAGTTGTATAATTGTTGCCCATGTTGTTTGAGATGATTTCTGGAAGGTAAAAACAGGTTTCTATGGTTTTAAATCAAATTGGGATTGAATTCTTTGTTCTGGAAATTCTGGAAAATCGAAGTACTGTTGAAGTTCTCTTTGTCGCGTGACTCGCTACGAAAGAAGGCAAGTCACGAGACGTGACCCTCGGTCACGTCGTGACCTCCCTGCTGAGAAGCCAGTCGCGTGACCAGCTGAAGAACAAGCAAGTCACGGGACGTGACCTTCGATCACGTCGTGCGACCTGCGAAGACGATGCGTGATCTGCGAGATCACGCAACGTGATCTGCGAGGGAGTAGCACGTCACGAGTCGTGACGTCTAGTCACGCCGTGACCTGCGAGGGCGTTGCGTCATTTGCGAAGATCACGCAACGTGATCGGCGAGGAACAAGCAAGTCACGTCGCGTGACCTGCCTGTTGGGAAGGCCAGTCACGCCTCGTGACCAGCCAATCTCGCCCGTCTCTCCGTTCAGCTCGTTTTTCTGAAATTTCCTAGTTTTTAACTCAGAAATGAATTTGGTATTTCTTCTGAATGGACTTTACTGTTGTAAGATGCATGTCTTACTGGTTGATGCTTGGATATGCGTGATACCATGATTTTCTGATAAATTATATTCTGTACTCTGAAATATGATCTGAATGTCGCATAACCTGCTAGAGTCGAGTAAGTGGATAGTTAGGCATGCCTAATAGAGTCTTTAGCTGCAGCCCTCAGTTCAGTTTGGACCCCGATCAGGTCCCCGTTTGGTTCCTCGCGAACCCTTCAGTATTAGGGTCTTGTTTAAGATCCCCTCAGTATAAAAATATTGTGCTATGATAAAATGAATTGACTTTTGATTTGTACCTGTGAGGTACCCTCAGTATTCGATTCGTACCCGTAAGGTACCCTCAGTACACTCGTTATCCACTATCTAGAGTCAGCAGGTGTTCTTTAAATGTTAATGGAATTGTTCTGATTTGATCTGGCTATGAAATGGATTGTCTGAATGAGTTTAATGATGAATCACATGTTGGTTTATTCTGTAATGGATCCGATTACGAGATACTGATTGTATGGCTTTTAAGTATGAGCATGTTTATATGGATTATGTTATAACCTTTGCACTCTGCCATTGTGAATGTGTTATGCCTTGACGACCATTGTGAATGGCCGTCCATTATTTATGTGTGGTTCCCCACTAAGCGTTTATCGCTTAGCACGGTGTTTTTACCCGTGCACGTGCGGAAGGCGTTTTGCTTTGGGAGAGTCGCCGTCATCAAGCCAACACAGAAGGGATTAGTGTAGGGCTCAGTTTTGTATCAGTGATGATTCTTTTTGTATAGAACTCTCTGTATCAGTTATGTATCAGCTTCCGCTTTTGTATCTATATTTTGTATATGTAATATTATTTTGTATCAGCTAGTTGATCAGATCATTATTGTAATAGTTTATTATAGTAATGCATGATCAGCTTTTGCTTTCTGCATGTAAAGTTTTTAATTATTCTGTATTTTCTGAATGTATGTTTGAATGAATGTATGTTTTACTTTGTACTTGCTTGGTGGCACCTTTACTCATACGGCATCTCACTCCTGCTTGGATGGGATCGCCTACGTATGGGAAGGGGGTGTTACAAAATTCATGTGTTGATTGTTGAGGCATTGCTATATGGAATTCAAATATTAGATACATGTTGAATAGATGGTAATTTTGTAAGCTTTGAATTAGTTTTGCAATTCTTTTAGTGGTTAAATCAATCTTGCCTTTGTTGCTCATTGAGTATGTTATAGAATTAGCATGTACAATACTTGCTTAGGATTACTATATTTGATAATTATCTCGATAATTATTACTACTCGATTGTTTTAAAGTTGAATTATAGCTTTGTAGTGTATATGATATGGTTTTGGAAGTTATGCATGTGAGTATAGGTTGGTATGTAAAAGTATGTGCATGAGAGTTAAGTAGCTTGAGCGCTGAACACATAGTTTGGTTTTATTGTGAATGCGACAGGGGTCGCGAGCACAATAAAATGCTCTGTGGGTGAGGTCTGCCTACTGAGCTTCATCACGAGCATGAGTTTGGTAGTGGTTTGCTCTTCTGAGCCTTGTCGCGAGTGTGAGCTCTATCGCGGGCTCAACAAAAGCTACTTTAGCATTCTGTCGCAAGGGCAACTGTAACACCCCATGCCCATACGTAAGGGAGCTCATTCGCAAAGGGATTGAACACCCGTATGGATAAGGGTATCAACAAACAATCCATAACCATGCATAGACAAAAATATATAAACATATAAATATAGTAGAGTAAATTAAAACTTACATCTCAACTATTCATTCATTGATATAAAAAAAAGGGTTCATTACAAAATAAAATAGTACAATGATGCCTTACAAAAAATACAAGCTTCCAGATTGCAAAAAGATAGACATAATAAAAAAGCAAAACTTCCCAAATCTGCACTCCTACGGCGTTGGCCTGGCCTGCGGAGACACTCCCAAAAACTCCACTACTTCCACACCTGCAAGGATGAACCACCCATGCTAAGCGATAATGCTTAGTGGGGAAAACACAAATATAAATGGCCATTCATATTGGTCGTCAAAGCAAAACACACATGAATGGAAATTACAATTTTAAAATATCATAAATCACATTCATAACGCTCATAATCTGAACATATTTCACAATAATTTTATATTCAAGTAATACATAACAAAATGCCTGCAAATTCAGAATAGCGGATAACGAGTGAACACATTGGTACCCGTAGGTACAATTAAAGGCAACATCTTTACTTTTCATTCAAAAACATTTTCACATTAGGGGATCTTAAAGAAGATCAATACATATTAAGGACTGCGAGGACCCAAATGGAGACCTGATCAGGTCCCGAAACACATCGGGGCTTCAGCTAATAGAACTCTATAGGCATGCCTATGTATCCACTAATTTGACTCTTTGCAGGCCATGCATCATTCACCATATCAATTACATATTGTACATAAAATTATCTATGTATAAGCATAATAGCATCACAGGATCAGTAATCAAGTATCAATTGCGTAGAAGAAAACTCATTTTGAAAATAAAAGGAGTCGTGCTCATGATAGAGGTGAAGCTTGCCTAGTGCTGCACTCCCGATAGCCCTTGCGCTCGAGCGAAGAGGGACTTGACAGCCTCTATCGCACTTGGGATAAAGGGCCAATTGGGTCCCTGTTGCGCTCGCGCACTGATGGCGATCTGCCCACATTTAGCACGACAGCCGAGCTCTCTGCCACGCTTAAAACAGAGGTGCATTCAGCTGAAGCTCGACCGACAGGAGCTCGGAAGCAGGTGAGGGCTTGGATCACCGAGCTCTATCGCGCTCGCAATGTGCATAGCTTTCGCGACAGAGTCAATTTTTTCAGCTCTCCAGCTGACCTGCAAAAATTCATCTCCTTCAAACTTTTCCCGAAACCTCCAAATGACCCAAAGCCTCATCACCACTATAATCAAGTATTAAAAACACATCATACCACATAAAACCCAAGTTTTATGCTGGAAATCAAGAAATAAAACTTTCAATTTCATCAATCATAACCAAAAATTCATCAAACCCAGAATTTTGCTCCAAAATTCACACAAATTCATACTTTTGTTCAATAAATCACAACCATGGCATCTCAATTCAAATTAATCAAAAACCCACAACATTTAGATAGGCAGAAACAACTTTAACCTCATAAATTTCCAGAAAATCAAATCAAAACATAAAAATCAAAATATGCACCAATTCGAAAATTCCCAAAACTCTTGGCTTCCAGGCTTCCAAAACTCAATCCACAGTACTTACTCCAACTTCTTCTTTCCCTATAGGCTCTCTAGTTGGATTCTCTGCTAAAAAAAAAACCCCAACCATACCAATCACTCAAAACCTAAACTCAAACCCATCAAAGAAAATAAGAAGAAAAGAGAATAAAAGATGAAGAAGAAGAACAATTACTTACCCAAAGTTGGAAATTTGCCAAAATCAACTCAAAATCCACAAGTTTGCAAAGAAGATCAAAGGATAAAGAGATGGGAAGAAGAGAAGAAAAAGAGGAAGACAAAGAGGAAGAGAGGCAGAAATGTGAGGAGGAGCAACTGTCCCTCATGTGCTCTCTCTCCTTCTTATCTACTCTTCCAAATTCTCTTCCTTCTACTTGTCCAATTTTAAGAGGTGATAATGGCAAAGTTCACTCCTAATCCTTCTTCTTTTCTTCTCCACACAATCAAATCACCTAATTTAAAATAAATCATGCAATTGACTCCTCAACTATCATTAAATCTAATCACATGCAATAACTCACAAATAAATGCCCAAAACTACTAGGGTGGGAATCGGGGTGTTACAACGACATTGTTGTGTGCGTGATGGCTGAGTGTGTTGGGTACTGTCATGAGCGCAACACTTCCCAGAGTTTAAATATAAGTCTTTTATCATTATTTAAGTGTAATTTTGAACTGGAGTATGTATGACCTTGCACAGTAAAGTTATATATATGATTGCATAAATGAATATTTGAATCATATGCTTGATAGTTTGCTTAGATATTACATGAATTGAGTTATTATGCAATAATGTTTTGAATACTTGTGTAAATGTAAAGTATAGGTAAAAACAAATTTTCTCTTTTCAAAACAAAACAACTAGCGCATTTCAGCAATTGAGCAAAGGAAATGAATAAGCAAATAAATTGCATATTGGTTACGCCGTTTCAACTCAGGGTAAACATATGCCTCTCCTTTAGCACCGGAACCACAAGGGTCATCTCCACTGAACAACTCAAGCTAAGAGCAGGATCATTAGGACTTAAACCAAGGTTGAAATGCTAGGTTAGGAAATTGGCTAATAAGAATAGTTAAGGAATTCAAACAAAGAGTCAGCCACTCTACCTACAAACACCACTACCCAATTTGAATACAATCTTTCCATGACCTATTTTTAATCTCCCTGCAGTTACCAAAACTCGTCTGAACTACCCAAAATGAAAAACATTAAACCACAACATAACAAAGAGACAAAATTACCTAAAGAAATTTTTCTCTCAAACCCAATCATCTATGAATGTGAAGACATCTTCTTCTAATTGAGGGTACCCCACACTTGAATTTTTCTACATCTGACTAACTCAAAAAATTAAAACAATGATCAACCTTTTCATCAAATTCTTTTTTCTTCTCTTTCTTCTTCTTCTTTTCTTTTTTTAAATGAGATTCCCAAAACCTCTATTTGCTTACAATAAATTTGACTCCATTAAGGGAAATTTAAACAATATACTAAACAACACCCCAAAGTTTCTCAATTCTTCTCACACCCACACTATTTTAGCAGTAAATACCCTTATTCAACTTTCAATGATATCCCACCCCAATCCTAGAGTGGCCAATTCTTAGAAAGGATAGGCAAAAGCATTTAGGTTAAATGGTAAAATAAGAGTGCAACAAAGAAAAATACATAGTACGTTTTTAGCATACCAAATCAGCTCAACGGGGCTAGCAACAGAAATTACGCATACATGTAGGTAAAAAGTCATTTAAAGTGGTTACCAAAGAAAAAATTTGCCTAAATTTGCTTAAGTTGTTATAACTTTTCGAAGGGTGATGAGGAAGGTTCTAACTATCCTAAAATTGCTTCATTCAAAAACTTTCACACACTGGATTTTCT
Source organism: Excoecaria cochinchinensis (assembly GCA_947683425.1). Classification (NCBI taxonomy): domain Eukaryota; kingdom Viridiplantae; phylum Streptophyta; class Magnoliopsida; order Malpighiales; family Euphorbiaceae; genus Excoecaria; species Excoecaria cochinchinensis. The sequence goes on from CANTUQ010000119.1 coordinate 19,482,215, forward strand.
TTTTTACAAGTTTTTCGCAAACAACTCTATAGTGCACAAAAGATCGGAAATTAAAAGATATATGACTAATTGAGATTAATTTACTGCTAAAACTTTCAACTACTGTCTTGCTAGGATCAATTAATAAGATAATTCATTCTCAAATTAAAGTTCAAAACATTCACAACAGGAATAACTAGAGGAAAACTAAACTAAGTTAGGAAAATTTAGACAACCATAATTAAATACACAAGAACTAAAACAAAATAAAACATGCGAATATAAATAAATAAGCATCAAAGATGCAAATAAAATAAATAAAAGATAATAGATGTTAGTTACATATTAAGATGTTGGGGTTACTCCTCCTACCCCACACTCAATATCTTGCTGTCCCAGCAAGTCAAAAAGCTACAAAAAAAAATTAAAATAAAAACAGAAGAAAGGATGTCTCCCTGCTCAAAATTCTGGAGGTGGTGACAGTGGGAAATGCACATCAAATCGCGCAGTTAAAGAGGAAAGTCCCAATAGCACCTGATCCATTTGTGACTGAAGATCGGCTTGAGATGCGGTGATGGTGTCCATGCGCTCTATAAGAGCTCTATACTGCTGCGAGGAAAATTGCTCGGGCTCTGGACCTAGAGGGGCTGGTGCTTCAGGGTCTTCCTCTTGCTCATGGGGTAAGCCTCCTAGACCTCGCTCTACTCCCTGCAGATACTCTTTGCGAGTAGTCAATCTATAGCTATCAGCTGTTGTCTCATCAATCACTATGACCTTCATATTCTTGAGCATCTTCTTGTCAATTAGAGCAATGGATGGTAGCGGTTTGATCTTTCTCAATGGGTGATGTACACCCTTAGCAACAGCAGTGACCAAACCACCAAGTGCTATCTTTTTCACCTTTTTCGGATTCCACTGCATCTCTTCCAATTTATGCCATACATGCGGGGTGCCATTAATCCTGAATCCCCTCACCATGCATGTGAGAAATAGTGCTTCAGGTAAATTTACTTGTCCCACTGAATCCACGTGACTTAAAAGAGATAACGAGAAAAATCGATGGAGGATTCGCAGGATATGGCTGTTTAGGTGATGCGATTTTGTTTTCCCCGAGACATACGTAGCGGTAGTCACCGTGTCTCTAATCATAGCCCAAGCACCATCTTTATCGTAGTCATTGTAAAAGTTCGGTGTGAGGGGTGGGAAACCAAGTATGTCCGAAAATCTCACAAAAGTGATTTTATACCCTGTGCCATCCAGAAAAAAAAAAAAGAAACTTCTCCTGGATCTGTGGCAGAGTCTCGGCCAATCCGACAAGTGATGGTCGACAAAAAATCCCTTGTTAACCCAGGATAAACCGTCTCAGTATGCGAAAAACTCACTCCTAGCCAATATTTGCAATTAGCCGCTGGACTTCATTCTTGATTCCCAGTTTTTCCAACAGATCGAAATCCAAATGATTGGTCGACACGTACGAGCTTTTGGAGAATAAAGCATAGGCAGCCTTCTTGTTTCCTGGGACCTAGCTCGACACTTTGGAAATATCGACTAAGGGTTGGCTGGAGGAACTTGAAGCGATAGCTGAACTCTTTCTTTTTGGAGCCATTGCATGAAAACAAAAACCAAGTTCAATAGCATTAAAAGTGCATAAAATAGCAATGGTCCTAAATATCTAGCATTAATTATCAAGCTTATTCTAACCAAGCATAATCATTCTCATATACCTATTTGATTATATAAGAGATAAATCAATTCAAAAATAATCTAAGAATGCTCAATGATTACATATTCCACAATTAAACACCACAACAAATTAAATCCGATATTCCACCTTGACAGGAGTTGCAATAATCTAGAAAAATAATGATTGTCACATTTTATCGAACATATGATATGCAACAAATATACCTTCTGAAATATTCAATCGTAGGCATCAACCACAAGCCAAAATTAAAATTGGAAGCAAGAAAATGTAGAACAACATAGGTAAAGCCTAACAATTTCCAATTGCAGCGAAGAATTTGAGTAAAATCAATCAACCAAATTCACACAAAAAAACACATGCCCTAACTTCCCAATCAAAATTCGTTCATGGTTTCAACGTCAGAGATATAAAATTGAGAATGGAAAAAAGAATTGAGAACAATCACAATATTATTTCAGAGCATAATGAGAAGAAAATTCTAAATGGTTACAAAATTGAGACCTCTAAAGCATAGCCATGGAGAAGAACATGAACAGGGAAACGAAACACAAAGAGAAAATAAAAGAAAATGAAGAATAAGAAAGAAAGAGCAAAATTACTTACTTGTTATAGGTTCGCAAAAATGGAAGCCTAAAAGAGACAATTGAAGCACAAAATAGCAGAAGATAATGAAAAGTGCAAGCTTTGAGAGAGTAATGAGTGGTAGAGTGAGAGATAAAACACGAAAAACTGGGATTTTAAAATAGACATTCTCGGGGGTCACGATGGTAACAAAATGGTTGCCACCATGACATACCCAAAATTTTCAATCCAGATTTGAACAACCACATGGTCATGGTGACAACTAAATCGGTTGCTACAGTGACATACCACAATTTCAAAACAGAATCGAAACTTCAACACGTCACGATCACAATGGATTTCATTGCCACCATGACATGTGCAAACTTAAAAACAGAATGCAACACTACCTTAGGTCACGGTGACAACCAAAACCATCACTACCGTGACATGCTCACATATCAAAACAGAATGTAACTTACCATTAGGTCACGGTGACAACCAAAATAATTGTCACCGTGACATACCAGGTTTTCCAATCTAGAATGCCATCCTCATCTGGTCATGGTGACAACCAGAAACCTTACCACCGTGACATGTACACAATCCAGAATCCATAATGCATTTTCCCTTGGTCATGGTGACAACCAAAGCCCTTGCCAACGTGACCACCTGCAAACTTGCAAAAACTTCATAAATCACTCTAAACTTCATGCTACTAAAACATTGAAAATTCTCCAATTAGAAACATAATTTCATTATGACTACAAACCACACAAATTGGACAAAAATAAACAAGGCTAACTACCTAAAGGAAATATCAATAAACACAAAATAACAAAGTTTGAGAAAAAGTTCGGCATTTAACAAGTCCGCAGCTGGACTTTTAAATAAGGATCCGCAAGGTTGACGATCGCTAAAGCCCCACCATATGTTGATTCAAAATAAGGCTTCATATGATGTTCATTTATCTTGAACTTGTTTTCACCCCTCGGGTGCTTCAATGTTACCACTCCAAATGTGCCATAAGGGCAGGTAAAGGTTGTTTTCTCCTGATCTTCAGGGGCTATGGGAATTTGTAAATATCCCGAATACCCATCTAAAAAGCAATAAAAACCTATTTCCTGCTAGCCTCTCTAACATCTGATCAATAAATGGCAATGGAAAATGATCGTTCCTAGTGGCATTATTCAGTCTTCTATAATCAATACAAACTCTCCAACCCATAACTGTACGAGTTGGAATAAGCTCGTCTAACTCATTCTTTACCACTGTCATCCCCCCTTCTTAGGGACACATTACACTGGACTAACCCATCTACTGTAAGAAATAGGATAGATAATACCTGAATCAAGGAGTTTGATTACCTCCTTTTACACCACTTCTTGCATCACCGGGTTGAGTTTCCTTTGAGGCTGAGCTACTGGTTTGCATTCTTCCTCCATCAGGATTCGATGAGTACAGTAGCTTGGGTCTATCCCCTTTAAATCCGACGTCTCCCATCCAATTGCATCCTTGTGCTTTTTCAGCACCTCAAGCAACATCTTCTCCTCCAAACCTGTCAACAGAGAAGAAATAATCACTGGTTTTATTTCATTCTCTAGAAACACATATTTTAAATGAGAAGGAAGGGGTTTAAGTTCAGAATTTGAATCCCCCTTTTTCGGATTAGAATCTTCTTGCTGTGATTTCTCCTCTTCACCTTCTTTGTCCACAGCTGCTATCACTTCTCCCCCTATTTCATCTTCCAATTCTTCATCCTCCAATGAATGTATCAAATTCACATTCAATGGATTAGCTACAAACACTTTTTCATAAAATTCTTCTGCACATTCTTCCATTGTGTCCACAAAATAAATAGACTCCTCCATATCACTTGATGGATATTTTTGAGCCTTGCTCATGTCCACCACTAGCTCTTCATCATTGAACCTTAGGGTGACCATTGACCATTCACTATTTATCATGAATAATTATTTAACACTATAGTACTACAACTCAATTATCACTTATCAATCAATTTTCATTTCTATCCATTGAAATTATCTTATGTTTACCTTTGTAACTAATTACCAAATAGTCATTTCTCAATATTCAAATCATTAACTTAGTCTAAAACTTACTTTATGTATTTGACATTCCCTTTTTACTTTCTTGCATTACACTAATTATTTTCGATAACACTTTTAACTACACCTGCTCTTTTATTCATTTATTTATTATCATTTACTTATGAATTACTTTATCACGGAATCAATACATTACAATTATTACTAGGTCACTTGGATGTTTATGGTCCAATCATAATTTATTTATATCCTTTATTTTCTTACATTATATTATGACTTAATTCACTATGGCCCCTTATTCACTTATGTATATTAGACTAATATTTTCTTCACTTTACTATTAGTAAATTTCTCTTTATTCACATTTACATTCTAACTTATCTGATAATAATTAATTACAACTAAATTCTCACTTAATTACTTGTTCACAATTTTGCCATTTACCTCGCTATCCTTTATTACCACTTACTTTCTATTTGCACTATCATTCCGGCATCACCAAAATACAAATACATTCACATTCATTTTACATGTATAAATTAATTACAATTATTAATCATTTAATATTTATTCATGCAATAATTTTCTATACTTCACAATTCGTTGCTTAATCACTTACTAATTACATATATTTATTTTCCATAATATATTTACTAAATTATACTTTAATTCACTAATTAATCTTAACTTTATGATCCTATAATTTGATTCCTACATTTCTTTATTACTACACACTGTCATTTTTAATTGCTTTATTTTACAAGAGTACCACTACTTAAATGCATTACTATATTTATTCTTTATTTTGCCATATGTTTCATTATTTAATTCTTACCATAACACCCAATTTAAATTATAATATACACTTTGCTTAAATTCTAAATTTTCTATTTCAATTGGCTATAATTACACCTTTGCCACTATTCACACTTAATACTACTTTTAGTTTATTATTATTGCTTATTAAATCATTAATTATAATTACTCACTTAAATTCAACAATTTAATCATATAATTACTTCACTAAATCACATTACATACTAATTACATTTTAATCCTTTAATTAAACTTATTATTTCTTTAATGACACTTAAATCCTCATTCTTTTACTAGGGTTTCCAATAATACCCTTGTCTTTTTCAAAAATGACAATTATGCCCTTAGTTCATTTTAAATTCACCTTATTTACACTTATGCCATTAGTTCATTTTTAATTCACATTATTTACATTTATGCCATCAATTCAAAACTAACTTCTTCAAAATTACCATAATCCCACCAATTCACTTATTTTTCATCAAAATTACGATTATGCCCTTATTTTACTTTTCTTTATACATAATAACATAAATACCCTTAAATGTATTTCTTTTTACCACATTTCACTATTTAACATGCAAAATTACTATTTGGCCCTTAAATTATCTTTTTAATGCCAAATTACATTTTTACCCCTAAAAGGTTACAAATTTCCATATTTAACCTTTTAATGACATTTTTACCCTTATTTGTCATCTTTCACACATATAGGCATATAATTACCATTTTGCCCTACAACTTTTCAATAATTACGATTATACCCTTAACCTTATCTTTATTCCTTATTCTTATCCTTATCACTTTAATCATTACCATATTTATCCTTATCACATAATCATTTTGATATCTTGTTTTTATTACACAATCACATGTAAATCTTTATCTTTAACACATAATGACATGCATAATCATTTATCATTTGTCTTTTCATACTAATATCATTTTAATAACAAATTAACCATTTTAAAACTCATCATTATCATTTTGCCCCGGTATAATGCTGGCAGATTCTAAGTCACTGGATAAACGGGATGCGAACCTCTATGGGCTCACAATAACTCGGAAAGACCCAAATTGATCAGTCCGGTACATTCTAAACCCAAATCGAAGGATTATTCCAGTACATTCCAAACCCGAAGAACCCCGAAGGATTACTCCGGTACATTCCAATACAGATACTTTTAAAAATACAGAATAGGTCCATCATTTGCCAATAAAATAGTGGGACGCCATCCTCACTCCCGCGGTCTTAAGTCCTTATGGCTAGCCATCGTATCCTGAAACTAGACTCAATTACCAGCTAATCACATAGGGCAACAATATTTTATTTTTCACATTATTAATGTGTCATACATACATTTTGTGGCATATCACCATAACATCTCATTCATTTTCATGCCATATCATCATTATGCATGTGAATACCATTATGAAACTATCACATGCCATGAAAGCTCATTATTTCATACAATATCACACTTTATCACTATGCACATTTCAACATATTTATTATATTCACTTACAAATTGGCATACACATTCATTTATCATTACTTAATCACTTTATGCCGTTACTTTCCATTAAATATCAAAATACACACTTATACCATTTAGATTACCATTTGGCCAATACTTTAAATCTCAATATCATACATTATAATTTCCCTTAGTCACTCAATTATATTTATTTCATGTTAGACATACCTTATATATCAATTATATGCCATCATTCAAAACATTATTCACTTTATGCCACATAATACCATTCGGCCACTATATTAATATTTCACTTAATTCACTTTAATTTCACTTAGTTATTTATTCATTCAATTAACATATTATATTAATCATACTTATCATTTATTTGCCATAAAACACAACATAACCCATTATTTCCCTTGTTAATCCATTCGACCAACACTATAGAAATTCATTATATTTATTTTTCATTCCTTTAATCATTATATCATATATTACACCATGTATACACATTATGTTCATCATTTATACACCATAAATCCTTACATATCCTTAAGAATTTCTTATATTTTCATTCGGTCTAAGATGGAATTTCATACCCAAAATGTTTTAATTTATCTTAAGCACATTTATACACTTATTTAGCCCCATTAATCATGTTTATCAAGTTAGATTCAATTATACATGCATATATCACATACATGCAAGATAAACATAACTAAAAATCACACTTATACCATGGAAAACAAAGGATAATGTATCCACTAACCTTATTTCCTTGCTTTCCACCACTTAAGCTTGCTTTTTATGCCTTATCTCCTTAAAAATCCATCATATCCATAAAGATCCTCAATTTCACACCTAAACCTTCAAGTCTAGGTTTCACCAACTTTTCATCCACCAAATGGACTTCCAATGGTATTAATAGAAACTAGAGGAGCTGAACTTTGATGGGGAGGCTGAAATACGGGGTGAGATGGAGGAAATTTGGAAGAAAAATGGAGGAAAAGAGGGGAGTTAAGGGTAGGACAAGAAGGAGAAGAGAGGAGGTCGGTTTGGATGGAGAAATCTGGATTTCTCAAGCCTTCTCCATCTATTTATATTAGTAAAATTGAACCGAACCAGGTCCAACCAAAGCGGTTGAGCCGATTTGGTCCGATTTAAGGTTTTATGCTCTTTCTGCATTGTTTTTGGTATTCTGAATGTTCCCGACCTCTTTATAACTCCCAACCAATTCCATCATGTTTAAAATATCAAAAGTATCCTCCACACAAAATTTGAGCTCAATCGGAGTCCATTTGGGGCCCGGTTCACCTAAACCGGTCTGGTTTGATTCTGTCGGTTTCTGCCGTAAAACTCAAATCTAAGGCTATCAAAAAATTCTAAAAAATTATTTTGAGCTTGTACACTTCCCACAATGAGCCTTTTTATCCACTCTAGCACTTCCAAACAATTTGGTCAAAGTTTGGTCAAACTCCGGTTCAACTGAACCGAACTTCACACTGACATTCCGGGGCCTATTTGACGTCATTTTCCCACAAAACTGTACCACCCGACTCTATTCACTCTACTGATCATTTTTATGCAATAATATTTTTTTGACTTACTGGAGCTGCCTGCTTCCCAGTAGGTCACCCATCCCAGAACTACTATGACTCTGGCACATTCAACTTTTAAACTTCTCTGAATATAAAATAGCAGAAACATAATCAAATGCTGCGAATCTAACAACAGACACTACAGACAATACGGAATAATTTTAGGGTGCTATGCAGGCCATTACAATTCTCCTCCACTTATAAAAATTTCGTCCTCGAAATTTCCTTTATGTATCGCGAACACATACTAATACCACTGAACTGGGTAACATCCAATACAGGAAGTCCATTCATTTCTCAACAGTCACTACACTTTACATTTTATAGATTTACACTATTCTTACGTTTCCTTCAATACTTTCACTCACTTCCACCATCCGTATCGATTCATGGCATGTATACGTATCACTTTGTCCATATTACACTAACTCCGATCTTAGGACCGCCTACACCGAAGCTCTGATACCAAAATAAATGTAACACCCTTATACCCGTAAACTATACGGATACCGGATGTCACAACACTGAACTCACAAGCACTGCACTGCATTTGACTGATCTGTAGGATTTTTTTTTTTCAACAATAACATTCAGACACAGCAAGAACAAACATTTACACCAACACACTAAACAAGATAATACCATATACCTTGTACCTCTTTCGCGATCGTATACATGCCATGCCAAACATCAATCCTTTCTGTCAATATCCTCGTTCGGACGATACTATATGTTTGGCCACATTAAAAATTTATTATAACCTGCGCGCGATGACACTCACGCGCTGAGCATTAAAATGCCCAGTGGTGGATACATATCCTAGGTTTTCCACAATAATTCTACATGCATGCACACACACACATATTTATCTAAATCATAGTGAATTAATTCCTGAGAAATTAGAATATTTGTTATACATTTTTACGATATCAATTATCTTTGTTCCTTTCATTATCAATTCTTTCACTGATCATTTTATACACTGTTATCATTATCACTTATACCGTATTTAACTATTTCGATATTAACTTTAATCACTTATCCTTTCATTCCTTATTTACATTCTTATGGCTTTTTTTTTAACACTGTCCAATCAGTTTATCAATTCACTATTTATCATTAATAATTATTTAACACTATAGTACTACAACTCAATTATCACTTATCAATCAATTTTCATTTCTATCCATTGACATTATCTTATGTTTACCTTTGTAACTAATTATCAAATAGTCATTTCTCAATATTCAAATCATTAACTTACTCTAAAACTTACTTTATGTATTTGACATTCCCTTTTTACTTTCTTGCATTACACTAATTATTTTCGACAACACTTTTAACTACACCTGCTCTTTTATTCATTTATTTATTATCATTTACTTATGAATTACTTTATCACCGAATGAATACATTACAATTATTACTGGGTCACTTGGATGTTTATGGTCCAATCACAATTTCTTTATATCCTTTATTTTCTTACATTATATTATGACTTAATTCACTATGGCCCCTTATTCACTTATGTATATTAGACTAATATTTTCTTCACTTTACTATTAGTAAATTTCTCTTTATTCACGTTTACATTCCAACTTATCTGATAATAATTAATTACAACTAAATTCTCACTTAATTACTTGATCACAATTTTGCCATTTACCTCGCTATCCTTTATTACTACTTACTTTCTATTTGCGCTATCATTCCAGCATCACCAAAATACATATACATTCACATTCATTATACATGTATAAATTAATTACAATTATTAATCATTTAATATTTATTCATGCAATAATTTTCTATACTTCACAATTCGTTGCTTAATCACTTACCAATTACATATATTTATTTTCCATAATATATTTACTAAATTATACTTTAATTCACTAATTAATCTTAACTTTATTATCCTATAATTTGATTCCTACATTTCTTTATTACTACACATTCTCATTTTTAATTGCTTTATTTTAAAAGAGTGCCACTACTTAAATGCATTACTATATTTATTCTTTATTTTGCCATATGTTTCATTATTTGATTCTTACCATAACACCCAATTTAAATTATACTATACACTTTGCTTAAATTCTAAATTTTCTATTTCAATTGGCTATAATTACACCTTTGCCACTATTCACACTTAATACTACTTTTAGTTTATTATTATTGCTTATTAAATCATTAATTATAATTACTCACTTAAATTCAACAATTTAATCATATAATTACTTCACTAAATCACATTACATACTAATTACATTTTAGTCCTTTAATTAAACTTATTATTTCTTTAATGACACTTAAATCCTCATTCTTTTACTAGGGTTTCCAATAATACCCTTGTCTTTTTCAAAAATGACAATTATGCCCTTAGTTCATTTTAAATTCACCTTATTTACACTTATGCCATTAGTTCATTTTTAATTCACATTATTTACATTTATGCCATCAATTCAAAACTAACTTCTTCAAAATTACCATAATGCCACCAATTCACTTATTTTTCATCAAAATTACGATTATGCCCTTATTTTACTTTTCTTTATACATAATAACATAAATACCCTTAAATGTATTTCTTTTTACCACATTTCACTATTTAACATGCAAAATTTATATTTTGCCCTTAAATTATCTTTTTCATGCCAAATTACATTTTTACCCCTAAAAGGTTACCAATTTCCATATTTAACCTTGTAATGACATTTTTACCCTTATTTGTTATCTTTCACACATATAAGCACATAATTACCATTTTGCCCTCAAACTTTTCAACAATTACGATTATACCCTTAACCTTATCTTTATTCCTTATTCTTATCCTTATAACTTTAATCATTACCATATCTTATCCTTATCACATAATCATTATTATATCTTGTCTTTATTACACAATCACATGTAAATCTTTATCTTTAACACATACTGACATGCATAATCATTTAATCATTTGTCTTTTCATACTAATATTATTTTAATAACAAATTAACCATTTTAAAACTCATCAATATCATTTTGCCTCGGTATAATGCTAGCAGACTCTAAGTCACGGGATAAACGAGATGCGAACCTCTATGGGCTCACAATAACCCGGAAATACCCAAATTGATCAGTCCGGAACATTCCAAACCTGAAGAACCCAGAAGGATCACTCCAGTACATTCCAAACCCGAAGAACCCCAAAGGATTATTCCGATACATTCCAATACAGATACTTTTAAAAATAAAAAATTGGTCCATCATTGGCCTATAAAATAGTGAGACGCCATGCTCACTCCCGCAGTCTTAAGTCCCTATGGCTAGCCATCATATCCTGAAACTAGTCTCAACTACCAGCTCATCACACAGGGCAACAATATTTTATTTTTCACATTATTAATGTGTCATACATACATTTTGTGGCATATCACCATAACATCTCATTCATTTTCATGCCATATCATCATTATGCATGTGAATACCATCATGAAACTATCACATGCCATGAGAGCTCATTATTTCGTACAATATCATACTTTATCACTATGCACATTTCAATATATTTATTACATTCACTTACAAATTGGCATACACATTCATTTATCATTACTTAATCACTTTATGCATTACTTTCCATTAATTATCAAAATACACAATTATACCATTTAGATTACCATTCGGCCAATACTTTAAATCTCAATATCATACATTATAATTTCCCTTAGTCACTCAATTATATTTATTTCATGTTAGACATACCTTATATATCAATTATATGCCATCATTCAAAATATTATTCACTTTATGCCACATAATACCATTCAGCCACTATATTAATATTTCACTTAATTCACTTTAATTTCACTTAGTCATTTATTCATTCAATTTACATATTATATTAATCATACTTAACATTTATTTGCCATAAAACACAACATAACCCATTATTTCCCTTGTTAATCTATTCGGCCAACACTATAGAAATTCACTATATTTATTTTTCATTCCTTTAATCCTTCTATCATATATTACACCATGTATACATATTATGTTCATCATTTATACACCATAAATCCTTACAAATCCTTAAGAATTTCTTATATTTTCATTCGGCCTAAGTTGGAATTTCATACCCAAAATGTTTTAATTTATCTTAAGCACATTTATACACTTATTTAGCCCCATTAATCATGTTTATTAAGTTAGACTCAATTATACATGCATATATCACATACATGCAAGATAAATATAACCAAAAATCACACTTATACCAAGGAAAAGAAAGGATATTGTATCCACTAACCTTATTTCCTTACTTTCCACCACTTAAGCTTGCTTTCCATGCCTTATCTCCTTAAAAATCCATCATATCCATAAAGATCCTCAATTTCACACCTAAACCTTCAAGTCTAGGTTTCACTAACTTTTCATCCACCAAATGGACTTCCAAAGGTATCAATAGAAACTAGAGGAGCTGAACTTTGATGGGGAGGCTGAAATACGGGGTGAGATTGAGGAAATTTGGAAGAAAAATGGAGGAAAAGAGGAGAGTTAAGGTTAGGAGAAGAAGGTGAAGAGAGGAGGTCGGTTTGGATGGAGAAATCTGGATTTCTCTAGCCTTCTCAATCTATTTATATTAGTAAAATTGAACAAACCAAAGCGGTCAAACCGATTTGGTCCGATTTAAGGTTTTATGCTCTTTTTGCACTGTTGTTGGTATTCTGAATGTTCCTAACCTCTTTTTAACTCCCAACCAATTCCATCATGTTTAAAATATCAAAATTATCCTCCACAAAAAATTTGAACTCAAACGGAGTCCATTTGGGACCCGGTTCACCTAAATCGGTCCGGTTGGATTCTGTTGGTTTCTGCCGTAAAACTCAAATCTAAGGCTGTCAAAAAATTCTAAAAATTATTCTGAGTTTATACGCTTCCCACACTGAGCCTTTTTATCCACTCTAGCACTTCTGAAAAATTTGGTCAAAGTTTGGTCAAACTCCGGTTCAACCGAACCGAACTTCAGACTGACATTCCGAGGCCTATTTGACCTCGTTTTCCCATAAAACTGTACCACCCGACTCTATTCACTCTATTGATCATTTTTATGCAATAATATTTTTTTGACTTACTGGAGCTGCCTGCTTCCCAGTAGGTCACCCATCCTAGAACTACTATGACTCTAGCACATTCAACCTTTAAACTTTTCTGAATATAAAATAGCAGAAACATAATTAAATGCTGCGAATCTAACAACAGACACTACAGACAATGCGGAATAATTTTAGGGTGATATGCAGGCCATTACAATTCTGGTCCACATTTGAAGGAAAAGTCCCCGGTTGCCTTTGAGCCATAGAATTTGCAAGTTGTCCCAATTGAGTTTCTAAATTTCTCATCGAAGCGTCTTGATTCCGGTTCCATTGTTCTTGAGATTTCCACCTTGCTTCTTTGTTAGCCATGAACTGTTGTTGGCTAGTCACAAATTGCTATTGACTATTCATGAAGCTAGCTAACATATCTTCAAGGTTTGGCTTTTTGTCTTAAACAGGTGGCCTCGGTTGATATCCTGTTGGGTGGTAAGATTGAGGTTGTGATTGATTTAAACCCTGCCCTTGGTTGTAGTTTGGTGGATATGGTGTTTGGTAATGAGTGGATGGTTGAGGTTGTTATGACTGGTTGTGGTTGTGATGAATGTTTTGGTTGAAGCGAGCTCTTGCTTATGGTTGAGAAGATGATGCGTTCTGATTTCCATCCTTCCAAGAGAAGTTTGGGTGATTCCTCCAGCTCAGATTGTACGTGTTACTGTAGGAGTCATTTCTTCTGTAAACTCCCATAGCATTTACATATACCATTGTTCCACCCTCTTGTACATACTGCCCACCTTCAAATAGCCCACTCTCTTGAGAAACGGAGGCTACATTTTGAACTTTCAATCCACTCATCTCTTTCCGCATTGACTCAATCTGTGCCTTCAGCATATAGACTTCATCCACATTATGTATCCCTTGCCTTTTCGGAACTGATCTGGGAGCAGCCCATTGAGCATCATTTGCTGCCATCTCATCCAACAGATGGAAAGCTTCTTCTGGCAGCCTATTTAAAAATGAACCTCCCGATGATGCATCCAAAAGGGGCCTTGTCTGTGGTGTAACGCCAGAATAGAATGTTGTCATCAAATGGTAGACTGCTATCTTATGATGTGGATAACTCCTCAATAATCTCTTAAACCTTTCCCAAGCCTCATGAAAAGGCTCCGAATTCATTTGGCGAAAACCCAAAATACTGTTGCGGATATTTGCAGTCTTTGTAGGAGGGAAAAATCTCATCAAAAACTTCTCTTGCAACTGATCCCATTATCTGATTGACTGGCTCGGTAATATTTGCAGCCATTCCCTCGCTTTTTCGATCAAAGTGAAAGGAAGCAATTTTAATCTTACCGCATCATATGTCACCCCTAGAATCTAGACTGTATCACTAATCTCCAAAAATATATCCAGGTACTACGCAGGATCTTCCAATTCTGAACCCGAAAACTGGTTCCTCTGTACCATATTGATGGTTGTTGGTTTAAGCTCAAACTGCACTCCCCTAGGTAGCACAATCGTCCGATGATCCTCGTTCCATCTCGGCATAGCATAGTCCCTTATCATCCTCTGCCTAGGGACCTCTTCTCTATAATTACTCGGTATCTCTTCTTGTGCCCCCGGCACTTGTTCGTTCTCGGAAGGAAATTCATCAATGCGAGGATTGTTTTCCATATTGTTTTCCCAAGTAGCTCTCCTTCGTTGATGTAAAGTCCTCTCGATTTCAGGGTCGTAGGGTGCGATTTGTCCTTGTCTCAATCTGCTCACATACCACAACTACCTAGAAAGAATAAAAAAAATAAAATAAGAAAAAGAAAAACACATATAAATAACAATCAAAACTCACAAACAACTCCTATCCCCGGCAACGGCACCAAAAACTTTACATGACCTCAGCAAGTGTACTGAATCGGCAAGTAATAAGTGGGGTAAAGTTAGGACCCCGAATTATTATACCCAAGGGATTGTGTGTGTAAGTAATGAAAATTAAATGTATGCTAAAGAATTCACAATAGTTTGAGTTAACTGAGTTATAAATATATTAAAAACAAAGAAATTAAGCAACTAAAATAAGCAAGCAGAAATAATCAAATTAAAATGACATCAATAATTGATAGAAATAAAATGATGGAAAAATTTAACAGGCAAAGAATTCAAAATAGAAGAATGTTGCTCGGGTTCACTCATCCACCCCATACCCAAATGTGAATAAAATTAATCCAAGAACCAAATATGAAAGAAATCGAGATAACCCTCTTAACCCAAGCTTCCCTACCTGGAGCTAGCCACTCTAATTACATGACATCCCAATCCGGAGCCAGCCATATAACTAGCCTATGCATGGGTCTAAAATCCTATGTTCGGTTTATTTTCCCAATATGGAGCAAAACAACCTAGAACTTAATTATCTCACTCGCCACTCTAGTCTTAAATCTTAAAATTCTGCACTTCTAGATTCCCGATCGGAGTCGTCCAAAAGATATAGCAAGAATGATAAAAATTGAATATAAATAATCATGGCATCCAATCCATAAAACTCAATAACCAACAAAGATACATGAAATAAATCATTCATCAAAACTGGAAATTAACTTGAGAAAATAAATCCCATGAATTAATGATAAGAACTAGTGAAATAAACCATTTAATCATATATTTAATTTCAAAAGATGTTCATAATTCACATCATGGGTAGGGGATTCAAAGATCCCCCAAATAACTAAAAGACTGCTCACGATCCATTACAAAATCAAAAGGAAAAAGGAAAGAACAAACCCAGAAATTCATTAAGGAGGAAATCCCGGTTGAATCCCACGTTCTTCGATCTCCTTCTTCGAATCTTCGACGGAGAAAAATTGTAACTCCCCAATGCCCCTTGGAAGGACAAGGGAGCGCTACACAACACTAAGCATGCAATTACATTATCAACCTTACTTTCATCTTAACATTCACTAATACTTATGATTCATGCATTCCACTACACTATGCTTCATCACTAGTTCTTCACTATTCGCTATTACAAGTTACATGCTTCACTACAATGAGCCACTTATAACACTAAACATAAACATAAAGATTAGCTATTATAAAAAAAATGGAGCTCTTTTATACAAAACTTTACAAAACATTACATTTAATAGGACACTTTCTGCTCCTATGGTAGCCTGCAGAACTCGTTCAAAACACTCGGCTCCAATCCACAACCTACACGGGAAACAGGCACCCGTGCTAAGCGATAACGCTTAGTGGGATGTAAACACTAGCACTAACACAATAATCACAAAGCACTACACAATAGAGAGCATGCTTAACACATATGGCATATCATGTACACTCACTAGATCAATATTACACTAGCATGCCAATATATCGTAGTTCATGTTAATCACAAATCATACATTGTCTGTAACATAATTTAAATCACTATTCACTTACCAAGTTCAATATTCACTTCACTATGTCAATGAAGAACAATAAGTCACTATCAATCAACAATCATGTACACTGCTCATTAGGCACTACGCTAAGCCATTTGTAGGCTCACTGCACTAACACTAATTCAATAGCATGGCATAAATATCACACTATCATTAAGATCAATAATACCAATACATATTTATCACGAACACATACAATATCTTGTTATTCATTAATAGCCTGTATAGTCTTAGAGATGGATACGGGTATACTATTCAATAAACGCTAGAGACAGAAGTCTCGAACACTATATCACTGGATACCCGTCGGTATCAATCACTAGGCACCTGTCGGTGTCACACTAGCAGCCGCAAATCACTAGCCCTTCATAAGCATGCTTATTTATCCACGACTCAACTACAGGCTTATAGGTTTATTTGTTCATTCACTACTCATACATGCTTATGGCATCACTCAGTCACATACTAATTAACCACACGTATAATAATTCACATAGTATAATTCATACTCATGGCATTGTATGTTCTAATGACAAGGCTCCTTCTCATGTTAAAATCCAAGCACATAAGTCATTTATCGCATATGTAATTATTTCGCTTTATGATGCAATCAAGCTTAGTTAGGCTAATCATGCATCTCTAATTCGCATAGTCACATGTTCGCATGATGATGCATTCAAGCTTAGTTAGGCTATCATGCATCTCTAATTCGCATAGTCATCTTAGTTGTATGCATAAAAACTTCATTTAACATTAATATAATGCTCATACAATAAGGTCCTCAATCATGGATATAGTTTCATCAAATACACACACATATATGTATATCCATTTGCTAACCTTCACATAATTATATATTGTTACTTATTTAGTTTAATTACCAATTTTAATCATACTCATAAGTTTTTCCCAATGATAACTACTTTTATACTCATTTAATAGCCCTAAACATGCATAATAAGTTGAGGGAAAGATAGGGAATTGATCCATGCCAACCATGGGCTCAATATTATGAAGAAAAGGCTTTATACATATTGTTCTATCGCGAGATCGCGACCTCTGTCGCGCTCGCGGCAGAAGCTAACCTCTGGTGACTTACGAGACTAGTTTTCACTCCAAAAGTTTATCGCCTAGACGACCCTCTAGAACTCATTTTCAGGCAAAGTGTCCTTCATAAAATTTGTTTCTCTATGTATTATTGTTCAAATGGGACAAGTTTCAGGTCAATCTGATTTAAAATGAAGGAGTTATGGTCAAAAGAACACAACTAGTTCCAGAAGCCCTCTTACAGAATTCCATCTACAATTATATTCAATTTTGAAGACCTTAGAGTCCTCAAATCAATAGATCTATTTCTAGGACATTTAAAGACACGGATCATATGATTCTAATACAATTGGTATCACCCCTTTTGGAGTTGTAAAACTCAACTTACACAATAAACAAGTCACGGGGGGTCAGTATAGGCTTCTATGACAGGTTAACACAATCAATAGTTAGAGCTGGTTCACTTACTCATCACATGGCAATACATATTCAAATACACTTCTATCAAAGTTCATAATCATGCTCAATTCCATAAATCACATATTCAATATAAATAACACATTTAAGCTAAACAACCATCACATACACTTGAGCAAAATTAACACATAACACACATATATATCCCTAACCTCTTGGAGCACTCCTTCCTTTACTCTTCTAAATCGCTTTCTCTTTCCCCTTTCCAGCTCTACTTGGCTCTTCAACTTTCTAGCCAATACTCTTCTTCTAACTTATCTCTACCCAAATCTTAGTAACTCATGATCAATTAGAGCAAATAAAAGAAGAGCAAAAGAAGTGTAACTTTGAGAGAAAGTATGGCCGGCTCAAGGTAGCTGAATATCAGATTTTTCTCAACCTCTCCACCTCATGCATGCATGAAAATATGAGGTGGAGAGCTGAGGTAACTTCAAGCTAGGTGGCTGCCCTAACTCATTCCACTTGGACTCCACTAATATACAGCTGATCCCACTAACTTTTGATTAACTTAATTAATCTCTACTACACTAATTAATCTTCACTTGTTAATTAATCATGGAAAGTGCAATTCAGCCACTACAATACTTTATTTCCTTTCAATTGGGTGCCTAGTTTCATATTGCAATCAAATCCAATACTATAAACCCTAATTGTCATACACACATACACTAATGACACTCCATTCTACTAGGGTGATTTTTGGGATGTTACAAAAATTATGGAAATTCGGATGAAAAAACTGTGTATTGAAATTAAACTATGTATTTTAAATGTAAAACTCTTGATTTGTAATTTAATTCTAAAGACAAAGTTGAAAACCTAAATTAAGAACAATAGAAAAGCTTGTAAAAATCCTAGATTTAAAACCTTAATATGAAAATAGGTTAAAAATCTGAACTCCCTCTGCCAAACAGAAAACTTATATTTATATATCCCGAGGGGTCACGGTGGCAACCAAATGGTTGTCACCGTGAGGTTGTCAAGGATGTGATTCTGCCTTGCAAACAGGATAGGGGTCACGGTGGCAACTAGATTTGTTGTCACCGTGAGATGCTCAACTTTATCTTCTGTCCAAAAATTCCTTATGTCACGGTGACAATAGATTCCTTTACCACCGTGAGGTACCTTCTCAATTGATTCTGCCTTGGTGAATTTTATATCACGGTGGCAACCTATATTCTGCCTTGGTGAATTTTATATCACGGTGACAACCAGATAGGTTGCCACCATGAGGTGCTTCCTACCTGCATTCTGCCAAATGAAGAAATATGTCACAGTCATAACAACATTGTTTGTGATCGTGACCCATAGTATGCCCAGCTACTGTTTTTGAATCATTTGAATGTCACGGTCACAACCAGTTTCGTTGTGACCATGAGGTACCTAGAAAAATGCTATAAACACAATTCAAACTCAATCTAAATGCTAACTAAAATGCATAAAAATTCTAATTTCACTAATATTGACAAATTTAATATAAAGTAAGCATGACATGATAATAAACACCACTAAACACCCATAAATCATATGAAAATACTATCAAAACTAAATCCTAAATTGATGTTAGCAGTCATCCTCAAACGGTAATACGCTGAGTCTTCTCTAGACTTAAAAAATACGAGAAGTGTTCTCTTGAACTGCATCGAGTCTGCTCCAGACTTACAAAGTGCGGGACTTGGAAATTGGCCTCCTCAGAGAACATTGAGCTTTCCCTACTCAGAGGACTTGGAAATTTGCCTCCTCAGAGGAATTTGAAATTTGCCTCCTCGGAGGACTTGGAAATTTGCCTGCTCGGAGGACTTGGAAATTTGCCTCCTCGGAGGACTTAAAAAAATTCCTCCTCAGAGGACTTTGAAACTTGCCTCCTCAAAGGACTTGGAAATTTGCCTCCTCAAAGGACTTTAAAATTTACCTCCTCAGAGGACTTTAGAAATTTGAACTTGAGTAGACTTCATCTTGGCTTGGTTGTCCAGTACGAGTGAGTGCTAATGTTGCGTTGAAACCGTCATTGACCCGTTGTCATGTGTGTGGTCTTCATTTGGGCTCTTCTTACAATGTTGTGTTCACAGGCATATATACAAGGAATTGTGCATGCACATGTAAAATGCCATATGCAGATGTTTGTTGAGGATACTATCTATACTTTCTAATGCTCCCAAGGATCTAGAAGAGTATCATCTTGACCTAGGAACTCTGACCTAAGATCTTTCCAGAGAGAACCGTCTGATGTGCATCTCTGTCCCCCGGTCAATGAGCATGTGCCCTTTTGTTATGAGCTGCACAACATCTTTACACCCATGATTCGGGCTCATGCTCTGCATTATATGCCATGTGTAACACCCCCTTCCCATACATAGGTGAACCCATCCAGAACGGAGTGAGATGCCGTATCAGGAGGGGTGTCACACCAAATAGAACGAGACAATGCAAAAATTCATCCACAATAAGCGTACCGAAATATAGCGAAAATGAAAACTTTTGAGAAACCACAACTGATCATACATTAATATAACAAAATCATTACAATAATATTCTGATCAATTGCCCAAGCAAAAGAATTACATATCCAAAATAAACAGAGCGGAAGCTTACAAAATTACCGATACAATGAGAGTTCAATTATAAAAATAATCATCAACTATTACAAAAATAGCCCTAACACTAATCCCTCCTATGTTGTCTTGATTGGCGGCGACTCTCTCAAAACACAGCACCTTCCGCACCTGCACGGGTAAAGCATCGTGCTAAGCGATAACGCTTAGTGGGGAAACACACAACAAAAGAGTGGATAGCAATTCACAATGGTCATCAAAGCAAATCACATACGATATGACACATGCAGATAATCATGTCAAATATATAATCATACTTGCAGAATAAAGACATACATTCAAAAGCTCATATCCACTTCATATACATGTTAACTGATTTCTCATACTTATCATGATCATTCGGATATCACATTCTAATAATCATATCGAAGCAAACCAAAGCAAACAGAACACAAGCTGACTCACAATAGTGGATAACGAGTAAATAGACAGTACCTTACTCGTATGAATCGAATACACACAGTACCTTACGGGTACGAATCAAAAACAATTTATTTTATCACTTTCAAAACAATTTTTCGGAGGGACCTTAAACAAGATCCAAAATTCATAATGGTTTGTGAGGAACAAGACGGGGACCAAATTAGGGTCCAAACGGAACTAAGGATGCAGCTAAAAGACTCTATTAGAATGCCTAACTATCCACTAGACTGACTCTTATAGGCCATGCATAAAGGAATTCACATATTGAGTTCATCACTTAAAGTAATAAATAACCCATTCCAGAATCAACTAATATACAATAATTTGATAGAGCAAAAATACCAATTTATGATATAAGATAAATAAAATAACACTGAATACTATTTAAAACAAATCATAAGTGAAAAAGGAGTGAAAATGAAGAGAATCAAAAATCATCAAAAATTGTAGACAATAGAGTTTTACACGGGGGTATGGCCAATCCGTACCGTCGTGTAAGACTCCTTACACGGGGGTATGGTATAGCCCATACCGCTGTGTAACATGCCCAACACGAAGATGGAGCTGGGCATAAGCATTTTACACGGGGGTATGGGTAATCCCATACTACCGTGTAAAATGTCCAGATCAACCCCACAGATGAAGACTCACGATTCACACGGTGTAAGGTCCTCCATACCGCCGTGTGAATCACCAAAATTCCAGATTTTTGTAGAGTAAAAATCCAATTTCAAACCCAAAACAACACATTTTCAAAACTCACTCATTCAAACCATAAAATCAACCCATAAACTCACCTTTCAGCTCAACATTTAAGCACCACATGCAACAACATACTTAATCATTCAATCACCCAACATATTCAAATCCACAATCTAACAAATTCACACATGCATAATCCATAAAAATCACAATCTAAAATCTTAATTCAACATACTCAAACCTCAAAGCATTAAACCATCATAAAACTCAATAAAACTCTATAAACCAAATAAATTTCCAAAATTCATGTCAAAACTCAAAATCATCAAATTCAAAGAAATTTCCCAAACTTTTGCTCTTATGCTCCAAATCACTTAGTGCCACTTCCTGATGCCTTCTCCTTCCCTTTGGGGTCACGAGGAGGCTCAACTAAACAATAACCCAACAAGGGCACACAAATAAAAACCCTAGATTAACTCTAAACCCAGAAAATGAGAAGAAGAAGATGAACAAGATGAAAATGCAGAAACCTCACCAATAAGAATGTTAAAAGATGATCAATTCCCACTAACTATGACTTGAACTCAAGCTAGAGCACAAAATGGGAAGAGAAGATGAAGAAGAGTAATGAAGTAAAGAGAGAAACAGGATTGAGGAAGCATAATTTCTGCTTCCCTTTCTCTTTCCTCTTCTAAATCCCCTCTCTCCTAACCCTAGCCATGTGTCCTTTCCCTAGTGGTGGAAATTAACCACTCACACCCAACAACAATGCACTACACACACACACAATGAAATCCCAACTTATAATACCCTACAAATGTGTGAGCAAAACACACAAACACAACTCACTCACTCACATCCTACAAACATGTGAGCAACACACCCAAATGCAACTTAACCAATTCATACCATAATGTCATATATGCACACACATACTAGCAAAACCCATAAACATGCAATTTACCAAAAATACCCTTATCACAAGTCAAAACACATACAATACACAAGCACAAATATGGCTTAAACTTCTAGGGGGCAAATGGGGTGTGACAACTCTCCCCTACTAATAAGAATTTCGTCCTCAAAATTATCACCTGAGCTGAACAAATGCGGATGTTGAGCCCTCATAGCCGCCTCTGGTTCCCAAGTCGCTTCTTCTACCCCGTGATGATTCGATAGCACTTTGACCAAAGGGACTTGCTTACTTCTCAGTTGTCTCACTTTCCGAGCTAAAATAGCTTTCGGTTCCCCATCATAAGAAAAGTCGGGCTGCACTTGCACATCTTGAACTAACAGAACATGCAAAGGATCTGATCTGTATCGAGGAAGCATCGAAACATAGAAAACATCGTGCAACTTCGCCAACTCCATTGGTAAAGCCAACCTATAGGCTACCGGACTAGCCTTAGCTAACACTTCATACGGTCCAATAAATCGAGGACTAAGCTTGCCATTCTTACCAAACTGTAGCACTTTTCTCCAAGGAGAAACCTTAAGAAAAACTTTGTCCCCGACCTCAAACTAAACATCCTTTCTCTTCAAGTTAGCATAAGACTTCTGCCGATCCTTAACTGCCTTCAAATTCCGCTGCACAACTCTTATCTTTTCCTCGATATCCCTAACCAACTCTGGCCCAATAACTGAAAGCTCGGATAGCTCTGTGCAACAAACTGGAGTCTTACACTGCCGACCATACAAAGCTTCATACGATGACATACCGATGCTCGACTGCTAGCTATTATTGTAGGCAAACTCCATAAGCAGCATATATCTGTCCCAACTTCCTGAAAAATCCAATGCACAAGCTCGCAACATATCCTCTAAGATCTGACTGACCCACTCTGACTGACCATCTGTCCGAGGATGGAATGCCATACTGAAGTTCAACTTGGTACCCAAAGCCCTTTGCAATTCTTTCGAAAACTTTGAAGTGAACCTTGGGTCCCGATCTGACACTATATATAACGGCACTCCATGCAATCTGACTACCTCATCCACATAGATATTAGCTAACTTATCCATATGATAATCCACTCTAACTGCCAGAAAATGAGTTGACCTATCACCCAAACTGAGTCGTGCTTGCTCTGAGTTAAAGGCAAACCGGATACAAAGTCCATGGCGATATCATCCCACTTCCACTTGGGAACGGATAAAGGTGTGAGCAATCCCGAAGGAACTTGATGCTCAGCCTTTACCTGCTGACATGTCAAGCACTCAGACAAAAAATCCACAATGTCTCGCTTCATACCGGACCACCAATAGAACTATTTCATATCTCGATACATCTTGTCACCACCGGGATGCATAGTGCAAACCGTAGTGTGTGCCTCACTCAAAAGCTGTTTCGTTAACTCCTCAATCTCAAGTACACACAAATGATTTCTATACATCAGTACACCATCCAGAAGTGAGAACTCTGACTACTTACCAGATCGAACCTCTTGCAAAACCCGCTGCAGTTTCTCATCATCCTTTTGTGCATCCATAATCTTCTGTCTCAAAGTAGGCTTCACTCTCAACTGAGCAACCAAAGCCCCATCCGAATCAAACCTCCACTTAAACCGCCTCAAGAACAAAGAAGAAATTGATTTTTTACTCAAAGCATCAGCCACTACATTGGCCTTACCATGATGGTAATCCAATATGTAGTCGTAGTCCTTGAACAACTCTAGCCATCGGCGCTACCTTATGTTCAACTCCTTCTGCGTGAGGAGGTACTTCAAGCTCTTATGCTCTGTAAAGATCCTACACTTCTCCCCATATAGATAATGTTGCCAAACCTTCAAAGCAAAGACCACAGCCTCCAACTCTAAATCGTGCGTCAGATAATTCCTCTCATGTGGCTTTAACTGACGGGAATCATAAGCCACATCCTTTCCCTCTTGCATCAAAACACAACCAAGATCGACACTCAAAGTGTCACTATACATTACAAACTCCTTACCCTAGATGGGTTGAGTAAGTATAAGAGCTTCCACTAGCAATCCTTTCAACCGCTCAAAACAGGCCTGACACTTATCCGACCACTCAAACTTAACCCTTTTTCTTAACAATCTCGTCATCGGAGCAGCAATAACTGAGAAACTCTTCACAAACCGACGATAGTAACCCGCCAAACCAAGAAAACTCCTCACTTCTGGAACATTCCTAGGTGCCTTCCAATCAACAATCGCCTCAATCTTAAATAGATCAACTTGAATACCCTTAGCCGAAACAACATGACCCAAAAATGACACTTCCCGAAGCCAAAAATCACACTTACTAAGCTTGGCAAATAGCCAATGCTCTCTCTGAACTTGCAAAACTAACCGAAGATGCTCCTCATGCTCACTCTCATCCTTGGAATAAACCAAGATATCATCTAGGAACACTATTACAAATCGATCAAGATATAGCCTGAACACTCGGTTCATTAAATCCATGAACGCCACAGATGCATTGGTCAAACCAAACGGCATCACTAAAAACTCATAGTGACCATACCTAGTGCACAATGCAGTCTTAACCACATCCGCATCCCCAACTCACAGTTGATAATAACCCGACCGAAGATCAATCTTCGAAAAGACACCGCACCTCAGAGCTGATCAAACAAATCCACTACTCTCGGCAAGGGATACTTGTTCTTCACTATGACCTTATTAACTTTCCTATAGTCGATAGACATTCTCATAGAACCATCCTTCTTTTTAACAAACAAAACCAGAGCTCCCCATGGAGATATGCTGGGTCTGATAAACCCCTTATCTAATAGCTCTTATAGTTGAGTTTTGAGTTCTCTCAACTCTACAGGAGCATTCGATAAGGTGCTTTCGAAATAGGCAAAGTACCCGGTACTATCTCTATGGACAACTCTACTTCTCTCTCAGGAGGCAAACCAGGCAACTCGCTCGGGAACACATCACCAAACTCTTAGACAACTGGGATATCCTCAATCCTAACTTGATCCCGCTTGGAATCGAACACCACAGCTAGAAAGCCTCATAACCCTTCCTAATGAATCTCTTAGCTTGCATTGCGGAAATCACATTGCTCAAAGAGCTAGCACCCAAACCTCTAACAAACACAGATGACCGATCTCTATCCCAAAACACAACTGTCTTCCTAT
Source organism: Excoecaria cochinchinensis (assembly GCA_947683425.1). NCBI lineage: Eukaryota > Viridiplantae > Streptophyta > Magnoliopsida > Malpighiales > Euphorbiaceae > Excoecaria > Excoecaria cochinchinensis. The sequence goes on from CANTUQ010000119.1 coordinate 19,508,308, forward strand.
GACAATCAACCACTGCCGGATGCTTACCCAACTAGTCCATACCCAGAATCAGATCAAACTCTCTGAAAGAAAACTCAATCAAATCTGCTGGAAACACAACTCCCTAAACTAATAGGGGACAATTCCTATACACTCTACTCATATTGACACTATGCCCTAAAGGACCGGTCACACAAATCTTGTAGTCTAACTGATCTACCTCATGCAACTTATCAATTAACTTATCTGTGCACAAATATGAGTGTGTGGAACGTCAATTAGAGCATATAATTTAATATCATGGAGTAGGAACTTACCGGCTATCACATCTAGAGCATCCTACTCCTCTCTGGCTCTCATAGCATATGCTCTAGCTGGTAGTACAAAAGGATGCTCAACTGACTCAGATGCAGCTCCCTTTCTAGGTCGACCGCCTCGACCTCTTCCACGGCCTCTACCGCGACAAGCTTGAGTAGCATTCGAACTAACTCTACTGGCTTCTCTCTAAGCACCTGAATCCTTATTCAACCTCGGACAGTTGGGCAAAAAGTATTCAGTGCTCCCACATCTGAAACACCCACCTGTGAGCCACCTACACTCACCCTGATGAGGCTTATTACAATGAGAGCACACAGGCATCGACTCGGTCCTACCACCAGCACCACCTCTACCAGAACCAGACACCGCTGCTGAACCCTATCTTCTACCTCTAGTAGCTGGGCCTGTAGATGACTCATCCTGCGAGTTCCTTGATCTCTTACCCGAGGATGAAGAAGATGAACCTCCACGAGAGGGGTTTCTCCTCTGAGCCCTCTCTCTCAAAACAGATTCTGACCTCTCAGCCCTAACAGCAGCTTGCACAATCTGGTAATACCCCACTCCCGGAGTACCTATCAGAGAAATCAACATCGCCCGGAGCGACTCATTCAAACCGGCCTCAAAATGCCTACACCTGAACTCCTCTATCAAGATACCTTCTGGTGCATACTTCGCCAAACGGTTAATTTCCTTCTCAAAATTAGATACAGACATTAGTCTCTGCTTCAAACTCAGAAACTGTGCCCACCTAGCATCCTTGTATGTCTGAGTCACATACTTACTTGTGAACTCTCTTACAAAGAAATCCCATGTAACCGGATCAGGCAACTGAGGATGCCTAGAAACCAACTCCCACCATTCATATGCAAACCTTTGCAGCAAGGCCACTGCACGCTCTACTCGCTGATCAGGAGGACACTGAACCTCCCTCAAAGCACGCTTCACTCGATCAATCCATTTCTCAGCCAAATCTGACTCATCCAAACCCGTTCCGTAGAAATCTTCTGCACCCGCTCTTCTCATACTCTCAGTAGGGGCTCTAGAGGCAGTCACTCTCTCCGAGACTTGAGTCATGTCCTGAGATAGCTTAAGCATAGCTTCAAAGGGCATGGCTGCGGCCTCGGGTTATACCCTAGCAGGTTGAGCTGACACAAAAATTGAAGGATCAACAGCTTGTAGATTTACGCTTTCGACTGATCCCTCAAGAGACCCATGCACAGAATCAGAAGCCATCTAAACAAACAAAGACAACCGCATAATCCAACACAATCCTAGACATATACGCATCTATACACAACAACGATAACAAAACACCCAGAAACGCCTAAACCTAGGGCCTGATACCAAAAATTATAACACCCCCTTCCAATACATTGGCGAAACCATCCAGAATGGAGTGAGATTCCGTATGAGCAGGGGTGTCACACCAAACAAAATGAGGAAAAGCAAACATTCATCCACAATAAGCATACATAAATATAGTGAAAATTAAAACTTTTGAGAAACCACAACTGAACATATATTAATATAACAAAATCATTACAATAATATTCTGATCAATTGCCCAAGCAAAAGAATTACATATCCAAAATAAACAAAGCGGAAGCTTATAAAATTACTGATACAATGAGAGTTCAATTACAAAAAGAATCATCAACTATTACAAAAATAGCCCTAACACTAATCCCTCCTGTGTTGGCCTGACTGGCGGTGACTCTCTCAAAACATAGCACCTTCCACACCTACATGCGTAAAACACCATGCTAAGCGATAACGCTTAGTAGGGAAACACACAACAAAAGAGTGGACGGCCATTCACAATGGTCGTCAAAGCAAATCACATACGGTATGACACATGCGGATAATCATGTCAGATAAATAATCATTCTTGCAGAATAAAGACATACATTCAGAAGCTCATATCCACTTCATATACATATTAACTGATTTCTCATACTTATCATGATCATTCGAATATCACATTCTGATAATCATATCGAAGCAAACCAAAGCAAACAGAACACCTGCTGATTCATAATAGTGGATAACGAGTAAACAGACAGTACCTTTCGGGTACGAATCGAATATAGATAGTACCTTACAGGTACGAATCAAAAACCATTTCTTTTATCACTTTCAAAACAATTTTTCGGAGGGACCTTAAACAAGATCAAAAATTCATAAGGGTTCGCGAGGAACCAGACGGGGAGCAGATCGAGGTCCAAATGGAACTGCTGCTGCAGCTAAAAGACTCTATTGGGCATGCCTAACTAGCCACTAGACTGACTCTTGTAGGTCATGGGTAAAGGAATTCACATGTTGAGTTTATCACTTAAGGTAATAAATAACCCATTTTAACATACAATAATTTGATAGAGCAAAAATACCAATTTATGATATAAGATAAATAAAATAACACTAAATAATATTTAAAACCAATCATAAGTGAAAAAGGAGTGAAATCGAAGAGAATAAAAAATCATTAAAAATTAGGGACAGTAGCGTTTTACACGGCAGTATGGCTAATCCATACCGCCGTATAACATGCCCAACACGAAGCTGGAGCTGGGCAGAAGCATTTTACACGGGGGTATGGGTAATCCCATACCGCCGTGTAAGATGTCCAGATCAGCCCCCCAGATGAAGACTCACAATTGACACGGTGGTAAGGCCCTCCATACCGCCGTGTGAATCACCAAAATTCCAGATTTTTTCTGAGTAAAAACCCAATTTCAAACCCAAAACAACACATTTTCAAAACTCACTCATTCAAACCATAAAATCAACCCATAAACTCACCTTTCAACTCAACATTTAAGCACCACGTGCAACAACATACTTAATCATTCAATCACCCAACCAATTCAAATCCACAATCTAACAAATTCACACATGCATAATCCATCAAAATCGCAATCTAAAATCTTAACTCAACATACTCAAACCTCAAAGCATTAAACCATCATACAACTCAATTAAAGTCTATAAACCGATTAAATTTCCAGAATTCATGTCAAAGCTCAAAATCATCAAATTCAAAGAAATTTCCCACACCTTTGCTCCTATGCTCCAAATCACTTAGTGCCACTTCCCGATGCCTTCTCCTTCCCTTTGGGGTCATGAGGAGGCTCAACTAAATAATAACCCAACAAGGGCACACAAACAAAAACCCTAGATTAACTCTAAACCCAGAAAATGAGAATAAGAAGATGAACAAGATGAAAATGCAAAAAACTCACCAATAAGAATGCTAGGAGATGATCAATTCCCACCAACTATGACTTGAACCCAAGCTAGAGCAAAAAATGGGAAGAGAAGAGGAAGAAGAGAAATGAAGAGAAGAGAGAAACGGGATTGGGGGAGCAGAATTTATGCTTCCCTTTCTCTTTCCTCTTCTAAATCCCCTCTCTCCTAACCCTAGCCATGTGTCCTTTCCCTAGTGGTGGAAATTAACCACTCACACCCAACAACAATGCACTACACACACACACACACAATGAAATCCCAACTTATAATTCCCTACAAATGTGTGAGCAAAACACACAAATACAACTCACTCACTCACATCCTACAAACATGTGAGCAACACACCCAAATGCAACCTAACCAATTCACACCCTAATATCATATATGCACACACATACTAGCAAAATCCACATACATGCATTTTACCCAAAATACCCTTATCATAAGCCAAAACACATACAATGCACATGCACAAATATGGCTCAAACTTATAGGGGGCAAATGGGGTGTGACACCATCTGCCCGAAGGGAGATCATCCGAAGTAATGCTGCCTTATCGCTCCAGGTTATGAAAGTTATTGTTTTAAAGGTAGTGTGTCCCTGGTGGATTTTCACACTAACTTTTCTTTGCAGGAAATGCATCCCTTTTATGGATTTTCACATAACCCTTCGCCTAACTTTTGCCTTGAATGGACCCAACCAGCTCCAGTGGCTTTTATTCATTTATTTTTTTTCTTTAGGGTAGATTGCCTATTTCCAGGTTTTCACTCTGCCCTTAGGCCTAACTTTTACTTAGAGAGCTAGTTACGGTTTTCATCTCTAATGGCATCTTTTTTTTGGTGGCTATATGGACTTCAATGAATGTGCTAGAGACTAGCTAGAAGCCGACGGCTAATGTGTCTATCGAAGTATCTGACCGACGATATCAACAGAGGCCATACATAGTGAATTGAGCGTATGCAAAGCAGAAACCATGCACTACTTTTTATTTTGGAATTTAAACCAACTTGAGGATGCGAGCTGAAGTGCTCTGCTTATATTAATATATTATCACGTAAATGCATATGTTTCAGTCCGACTTTATCACACATGATCATCATTTGGCTTTAATCTAAAAAATACAAAACCCTATCTAATCTTGAGAAGGATCCTAAAAGCATCAAACTCCTATTGTCAATCAGCCCTTTCGGGTTTTCATAATAGAACATTTTCTCTTTGCCCTTAATTTTTGCTCAAGATGCCTTTTTTCGGTTTTCACCTTAATGGGGTGCCCAATTTTAGCAAGGTCACCTTTTTTCAGTTTTTGACTCGCGGGGCTCTTTATTATTATTATTTTTCTCTTTTTCTTTTTTATTTATTTTTTATTTTTTGTTTTTATTATTATTTTGCCTTTGCCGTGGATTCTCCTCTAGTCTATTAGCATTATCGGACTTCTTGAATCCTTCACCATCATTTTAGATGGGATGATTGCATCTTGACCTTTTTGTTTTGAACGATCGAGCAAGTCTTTTCTCACAGATCTTGTTGTGATGATAAGCCTGTAACCTGTTCTTGTCTAACACGTTCAATTGCTGCAGCCGATGCTACACTCGATTAGTTTTTGAACTCTAAGCCTCCATGACTATCCTCGAGCTCCACTTCAAAAGGAAATACTGCTTCTACCGTAGAGGTTTTTACAGTGGTTTTATAGCCTCAGAATGCAAAAGGCAACTTCTCTACCCGATCCTTGTAACTCTAAACTATTTTGGCCGAGATCTTCTTGACATTTTTGTTTGCTGCTTCAACTGCCCGATTGGCTTGCGAGCGATATGGAGAGGATTTGCAACGCTCAACACCATGCTTCTAGAGCAACTCCTTAGCTTCAGCCATAAATAACACACTGTTATTAGACACAACATGATGTGGAAGACTGTATCAAATTCTTCTCAATGAACTTTGCAATATCTACATACCAGTTCTTTTCCTTCTCTCTCTTTTTTGTTTTCTTTTTTTTTCTCTACTTTTTTTTAGATAAGCTTTGTTCAAATCCTGATAATTTACAAATACATGCACTTCTCTTCTTAACTATTAGGACAACATTGTCCAAGTAAGTCGAGTGTCATAATTTGATAAGAAATTTGGCCTCGTTTCTGCTTGTGGGCCTTTTCTTTTAACTTTTTCTTCCCATTCTGGCCTGAGTCTTTTGAGCTTATGCTTGACTGGTCCATGATTGGGATATGTCAGCATAGCGTGTTCAGTTACTTTTTGATTATCTCCCATCATGTCTTCGTAGGTCTAGCAAAAAACTTTTTCATTTTTTTTATGAGTTACATCAGATGCTAACGGGATTTTAAGATTAAATGAGGCAGTATTCATTAAGTTAATATCAAATGTGAATAATTTGCGGTTGTGATTACGTATGAGGAAATCATGGGGAAGATAAGCAAAAAGTCATTAATATAAAAAAAACATAAACAGTACTGCATATATCAAGATTGAAAAAAAGTTCAAGAATAAAAATAAAAACACATATACTAAAAGGTCTTCTCTCCTACTTCTTGCGGTGCTACAATCACCTTCTGGTACTGTTCATCAATGCCTCGAATTCCCTTCATGCCTTCTTTCTCTGACTCTACATATCAGCGATCTATTTGTTGTCTATGAGATCTTGAATTTGGTTCCTTAGGGTCAAACATTCATCGATCTCATGCCCCGTGCGCTGATGGTAGACATAGTGTAGATCCTCTCGATGATCTGGATGCCCTTGGCTTCTGGCGGCTCTACGCGACATTGGCTGCAACTTTCCTTCTTTTATCAGCCTCTTAAGTACCCAAGACAATGTTCTGCCTAGGTTAGAATAGTGCCTTTGGCTTGTTTCGAGTGCCGCTATATCTACCATATTCCCAGTTCGATTCTCATTGTTCGACCCTGCTAACCCTCCTGCCCCCTTATTACTATGATTTTTCCGGGGATAATTGTCATCATTGGCCTTTCTTGCCAGTGTGACGCGCGCTGAACCTCGAGGCGCCCCGAAGGCCCGCTTTTAGGGCTATCGGGTGGAGGTTCATTAAAATTTGTAAGGTATTTACAAGTGCGTCTATATTGGGCAACAAGGAGGTATCTTGGAGTCGCCACCCAAAAGAAAATTGGGAAGGGTCATCTAGCCTCAGCGAGCCTAAGACGGCGTGTACATATCCATTTTGGGTAAAACAGAGGAATCTTGGAGTCACCACCCAATAGAGCATTGGGAAGGGTCGTCTAACCTCGTGGAACCTAGGATTACACAGTGCGTAAGTATCTGTTTTGGGCAAACCAAAGGAATCTTGGATTCACCACCCAATAGAACATTGGGGAGGGTCATCTAACCTCCTGGAGCCTAGGATTATATTGATTAGTCCTTTTGGTGGGAAACAAGAGATATTTTGCAGATTTCACCCCAATGAAAAACTGAGATGGACCTCTAACCTCATTGAGGCCAAGACCATAGTGGGTTCGGGACTTCTCATTTATTCGTACCTTGATTAATATTATAATTAAGTTTTAATTTCATTGTTTCATCAAATTTCCATACAATGCAATTAATTAAAGCGCAATCCATTAACATAGATAAGGCGGTAAATTGACATAAAGTACGATACGCAAAAATAAATTACAATAAAACAAGGGGCGGAATACAACCCCCATTATAAAACAACATGTAAATCATACAAAAATCGGGATATTCATTAAAATAAGGACATTAGTCCTGCCATGAACATTTATCACAAATCGATTTCTGAGAAGTGTCGATTTTATTGGCTAAAAAAAGGACTTTGGTCCCCTGACTTTCAGAAAATCCCAAATTAATTACTATAAAACATTTGGTCATTTTACTTTATTGGGATTAAACAATTTTTATGATAAAGTGAATAATAAAATAAAACAAACAAAATAAGGGTAAAGAAAGAACCCAGATGGAAATCCTCAGATCGGCGCAACCACCATCATTAACAACTCCAATTTATCTGAAATAGTCAGATAATAACTCACCAAAAAATGAACATGTCAGCGTCAAAATTAAAATAAAATAAAGTAAAGAAAAACAAACTCACAAGATATTTTAAAGAAAATGAGTTAAAAGATATAAGTAAAAAAACATGAGAATTTGCCCAGGGACATCCTTATGCATATTACCAACAGTGTCCCTAGTGTGACCGACGGACGGAGTGCTGCATCATCTACGTCCCGTCTCTTGAATTAGGGACAGGCGTTGGTGACCACTCTGCCCGTCTGTCACCCCCGATTTCAGAAAATAAAACTACAAAAATTCACTTGAAATTCTTTGTCAAATAAATAAAATGAAAAAAAATCAAAGATCAAAATGATTAATATAAGTTAATTAAATTACACAAATATTAATCTAGAATATTTACCCTCGGATCTTACCTTTTGGGTGGATATCGAATGACTTCAGTCCCACACGCTTCACAAGGATCGAATGAAAATGGATCAAGAAAAGAAAATTTATGTTTCTCTTTCTTGAAAATTTGACGGCAATTCAAATATTGGAATTAGCCGGGTAGATGGAAATGAATGAATTTCGTTACCTCAAATTAGCTTAATTCACAAATGAAAATTGAGAAAATAATAGATAGGTTGAAAGAATTTTTTGTAGAATAAAAACCAACTAAAAAAAATTCTTGAGAAACAAAACTATTAAATTTGGATTTTTGGTAAAATTGTTTCATAAAAAGATTTTCCTTTTTAAAATTTGCTAACCACTCTTAAAATTGGCTAGCCTTTCTCCCCAAAAATTTGTTAATTTTTGTAACCCCTTCTAATGAAATTTAATCCACTATTTATAGAGTTTTTAGGAGATAATTAGGATAAACATCAATTTAAAGTTTGAATTTTGAAAAGGATTTTAAAATTTAATTTTAACCAAATATCTCCCCAAATCTCATCCAAATTTGAAAGATATCAAGCTTATCGGATTAAATTTTATCAAACCCGGCGTTATCTGATCAGATGCACTACCGACGGCCGTCCCTATAACTACCGACGGGCGTCGGTAGTAAGGGTATGCATGGTAATCTCGACAAACAGACGGACACGGGCTCGAGGCTAGTGACGGCCGTCTCTATGCGGACACATGTCCGTCTCTCGTGCTACAGACGGCCGTCTCTACAATATAAGAGACGGCCCATCTATACAAACGACGACCCATCTCTCCAAGTTAGAGACGGGGAACACGAAATAGCGACGAGCGTCCCAACTCCGACGGGCATCCCGTCTGAGGAGCAAAATCTCACTTTTCGAGCTAAATTTCCCAAACTCTTTCAAAACCTCATACTATAGAGAAAAAGATTTTAATCCTTATGAAACCGAAAAAAACCTTCGAATTCCACCCATTTATCCAAAAACCGACGTTGATCTCTTCATCGTGTAACTCTGACCTGGACCGCCTCAAGACCCGGTGTCTACAGTTACCCCCAATTTTTGGAAAACTAGCGCACTAGTGCCTAGATGAGCCAAAATTCAGAGAAGAAGGAAAGAGATGTGTACCTGAGGTAGCCCTTACCCTTTTGTTGTGTGGAATGTTGCGACCTATTGCCGCTGAGCTGTAGTGGTATCAGACTGTGGCTCGTTTGCAATATTTTCTGTCACATTGTCTCGCTCGCCTTCGATATTGTCTAAATGTATCATCTGTTGTGATCTGTTCTATCGCTATCCCCCGCTAACCTCATCTCGGTCTGCACGGCGGCATGTCTGTCCCGCTAGCCTCATCTCGGCCTGTGCGGTATGAGGTGAAGTGTTGTCCAACTGCATCCTCTGTTGTGATTTGCTTTATCGCTGGTGTCCCGCTAGCCTCGTCCCGGCCTGCACGGTGTTAGGTGAAGTGTTGTCTAACTACAATCCCATTTGTGAGATGCAGTGTTCTCTAACTGCAATCCTGGTTCGTGATCTATTTTATCGCTGGTGATTGAACGTTCTGTCTTAGTAGCCACTTCTGCGCTCGCACAGCATAATCTTGGTAACCTCATGTCGGTCTGCAAGGTATGATTCTGATTTGCTGATCCCCATCTGATCTGCAATATAGAGTTGGTTGAATATAATCTGGAAGGTTGTAGTGTTTGATCTGTTTATCCTTCCTTTTGGTTGCTGGTCATTTTTGGATTGGTGTAAAATCATGTTCCTATATTGTAAAAGATTCTTGTTAATTTTTGCACAAATTAACTTGACCGATAGATTTATGAACATTTTCATGTTGCCATTTATTATTTATCATCCTTTTTATTATATGATCAATTGTCTCTTTAAGAGAAAGTCAAGTAATAAAACGATAAACATAACGAAATAACATTTAAATTTAACCACGGTTAATCATAAATGTTTTTCTACTAAAAGGATAAACTTTGTACAATATACAATGTGATTACAATAATGAGAATATACACAGAGTCAACAAAACTCCCTGAATAGCCTATAATGGCGGATAATCTGAGGACTCCTCCTCCGGATTATCATCATCATCTGATAGATGAAACGGCTGGCCTCGTGATGAAGAAGTAGAGGGTCCCGCGCCTGAAGTGAACCCAATTCATTTCAGCGGCTTTTTCTCTGACTTTTATCTTATTTTCTTTGGCTTTTACTTTTCTTTGTTTTCCCTTTCGGATATGGTTGCAAGAGAAATTGAAGCTGCTGTCAGAGCCACTGTAATGGCCCAAATACCGGCCTAGAAGTGTCAGATAGTGATTTCAGTGTTATTATGATTATCGCAGCGTCGAATTGTGTAGGGAGTGGTTTTGCTAGTGTTAAAGTATAGTGGTAAGTGTGCTAAAAATATAGCAGTTCCGATACGAGTAATAGTGGGGTGGCTATATAGCGAGCCCGGCCGTTCAGCGGCCGAAAATTTCAAAATTTGGAAAAATGATATATGGGCCATAAGGAGTTTAGTAGCAAAATCGAAACTGAAAACGGAGCTAAAACGGCTTCCGAAAGTCAGTTTGAAGAAAGGCTCTGGTTCGATTCAAACAGTAACCATGTTTGACCGAAGTTTGACCGATTCTCTAAATATAGTAAATGACCTCCAAAAAATTATTTGAAGGTGTAGATGGACTCCGAATAGTGTGTAGAACAGTTTGGTGGTGAAAAAAGAATTTTATGGAGATACTGAAAAATTACTGAATCAAACCGATTTAATTGAACCGGACCAAATAGTGATTTTAATTGAGATGGAATGAAGGCCTAATGGACATATAAGAGTGAAAATGATGTTAAGAGTGAAAAGTGAACCAAACCGGTTTAACTAGTGAACCGGACCGGTTGGATCGGACCTGTTGACTTTTAGTTGACTAGGTTTGACCAAAGTTTGACTGGACTCTAAATGGAGTTATGAACCTCAAAAAAATTATTTGAAAGCATGGTTGTGCTTTGAATATTATGGAGAATCAATTGGTAAAGAAAAATAAATTTTACGGTAAGACAGAAAATTGAGTTATCGGACTGGTAAGAAATTAGCGGACTGGGAAACGGTCTCTGATTGAGCTAAAATTTTACGTAGAGGCTAAATTATATATTTTGAGAATTATGGAATTGATTTTGGGAGAAATTGAGCTTGGGAGGTGACAAAAATAATTTTTGTATGGAAAATGGGCTTAATAACCTAAATGGGCTTTAGGGTTGGCCCAATAGGTTGAACCAAGCCCAAGCCCACTCAAGAAACATGTAAAATACAGAAATCTCTCCCATTTTCCAGAATTCTCTCCACACTTCTTCCACCTCCACTTGGTCGAATTCCATTCTCTCTCTTTTTCTTGAATTTTCTTCTTTTCTCTTCAAATTTCTCCCTAAATCCAACCTCCCTAAGTAAAATACAGCCACTATTTTCATTGATGATGGTCTCAAAAGCTCATTTGTAGTGAATAAAGTGGGAAAAACCAAGTGTTCAAGGTTATGTCCTAAAAGTGAGGTAAGAGATTTAAGGTTCTATAATTTGGTTTGATGGTTCATATTGGTATTTTTGGGTATATGATGTTTATGTAATTATATTGCTAAAAGGAAGTAGGGATTTGAGTGAACTTGATGTTTGTATTCGGCCACCTTAGGATTTTCATGGAGAAGATGGAGTTTCAAAGTGATAAGGCATGGTAAGCTAGCTTAAGTGGTTGAAAGCAAGAAAATAAGGTTAGTGGATACAATATCCTTTCTTTTCCATGGTAGAGGCATGATTTTATGTTATGTTTGTATTGTGTGTATGTGAACTATGCATGAATAATTGAATCTAATTTAATATATGTGATTAGAGGACCTAAAATAGTGTAAAAGTATGATTAGATGAGATTAAAACTAAGTGGTATGAAAAACATAGTTTAGAGCAAATAGTATATTAAGGATTTTATGGAGATTAAATGAAGTTTATGGCTTATAATTGATGGATATTATATGTATAACATGTTTAAGGCATGATAGAGTGATTGAAAGAAATTAAAGAACACATTAAGAAAATTTAATGTTGTGGCCGAATGGGATATTACATAAGATAATGAGGTATGTAGTGTGACATGGCAAATAAATGATGTTTATGACTAATACAATATGTAAATTAAATGATTAAATGACTAAATAAAATTAAAGTGAATTAAATGGAATGTTAGTATAGTGGCCGAATGGTATATAATGGGTTTAGTAAGGATATGTGATGAATTATGACATACCAATAATGTTTTAGTATGTTTAACATGTAAAGAGTGTGGATGAATGATTAATTGAAATTAAAGTGCATAATGAGGAAAAGTGACTTGTTGGCCGAATGGTAATTTAAGTGATATAAGTGTGTATATTGATAATTAATGGAATGTGATGGCATAAAGTGATTAAGTGACGATAAATGAGTGTGCATGCAAATTTGTAAGTGAATATAACATGTATATTGAAATGTACAAAGTGATAAAGTGTGATATCGTATGAATAATGATAAAATATTGCCCTTAGTAGTTATCTGGCAGTGAAATCTAGTCCAGGATATAATTGGCTAGCCATAGGGATTCCACACCTCGGTACGAGTCATGATGACTCGCTATTGACAGACCAATGGCGGTTTATCTCAGTGTAGTGTTCAGTGTTTACAGTGTATTCAGTGATTTCAGTGTAGTGCAGTGCAGTGAGAAATGGTTCCATCGGAATCATTTCATAGTGTAGTGGATCTGTGGGATCCACGTCCCGCATATCCGATCAGTGGATTTTCTACCGGGTCCATACTAGGGACATACTGGTAAATAAAATGAATAAAACAGTGATATTGGGGAAATTGAGTGAAAATAGGACTAGAATAAAGTGAATGGAAAGTTTATGGGAAAAACGGTAATTTTATAAAAAGTTGATAAAAAGTAGTAATAATAAGTTAAAAGTGTATGTAAAAGGGCAAAATGGTAATTTTGGTAAAATATAGTGTTAAAATAGTGAAATAGTAAGAAAGTGAATAAATAGGGACTAAAATGTAATTTGGCTATGATGTAGGTTAAAGAGTGAAGAAATAAAGTGAAAAGGGTATAATTGTAATTAAAATAAATAAACAAGGGTAAAAGTGTAAAATGGAAAAGATGTAAGGTTAAAAGGGTAAATAATGAATAATGAAGGGTATAATGGTAATTAAAGTAAAAGAGAGGATATAGATGTAATTAAAGTAAAAGAACGGATATGGAAGGAATTAGTGTAATTGTGGGGACATAAATGTCATTAATAGAAAAAGATAAGGGTATTTTTGGAAACCATGGGAAAAGAATAAGAATGAAAAAAATATAATTAAAGGATTAAAATGTAATTAGTGGATAATGTGATCTGGATAAGTAATTGTGTGGTTAATTGATGAATTTTAATCGAGTAAGTATGATTAATGATTTAATAAGAAATAATAATAATAATAATAATAATAATAATAGTGATAATAAATAAAGGAAAAGAAAAAGTGGTATTAAGAATAAGTAGTGGCACAAGTGTAATTATAGCAAATTGAAATAGAAATTTAGAATTTAAGCAAAAAGTAAAGTGCAATTTAAATGGAAGTGTTATGGCAAGAATTAATTGATGAAAGGTGTGATAAATAATTAATAAATATAGTAGTGTAAATTAATTGATATTATGGATAATAAATACGTAATTGATAATTTGTGAATGAATGATTGATGAAGTATAGAAATCACAGTAATAGTGATAATAATAATGCATAGATAAATATTAAATATATAATAATGATCATAGTTGAATTGTACATTTGAATAATGAATGTGAACGTATGGGTATGATTTAATTAAGATTAGAAATATTTGATAAATTAAAAATAAATAACATTAAAGAATAAATAAAGTAATGGTACTAGTGTAAACAAGTGAATAATGTAGAATTGCTTATGTAATTGACTACCAAGGGTTATTGTAGTAAATTAGTGTAAATTAATAATAGGGTATATTTAATTGTGAAATGTCAAAGAAATAATTGGAAATAATTATGGAGAGATATTTTCAGGGGGCCATAGTGTATTAAATTATAGTGCAAGAGAAGTAAAATGAAAGTTATAAAGAATTAAGAAAGTTGATGGTATGTTATTAAGTAGAAAGATGGAAAGAATTTTATTAATTGTGATGGGAAATAATAATAAGCTAAGATTAGAAATAATAGATTTTAATAGATTTTAGTGTGTGAACAGATAGTGATAATATGAAAGAAATTTATAGTCCCGTTATAATGGTAATTTTAAAAGTGAATAAAAATTAAATTGGAAGGTATGTATTCATAATGGAAATGTGGGTGTAGTGAAAATCTAAACAAACGAATTAAAAGAATTGTTAAAATAAATGTTTAATTGTGTTTGGAGTAAATTAACATAGGGTCTCTAAAGAGAATGATAGAAGTGATATTAATGTTATTAATAATAGATACAACATAGATTAAGAAAGGAATAAAGAAATAGTGTTAGAATAATCAGTATTCAAGTAACCTAATAAATGAATCATAGTGTATTCAATTAGTGATGAAATAATTCATATACAAGTAACTTAATGAAAGAGTTAATGCAGTGGAAAAGTGTTAATGAAAAGAATTAGTGTGGTGCAAGGAAATAAAGGGAATGTTAAACACACAAGGTGAGTTATATTAGTGAATCAATGTTTTGAATATTAAAACAGTAACAACCTAATAAGTATTTAAAGTAATTAAATGAGATCATGTCAAGGATAGTAACAGAAATCGATTGATAAGTGGTAATTGAATCATAGTATTATAGTGTTAAATAATTTATAATAATAAGTAGTGAATTGAGAATCGGATTGCACAGTGTTAAAGTATATTCATAAGAATATAACCAAGAGATGAAATGATAAGTGACTAAAATTTAAGAACGTAATAATTAAATATCATAAGAGTTAATAGTGAAAATGATAGCGAAAGTAATGATGAAAGTAAAAGTGACAGTGATAGTGAAAGTGAGAGTGATAACGATACTGATAACAGTATCGAAAATAATTAGTGAAAATACAGTGATAGTAAGAAAAAAAAAAAGAAGATATTGAAACCCCATAAAAGTGTACAACAAATAATCAAAAGTCTTGAGAACTGATCATCCTATGATTTAAATAAAGTAAAAAGAATAATTGTGTGTGCATGCATGTGTATTTAGTGTGGAAAATTTAGAATATGTATCCACCACTGGGCATTTTATGCTCAGCGCATAGAGTGTTACTGCGCGCAGGTTAAAGTAGTTTGTTATTGTGGCCGAAGACGTAATTTCGACTAGACGAAGTTATTGGCGGCAAGGATCGATGTTTGGCACGGCATGTATACGACCGCGAGAACAGGTGTGACAAGGTATATGATATTGTTATGTGTTAGTGCATGTATGTTTGTGTTCGTTATAAAAAAAATTCCTACAGAACGATCGAGTCCATTGTAGTGCGTGTCAGTGCAGTGTTATGGCATCCGGCATCCATATCATTTACGGGTATAAGGGTGTTACAGCCACCCCCTAGGGTCATCAGTCATTATTCTGTGAAGCATTATCTTCCACGACAACGGCTGTACTCATCTTGGACCCCTGACGAAGGCATTACCCGACTCAGCGAAATATTCGATGAGGATATTAGCTTTCTGCACGTTTGGCTTCCTTTATCCAGTGCAGTTATCGATGGATCCTCAGGATGCATTCCCTTATGCAGGCTTCGTGAGGCCACCTTCTACATTACGGCCTGCTGTGCCCGTCAACTCGGGATGACTCAAGACGTGGTGAGGCTCCCTTTATCCTTTCAAGGCGGAGTCTTTTCGGCAGCTTTTGCCTCTCGTTATCATGAGCTCTGGAGCCAGCTTCCGTTAAATATTGTCATACCTCCCTTCAGGAATCATTTTGTTGCCTCCACTAGTGCATACAAGAGGTGGGTACTCAGCCCGTCATGTGATAACAGAACACGACGACTCAAGCATTTGGTCGGCGGGAGTAGTGGTAGGGCATAGTTTAGCTTTGCATGCATTTTGAGCAACATGTTTCTTTTTAAAGCAGAACTAGTCAACAATGTTAATGAATAAATCAAGTCTTATTTTACTTCACAAAATTGTGTACATTTCAGTACGATTTCAGCATACATGATCATTTTGGCATTAATTAAATTATGCAAAACTTCATTCATTCATGGAACCAAATTTTGATAGTATCAACTCCTGTTACCAATCAGCCCTCTCGGGTTTTCTTGATTGGACATTTTCACTTGAGCCTCTAATTTTTGACCAGGATGCCTTTTTTCTGTTTTCACCCTGACGAGGTGCCCAATTTTAGCTAGGCTGCCTTTTTTTTTGTTTTCGACCAGCTGGGCTTTTATTCTCTTCTTTTGATTTTATTGTCTTTAGCCATGAAACCTCTTGAGTCTATCGATGTTGACCGGTTCCTTAAACTCATTGCCATCACTATCTGATAAGATCGATGCACCCTTTGATAGCAACCTCTTGAGGATGAATGGACCTTCCCACGTAGGCCTGAACTTCCCCTTTATGTCTGGCGCACCTGGTCTCATCTATTTGAATACCAAATCTCCCTCTTTCAATGGGTGCTTCTTGACTTTCTTTCCAAAGGACCTGCCGAGCCTCTTTTGGTAGATCTGGTTGTGATAGTAGGCTTTCAGCCTGCTCTCATCCAACATGTTCAAGTGTTGCAGCCGCTATTGCGCCCATTTAGCTTCCAGAATCTCTGCTTCTATTATCACCCTCAGTGACTTGAGGTCAACCTCGATTGGCAATACTGCCTCCATCCCGTAGACCAGGGAATATAGAGTGGCTCCTGTCGAAGTTCTGATGGTCGTCATGTAACCCCAGAGAGCGAAAGGCAACTTTTCCACCCAATCTTTATAATTCTTGACCATCTTAGCCAGGATCCTCTTGACATTCTTGTTAGCGGCTTTGACTGTCCCGTTGGCTTGAGGACGATACGGAGAAGACTTGTGGTGCTCAATACCATATTTCTGGAGTAACTTCTTCGTTTCGGCCATGAACTGGACTCCGTTATCAGATACCACATGGTGTGGAAGGCCATACCTATATATCAAATTTTTCTCGATGAATTTCGCCATATCTCGAGCATCAACTTTCTTGAAGGACTCAACTTCTACCCACTTGGTAAAGTAGTCGATGGTGACGATGATGTATCTATGCCCATTGGAGGCCGTGGGGCGTATCTCCCTAATAATGTCAATCCCCCAAGCTACGAACGGCCAAGCGACGTCAAATTATGCAATTCTGAAATGGGCAAGTGCCTTAAATCTGCATACTATTGGCATAAATGACACTGCTTTACATACTACGAGCAATCGTTATCCATGGTAAGCCAGAAGAACCCTCGTCTCATAATCTTTTTGGCCAATGTCAGCCCGTTCATATGGGCTCTGCATACACCGGCGTGCGTTTCTTCCATTACCTTCTTCGCATCTTTTTCATCCAAACATCTCAAATGGATGCCATCAGCCTGTCGTGTGTACAACATCCCGTCTATGCAGATGAACTGAGTAGATAACTTGCAAATAATCCTCTGATCTTTTTCTGTAGCTTCCTCGGGAAAGGTTCCATTTTCTAGGTAATGCATAATGTCGTGATACCACGACTTCTCATCTGCTACTTCTATTTCCATTATTGACTTGGATTCGAAGCTAGGTCTCTCGGAGCTAGAAATCAAAATCGGCCTCATAACTACCCCTTCTGGATTGTCCCACATTGATACCAAAGTGGCGAGCGCATCGGCCAACTGATTTTCGTCCCTTGGAACAAAATGAAAAGTACACACTTCAAACTGACCGCTCAGGTATCTTCAGTACTTGATGTACGGCATTAGCCTTTCTTCTTTAACGGCCCATTTGCCTTGAATTTGGTTAATCACCAGGGATGAATATCCGAATACTTCCACGTTCTTTGCACCTAAGGCTATTAACGCTTCTAGCTCAAAAGTACATGCTTCATACTCGGCCTGGTTGTTAATGGCCCTGAATCTCAACTTCTTTGCCAAGGGAAGCTTCTCATCATCCGGCGTTGTCAGAATAACTCCTACTCCCGCCACCTTGCTGTTCACGGCTCCGTCAAAGTGCAACTGCCAACCCTGAACTGCTATAGCTGCTACATCCTCATCCAAAAAGTTGAACTCGTATGAGTCTCCTTGAATTGGGTGTTCTGCTAGGAATTTTGCCACTGCGCGCCCTTTGATAGTCTTTAGAGTAACGTACTCCACATTAAACTCTTGTAGCAACAACAACCACCTGCCCATCTTTCCAAGTAAAGATGGAGCTTCCTGTAAGTATCTCAAAGGGTTTTGCTTTGCTACTGCCCGTACCTTGTAGGAGTGAAAGTATTGCCTCAACTTCTTAGAGGCCCAAATTACAGCAAGACAGATCTTTTCTACCTTTGTATACTTAACCTCATAAGGCAAAAACTTCTTACTAAGGTAGTAAATAGCAAATTCCACTCTGAATTCGTCCTCCTAGGCCATCATGGCGACTACAAAACTATCTTCTATAGCTAAATATAGAATTAGGGGCTTACATGGCTGCGACAGTCTTAACACCGGTGGGTTCAGTAAGTATTCTCTGATAGTATCGAAAGCTCTCTGACAATCCTCATTCCATACCACAGACTAATTCTTCCTGAGGAGTTTGAAAATCGGCTCACAAATCGAAGTTAACTTGGCGATAAATCTGCTGACATACTGTAATCTGCCCAAGAAACTCCTTACATCTTTTTCCTTCTGAGGTATTGGCATTTCTTTGATGGCTTTGACCTTGTCTGGGTCAATCTCGATGCCCCTCTGGCTAACTACGTGTCCTAGGAGCTTCCCTGAGGTGACACCAAAGATACAATTCTTATGATTCAATCGCAAATTGTATTTATTTATCCTCTGGAAGAACTTTTCCAGGGCTTCGAAATGACCTTCTCTAGTGGCCGACTTAATCATCATGTCATCCACATATACCTCCACTTCTTTATGGATCAAGTCATTTAGGATTTTTTTCGCCATCCTCTGATAAGTGGCTCTTATATTTTTCAGGCCAAAAGGCATCACCCGATAAGCATATGTCCCCCATTCCGTGATGAAAGCCGTCTTCATTTGGTAAATTATTTTATTGAGAATTTGATTGTAGCCCGCATAACCATCTCCAAAGCTATACATCTTGCAAGCAGCAACGCTGTCTATCAACACATCTATATGGGGCAATGAAAAATCATCTTTCGGACAAGCCTTATTCATGTCTCGGTAATCTACGCATACCCTTACCTTGCCATTCTTTTTGGCTACAGGGACAACATTGGCCAACCAAGTTGGATATTGCACCTCAACTAAAAATTTGGCTTTGATTTGCTGGTGAATCTCCTCCTTCACCTTATCTGCCTGTGACGCATGCCGGATCCCCGCGGCCGCCCCTATGATCGCCCGCATGTGGGCGATCGGGCAATTATGGGTCCGTTGACAGCTTGCAATAAATCGCAAGTGCGTCTATGTTGGGCAACAAGAAGGTTTCATGGAGTCGCCACCCAATAGAACATTGGGAAAGTTTCTCTCGCCTCGGAGAGCCTAAGACTGCGCTTAGTATCCATTTTGGGCCAGCCAAAGGGGGAAGGTAAACCTCTCGCCCTAAGGAGCCTAGGATTAACGCTAAAGCCTCGTGACACAAGAGGTGTCTTGGAGGGTAAACCTCTAGCCTCTTGAGCCCAAAGACCAGAGCTGGTTTGGGACTTCTCATTTATTTATACCATGATTAATATTATAATTAAGTTTTGAATTCATTGTTTCATCAACTTTCCACACAATGCAATTTAAATTAAAGGTGCAATCATTCATATCAAAAGCGGTAAATGTAAGCAAAATCCAAAATAAAGCATTCAAAAACAAATTACAATAACACTAGGAGCGGAATACAACTCCCATTTATAAAAGTAAAATACATGCATAAAACGCGTTATTCATTAATAGTGAGAACATTGGTCCTCGCATGCATATTTATTATGAAACAGTTTTGATGTGATGATTTATTTGGGTATGAAAAACTAGGACATTGGTCCCCTTTTATTTAGAAAAAATGTCAAGTTAATTAATAGAAACGTTTTTGTGATTTTCTTTTTAGCGTGCCTAAATAAAGAATTTTACAAGAAAATTATATGGCAAAATTAAATAAAATATTACAAATAAAGAAAATAAATGTATGAACCAAACGAGCCTTTTTGGACCTCCCGATGTGCTCGCAAAAACGCCCAAGCGAAAAAATGAGTTTAGACATAAAAACAAAATACAAATAAAATAATGTTAATGATTAAATCAATTAAACCAATTAAACATACAAAATAATGAATAACAAATTAAAATAAAATAAGATGATAATGGAAAGAATGATAATGGAATCAAAATGTTAACAAACCAAAATAAATGAGAAACATGCATTACATATGACAAATGATTAAATGATGTGATGAAAATAAAATAAACATGTTAATTAAATAATACATGTAAAAATATGAACATGATAACAATGATGATAAAGATAAACGAATCAAAGAATATATAAAATGATAAAGAATAATAAATGAAAACAATTAAAGAATGATGAAAACAATTAACTGAACAATATGATTAATTAAATATGTTCACAAATGATATAAACCATTTACATGGCAAAAAGAAAAATAAAATGTTTCATTCTTTTTCCAACATAATTTCTTCTAAACATATTTTTTAGGGAAGTTTTGTTGTTTGATTTAATTTTTGAGACAAATAGAATAATTATTTGTTCTCAAAAATTATTTTTTAATCTTTTATTTTGTGTTCAATAAAACTTTTTCATTGATTTTGTTTTGAATCTCTTTTTGATAAAAAATTGATTTTGAGACAAATAAAATAATTGTTTGTCATCAAAATCTAATTTTTATTTGATTTTCTAAAATAAAACTTCAATCAAATTTTTTTTATGAACAAAGTGATTGATTGTTCTTGAAATCATTTTTCTTTATTTTAATCAATAAAAACTTTTTTTTGATCAAAATCATTTCTTTAGGCAAAGGTATCAATTCTTTGTTCTTAAAAAATTTTGATCATTTTTTTTCATGTTTCTTGGAATAAAATTCCAACATTTTTATCATATTTCACTCTAATATTGTGAATCATCAAACAAAGAAATAGATCATCTTTTACCTTCATCGAATCCGAAACTCTGAGGGTAAACATTCCGGGATTATTTTTTCTTTTGGTTCATTTATTTTATTTATTTCAGATTTATTTTATTTTATTTTATTGTTTTTATTTTATTTATTTCAGATTTGTTTTATTTAATTTGTTTATATATGATTTTTATTCATATAAATATTGATTGTTTATTATTTTTAACATGTAATTAATTTATTTCACTTTAATTCATCATTATTTTTAACATGTAATTAATAAATTCATTTTGATTGATCTTTTTGCCATGTAAATGGTTTATATCATTTGTGAACATATTTAATTAATCATATTGTTCAGTTAATTGTTTTCATCATTCTTTAATTGTTTTCAATTATTATTCTTTATCATTTTATATATTCTTTGATTCGTTTATCTTCATCATCATTGTTATCATGTTCATATTTTTACATGTATTATTTAATTAACATGTTTATTTTATTTTCATCACATCATTTAATCATTTGTCATATGTAATGCATGTTTCTCATTTATTTTGGTTTGTTAACATTTTGATTCCATTATCATTCTTTCCATTATCATCTTATTTTATTTTAATTTGTTATTCATTATTTTGTATGTTTAATTGGTTTAATTGATTTAATCACTAACATTATTTTATTTGTACTTTGTTTTTATGTCTAAACTCATTTTTTCGCTTGGGCGTTTTTGCGAGCACATCGGGAGGTCCAAAAAGACTCGTTTGGTTCATACATTTATTTTCTTTATTTGTAATATTTTATTTAATTTTGCCATATAATTTTCTTGTAAAATTCTTTATTTAGGCACGCTAAAAAGAAAATCACAAAAACGTTTCTATTAATTAACTTGACATTTTTTCTAAATAAAAGGGGACCAATGTCCTAGTTTTTCATACCCAAATAAATCATCACATCAAAACTGTTTCATAATAAATATGCATGCGAGGACCAATGTTCTCACTATTAATGAATAACCCGTTTTATGCATGTATTTCACTTTTATAAATGGGAGTTGTATTCCGCTCCTAGTGTTATTGTAATTTATTTTTGAATGCTTTATTTTGGATTTTGCTTACATTTACCGCTTTTGATATGAATGATTGCACCTTTAATTTAAATTGCATTGTGTGGAAAGTTGATGAAACAATGAATTCAAAACTTAATTATAATATTAATCAAGATATAAATAAATGAGAAGTCCCGAACCAGCTCTGGTCTTTGGGCTTAAGAGGCTAGAGGTTTACCCTCCAAGACACCTCTTATGTCACGAGGCTTTAGCGTTAATCCTAGGCTCCTTAGGGCGAGAGGTTTACCTTCCCCCTTTGGCTGGCCCAAAATGGATACTAAGCGCAGTCTTAGGCTCTCCGAGGCGAGAGAAACTTTTCCAATGTTCTATTAGGTGGTGACTCCATAAAACCTCCTTGTTGCCCAACATAGACGCACTTGCGATTCATTGCTAGCTGTCAACGGACCCATAATTGCCCGATCGCCCACGTGCGGGCGGTCATAGGGGCGGCCGCGGGGATCCGGCGCACGTCACAGTGGCGACTCCACTGGGGACATACTCGAGACTTCGATTCGAAAGTACCTTGATTAAAAATCATAATTGAGTTTTAATTTAAAAATTTCATCTCTTTCAAAACTGCATTGCATCTCATTAGAGCCTTAGATCTATGCTAGTTTGGTCCCTCTTTTAGCCCCGGTGCGTTCCTGAAGCACGACCCTATTTTCACTCAATTTAGGGAAGTGTTAAGGATAATCACCAGCCCAAGCCTCGTACCATCATGGTATATTAAATGGTGACCCGATCGGTCGTTACGCTCGTGATGAGCTAGACCCGTCGGCAAGGATCATGCTTGGGTAGCCCTAAAGTAACACCACCCTTTGACCAAAGCTCATGTAATGGCAATAGATACTTCCCTTAGGTGATATGAACCGTAATACCTTGCTTGCTATATGGATTTTTTTGTATTGGACAAACCCAAATAATCTGATTGGTCACCTAATCAAAGGCTTTCATGCCCCGATAGGCCCAGATGACTTATTGGGATTGCTTAAATACATAACGATCATAACCCATCCGCTTGCACATTAGATAAGAGATGTTATGATGCCGGTTTTCCACCGAGCACCATACGCATCCATTGGGTTCCCCCGCTAACCCATGGATTAAGCCCACCTAGGAAAGAGACCGCATTACCTCGTGTGTGGGAGTAATAAGGTTGGAAGGATTTACTTGCTTGCATGTGATTGTAAATGTTGCATAGCTCACTATCATGCATTGTATATGTCATTCATGCATCATCCTAACGATCGAATTTTTTTCAGCCATCATAGATTCATCTAAGTGGACTAGAGGTTCCGACGGTCGGCTAGTAAGGACAAATCTGCTCTTTGAGTTACCGAAACTAGTGTCTGACTGGGATTCTGAGTCATCCTCATCAATTAGTGAAGCCTTTGTAGAACCACCAATGGCAGAAGAAACCGGAGCACTGACCACTCAAGACCTAGCTAGGAGGCTAGAGGACTTCAAACGGAGAGTGCTAGACATGATGGGTGCCATGGCTGAAAGGATTGCCCATCCACCTGCTGCCCCACAGCCTCCTGCTGCTCTACAACCACAAGCAGCCCCTCCTCGGGGGCAAGTCGAACCACCTGCTGGTTGGGAGGCTCCCTTCGTTGGAGTTGCTGCTCGTCAACCCAACAATGAGCACAGAGCTGTCGCACCCATCGAGCCAAGAAGGGGAAAAGATTCATAAACCCCAATGATGATTTCCTGATGGAGGAGGAAGAAGAAGAGGTGCCGATAGTCCACCAAGCTGCAAGGCCCAGAGCACCCAAAGTAGAGGATGAAGCTTTAAGAGGTATGAGACAGCAGATCGAAGCTATCACCCCGCATGCTCTCAGCTGGAAAGGGGGGTCAACCTAGAAGACAGAGATCTGGGGGATGAAGAGTTGCTGCCCCAAAGATTCAAGATGCCCTAGCTGCCGAAATTTGATGGCACCTCTGACCCATCCGCCCACATCAAGCAGTACACCCCTGGTCATGAAAGGCACAGGGCTGAGCAAGAAGCAGAAGGTGATATTTCTGCCTTAGTCTGGTGGCCCGGCAGTTGACTGGTACCACGGGTTGGATAGGAGGTCCAAAGAGGACTGGGACCTCTTTGACCGAAGAATTCATGAAGCAGTACGACTGCAGTACTAGGATGAAGGTCACCCTAAAAGACCTCGAGCTTCTACAGCAAAAGAATGATGAGTCATTCCATGAGTACCTTACAAGATGGAGAAATAGGGTCATGGAGATGAAGAGGAAGCCTGACACTGCAGATCAGATTAGGCTATTTATCAGAAACTCATGCCCTTACTTAAGGGACTTGCTCAGTTTTAAGGGGCTCAAGGACTGGGAGTCTCTTAAGGATATCGCTATAGAAGCTGAGGCAGCTTACCTGGCAAAGAAAGCAAGCCAAAATAACTTTGCTGGGAAAGGCTATGGGAACCAGTCGGGATTCAAATCAGGAGGTGCCGGGAGCAAGCAACAGCAGAAACAGTAGGACGGCAGAGGTCTCAGCTACTGGAGTTGGGCAGGGTCAGAGATACTACTCCAACTTAGGCCGCTCTCTATCCTGGGTGCTGGAGAGACTAATGAAGGAAGGCAGTTGCAACCTTTGCCACCCAGACCAGCCTTGAGTCAGGGACAGCCGGGACATAGCGGTGATCAGTACTGCGCTTACCACCAGCACACTGGCCATTTGACCGACCATTGCCGTATTCTGAGAAATAAAATCCAGGATCTCATTGACACCAATCAGATCGCAGATCCTGAGAAGAGAGAGAAAAAGAAGAAAGCGGATTATAATGCAGTCCCTCCACCGCGAACATGATCGTGTCGTGTGGTCCACTAGTGATATTGCTTTTAGATGCTGAAATTCTTTTTATTTATAGAACATTTTATGTTACAATTTTCGGTTTGTAATGAAGAGAACAATTTTTGCTTATTTGTATAATGTTTCTATTGATTTCATTTCGCATGATCATAACACATTAACTTTGGCATTAATTCAAATAATATGACTACAGTTAATCTCGGAAACTTTGGGGAACACAAAGAAAATTTTGATAGCATCTAACATAGCTCCTGTAAAGAGAAAAAAAAAACTAGTTGTAATTAGGGGACTGGATGGAAACTCACTAAGAGCACTAGAACCTTTCTGATTACCCGTCAAAGTGATCCTTGGATAAGACGGAACCTAGAAAATGATTTAGGCAACATTTTCTTTGTATAGTTCTCTAAATGACCATTTCCTACCCTTACTTTACAATCGCTTGCTAGCCCATTGAGCCTTTATGTGGGTATGCTAAATGCGTGCCAATTTTGTTGTTACACATGTTAAAACTATCACCTCGCCTAAAATGATTTTGGCTTCCCCTTAGAAGAGTGGCCTCTCTAGCAGGGATGGATGAACGTTTTAATAATTAACAATTTCTTTGTGGGTTATCAAAATTGCTCTGGTAAGGATGAGTTTACACTTTGGGAAGAGGGTTTCAGTCATGCGCCAAAGACATGAGCTCCTTAAAAAAAAAAAAAAGAAAAAAGTAGAGCTCAAAATAATAACCACTTGACGAGTTTTGATGATTACCTTTTTAACTGTCAATCTGATCTTAAATGAGCTAAAATGTTATCAAATCCAAATTCAAGAATACCTTTGTATATACAACTGAGCTGAGAATGGTTCATCCACCAGTCGAGAGAATATTGCGGCCATTTTTCTCTAGCGACCTGATCCTCCTTTGATAGCCATCTACCTAAGCCTAACATTACAACCAAAGTAAGACCTTTTGATTCTTGGTTCAGTCTTATCTAATTAGCGAAGATGACCTTCTAATAAGGTTTGGTACGTAAGAAGAGGCATATGGTGTTTCTTGAGCTTAAAGCGAGGAGCCACGAGTGCATTCATGCATTCGAGTTAAGTGTCGTCCCCAAAGTTGCATCTAGAATTCACATTCAAAGAAAAAGATTAAGAGATGAGAGAAAATCTTCAATCATAAAACCTGAGAGGGCTGATTGATAACAGGAGTTTGATGCTTTCAAGATCTATCTCGAGATTAGCTAAAGTCTTGTATTTTTTAAAATCAATGCCAAAATAATGATCATGCTTAATGAAATCAAATTGAAACACATGCATTTATGCAATGATGTGATCAGAGTATTGTACCCTGTGTGATCAAAGTCATGTATCTGCCTACCCTCTGCTACTCTCAGCACGCAAACGCTTCAGCCGATTCATCCTGCTATCAAATGTGAAGAATCAAGCTCATGCAACCATGTCCTAAGACTCCCTAAAGATTCTTGCCAACAACTTAAGCAATCTTAAAAAAAAAAAAAAAAAGAGCCGTTAGAGTGAAAACCGTAACTGGCGCTCTAAGCAAAAACTAGGCAAAAGGATAGGGTGAAAACCTGAAAACAGGCAGTCTGTCCTTCAAAAAAAGAAGAAAGAGAAAAGCCGCTGGATTGGGTTGGGTCCATTTTAGGCAAAAAATAAGGCATAGGGTCATGTGAAAATACGAAAGGATGCATTTCCCACTAAGAAAAGCTAGTGTGAAAATCCACAAGGGACGCACTACCTTCAAATAATGACTACAGGTACCGGATGAGAATCTCGCAATCTCGAAGGGTATGAAATTCAAAAGCAGCTTAAAAGGCATCAATCCTATTGCAAATTGCAGCTAGCCCGGCTATCATCTCCAAGTCCACATAGATAAATTTTTATCCTGCATTCCTGCATGACTCATGCATTTCACTTGCATGCTCACTATTTTTCCTGCATATTTTAGTTTCCCTATTTTGCACAAAGAGAGATTTGATGCGAACACCGACTAAAGCCAAGTGACGACATCAGTCCAAACAATCAATAAATTGAAGACCTCTCAGGGGGCAATCAACTAAAGACTTCTCAGGGAGCAGCAAATTAAAGACCTCTCAGGGGGCAATCAACCAAAGACTTCTCAAAGAGCAGCAAATTAAAGACCTCTCAGGGGGCAATCAACCAAAGACTTCTCAGGGAGCAGCAAATCAAAGACTTCTCAGGGAGCAGCAAATTAAAGACCTCTCAGGGGGTAATCAACTAAAGACTTCTCAGGGAGCAGCAAATCGAAGACCTCTCAGGGGGCAATGAATCGAAGACCTCTCAGGGGGCAATGAACTGAAGACCTCTCAGGGGGCAATGAACGGAAGAGGTCTCAGGGGGCAAACGAGCAATAAACCGAAGACTTCTCAGGGAGTAGCAAACTGAAGACCTCTCAGGGCACAAACAAACGATCAATGAACCGAAGACTTCTCAGGGAGCAGCAAACTGAAGACCTCTCAGGGGGCAAACGATAAATGAACCGAAGACCTCTCAGGGGGCAAACGATCAATAAACCAAAGACTTCTCAGGGAGCAGCAAACTGAAGACCTCTCAGGGGGCAAACGATCAATGAACCGAAGACCTCTCAGGGGGCAATCAACCGAAGGGCTCACAGATAGCACCACTTCAACAAACGAAAACACACCGTGGTAATAACCGCCATCTCAGAATTCTCCAGTTCGGAAAGACGGCTGACTCAGATACTTGTCTCTTTCCTTTTCTTCTTTGAGTTTAGGCTCACCTAGACACTAGTGTACTAGATTCCCCTAAACTGGGGGCAACTGTAGACACCGGGTCCTGAGTAAGCCTAGATCGAAGTTACCCAATAATGATAATTGCCTTCACAGGCTTAAAAGGTTAAAAGTGATGGTTTTCTCGTCAAATTTGCATTTTAGAGTGAAAAATTAGAAAATAATAAAAAAATATTTAAAAAATTAATTTTGAAAAATGAGGACTTAAAATTATAGTATTTTAGTCAATTTAAAATTTAAAAAATAAAAAAAAATAAAAAAAATAAAAAAAATTTTCGGACCGTGAGTGTCGGGCGCGGCAGCGCGCTGGCGCCCAGCTCGCGGGCGCCAGGCGCCCACCGCGCAGACGCCCAGGCGCCCAGCGCGCTGGGCGGGATTTGGCGACGCGCAGCGTTGCGCACCGCGCGCTGAGGCGCGTGATTTCCGCGCCTCTGCGCGCGGATTTCGCGCAGCGAGGCCCGTCGCTATAGCGTCACTCACCCTGGCCGTCGCTACAGGGTCTAATACCCAAAAATCCGATTTTTCAGCCCTTTTTCCGATTTTTTCAGCCAAAAATCCGTTTTTTATCCCATTTTTTTGGGGTTTTTGACTTCAAATTAAATTCTAAAATATTTTTTTATTATTTTCTAATTTTTCACTCTAAAATGCAAATTTGACGAGAAAACCATCACTTTTAACCTTTTAAGCCTGTGAAGGCAATTATCATCATTGGGTAACTTCGATCTAGGCTTACTCAGGACCCGGTGTCTATACTGCCCATTCCGGCCTAAGCCTTCTTAGTTTTTGTATAACAGGCTTATGGTTTTGATATGTAAGAATATCGTGCTCTGTGACTTGCCGATCAATTCTTGGCATATCTTCATAGGTCCAGGCAAAGACTTTTTCATATTTTCTTAAGATTCTCTCAAATTTTTCTCGCTCTTCAGGATTATATTTGATGCTATTAAAATTTCTTTTGGGTTTTCTGTGGTTCCAAATTAAATGAAGTAGCATCAGTTGAATCAATGTCAAATATGGATGGATAATGATCATGGTCATGCATAGTGAAATCATCGGAAACATCACACAAGTAAGCAAAATCATTCAATTTATTAATAAGATTGAAATTGTCATTAACATCATTGAAAAGTTCTGGAGCAAAAACAAAATCTAAACTGTTTTCTTCCTCCTCCTCTGCTGGCGCATTTGCCGTGGTTGATGGTCCTGCGTCACTTTGGCACTTTGGATGCTCTTCAGTCACCTTCTATATGGCTTCCTCTACCTTTGCTTTCCCCTTCAGCCGGGTGGCTACTATCTTCTCAGTGATCACTTCTTCAGGAATCTCACTGTCCCAAACTGTCCTACTGGTCATGATTTCCTCATCCCAAAAGCCCTTTGTTGGCTTGATCAATCCAATGTCCCAGTTATAGACATCATTAAAGACCTTGAACCTTGGTACAACTCTTCCATCCACCCACTGTGGTTCAGCTTCCCCTGTATAGGCACATGCTGCGGTTACTGGCACAAAAGTTTTCTGGATATAAGGGATTTCCATTTTTGGCTTCTCACGCCTCTCTACTACACCTGTGTATCCTAGACCCCTTCTGTCCTCTTGGCCCTTAGTAGTAACGGCTGTTGGCATCCCTTGATAATTCTTACCCAGTCCTGCGCCAAGGAGGAATGACATGCTCTTCATCATATTTAGCACTTGGGGGCTTTCTTCTTTCTGCTCTTCCTCGCCTATCATGGTAACATGAAACCCACTAAACGGCTGCCTAGCGATCTGCAGTATTGAAACCTGATTCTCCCGTTCAGCCCTTATAGTCACAATCTGGCCTTCATGAGGTATCTTTACCATCTGGTGAAGCGTAGAGGGGACTCCTCCCAACTTATGAAACCACAATCTGCTTAAAAGAGCTGAGAAGTTGGCAGGTATAGGCAGTACCACAAACTCACTTTTGATTCTACTGGTCCCATCTTCACTATTGCCATAAATGTCCCTGAAGCATGTCTACGCGAGTTGTCATATGCCGCGATGGTGAGATCAGACTTAGCTAACATATGCTCTATCATCCCAAAAGCTACCATTGCCACCAGTGGGCACACATTTATCGAAGAACCATCATCTACCATTACATAGGTTGTGTGCTTTTGGTTAATCTATGCCCTTATGTACAAAGGCTGATTATGGTTCCGGCCTTCTCCCGGTAAATCAGCACTGGTCAAAACAACATTTTCTCCTGATCCTCCTTTGACTACATCCAAAAGTTCTGTAGGCGAGATGGTTGTGGCCACAGTTGCCTCGCACAAAGCCTCTACTACCTTCTGTCTATGTGATGGCGACTGTCTCAAGAGATCCCATATTGAAATCCGAGCCGGCGTCTTTTTCAGCTGTTTAACAATCGGATCTTCTTCCGGCTCTTTTCCCTTTTCGCCCTCAACCAGCCCCTAGGGCTTCTCGACTTCTGGAGCTACCCTTCCTCTCTGGGTCACAGCTCCTACTTTATTCTTCTTTTCTCCCTGTCCTTCCTCCTCCAAACCCCACGGGTTGGGAAATTCTTCAGAATCACTGTTTTCAGTTCCACTATAATCAGTGGACCAGCAATCGATCACTACAGCGGGAAGCCCTTCTTCACTCCCCTCATGGAGGTTCGTGACAACAATGTGGATATCGTTGCCGTACAATTCCTTTAACACAAACTCCTCGGGCAAACTGGACCCGATCATATTCACTGGTGGGGGCATATTGTTGTACCCTGCTTTCTTCTAACCCCCTCTCTTCTCTGGATCTGTGATCTGGTTTGAGTCAATTAGATCTTGAATTGCGTGCCTCAAAGCCTTGCAGTTATCAGTCGTATGCCCAGTGTGTTGATGATATGCACAATACTTATCATTCTTATGCCCTGGCATGCCTTGAGTTCTAGCGGGTCTGGGTGGCAAAGGCTGCAGCTTGCCTTCTTTCATCAGCCTTCTCAAAACCCTTGATAAAGACCTTCCAAAGTTGGAAAAATTCCTCGGGGTTGCATTAGTAGTTGATACTTCTGCAGTCTTCCTCGTGCCACTAGCGGAACCTGTGGGTCTACTTGCCCCTGGCTACTACTACCTTTCTTGGAGTAGCTCTCACTACTTGCTCTCCTAGCAAGGTATTCTCCTTCAGCTTCAATGGCGATGTCCTTTAGAGATTCCCAGTCTCTTAGTCCTTTCATCCTTAATCCTTCTCTCAAATATGGGCTCGCATTTTTAATGAATAACCGTATTTGATTTTGGGTATCCGGTTTTCTCTTCATTTCCATCACCCGATTCCTCCATCTGGTTAGATACTCATGGAAGGATTCGCATCCCCTCCACTGTAGTAGCTCCAGGTCCTTCAAGGTTACTTCCATCCTCATACTGCAGTCATATTATCTCAAAAACTCCTCCGTCAATAAATCCCAGTCCTCCTTAGTTCTGCGGTCAAGCCCGTGGTACCAATCCACCGTTGGGCCAGTCAAACTTAAGCTAAAGTATTCGATCTTCTGCCATTTCGTCAAAGTGGTACCCTTTATCACCAAGGAGTACTGCTTTATGTGTGCGGTGGGATCGGAAGTGCCGTCAAACTTCGAAACATCTGGCGTCTTAAAATTCATTGGGATCAGATCTTCCCCCTCTAAATCTTTGTCTATGGGGTTCATTCCTCGACCCGTTGTCCGCATCCTCGCCATTACTTCAAATTTTTCTTCCATCTTCTTCCAGATGGCCTCTTCAGTTTGAGGGGCTTTCCCTTTCTCGGACATGCACTCCTCACATTCTTCATCTTTGCACTCGTCATCTAGCCTTGGGGCTGGCCTTCTCCCCTATGCCCCCATTTTGGTAACCCTTGGGTCTACAGATTGTGGGCGGATTTCCTCCTGCGGATCTTCTCTGACCTCCTCCCTTTCATTATTCCTCATAAGAGGAGGTGGTGGGTTCTATGGGGCCACTGGTTGACCCATCGTGGCTATCATGGCCATCATCCGGTTCTCGAACTCTTCTAAACTTCGGCCCACTTCATCTGCTATCAAAGCCCTGGTGGCATCTGCCCCTCTTGATGAGTTTGCCAGTTCTTCGGGTAAGGAAAATTGAGCTGAAGTAGCGTAACTAGTTTATGAACAAGTATCTAGATACTCCACCCTCTCTAGTAATTCAAAGAATGGATTTCTGCATAGTCGCCCCTGAGAACCTCTTGTCCACCTAGGCAGATCTATGATGGCTGAAAAACATAAAAGGTCAGGATGATGCATGAATGTGCTAAGATGCATGATCGTGCTATGCAACATTTACAAACCAACATGCAAACACGTAGGTCCTTCCAACCTTGTTACTCCTGCACACGACGTCATAGCATGGTGCTCAGTGGAAAACCGGCAGCATAACCTCTCTTAGCTAATGTGCATAAGCATGGGTTTTAACCCTCATGTATTTAGGCAGTCCGAATGAGTTGACATGGGCCTATAGGGGTATGAAAGCCTTTGATTAGGTGACCAAATCAAATTATCTGGGTTTGTCCAATACATAATGATCGACATAGCAAGCATAGTATTAAGGTTCATACCACTTAGGGGAAGTAACTATTTCCATTATATGAGCTTTGGTCAAGGTGATGTTACTTTAGGGCTACCCAAGCATGGTCCCTGCCGACAGGTCTAGCTCATCACGAGTGTAACAACCGATCGGTTCTCCATTTAATATACCATGATGGTACGAGGCTTGGGCTGGTGATTATGCTTAACACTTCCCTACATTGAGTGAACGTAGGGTCGTGCTTCGGGAACGCACCAGGGCTGATAGAGGGACCAAACTAGTATAGATGTAAGGCTCTAGTATGATGCAATGCCATTTTAAAAAGGATGAAAGTTTTAAATTAAAACTCAATTGTAATTTTTAACCAAGGTACTTTCGAGTTGAAGTCTCGAGTTTAGTTCTCCCCAGTGGAGTCGCCACTGTGATGCGCGCCGAACCCCGGGGCGCCCCAAAGGCTTGCTTTTAGGGTGATCGGGTGGAGGTTCATTAAAACTTGTAAGGTATTTACAAGTGCATCTATATTGGGCAACAAGGAGGTGTCTTGGAGTCGCCACCCAATAGAACATTGGGAAGGATCGTCTAGCCTCAACGAGCCTAAGACGGCGCGTACATATCCATTTTGGGTAAAACAGATGAATCTTGGAGTCACCACCCAATAGAACATTGGGAAGGGTCATTTAACCTCGTAGAACCTAGGATTACACAGCGCGTAAGTATCCATTTTGGGAAAACCAGAGGAATCTTGGATTCACCACCCAATAGAACATTAGGGAGGGTCATCTAACCTCCTGGAGCCTAGGATTATATTAATTAGGCCTTTTGGTGGGAAACAAGAGATATTTTGGAGATTCCACCCCAATGAAACACTGAGATGGACCTCTAACCTCATTGAGCCCAAGACCAGAGTGGGTTCGAGACTTCTCATTTATTCGTACCTTGATTAATATTATAATTAAGTTTTAATTTCATTGTTTCATCAAATTTCCATACGATGCAATGAATTAAAGGGCAATCAATTAACATAGATAAGGCGGTAAATTGATATAAAGTAAGATACGCAAAAATAAATTACAATAAAACTAGGGGCGGAATACAACCCCCATTATAAAACAACATGTAAATCATACAAAGATCGAGATATTCATTGAAATGAGGACATTGGTCCTGCCATGCACATTTATCACAAATCGATTTCTGAGAAGTGTCGACTTTATTGGCTAAAAAAAGGACTTTGGTCCCCTGACTTTCGGAAAATCCCAAATTAATTACTATAAAACATTTGGCCATTTTACTTTAATGGGATTAAACAATTTTTATGATAAAGTGAATAATAAAATAAAACAAACAAAATAAGGGTAAAGAAATAACTCGGATGGAAATCATCAGATCGGCGCAACCAATCATTTACAACTCCAATTTATCCAAAATAGTCAGATAATAACTCACCAAAAAATGAAAATGTCAGTGTCAAAATTAAAATAAAATAAAGTAAATAAAAACAAACTCACAAGAGATTTTAAACAAAATAAGTTAAAAGATATAAGTAAAAAAACATAGAATTTGCCTAGGGACAGCCTTATGCATATTACCAACGGTGTCCCTAGTGTGACTGACAGACAGAGTAGTGCATCATCTACGTCCCGTCTCTTGAATTAGGGACAGGCATAGGTGACCACTCTGCCCGTCGGTCAACCCCGATTTGAGAAAATAAAACTACGAAAATTCACTTGAAATTCTTTGTCAAATAAATAAAATAAAAAAAAATCAAAGATCAAAACGATTAATATACGTTAATTAAATTAAACAAATATTAATCTAGAATGTTTACCCTCGGATCTTACCTTTTGTGTGGATATCGAATGACTTTGGTCCCGCATGCTTCACAAGGATCGAATGAAAATAGATCAAGAAAAGAAAATTTATGTTTCTCTTTCTTGAAAATTTGACAGCAATTCAAATATTGGAATTAGCCGGGTAGATGGAAACGAATGAATTTCATTACCTCAAATTAGCTTAATTCACAAATGAAAATTGAGAAAAGAATAGATAGGTTGAAAGAATTTTTCGTAGAATAAAAACCAACTAAAAAATTTCTTGAGAAACAAAACTATTAAATTTCAATTTTTGGTAAAATTGTTTCATAAAAAGATTTTCCTTTTTAAAATTTTCTAACCACTCTTAAAATTGGATAACATTTCTCCCCAAAAATTTGTTAATTTTTGTAACCCCTTCTAATGAAATTTAATCCACTATTTATAGAGTTTTTAGGAGATAATTAGGATAAACATCAATTTAAAGTTTGAATTTTGAAAAGGATTTTAAAATTCAATTTTAACCAAATATCTCCCCAAATCTCATCCAAATTTGAAAGATATCAAGCTTATCGGATTAAATTTTATCAAATCCGGCGTTATCTGATCAGATGCACTACCAATGGCCGTCCCTATAACTACCGACGGGCGTCGGTAGTAAGGGTACGTGTGGTAATCTGGACAAACAGACGGACACGGGTTCGAGGCTAGGGACGGCCATCTCTATGCAGACACGTGCCCGTCTGTCGTGCTACAGACGGCCGTCTCTACAATATAAGAGACGACCTATCTCTCCTTGTTAGAGACGGGGAACACGAAATAGCGACGGGCGTCCCAACTCAAACGGGCATCCCGTCTGAGATGCAAAATCTCACTTTTCAAGCTAAATTTCCCAAACTCTTTCAAAACCTCACACTATAGAGAAAAGGATTTTAATCCTTATGAAAACCAAAGACAAAAACCTCCTAATTCCACCCATTTATCCAAAAACCGACGTTGATCTCTTCATCAGGTAACTCTGACCTGGACCGCCTCAAGACCCGGTGTCTATAGCCAGGTTTTCCCCTTCAGCTTCTAGGGCTATGTCTTTCAGGGACTCCAAATTCTTTAGCTCCTACAACTTTAGTGCCTCTCCTAGGTATGGGCTAGCATTCCGAATGAACAACCTTATTTGGTCATGGGTATTAGGTTTTCTCTTCATTTTCATGACGATATTCCTCCATTGCATTAGGTATTTATGGAAAGATTCCCCTGGCTTCTTTTAAAGTAGCTCCAGGTCTTTTAGGGTGACCTCCATTGTTGTGCTGCAATCGTACTGCTTAAGAAATTTTTCTGTTAACAAATCCCAATCTTCTCTAGACCTTCCATCTAACCCATGGTACTAGTGAACTATTGGACCCATCAGACTAAGGCAAAAATACTCTACCTTTTATCTTTTTGTCAACCCCGTACCCTTCATGATCAGGGTATATTGATTAATGTGCGCAGAAGGGTCCGAAGTACAATCAAATTTTGGCAGGTCTGGCATCTTAAATCTTTGCGGCTGCAACTCTTCATCACCTAAATCTATATCTTTAGGGTAGATCCTTTTCCTTGCTGACAGAAAACGGGTAATAACTTCGATCTTTTCTTCCATTTTCATCACTACATCATCCTCTACTTTGGGAACTTTGTTTCTCACAGTCCGAGGAATTACTAGCTCACCCTCTTCCTCTACCATGAAATCATCTTTCATGTTAGTAATCCTCACTCTTCTATGCTCAGCTAGTGCTGCTACTCTGGGCTCAACAATTGGTGGTTGTACAATAGCAGCTGCTATAGGAGCATCCTACATAATAGGCAATTTAACTTGCTCTACGTAGGGGTTACAGGCAGTTGCCCAACACTTGGTGCCATTTTAGTAGCAATATCTCGCATCATGGCTAGTATCCTCATTTCAAAATTCTCAAGTCTTTTGTCCAGATCCTGGGTTGTCAATGTAGTGCCTCAAATACTGATCCAGACGTGTCAGTGTATAATTTCAGTGTTACCATAATGATCGCAGCATCAAACAGTGTAGTGAGTGGTATTGCCAGTGTCAAAGTTTAGTGTTTAGTGTGCCGAAAGTATAGCAATTCCGTGTGGGTAACCACGGGGTGGCTATACAGCGAACCCGACTGTCTATTTTTAGAATAATTTTTATTTTATGAAAATGATCAGTGGATTGTCAGGAGTCTAGTGGTGAAAACTTGAGTGAAAACGGAGTTTAATTGGCCTACAAAAGTCATTTTGAAGTTGGCCTCCGGTTCGATTCAATTTGAACTAGGATTTGATCGAGGTTTCACCAAGGGGTTATGTCACACCCCGATTTCCCCCTAGTAGTTTGAGCCATGTGTATGTGTGCATGTGTGGGTGTGTTGGCATATGTTAAGGGTATTCATGGGTAATATGCATGTTTTGTGGGCTTTATTAGAGTGTGGGTGCATGTATGTTAGTAGTGTGTGCATTAGTGGGGTTAGTCTTGTGTGTGGTGTCATGCATGTTAGTTGGGTGTGAGTGGTTAAGTTCCACCAATCTTAGGGTGACATGTGGCTAGGGTTTTGGGAAGTGGGAATAAAGTGAAGGAGAGAAAAGAGAGCAGCCATTTTGCTGCCCTTGTCGTTTTTCCTCCTCTCTTTATCTCCTCTTCCTCTTCTCTTTTCTAGTGTGCCCTAGCTTGGATCTAAGTGGTTTTTGGTGGAATTTTGTCATCTCTTAAGCTTTATTGTAAGTTTTGGTTAGGTTTTCACTTCTTCTTCCTCTCCTTCTCTTAGTCTATTAGAACGTATTTTAACTTAGAATTTTTGTGTGTTTGTGTGATTTTGTGTAACACCCCTTACCCGTACTTAGGCGATCCCATCCGATAAGGAGTAAGATGCCGTAAGAGTAAAGGTGCCACCCCACAGATACAAAATAAACATACACTCATACCAAAATATAGGGTAATTTAAAACTTTACAACACCATTCAAAAAAAATAAGCTGATCATGCATTAATATAACGAAAGCATTACATTACTTGTCTGATCAACTGAGAGATACAAAAGATAATTACAAAACCCAAGATACATGTACATAAGCGGAAGCTATTACAAAACCAAAATAAGAGAGTTCTATACAAAAGAATCCTCAAAATATAAAAATGAAGCCCTACACTAAGACCCTGCTGTGTTGGCTTCGATGGCGGCGACACTCCCAAGACAAACTCCTTCCGCACCTGCACGGGTAAACACACCGTGCTAAGCGATAAACGCTTAGTGGGGAAACATACATATAGCATAAAGAAAACCATTCACAACGGTCGTCAAGGCGAATCACATGCGTACCTCGTGTACATACGTTAATCATGGCATAACGATAGCATAAACTCATGCTCACATACATAAAGCCATTCATCAGAAAGTTCATAATAATAATCATATCCTCATAATAGATTATACTTTTCACTACTGAATCCATAAAGATATAACATATGTTTTCCCACATAACAATTCATACAAAGCACCTGCTGACCCGAGGGAGTGGATAACGAGTATAGGGACAGTACTTTACGGGTACGAGCCGATACGGACAGTACTTTACGGGTACGAGCCGAGAAAACTAATGTTGCATTTTAACTTTCACAAAACATTTCAAAGGGTATCTTAAACAAGATCCTTTCACATAAGGGTTTGCGAGGAACCAATCGGGGACCTGATCGGGGTCCAAACAGAACTGAGGGCTGCAGCTAAAGACTCTATTAGGCATGCCTAACTATCCACTTACTAGACTCTAGCAGGTCATGCATTAGCCATTCAATCCATTTCATAACTTCCAAAATCATCATCATATATGCACATAATCATCTCATGGTTACGCTTGCATATTATTCATAGACTACTCAGCATAAATCTCATAATTGCTAAAGAAAACTGAAGTTCAAGTCACATGCAATGAAAGAAAACTCATTCAGCATACAGGGGACTGTCGCGCTCGCCACGTCGGTCGCTCTCGCGACAGAGACCCAAGTCTCTTCGCTACGCAAGCGCGACGGATTTCGTGACCGCGAGGAGGACGGAAGGACCAAGCTCTGTCGCGCTCGCGACGTATATCGTGATCACGACAGAGAACCATTGGTCCTGTCGTGCTCACGACGTATATCGCAATCGCGACAGAGAACCATTTGTGCTATCGCGGGCTCGCGACGAATCGCGTGCTCGCAATAGCACTTAGCTAGCATCGCGCTCTGTCGCGCTCGCGACAGAGGGTATACAACACTTCGGCTGTCGCGGGCTCGCGATGGCATCGCGTGCTCGCAACAGCGAAGCTCCCAACACCGCTCTCTGTCGCGATCGCGACAGCGTCGGGATTTCGAAAATTTGCAGATTTTCCTCTTCCAATTCCTCCTCCCATCACACAAATCTCAATCAAAGGTCACTTACCTCCAATCCAGCCATCCATTGACATCAACAACCATAATACAACATTTATTAACAACAACTTCATACAATCTAATGATTTAAACATTCAATTTCAAGAATCAATCAAAAATCCAATTTATGCATCAAACAACATCAATTCCAAAATCATCGTAATTAACTCATAATCTTGCAAATTCCACATTCCAAAACAAAGACCCATAGCATATACATCAAAATAAAGGACATCTAATAACCTAATTCCAAGAAACCATCAAAACACATACATGAACATATTCACATGCAAAAGCAAGAAATTCCCAAACCTTCAAAAATCCTTTGCTCCTATTGCTTAGTTCCACTTGGCCCAACCTTCTCCTTACCCTTCGGTTCACGAGGAGGCTCAATTAAGCAACAAAAAAACACAACACACAAACACAAAATCCAACTTCAAACCCAAACCCGAAAATAAGAAAAAGAGAAGAAGGTGAAGAATCAAATGAAGAAAATAAGAATAAATGCAGTAGATTTACCTTTAAAATGCTATGAAATGATCAATTTCCACCACTAGAGGCCTGAATCTAAGCTAGGGCACTTAAGAGAGTGCAAAGGAGGAAGAAGAAGAAGGAGAAAAAGGAAAACGGGAATGGGTTTTCAAAAATCTGATTTTTCCCTTTTCATCTTTTTCTCTTTCCCACTTTACACATGTCAATCATCTAGTGGAGGAGATTACTCACTCACACCCTAACCTAGTGCATCACATGCACACAATGAGACACCGTAATAATGCATCCTACTCATGTGTGAGCAACACACACAAGATTCTCCCAAATAATGCATACCCTATAAAAGTGCAAATGCTCACACACAATAGTGATCCACTAGTGCACATCCTACTATGGTATGCTCAACCACACATGATGCAACTCTCATGAACACACATTACAACGGTGCGCTCATGCACACACAATTCTGTCCCAACTAATCCACACCATAACACCATGCATGCACCCACATGCTAGCAAAATTCTTAAAACATGCAAAATTACCAAAATGCCCTTATTATACAAAACTTATGCAGATGCACACATATACATATATGGCTCATTCAACTAGGGGGCAAACGGGGTGTGACAACTCTCCCCTACTAACAAGAATTTCGTCCTCGAAATTCTCACCTGAACTAAATAACTGCGGGTATTGCAATCTCATTGACTCCTCCGGTTCCCAAGTTGCTTCCTCATCCCCATGGTGATTCCACAAAACCTTGACCAAAGGAATCTGCTTATTCGTCAACTGTCTTACTTCCCAAGCTAGGATAGCTCTAGGTTCCTCATCGTAAGAAAAGTCTGACTGCACTTGAACTTCTTGAACCGACAACACATGGGAAGGATCCGATTTATACCGACGGAGCATCGAAACGTGAAACACATCATGAAGCTTCGATAATTCCATCGGCAAAGCTAACCTGTAAGCCACTGGACCAACTCTTGCCAACACCCATACGGACCAATAAAGCGAGGACTAAGCTTTCCTTTCTTTCCAAACCTAAGCACTTTTCTCCAAGGTGACACTTTAAGAAAAACCTTGTCCCCAACTTCAAACTGCACATCTTTTCTCTTCAGATTGGCATAAGACTTCTGTCGATCCTTGGCTACTTTCAAATTCCGCTGCACAACTCTGATCTTCTCTTCTGTATCTCTAACCAAATCTGGCCCAATCACTGACCTCTCGGATAACTCTGTCCAACAAACAGGAGTCCTAC
This sequence comes from Excoecaria cochinchinensis, assembly GCA_947683425.1. Taxonomy (NCBI): domain Eukaryota; kingdom Viridiplantae; phylum Streptophyta; class Magnoliopsida; order Malpighiales; family Euphorbiaceae; genus Excoecaria; species Excoecaria cochinchinensis. Next base: position 19,548,681 of record CANTUQ010000119.1, read on the forward strand.
ACTGATGTCCATACAGAGCCTCATACGGTGACATACCAATGCTCGACTGAAAACTGTTATTGTAGGCAAACTCCATCAATGATACATACTTGTCCCAACTACCCGGAAAGTCCAAAACACAAGCCCTCATCATATCCTCTAAGATCTGAATCACACGCTCGGACTGACCATCTGTCTGAGGATGAAATGCTGTACTGAACTTCAGCTTGGTTCCCAAAGCTCGCTGCAATTCTTTCCAGAACTTATATGTGAACCTTGGGTCCCTATCTGAAACTATGGATAAAGGCACTCCATGCAACCGAACTATCTCATCCACATAAATACTGGCCAATCTATTCATCGGATAATCCATCCTAACTGGTAAAAAGTGAGCGGACTTTGTGAGTCGATCCACAACAACCCACACAGAATCATGCTTTCTCTGAGTCAACGGCAATCCGGAAACAAAATCCATGGCGATGTCATCCCATTTCCACTCAGGAAAGGACAAAAGCGTAAGCAATCCAGAAGGAACCTGGTGCTCAGCCTTGACCTGCTGACAAGTCAGGCACTTGGTTACAAAGTCCACTATGTCCCTCTTCATACCAGACCACCAAAAGAACTGCTTCAAATCCCGATACATCTTCACACTGCCAGGATGCATGGTGAAAACTGAACTAAGTGCCTCATCAAAAATCTGTCTTCTTAACTCTTAACTATCTGGTACAAACAAACGGTTTCTAAACAGAAGAACCCCATCCTGAACCGAAAACTCTGACTGCTTGCCCAAACTGACTTCTTGCACAATCCGCTGAAGCTTCTTATCAACCTTCTGAGCATCAACTATTCACTGACTCAAAGTAGGCTTGACCTTCAACTGAGCTATCAAAGCCCCATCCGAACCAAACCTCCATCTGAACCGTCTCAAAAACAAGGCAGAAACTGACTTCCTACTCAAAGCATCTACAACTACATTGGCCTTACCCGGATGGTAATCCACAATGCAATCGTAATCCTTAAATAGCTCAAGACAACGACGTTGCCTCATATTCAGTTCCTTCTGAGTCAGAAAATACTTCAAACTCTTGTGGTCCATAAAGATCCTGCATTTCTCCCCGTAGAGATAATGACGCCAAATCTTCAAAGCAAAGACAACCGCTGCTAACTCAAGATCATGCGTTGGATAGCTCCTCTCGTGCGGCTTCAACTGTCGAGAAGCATAAGCCACAACCTTACCTTCCTGCATCAGAACACATCCCAAACCAACACCTGAAGCGTCACTATACATAACAAACTCCTTACCCGAGGTGGGTTGAGTTAGTATAGGAGCTTCAACCTCTCAAAGCAGGCTTGACACTTATCCGACCATTCGAACTTAACTCCTTTCCTCAATAACCGGGTCATCGGAGCAGCAATCACTGAGAAACCTTTCACAAACCGACGGTAGTAACCCGCCAGATCGAGAAAACTCCTCACTTCCTGAACATTTCTAGGCGCTTTCCAATCCACTATCGCCTCAATCTTAGCTGGATCCACTTGGATACCCTTAGCCGAAACTATATGGCCCAAAAATGACACTTCCCAAAGCCAAAAATCACACTTACTCAACTTAGCAAACAACCGATGCTCTCTCAAAACTTGCTAAACTAACCAAAGATGCTCTTCATGCTCGGTCTCATCCCTGGAATACACCAAAATGTCATCTATAAACACCACTACAAATCGGTCTAAGTATAGCCTAAACACTCTATTCATCAAATCCATGAATCCCGCTGGAGCATTAGTCAAACCAAACGGCATAATAAGGAACTCATAGCGGCCATACCGAGTCCGAAATGCAGTCTTAACCACATCCTCATCCTTAACATGAATCTGATAATACCCAGACCGAAGATCTATCTTGGAAAACACACCTGCACCCCGAAGCTGATCAAATAAATCTTCCACTCTGGGCAATGGATACTTATTCTTCACTGTGACCTTATTGATCTGCCTGCAGTCGATACACATCCTCAAGGACCCATCCTTCTTCTTAACAAATAGTACTGGAGCTCCCCAAGGAGATATGCTAGGTCGAATGAACCCCTTATCCAATAGCTCTTGTAGTTGAGTTTTAAGTTCTCTCAACTCCACAGGAGCCATCCGATAAGATGCTTTCGATATCGGTGTGGTAGCCGGCATAATCTCTATGGCTAGCTCAACTTCCCTTTCAGGAGGCAAACCCGGCAAGTCACTTGGAAAAACATCACTAAATTCTCGGACAACAGGGATGTCCTCAATCCTAACTTGATCCCTCTTGGAATCCAAAACCACCTCCAGAAAAGCCTCACAACCTTTTCTCAAAAACCTCTTAGCTTGAATTGCAGAAATCACATTATTCACAGAACTCGCACCCAAACCTCTAACAAACACTGGAGCTCGGTTCCTAACCCGAAGCACGAAAGTCTTCCTATGACAATCAACCACAGCTCTATGCTTGCTCAACCAATCCATACCCAAAATCAAATCATACTCTCTGAAGGGCAACTCTATCAAATCCACAGGGAACTCAACACCTTCAACCATCAACGGACAATTCCTATAAACTCTACTCACACTGACACTATGCCTTAATGGATTGGTCACACATATCTCATAGTCTAACTGTTCTACCACATGCAACTTATCAACAATCTTATGCGTGCACAAATATGAGTGTTTGGAACCAGGATCTATTAGAGCATATAATTCAGTGTCATGGAGTAGGAACTTACCGGCAATCACATTAGGGGCATCCTGCTCCTCTCTGGCTCTAACTGCATACGCTCTAGCGGCCATTGGGGGAGGACGCTCAACTGTCTCAGAAACAGCTCCATCTCTAGGTCGACCGCCTCGACCTCTACCTTTACCTCTTCCTCTTGCAGCCTGAGAAGCATTCGATCCAACTCTGCTAGCTCCTCCCTGAGGACCCGAGTCTTCACCCATCTGAGGACAAATAGCCACACGGTGCTCGGTGCTCCCACACCTAAAGTACCCACCAGTGAGCCACCTACACTCACCCCGGTGAGCCTTACCACAATTCTCACAAACTGGTATAGCATCAGACCGACCACCTCTACCAGATCCAGATACTGCAGCTGAACCTTGCCTTCTTCCTCTGGTAGCCGAACCAACTGATGGTTCATCTTGCGGGTTCCTAGATCTCTTACCCGAAGATGAGGAAAAAGCACCCCTAGCAGAACTCCTTCGCTGAGCTCTCTCTCTAATCAAAGATTTTGTCTTCTCCGCCCTCACGGCAGCCTCAGCAATCTGATAATAATTTACCCCTGGCATACACATCAAAGAAATCAGAGCAATCTTCAAAGAATCATTCAACCCAGCTTCAAAGTGCTTGCATCTGAAATGATCTGTCATAAGCCCACGCGGAGCATAACGAGACAACCGGTTAAACTCCTTCTCATAATCTGCAACTGACAAGGCCCTTTGCCTCAAACTCAGAAACTGCGCCCATCTTGCGTCCTTATATGCCTGAGTCACATACTTCTTAGTGAACTACTCACTAAAGAAGTCCCAAGTAACAGGATCAGGCATCTGAGGTTGCATACTCACCAACTCCCACCAGTCATATGCTGGACCTTGAAGCAAAGCTACAGCACACTCAGCTTGCTGATCAAGAGGACACCTAACTTCCCTTAAAGCTCTCTTAACTTTATCAAGCCACTTCTCAGCTAACTCAGATTCATCAAGTCCGGTCCCATAGAAATCTTCAACACCGGCTCTTCTCAGACTCACTATCGGAGCTTTCGGGGCAGTCACCCTTTCCAAAACCCGAGCCATGTCCTGATGCAATCTGAACATCGCCTCAAAAGGCATGGCAGCGGCCTCGGGTTAGACCCTAGCACGATGAGCTGACACCGAAACAGAGACAGATGGATCTACCGCTGGAGGGTTCACACTTTCAGCGAACTCCTCGAGCGCACCGTGAGCAGAATCAGAATCCATCTAACAAACAAGAGGACAACCGCATCAGCCAACATAGCCCTAGACATAGACATATACACACATAGCATCCTATAAACAATCACCCAGAAATGCCTAAACCGGGGCTCTGATACCACAACTTGTAACACCCCTTACCCGTACTTAGGAGATCCCATCCGATAAGGAGTAAGATGCCGTAAGAGTAAAGGTGCCACCCCACAGATACAGAATAAACATACACTCATACCAAAATATAGGGTAATTTAAAACTTTACAACACCATTCAAAAAAAAAATAAGCTGATCATGCATTAATATAACGAAAGCATTACATTAATGTTCTGATCAACTAAGAGATACAAAAGATAATTACAAAACCCAAGATACATGTACATAAGCGGAAGCTATTACAAAACCAAAATAAGAGAGTTCTATACAAAAGAATCCTAAAAATACAAAAATGAAGCCCTACACTAAGACCCTGTTGTGTTGGCTTCGATGGCGGCGACACTCCCAAGACAAACTCCTTCCGCACCTACACGGGTAAACACACCGTGCTAAGCGATAAACGCTTAGTGGGGAAACGTACATATAGCATAAAGACAACCATTCACAACGGTCGTCAAGGCGAATCACATGCGTACCTCGTGTACATACATTAATCATGGCATAACGATAGCATAACTCATGCTCACATACATAAAGCCATTCATCAGAAAGTTCATAATAATAATCATATCCTCATAACAGATTATACTTTACACTATTGAATCCATAAAGATATAACATATGTTTTCCCATATAACAATTCATACAAAGCACCTGCTGACCCGAGGGAGTGGATAACGAGTATACGGACAGTACTTTAAGGGTACGAGCCGATGCGGACAGTACTTTACGGGTACGAGCCGATACGGACAGTACTTTACGGGTACGAGCCGAGAAAACTAATTTTGCATTTTAACTTTCACAAAACATTTCAAAGGGGATCTTAAACAAGATCCTTTCACATAAGGGTTCGCGAGGAACAAATCGGGGACCTGATCGGGGTCCAAACAGAATTGAGGGCTGCAGCTAAAGACTCTACTAGGCATGCCTAACTATCCACTTTCTAGACTCTAGCAGGTTATGCATAAGCCATTCAATCCATTTCATAACTTCCAAAATCATCATCATATATGTACATAATCATCTCATGGTTACGCTTGCATATTATTCATAGACTACTCAGCATAAATCTCATAATTGCTAAAGAAAACTGAGGTTCAAGTCACATGCAATGAAAGAAAACTCATTCAGCATACAGGGGACTGTCGAGCTCGCGACAGAGATCCAAGTCTCTTCGCTGCGCGCGCGCGATGGATTTCGCGACCGCGAGGAGGATGGAAGGACCAAGCTCTGTCGCGCTCACGACGTATATCGCGATCGCGACAAAGAACCATTGGTGCTGTCGCGGGCTCGCGATGAATCGCGTGCTCGCGATAGCACTTAGCTAGCATCGCGCTCTGTCGTGATCGCGACAGTTGTCGCGCTCGCGACAAAGGGTATACAACACTTCGGCTGTCGCGGGCTCGCGACAGCGAAGCTCCCAACACCGCTCTCTGTCGTGATCGTGACAGTCATCGCGATCGCGACAGCGTGGGGATTTCGAAAATCTGCAGAAATTCTGCAGATTTTCCTCTTCCAATTCCTCCTCCCATCACACAAATCTCAATCAAAGGTCACTTACCTCCAATCCAGCCATCCATTGACATCAACAACCATAATACAACATTTATTAACAACAACTTCATACAATCTAATGATTTAAACATTCAATTTCAAGAATCAATCAAAAACCCAATTTATGCATCAAACCACATCAATTCCAAAATCATCATAATTAACTCATAATCTTGCAAATTCCACATTCCAAAACAAAGACCCATAGCATATACATCAAAATAAAGGACATATAATAACCTAATTCCAAGAAACCATCAAAACACATACATGAACATATTCACATGCAAAAGCAAGAAATTCCAAAACCTTCAAAAATCCTTTGCTCCTATTGCTTAGTTCCATTCGGCCCAACCTTCTCCTTACCCTTCGGTTCACGAGGAGGCTAAACTAAGCAACAAAACAACACAACACACAAACACAAAATCCAACTTCAAACCCAAACCCGAAAATAAGAAAAAGAGAAGAAAGTGAAGAATCAAATAAAGAAAATGAGAATAAATGCAGTAGATTTACCTTTAAAATGCTATGAAATGATCAATTTCCACCACTAGAGGCCTGAATCTAAGCTAGGGCACTTAAGAGAGTGCAAAGGAGGAAGAAGAAGAAAGAGAAAAAGGAAAACGGGAATGGGTTTTCAAAAATCTGATTTTTCCCTTTTCATCTTTTTCTCTTACCCACTTTACACATGTCAATCATCTAGTGGAGGAGATTACTCACTCACACCCTAACCTAGTGCATCACATGCACACAATGAGACACCCTAATAATGCATCCTACTCATGTGTGAGGAACACACACAAGATTATCCCAAATAATGCATACCCTACAAAAGTGCAAATGCTCACACACAATATTGATCCACTAGTGCACATCCTACTATGGTATGCTCAACCACACATGATGCAACTCTCATGCACACACACTACAACGGTGCGCTCATGCACACACAATTCTGTCCCAACTAATCCACACCATAACACCATGCATGCACCCACATGCTAGCAAAACTCTTAAAACATGCAAAATTACCAAAATGCCCTTATTATACAAAACTTATGCAGATGCACACATATACATATATGGCTCATTCAACTAGAGGGCAAACGGGGTGTGACATTTTGTGGGTTTTTTGTTTAGAAGCGTCAACTCGTAATCCCAAGTGGAAAGAGAAGACTAGTGGGAGTGGAGCTTCTATCTAGGAGCATAAGATTTATAGGTTTGGGAATTATCTGTTCTTGATGCATTTTCTTATGTTTTAATTATGGTTGAATGATTTTTTAGAAATTCGTTTTATTAAGAGATGCATGTTAGTTTAAATGTTATGAGTTTTAGTTTGATTTAAGCTATAGTGCATAATTGTTGAACTATGAGAGCAGATTTTAGTTGAATGGATGTCACTGTGATTTTCTGGGTTTGCTACTGTCAAAATTTTAATTTTTGGTTAATTCATGAATTGATTATATTGGTTGTGTAAAACTTGTGTTTGTGCTATTGGTTGTGTTGGGAAATGCCCGATCTGAGGTAAGGTGGTATTTAGTTGGATTTTTAAAGTTTTGTGAAAGTTTGGAACCAAAGGAGTTCTGCATATTTTTCTGCAGATTGGAATACGACTCTCTATCGAGAGATAGAGATCCATGGATCCAATATCTGACCGAAAAGCCATCTTCCGATCGGAAGTGGCATGGGTGCATTGATGCTCGGCGGCCGATCGGATCATGAAAAGTTCCCCGATCGGGAGAGAAGGACAGTACGATTCGTGCGGGTTGGGAAGCCAAGTCACCAGTTATGCATGCAAGCACGACACGTGATCGGCTATGTAGCATCAGCACAAGTCGTTACCGATCGGTACGATTTGTGCCCTCCTTTTTTTCCCTTCCCGATCGGCCTTTCTGCCTAAAAGAGCAACGACACGAGTCGTGTCGATCCTGCACGACTCGTGTCCTCGCACCTTCCATTCGCGATCGGCCTTTCGGCCACATAAGGCAATGACACGAGTCATGTCGACCTGCACAACTTGTTTCATTCACTACTCCTTCACGATTGGCCTTCTGACCACTGTCTTGTTGCGATCACGACAGCGAGCCTTTGCCTGCCCTATTTTTTCGATTTTGTCTTGTTTTGTAAAAATGTATTTCATATCTTATCTACTTGGATTTCCACTACTACATGGGAATAAATATGCTTATATATGTGCAATATTATGATTTCTTCATGATAAATTATATGTTACGCTTTGGAACATGAATTGTGTATGCATGACCTGCAAGATTCAGTTTAGTGGATAGTTAGGCATGCCTAATAGAGTTCAGTAGCTGCAGCCCTCGGTTCCGTTTGGACATTGATGAGGTCTACCATTTTGTTCCTTGCGAACCTCAATGTGTTTGGATCTTGTTTAAGATCACCTCTGTAAAATGTTTTTGAATGAGAAAATGTGATGTTGCTTTTCGATTCGTACCCGTAAGGTACCGCCATGTGTTCACTCATTATCCACTATTGTGAGTCAGCAGGTGTACTGTTTATTTGTGGTAAGCTTATGAGAGTGAGAAATCCGATCGGCTATGATTTAAAAGTATGTGAATTTATATGTATACAAATGTGAGCATGAACTTTTGAATGTTATGTATGTGATTCAATTATGATTATATTTTATTTGATTATCAGCATGTGACATTATTTATGCATTTTTCCTCGATGACCATTGTGAATGGCCGTCCATATTATTGTTGTTTCTTTTCCACACTAAACGTAATTGCTTAGCACGGTTGTTTCACCCGTGTAGGTGCCAATGGTGGTTAGATTTTGGGAGAGTCACCGCAAGTCGCCTAGAGGCAATTAATGTTTGGAGTTAGTTTTTGTTATATGATTCTTTTATAATAGTGAACTCTCATTGTATTTAGTCTTTTGTTCAGCTTCCGCCTTGTAATTTTGAAAGATGTAATTATTTTGGTAATATCATAACATTTTTGTAATGAATATTATTATTACATCTATGGATGAATGATCAGTTTGGTTTTAAAGTTTTAAATTCCTCTGTATATATGTATGTTTATATTATATGGATGAATGTTATTATATCGTTTTGCTTGGTGACACCCTTGCTCATACGGGTTCTCGCTCCATTACGGATGGGTTCTCCTACGTATGGGTAGAGGGTGTTACAATTTTTGGTATCAGAGCCTAGGTTTAGGCATTTTTTGGGTGTTGTTATGCATAGATATATGTCTAGGACTGTGTTGGCTGATGCAATTATTTTTGTGTTTGTTTTAGATGGATTCTGATTCGGTGCGTGGGTCGCTTGAGGGGTCCGCTAATAGTGTGAATCCTCAAGCAGTAGATCCTTCAGTGTCTATTTCAGCTCAAACACTTAGGGTTCAGCCTGAGGCCATAGCCATACCCTTTGAGGCAATGTTAAAGATTTCTCAGGACATGGCTCAAGTCTTTGAGAGAGTGACAACTCCGAGAGCCCCTATTGAGAGTATGAAGAAAGCTGGTGCAGAGGATTTTTATAGGACTTGTTTGGATTAGTTTGAGTATGCTGAGAAATGGATAGAGAAGGTAGATCATGTTCTTGATGAGATTCGGTGCCCTCCTGATAGGCAGGTAGAATTTGTTGTGGCTTTGTTGCAGGGATTCGCCTACGATTGGTGGAAGTTGGTCAGTAGGCATCCCCAGTTTCCTTACCCGATTACTTGGGATTTCTTTGAGAGGGAGTTTACTAGTAATTATGTGACTCAGGCTTATAATGATGTGAAGTGGGCATAGTTCCTTAGTTTGAAACAGAGAACCATGTCAGTTTCTGAGTTTGAGAAAGAGTTCAACCATCTTGTGATGTATGCTCCAGAGGGTGTTCTGACAGAGGAGTTCAGATTTAGGCACTTTGAGGCTGGTTTGAATGAGTCCTTGAGGGCTATGCTTATTTCATTGATGAGTACTCTGGGTATTAGGTATTATCAGATTGTTCAAGCAGCAGTGCGGGCTGAGAGATCAAAGTTAGTTCTGAGGGAGAGAGCTCAGAGGAGGAATCCCCTTCGTGGAGGATCATCATCATCATCTTCGGGTAAGAGGTCTAGGAACCCGTAGGATGAGTCTTCTTCAGGTCCGGCTTCGAGGGGTAGGAGGCAGGGTTCTGCTATGAGTTTGAGTTCTGGTAGAGGTAGTTCAAGTAATAGGACTGAGGTATTGCCCGAGTGTTCTCACTGCAGCAGGTACCACAGGGGTGAGTGTAGGTAGCTCACGGGTGGTTATTTTTGATGTGGGAGCACTGATCATTATTTGCCTAGCTGTCCAAAGTTGGGTGAGGCTTCTGGCGATTAGCATGAGGCTAACCGAGTTGGATCTAATGCACCGCAAGCCAGTCGACGTAGAGGCTGAGGTAGAGGTCGAGGTGGTCGGCCCAGAGAGGGAGCTCTATCAGAGTCGGTTGATCATCCTCTTACGGTTCTAGTTAAAGCATATGTTATGAGAGCTCGAGATGAGCAGGATGACCCGGATGTGATTGCTGGTAAGTTCCTACTCTTTAACACTGAGTTGTATGCTCTAATTGACCCTGGTTCCACACACTTATATTTGTGTACGAGTAAGTTATTTGACAAGTGCATGATGTTGATCAGTTACATTATGAGGTTTGTGTGACCAGTCCCTTAGGGCATATTGTCAATGTGAGTAGAGTGTATATGTAACACCCCGCCATCCCCGTTGGAAGGATACCGGAGTGCCACGTGGGTAAACACATATAACGAATCCATATTCACATGTATAAACAAAAACCAAATGTAAAATAAAGAAACTTTTAATCATGTACTAGTAAATCCTTTTTACATATAACATATATCTGTACTGTTTTACAAAATGAGGCTTGTAATCGAATACATATACAAAAATCATATTTGCTTCTTTACACAAGATTTACTCTGCTATATACAAGCCATATACAAAAGTTACAGCGGAAGACTTCAAAAATAACTTCATCAAAAGACTCCTAGTGGCCGACCCGCAGATATCTGACTCCAAATCCAAACTCGCCACCTGCACGGGAAAAGAGCCCGTGCTAAGCGATAACGCTTAGTGGGGAGGAACAAAACAAACTAACAATATGCATATACAATATTTACAACAATACTATAATCTCATCCCAATCATAAACATACATTACAAGTAATTAACTATTAAAACATAATTAAAATCTACATATTTCTCACCATTGCAAATACATATACACTCAAGGTGTATAAACACAAAGTTATACTATATTTCATATACAACATATACCTTTAATCTTGTCAATAAACATCTCAACATATAGATATATATAAATATATATAACACATATAAACATGTAGCCTGATTAGTCTGAATACTCTCTAGAAGTGGATACGGTCATTTGGATACTGATTGGACACAGTATCCCAAGCATATAGAGACATGAGTCTCAAACATGTATTTTCCATATAGAGACCGGAGTCTCGCTTTATTTTCATATAGACCAAACATGGTCGAAACAAGGATCCAAATGGACCCGCATATATCGTTTTATCATATAGCAGCTGCACACACACTCTGACCTAAGTAAGCGCTTACTTATCCACTACTATGACCATTCAGGCTCGAATGAATACAACTCAATAATTCATGTATTCATGTACATTGATTAAAATCAGAAACATATACATATATTCAAATATTAATTACCGGAAGTAATAAGAACTTATAATTCATCTTGTAATAATCTATGTATACGTGTATACTAATCGAATCCAGAAACATGTAAACATATTCAATTATCAAACACAGAAGGTAAAAAGAACACAAAACCCGCATTGGAATAACTATATTCATGTAAATTATAGACATATCATTCATGTACCCTAATATTAAATTATTTAATCAAGTATACAACTCAATAATTCTCGTATCTTGTCATGTGAATTTCATTAAATACTAACTTATATTTCATATATACACGTATATTGATCCAATTCAGAACATTTAAATGTATAAATATCAATTACAGGAGATGATAAGAACAAATAGTTCATACTGAAAAAGTCCATGTTAAATAAATTATAAACATGTAAATCATGTAGATTAATCATTAATCATGTATACAAAACCCAATATTATGCAATTATCCAAAATACAATACAATTTTAACTCAAACATTTGTCATGTAATGCAAAAACCCTTAGAACAGAAGTTAAAACTTTGTTTTAATAAAACAGGACAGCAGGGAAGGCTGGTCACGCCGTGACCATTCGTCACGTCACGTGACACAGGCTTCACGCAAGTGCCAGGCAAAAAGCAAGGCAGTCACGGCGTGACCATCAGTCACGTCTCGTGACGCCTGTGAGGAGAGGGGAAGAGAAGAAAAATCACGAGAAGGAAACAGGCGAGGTCGCGAGGCGTGATGCTTCATCACGTCGCGACTTCCCAAAGGGAGGAAGGTCACGGCGTGATGCTTCATCACGTCGCGTGAGCTTCCTCTCACATACTTCTCCTTCTCCCAACTTCTTAGATATCTCAGATAAGGGGATCACGGCGTGATGCCCCATCACGTCGCGTGACCTTCTTCAGGGAAGGGGGTCACGGCGTGATGCTCCATCACGTCTCGTGATCTTCTACACACACTACTTCTTCTTCTCCAACAAATTTCCAGAATTCCCAGAAAGAAAACGTGAAAAACCAGAAAATCAGAAAACAGAGTATTTCTAAAATCCAAAACTCCACTTTATCTAAAACCATTTTTCATGCAATCATAATTCGAATACGTACCTTCAAGTCTCCAGAGCACATTCACAGCACTTATAACACAAATAAAACATTTTTACAATTAAACAGAGGCAATGTCAGAATATCAACTTTCCAGGTTTTCCACATTCAAACTCATATATATTCATCTCATTGCATGTTCATGTCATTTACATATTGAACTTCCTTCTTTCTACAGGAATCATGTATACACAGTACATATTTCATGCATTTTAATAGACAACACACACATAGCCAATTTTGACAATAAACAGCAAGTAGGATCCCAGTTCAATAAAGAACAGACACTCCCAAACCTGTATCGAAGCTCAAAAACGTCCACTTGCACTCTCAGTCCACTATCTTGCCCTTTTCCTTTCTCTTTCCTTTAATCCTCAGATGCTTCCAAACAAATAAAGCCACAATTAAAACCCAAGAACAGAATCTCTAGAAACCCATATGAGAAGAAGAACCACACGAAACCAATAGCCACTTACCTTCTGTAACTTCTTTTCTAATCTCAAACCCTAGTTCCACAATGACTGAACACACATGCAAATGATAGGAAGAACAGAAAAATGAAGAAAAGGCAGAATGTGGTTTGCGTGAGAGAGAACCAGAAAAGAATGAGAAAACTTTTTCAGTCCTTTCCCTCACCACGTGCACATCCTCCTTCCACTTGGCACACATGCACCAGAATCACTAATCCACTTATTCTCTTTTACATTTTGATCCAAAATAATTACCAAAAAGTCCTTGTCAAAATACTCTTTCCTCACTAAACTAGACATTTGCAATTAAACATTATTATTTCCTTACAATTAAATCCTCTTACATTAATAGATGACTTAATTGTCCTTAAAATATCCAATGAAAATTGCCAATTTCCGATTAGGCCACTTATGGGGTGTGACAGTATAGGAATTGTACTCTTTTGGTTCAAGGTGTTCAGTTTTCTGTAGATTTGATTGAATTGCCATTTCAAGAGTTTGATATGATCTTTGGTTTGGATTGGTTGAGTAAGCATCGGGCTATGGTTGATTGTCATAGGAAAGTGGTTGTGTTGCGAGATAGAGATCAATCTTTTGTTGTGGTTAAAGGTTTGGGTTCGAGTTCCCTGAGTAATGTGATTTTCGCCATGCAAGTTAAGTGGTTCATGAGGAAAGGTTGTGAAGCGTTTCTAGCAGTGGTGTTGGATTCTAAGCGTGATCAGTTAAGATTGAGGATATTCCAGTTATTAGGGAGTTTGGGGATGCTTTTCCAAGTGAGTTGCCCGGGTTGCCTCTAGAGAGAGAGGTGGAGTTGTCCATAGAGATAGTGTCGGGTACTTCGCCCATTTTGAAAGCGTCTTATCGGATGGCTCCTATAGAGTTGAGGGAACTTAAGACTCAGCTACAAGAATGATTGGATAAGGGGTTTATTAGACCCCACATATCTCCATGGGGAGCTCCAGTGTTGTTTGTCAAGAAGAAGGATGGTTCCTTAAGGATGTGCATCGACTATAGGCTGAATAATACGGTCACAGTGAAGAACAAGTATCCTTTGCCTAGAGTCTAGGATTTATTTTATCACCTTAGAGGTGCAGGTGTTTTCTTCGAGATTGATCTTCAGTAGGGTTACTATCAGCTTTGAGTTAAGAACGCGGATGTGGTTAAGACTGCATTTTTGATGTGATATGGCCACTATGAGTTCCTTGTAATGCTGTTCGTGTTGACCAATGCACCTGCGGCTTTTATGGATTTGATCAACTGAATATTTAGGCCATATCTTGACTGATTTGTAGTAGTGTTTATTGATGATATTTTTGTTTACTCGAAGGATGAGAGTGAGCATAAAGAGCATCTTCGGTTTGTGCTACAAGTTTTGAGGGAGCACCATTTATTTGCGAAGCTTAGTAAGTGTGACTTTTGGCTTCGAGAGGTGTCTTTCTTGGGTCACATTGTGTCAGCTGAGGGTATTCAAGTGGATCCATCTAAGATTGAGGTGATTGTGAATCGGAAAGTGCCTAGGAATTTTCCGAAAATGAGAAATTTCCTCGGATTGGCGGGGTACTACCATCAGTTTGTGAACATTTTTTCAGTCATTGCTACAGCTATGACCAGATTATTGAGGAAAGGAGTCAGGTTTGAATGGGCTGATAAATGTCAAGCGTGCTTTGAGAAGCTGAAGAGGTTGTTGGTTGAAGCTCCTGTACTGACTCAGCACCGATCAGGTAAGGAGTTTGTAATGTACATCGACACTTAGGTGTTGGGCTTGGATGTGTGTTGATGCAAGAGGGTAAAGTTGTAGCTTATACATCTCATCAGTTGAAGCCTCATGAGAAGAACTATCCGACGCATGATTTGGAATTGGCAGCTGTGATCTTTGCTTTAAAGATTTGGCGGCATTATCTGTATGTGGAGAAGTGTAGGATTTTCAGGGATCATAAGAGTTTAAAGTACCTCTTAACGCATAAGGAGTTTAATATGAGATAGCACCAATGGTTGGAATTGTTTAAGGACTATGACTGTATTATGGACGCTCAGAAGGATGATTTGAGATTACAGCGGGTTTTGCAAGAGGACCGATCGGGTAAGTAGTTCGAGTTTTCTATTTTGGATGGGGTGCTTATGTATAAAAACCGTTTATGTGTGCCCGAGAGTGATGAGTTAAGGAAGAAGCTTTTGAATAAGGCACATACTACGGTCTTCACTATGCATCCAGGTAGTGAGAAGATGTATCGGGACATAAAGCAGTTCTTCTGGTGGTCAGGTATGAAGAGAGACATTGTAGAATTCGTGGAAAGGTGCTTGACTTGTCAGCAGGTAATGGCTGAGCATCAAGTCCCTTTAGGATTGCTCACTCCTTTATCCATTCCTTTATGGAAATGGGATAATATCGCCATGGATTTTGTGTTGGGTTTGCCAGTAACTCAGTGAAAGCATGATGCAGTTTGGGTTATTGTGGATCGGCTTACCAAGTCAACACATTTTCTGCCGGTCAGAGTGGACTACCCAATGGATAAGTTGGCCAGTATTTACGTGGATGAGGTGGTCCGACTACATGGAGTGCCGCTGTTTATAATATCCGACTGGGACCCTAGGTTCACATCAATGTTTTGGAAGGAGTTACAGAGAGCTTTGGGCACTAAGTTGAATTTTACTACAACATTTCATACTCAGGCAGATGGTCAGTCCGAGCGCGTTATCCAGATTTTAGAGGATATGCTTCGCACTCGTGCTTTGGATTTTTCTGGCAGTTGGGACAAGTATGTGTGGCTTATGGAATTTACCTACAACAATAGCTATTAGTCGAGCATTGGGATGTTACTGTTTGAAGCTTTGTATGGTCGACTGTGTAGGAGTCCAGTTTATTGGACAGAGTTGACTGAGCGGTCTTTTGTTGGGCTAGAGATGATTAGGGATACCGAAGAAAAGATCAGAGTTGTGCAGCAGAATCTGAAAGTGGCTAAGGATAGACAGAGATCTTATGCCAATTTGAAGAGAAAGGATATTTGGTTTGAGGTTAGGGACAGAGTATTCCTTAAGGTGTCACCTTGGAGGAAGGTGTTGAGATTTGGTAAGAAAGGTAAACTTAGTCCTCAGTTCATTAGGCCTTTCGAGGTTTTGGAGAAAGTTGGTACGGAAGCCAATAGGTTGGCTTTACCGATGGAATTGGCTAAGATGCATGATGTCTTTCATATCTCCATGCTTTGACGGTACTGATCGGATCCGTCGCAACTGTTGTTAGTTTAGGACGTTCAGATTCAGTCGGATTATTCTTATGATGAGGAGCTGAAAGCCGTTATAGCTCGGGAAGTGAGGCAGTTGAGAAGCAAGCAAGTTCCTCTAGTTAAAGTTCTTTGGCAGCATCATGGAGTTGAGGAAGCAACTTGGGAACTAGAGGCGACTATGAGAATTCAGTATCTATAGTTGTTCAGTTTAGGTGAGAATTTCGAGGATGAAATTCTTGTTAGTAGGGGAGAGTTGTCATACCCCTATTTTCCCCTAGTAGTTTGAGCCATGTGTATGTGTGCATATGCGGGTGTGTTGGCATTTGTTAAGGGTATTCATGGGTAATATGCATGTTTTGAGGGCTTTATTAGAGTGTGGGTGCATGTATGTTAGTAGTGTGTGCATTAGTGGGGTTAGTCTTGTGTGTGGTGTTATGCATATTAGTTGGGTGTGAGTGGTCAAGTTACACCTTTGGGAAGTGGGAATAAAGTGAAGGAGAGAAAAGAAAGCAGTCATTTTGCTGCCCTTACCGGTTTTCCTCCTCTCTTTATCTCCTCTTCCTCTTCTCTTTTCTAGTGTGCCCTAGCTTGGATCCAAGTGGTTTTTGGTGGAATTTGATCATCTCTTAAGATATATTGGTGAGTTTTGGTTCTTTGTCTGTTAGAACATCTTTTAACTTAGGATTTTTGTTTTTTTGTGTGATTTCATGGGTTTCTGATTTAGAAGAGCCTACTCGTGATCCCAAGGGGAAAGAGAAGGCCAGTGGGAGTGGAGCTTGCATCTAAGAGCCTAAGATTTATAGGTTTGGGAATTATCTATTCTTGATGCATTTTCTTGTGTTTTCATTGTGGTTGAATGATTTTCTGGAAATCTGTTGATTAAGAGATGCATGTTAGTTTAAATGTTATGAGTTTTAGTTTGATTTAAGCTATGGTGCAGGATTGTTGAACTATAAGAGCAGATTTGAGTTGAATGGATGTCACTGTAATTTTCTGGGTTTACTATTATCGGAATTTTGATTTTTGGTTAATTCATGAATTGATTATATTGGTTGTGTAAAACTTGTGCTTGTGCTGTTGGTTGCGTTGCGACATGCCCGATCTGAGGTAAGGTGGTATTTAGTTGGATTTTTGAAGTTTCGGGCAAGTTTGGCACTAAAGGAATTATGCAGATTTTTCTGTAGATTGGAACATGACTCTCTGTCGAGAGACAGATATCTGTGGATCCAGTATCCGATTGAACTACCATCTTCCGATCGGAAGTGCCATGGGTGCATTGACGCTCGGCTGCCGATCGAAAGATGGGAAGTTCCTCGATCGAGAGAGAAGGACAACACAATTTCTGCAGGCTAGGAAGCCAAGTCATGAGTCATGCATGCAAGCATGACTCATGACCAGCTATGTAGCATCAGCATGAGTTTTGCCGATCAGGATAACTCATGCCCCCATTTGTTTACCCTTCCGGATCGGCCTTTCAGCCTAGAAGAGCATCGACACGAGTCGTGTCGATCCTGCATGACTCGTCTCCTCGTATCTTCCATTCGTGATCAGCCTTTCGGCCACGTAAGGCATCGACACGAGTCTTGTTGACTTACATGACTTGTTTCCTTTGCTCTTCCTTCACGATTGGCCTTCTGGCCACTGTTGCGTGCTCGACTCTTGTCGCGATCGCGACAGTGAGCCTTCGCCTACCCTATTTTTTCGATTTTGTCTTGTTTCGCAAAAATGTATTTCGTATCTTCTCTATTTGGGTTTCCACTACTGTATGGGAATAAATATGCTTATATATATGCAATATTATGATTTCTTCATGATAAATTATATGTTACGCTTTGGAACATGAATTGTGTATGCATGACCTGCAAGAGTCAGTTTAGTGGATAGTTAGGCATGCCTAATAGAGTTCAATAGCTATAGCCCTCTGTTCCATTTGGACCTAATGAGGTCCTCCATTTGGTTCCTTGTGAATCTCAATGTGTTTTAATCTTGTTTAATATCCCCTCTATAAAATGTTTTTGAATGAGAAAATGTGATGTTGCTTTTCAATTCGTATCGGTAAGGTACCGCCATGTGTTCACTCGTTATCCACTATTGTGAGTTAATAGGTGTATTTTTTGTTTGTGTTATGCTTATGAGAATGAGAAATCCGATCGGCTATCATTATAAGTATGTGAATTTATATGTATACGAATGTGAGCATGAACTTTCGAATGTTATGTACGTGATTCAATTATGATTATATCTTATATGATTATCATCATGTGCCATTATATATGCATTTTGCCTCAACGACCATTATGAATGGCCTTCCATATTATTGTTGTTTGTTTTCCCCACTAAGCGCTATCACTTAGCACGGGTGTTTCATCCGTGCAAGTGCGGATGGTGGCTAGCTTTTAGGAGAGTCACTATAAGTCAAGCCAACATAAATGAAATTGATGCTAGGACTTAGTTTTTGTTATATGATTCTTTTGTAATAGTGAACTCTCATTGTATTTAGTCTTTTGTTCAGCTTCCGCCTTGTAATTTTGAAAGATATAATTATTTTGGTAATATCATAACAGTTTTGTAATGAATATTATTATTGCATCTATGGATGACTGATCAGTTTGGTTTTAAAGTTTTAAATTCCACTATATATATGTATGTTTATATTATGTTGATGAATGTTATTGTATCGTTTTGCTTGGTGACACCCTTGCTCATATGGGTTCTCACTCCATTGCGGATGGGTTCTCCTATGTATGGGTAAGGGGTGTTACATGTTATGAATGGTTAGTGAGGCATAATGGATGTTAAGTTTGTAAAATAAGGCAATGGAAGTGTTTTCTGTGAATATTGATAGCTTTAGAGTTGAATTTTACTGCAGAACAAAAAGTGATTGAACTGATTTAAGTGAACCGAGGTCCAAATGGACTCGGATTGAGTTAAAAATTTGTAAGGAGCCTATTTTTGATGTTTTAAAAATAGTGGAATTAATTAGAAGTGGAAATAATGATAAAAACATATAGATTCTTTGAAAAACTGCAATTCAATCGAAATACCAAAATTTTAGTTCAAATCGGTCAGACCACTTTGGTTGGACCAGTTTGGTTCATTTATGGACTATATAAAGGAAGTATAGGCTATATTAATCTAGAAAAATCTAGGCAAAACCGACCTCCTTCTTCTTCCTTCAAAATTGTATGTTATTTTTCATACTTTCCTCCATTTTTCTTCATTCTTTCTTCAATATTTCTCCAAATCTTAGCCTCCCAAACAAATCTGAGTCCCTCTTTAACATAAACACAGCAATTGGAGTCCATTTGGAGCATTAAAAGTGAAGAAACTAAGTATTTCAGGTTTGGCCCTAAATTTGAGGTAAGAGATTTAAGTGGTTTTAATTAAGTTTATTGGTTCCTATAGGGGTTTTTGAGGGTGTAGAAATCATTTATGATGTTAGATTTCATAAAAGAGGTTTAGTTTTTATATTACGGGGACTTATATATTCGGCCACCATAGGTTCTTTAAGTGAGGGAGGTGTTTCTCCATCCAAAGGCAAGCAAAAGGAAGCTTAAAGTGCTCTAGAGCAAGAAATTGAGGTTAGTGGTTACTAAGTCTATCTTTTTCCTTGATTTAGGTTGGATTTTAAGTTATGTTTAAGTATAGGTATGTGAAATAGATGTGATTAATTAAAACTAACTTGATATTCATGCTTAATGGACCTAATATAGTGTACAAGTATAATTAGATGAAATTAAAATACATTTGTATGAAAAACTTAAGGTTGGCCGAATAGTATACTAAGGGAACTATTATGTTTTAATGAGTTTTAAGGCATGCAAATGATGTTTATAATATGTATAACATGTCTTTTGCAAGATAGAATAATTAAAAGTATGAAAATAAATCATAATAAAATGTTAAAGCGTTGGCCCAATGGTATGTAAAGGAAATTATCAAGATTAAATAATGTTTATGGCTTATAATTAATGGATATGATATGTATAATGCATGATAGAATGATTAAAGGAATTAAAAGAACTCATAAGGGAATTTTAATATTTAAACCGAATGGTATACAATGAGTTTTAATGGTATATTTAATGAATAATGACATATAAATGACATATATAGCATGTTTAACATGTAAAGAGTATGATTGAGTGATTAAAAGAAATTAAAGAGAACTTAATGGAAAGTCAGCGTAATGGCCGAATTGAACCTATGTGACCTTTATCATGTATTCTGAAATCTAATGGTATATGATGTCATTAAATTGTTAATTATTGATAAATGAGTGTGTATGTAAAATTGTAATTGAAAATGATATGTGTAATAACCCAAAAAGGGCCTAGTCGAAAATTGCATAATTGAGTGGATGATTTAGGGTATTTCGGTATTTTGTTTAGTGGGATTAGAGTTAATTAAGGACCTAATTGAAAGAGAATTGAAGTTAAAAAAAGAAATAATTTTGTTTTAGTGACCAAGTGGTAATTGTCAAGGATTTACGTGGGATTTGTCAAGGATCAAAGTGAAATAAGTCAAGATTTTTATTATTGGGATCAATAGGGGCTTGACGTGTGGCTTGGTTGGTGTGTGCATTAAATGGGAAAGAAAGAAAAAGGAAAAAGAAGGAGAGAGAATGCAGGAAATTTTTGCTTTCCCGTTCTCCTTTCTCTTTCAGTTCCACTTCCGTTTTCCTTCTTCATTTTCTGGCTTGCCTTCTTGTGTCTCTTTGGGCTGGAGTTTTACAAGATTATGGGTGTTTGAGTAGAGTTTGGGAGCAAGATTAAAGAGGTAAGAGTTTAGTTTTAATTGTATGTATTTGGAATTTCATCTCCTTTTGGTTTTGGTTCTGATTTTGGAAAGTTAGGGTTTTGGTTAAGTGATTTCTGGGTTTGTTTGTGCAAGATTTTGGTGGCAAGAAGAAGAGTAAGGGCAAAGAGAAGGTGCAAGATTGAAGAAGAGCTGCATTTTGAGTTTCAAGAGGTTTTGGAGTTTACTTTTGGTTGTGTTTAGTTTGGGAGTTTTGTTTTGCCTCTTTCTCTTTCGGATCACGTTTGTGTGTGTGGTGTTTGATTTCTGGAATATTGAATGGTTTAGCTTGTGTATATACATGTGTTAGTTTGGAGGAGATTAATAGTAATGCATGTTACTGATTGAGATGAATGTTTATGAGTGTTATAGTGAAATTATTTAAATTATTGAAAGCTCTATTCTTGAAGTTCTTGCTCTGTATTTTAGTATTTCCAGTTGGATTGATTGTGGAAATTAGTGTAAATTGAGTGTATTTTGATTATGAGCATGTTTTGGAAGGCATTTGAGTGCTGAGGTAAGAGTTATTGCATGTTTGAGTGATGTGGGCATGTTTGGTTTTGAAAACAGAGCAATGAAAGGCAGTTTTTGGGGAAAAATATGACTCTATCGCGAGCGCGATGCTCATCGCGATCGCGACGGAGGTAGATTTCCCCAGCACCTCTTGGATGCCTTACACGAGTCATGAAGGGCTGCTCCTGCATGCTCTGAGTCTTGAAAGCCAGCATGACTCGAAGAGGGATGAGTTGTTGTGCACAAGTAAGGCACAAGAGAGTACAACCTCCTGTTTCCTGCAGTGCCAACCTCGCCTCTGTCGCGATCGCGACAATGAACCTCTTTCCTGTTCTACTCTGCTTCCGAAAATGATTTCTTCTGGTCTCATTTAGCATGTTTTCTCCCTAGTGCATTGTTTATGTTTTTCTTTACCTTGATAATATCATTGTTAGAGTTTAGTATGGATATTTAAACTTGTGATAATGTTTTAACTTGTGATTTTGATACTGTCAAGTGAAATGTCTTGTGTAAGTGATTGTTGCTATTTTAGTGTTATGACTCTTGGTCTTAGTTCTGTCTAGTGTTATGTTTCGAGTGAGTGAGTTGAGCCTGAAGTGTCATAGTAGTGGATAGATAAGCATGCTTATAAAGGGATAGCGAGTGCAGCTGCCTATGTTGCCCTGTTTGGGCCTTACGATGACCCTGCTTAGGGTCTTAGTGATTAGTGATAGTGTTGAGGTTTCGATCTCCGCTTTTGATACTATTCGCAGTGTCCCATGTAGTGTAGTGTTCCCGTATCCACCACCACTAAAATTCAGGCTATTATTTGAAGTGTTTGGCATTTTTGCTTAGTGAAGTGTTATGATTATTGAGTGATTTCAGTTAGTGTGTTTGTTTTATGCATACTGTTATTAAGCTCTGCTTTATTATAGTGATTATGATTTATGTATCTCTATTTTTTGCTACTTAGACAATTCAGAATGTTGATGTTTTATTATTCATGTACCCGCATGATATTATTGATATTTTTGTATAGTGCTTCTTTGTTTTTATTCCTCCCCACTAAGCGTTATCGCTTAGAACGGGTTATTTTCTCGTGTAGGTGGCAGGTTTTATTCGAATCGAGTCGCGCATCTGCAGGTCGGCCACTAGGAGTTAGAGTTTCTTTCTATATTTAGCTCCTGTATTTTTTATTTTTGCTCCTGTATAGAATATTTTTTTATAGGTTATGTATTTTTGCTTCGTATGTAAAAATCTTACGTAACATTCGGATGATATATATATATATATATATGTATTAAGATTTTCATTTGCCCAATATCTATGTATGCTTTCGCTTATGTATGTATATTTATTATTTTTTTATATCATTTGGTTTTGTAATTCTTTTTGGGTACAATGATATATTTATATAAGATTCCTTTTGTAATTTTTGTATATCCGCTTATGCACATGTATGTATGTATATGTTTATCATCATGTTTCATCGTGGTGCTCCGGTATCCTTCCAACGGGGGTATCGAGGTGTTACAGTATGTATGCCAAATTGTGTATGTGGACATAATGTGATGTTTATGTGATTTATGGTATACATAAGTGTATATGAAATATTAAGTGATTTTGAAGTGATTTGTAAGAAAAGAAAGTGAAATGAATGATGATGGTATATTGCCCTTAGTAGTCTGGTAGTAAATCTAGTTCAGGATATATATGGCTAGCCATAGGGACACTAGTGTATGCCGCAGTAGCAGGTCATGGCGACTTGCAAAATTAAACCAATGATGGTCTATGTGTTAGTATAGTGTACAGTGTAACTGTAATGTCATCGGAGTATAATTTGAGCTCAGTCCCGCATATCCAGCCTAGTGAAAGCTACTGGGTGTTACTGGGGCAAAGTTAAAAAGAATTGAATAAAAAGAGATTAATTGTGAAATATAGTAAAAAAGAGTGAATAAAGGACTAAATTGGTAAAGATATAAAGTTTAAGGACTAAAACATAAATTCATAGGGAAATGAATGAATAGTGAGCAATTAATATACTACAAGATAAAAAGCGAATAATTATGGAAATAAAATTAAATAATGGCATAATTATAAATAAACTGTAATGAGGGGTAATATTATAATTTGTCATGAACATAGGGTCATTCTCCTAAATATGTGGATAAATTATTTATTACAATAATAATTAAGGAAATAAGTGAGAACTGGACTAAAATGAAAGAAATAGAAAGTTTAGGGGCAAAATTATAATTCTGAAATTATTAAGTGTGAATGGTGTTAAATAGATGAAAAGTTTAATTTAAAAGGGTAATTATGTAAATAAGTGAAAATATAGGGACAAAATGGTAATTTTATATAAGGTTGGTAAAAAGTGTAAAGGTTAGGTAAAAAGTGTAAAGGTAGGGGTAATTTGGTAATTTTTATAAAATGTGACGTTAAAATGGTAAATTGGAAATAAAGTGATAAAGTAGGGACCTAATTGTAATTTTTAAAAATTAAAAGGTTAAAAGCGGAAACTTGAAGTAAAAAGGGGCATTTTGGTAATTAAAGAAGTTATTAAGGGATAAAAATGAAAAAATAAGTTTAAGTAAGGTTAAATATGTAAATAAAGAATAACTAAGGGTAAAATAGTAATTATGAATAATAAGGGATATAAATGGAATTAGTGTAAAAGAAGGGATATAAGTGGAATTAATGTAAAAGTGGGGACATAAATGGTATTAAGTGGAAAGTGAGGACAAGGATGTAATTAATGAAAAAGATCAGGGTAAAATTGGAAACTAAGGTAAAATATTAAGGGTAAAAATGTAATTAAGGAAATCAGAATTTGAATGGGAGAATTAAACCGTAATTTATGCATAATACATTTTAATGTATAATTTTGTGATTAATTGATGAGTTAATTGAGTAATTAAGTAGAAGATAATAAATAAGAAATAATAGTAAATAAAAAGTATAATTGTAAGTATAAGGTAATAAATAGTGAAAGTGAAATTAGTGGAATAGTGGATTCAATTAAAAAGGATTTAAATGTAATTAGTGTATAATAAGGTTTGTTGTTTGATTATATAATTGAATTGAAGAATTAATTGTCTAATATGATTAATGATTTAATAGAAAATAACAATGACAAATTAAAAGTGAAATTTATATCAATTGGTGACCTAATTGTAAATATAGTGAATTGAAGTAGTAAAATTGAAATATTGTAGTGCAATTAATAAGTAATGGAATAATAATTTTAAATTGACCTAAAGTAATTAGGCATGTGTATGTAAGTTAATTGGGTTTATAAAGTGACAAGAATTGTAAGTAATTGAGGGGTAAATTCGGAATTTAATTAAGTGAAAGTGATAAATGGTTAAGTGACAGTAAAATCATTAATTAAGACCCAAAAATGTACTATTGATAAGTGATCATCGAAAATTGAGGAATAGGATCAGTGAAAAATGATTAATGTGTAAAGGTATAGGGGAATGAAATGAAAATGTATTTAAAGAGTAAGTACGTGATTTAACAAATAATAATGTAATTGAAATGAAGTTAATTAGTAAATTAGTATAAAGAATGCGATCGTAAATAAAATGTAATCCCACAAATTAAATAGGTATTAGGTAGGAAATTTATGGATTGGTAACCACCACTGGGCCTTCTAATGCTCAACATGTAGTTGTTTGACTTCGTGTAGGTACGCGTTAGGTCGGGGCGGCATACCTCAGTTGGAGCGGAGTAAGCACCGAAGAAGGATTGCAATTATATTTTGTATATTTTGGTATTGTTGTATTGGCATGTATATAAGAATGGAATTAAATTTTATGATAGTTTATATGTATTTACGTATGTAAATGGTGTGATTTTATGTATGGATGTTTTAGACTATGAATGATATGGTTGTGACTGATTTATTATTGTGCCCTTGCCGAGGCTGCGGTTTTTCAATAGTGCAGGTTTGGGTAGTAGGAATTGTAAGCTATTATACTGCCTAAATTTTGACCAAATGGACAGTAAAATGAGACAGTTATGGGTTAATCGATAACTAAGTGATAAGTGAAAATTGTTAAACGAACTAAGTGTCTAAGTGAAATGAAATTGATAAGTGATATTGTAAAGTGAAATTATTGATAAGTGTAGAAGAAAAAAATAATTTACCCGTACTTGCATTAAGTCAGTGATCATAGGACGATCATGGTGTTCACTCGATATAGCTAAGTCGGCAGTATACGTATAGAAAGTATATGGGTGTTATAGTCAAAGCACCAGTTTCTTCTGGTAAACTACCATTACGGATCCTGAAGATTGTTTTGAAGAGAGATCTGAACTTTCATCCCAATCCGAACCCGATATAGGCACTAACTGTTGCAGCTCAAATAATGGATTTCTGATTAGTCATCCACTGGAATCGCTGGACCACCCGGACGAATCTATGATGGCTGTATAGCTTACCTTGTTAGAATGATGTATGAATGACATATACGATGCATGATCATGAACCGTGTAGCGTTTCACAACCACATGCAAGCAAGTAGAACCTTCCAACCTTTTAACTCTTGCACACGAGGTCAATTGGTCTCTCCCTAGGTGGGCTTATTCCATGTATCAACAAGGGACCCTATGAATGGGCACAATGTATGGCGAAAAGCTTGTAGCATAACATCACTCAGAATGCACATATGTATGCCATCATGTATTTGAACACTTCAATCAAATTAAGGTGAACCTACCGAGACATGAAAGCCTTTGATATAAAACGACTTAATTCGTTTGATTTTGTTCGATACATGATGGCCCACATCACAAGCATCATATTACGGTTCGTTTCACCTAGGGGAAGTATCTATTGCCATTACATGAGCTTTGGTCAGGGTGATGTTAATTTAGGGCTACCCAAACAAATTCCCTGCTAATGGGTTAGCTCATCACGAGCACAACGACTGATTAGGTCTCCATTTGATATACCAAGAGGTACTAGGCTTGGGCTGGTGATTATCCTTAATACTTCCCTACATTGAGTGAACATAGGATCGTGCTTCGGGAATGTAGTGGGGTAAGATAGGGGTCCAAACTAGCATAATTCTAAGGCTCTAAAATGATGCAATGCAATTTTAGGAGAGAGATGGAATTTTTGTTTTAAAAACTCAATTATACATTTTAACCAAGACACTTTCAAAGCAAAGTCACAAAGTCCCCAGCGAAGTTGCCACTATGACACTCACCGAACCATAAAGGCCCCCGAAGGCCGACATTTAGGGCTCGAGGGATTGGTTCGCGTCATTTGATCTTGGGTAACATGAGACATTTTTGAATCCCCACCCAATAGAACATTGTGGAAGTTCATCTAGGCTCATGAAACCTTTAGGCACCTTTGAGATATTTTGGAGTTGCCACCCAATTTACAAGAAATTAGGAAAGGTCGTCTAGCCTCTATGGTCTAAACAAGAGAGTAGTTCGGAACTCCGCTCTTATTTATGCCTTGATTAATTAAAAATGAGTTTTTAGATTAGAAAATTCCATCTCTCCTCTCACACAATTTATACAATTTATTAAAGGCGCATTTCAAGTATTAAGAAAGCGATAAATGAAAGTTGTAAAGAAAGTGGTAAATAAATTAGTAAACACGCAAAGTACATCAATACAAAATAGAAATTGGGACGAATACAATCCCCCAAATGAAAAGAAAAGCTAAATTAAATTGCCCCAAAAATAATTAATTATAAGGGCCCACAAGGTATATAAACATAAAGCTAAACAATCAAGCAAGATTAATCAAAAGATGTGACATGGATAAGTTGGGATATTTATTCGGTTTAGGAACATTGGTTCGTTCATGCTCACTATAAAAGGGATCGAAGAGGTGTTTCAGCGATTGGCTTCAAAACTGGGACGTATTGCTCCCATTTTGAGAAAATTTAACTCTTCGTTTTAATTCGTGGTATTTTTATATTCATTGGCTAAGATTAAGGACATTGGTCCTAATTTATTAATAAAATCCCAATTTAGTCATAAAAATATTTTTGTGATTTTTTAACTTACACGCGTACAAAATAAAACTATCTTATTTACAACAACAACATGAACAGGCAAGTAAAGGGTTGGTAGGGTCTCACCTAATTGGCATAGTCTCCTACGTGCCGTGACCCCTCCATTCTGTCACGATGACGCTCAACAGGCAAACGTCACATTTTACCCATACAACAAAAACAACAATAGAAAAATTAGTAATAATTTTGAAATCAACCAAATAAGCATGGAAATAAGGGGAACATAAATTACTATTAGCACAAAATTAGAAAGTAAAATGGGTTAAATTAGGCGCACCAATTTAATACGCAAACAATGCACATGCAAAGGGAATTAGAAATTAGTCGTGTAAAAATATAATAATAATGACAATAACAATGAAAAAATAATAATAACAGTGATAATAATAATAATAATAACAACAACAACAATAACAATAGTAGCACTAATAATAATAATAATAATAATAATAATAATAATAATAATATATGACGATAAAAAAATAATAGTAATAGCAATAGTAAATGACAATAATAAGAATATTAATAATAACAATAAGAACAACAGTAAATGACAACGAAAAATAAAATAAAATAAAATAAGTAAACAAAGTGGGTGAGGAATAAATAAACATGAAACAAAAATAATATTCAAACGTAAAAAACAATTACCACAAAAATCATACCAAGAAAGAGAATAAAATTGAAAAATCGAAATCTAACACATGTTCATACATGCAACAAAAAATAAAATAAAACAAATAAGATGAAATTAAATAATAATAATAAATCCAAGAATCTTTACCCTCAGATTTGATGATTTGGATGCAAGATGTCTCAATCTAGTTTTTCCTTTTCAAGATTTAAAAAACAAACTCAAAAAAGTTATAAAGTTTGAGCATTAATATAAAAAAAAAATTCAAGAACTCAAGAACTAAAAAAAAAATGATTTTTTTCATGTTTGATAAAAAAACCCAAGTTAAGAAAATTAATTTTCCTTCCTCAAGTTATTGCAATCTCACCAATCATTTCTATATCTAAGAAAAAATCAAGAAAGATGAAGAAATGAAATTTTTCTTCTCAAAAATGGGGTTTTTCTCTCAAGAAAACCCTCTCCAAATTCTCCCAAAAAATCCCCCTTTTTCTCTCTCCAAAACATTCTATTTAAACTAACTTTTCAAGAAAACTCTAGTTAAATTAGATAAATAATTTAAAAATAAAAAAACAATTAAAAAATGTATTAAAAACCGCAAAAATGGCAAAAGGCAAATTTTCGACGGAAAAGGGGGCTGACAGGCGCACACGGGGCATGTGCGCTGCGTGCCTGCGTGCACACCCGGGTCCGCAAGTCGCCAAAAAATATTTTTTTTAAAACCTTTTTTGACAAAGGACTATTGATTTTAACCTCCCTTTTTTTATTTTTAATTTTCAAAATATATATTTTATGTTTATTTTTTGAAAAACAGTTTTGAGAAAAAAACTATCACTTTCAACCTTTTTCTTTCCTGTGAACAGGCACTTAGTCTCACCATTGGGTAATCCTGATCTTGGACCGTTTTGGGACCCGATGTCTACAGTAACATTTTAAGTTGAGGGTGGAGTACCGGTTCATTAAATAAAACCAATTTTGTTTTAAAGTTTTTTTTCTGTCTTTTCATGTTTTTATAGTGTTTTTAAAATATTTGCTTGGTGTTTGGTGTGTTTGTGCAAAGTTTTTATCCAAAATATTGAGATTGTTGTTCTTGTTGATTTAATGCTAGTTTAAATTTTTTTGCATCTTAGTAGTTTTCAACTCTTAATGGTTTTGATTTTGGTTCTAGAAATTTGTATTGCATTAAATTTTAGGTTGAGTGGGAAGTAGTTTTTTTTGTATGTCTGTTTGCTAGAATGCATATAGACCGTGACTATACCCTGTAATTTTTAAATTTTGAGCACTTCAGATTTGTTTTGAAAAATTAAAAAGTGTAGTTACAATTAGGGGATTAGATGATAACTCACTAAGAGCACTAAAGCCCTTCTTATTACCCATTAAAGTGACCTCTTGATGAGACAGAACCCAGAAAATGATTTAGGCAGCCCTCTTAACACCCCTTTATACGGAACCTATAAGATCCTATAAATCTAGCCTATTTTATCATATCCATATCATTCTCATTCTGTCACATCCATTCATATCTATTATCTTAGGAAGTACTATTGCATTGTAAGATAGCCATTGAGAACCCTTCATCAAAGCATCGGTATAGGTTGAGCCGAGCTGATAAGATGGGTGCTCAAGATAGTGATGATGAAAAATAGGATGCATTTAATGATGATGCTGCCCAAGATCCAATAGATCATGGAGATGGAGATGCATCGAGAGCTACAACACATCTTCCAAGAGATCATGATGATGATGACCCACTACCAACACCACCTCCAACAAGTAGAGCTACAACACACACTTCAGGCTAGAGGGTGAGATACAGGCAAGACACTGCATTCTGCCCTCCAAATATGAGTCACTTTTCCCAGAATTTGGATGTACCATCTTCTTCTATGGCTCCTTTCCACTTACCTCTCTTGCGCTCAGACGATTTTGCACTCTAGATTTTACTATGAGAGATGATGTCTATATTTGATTTTATTACTTTTGAATTTCGAAATATCATGAACTCGTTAAGGATGGTGAAGATTAATTTTCCAAAGTGGGTTTGGGAGAGGTTGGATTGATTAGATAGATGATTGGTGGAGGTTAGCGCAACTATATTTTAGAATTACTAGTTGGTCACAGACATGGACCTTTCTGTGTATCGAGCTTTGGAGATATTGTTTGCTATTGAGAGTTAGATGGAATAGGTGTGGAAAGAATTGGTCATTGGAGCTGAGCCGTGAGTAGCATTTTTAAAAGCTCATCAATAACAGATTACTATGCAGCAGATTTGAGGATTTTGCACACCTATTTAGACTGCTTATCTACAGCACAGGAAACCTCAACTACCACAGTGATATCATCACTATGTTTCAGGATGTCAGAATAGTTTTTGCACTTTATTTTTGTAGTTATAGTGTAGTGGATATAGTAAAGAGGCATAGTAGTTTTTATCTGCACTGGTTATATTTTGAAATTTTATGGCTGAGCGGCTGACATTTGATAGGATAATTATATTTTAATTGATTGGCTATGATTGTCATAGGTTTAAAGTATTTCATTTTGCACATTCTTATTATATTTTGCACAAGTTGAGTTTTACATATCATGCACGGGTGTAAGGAAGGAATTTTGCACATATATTATTTTTGCACAGTGACTGTTGATTTTTTGCCATTTGAGATATTGCATTAATTTTTGATTTGCAATGAGCTAATTGCACAGCATTTGTGAAATCTTGATAAATATTTTTGTCTGCTTCATTTCCTTGCACTGAGGTCAGCATAACATTTTAAGTTGAGGGTGGAGTACCGGTTCAACAAATCAAACCAATTTTGTTTTAAAGTTTTTTTTGTGTCTTTTTGCGTTTTTAGAGTATTTTTAAAATATTTGGTTGTTTAGTGTGTGTTTGTGCAAAGTTTGTACCCTAAATATTGAGATAGTTGTTCTTGTTGATTTTTCGCCAGTTTAAATTTTTTATTTCATCTTAGTAGTTTTCAACTCTTAATGGTTTTCATATGAGGTCTAGAAATATGTATTTCATTCAATTTTAGGTCTAGTGGGAAGTAGTCTTTTTTATATGTCTGTTTGCTAGAATGCATATAGACTGCGACTACACCCTGCAATTTTTAAATTCTGAGCACTTCAGATTTGTTTTGAGAAATTGAAAAAAAAAGTTGCAATTAGGGGATTTGATGATAACTCACGAAGAGCACTAAAGCTCTTCTGATTACCCATTAAAGCGACCTTTTGATGAGATAGAACCTAGAAAATGATTTAGGCAGCCCTCATCACACCCCTTTATAAGGAACCTATAAGATCCTATACATCTAGCCTATTTTTTTCATATCTGTATCATTCTCATTCTATCACATCCATTCATATCTATTAGCTTAGGTGGGGTATTACTATATTTTTTGTATATACATCTCTTGTACATGTTACAATAAAATGACACTACTAATTTGCATTTACTTAAATACATATCATTGACAGAATTACAACCTTTAAACATTGAACTTTACAATCTCCTCTTGTGCTGGACTTTAAATTTGCAGAATATCCCAGTGATTTCTTCACCTGAACCTACATGGATAAATAGTCGTGCTAAGTTTACTAGCTTAGTGGGGAAAAGAACATGATATAGATGATCTCTCACAAAAGTTGTCAAAAATACAAGTACATTTAAACATGTAGCTATGTGTATAGAGTAAAGTATTATTATACATAGTTAAATAAGTGAACAACACAATCATACAGTTATACAAGATAAGAATTATATAATTATACAAATACTATTTCACGAGTCTATGCCTTTTTCATTATTAAACTTATTAGTTCAAATCAGCTCTTCATTTTCATTGTTCTTAGTCCTCCCATCAATATTCATTATGGTGTTAAACATATTATGAAATATGTTTTTCTCGATATGCATAACATCTAAATTATGACGTTTAAAATTAGACCTCTAATATGGGAAAAAGATAATTCATTTTTTCCAATTGAAGTTTTTACCAATATTTTGATTAACTGCCTCAACTTTCAAGTTTTTTAACTTTTAGTAAGCCCAATTCATCAATCTTTCCTCACCAACTCTATTAGGGGGAGGAGGTTTATGTACCACTCTATTCCTAATAATACTTTGTTTATTGCGCGTAAATGGGTGATCGGGGAGGAAGAAACATTTCATGGTTATCAAACCAAGATATTTTGCACCCATTAGGTAGATAAATAGCATCAGTGTCACACCCCAAAATAGCCCTGGTCGGATTGTGCATGCTAAGTCGGGATCGGAGGGGTATTTCAGTAATTTGGTACATGTGAAATTTGGATATTAAGGATTTTATGGCATTTATGTAATTAAGTAAGGGGAGAATACTAAAGTGAGTACAGTGCCATAGTCTGTAAGATTTTAGTGGAATTTGTGGTTCAATAAGGATTTGCCATGTGGGTGTGTTAGGTGAGCATTGAAAGAAGAAAAAGAAGCAAGGAAAGAGGAAGAGGGGAAACACAGATTGCATTTTTCCGTTCGTTCCCCTCTCACGTTCCTCTTTCTTCTTCTCTTCTCCCTTCTTTGCTTTTCCTTTCATTTTCCTTGGCTTGGAGTTGTATTTGGATTGGATTGTGCTTTGCTTTGAAGAGGTGAGTTGGGTTAAGGTTTTTACATTCTGCTCTTCTTCTTCTTCTTCTTTCTTCTGTTTTGGTTGAGTTAGGGTTTTGAAGAATAATTATGGGTTTTATTTGTGCAAGCTTTGGATTACAAGAAGGAACAAAGTAAAGGCAAGGAAAAGAGTGAGGTTTGATCTTGAAGTTGGAAGCTGATTTTGGATCATTCGTTATTTCCAGGTTTGGGAGCATTTGAATGCATGCAATGTTAGGAAGCTTCTGTGTTCTTCAATTTCAGCATGTCTCTGCCCTATTTCTCTCTAGGCTTATGATTGTGTTTGCGTGGTCTAATTTCTGGAAATTGATGTGTTCTGGAATGTGTACATGCATGATTAAGTGAGTAAATGTGTTAGTAATGCATGACAAGTATTGATTTGGAAGTTCTGAGTTTGTGTTTTGAATCTACTGTAACTTTTAGGGTTTATGTTCTTAAATGGATTAAATGTGTTTATGCATGATTTTGATTGTTTTAATTGATGGATTAAGCTGGTTTTATGTCAAATTGATGTTTGGAAGACCGAATGAAAGGTAAGATGAGTTTGGTGGTGTTTTGAATGAGATTGAAAATGAATTTATCGAGTTCTTGGAGTTCTGGGTAACTGGGAATGGAAAATCGCGTCTCTGTAGAATTTCCAGTTCCAGTTTGTTCTGTGAGAAGCGAGTCACGTCGCGTGACTTAGAGTCACGACGTGACTCATGTGAAGGGCAGCGTGACTCCCAGTTGCGAAGCGTGACTCTTCTCTCTGTGAGAGGAAAGTCACGTCTCGTGACTTAGGGTCACGACGTGACCCTTGTGATTGGCAAAGCGTGAAGCGTGACTCCAGTTGCGAAGCGTGACTCTTCTCTCTGTGAGAGGAAAGTCACGTCTCGTGACTTAGAGTCACGGCGTGACTCTGGTAAGGGCGATGCGTGACTCCTCTCTCTATGAGAGGGAAGTCACGTCACGTGACATAGAGTCACGGCGTGACTCTTGTGAGGCCAGGCGTGACATAGAGTCACGTCCCGTGACTCTCTAGCAGGTCACGAGATGTGACACTAGGTCACGCCGTGACCCTCCTGTGAGGTCAGTCACAAGTCGTGACACGACTTGTGACCGACTCCTCTTCAGCTCCTTTTTCCGATTTTGCCCAGTTTTAAACCAAAATGGATTTCCTATTTCTTCTGTATGGGTCTTTACTTCTGTATAATTTATGTCAGACTGTTATACGCTCCTGTATGGCTTTTCTGTTTTACTTTGTTTCCCCACATGACTAGTTTTCTTGAAATGACTTTCAAATGCTTTTATAGCTCTTTCCTCTATCGAGTGCTATTTTATTTTGCTCATCGGATTGGTTAGCCTATTTCAGTTATGATTAGCGATATGTTATGCATATCTTTGATTGAATTCTGCTCTGAGAGTAATTTGTCATGCTTAGAAATATATAGTATCATTTCATGATTCAGATTATGCGTTTTTGGATTATTGGCATGATATGATTCCACGTGTATTCCAGATATGCTTTAGTAACTTGAGTAGTGCTAAAATGCAATTGATTGACCTATTGCATACTCCAGAATATGACTTGTATGAGCTTTGATTGATATTATGCTTTAGCCTTTGAACTCATTGTATTATGTTAAATGTAATTGGGACTATGCATGGTTTATGCTTAGTATTCTCACCTAAACGCATGTTTAGGATTATGTTTTGATAATCATTGGCATGGTAGTGCTTTTATACCTGATTCTTGGCATGTTTTAGAATATTGTTTAATGTTAAAATGTATGGACTGTAATATGTTTTGCAATGCGAATTGCATGATGTACGACCGACCTTATGAGCATATTTATATGTCTATTGTACTCTGATTTATGCATGATGTATATATATATATATATATATTTATGCGTTGTGCGATTCGGAATGTGTATTATTTTATGCATGACCTGCGAGAGTCAGTCTAGTGGATAGTTAGGCATGCCTAATAGAGTCTTTCAGTAGCTGCAGTGCCCTTTGAACGTATTGGACCCTGATCAGGTCCCCCGTATGGTTCCTCGCGAACCCCCCCTCAGTACGGATCTTCGTGATCCTTTTTAATGTATTTGGATCGGGTTAAGATCCCCCATCAGTAAAATGCTTTTGTGATAAATAAAATGGTTTTCGACTTGTACCCGTAAGGTACTAATCAGTTCAGTACACTCGTTATCCACTATTGTGAGTCAGCAGGTGCTTTACTGGTTTGTATTACTTTGAAATAACTATATGAATGTGATATCCGTTTGATTATGATAAAGATCTCTGGAATCAGTTTATATGTATATGAATGTGACTATGGGTTTCAGAATGTATGTCTGTTTTAAATAAGCATGACTTTATATTTAACATGATTGTCCGTACTCGTCATGTGATTTGTTATAAGTTTCTGAATGCTTTGATTATGATGCGACAAGAGAATTTATGTATGTGACTTAAACATGTTTTGTTAATATATTAGCTTGTGAACCGAAGCAGCTGTGATGGTAAGTATGTGATGATTACTGTACTCTCTGCATGATGATGATATGAATGTAATACTAAGTGGTTATGCCTTCAGTCTCTGTTATCAGAATGTTTTTGCATGATGCTTAATATATATTAGAGTTGCGCAGCGGTATTGTGATGCTCTAAATGTTATCCTTGGATATTTGACTAGTGTGTATGCTTAACATGATTATTAGGTTGTCAGTTCAGGCGTGGGTACTTAGTGATATTTATTGCATGTGTAAAGCTCTTGTGACTCCGCATGGTAAGATGCTATCATTTGATACCCATGTAGGTTTATGCATGAGTTATAGTATGTAGTTCGGCATGATGATATTTGTATCGTATATTGTATTATGTCTGTTTTGGTATATCCTGGACATGGGTTTATGGTCTGTTTGTGAGTTATCGATTGAATGCCTTTATTGTGCAGCCTGATTATTGATATGCTATGAATATCCGCATTTGAATGTGTTGTGCCTTGACGACCATTGTGAATGGCCGTCCATATTCTTGTGTGTTCTCCCCACTAAGCGTTATCGCTTAGCACGGATTTCCTTTCCGTGCAGGTGGCAGGTTGGGTTCTGATCGAGTCGCGCTTCTGCAAGGTCGGCCACGTAGGAGTTAGAAGTTCTGTATTTTGTTCAGCTTCTGTATTTCAGCTTTTGTAATTCTGTAGTATTGTTTATGTAATTATTATATTTCGTTCTTGAGTTTTCTTTTGGGAATGTAATAGTTAGTATGTCTTTATGTTTAGATATTCAGTTATTCCTTTGTTTTAGTATCTCGATTATGTTTCCGTTGAATGGCCATATGTATGCTTCTGTGTATGCGTCAGCTTAGAGTCTGTGTGTGCATAAGTGATTGCATGTTCAGTCTGTACCGCAAGGTAAGTCAAGGTAAGTTTTTAATTAATCCGTATTTCTGTATGCATGTTATGTAGGAAAGTATGCTTCCGCATTGTGCATGTGTATATCTGTATATGTGAGCGTCGTGTAGCGCGTCCGTCGGCGTCCTTCCAACGGGGATGGCAATGGGGGTGTTACAGTTAGTGGTATCAGAGCCCAGGTTTGATGGTTCTGGGTATGTTGTTTGTTTTGTGTTGAGTCTTTACATGAGAGTCGGTTTTGTGTCGTGGCCTAATGCAGATGCGTCTTGTTTTGTGTCATGTCTAGATGGAGTCTGATCCTAGTGAGAATGTGGGCGAGACTACAGAAAGTGTGAATCGAGTTAGTGCTGATCAGGATGTTTCAGAGCATCTTCCAGTTGAAGATTCTGGTCGGGTTTCTGAGGATAGGGCTCTTGTACAAGGGTTGATTCGGATTTTGGATAGATTGACTGCTTCTCGTGTTTCTCAAGATTTTGTTCAGCATGTTCCTCAGAAGAGAAAAGGATCGGTTAGTGAAGTGTCAGCAGGGAAGAGGGTTCGAGAACCTTCAGCATGTCAACAATTTCAGAAGCAACATGGGAATAAGTGTAAGAAGTGGGTACCGTCAGTATGTCAGCACTGTCAGAAGCGACATCGTGGTCCATGTCGGAAGCTTTCAGGTGCTTGTTTCAGGTGTGGCAGTATGGAACACCGGATTGCAGATTGTCCTAAGAAGAGGAATGAGAGTCTAGCTGGGCAAGCTAGAAAGGATGTGGAGGATTTGCTCAGATCTTCTCGAGTGTCTTCAGAGTTTGTAGCATCTAGCAAGGATTCGAAGGAGACCGCAGGTTCTTCTGGTAAGTTACTTTGTAAGCTTTTGTCTAAGTAAGTTTTGTTTGTTTGGGTTGTGTGGATGTAAGTGTTTCGCTGTGAATTTCGAGGACGAAATTCTTTTAGGAGGGAAGAGTTGTCACACCCCAAAATAGCCCTGGTCGGATTGTGCATGCTAAGTCGGGATCGGAGGGGTATTTCAGTAATTTGGTACATGTGAAATTTGGATATTAAGGATTTTATGGCATTTATGTAATTAAGTAAGGGGAGAATACTAAAGTGAGTACAGTGCCATAGTCTGTAAGAT
Organism: Excoecaria cochinchinensis; assembly: GCA_947683425.1. Lineage (NCBI taxonomy): Eukaryota > Viridiplantae > Streptophyta > Magnoliopsida > Malpighiales > Euphorbiaceae > Excoecaria > Excoecaria cochinchinensis. The sequence continues at coordinate 19,585,914 of CANTUQ010000119.1, forward strand.
TTTAGTGGAATTTGTGGTTCAATAAGGATTTGCCATGTGGGTGTGTTAGGTGAGCATTGAAAGAAGAAAAAGAAGCAAGGAAAGAGGAAGAGGGGAAACACAGATTGCATTTTTCCGTTCGTTCCCCTCTCACGTTCCTCTTTCTTCTTCTCTTCTCCCTTCTTTGCTTTTCCTTTCATTTTCCTTGGCTTGGAGTTGTATTTGGATTGGATTGTGCTTTGCTTTGAAGAGGTGAGTTGGGTTAAGGTTTTTACATTCTGCTCTTCTTCTTCTTCTTCTTTCTTCTGTTTTGGTTGAGTTAGGGTTTTGAAGAATAATTATGGGTTTTATTTGTGCAAGCTTTGGATTACAAGAAGGAACAAAGTAAAGGCAAGGAAAAGAGTGAGGTTTGATCTTGAAGTTGGAAGCTGATTTTGGATCGTTCGTTATTTCCAGGTTTGGGAGCATTTGAATGCATGCAATGTTAGGAAGCTTCTGTGTTCTTCAATTTCAGCATGTCTCTGCCCTATTTCTCTCTAGGCTTATGATTGTGTTTGCGTGGTCTAATTTCTGGAAATTGATGTGTTCTGGAATGTGTACATGCATGATTAAGTGAGTAAATGTGTTAGTAATGCATGACAAGTATTGATTTGGAAGTTCTGAGTTTGTGTTTTGAATCTACTGTAACTTTTAGGGTTTATGTTCTTAAATGGATTAAATGTGTTTATGCATGATTTTGATTGTTTTAATTGATGGATTAAGCTGGTTTTATGTCAAATTGATGTTTGGAAGACCGAATGAAAGGTAAGATGAGTTTGGTGGTGTTTTGAATGAGATTGAAAATGAATTTATCGAGTTCTTGGAGTTCTGGGTAACTGGGAATGGAAAATCGCGTCTCTGTAGAATTTCCAGTTCCAGTTTGTTCTGTGAGAAGCGAGTCACGTCGCGTGACTTAGAGTCACGACGTGACTCATGTGAAGGGCAGCGTGACTCCCAGTTGCGAAGCGTGACTCTTCTCTCTGTGAGAGGAAAGTCACGTCTCGTGACTTAGGGTCACGACGTGACCCTTGTGATTGGCAAAGCGTGAAGCGTGACTCCAGTTGCGAAGCGTGACTCTTCTCTCTGTGAGAGGAAAGTCACGTCTCGTGACTTAGAGTCACGGCGTGACTCTGGTAAGGGCGATGCGTGACTCCTCTCTCTATGAGAGGGAAGTCACGTCACGTGACATAGAGTCACGGCGTGACTCTTGTGAGGCCAGGCGTGACATAGAGTCACGTCCCGTGACTCTCTAGCAGGTCACGAGATGTGACACTAGGTCACGCCGTGACCCTCCTGTGAGGTCAGTCACAAGTCGTGACACGACTTGTGACCGACTCCTCTTCAGCTCCTTTTTCCGATTTTGCCCAGTTTTAAACCAAAATGGATTTCTTATTTCTTCTGTATGGGTCTTTACTTCTGTATAATTTATGTCAGACTGTTATACGCTCCTGTATGGCTTTTCTGTTTTACTTTGTTTCCCCACATGACTAGTTTTCTTGAAATGACTTTCAAATGCTTTTATAGCTCTTTCCTCTATCGAGTGCTATTTTATTTTGCTCATCGGATTGGTTAGCCTATTTCAGTTATGATTAGCGATATGTTATGCATATCTTTGATTGAATTCTGCTCTGAGAGTAATTTGTCATGCTTAGAAATATATAGTATCATTTCATGATTCAGATTATGCGTTTTTGGATTATTGGCATGATATGATTCCACGTGTATTCCAGATATGCTTTAGTAACTTGAGTAGTGCTAAAATGCAATTGATTGACCTATTGCATACTCCAGAATATGACTTGTATGAGCTTTGATTGATATTATGCTTTAGCCTTTGAACTCATTGTATTATGTTAAATGTAATTGGGACTATGCATGGTTTATGCTTAGTATTCTCACCTAAACGCATGTTTAGGATTATGTTTTGATAATCATTGGCATGGTAGTGCTTTTATACCTGATTCTTGGCATGTTTTAGAATATTGTTTAATGTTAAAATGTATGGACTGTAATATGTTTTGCAATGCGAATTGCATGATGTACGACCGACCTTATGAGCATATTTATATGTCTATTGTACTCTGATTTATGCATGATGTATATATATATATATATATATTTATGCGTTGTGCGATTCGGAATGTGTATTATTTTATGCATGACCTGCGAGAGTCAGTCTAGTGGATAGTTAGGCATGCCTAATAGAGTCTTTCAGTAGCTGCAGTGCCCTTTGAACGTATTGGACCCTGATCAGGTCCCCCGTATGGTTCCTCGCGAACCCCCCCTCAGTACGGATCTTCGTGATCCTTTTTAATGTATTTGGATCGGGTTAAGATCCCCCATCAGTAAAATGCTTTTGTGATAAATAAAATGGTTTTCGACTTGTACCCGTAAGGTACTAATCAGTTCAGTACACTCGTTATCCACTATTGTGAGTCAGCAGGTGCTTTACTGGTTTGTATTACTTTGAAATAACTATATGAATGTGATATCCGTTTGATTATGATAAAGATCTCTGGAATCAGTTTATATGTATATGAATGTGACTATGGGTTTCAGAATGTATGTCTGTTTTAAATAAGCATGACTTTATATTTAACATGATTGTCCGTACTCGTCATGTGATTTGTTATAAGTTTCTGAATGCTTTGATTATGATGCGACTAGAGAATTTATGTATGTGACTTAAACATGTTTTGTTAATATATTAGCTTGTGAACCGAAGCAGCTGTGATGGTAAGTATGTGATGATTACTGTACTCTCTGCATGATGATGATATGAATGTAATACTAAGTGGTTATGCCTTTAGTCTCTGTTATCAGAATGTTTTTGCATGATGCTTAATATATATTAGAGTTGCGCAGCGGTATTGTGATGCTCTAAATGTTATCCTTGGATATTTGACTAGTGTGTATGCTTAACATGATTATTAGGTTGTCAGTTCAGGCGTGGGTACTTAGTGATATTTATTGCATGTGTAAAGCTCTTGTGACTCCGCATGGTAAGATGCTATCATTTGATACCCATGTAGGTTTATGCATGAGTTATAGTATGTAGTTCGGCATGATGATATTTGTATCGTATATTGTATTATGTCTGTTTTGGTATATCCTGGACATGGGTTTATGGTCTGTTTGTGAGTTATCGATTGAATGCCTTTATTGTGCAGCCTGATTATTGATATGCTATGAATATCCGCATTTGCCATTTGAATGTGTTGTGCCTTGACGACCATTGTGAATGGCCGTCCATATTCTTGTGTGTTCTCCCCACTAAGCGTTATCGCTTAGCACGGATTTCCTTTCCGTGCAGGTGGCAGGTTGGGTTCTGATCGAGTCGCGCTTCTGCAAGGTCGGCCACGTAGGAGTTAGAAGTTCTGTATTTTGTTCAGCTTCTGTATTTCAGCTTTTGTAATTCTGTAGTATTGTTTATGTAATTATTATATTTCGTTCTTGAGTTTTCTTTTGGGAATGTAATAGTTAGTATGTCTTTATGTTTAGATATTCAGTTATTCCTTTGTTTTAGTATCTCGATTATGTTTCCGTTGAATGGCCATATGTATGCTTCTGTGTATGCGTCAGCTTAGAGTCTGTGTGTGCATAAGTGATTGCATGTTCAGTCTGTACCGCAAGGTAAGTCAAGGTAAGTTTTTAATTAATCCGTATTTCTGTATGCATGTTATGTAGGAAAGTATGCTTCCGCATTGTGCATGTGTATATCTGTATATGTGAGCGTCGTGTAGCGCGTCCGTCGGCGTCCTTCCAACGGGGATGGCGATGGGGGTGTTACAATCAGAATCATTGCCATAGTACAGATAAGCAAATTTACTAGCCGTGCTCCATTCGAAAAACATAAAATATGCAGGAAAATCACTAACTATCTATAACAAAGCTGCTCGCATCATAAAATTCTGCTTGAGGGATACATCATAGGTTTGCACACCAAATTCCCATAAATGTTGTAATTCATAAATCAATGGTTGTAAGAAAAAATTGATTCTTTGCTTTGGATTCTTGGGTCCTGGCATAACAATCGTCAAGAACATGTATGCCTCATTCACACACATCTATGGTGGCAAATTATAAGGAGTTATTATTATTTTCCATAACGAATATTGTTATCTCGATTGACCAAAATGTTTGAAATCGTCTATGCACAATCCCAACCTAACATTCTAACATTCAATAACAAACTCAGAATGGATGTCATTGAAGTGTTTCCATGCAAGTGCATCAGATGGATGGCTCATTATCCCATATGTCTGCTCATGTTCATAATGCCATCTCGTATGACATGCAGTCACTCCGAAAGCATATAATCGCTAAAGCCTCAGAGTTAGAGGAAAATAATACATACGCTTCCAGGGTACTAATTTTTGCTTACTTATGTAATTTCTAGATTTGAACCTAGGCTGACTACAAAATTTTCACTCAAGTAAGTCCACATCTTCTCCCCAAAACAACACACATCTCAATCTGCAACAGTTAATATTTTCAATTGGCAAACCCAGGCCTCGAATAAGCTTCTTCATATTGTAAAAATTATCGAACATTTTATGATCAAGTGGAAATGATTCATTACACAAAGCTAGAATTTTATCCGAACTTCGATAAATAATGTGACCTTCAGATTTAATGTTGAAGATTCAAGTAACTAAAGATAATTAAGTCATATTCTCATAACCTAGCCATAATTCTTGATCGGGTGAATTTAATAAGTCAAAGAATTTTTATGCATCCAAGTTTGGATCTTTTTCAACATTTATGTATATTTGTATGAAATGATTGGCAGACAACATCACAAATCATTTTGGTGTAAGAATTTTTAGTTCCATAACATTCAATTATATTAAACCCAGGCTCCCCAGTTTTAAATTCATCTACATTTACTGACGAATTGACTTCATATACCCTAGAAGAGCTACATATTCATGGCTCCCCATGTGTTGTCCATTAAAAATAATTTGGTTCAAAGCCCTTTCTCAGTATATGGAGTTACACTTCATTAGTACGAAGAAAATAATTATGTATGCACTTTTTACATGTACATCTGAGTTTAGGACCATCCATGAATGTAGGTTGAGAACATGCAAATTGAATAAAACTTTGAACTCTTTCGACAAACTCAACATTAATGAAACCAACTTGTGTTAATATTCTATACATCCAAGATTTATCATTATTACTCATTATTGTAAAATTCTTACTAGTGAGGGATTGGGAAAGCATAATTAAGAATTAATAAATAGCGAGGGATTGTCTAAATCCGAAATAAGATGGAAGGTTCATATTCATATATAACTTAACGAAAATGCAATAAAAGATAAGACGTTCCATCTATATTATTGCTCGGGGATCCTACGCTTTGTTGAATATTACTGCTTAACCCTTTTGATAAAACCTTAACTGTGACGTGTATCGAACCCCAGGGGCCCTGAAAACCTGCTTTTAGGGTATTCAGGAGAGGTTCATAAGACTTGTAAGGATTATGAGGGTGTCTATTTTTTGCAACAAGAGGTGTTTTGTAGTCGCCACCCAATAAAACATTGGGAAAGTTTATCTAGCCTCACTGAGCCTAAGATAGTGCGCATATGTCTATTTTGGTCAACGAGAGATATCTTGGAATTCTCATTTCAATAAAACATTGGAAATGGTTCATTTAATCCCAAGAAGCCTAAGATGGTGCATATTAGTCTATATTGGGTGACAAGAGATATTTTTGAATCCCTATTGATTGAACATCGGAAATGATTCATCTAATCTCGTGAAGCCTAAGACATTGCATGGTAGTCTATTTAGGGCAACAGGAGATATTTTGGATTTCATTTGCTAATAAAAAATTGGAAAGGTTCATCTAACCTCGTAAAGCCTAAGACCAGAGAGAGTTTTGGACTCCACTTTTATTCATACCTTGGTTAAAGTTAAAATTAAGTTGTGCAATTAAGATTTCATCCATTTTCTCATACAGTTTAATGTAAGTAATTAAAGTGCATATCAATCACATAATGGAAAGCAATAAATAAAAGCGAGATTAAAATAAAGTAAATAAAAATACCATAAATTAAAACAAAACTAGGGATAAAATACAACCCCCCAATGAAAATAAGCAAAAAAAAAAGTTAGGTTGGAGGATATTGGTCCTCACATTCATGCTTCAGAAAATGGCATCAATAATGACAATTTATTTGGATAAGAAAATAAGGACTTTGTTACCATTTTTATTTAAAGAAAACCTAGTTTATTTATATAAATCATTTGCCTTTTTTTATATCAGCGAGCTCATAAATAATATTTACAACAAATAAAGATTAAGAGAAATAAACGAGAGAGAACAAGGTAGAAGAAATGAACCGTATTGACGTTTCCACATCATTCTACTTAGTTCCCTTTATCCAGCACCTAATGCTCAATAAAAAAAAAAGAAGTCAAAAAGAACGAATAACTTGTTAGCAGAATAACAAAATTGAATAATAATAAAAAGAACTAACAAAAATGGTTGAAATAACAAGAAAGGAGTAAAATGAATTACCTTAAGAAAATGGATAGAAAATGATATTTAAAAGAAAGAACAAAGGAAACAACAAAGAAAGGAAGAAAAGAAGGCTAGGGATGGCCAGACCGCATGAGGACTAGGTGTCCCTGGGGTGACCGATGGGCAGAAGGGGTTCCCTGCTACGGCCCGTTGCTCACTTGACCGACAGCCGTCGATAAGGCCTTTAGGCCGTCAGTCAGCTACAGACCTCAAAAAATGAGAAAAAACAAACAGAATCCAATATTTTCACTTTTAATTCATTTTTCATGCAATAAGATGTCAATAAAATAGATAAAATGATAAAATGGACAAACCCATAATGTTTACCCTAAGAATGTAGAAGTCGCTTGAAATTTCCTTGATTTTTGCAAGGATCGGCTGACCAATAAAAATGTTTCAGGAAAATTTCTTTAATAAAATTGCTTCTTTTGAATTATTTAAAATTTTAAGAAAATAAACTAAGAGAAAAGAATTTATTTCCTTTTCTTGATTTCAATTTTGTCCATTTTCGACGATTTCGAATATGAGAAGGAATAGGTCGAGAAAAGATAAGCGTTTTTACTTTTTCTAGGTTTCTTGATTCGTTTCAAAGAGCTTTTGAAATAAAAGTTGGAATGAAAAGTTTTTTCTTTTGAAAAGTGTTTAACCTCAAAATTGCCAACCCCAAACCTTGATCCTCAGCCTAGTATTTATAAGCTAACTGAAGATAGAATAAAAAATTCAAATTTTTTTACAATTAAAATTAAAAATTCTAATCTTTTGAAAATTTAAATTAAAAATTCAAATCTTTTTAAAGTTCAAAAAATCTTTAAAGATAGATATCAAATCTATTCGAATTCAAATTAGATTTTGGAAGATAAAATCAAATATTTTTGGATTCAAATTAGATTTTAGGATAAAAACTCAAATATTTTTGAATCCAAATTAGATTTGGAGATAAAACCAAATCTTTTTGAATTTAAATAAGATTTTATAAGATAAAATCAAATCTTGGATATTTATTTTAAAGTTAAACAATAAGAAAAATTAAATTTTATCCATAAATGCACCGCCAGGACCTGACCAACGGACGTGCCTCGACCTGCCGATGGGCGTTGGTCAAAGGGTTATGCTAGTCATTTGAGAGGCAGTTAGCTACTTGCCCAAGGGGCAAGATTCCCTCAGATGAGGGAGCAGCGAGCACACACTCATGCAAGCAATGGGGGTCGCTCTCGCAAGCGACAGGCGTCGCTCGCCTATCGAGCGATGGGCACCCAGTCGCTCTAAACAACGGGTGCCGCTTGCTTGCATGGGCGATGAGACCTATGCGTATAGTTAATGGCTTTCACTCAAACATGAACGACAGGCACCACCCTTCGATCAACCCAAAAAAAAGAAATTTTAATTTTTTTAAACTAAAAAGGCTCTTTTTTCGGCAAAAAAGGATTTTTTATCACGAATATCCTTAAAGTTTGTGAATTCCAAGGGCAACATCTTACAACTTCACTCCTCATACCGTGGAACAGGTACCAGTATCTTTATCGTGTAACTCTAATCTTTGCTACCTCTAATTTTGGAGAAACTAGTGCACTAGTGTCTAGATGAGCCAAAATTCAGAGAAGACGGAAAGAAGCGCGTACCTGAGGTAGTCCTTACCTTTTCATTGTGTTAAAGATCGTGGCTTGTCACTGCTTAGCTGCTGCATGTTTTACTATGACCCATTTGACATACTGCAATCATTTTGCTGACTACTTCCCGGTCGGCACGACATATGCTTGCTAACCACAATTCGATTTGCATGGCATATGATCACTGCCATTGAGTTGTAGCGTACTCTACTACCACTCGTTTAACATACTGCATTTATCTTGCTAATATTTTTTGGGTTGGAAAAATTTTCAAAGAAGTTAAGTGTTTTAGAAAATCAATAAGCAAAGGTTTTCTTTTCATTTTGAATTTTTTCCTTTTAAAAAATTTCGAAAAAGAACTAGGAAGAACTTGAGAAAGAAAACTCAATTTTCTTCACTTGATCTATATTTCTAAAGATGATTTTCCTCTGCCTCACATCGATGTTCTAGTGGACAGTGCAGTAGCTTGTATGATGTACATCTTCATGGATGGATATATTAGGTATAATCAGATCCTCAATAGGATAGCTGAATGGATTAAGACAACCTTCATCACCGAATTGGGCACATTCGCCTATAGGGTATTGTTGTTTGGCTTGAAGAATGCAGGCCCAACCTATCAATGGATGGCTACTAGGATCCTCAATGACTTGATCCATAAAGAGGTGGAAGTATTTGTCAACGACATGATGATCAAGTTGACTACCAGAGAAGGTCATTTCGAGGCTCTAGATAAGTTCTTTCAAAGGATCGACAAGTACAATTTGCAGTGGAACCTGTAACAACCCGATTTGGACCCTAGTAGGATTTACAGTGTTAAGTGCATAGCAAGAGTATAAAAGTATTAGTATATACAGGGAATAATGGATTTAGAGGATGTAGTTGCAAGAGAAAATAAGTCTGAAGAGGAAAGTATTGATATGAGGGACTATAGTGTAATTTGGCCTAAGAAGTTAGTGAGAGTGAACTGAATCCGTGTTCTGTCGTGAGCACGATAATGGTCGTGGGTGCGACAGAACACAGTTGGGGAATTCAGCAAGAGTTGACAAGTGGCTGCTTGGGTGTTTGACACCTGGCTTGAGACAAGATATTAATAGAGTGAATTAAGTGTGAGTGGGTGGCGTTTAATGAGTTTGTTGGCTGGCTTTCTTTTCTTTTCCTTCTCTTTTGTTCCCTGTTTCCTACTTTTTCTTCTTTGTTCTTCTTCCCTTTGGATTGGTCTTCTTCTGCTTCTTCTGCTTTTTCTTCTTTTCATCTCAAGTTGTTAACATGGATTGGTTTAAAGAGATTTTGGTTAGAGTCTTTTGAAGAGGTAAGTGTGATGGATTTTCGGATTTCAGTTGGTCTCCTTTTGTTTTTTTTTTGTTTTGATATAATGTGATATGAGGGTTGATTCAAGTGTTGTTTTGGATAGTTTTTATGTGAAAACCTATTGGCAAGAGGAAAGACAAGGGCAAGGAGAAGATTTGACCCAAGGAAGAGAAAAGATCAAGCTACTCTAGAGGTTAGGATCGTGTGTTTTTTGATAGATACATTTTATTAAGCTGTTATTATACTTGATTGTTTGCTAAATGCATGTTATATCACTAAGGATTAGAAAGTTTTGATCTAGTTCTTAGTGTAAAATGAGTATGTGTTCATTTTGATTTCTTATAGTGTTCTTTGTAAGAAAAAGTATTAATGATATTTAAGAGGTTTCTTGCACAAGAACATTTTGTTGAAGACCATTTGGGCTGAGTTTTTGCGTATAATGTCATAGGAAGACATGTGGGTGATATTGGGCTCTTGTGGATTCATTTGAGCATGAGAGTTGTATGTGTTTGAAAGTCTTAGCACAAAATTAGGGTTCTATTGCGAGCGTTAAAGAATGCTCCGAGGTCAAGTGTTCGCCTTGCCGAGCCTAATCGCGAGCACGAGCCTCGTCACGGGCACAACAGAAGCCAATCAGGAATTCTACTGCGAGTGCGACACTACCGCGAGTGTGAGAGTAAGAGATTTTTTGCTCTGTTGCAGGCGCGACACATGTCGTGAGCGTGACACTATCTAGGATTTTGAATGTAAGGTTATTTGTCAAGCCTGAAGAGTCATAGTAGTGGATAGATAAGCATGCTTATAAAGGCTTAGAGTGCAGCTGCTAGAGTGGCACAATTTGCGCCTATATGTTGAATACCCTTTGTATTCATATTTGAGTTTGGTTTCTACATGTTAATACTGAGTTTCAGTATTTAGACTACTCGTATCCACCATTAATGGATTTCAGGCTAAAGAAGGTTCAGTAGTGTATATGAGATGTAGTGAAAGCTATTATGCATTTTTGCTCTTTTATGAGATGCAAGTTTTATGTTATATGTATCCACACTTATATATATGCTAGAGATAGTGAATTATTCCTGTACATGTTGATGGCATGAATATGATATGGTTATGAAACTTGTTAGTATACTGATATGCAATGTGTGTTATTTTGGTGACTTTGTTAGAAGTCCTTTGTTCTATTTCCCGAAGCCAGAAGTCACACTTGCTAAGCTTTGCAAACAACTGATGCTCTCTTAACACTTGCAAAACAAACCGGAGATGGTCCTCATGCTCACTCTCATCCTTCTAGAAAACAAAAATATCATTTATGAACACCACCACAAATCGGTCAAGATATGGCCTAGACACTCGGTTCATCAAATCCATGAAAGCCTCCGGTCCATTGGTGAAACCAAACGGCATCACAAGAAACTCATAATGGCCATGCCGAGTTCAAATTGCAGTCTTAACCACATCTGCATCCTGAACTCGAAGCTAGTAATAACCCGACCAAAGATCAATCTTCGAACAGACTCCCGCACCTCTAAGCAAATCAAACAAATCCTCGACTCTACGCAAGGGGTACTTATTCTTCACTGTGACCTTACTAATTTTCCTATAGTCGATACACATCCTCAAAGAGCCATCTTTCTTCTCAATAAACAAAACCGGGGCTCCACATGGAGATATGCTGGGTCGAATAATCCCCTTATCCAATAACTCTTATAGCTAAGTTTTGAGTTCTCTCAACTCTACAGGAGCAATCCGATAAGATGCTTTCGAAATGGGCGAAGTTCCCAGCATAATCGCTATGGACAACTCCACTTCTCTCTAGGGAGGTAAACCAGGTAATTCACTGGGAAACACATCACTAAACTCCCTAACAATGGGGATACGATCAATCTCTACCTGATCACGCTTTGAATCCAAAACAACCGCTAAGAATGCCTCACAACCCTTTCTCATAAATCTCTTAGCTTGCATGGCGGATATCACATTACTCAAAGAACTCGAACCCAAACCCTTGACAACAACAAAAAACTGATCTCTATCTTGCAGTACAACTAACTTCCTATGACATTCCACAATAGCCCGATGCTTACTAAGCCAATCCATACCAAAAATCAAATTGAACTCTCTAAAAGGCAACTCAATTAAGTCTGCAGGGAACTCAACTCCTTGGATCACGAGAGGACAATTCCTATGCACCTTACTTACATTGACACTATGCCCTAAAGGACTGGTCACACAAATCTCATAGTCTAACAAATCTACATCATGCAACTTATCACCTAACTTATCCGTGCACAAATATGAGTGTGTGGAGCCAGGATCAATTAGAGCATATAATTCAGTGTGAAAGAGTAGGAACTTACCACCAATCACATCAGGGGCATTGTCACACCCCATAAGTGGCTTAATTGGAATTAGCAATTTTAATTGGACAATTTAGGGCAATTGGGTATTTTACAAGAGGAATGAGGATTATATTGCAAGGAATTAAAAGTATTATTTACTGATTTTATTTTAGTGAGTAAAAAGAATTTGTTAAGGACCTGTGAGAAGATTGTGAGGAGCTGTTTGTAATTGGGATTAAGAGAACCGTGCATGTGTGCCAAGTAGAGATGCGAGTGTGTGCATGTGGGTGAGAGAAAAGAGATGTCTGAGAATTTTAGCTTCCAGGAAACGAAAAGTTCTCTCTCTTGCTCTCTCTCTCTCACGTTAACCACTCCATTTCTCTTCTTTCTCTGTTCTTTCTTTCCCATTTGCATGTGTGTTCATCTGTTATGAGCTAGGGTTTTGAGCATTGAAAAGTTTCCAGAGGTATGTGGCAGAAGTTTTCTTGGTTTTTATGGTTGAATCTCCTTCTTCTTCTCCTTTGGGTTTATAGAGATTCTGTTCTTGGGTTAATGATTATGGTTTTATCTGTTTGCAAGCATCTGAAGATAAGAGGATAGAGAAGGGAAAAGGGAAGATTGTGGATTAAAAAGTGCAGTGGATATTTTTGGACTTCATCATCAGGTTTGGGAGTGTCTGTTCTTTCTCAATCTTGGATCCTGCTTGCTGTATATTGTCAATGTTGGCTATGCGTGTTGTTTAGTAAAATGCATGAGAAATATATTATGTATACATGATTTCTATGGAAAAGAATAACGTTGTGTATGTCAGTGAGATGAATATGCATGAGTTTGAATGTGGATTCCTAGGAAGTTGATGTTCTGGCATTGCTTCTGTTTTGATTGTAAAATGGTATAATTTGTATTAAAATTGTTGTAAATGTGCTCTGGAGACTTGAAGGTACGTATTCGAATATTTATTGCATGAAAAATGGTTTTAAACAAAATGGGGTTTTGAGTTTCAAGTATACTCTGTTTTCACGATTTTCTGGTTTTGACGTTTTCTGGTTTCTGGAAATTCTGAAGTTTTGAGAAGAGAAGCAGAAGTGTGAGAAGAAGGTCACGAGACGTGATGGAGCATCACGCCGTGACCCCCTTCTCTGTTGAAGGACACGAGACGTGATGGAGCATCACGCCGTGATTTCCTTCCCTGGGAAGTCATGAGACGTGATGGAGCATCACGCCTCGCGACCTTGTCTTCCCTGCGTGTCACGAGACAAGATCTCGTGACCTCCCCCTCTTCTCTTAGGCATTACGAGGCGTGATGGATGGTCACGACTCGTGACTGCCCCGTTCGCGAGAAATCAGCGTCACGAGTTACCACTGCCTGGGTAACTCGTGACCAGCTTTCTTCCAGCTGCCTTGTTTTCTAAAAACCAAGTTTTAACTTCTGGTTTAAAGGGTTTTTCTGTACATATCAAAAGTTTGGGTTTTAAAGATTTGATTTGTATTTTAATAATTGTTTAATTATGAGATTTGTGGTCATAATTAGTATTAATGTACATGATTTACATGTTTATAATTTACATAAGTATGGATTATTTTTAATGTGAGTTATAGGTCCTTTTAACTTCTGTATTTAATATTTATATTTACATGTTTCAAAATGTGATCAATATACATGTATACATGGATGATAGTTTAGTATTAATTTCAATTCTCATATTGATATTGGTGCTTGAATTGATGGTTTGTGTTTTTAAGCCTGAATAAGTCATAGTAGTGGATAAGTAAGCGCTTACTTAGGTCAGAGTGTGTGTGCAACTGCTATATGATAAAACGTTATATGCAGGTTCCGTTTGGATCCTTGTTTCGATCCTGTATGGGTCTATATGGATAAAATGCGAGACTTCGGTCTCTATATGAAAAGTACATGTTTGAGACTCATGTCTCTATATGCTTGGGATACTGTGTTCTATCAGTATCCATTTGACCGTATCCACTTCTAGAGAGTATTTTAGACTAATCAGGCTACATGTTAATATGTGTTGAATATGTTGAGATGTTTATTGACAGGTTTAAAAGTATATTGATGCACATGAAGTCTTGTATGACTTTATGTTTGTACACCCCGTACATGTGTACTTCGAATGATGAGATTTTAATAGTTAATTGTTTATTGTTGTAAATATTGTATATATATATATTGTTTGTTTGTTTTGTTCCTCCCTACTAAGCGTTATCGCTTAGCACGGGCTCTTTTCCCGTGCAGGTGGCGAGTTTGGATTTGAGTCAGGCATCTGCAGGTCGGCCACTAGAAGTCTTTTTGGATGAAGTTATTTTTGAGTCTTCCGCTGTTATTTTGTACATGGCTTGTTTATAGCAAACTGAATTTTTTATAAAGGAACAACTATTTTTGTATATGTATTTGCTTACGAGCCTTTTTGTAAAATGATATTGATATGATATATGTTGTAGGACTTGATATTATATGATTAAAAGTTTCTCTAAATTTCATTTGGTTTATTTACAAGTATGTACTTTGGATTCGTTTATATGTTTGTCCGCGTGACATTCCGGTATCCTTCCAACGGAGATAACGGGGTGTTACAGGCATCTTGCTCATCCCGAGGTCTCATGGCATATGCTCTAGCAAGAACCGTCAAAGGACAATCAATTGACTTTGATGGCGCACCCTCTCTGTGCCGACCACCTCGACCTCTACCTCGGCCTTTACCACGACTGGCTTGTGGAGCATTAGAACCAACTCTGCTAGCCTCACGCTGATCACCAGTAGCCTCACCCAACCTTGGACAGCTAGCCAAAAAGAGATCTATGCTCCCACATTTGAAACAGCCACCTGTGAGCCACCTACACTCACCCCGATGTCGACCATTACAATGAGAGCACATGGGCATAGTCTCAATTCTATTACCAGAACGACCTCTGCCTGCACTAGAACCCATGGCAGAACCTTGCCTCCAGCCTCTCGAAGCCAGACCTGAAGACTCATCATGCGGGTTCCTAGACCTCTTACCCGATGATGATGACGATCCAGATCCACCACGAGGGGGATTCCTCCTCAGAGCTCTCTCTCTTAGAACTAACTCAAACCTTTCGGCCCTCACAGCCGCTTGCACAATTTGATAGTACCCAATATCTGGAGTACTCATCAGAGAAATCATCATAGCCCTCAAAGACTCATTCAACCCAGTCTTAAATTGCCTACACCTGAATTCATCTGTCAAAACACCTTCAGGAGCATACTTAGCCAATCTGTTAAACTCCTTCTCAAACTCTGAAACTGACATCGCCCTCTGCTTCAGAGTTAAAAAATTTGCCCACTTGGCATCCTTGTACTCCTGAGTTACATAATTACTTGTAAATTCCCTATCGAAGAACTCCAATATGACTGGATCAAGAAACTGGGGATGCCTACGAACCAACTTCCACCAGTCATAGGCGGATCCTTGCAACAAAGCCACCACACACTCTACTCGCCTCTCCTGAGGACACCGAATCTCATCCAAGGCTCGCTCTACCTTCTCCAACCACTTCTCAACATATTCTGATTCATCCAAACCAATCCCATAAAATTCCTCTGCAACCACTCTCCTCAAATTCTTAGTAGGAACTCTAGGAGCAGTCACACTCACAATGACTCTAGCCATGTCCTGCAAAATCTTCAACATAACCTCAAAGGGCATGGCTGTAGCCTTAGGTTGCACCCTAGCAGGTTGAGCTAAAACGGTCAAAGAAAGATCGACTGCTTGAGGGTTCACACTCCCGGCGGACTCCTTAAGTGATCCATGCACCGAATTAGAAGCCATCTAAGACAAACAAGAGGACAACCCCATCAACCAACACAGTCATAGACATATGTCTAAACACATTAATCACACAGAAAAGCCTAAACCGGGGCTCTGATACAAAAAACTGTAACACCCCCTACCCATACGTAGGCGAACCCATTCTCAAGGGAGTGAGATGCCGTACGAGCAGGGGTGTCCCCACACAAAGGATACAAAATCATACATTCAATCACATTGTACATACTAAAATACAATGAAAAGATAAAAGTTTAGGAAACATCAGAATGATCATTCATTAATATAACCAAAGTTTGTTACAATAATGTTCTGATCATAATAGCCAATACAAACTAATTACAACTGTCAGAGATACATAGCGGAAGCTTACAAAAGCGATATCCAATAGAGAGTTCTATTACAAAGAATCATGCTACAAAATAAAGTCTTGACACTAATCCCTCTGTGTTGGCTTCACTGGCGGCGACTCTCCCAAAAGCTATACACCTTTCGCACCTACACGGGTGAAAACACCGTGTTAAGCGATAACGCTTAGTGGGAAAACAAACAATTACTTAAGGACGGCCACTCACAGTAGTCGTTAAGGCAAATCACATACACAATATCATAAGCTGAAATCATATCATATAATCATAATCGAATCACATTTATAGCATTTGAAAGTCCATGCTCACATTCGCATACTTATACATTCATATGCATATTGCTTCACAGACTGATAGTCAGAACTGATCGGATGTTTACATTCTCAGAAACATATCGAGTGAATACTGAGGGTACCCATGGGTACCTATCGAAAATCAAAACATTTTACTGAGGGATCTTAAATAAGATCCTGACATACGAAGGTTCACGAGGAACCGAATGGGGACCTGATCGGGGTCCAAACTGAACTGAGGCTGCAGCTACTGAGCTCTATTAGGCATGCATAACTATCCACTAGGCTGACTCTTACAGGTCATGCATAACCCATTAATTCACATTTATAGAATTCATATAACTATCCATGCATAATACAGCAAATTATACTCATATGCTTCATAAAATAGTCTAAGAATAATTCTAATAGCATCACATGTTCGGAAAATAGACATCGGAAATCACAAAAGAAAACACCATTTTGAAACCAGGGGTGTAGCGCTCGTGACAGAGGAATAACTTGCCCCCTGCCGCGAATCGCGGTAGTCCTCACGCTCGCGCAAAAAAAGAAACACACCTCGTGACAGTGAGCTGCCAATAGAGGTTGTCGCATCACGCGCAGGCGCTCGCTCGCGACAGGGGACTGCCCCAACTATCAGCCAGCCAAGTGCTCTATCGCGCTTGTGACAGAGAGCTCTTACTGCGAGCTCGGCATCCCAACCCGCTCGGCCATGCGAATCTGCTCGGCCTCGCGCAAGGACTGAAATCACAGAGCCCTATCGCAACCTTGCGACAGTGTCGCGCTCGCGATAGCATCGTGATTTCCTGCTCTTGCGTGAATTTCTACAGATTTCCTCACTTTTAAAACCCCCAAATTTCAAAACTCAAACATACATCAACCCAACTTTATCTTACCATCAAATCAATCTTTCCAACACCACAATTAGCATAAAACACAACTTAAATCCACATTTAACACAATCAAAATCATGCATTATCAAAATGAATCTCCTCAAGAACACAAACCTAGAAATTTACAGCAAACATTCATGAACTTCAATAATTGCTCAATTACTTCAACATTCATGCATTATAACTTAAGTCAAACCAAAACCTATGACATTTTCACTACAATAAACCTCAATAAACTTCAAATTTCTAGAAAATTCATTCAACATACCAAATCAAAAAAATACACAAATTCAAATAATTTTCCAAACCTGAAATTCCTATGCTCCAACTCAATGAGCACCACTCCCTCTAGCCTTCTCCTTTCCCTTGGGATCGCGAGGAGACTCAACTAATCAAGAACACCCGAAAACCACAAACACAACAAAACCCTAGATTAAAACACATCTAACAAATAAAGAGAAATAGGAGGAAGAAGAAGAACTTAGAAAGACCAAAGCCAAACTTACCAAATAATCTCTCAGGAATTATAAAAAATCCACCAATAATCAGCCAAAAATTAGTGAACCAACGTGTAGCAAGAGAAAAAGGAAGAAGAAGGAGCAAAAGAGAAAGAAGGGGGAAGAGAATGAGAGAGCTAGGAGAGTTGGGGCAGATTTGCTGCTCTCTCTTTCTCTCTCCTCTCTTATATACCCCTTCTTAATTTTCCCTTGCCATATGTCACCTTGTGATTGGTGGGTCTTAATAATTCACACCCTACCAACATGCAAGATATTACACACAAGAAAACCCTCACAATTCACACCCCTACAACCATGTGCTCATACACACACTAACACCACCCAATGCACATACACCCTACTAACAAATATGTACCCACACAATATTACCACCCTCAAAACATGCATTTTATGCAAAATGACCGTATCACATGCCAACACACACACAAGTACACATGCACAAATGGCTCTAACTTCTAGGGGGCAAACGGGATGTTACACTCATTATAAAGCATAAACACGACACAACTCTGCATCTCGAACTTAATCATATACATGCAAACATATCATTATTGTAACACCCCATTACCCCCGTTGGAAGGATACTGAATCGCTACGCACGCAAACACCAATAAATAAGCATATAACGACAGCGAAAAATGCTTAAGATCAAAAAGAGATTAAAACATCTTATAATATAAGAAAACGGTACAAATATTACAAAAGGGATTTGTAAACCTTTTCATATACATATGCTAAAATATTCCTATATAAAAGGTACATAGCCAAAACCAAAATCAATGTATAAAATACATATATAATTATACAAAATATTAGCAAAACCCAAATGGGACACCATCTATAAACTTCTAGTGGCCGACCTGCAGATGCTCGATTACAACAAATCCTGCCACCTACACGGGAAAACAACCCGTGCTAAACGATAACACTTAGTGGGGAGGAACAAAACAAAGAATAACACATAAATATACAATATATATATATCAACCTCTTACTATAACATTAGCTAAGCAATCATGCTAACATTTATATAAACATATACTTATATACTTACAACATGTGTATTATCATATAATAACTTACACAAATATAACTACATACCCACGAACATCAAGTACCCAAACATCAATATACTCGAATCATTTTACAACATAGCATCTACATGTATATATACGTATAAGCATTACTTACTCATCATATGCATAATCATGAATAAAGTAACTAACCATCAACATCCAACTACAAATACTCATATTTTGTCATATCAAGTACATAAACATGTAGCGTATATCCATTCTCCACATCATAGGAAAAATATAATAGCCTGATTACTCACTAAACTAGTGGATACGGGTACTATTGATAATGATAGGACACAGTATCGGAGGCATATGGAGACACGAGTCTCAAATCGTGTATACCCGAAGGTAAGGGGAGATCGAAGTCTCAAATCATATGGACCCAAACGGGATCGACTTGTAAGACCCAAATGGGTTCAACATATAGCAGCTGCACTCACACTCTAACCCTTAATAAGCATGCTTACTATCCACTGAAAAGACTGATCAGGCTTAAAATAACTAACTTATCTGTATTCTAAAACATTGCCATACAATAGAGTATAACTCAAGCATAACCGCTTATTTCATGTATACATAATTACCAATCAATTTCGTAGACATATAAATCATATATCAACAGACCACATTAATTATAAACATGTAACTTGTAATAGGGAAACCTTGCAAAAGATTCAATTCAAAATAACATTTACAAATACAATCGTTATATTTAGTTATTATAATTCAACATTTGATCAAGGATAAGGTTAATATATTCTTCTAAATTGACAAGAAATGGTTCAACAAATGCATGTTTAAATATGTTTCATGTGACATAAATCATGCAAGAGATTCAAAACAAAACATTTGGGAAAAACAGGGCTTACACAGCGGTATGGTAGATTCTTATCGCTGTGTAAGACATCTTACTCGATGGTAAGAGAAAGCCTGACCGCCGTGTAACATGCCAAGCCTGGAAAAAGAACATGTCCAGAGAGCATTCACACGACGGTGTGGACTATCCTTACCGCCGTATGGCTCGACGGACCAGCACAATCACTAATCCAGAATGTGTTTACATGGCGGTATGGGATCCCTTACCGCCGTGTAAATCATTTTAAACCCAGATTTTGCAGAAAACTAACATGTTAACATACCAATCTCCAGTTCGATCTCAAAACAACCATCTATAATCATACATATATGAGTTCAATGATGCATCAAATGCCTCAAAAACATATTCAAAAGCATATAACAATATGAGCACTAATTAAAAAATTAATTTAGACATGCAAAGCTCATCCAAATAATGAAACCCAGCTATAGCTCTAGCATCCACACAAATCCGTCATGAATGGTCATATACCAATAATTACTTCTAACATATGAACATATACTCAAACTCAACTCAACCAAGTATTAAAACTCATTTAGCATCTAATTTACCAGCATGCAAATAATGATAAAAATCAAACGAGAAGTTATAAACTCCCAAACCTTACTTTGTAGCTCAACTACTATCTTCAAGACCCAACCTTTTCGTTGTCTTTACTCTTCCTTCTCTCTTCAGATTCTTGCATAAACCCAACCAAAACAAGTACTCAATTAACCCATACAATAAAACCATATACCAAAAACAAACCCGAATAGAAGAAGAAGCAGCAACCCATTATATAACCCAGCCACTTACCTCTTCACAATTCAGCTCAAAGCCTAGAAATGCAACCACAACTTGCAAACACCACCTAAGAAGAAGAAGATGGAACAAAAAATTGACAAGGAAAAGAAGAGAAAGAGGCCGAGAGAGAGAGAGGAATGGGTGAGTAGATTTCTGCTCTTCCCTCTCTCCTCTTCTTTTCTTTCCTTTCTCATTAAATGCTCAAACCTACCCTTCCTAGGTGTCCACTTCCCATTGGTCGAAGATTCAAAAATCTTGACTTTTCTCTTATGATCCTTAGCTAATGTCTCTTTGGTCCTTAGCAATTACCAAGCACTCACTATACAATAATAATTCCTTTATAACTTTAAATCCTCTTCCAATTATGTCCTCATTTAATTCCCAATTCACTTGCACAAATACAATAACACTCTTAATTATCCAATTAAATATATAAAAATCCTTCTAGGCCCTAATTTGGGATGTTACAATTCTCTCCCCCTTAAGAAATTTTGTCCTCCAAATTTTCACGCTAGCAACTTGTAACCCAAATTGCCAAAATAAAACTTATATGAAAACTTAACAAAACAAGACTTAATGGAAGGGCCTGCTGGTTCTTCGGCATCTTCTCTTATCATCGCATACACCCGTGGTTTAACATAACCTTCTGCAACCTCAGGCTATTACATGGTCTTCGATGGCACCTGAGAGAGCCTTCTACTATCTCTACCACTTCTTGCTGTCCTAGCTCTATCTCTAGTAGCTCTACTTTCTTGTTGTTCCTTGTTCTCAATTCGCTTCGGGCAATTTGCACACCGGTTCTCCATGCTACCGCACTTGAAGCACGCCCCTGTGATCCTTTGGCACGTTCCCTAGTGCTACCTTTGGCAATGCTCACGCTCTGGTGCTCGACTTTCCCTACTAGTGAGCGGTGCTACACTTCCCACCTCCACAGGCACTTGAGCAATCCCTCTAGTTACTTGTCCTCTCGGAACACCCTTAGCCTTCTTACTACCGATAACTCCACTATCTGGTGCTCTATTCTCTGTTTCACCATTTTAGATTCTTCTAAGTTCATGGTCGCTGCTACTAATTGATAATACCCGACTTGATGCATAATAGCCATAGCCGACAATGGACCTCTAATCACTTCTCTTAAGCAATCCTCAAAATGGCGGCACTTAAAATCCTCAGTCAATAATACTCTTGGCATATACATAATCAAGCGACTGAACTCTTTCTCATAGTCGCTGACTGACATATTCCTTTGCCTCAAACTTATAAACTCTTTCCACTTTGCCTCTCGGTAGGGCTTGGTAACATATTTCTTCTCAAATTCTTGCATGAAAAATTCCCAAGTCAGCTCAGCCGGTCTTTAAGGGGTGCGAAGCACAAGCTTCCACTAATCATATGCTAATCCTTGTAAAAGCGATACGGCGCAAACAACTCTTTGATTCGGAGGGCAACTTATCGCTTGTAGAATCCTATCCTTTTTTGCTAACGAAAACTCTGCCAAGTCCGATTTGTCCAAAGAGGTTCCATTGAACTCTTTCGCTCCTCTTTTCCTCAAAAGCTCAGAGGAAGCCTTGGGAGCCATCAATCTATTAACCAAATACAATAACCCTTGCACCAATATCGGATTACTGTAAGCATGATCGAGACCCACTGCTGGAGCACGCTCAAGTACAGGTCGATTTACTCCTACCGAGTTCAAGCTCTTACTATAATATTAGCCAAGCAATCATTCTAACATTTATATAAACATATACTTGTACACTTACAACATGTGTATTGTCATATAATAACTTACACAAACATAACTACACACCCACGAACATCAAGTACCCAAACATCAATATACCAGAATCATTTTACAACATAGCATCTACATGTACATATACATATAAGCATTACTTACCCATCATATGCATACTCATGAATAAAGTAACTAACCATCAACATCTAACTACAAATATTGCATCATATTTTGTCATATCAAGTATATAAAGATGTAGCGTATATCCATTTGCCACATCATAGGAAACATATAATAGCCTGATTACTCACTAAACTAGTGGATACGGGTACTACTGATACTGATAGGACACAGTATCGAAGGCATATGGAGACATGAGTCTCAAATAGTGTATACCCGAAGGTAAGGGGAGATCGAACTTACAAATCATATGGACCCAAACAGGATTTACTTGTAAGACCCAAATGGGGTCAACATATAGTTGCTACACTCACACTCTAACCCTAAATAAGCATACTTACTATCCACTTAAAAGACTGATCAGGCTCAAATCAACTAGCTTATCTTTATTTTAAAACATTGCCATACTATAGAGTATAACTCAAGCATAACCACTTATTTCATGTATACATAATTACCAATCAATTTCACAGACATATAAATCATATATTAATAGACCACATTAATTATGAACATGCAACTTGTAATAGGGAAACCTTGCAAAAGATTTAATTCAAAACAACATTTACAAATATAGTTGTCATATTTAGTTATTATAATTCAACATTTGATCAAGGATAAGGTTCATATATTCTTCTAAATTGACAAGAAATGGTTCAACAGATGTATGTTCAAATATGGTTCAGCTGATAGAAATCATGCAAGAGATTCAAAAGAAAACATTTGGGAAAAATAGGGCTTACACGGCGGTATGGAAGATCCTTACCACCGTGTAAGACATCTTATACGGCGGTAAGAGAAAGAATGACTGCCATGTAACATGCCAAGCCAGGATAAAGAACATGTTCATAAAACATTTACATGGAGGTATGGACTATCCTTACCGCAGTGTGGCTAGATGGACCAGCACAATCATCAATACAAAATGTATTCACATGGCGGTATGGGATCCCTTACCGCCGTGTAAATTATTCCAAACCTTGATTAACATGTTAACATACTAATCTCCATTTCTATCTCAAAACATCCATTTATAATCTTACATATATAAGTTAAATCATGCATCAAATGCCTCAAAAACATATTCAAAAGCATATAACAATATGAACACTAATTAAAACAATTAATTTAGATATGCAAAGCTCATCCAAATAATCAGACCTAGCTATAGCTAGTATCCACACAAATCCGTCATCAATGGTCATATACCAACAATTACTTCTAACATATGAAAATATACTCAAACTCAACTCAACCATGTATTAAAACTCATTTAGCATCTCAATTAACAGTATGCAAATATTGATAAAAATCAAACAAGAATTTATAAAGTCCCAAACCTGACTTTGCAGCCCAACTACTATCTTCAAGACCCAACCTTTTCCTTGCCTTGACTCTTCTTTCTCTCTTCAAATTCTTGCATAAACCTAACCAAAACAAGTACTAAAATAACCCATGCAACAAAACTATATACCCAAAACAAACCCGAATAGAAGAAGAAGAAGCAACCCATTATATAACCCAGCCACTTACCTTTTCACAATTCAGCTCAAATCCTAGCAAAGCAACCACAACTTCCAAACACCACCCAGGAAGAAGAAGATAGAGCAGAAAATGAACAAGGAAAAGAAGAGAAAGAGGCCGAGAGAGAGAGAGAGGAACAGGTGAGCAGATTTCTGCTCTTCCCTCTCTCCTCTTCCTTTCTTTCCTTTCTCATTAAATGCTCACACCTACCCTTCCTTGGTGTCCACTTCCCATTTGTCCAAGATTTAAAAATCTTTACTTTTCTCTTATGATCCTTGACTAATGTCTCTTTGGTCCTTAACAATTACCAAGCACTCACTATACAATAATATTTCCTTTATATCTTTAAATCCTCTTCCAATTAATTCCTCATTTAATTTCTAATTCACTTGCACAATTACAATAACACCCTTAATTATCCAATTAAATATATAAAAATCCTTCTAGGCCCTAATTTGGGATGTTATAATTGCACCTTTTAACCAAATTAAAACTCATTAATTAGTCTAAATATACATCAAAGGTGTTTAAGGGTGTTGAAGTACTTATTGAACACAGTACAGAAGCAGAAGAGACATGAGTCTCAAATCATTTTATACGTGAAGGTAGCAGAAGAGACTGAAGTCTCAAAAACATCTTATAAACCAATACGGGGCCGAAATAAAGACCTAAACGGGGCGAACAGAAGCAGCTGCACACTATCCCAAAATAAGCATGCTTATCTATCCACTACTATGACCATTCAGGCTCAAACTTATCACTCAACTCAACAGTCGCACCTTACGACCATTTAAATATCCGATTAAATTATACCCAAATCATTAAAGACAAACATGGAATAATGGACAATATCTTATATTAAAATGACTCAAATCAAAATATACATATAACATATTCACATGGAATTATACGTAAATAACGCTCTGTCATGCATACAAAATACTTTCACACGGCAGTAAGGATAAGTCATACTACCATGTGACATTCACACGGTGGTAAGGGAAAACCATACCGCCGTGTGAACAACACAACCCAAAACCAACATAGCAGAATCATTTTACATGGTGGTCAGGAAAATCATACCGCCGTGTAAACTAATCGCACAATAAAACATCCTCCCAGAATCAATTTATACGGTGGTGAGACTAAGTCTTACCTCCAGGTAAACGGATGAACATTTTGATTCCAAGTCTAGAAGCACTTTACATGGCGGTCAGGTTTACCCTTACCGCAATGCGAAGCCATGGACAGCCAAATTTCAATGGTTTTGGCACAATCACACAGTGGTTAGGAAATCCATACCGCCGTATGGAACCCAAAACTCACGAATTTGAGCTCAGTTTTGGGTGTTCAAGGACAATCCAAAAACCCACATCAAGAAATAACATCTATACATCTTCAAACCACAAACAATTGCATTCAAACATACTTATAATCATATTAGCAACAATGCATAATAAGGATCAAATCTAGGAATTACTCTAAAATCATAAAATTTCTTACTATAACTTTTATTTACAAAAATTAAACCTAACAAATCATACGTATATCAAAACTCAACTCAAGACATGCATCTCAACATATTTACCAACTCAATTTCAAGAAATTTAAATAATAATACAAAACACATGAAAACACCTAAACTCCCAAACCTCCAAAAATTGAAGCTCAAAGACCACATTCTTCAAGATCCCACCTTCTCTTTTCCCTTGATCTTGTTCTTCCTCCGCAATTCTTGCACAAATAAAACCAAAAAACTCATAATCCAAAAACTCATAAAAGTCGGGAGAAGTAGAAGAAGAACTGCAAATCATAACCCGAAAATCCAACCACTTACCTTACAAGGATCACTAAGCCACTTCAAAGCCCATTCAGCTCTTGATGACAACAAGGAAAGAAGAGCAAGAAGCAGAAAATGAAGAAGAATAAGAGAAAGAAGAAACTCTCACGCAGGAAAGGGAGAAAGGGAACGGGAATAGCCAAAAATCTGCTGCTCTTTTCCCTCTCTGTTTCTTTTCTTCTTTCTCATTAAATGCTTCCCACCTACCAGTCCAAGTGTCACAATCCTATGTGCTAAATGTTTTAATCCTTGACTAAATCATCTTCCTATCCTTGTACAACTACCTTTTGATCACTAAACAATTCTTTTCCAAAATTAACTTATTTTCTCTTTCAATTTAGTCCTTAGTGATCCAAATTCATGCTTGTCCAATTACAATTATATTCTTAATTACCCGATTGACCATGCAAATCCTACTAAGCCCCTTTTTGGGTTGTTACATCTTCTCCATATTGCCTGTAGGCCAATGGGGTAGTTGAGGCGGGTAATAAAAATGTCAAGAAGATCTTGGCCAAGATAGTTCAAAACTGCAAAGATTGTGAAGAGAAGTTGCCTTTTGCACTCTGGGGCTGTAGAACCTCCGTCAGAATCTCTACAGGAGCCACGCCTTATTCTTTGTTGTATGAGACGAAAGCAACATTTCCAGTTGAAGTACAGCTCAAGTCTTTGAGGGTAGTCATGGAAGCCCAAATTCAGAAAGTTGATTGGGCGCAACAACGGTTGCAGTAGTTGAATATATTATATGAGAACAAGTTGCGGGCTTATTATCACAACCAAGTCTATCAGAAAAGACCTGCTAGGTTATTCGATAAAAAGGTCAGAAAGCATCGACTAAGGGAGGGATATTTTGTAACACCCTGTTACCCCCGTTGGAAGGATACCGAAACGCCATGCGGTCAAACACATAAACAAGTCCAAATACACACTAATAAACAAAAGCAAAATGAGATATAAAGAAACCTTTAAACATAATATAACAAGTCCTTGAGCATACATCATAACAATTTCATTTTTACCAAACAGGCTTGTAAGCAAATACATATACCAAAATAATTGTTCCATTACAAAAGATTCATTTTGCTATGAACAAACCATGTACAAAATAACAGCGGAAGACACAAAAATAAACTTCATCCAAAAAGACTTCTAGTGGCCGACCTGCAGATGTCTGACTCCAAACCGAACTCGCCACCTGCACGGGAAAAGAACCCGTGCTAAGCGATAACGCTTAGTGGGGAGGAACAAAATAAACGAAAATATGCATTTACAAGATTTACAACAATAATTTAAACTCATCATAACCATAAACGTGCAATTAAGTTTTGATTTAATAATCAAAGACATCACAATTACATATAATCATATTTTCATAATTCTACAAGTCATGCATCAACATACTTTACAAGCAATTAACTATTCAATTCATACTTCTCACCATTCTAAGTACACAGATACAAGGTGCATATCATAAAGTTATTCATGAATTCTTACTCATCTTAAACATTTAATCCTCAATATACATCTCAACATATGCAACACATAATAACATAGCCTGATTAGTCTGAAATACACTTTAGAAGTGGATGCGGTCCATTGGATACTGATAGAACACAGTATCCCAAGCATATGGAGACATGAGTCTCAAACATGTAATTTTCATATGGAGACCGAAGTCTCTCGTTATTTCATATAGACCCAAATGGGGTCGAAACAAGGATCCAAACGGGACCCGCATGTAACGTTTTATCATATAGCAGCTGCACACACCCTGACCTAAGTAAGCGCTTACTTATCCACTACTAGGACTATTCAGGCTTAAAAACACAACTCGAAAACTCACGTATCATTATCATATCATGTGAATTGAATTAAATACGAACCTATAACTCATGTATACATGTATATCGATCAAATTCAAAAATATATATAAATATATAAATCAAATACAGGAGGTAATAAGAACATATAACTCACATTGAAATTAATCCATGTTCTTGTAAATTATAAGCATTTAAATCATGTACATCATTATTAATCATCCATACTTATCTCATAATTAAGCAATTATCAAATTGTAATACAGATTTAAACCCAAACATGTGTCATGTAGTGAAAAACCCCAAATAACAGAAGTTAAAAACTTTATTTTTAAAACAGGGTAGAAGAGGAAGAGAGGCCAGTCACGAGTCACACAGGCAATTGTGACTCGTGACGCTAGCTTCTCGCAAGCGTCACACACAAAAGGGCAGTCACGAGTCGTGACCCTACATCACGACTCGTGACACCAACACTAAGGGAGGTCACGAGACAAGGTCTCGTGACGCTTCACGTAGCAAAAGGGACGGTCACGAGTCGTGACCCTCCATCACAACTCGTGACTTCCCAGGGAAGAGGGTCACGAGTCGTGACTCTCTCTCTCATTTTCCAAAAATGTGAAAACAGAGAATGTGGAAAACAGGGTACATCAAGAATTCAAAACTCCATCTTGCAGAAAACATTTATAGGAATCTTAATACAAGTCACGTTTTATTACTATCCAAACAGAGGGCAATACCAGAACGTCAACAACCCAGGATTTTACATTCACTCTCATGTATATACATCTCCATTTTAACGTTCAAAACATCAGAACTTCACCACTACAAATCATATATATAAATTTATCTTACTCTTGCATTTCGATATACAAACATACATAAATAATATTCACATCAGAACAGCAACAGGATCAAAAATGAGAAAGGACAGACACTCCCAAACCTTATAATGAAGTTCAAAACATCCACTGTAACCTTCAATCCACAACCTTATCTTTTCCTTTATCCTTCCTCTTCTCTTCAGCAGATTTCATGAAACGACAAATAAAACACAATATCAATCCAATGAAACAGTAACGAATATCCCGAAAGAAGGAGAAGATGGAGAACCACACATAAACTTATAGCCACTTACCTCCTGAAACTTCTTCTAAACTCAAACCCTAGCTCCACAATGGATGAACACACATGCAAATGGGAAAGAACAGAAAATGGAGAGGAGAAGAGTGGCTAACGTGATAGAGAGCAAGAGAGAAAGAGAGTGAAATCTGATGGCTTCTTTAGGAAGCTAAAGAAAAATTCTGAAACCCTCTTTTCTCTCTCCCACATGCAAACACTCACCTCTCCACTTGTCATGTTCTGACTAGACCATCAAATCCACTAATAACTCTTTTTCCAATAGCTCCTTACAATTACTAATAAATCCTTGTCAAAATACTTTTTACTCACTAAATAAAAATATGCAATTTACTACTTTTAATTCCTTACAATTAAATTCTCTTTCACTTGTAAAAATTACCCAATTGCCCTTAATAAATCCAATTAACATGAAATTTCTACTAGGCCATATTTGGGATGTCATAGATTTAGTCTTCAAACAAATGAGGCCAGGTGTTTCGGACATATAGGGTAAATCTAGGCCAATATGGAAAGGTCCATTTGTTCTTAAGAGGTTGTTGTCCAAGGGAGCAACAATTCTAACAAATAGTGATGGAAATAAGTTTAATGAATCGGTCAACATCGACAGACTCAAAAGGTTCCATGGCTAAAGATTAAAAATCAAAAGAAGAGAATAGAAGCCCCGCAGCTCAAAAATCGAAACATTGTAGCCTTGCTAAAAATGGGCGCCTCGTTAGGGTGAAAAGCAAAAAAGGCGCACTGAACAAAAATTAGAGGCTTGAGAGAAAATGTACAATCAAGAAAACCCGAGAGGGCTGATTAAAAACAGGAGTTTGATGCTTTCAAGATCTGTTTTGAGACTAACTGTGATTTTGCATTTTGAATGTAACACCCCGATACCCCCTTTGGAAGGATACGCACACATATACATATACATATGCTCAAATACTCATACATATACTCACTCAAGATAGGGAAAGAAAAAAAAATTAATCAAAAGATGCCAAATCCATATATAAATAATCATATCATTTTACAAAAGGGATTTGTAAACATTAAACATATACAAAATCGTTCCTTTACAAAATTACATCTTCCCAAAACCAAAATCCATATACAAAACTTATATCAATACAAAATGTAGCGAAAGACTAAAAGGAACTACAACTATAGACTTCTAGTGGCCGACCTGCAGATGTCCGACTCCAAACTGAGCCTGCCACTTACACGGGAAAACAACCCGTGCTAAGTTATAATGTTTAGTGGGGAGGAGCAAAACATGCATATACATATAATTGTAATAACAATATATGAACTTATAAAAGCAACAAAGCATGTAAACGTATTCCACTCATACTTATATCAAGTATTTATCCACACATGCATATGGGTATGAAGCCAAAACTTATTCATCATATGTGAATCACAAGATAGAGTAATTAATCATTTATATCCAAGTAATCATTCTTCGTATACATTAACTCAATATAAACATTGAGCCATTCATATCCAACTACAAGTAATGCATCATATCTTGTGATATCGCATGTACATAAACATGTAACATATATCCATTTCCATATCATTGGAAGCACATACCATAGTCATATATAAAATAGCCGCATAAACAAGCCTCATGTGGTAGCCTGATTTGTAACACCCCCTTCCCATATGTAGGCGATCCCATCCGAGAAGGAGTGAGATGCCATATGAGTAAAGGTGCCACCAAGCAAGTACAAAGTAAAACATACATTCATTCAAACAATACATTCAGAAAATACGGGATAATTAAAAACTTTACATGCAGAAAACAGAAGCTGATCATGCATTACTATAATAAACTATTACAATAATGATCTGATCAACTAGCTGATACAAAATAATATTACATATACAAAATATAGATACAAAAGCGGAAGCTGATACATAACTGATACAGAGAGTTCTATACAAAAAGAATCATCACTGATACAGAACTGAGCCCTACACTAATCCCTTCTGTATTGGCTTGATGACGGCGACTCTCTCAAAGCAAAACGCCTTCCGCACCTGCACGAATAAGAACACCGTGCTAAGCGATAAACGCTTAGTGGGGAAACACACATAAATTATGGACGGCCATTCACAATGGTCGTCAAGCCATAACACATTCACAATGGCAGAATGCAAGGCTATAACATAATGCATATAAACATGCTCGTATTTAAAAGCCATACATTCAGTATCTCATAATCATATCCATTACAGAATAAACCAGCATGTATTTCATCATTAACTCATTCAGATATTCCATTCATAGCCAGATCAGATCAGAACAATTCCATTAACATTTAAAGAACACCTGCTGACTCTAGATAGTGGATAACGAGTGTACTGAGGGTACCTTACGGGTACGAATCGAATACTGAGGGTACCTCACAGGTACAAGTCAAATGTTATTTATTTATCAAAACATGTTATTCATATACTGAGGGGGACCTTAAACAAGATCCTAATACTGAAGGGTTCGCGAGGAACCAAACGGGGACCTGATCGGGGTCCAAACTGAACTGAGGGCTACAGCTAAAGACTCTATTAGGCATGCCTAACTATCCACTTACTTGACTCTAGCAGGTTATGCGTCAAACAGATCACATTTCAGAGTACAGAATAGTATTCATCAGAAATTCATGGTATCACGCATATCAAAGCATCAAACAGTAAGACATGCATCATACAACAGTAAAGTCCATTCAGAAGAAATACCAAATTCATTTATGAGTTAAAAACTAGGAAATTTCAGAAAAACGAGATGAACGGAGGAACGGGCGAGATTGGCTGGTCACGAGGCGTGACTGGCCTTCCCAACAGGCAGGTCACGCGACGTGACCGAGGGTCACGCGACGTGACTTGCTTGTTCCTCGCCGATCACGTTGCGTGATCTTCACAAACCACGCAACGCTCTCACAGGTCACGGCGTGACTGGGCGTCATGTCTCGTGACGTGCTACTCCCTCGCAGATCGTGATCTCACAGATCACGCCTCGTCTTCGCAGGTCGCACGACGTGACCGAAGATCACGTCCCGTGACTTGCTTGTTCTTCAGCTGGTCACGCGACTGGCTTCTCAGCAGGCAGGTCACGGCGTGACCGAGGGTCACGTCTCGTGACTTGTCTTCTTTCGTAGCGAGTCACGCGACAGAGAGAACTTCAACAGTACCTCGATTTTCCCAGAATTTCCAGAACAAAGAATTCAATCCCAATTTGATTTAAAACCATACAAACCTGTTTTTACCTTCCAGAAATCATCTCAAACAACATAAGCAACAATTATACAATTCAATTCATCCAATAATTAACCAAATCACATCAAGAACATATGCATTCAAACTTACAAGAACATAAACCCTAGAATTTTACAGTAATTTCAAAATCACACAATTTCACAAATAACATTCCCAAACCTGGATTCTAAGCTTCTAACACTTAGCTCCACTAGGTCCCGCAACCTCTTTGCCCTTAGGATCACGAGGAGCTTCAGCTAAACACAAACACAGCAAGAATATTCACAAAGAAAACCCTAAGTTAAATCTAAACTTAAGGAAGAAGAAGATGAAGTAAATGAAACAATTAGATGAGAGAATTCAATTACTTACTAGAGAGAATGCAAGGAGAGGATTAATTTCACCAATAAGACCTTGAATCAACAATACAGTACTTGAAATAGAGAAAGTGAAGAAGAAGAAAGTGAGTGAAGAAAGAAACGTAAATCTCTAAGTTCCCTTTCTTTCATTCCCTTTTCTTTTTCTTTCTTTATCCAAAATATGTATCAATTTCCTATTGGTGAAACTAATTACTCACACCAAAATAACCTACACTACTCACACCTAAAACCCTCTTAACTTATGCATACCATACAATGGTATAAACACATGCACATAAATATTTCTCACTTAATTAACGCACTAATGCCATGTATGTACCCACATACTAACAAACCCCAAAAGCATATATGTTACTAAAAATACCCTTATGAAATGCCGAATACATGCGAATGCTTACACATACAGACAGACAGACAGGCTCATTCTACTAGGGGGCAAATGGGGTGTGACAACTCTCCCCTACTAATAAGAATTTCGTCCTCAAAATTCTCACCTGAACTGAATAACTGTGGATACTGAGCTCTCATCGACTCCTCTGGTTCCCAAGTCGCTTCTTCGACTCCATGATGGATCCACAATACTTTAACCAACGGAATCTGCTTATTTCTCAACTGCCTCACCTCTCGGGCTAGAATAGCTCGCGGTTCCTCATCATAAGAGAAGTCTGGCTGAACCTGGATATCCTGAACTGACAGAACATGTGAAGGATCTGATCTGTACCGACGAAGCATCGAAACGTGGAACACATCGTGCAACTTTGCTAACTCCATCGGTAGCGCCAATCTATAGGCTACAGGTCCTACCTTAGCCAAAATCTCATAAGGTCCAATGAAACGAGGACTAAGCTTACCCTTCTTTCCAAATCGAAGCACTCTCCTCCAAGGAGAAACTTTAAGGAAAACTTTGTCCCCGATCTCAAAATGCACGTCTTTCCTCTTCAAATTGGCATAAGACCTCTGTCGATCCTTGGCTGCCTTCAAATTCTGCTGCACCACTCTGATTTTCTCTTCAGTAACTCTAACCAAGTCTGGTCCAATCGTAGCTCTCTCGGATAGCTCGGTCCAACAAATCGGAGTCCTACACTGACGACCATACAAAGCCTCATATGGTGCCATACCGATGCTTGACTGAAAACTGTTGTTGTAGGCAAACTCCATCAACGATACATATCTGTCCCAACTACCCGAAAAATCCAAAGCACAAGCTCTCATCATATCCTCCAGAATCTGAATAACTCGCTCTGACTGGCCATTGGTCTGAGGATGAAACGTTGTACTGAAGTTCAACCTAGTGCCCAAAGCTCTCTGTAACTCCTTCCAAAACTTGGAAGTAAACCTCGGATCCCGATCTGACACTATGGACAAAGGCACACCATGCAACCGAACTATCTCATCCACATAGATACTGGCCAACCTGTCCATGGAGTAGTCCACTCTAACTGGTAGAAAGTGAGCTGACTTCGTAAGCCGATCCACAATAATCCAAACTGAGTCATGCTTCCACTGAGTCAAAGGTAAACCAGAAACAAAGTCCATGGCGATATCATCCCATTTCCACTCAGGAATGGATAAAGGCATAAGCAAACCCGAAGGTATCTGATGCTCGGCCTTTACCTGCTGACAAGTCAGGCACTTGGAAATAAAATCCACTATATCACGCTTCATACCGGACCACCAATAGAATTGATTCATGTCTCTGTACATCTTCTCACTGCCCGGATGCATAGTAAAGACTGAACTATGCGCCTCACTCATGAGCTGTCTCCTCAAATCCTCAGATTCTGGCACACACAAGCGATCTCTGAACATAAGTACCTCATCCTGAACTGAGAACTCTGACTGCTTACCCGATCTAACCTCATGCACAATCTGCTGAAGCCTCTGGTCATCTCTCTGAGCATCCACTATCCTCTGCCTCAAAGTAGGCTTCACACGCAACTGGGCAAGCAAAGCCCCATCTGAACCAAAACGCCATCTGAATCGCCTCAAGAATAAGGCTGAAACTGACTTACGACTCAAAGCATCTGCAACTACATTGGCCTTACCAGGATGGTAATCCACAATGCAGTCGTAGTCCTTAAACAACTCAAGCCAACGCCGCTGTCTCATGTTCAACTCTTTCTGTGAAAGGAAATACTTCAAGCTCTTGTGGTCCGAGAAGATCCTACACTTTTCCCCATACAAGTAGTGACGCCAAATCTTCAAAGCAAAGATCACAGCTGCCAACTCTAAATCATGCGTCGGATAGTTCTTCTCATGTGGCTTCAACTGTCGAGAAGCATAAGCCACTACCTTTCCTTCCTGCATCAGCACACATCCAAGACCAACTCCAGAAGCATCACTATAAATGACAAACTCCTTACCCGAGATGGGTTGAGTAAGGATAGGAGCCTCAACAAGCAACTGCTTTAACCGATCAAAACAAGACTGACACCTGTCTGACCACTCAAATCTAACTCCTTTCCTCAACAATCTAGTCATAGGAGCAGCAATCACAGAAAATCCCTTAACGAACCGACGGTAGTAACCTGCTAAACCGAGGAAACTCCTCACTTCCTGAACATTTCGAGGCGCTTTCCAATCAACTATCGCCTCAATCTTGGCTGGATCAACCTGAATACCTCTAGCTGAAACAATGTGACCCAAGAATGATACTTCTCGAAGCCAGAAATCACACTTGCTAAGCTTAGCAAACAAATGATGCTCTCTCAACATCTGAAGAACTAATCGGAGATGCTCCTCATGCTCACTCTCATCCTTGGAATACACCAAGATGTCATCGATGAACACTACTACAAATCGATCTAAGTATGGCCTAAACACCAGATTCATCAGATCCATAAAAGCTGCTGGAGCATTTGTCAAACCAAACAGCATCACAAGGAACTCATAGTGGCCATACCTAGTCCGAAATGCAGTCTTAACCACATCTGCATCCTGAACACGAAGCTGGTAGTACCCTGATCGAAGATCTATCTTGGAAAAGACACCCACACCTCAAAGCTGATTAAATAAATCTTCAATCCTAGGCAATGGATACTTGTTCTTCACTGTAACTTTATTAATCTGCCTGTATTCGATACACATCCGCAAGGATCCATCTTTCTTCTTGACAAACAGAACTGGAGCTCCCCAAGGAGATATGCTAGGTCGAATAAACCCCTTATCCAATAACTCTTGTAGCTGAGATTTAAGTTCCCTCAACTCTACAGGAGCCATCCGATAAGGTGCTCTCGAAATAGGTGTTGTACCTGGCATAATCTCAATGGACAACTCAACCTCTCTCTCAGGAGGCAAACCAGGCAACTCGCTCGGGAACACATCAATAAACTCCCGCACTACAGGAATATCCTCAATCTGAACCTGATCCCTCCTGGAATCTAACACAACTGCTAGAAAAGCCTCACAACCTTTCCTGATAAATCTCTTGGCTTGCATCGCAGAAATAACATTATTCACAGAACTAGCACCCAAACCTTTCAAAAACACAAGAGACTGACTTCTATCCCGAAGTACAACTGTCTTCCTATGGCAATCAACTACAGCCCGATGCTTCCCCAACCAGTCCATACCCAGAATCAAGTCAAACTCTCTAAAGGGTAACTCAATCAGATCCGCTGGAAGCACAGCTCCCTCAACAATCAGAGGACAACTCCTAAAAACTCTACTCACACTGACACTATGCCCTAATGGACTGGTCACACAAATCTCATAATCTAACTGATCAACTGAATGCAATTTATCAACAATTTTATCTGTGCACAAATATGAGTGTGTGGATCCAGGATCAATTAGAGCATACAACTCAGTGTCATGGAGTAGGAACTTACCAGCAATAACGTCAGGCGCATCCTGCTCATCTCTGGCTCTCATAGCATAAGCTCTAACGGCAGCCTGAGGAGGATGCTCAACAGTCTCAGAAGCAGCTCCCTCTCTATGCCGACCACCTCTACCTCTACCTCGGCCTCTGCCACGGGTAGCCTGAGAAGCATTCGAACCGACCCTACTGCCCTCTCTCTGGGAACCTGAATCCTCATGCAACCTCGGACAACCGGCCAACTGATGCTCTGAACTCCCACACCTGAAGCATGCACCGGAAAGCCACCTACACTCACCCCGATGTGACTTACTACAATGAGGGCAAACCGATGTAGTCTCAGCTCTACTACCCCTACCAGAACCTGACACAGCTGTAGAACCCTGTCGTCTACCTCTAGAAGTCGGGCCAGAAGATGACTCATCCTGTGGGTTCCTAGATCTCTTACTCGAAGAAGATCCTCCACGAGAAGTACTCCTCCTCTGAGCTCTCTCTCTCATCACAGTCTCAGATAACTCAACTCTCACAGCAGCCTCTACAATCTGGTAATAACTGACCCCTGGTATGCACATCAGAGAAATCAAAGCAATCTTCAAAGACTCATTTAACCCAGCCTCGAAATGCTTGCATCTAAAGTCATCAGTCATAACTCCTCGTGGGGCATAGCGAGATAACCTGTTGAACTCTTTCTCATAATCCGCTACAGACATGGCCCTCTGTCTCAAACTCAAAAACTGCGCCCATCTCGAATCTCTATAAGTCTGAGTGATGTACTTCTTTGTGAACTCACCCTCAAAGAACTCCCAAGTAATCGGATCCGGTAGCTGAGGATGCCTGCAAACCAATTCCCACCATTCAAAAGCAGACCCCTACAGAAGAGCTAATGCACACTCTGCCTGCTGGTCGGGAGGACACCGAATCTCTCTCAAGGCACGCTTCACTTTGTCTAACCATCTCTCTGCGATCTCAGACTCATTCAAACCAGTACCATAGAAATCCTCAACTCCTGCCCATCTCAAATTCTCCATAGGTGCTCTAGGAGCAGTCACTCTCTCCAAAACCCTAGCCATGTCCTGATGCAGTCTAAACATAGCCTCAAAGGGCATGGCTGCGGCCTCAGGCTGGACCCTAGCATGCTGAGCCGACACAGTAACAGAAACAGACTGATCTACAGCGGGAGGATTCACACTCTCGGCGGATTCCTCACGCGCACCATGAGCAGAATTAGAAGCCATCTAAAGAAACAAGAAACAATCGTATCAGCCAACACAGATCTAGACACATACACATCTAAGAAACTCAGAACAATCACAATAACACCCAGAAATGCCTAAACCTATGCTCTGATACCACTAACTGTAATACCCCCTTCCCATACGTAGGCGATCCCATCCGAGAAGGAGTGAGATGCCGTATGAGTAAAGGTGCCACCAAGCAAGTACAAAGTAAAACATACATTCATTCAAACAATACATTCAGAAAATACGGGATAATTAAAAACTTTACATGCAGAAAGCAGAAGCTGATCATGCATTACTATAATAAACTATTATAATAATGATCTGATCAACTAGCTGATACAAAATAATATTACATATACAAAATATAGATACAAAAGCGGAAGCTGATACATAACTGATACAGAGAGTTCTATACAAAAAGAATCATCACTGATATAGAACTGAGCCCTACACTAATCCCTTCTGTATTGGCTTGATGACGGCGACTCTCTCAAAACAAAACGCCTTCCGCACCTGCACGGGTAAGAACACCGTGCTAAGCGATAAACGCTTAGTGGGGAAACACACATAAATTATGGACGGCCATTCACAATGGTCGTCAAGCCATAACACATTCACAATGGCAGAATGCAAGGCTATAACATAATCCATATAAACATGCTCGTATTTAAAAGCCATACATTCAGTATCTCATAATCATATCCATTACAGAATAAACCAGCATGTATTTCATCATTAACTCATTCAAATATTCCATTCATAGCCAGATCAGATCAGAACAATTCCATTAACATTTAAAGAACACCTGCTAACTCTAGATAGTGGATAACGAGTGTACTGAGGGTACCTTACGGGTACGAATCGAATACTGAGGGTACCTCACAGGTACAAGTCAAATGTTATTTATTTATCAAAACATGTTATTCATATACTGAGGGGACCTTAAACAAGATCCTAATACTGAAGGGTTCGTGAGGAACCAAACGGGGACCTGATCGGAGTCCAAACTGAACTGAGGGCTGCAGCTAAAGACTCTATTAGGCATGCCTAACTATCCACTTACTTGACTCTAGCAGGTTATGCGTCAAACAGATCACATTTCAGAGTACAGAATAGTATTCATCAGAAATTCATGGTATCACGCATATCAAAGCATCAAACAGTAAGACATGCATCATACAACAGTAAAGTCCATTCAGAAGAAATACCAGATTCATTTCTGAGTTAAAAACTAGGAAATTTCAGAAAAACGAGCTGAATGGAGGAACGGGCGAGATTGGCTGGTCACGAGGCGTGACTGGCCTTCCCAACAGGCAGGTCACGCGACGTGACCGAGGGTCACGCGACGTGACCTGCTTGTTCCTCGCCGGTCACATTGCGTGATCTTCACAAACCATGCAACGCTCTCACAGGTCACGGCGTGACTGGGCGTCACGTCTCGTGATGTGCTACTCCCTCGCAGATCGTGATCTCACAGATCACGCCTCGTCTTCGCAGGTCGCACGACGTGACCGAAGATCACGTCCCGTGACTTGCTTGTTCTTCAGCTGGTCACGCGACTGGCTTCTCAGCAGGCAGGTCACGGCGTGACCGAAGGTCACGTCTCGTGACTTGTCTTCTTTCATAGCGAGTCAGGCAACAGAGAGAACTTCAACAGTACCTCGATTTTCCCAGAATTTCCAGAACAAAGAATTCAATCCCAATTTGATTTAAAACCATACAAACCTGTTTTTACCTTCCAGGAATCATCTCAAACAACATAAGCAACAATTATACAATTCAATTCATCCAATAATTAACCAAATCACATCAAGAACATATGCATTCAAACTTACAAGAACATAAACCCTAATTTTACAGTAATTTCAAAATCACACAATTTCACAAATAACATTCCCAAACCTGGATTCTAAGCTTCTAACACTTAGCTCCACTAGGTCCCGCAACCTCTTTGCCCTTAGGATCACGAGGAGCTTCAGCTAAACACAAACACAGCAAGAATATTCACAAAGAAAACCCTAAGTTAAATCTAAACTTAAGGAAGAAGAAGATGAAGTAAATGAAACAATTAGATGAGATAATTCAATTACTTACTAGAGAGAATGCAAGGAGAGGATTAATTTCACCAATAAGACCTTGAATCAACAATACAGTACTTGAAATAGAGAAAGTGAAGAAGAAGAAAGTGAGTGAAGAAAGAAATGTAAATCTCTATGTTCCTTTTCTTTCATTCCCTTTTCTTTTTCTTTCTTTATCAAAAATATGTATCAATTTCCTATTGGTGAAACTAATTACTCACACCAAAATAACCTACACTACTCACACCTAAAACCCTCTTAACTTATGCATACCATACAATGGTATAAACACATGCACATAAATATTTCTCACTTAATTAACACACTAATGCCATGTATGTACCCACATACTAACAAACCCCAAAAGCATATATGTTACTAAAAATACCCTTATGAAATGCCGAACACATGCGAATGCTTACACATACAGACAGACAGACAGGCTCATTCTACTAGGGGGCAAATGGGGTGTGACATGATTACTCACTAACTAGTGGATACGGGTACTAATGACACTGATAGGACACAATACCCAAGCATAAAGAGACATGAGTCCCGAATCATGTGTAAACATGTATACCCAAAGGTACACTGGAGACCGAAGTCTCAAATCATATATATACTGGAGGCCGAAGTCTCTTATCATAATAACCAAAACGAGGTCAACATGTAACATGTAACGTATAACAGCTGCACTCACATAAGCGCTTATCTGTCCACTAACATGACTGATCATGCTCAAAATAACTACTCATCTATGCTCTAGTATTATTATCATATGATGGAGAATAATTCAAGTATAATCACATAATTCATATATACATGTATATTGATCAATTTCGAAGGCATAAAAATCATATACAAATCTTATCATGAACATATAATTTATCATTTAATAATCCATATATAAGACAAACCATGTACCATGTAGTAAAAACCCATGTAAAAAGAGGCTTAAAACCATTTTCAAAAAATAAGGTAGGCAGCCAGGTGGGTTACTGTCGCACTCGCGGTAACAAGTCGAGCTCGCCACAGTGACCAAGAAAGCACTGAGGGAGAAAAGGGCTAGCACGAGTCATGCATAGCATCATGACTCGTGCTCAGCCAAGTACCTGATGTCATGAGTCACCACACCCCACCAAGTCGTGCACGTCACGCTGAGTGGAACTTTCCTTCCGAACGGTCTTTCACGCCGAGCAGGCTCTCAGCCGTACAGTCTCCCATGCCGAGCAGCCAATCTTCACAACTCGTGAAGAACTTCACGTGTCGTGAAGACTCTCATGCTGAACGGGGTAGTTTTCACGACTCGTGAAGAACTTCACGTGTCATGAAGACTCTCATGCCGAACGGGGTAGTCTTCACGACTCGTGAAGAACTTCAGGTGTCCTGAAGAATATCCTGCCAATCGGGCTCTACCGCGAGAGAAAGGAAGACTCGATTCTGTCGCGCTAGTGATAGGGTCATGTTCTCCTATTCTCAAGAAACCGCAGGAAAACAAAACTTGTAAAACCAATACCCATTCTTTACCCACCACAAAATATCATGCAAATCACGTAAAATTCCAATGCCTTCAAAACATGCTTATAACATTAACAATTATAATTACACAATATTATCACACATCAAAACAACAATATGGAGGTTTTAAAAACCCAGAAATCCATCTCATATTCATGTACATGCACTTCAAAATTGACATGCAAACCATTATAACTCTAATATCTCAAATCATATACACTAATCTACTAAATGCATGCATTTACATGTACCAAAACACACAAATGACAGATATTTACATATCACACAATAATTCGAAGAGAAATGGACAAACACTTCAAAACACAACACATCCAAACAAACTCCCAAACCTGAAATGTAGCTCAACAAATCCAATATCTTCAAGATCCCACTTTTCCTTTTCCTTTATCTTTCCTTCGTTCTTCAGATTCTTGCATAAATCCCACCAAAGAAAAACTCAATTAACC
This sequence comes from Excoecaria cochinchinensis, assembly GCA_947683425.1. Classification (NCBI taxonomy): domain Eukaryota; kingdom Viridiplantae; phylum Streptophyta; class Magnoliopsida; order Malpighiales; family Euphorbiaceae; genus Excoecaria; species Excoecaria cochinchinensis. The sequence goes on from CANTUQ010000119.1 coordinate 19,627,318, forward strand.
CATGCAAAAAAAACCATATAACCCAATCAAACGCATGAAGAATAAGAAGAAGAAGAAGAAACCCATGATAAACCCAGCCACATACCATTCCAAAGCCAGTTCTTGATCTAAAAACTCAGCTCAATCTCAATGATCAACACATGCAAAGGCTAGAGAGTAGAAAAAAGGAAAAGAAGAAGAGAAAGAGAGGAGAATGGCAAAAGCAGGAAGGGAACAAAGCTTCCACAGGAAGCAAAAATATAAGTTCTACCTTCCCTCTCTCTTTTTTTCAAATCCCATTTAATGCACTCACCTACTACTCCACATGTCAATCTCTTATTGGACCCCTTATTCCACTTCTTTAACTTTATTTCTTTTCTTTTTGTCCTCAACAAAACTCTTATAAATCCTTAATTAATCCCCAATTCCACTTGCTAAATACCAAAATACCCTTAATAATTCAATTAACATGTAATTTTTGACTAGGCCATTTTTTGGATGTTACAATTCTCTCTCCCTTAAGAAATTTTGTCCTTGAAATTTCCTCGCTAATCATTCACATCTCAAACTACCAAAACCGAACTCAACACTCATATTAACAATTCAGAACTTACTGGATGGACCTGCGGGTTCAGGAGTATCCTCTCAGATCATTGCGTACACCCGTAGCTTGACATACTCTTCAATAGTAGGGGGCCGATGCATGATTTTTGTTGGCGCCTGAGGAGCTCTACTTCTATCTCTACCACTTCTTGCTGCATTGGATTTACCTATACTAGCTTTACTCTCTTGTTGGCTCTTATTCTCCCTCCGGTCAGGGCAATTATCAAACTGATGCTCCATGCTACCGTACTTGAAGCACGCTCCTGTGATCTTGCGACACGTACCCCAATGCTGCCTTTGGCAATGTTCACACTTTGGTGCTCGACTTCCCTTACTAGCAAGCAGTGCCACACTTCCCATTTCTGAAGGCACTTGAGCAGTCCCTTTTGACACTTGTCCGATCAGAACACCTTTAGGCTTCTTATTACTGATAACTCCAACATCCAGAGCTCTCCTCTTCCACTCTATTCTCTGCTTCACCATCTTAGATTCTTCTAACTTAATTGCCGCTGCCACTAACTAATAATACCCAACTGGTTGCATAATCGCCATAGCCAACAACGGACCTCTAATCACTTCTCTTAACCTGTCTTGATAATGCTGATACTTGAAATTCTCAGTCAACAATGTAATAGGCACATACTTACTAAAGCAACTGAACTCTTTCTCATAGTCACTGACTGACATGTTCCTTTGCTTCATACTTATAAATTCCTTCCACTTTGCCTCTCGATAGGCCTTGTTAACATACTTTTTCTCAAATTCTTGCATGAAAAACTACCATGTCAACTCAGCTGGTCTCTATGGATTGAGAAGTACAAGCTTCCACCAACCATATGCCGATCCTTATAAAAGCGATACGGCACAAACAACTCGTTGATGATAAGGGCAAGCTATCTCTTGTAGACCACAACCGATTGGTCCAAAGAGGTTCCATAGAACTCTTCTGCTCCCCTTTTCCTTATAAGCTCAGAGGGAGCCTTGGGAACAGTCAGTCTATCCACTAGTTGCAATAGCCCTTATAGCAATGCTGAATTCTCAAACCCAAGACCCGAACCTTCTGCTGGTGCAAGTTCACGTGCAGGCCTATCCTTTTCGACCGGATTACTTCTGACTGGATTAACACTTTCCACTCTATAGCCCATATACTCCCTCGGATCCGACTCTATCTAGACACTACACAGAATAACATCTACATTAGGCCATGACACAAGAAAGATTCATATGTAAGGACTCTATGCTCAAACAACCAAAGGCCAGAACCGCCTAAACTGTTGCTCTGATACCACTAACTGTAACACCTCGATACCCCCTTTGGAAGGATACCGGAGTGCTACACACACATATACATATACATATGCTCAAATACTCATATATATGCTCACTTAAGATAAGGAAAGCAAAAAAATTTAATCAAAAGATGCCAAATCCATATATAAATAATCATATCATTTTACAAAAGGGATTTGTAAACATTTAACATATACAAAATCGTTCCTTTACAAAATTACATCTGCCCAAAACCAAAATCAATATACAAAACTTATATCAATAAAAAATATAGCGAAAGACAAAAAGGAACTTCAACTATAGACTTCTAGTGGCCGACCTGCAGATGTTCGACTCCAAACTGAACCTGCCACCTACATGGGAAAACAAACCGTGCTAAGCAATAATGCTTAGTGGGGTGGAATAAAACATGTATATACATATAATTTGTAAGACCTGATAAGTTTAAATTAAACAATGTTTTGATGTGAATTTAGAGATTATTTCTTAGTCTAAAAGCTGTTATTTGTGTTAATTTTTGATAAAATGTCATTTAATGTTAGTTGGTGCACTAAATGAAGATTTATGTTAATTTTGGCATTTTTAGGTAGTTTACACGGCGGTAAGGTTATTCCTCACCGCCGTGTGAAACGAAAGTTAAGGGAGAGCATCAGAAGGACAGCACACGGCGGTAAGGGGTTTCCATACCGCCGTGTACCACGAGAATCATCCCACACGTAAGGTGTTACACGGCGGTATGGAAGTCTCATACCGCCGTGTGAGGCGTAAAAATCCCAGAAATTGCGGCACTGGACAAGGGGAGCAAAATGTCAAGATTGTTGACCAGAGGCAAGTTACACGGCGGTGAAAGACTCTCATACCGCTGTGTAACCTAGTTGTGAACCAAATATGCACAAAATCAAAGACTCTGAAGGCCACCTTTTGACTTTGAACTTTGAACGGTTATTTAGGGACTGAAGTTAGATTGGAGGGGGTCGATTGATTTTTTCTGGAAACAAAAAGAAAATTTATTTTCTCTGTAAGTTAAGTTAGGATTTTTAATATAGTTGTGAATTGAATTTAAGCTGTTGTTATTTAACGAGAAGAACTTTTACTTTTAGTTTTTGCTGAAAAAAATAAACTCTAGGATTTCAGATCTGGAAATTTTTAGAAGTGAGATTTCAATTCTGTAATTTAATTTTGAAGTTGGAATAGCTGATTCAGTTGAAGAACATCGTTTGGTTTGCTGTAAGATTTTCATTTTCAGATTCAAATGGGTAATATCAATTTCTCTTTATTTAATTCAGTCTTTAATTCAAGTATGAGTGAGTAATCCTATTTCTTGTTAAGGGATGCCTTCATTCCCCAGTAAATCATGTGAATAATTTTGTATGGATTGTATTATGCATATACTTCAGTTTTACATTCTCTGATTTTATTTGTTGTTGCTGGTTTGAATACAAGTTAAGGGGAGATCTACCAAGATAAACTTTAATTGTAATCAGTTCATAAATACATACAAATATACATCAGTTTTATCTTCTCTGAAATTATCTGTTGTTGCTGGTTTGAATGCAAGTTGAGGGGAGATCTACCAAGATAAACTTTGATTGCAATCAACCCATAAATACGTACACATGTTCTGTTCTATTTTAATCAACTTTCATTGATTTGATGAATCCGAATTGGTAGTTAAAATCTGTGAATGTTTATTTCAATAGGTTCAGAATGGTGGAAGATAAATGAGTTTGATATCTGAATCCGTAATGGTAAGATTATTTAACTTATAACTTAAGATCTGTAATAATGCTAATTTATGTGCTGAATCCGGATTGGTAAGTGCATATTTTAGAGAAGCTGGATCCGAAAGGCAAGCTATGGTACAGGCTAGATTATTCACTGATTGTATATGAATTTGTTGAATCAATTATTCACATGATATTATTGGGGAGAATGGGTATTCCTTAGCAAGATCTCTTAGTCATTTTATCAAATTGCTGTATTATTATTTCGTTAATATTCTTAGATATTAATATCATCAGTTAGATTATTGATTTTTCTGAGTTAAACAATCACCACATCAAAAATATTGGGAATTCTTTAGCATACAATTAATTGTCAAACACTTGCACAACACAGTCCCTTGGGTTCGATAACTTGTGGTCTTAATTATATTCCACTATATTACTTGCCGATTCAGTACACTTGCTGAGTACGTGTCAAGTTTTTGGCGCCGTTGCCGGGGATCAACGTTGTCAGTAAGTTTTGATTTTTATTTGTATGTGTTTTCATTTTTTTGATTTTATTATTTTTATTCTTTTCAGGTAGTTGTGGTGTATGAGCAGTATTAGACACGGACCATTAGTACCCTATGATCCTGAAATCGAGAGGACATTACATCAACGCAGGAGAGCCAACAGAGAAATCGTCATGGAGAACAATCCGCGTGATGATGAATTTCCTCCCGAAAATGAACAAGTGCCAAGGGCACAAGAAGAGGTACCAAGAAATTATGGAGGAGAAGTCCCTAGGCAGCGAACGATAAGGGACTATGCTGTGCCAAGATGGACTGAAGACCATAGAACAATTGTGCTGCCAAGAGGAGTACAATTTGAACTGAAACCAGCAACTATCAACATGGTGCAAAGAAATCAATTTTCTGGATTAGAAGTGGAAGATCCTGCACAACATCTGGACTTATTTTTGGAGATTAGTGACACAGTGCAGATTCCAGGAGTGACACCTGATGCTGTAAGACTGAAATTATTTCCTTTCACCTTGATTGGAAAGGCAAGAGAGTGGTTGCAAATGTTACCAAGACAGTCAATTACATCGTGGGATCAATTGCAAGAAAGGTTTCTGATGAGATTTTTCCCACCTAAAAAAACAGCAAATATTCGCAACAACATTTTTCAATTTAGCCAATTGAGTGATGAGCCTTTTTATGAGGCTTGGGAAAGATTCAGAAGATTGTTAAGAAGCTGTCCGCATCATGAAATACCAATTTACCATCTAATTCAACAATTTTATTCTGGTATTTCACCACAAACAAAATCTTTGCTGGATGCATCATCAGGAGGTTCTTTTATGAATATAATACTAGAAGAAGCATTCCAACTGCTGGATGAAATGGCATCAAATGACGCTCAGTGGGCTAATCCTAGATCAGTCTCAAGGAGACAGGGAATACATAGTGTAGATGAAGTATCAATACTGAGGGCACAGGTGGAGTCAATGCAGAACGAGATGAAAAACTTAAGGGTGAAAAATGTAGCCTCTGTTTCTCAAGAAGATGAGTGGTATGAAAGTGGGCAGTATGCTCAAGAGAGTGCAGGAATAGGAAATGTTAATGCTGTAGGGGATTATCGGAGGAGTGACCCCTATAGTAATTCATACAACCCAGGCTGGAGAAATCACCCGAATTTTTCTTGGAAAGATGGAAATCAGAATGCTTCATCCTCTCACCCACCAGCAAGACCCCCTTTCAACCAAAGTACTCAGCACAATCAAGGACATTTATACCAACCCCAATCATCCAACCAATACCAAATGCCATACCCACCCCATCACAATCATGGACAAAACTTCAATCAATCACAAGCTCAATCATACCATCCACCGGGATACTCACCTAGGCCACCTATGCAAGAGAAAAATCCAACCCTTGAGGATATGGTGGCTAGCTTCATAAACAGTCAGCAGCAATTCATGACAAATCAAGAATCTAGGTGGAAATCTCAAGAGCAGTGGAACCGAAACCAAGATGCTTTTATGAGAAATCTGGACACTCAATTGGGTCAGCTTGCAAATTCTGTGTCCCAAAGGCAACCAGGAACATTTCCCTCAAATGTGGATCAGAATCCAAAAGAGGAAGCAAAAGCAATTACACTGCGAAGTGGAAAGGATGTTGCACAAAGAGAAGAGCAAGAAAAAAATTCTTCATCAGAAAAGGAGGAGCCAACACGGACGGTAAGTAATTCTAACTCTAATTTAGAAATGAATGAAAATGCTCCTAAAAAGGACAAGGGTAAAAGTATAGTGAATCCAAGGGTAGAGGATCTCAATATAAATAGACTGCCATTTCCTGCTGTTGCTAGACAAGAAAAGAAAAATGAGCAAAAAGCTAGGTTTATAGAAATGTTTAAAAAATTACACATTAATTTACCATTTGCTGAAGCGTTAGCTCATATGCCCAACTATGCTAAATTTATGAAAGAACTATGTTCTAATAAAAAGAAATTAGAAGGGCATGGAACTGTTCAACTAACAGAAAATTGCAGTGCTATAATCATGAACAAGATCCCTTAGAAATTGGAAGATCCAGGTAGCTTCACTGTACCATGTGCTATTGGTGAAATTTTTTATGGTAATGCTTTGTGTGATTTAGGTGCAAGCATAAATCTAATGCCTTATTCTATTTGCAGGAAGCTGAATCTTAGTGATCTTAAGGAGACGGGAATGAGACTCCAACTTGCGGATAGGTCGGTGAGGCGACCCAAGGGAGTGATAGAGGACTTGTTAGTGAAAGTGGGAAAATTTATTTTTCCAGTAGACTTTGTGGTGATGGAAATGGAAGAAGATAGGAAAGTACCACTTATTGTGGGAAGACCATTTTTAAACACATCAAAAGCTTTGATTGATGTGCATGGGCAAACCGTTACTCTGAGATTCAATGATGAAAAATTAATTGTTGATATGAACAAAGCTCAAAAGTATCCAATGGGAGATGTGGAAGAGTCTGTTTATTTTATGGATGCAGTAGATGAGTGTATAGAAGAAGTGCAAGAAAAAATAGAAGGAGAAGTAATAGCAGCTGTAGAAAAAGAAGATGGAAAAGAGGAAGTACAGCAAGAAGAGTTTAAGCCAAAAGAGGGGGATTCGAATTCTGAACTTAAACCCCTTTCTTCTCATTTAAAATATGTATTTTTAGAAGATGAGAAAAAGCCAGTGATTATTTCTTCTTTGTTGACAGATATCGAGGAGAAAATGCTGCTTGAGGTGCTGAAAAAGCACAAAGGAGCCATTGGATGGGCAACTTCAGATTTGAAGGGGATTGACCCAAGTTACTGCACACACCAAATCCCGATGGAAGAAGAATGTAAGCCGGTTGCTCAACCTCAAAGGAGACTTAATCCGGCAATGCAAGAAGTGGTAAAGAAGGAGGTATTGAAACTCCTTGACTCAGGTATTATCTATCCTATTTCTGACAGTAAGTGGGTTAGTCCAGTACAGTGCGTGCCTAAGAAGGGGGGGATGACTGTGGTTAAAAATGAGCTGAATGAATTGATCCCGACTCGTACTGTTACAGGGTGGAGAGTTTGTATTGACTTCAGAAGGTTAAACAATGCCACAAGAAAAGGCCATTTTCCCTTACCATTTATTGACCAAATGTTAGAAAGGTTATCAGGTAATAAGTTTGACTGTTTTTTAGATGGGTACTCGGGATATTTACAAATCCCTATAGCCCCTGAAGACCAAGAGAAAACAACTTTTACTTGCCCTTATGGCACATTCGCCTATAGGAGAATGCCTTTCGGATTATGTAATGCACCGGCTACGTTTCAGCGGTGTATGATGGCTATTTTTCATGACTTCATAGAGAAATTTATGGAGGTTTTTATGGATGATTTCACTATTTATGGGGCTGATTTTAAAAATTGTTTAGAGCATCTTGATGTAGTGCTAGGGAGGTGTGAAAAAATCAACTTAGTACTAAATTGGGAAAAATGTCACTTTATGGTGAGAGAAGGCATTGTACTTGGACACAAAATTTCTGAAAATGGGATAGAGGTCGATAGGGCCAAGGTAGAGGTGATAGAGAAGTTGCCACCCCCGACTAGTGTAAAGGGCATTAGGAGTTTCTTGGGACATGCAGGGTTTTATCGACGTTTTATCCAGGATTTTTCGAAAATTGCTAAACCCTTGTCAAATTTGCTTATGAAAGATGCTCCTTTTAATTTTGACAGTGAATGTATGCTAGCTTTTAAAACTTTGAAGCAACGGCTAATTTCAGCTCCGGTAATTATATCTCCGGATTGGAATTTGCCGTTTGAATTAATGTGTGATGCTAGTGATTTTGCAGTTGGGGCAGTGCTTGGACAGAGGCGAGATAAAGTATTTTGTGCAATTTATTATGCCAGTCATACTTTGACAGGAGCACAGGTTAACTACACAACCACTGAGAAAGAACTTCTAGCAATTGTGTATGCTTTTGAGAAGTTCAGACCATACTTGCTGGGAGCAAAAATCATGGTGTGGTCAGACCATGCAGCTTTGAGGCATTTGTTTGCCAAAAAGGAATCCAAGCCAAGGCTGATTAGATGGGTGCTGTTATTGCAAGAGTTTGATTTGCAAATCAAGGACAAGAAGGGAGCGGAAAATTTTATAGCAGATCATTTATCGAGATTGGAGAGTGAACACATTGAAGAAGGGGAAATTTTGGATTTGTTTCCTGACGAACATAACTGTGCTTTATTTGCATGTGAAATTTCTGTCCCTTGGTTCGCTAATATAGCCAACTTTCTTGCAGGAAGCTTTATGCCAAAAGACTTTACATGGCAACAAAGGAAGAAGCTGCGTGCTGATACCAAACATTACATTTGGGACGACCCATACTTATTCCGCTTGTGCGCCGATCAAGTAATAAGAAGGTGCATTTCAGATGAAGAAAAAGGAGAAATCATTAAGGCTTGTCATAGTGGGGAAGCTGGTGGCCATCATGGGCCAAATCGGACGGTATCAAAAATTTTATCTTCTGGTTTTTATTGGCCTACCATGTTTAAAGATGTTCAAAGTTTTGTGAAAACATGTGATAGATGTCAACGGGTAGGAAATATTTCTAAGAAAGATGAAATGCCGTTAACCAATATGCTTGAAGTGGAATTATTTGATGTGTGGGGGATAGATTTCATGGGACCTTTTCCAATATCCTTTGGGTTTGAGTATATATTAGTGGCTGTGGATTATGTGAGTAAGTGGGTAGAAGCCATAGCTACTAAGACATGCGATGCCAAAATTGTACTAGAATTCCTTAGGAGGAACATTTTCACTAGGTTTGGCACGCCAAAGGCCATAATTAGTGATGGGGGCAGACACTTTGTTAATCATCAATTTACTGCCCTATTGAAAAAATTTGGCGTGAGGCACAAAATTACCACCCCATATCATGCTCAAGCAAATGGACAGGTTGAGATTTCTAATAGAGAACTCAAAACAATCCTAGAAAAGACTGTAAATTCATCTAGGAAGGATTGGTATTTGAGGCTGGATGAAGCTTTATGGGCCTATAGAACCGCATTCAAAACGCCTATAGGGTTATCCCCGTTTAAGTTAGTCTATGGTAAGTCATGCCATCTCCCTGTCGAACTTGAACACAAAGCTTATTGGGCAACTAAATTTCTGAATTTCGATGTTAAGAGTGCAGGTGAGAAGAGACTTCTTGTAACACCCCAAAACCACCCCAGTAGTTTGAGCCTGTCCGTGTTTGTATGTGTGCATTTTTATATGTTGTATGTAAGTGTTTAATTGGTTTATTTATTTAATTTAAGTGTATTAATTTGAGTTGAGAAGAGGAGATAGGCTAGTGTAAAGTATAAATGAGTGTATGGAAATTAAGTATGAATTAGGGATAGCCTAGAGTGTTTAAAAGAGTATGGGAGTAGGGTGTGATTTGGGACATGTGTCTTATGGGGAGGATGACATGTGGCTAAGTGGATAGGGTAACATTTAATGAGGTTGGTGGTGAGAGAGATTTCAGCTTTCCTTTTGGTTTTCCCGTTCTCCCTCTCCTCTTCACGCCATTTTCTTCTTCTTCTTCTTTCTCCTTTGTTCTTCCTTTTCTTTACATAATCTTGCTCCCTCTTCCTTAATTAAGTAATTTGAGTTGATTAGCTTGTGGATTTGGAAGCTTATAGGTGAGTTTGGGTTATGGGTGTTTTAGATTCTTCTTCTTTCTCTTTTCCAGGTCTTAGTTCATAATTATTTAGATATATGGGTTGTTTTAGAATGGATCTTGATTGTTATGGGTTTGTGGTTCAGAGGAGGCTTCTAGACCGGATAAAGGAAAAGGAATTGCTAGCGGAAGCAGAGCTCACGACTAGGAGCGAGGAAAACCAGGTTTGGGAACGTTTGTGTAATTGTGTTTTGAATGAATATTGATGGTTGCTATTTTTGTGAAATTGATGAACTATGATGAGTGGATTTGCACTTGTATGATGTGAATATGGTTAATTTGAAGTGAATTGTGTTGAATGCGAAGTATAGAGTTTGAGTTTAGGGTTGCAATTTGGGGATGTTTTGCTGGGAATTATCGCAACAGGGCATGGGTCACGGTGGCAACCAATTTGATTACCACCGTGAGGTATGCTCGGGTTGCATTCTGCCCAAGAATTTTGGTATGTCACAGTGGCAATGGAATTGGTTACCACCGTGACCTACCTTTGATTTACCTTCTGTTTTGGAATTTTGGTATGTCACGGTGGCAATGGAATTGGTTACCACCGTGACCTACCTTTGATTTACCTTCTGTTTTGGAATTTTGGTATGTCACGGTGGCAATGGAATTGGTTACCACCGTGACCTACCTTTGATTCACATTCTGTTTTGGGATTCTGCTATGTCACGGTGGCAATGGTTTTGGTCACCACCGTGACCTACCTCAAGCCTACATTCTGTTTTGAGTGGTGGTATGTCACGGTGGCAATGGAATTGGTTACCACCGTGACCCACCCTTATTTGGTATTGAATATTTATTTGTTAAACGCAAAGTTTGAGTGTGGAATTAATGAATTTATATTCATATTAACATTGGATTAATGCTTCGTTTTGATAGGGTATCCATTGTTTTGAATAATCGATGATTTCTGTATGATTTGTAGATTTAACTTATTTGATCGTAACCGGCAAACCAAATAAGTGGATAGTTAGGCATGCCTAATAGAGCTTTGTGCCGCTGCAGCTATATGTACGACTTTGGACCCTAATCAGGTCCCACGATTGGATCCTCGCGATCCCTCTGTCTGAATCTTTCTTAAGATTCCACGTAAAAACAATTTGAAAACAAAATAAAAAGAATGGTTCGATACATTCGGGTATCTATATGTTCATAAGACGATATCGATACTCTCAAGTATCTACATGTACTCGTTATCCACTCATTATGATTATGCAGGTGTCATTGTGTGTTGTACACGAACTATTGAATATGAGTGCCAATATTTGAATTAACTATTTATAATTATATGCCCATAATCGTATTGTTATCATATGTTTTCTGTCATCGTCACTGTGAGTGGCGGTTATGCATTTTGTGTTTTCCCCACTAAGCGATTTCGCTTAGCACGGGTGTTTATCCGTGCAGGTGTGGAAGGTTTTGGTACGCATATTCTGGGCGTGTCGCATCGGGAAGGCCAACGCAACTAGAGATTTGGGTGCTTTATAGTATAGGCTTTCCTTTTTCTTTTTATAATAGATATATGGTTTTGCTAGCCCTTTTGGAACAGTGTATTTTGGGCTTTTGTAAATTTGGTCCTTTTGTAATATGTAAAGACTTTCTTTTGGTATGTTAATGAAGTATATATATTTTTTTCAGTATCACTCTTCTCCGTTTTAAAGATTTTAATTATCTCTGATTTGTCGCTATATTTATGTAATGTTTGCATGTTTGTACTAGTGGGATGTGACACTCCTATCTATCCAGGGAGCCTTCTCCCTCCAATCTATTTGGAAGTCTCCTTGGTATAGGTTGGGGTGTGACATTAGGTGGTATCAGAGCCCTAGGTTTAGATGTTATTGGGTTTCAGTATGTTAGCTAGTGTTGGAGTTGTGTTGGCCTGATGTGCACTGCGTTTATGTTTTGTAGTAATGGAGTCTGCTCGTGGATCGCTTGAGGGGTCAGCGGAAAGTGCGAATCCCCAAGAGCAGGATCCTTCAGTTTCTAGTCCGGCTCAACCTCCTAGGGGTTATCCTGAGGTGCCTTTAGGACCGATGGAAGCGATGCTTCAGAGTATGACAAGAGTACTTGAAAGGGTAACAGCGCCTAGTGCACCTATTGAAAGGTTAAGAAAGCATGGTGCAGAGGATTTCTTTGGTACTGGTATAGATGAATCTAACAAAGCAGAGATGTGGTTAGAAAAGACAGCCAGAGTACTTAAGGAGATAAGATGCCCACCGGAGCAAGAAGTGGAGTGTGCCTTGTCTTTGTTACAAGGTTCTGCCTATGATTGGTGGAGGTTGGTGGTTAGTCAGCCACAAGTTCCTGAACCGATTACTTGGGAGTTCTTCGAGGGTGAATTTTAGGACCGGTATGTGACCAAAGCTTATAAGGATGCCAAGTGGGCACAGTTTCTCACTCTTAAGCAAAGAACAATGTCTGTGGCTGAGTATGAGGATGAGTTCAATAAGCTCAGTAAGTATGCGCCGCCAAGGGTCCTTACAGAAGAGTTTCGATGTCAGCATTTTGAAGCAGGTTTGAATGAGTCTTTGAAAGTGATGTTAATATCATTGATGTCGGCTCCAAATGTGAGGTATTATCAGTTAGTTCAAGCAGCCTTGAGGGCGGAGTGTTCTGAGAATATATTGAGAGAAAAGGCTCAAAGAAGAAAGTCTGCAAGAGGTGGCTCTTCTTCAGGCAAGAGACCGAGGGAATCACAAGGAAATTTTGCTGATGAGTCTACAGCTAGTTCGGCCCCTAGAGGGAGGAGACAGGGTTCTTCCAGGGGATCAGGCTCAGGTAGGGGAGATGGTCCTCCCCGATGTTCTCATTGTAATAGACAACATTGGGGTGAATGTCGGTGGTTAACAGGAGGCTGTTTTAAATGTGGTTCTACGGACCATTTACTTGCAAATTGCCCGAACCGACTTGGAGACCTTTCGGGACAACAAGAAGGGAGCCGAGCTGGATCTAATATACCCCAAGGAAGCCGTAATCGGGGTAGAGGAAGAGGTCGTGGTGGACGGTCTCGAGATAGAGAAGCCTCAGAATCAGTAGATCGCCCTGTGCCATCATCTGGTAGGGCTTATGCTATGAAGGCCCGAGAGGAACAGAATGCTCCCGAAGTGATTGCCGGTAAGTTCTCCTTGCTTGATTCTGAAGTTTATGTTTTGATTGACCCGGGTTCTACCCATTCCTATGTGTGTTCTGGTAAGCTTTGGGATAGTTTGGGTAGTGAGGAAAAGATGGAATATGAGATTTGTGTATCTAGTCCGTTGGGTCAGAGTGTTTTGGTTAATCGGGTGTGTCGGAAGTGTCCGTTAATGATTCAAGGTACAGAATTTGTTGTGGATTTGATTTGTTTGCCATTCCATGAGTTTGATATTATTTTGGGGATGGATTGGTTAGATAAGCACCGAGCGGTAGTGGACTGTCATAGGAAAGTAATGGTTTTGAAAGATAAGGATCAAATGCTTGTTGTGGTAAAGGGAATTGGAAGTAGTTCTTTGCATAATGTGGTATCAGCTATGAAAGCCAGAAGATTTGTTAGGAAAGGATGTGAAGCGTTTTTTGCTGTAGTTTTAGATTCTCGAAGAGGTCAAGTCAAGATTCAAGATATTCCGGTTGTAAGAGATTTTGTAGATGTTTTTCCGGAAGAACTACCGGGATTACCTCCGGAGAGAGAAGTTGAACTGTCAGTAGAGATTCTTCCGGGGACAGCTCCGATTTCTAAGGCTCCTTACAGAATGGCCCCAGTGGAATTGAAGGAATTAAAGAGTCAGTTGCAAGAGTTGTTGGATAAAGGATTCATTCGGCCTAGTGTGTCGCCGTGGGGTGCTCCAGTGTTGTTTGTTAAGAAGAAGGATGGAACCCTTTGGATGTGCATCGATTATCGACAGCTTAATAAAGTGACTATCAAGAACAAGTATCCGTTGCCAAGGATAGAAGATCTTTTCGATCAGTTGAGAGGTGCAGGGGTATTCTCTAAGATAGATTTGAGGTCAGGCTATTACCAGTTAGGGGTGAAAGAAGGAGATGTGGCGAAAATGGCTTTTCGGACGCGTTATGGTCATTATGAATTTTTAGTGATGCCTTTTGGTTTGACCAACGCGCCTGCAGCCTTTATGGATCTGATGAACCGTGTTTTTCGACCGTATCTGGATAAGTTTGTTGTGGTGTTTATTGATGACATTTTGGTGTACTCTAGGAATCGAAATGAACATGAGGAACATCTTGGTTTAGTATTGCAAATGTTAAGAGATCATCAATTGTATGCGAAACTCAGTAAGTGTGAGTTTTGGTTGGAAGAAGTGGCTTTTCTTGGACATGTGGTGTCAGCTGAAGGTGTACGTGTTGATCCAAGTAAGATTGAAGCGATTGTTAGTTGGAAACCTCCGAAAAATGTGCCAGAAGTGAGAAGTTTTCTGGGATTAGCAGGGTATTACCGACGGTTTGTCCAGGGGTTTTCAGTGTTAGCATCTCCTATGACCAGGCTACTTTGAAAGGATGTTAAGTTTGTTTGGACGGACAAGTGTCAAGCCAGCTTTGACCGTTTAAAGGAATTGTTGGTTAAAGCTCCTGTGCTCACACAACCAGTTTCGGGTAAGGAATACTCTATGTACAGTGATGCTTCGGGTATTGGTTTAGGTTGTGTTCTGATGCAAGGGAATAAAGTTGTAGCTTATGCATCAAGACAGTTGAAGCCTCATGAACGGAATTATCCGACTCACGATCTGGAGTTAGCAGCGGTAGTGTTTGCACTTAAGGTTTGGCGACACTACTTGTATAGGGAGACATGCAGGATTTTCACCGATCACAAGAGTCTCAAGTATTTGTTAACTCAGAAGGAGTTGAATTTGAGACAGCGGAGATGGTTAGAGCTATTCAAGGATTATGACTGTATCATTGACTATCATCCGGGTAAAGCTAATGTGGTGGCTGATGCTCTTAGTAGGAAATCTTTGTCTGCATTACTGGCTAGTAGAGGTAGATGGAGATTTGATTCTGAAGGTGCTTTGATTGCTCAACTGAAAGTTAAACCAAGTTTGAGATCAGAAATTGCAAAGGCTCAGTTAGATGATCATGTGCTTCAGCGTGTTTGTCAAGCAGTGAGAGAAGGCAAGCGTACTGAATATTTATTAGACAGTGAGGGGGTGTTGAGGCATGGTACTCGGTTATGTGTACCTAATGTGGGGGAGTTAAGAAAGAAGCTATTGCAGGAAGCTCATTCATCAGTCTTCACTATGCATCCTGGTGGGGATAAAATGTATCAAGACCTGAAGCAATTTTATTGGTGGCCAGGAATGAAAAGAGTGATAACAGAGTTTGTTTCAAGGTGCCTTACCTGTCAGCAAGTGAAAACCGAGCATCAAGTGCCATCGGGATTGCTTCATCCCTTACCCATTCCCCAATGGAAGTGGGATGATATCACGATGGATTTTGTATCTGGTTTGCCCATGACTCAGCGTAAGCATGACTCGATATGGGTTATTGTGGATCGGTTGTCGAAATCTGCACATTTTCTACCAGTGCGAGTAGATTATTCGATGGACAAGTTAGCAAAACTCTATGTGGATGAGATAGTGCGTTTGCATGGGATTCCGTCATCCATTGTATCAGATCGAGATCCTCGTTTTACATCCAAGTTTTGGAAAGAACTTCAAGCAGTTTTGGGAACACGGTTAAATTTCAGTACTGTTTTCCATCCGCAGACTGATGGTCAATCAGAGAGGGTTATTCAGGTTTTGGAAGATATGCTTCGGGGTTGTGCTTTAGAATTTTCAGGAAGCTGGGATCAGTATGTGTCTTTGATGGAATTTACGTATAATAACAGTTACCAGGTAAGCATTGGTATGGCTCCTTACGAAGCACTGTATGGACGGAAATGCAGAACACCAGTATGTTGGACTGAACTGTCAGAAAAAGCTATGATAGGTCCGGATATAGTGCGGGATACTGAAGAGAAAGTGAGGGTTGTACAACAGAACTTGAAGGCAGCTAAGGACCGACAATGTTCTTATGCTAACTTGAAGCGCAGAGACATTCAGTATGAAGTGGGTGATAAGGTTTTCTTGAAAGTATCACCGTGGCGTAAGGTTCTCCGTTTTGGAAAGAAAGGCAAACTAAGTCCACGTTTTATTGGACCATATGAGATTCTGAGAAAAGTAGGTCCAGTAGCGTATCAGTTAGCTTTGCCTATGGAGTTGGCTAGATTACATGATGTTTTTCATGTGTCTATGCTTCGGAGATATCGGTCAGATCCTTCGCATGTGCTACCAATGCAAGATGTTAGGATTCAGTCAGACTTTTCTTTTGAAGAAGAACCGAAGAGGATTTTGGATAGGGAAATCAGACAGCTTCGGAATAAGCAGATACCGTTAGTTAAAGTTTTATGGCAGCATCACGGTATTGAAGAAGCTACATGGGAGCTAGAAGAAGCTATGAGATTGCAACACCCTCAGTTGTTTGAAACAGGTAAGAATTTCGAGGACGAAATTTTGTTAAGTGGGGGAGTATTGTAACACCCCAAAACCACCCCAGTAGTTTGAGCCTGTCCGTGTTTGTATGTGTGCATTTTTATATGTTGTATGTAAGTGTTTAATTGGTTTATTTATTTAATTTAAGTGTATTAATTTGAGTTGAGAAGAGGAGATAGGCTAGTGTAAAGTATAAATGAGTGTATGGAAATTAAGTATGAATTAGGGATAGCCTAGAGTGTTTAAAAGAGTATGGGAGTAGGGTGTGATTTGGGACATGTGTCTTATGGGGAGGATGACATGTGGCTAAGTGGATAGGGTAACATTTAATGAGGTTGGTGGTGAGAGAGATTTCAGCTTTCCTTTTGGTTTTCCCGTTCTCCCTCTCCTCTTCACGCCATTTTCTTCTTCTTCTTCTTTCTCCTTTGTTCTTCCTTTTCTTTACATAATCTTGCTCCCTCTTCCTTAATTAAGTAATTTGAGTTGATTAGCTTGTGGATTTGGAAGCTTATAGGTGAGTTTGGGTTATGGGTGTTTTAGATTCTTCTTCTTTCTCTTTTCCAGGTCTTAGTTCATAATTATTTAGATATATGGGTTGTTTTAGAATGGATCTTGATTGTTATGGGTTTGTGGTTCAGAGGAGGCTTCTAGACCGGATAAAGGAAAAGGAATTGCTAGCGGAAGCAGAGCTCACGACTAGGAGCGAGGAAAACCAGGTTTGGGAACGTTTGTGTAATTGTGTTTTGAATGAATATTGATGGTTGCTATTTTTGTGAAATTGATGAACTATGATGAGTGGATTTGCACTTGTATGATGTGAATATGGTTAATTTGAAGTGAATTGTGTTGAATGCGAAGTATAGAGTTTGAGTTTAGGGTTGCAATTTGGGGATGTTTTGCTGGGAATTATCGCAACAGGGCATGGGTCACGGTGGCAACCAATTTGATTACCACCGTGAGGTATGCTCGGGTTGCATTCTGCCCAGGAATTTTGGTATGTCACGGTGGCAATGGAATTGGTTACCACCGTGACCTACCTTTGATTTACCTTTTGTTTTGGAATTTTGGTATGTCACGGTGGCAATGGAATTGGTTACCACCGTGACCTACCTTTGATTTACCTTCTGTTTTGGAATTTTGGTATGTCACGGTGGCAATGGAATTGGTTACCACCGTGACCTACCTTTGATTCACATTCTGTTTTGGGATTCTGCTATGTCACGGTGGCAATGGTTTTGGTCACCACCGTGACCTACCTCAAGCCTACATTCTGTTTTGAGTGGTGGTATGTCAAGGTGGCAATGGAATTGGTTACCACCGTGACCCACCCTTATTTGGTATTGAATATTTATTTGTTAAACGCAAAGTTTGAGTGTGGAATTAATGAATTTATATTCATATTAACATTGGATTAATGCTTCGTTTTGATAGGGTATCCATTGTTTTGAATAATCGATGATTTCTGTATGATTTGTAGATTTAACTTATTTGATCGTAACCTGCAAACCAAATAAGTGGATAGTTAGGCATGCCTAATAGAGCTTTGTGCCGCTGCAGCTATATGTACGACTTTGGACCCTGATCAGGTCCCACGATTGGATCCTCACGATCCCTCTGTCTGAATCTTTCTTAAGATTCCACGTAAAAACAATTTGAAAACAAAATAAAAAGAATGGTTCGATACCTTCGGGTATCTATATGTTCATAAGACGATATCGATACTCTCAAGTATCTACATGTACTCGTTATCCACTCATTATGATTATGCAGGTGTCATTGTGTGTTGTACACGAACTATTGAATATGAGTGCCAATATTTGAATTAACTATTTATAATTATATGCCCATAATCGTATTGTTATCATATGTTTTCTGTCATCGTCACTGTGAGTGGCGGTTATGCATTTTGTGTTTTCCCCACTAAGCGATTTCGCTTAGCACGGGTGTTTATCCGTGCAGGTGTGGAAGGTTTTGGTACGCATATTCTGGGCGTGTCGCATCGGGAAGGCCAACGCAACTAGAGATTTGGGTGCTTTATAGTATAGGCTTTCCTTTTTCTTTTTGTAATAGATATATGGTTTTGCTAGCCCTTTTGGAACAGTGTATTTTGGGCTTTTGTAAATTTGGTCCTTTTGTAATATGTAAAGACTTTCTTTTGGTATGTTAATGAAGTATATATATTTTGTTCAGTATCACTCTTCTCCGTTTTAAAGATTTTAATTATCTCTGATTTGTCGCTATATTTATGTAATGTTTGCATGTTTGTACTAGTGGGATGTGACACTCCTATCTATCCAGGGATCCTTCTCCCTCCAATCTGTTTGGAAGTCTCCTTGGTATAGGTTGGGGTGTGACACTTCTCCAGATGAATGAGTTGGAAGAAATACGCTATTGGTCATACCAACAAGCGGAGAAGTATAAGGAAAATACGAAGAGATGGCACGACAAGAATCTAATCAGAAAGGAATTCACTCCAAGTATGAAAGTCCTATTGTATAATAGTCGATTAAGGTTGTTTCCTGGAAAATTGAAGTCGCGGTGGACGGGACCATTTGAAGTGGTAAATGTGGCTGACTTCGGAGCTATCACGATCAGAAAAGAACCTGGGAGCACGGAATTTAAGGTAAATGGTCATCGTCTAAAACCTTATTTTGAAAACCACGCTGAAGGTGCAGCAGTGACTATTTTATTGGACGACGAATAAGGTGAGTTCAAAGTCTAGCTGAGACTAAAAATCAGAACTAAATTAATTTCTATTCTTATTCTCTTTTGTTTTAATTTATTAAGACTGGTTATTTTTAGTTTGTAGGTCATTTGTATTTTTATTTAGTGGTCTATTGATTTTTGAACATAATGTAAAAATGTTTTGGAGTACTTGGGGAAATTATTGCTTATTTAAAGGGTTAATTTTTCTCAAAAACTTGTTTTACACGGCGGTGAGGAACCATCATACCGCCGTGTGAAACGAGCATTTTCATAACTGAGACAGTGGCGTTTTACACGGCGGTGAGGAAACATGAGGAAACATCATACCGCCGTGTATATTGGGATTTTTTTTACTAAGTTCCAGTGGTGTTTTACACGGCGGTGAGGAATCCTCATACCGCCGTGTAATAAGGTGAATTAAAAATCCCCATTTGCAATCCCGTTGTACACGGCGGTGAGGAAACATCATACCGCCGTGTAACACGTTAAAATCTGTTTTTTTAAAAACCCCTGTCGTCAGTTTCTTGTGCACAATTTTTCGAAAACAAAACTTCCCTCTCTCATATCCCTTTAACCCAAGATCTGCGACCAAAATTTTCAAGTGGTAAAATTCGATTCTAACCCTAGCTTTTGCACATCAAGTCTTCATTCTTCAATTCAAGTAAGTTTTCTTTCTCTCTTTCCTTTTTAATTTTGTTCTCTGTTATTCTCGGGTTTGTGTGTTTTTCAATTTCTTCCCTCTTAATTCTTTCTTTCTTCAAGCAATGAGTAAATTATATGCTTTAATCTTTAAGTAATGGCTGGATTTTGTGTTTTAATTTTCAATTGGAGGCTGATTTGGTGTTGTATTTTTTTTTCTTTGTTTTATTCCATTAATTGGGGGGGGGGGGGGGGGCGAGATGTATGAGACAATTTTGTGATTTATATCATAAATTGGTGTCTGAATTTGTGTTTTATTCCCTTGAATTATATTGCCTTGCTTACTTGATGGGTTGTTTGTTGCTAATTGGAGAAATTGGGGTTAACAATTGCATGAGAATTTCTGTTTCTATATACAAAAATTGGTGCCCGCCAAGTGTTTGATAAATTGCCTGAATGAGTGATTTTCAACCTTTCTATGTTAGATAGATCTGTAATCATTGGGAAATCTTATGGCTTTCATATACCATACCATATATTTGTCTCATGCTGTAAATAACATTTGCGAACATTTAAGAATGTGAACTACATTGAGGTAAGATGATGCAATGCGAATGCTGTGATTTTCCCATTCTATCTCTTTTGTGCACTTGCTGTTAAGGGAACTAGGGGATGCATTGTTATCATAAATGCTGGCTTTTGTCCTTGCTAAAGATTTTCATTGTGGCATCGAAGTTTTAATGATTGTAAATTATTTTTATCTAAATATGGGCTTGTCTATTATTTTGTTGAAAATTTAAGCCTTATTTATCCCTTCTAATTGTGTTTATATATTGATGCAGTGGCTCCAAAAAGATCAAGAACGGACCAGGCATCCTCTTCTCAGAATAGCTCAATACCATCATGGGTCCCTACAAGGTGCCATACTGCATACGAATGTCTAACAGAGGCAACCTTCCTACCTTCTACATTTATTGATTTTGATGCACTACGGACATTGGGGATAAATGAAGAAATCAATGATTTGATTGAGGGGATAGGATGGACAGACTTCTTTCAGAAAAGGGAGCGAGTTCATCCGAAATTGACAAGGGATTTTCTGGCCACTGTAGATTGCAAGATTGATAATGATGATGAGGAGGACCCCGGGGAGGTAACATTCTGGTTAAACAAGAGAAAGCACACTCTAACCTTTAATGAATTCGCAGATGCCTTGGGTTTTCCATTGGATGGAGCTAGACATCTGCCCGACTTGAATAAGCAGGCAGTGTGGGCCACAATCCGTGATCCAGTAACAGCCACACAATATGTCACTGGGCAGTCCAAGGCACACCATCTGAGGGACCATGCCTTGAGGATTTTACATCGATTTTTCGCCCTTTCTTTTTATGGACATATTGAAGCTGCTGGCGTGGTGAATTAGGCTGAGGCATTATTTTTACATTGCATGATCCACCAAATCCGATTGAATGGAGCCTATTTCTTATGGAAAAAATTTGAAGACTTGCAGGCTAATCCAAAGAAGGTAAAGAAGATCGCGATCGGATGGGTGGTCACGGTATTAGCTGAGAGAGTAGGCCTCAGCTCGTTGGGACCAGATTTGGGAGATAGCAATTTACTGGATTTCAGGATGCTGAAGAATTTGAGGATCATTGTAGATGATCATCATTTTCATGAACAAGTCCGATTGTCCACAAGGGACGAATACTTGCGCCTCATTGAAAGGGGCCGAGTACAGTTGCCCATAGAAGGGGCTGAGGAAGAGGATGAGCAGCCAGAGGAGGCTGCAGGTGCAGCTGCTGTAGGACCTACCCCAGCTATGCCAGCCTATGACTTCTCCCAGTTTACTGCTCATTTTGAGGCTTTGCAGACTGGACAGGCTCAAATCAATTCTCGCTTAGACCAGTGGGAGAGCTTCATGGAGGATACCCATGCTGAACATGTTCAGCTTATGGGACGATTAGATATGCATGAGCAGCAGTTAGCTTTGCAAGCACAGAGTCTGTCAAGGCTGGAGCATTCCATGTATCTCTCTCGGCAGGAGCAGGAGCAGTTTTATCAGACCATGAGAGATCGTTTCCCTCCACCACCACCACCACAGGACTGAATTTTCTGGGAGTTCTCTGATCTTTTATTATGCTACTTTCGTTCTTTTTGGTTGACTGAATTACTTGCTGGGGACAGCAAGCTTTTAAGTGTGGGGTAACTAGTTTTTGTAACTTGGATGTGACTAACCCTGCAGTACTTTAGTAAGCTTAGTTTTATTATTTCTTTTGAGTAAGTTTAATTTGATATTAGTAAGTTTAATTTTATCAAAGCTTAATATTATTATTTCTGTTGCCTTTATATTTTAAAAGTTATATTTTCTGCTTTTTGATAATGATTTCTGTAGTTAGTTGTTTAAGTTTTATTTTGTGATTTGAGCTCATCAATTTGACTCATGCTTAGCTTAACAAATTTTTAAGTTGATATTCCAGCTCATTTATTAATCTTGAAAAGGTCACTCAGAGCACTTAGTCTACAAGAGAGTAAGTTTTTGTCTTAAAGTTATTTTTCTTAACAATTTTCAAAGTAGAACAATTGCAATTTCTATGAATTGTGCACTTAGGCCAGCTTTTACAAGTAAAGAAAAACCAGCATGAAATCTTTTGATCAGAAAATTTTTAGAACACTAGAACCTTCCTCATTGCCCTTCGAAACGATATAACAATTAAGGCATAAATGTTGACATGATTTAGGCATTAATTCTTTTGAGTAGCTACTTAAAATAAACTTTATCCCACCTATTGAATTAATTTTCCATTGCTAGCCCCATTGAGCTGAATAGGTATGCTAAAAGCGTACTCTGATTATTTTTTTCTTGTTACACAATTAATATGCCATTTAACTTAAATGCTTTTGCCTACCCCTTCTAAGAATTGGCCACTCTAGGATTGGGTTGGGAAGACATTGAAAGATGAAATAGGGTGTTTAGCATTAAATAAGTGGGTGAGAGAAATTAAAGAATTTTGGGATATTGCTTGACAAGTAAGTTGCAAGAAAATAGAGGATATAAGTATCCCACTAAAAAAAATAAAATAAAATAAAATAAAATAAAATAAAATAAAAAAATAAAAAAAATAAAAAAAATAAAAAATAAAATAAAATAAAGAATATATATATATATATAATATTTGATTTCAAGTATAGCAAAATTCAAGTGTGGGGTATCCTCTATTAGAAGACAATATTGGGGTATAATAGAGACTGAGAAAGAAATTGTATCGTATTATTTCTCTGGTGATAAAAATTTTTCATATTTGGGAAATAGCTAAGTCTTGGTAATTGTTGATAGATTGGAAGTAGGTGATGAAAATTTTTGGGTAGCAGTGTTAGTTGGTAGAGTGGCTGAATCTTCATTTGATTTCCTAAACTTCTCTTGTTAGCCATCACCGATTGAACCATACATTACAACCTGCTTAAGACCTAATGATCATGTTTATGTTTTAGTTTGTTCAGTGGAGATGACCTTCGGGTTCCAGTACTAAAGGAGAGGCCTATGGTGTTTCTAGAGTTTCAAGTGAGAAACCAGAAGTGCATTTATGTACTGATTAAATCTGCTCTTGATTGATTGATGCTGGAAGTTTTAAGTTTTGAAAAATATTAAAACATTGATTTTGGCCTTTGCACACACACATCAGAAATTCGATTGTATTTTCTTCGTTTGAAACTTGTTTGAGTGAAGATTACTCTAAAGTGGAATTTACTAAGTGTTTGCTTGGTATTCTGAATTTCCATTTCCCTGCTTGAAAATTGAGATGGCTGGAATTGAAGAAGTTATTTTACTCGAGGGCGAGCAAAAGCTAAGTGTGGGGTATTTTGATAAGTTTAAATTAAACAATGTTTTGATGTGAATTTAGAGATTATTTCTTAGTCTAAAAGCTGTTATTTGTGTTAATTTTTGATAAAATGTCATTTAATGTTAGTTGGTGCACTAAATGAAGATTTATGTTAATTTTGGCATTTTTAGGTAGTTTACACGGCGGTAAGGTTATTCCTCACCGCCGTGTGAAACGAAAGTTAAGGGAGAGCATCAGAAGGACAGCACACGGCGGTAAGGGGTTTCCATACCGCCGTGTACCACGAGAATCATCCCATACGTAAGGTGTTACACGGCGGTATGGAAGTCTCATACCGCCGTGTGAGGCGTAAAAATCCCAAAAATTGCGGCACTGGACAAGGGGAGCAAAATGTCAAGATTGTTGACCAGAGGCAAGTTACACGGCGGTGAAAGACTCTCATACCGCCGTGTAACCTAGTTGTGAACCAAATCTGCACAAAATCAAAGACTCTGAAGGCCACCTTTTGACTTTGAACTTTGAACGGTTATTTAGGGACTGAAGTTAGATTGGAGGGGGTCGATGGATTTTTTCTGGAAACAAAAAGAAAATTTATTTTCTCTGTAAGTTAAGTTAGGATTTTTAATATAGTTGTGAATTGAATTTAAGCTGTTGTTATTTAACGAGAAGAACTTTTACTTTTAGTTTTTGCTGAAAAAAATAAACTCTAGGATTTCAGATCTGGAAATTTTTAGAAGTGAGATTTCAATTCTGTAATTTAATTTTGAAGTTGGAATAGCTGATTCAGTTGAAGAACATCATTTGGTTTGCTGTAAGATTTTCATTTTCAGATTCAAATGGGTAATATCAATTTCTCTTTATTTAATTCAGTCTTTAATTCAAGTATGAGTGAGTAATCCTATTTCTTGTTAAGGGATGCCTTAATTCCCCAGTAAATCATGTGAATAATTTTGTATGGATTGTATTATGCATATACTTCAGTTTTACATTCTCTGATTTTATTTGTTGTTGCTGGTTTGAATACAAGTTAAGGGGAGATCTACCAAGATAAACTTTAATTGTAATCAGTTCATAAATACATACAAATATACATCAGTTTTATCTTCTCTGAAATTATCTGTTGTTGCTGGTTTGAATGCAAGTTGAGGGGAGATCTACCAAGATAAACTTTGATTGCAATCAACCCATAAATACGTACACATGTTCTGTTCTATTTTAATCAACTTTCATTGATTTGATGAATCCGAATTGGTAGTTATAATCTGTGAATGTTTATTTCAATAGGTTCAGAATGGTGGAAGATAAATGAGTTTGATATCTGAATCCGTAATGGTAAGATTATTTAACTTATAACTTAAGATCTGTAATAATGCTAATTTATGTGCTGAATCCGGATTGGTAAGTGCATATTTTAGAGAAGCTGGATCCGAAAGGCAAGCTATGGTACAGGCTAGATTATTCACTGATTGTATATGAATTTGTTGAATCAATTATTCACATGATATTATTGGGGAGAATGGGTATTCCTTAGCAAGATCTCTTAGTCATTTTATTAAATTGCTGTATTATTATTTCGTTAATATTCTTAGATATTAATATCATCAGTTAGATTATTGATTTTTCTGAGTTAAACAATCACCACATCAAAAATATTGGGAATTCTTTAGCATACAATTAATTGTCAAACACTTGCACAACACAGTCCCTTGGGTTCGATAACTTGTGGTCTTAATTATATTCCACTATATTACTTGCCGATTCAGTACACTTGCTGAGTACGCGTCAAGTTTTTGGCGCCGTTGCCGGGGATCAACGTTGTCAGTAAGTTTTGATTTTTATTTGTATGTGTTTTCATTTTTCTGATTTTATTATTTTTATTCTTTTCAGGTAGTTGTGGTGTATGAGCAGAATTAGACACGGACCATTAGCACCCTACGATCCTGAAATCGAGAGGACATTACATCAACGCAGGAGAGCCAACAGAGAAATCGTCATGGAGAACAATCCGCGTGATGATGAATTTCCTCCCGAAAATGAACAAGTGCCAAGGGCACAAGAAGAGGTACCAAGAAATTATGGATGAGAAGTCCCTAGGCAGCGAACGATAAGGGACTATGCTGTGCCAAGATGGACTGAAGACCATAGAACAATTGTGCTGCCAAGAGGAGTACAATTTGAACTGAAACCAGCAACTATCAACATGGTGCAAAGAAATCAATTTTCTTGATCAGAAGTGGAAGATCCTGCACAACATCTGGACTTATTTTTGGAGATTAGTGACACAGTGCAGATTCCAGGAGTGACACCTGATGCTGTAAGACCGAAATTATTTCCTTTCACCTTGAATTGGAAAGGCAAGAGAGTGGTTGCAAATGTTACCAAGATAGTCAATTACATCGTGGGATCAATTGCAAGAAAGGTTTCTGATGAGATTTTTCCCACCTAAAAAAACAGCAAATATTCGCAACAGCATTTTTCAATTTAGCCAATTGAGTGATGAGCCTTTTTATGAGGCTTGGGAAAGATTCAGAAGATTGTTAAGAAGCTGTCCGCATCATGAAATACCAATTTACCATCTAATGCAACAATTTTATTCTGGTATTTCACCACAAACAAAATCTTTGCTGGATGCATCATCAGGAGGTTCTTTTATGAATAGAATACCAGAAGAAGCATTCCAACTGCTGGATGAAATGGCATCAAATGACGCTCAGTGGGCTAATCCTATATCAGTCTCAAGGAGACAGGGAATACATAGTGTAGATGAAGTATCAATACTGAGGGCACAGGTGGAGTCAATGCAGAACGAGATGAAAAACTTAAGGGTGAAAAATGTAGCCTCTGTTTCTCAAGAAGATGAGTGGTATGAAAGTGGGCAGTATGCTCAAGAGAGTGCAGCAATAGGAAATGTTAATGCTGTAGGGGATTATCGGAGGAGTGACCCCTATAGTAATTCATACAACCCAGGCTGGAGAAATCACCCGAATTTTTCTTGGAAAGATGGAAATCAGAATGCTTCATCCTCTCACCCACCAGCAAGACCCCCTTTCAACCAAAGTACTCAGCACAATCAAGGACATTTATACCAACCCCAATCATCCAACCAATACCAAATGCCATACCCACCCCATCACAATCATGGACAAAACTTCAATCAATCACAAGCTCAATCATACCATCCATCGGGATACTCACCTAGGCCACCTATGCAAGAGAAAAAGCCAACCCTTGAGGATATGGTGGCTAGCTTCATAAACAGTCAGCATCAATTCATGACAAATCAAGAATCTAGGTGGAAATCTCAAGAGCAGTGGAACCGAAACCAAGATGCTTCTATGAGAAATCTGGAAACTCAATTGGGTCAGCTTGCAAATTCTGTGTCCCAAAGGCAACCAGGAACATTTCCCTCAAATGTGGATCGGAATCCAAAAGAGGAAGCAAAAGCAATTACACTGCGAAGTGGAAAGGATGTTGCACAAAGAGAAGATCAAGAAAAAAATTCTTCATCAGAAAAGGAGGAGCCAACACGGACGGTAAGTAATTCTAATTCTAATTTAGAAATGAATGAAAATGCTCCTAAAAAGGACAAGGGTAAAAGTATAGTGAATCCAAGGGTAGAGGATCTCGATATATGCCGATCCTTATAAAAGCGATACGGCACAAACAACTCGTTGATGCTAAGGGAAAGCTATCTCTTGTAGACCACAACCGATTGGTCCAAAGAGGTTCTATAGAACTCTTCTGCTCCCCTTTTCCTTATAAGCTCAGAGGGAGCCTTGGGAACAGTCAGTCTATCCACTAGTTGCAATAGCCCTTATAGCAATGCTGAATTCTCAAACCCAAGACCCGAACCTTCTGCTGGTGCAAGTTCACGTGCAGGCCTATCCTTTTCGACCGGATTACTTCTGACTGGATTAACACTTTCCATTCTATAGCCCATATACTCCCTCGGATCCGACTCTATCTAGACACTACACAGAATAACATCTACATTAGGCCATGACACAAGAAAGATTCATATGTAAGGACTCTATGCTCAAACAACCAAAGGCCAGAACCGCCTAAACTATTGCTCTGATACCACTAACTGTAACACCTCGATACCCCCTTTTGAAGTATACCGGAGTGCTACACACACATATACATATACATATGCTAAAATACTCATATATATGCTCACTTAAGATAAGGAAAGCAAAAACATTTAATCAAAAGATGCCAAATCCATATATAAATAATCATATCATTTTACAAAAGGGATTTGTAAACATTTAACATATACAAAATCGTTCCTTTACAAAATTACATCTGCCCAAAACCAAAATCAATATACAAAACTTATATCAATAAAAAATATAGCGAAAGACAAAAAGGAACTTCAACTATAGACTTCTAGTGGCCGACCTGCAGATGTCCGACTCCAAACTGAACCTGCCACCTACATGGGAAAACAAACCGTGCTAAGCAATAACGCTTAGTGGGGTGGAATAAAACATGTATATACATATAATTTGTAAGACCCCCTACCCATATGTAGGAGAACCCATCCACAATGAAGTGAGAACCCATATGAGCAAGGGTGTCACAAAATAAAATGATACAATAACATTCATCCATATAATATAAACATATATACATACAGCGGAATTTAAGACTTCAAAACCAAACTAATCATTCATCCATAGATGTAATAATAATATTCATTACAAAACTATTCTGAAATTAGCAAAATAATTACATCTTTCAAAATTACAAGGGGAAAGCTGAACAAAGACTAAATACAATGAGAGTTCACTATTACAAAAGAATCATATAACAAAAACTAAGTCCTAACATCAATTCCCTCTGTGTTGGCTTGACTTGCGATGACTCACCTAAAAGCTAACCACCATCCGCACCTGCACGGATGAAACACCCATGCTAAGTGATAACGCTTAGTGGGGAAAACAAACAACAATAATATGGACGGCCATTCACAATGGTCGTCAAGGCAAAACTCATACATAATGGCACCTGTTGATAATCATATAAGATATAATCACAATTGAATCACATACAAAACATTCAAAAGTTCATGCTAACATTTGTATACATATAAATTCACATACTTATAATCACAGCCGATCAGATTTCTCATTCTCATAAACATAACACAAATAAACAATACACCTGCTAACTCACAATAGTGGATAACGTGTGAACGCATAGCGGTACCTTACGAGAAAGAATCGAAAAGCAACATCACATTTTCTCATTTAAAAACATTTTACAGAGGGGATCTTAAACAAGATCCAAACACATTGAGGTTCGTGATGAACCAAACGGGGGACCTGATGAACCAAACGGGGGACCTGATCAGGGTCCAAATGGAACAGAGGGCTGCAGCTACTAAACTCTATTAGGCATGCCTAACTATCAACTAAACTGACTCTTGCAGGTCATGCATAATACAAATCATGCTCAAAGCTTATCATATAATTTATCAGGAAGAAATCATACTATTATACATATAAAAGCATGTTATAATCCATACAGTAGTAAAATCCATGAAGGAAAAGATTTGTAACTCATTTCAAGAAAAATGGAGCATTTGAAAAAGACTGGGCAGCCAAAGATTCACTATCGCGATCTAGACTCAGTGACCAGAAGACTGATCGCGATAAAAGAAGTGAAGGACACGAGTCATACAAGTTGACACAACTTGTGTTGATGCTTCTCCAACTCGAATGTGGTCGCAAAAGGGAGAGCAAGGGACACGAGTCATGCAGATCAGCACGACTCGTACCAATGCTCTCAGTCCCTTCACGAATCGTGCTCTAATGCAGGACTCATGACTTGCCTCCCAGCGAGCACGAATCGTGCTTTCTTCTATGCATTCTGATCGGATCTTCCCAACTTTCGTTCGGTAGCCAAGTGCTCTATCGCGCAAGCGATCGAGCGCCCATGGCACTTACGATCGGAAGGTTGTAGTTCGGTCAGAAAGGAATTGCCCAGCTACCTCTTGGCAGCAGAGCATTTGGCCACAAGGACTTTGAATCCATCGGTTCTGTTGTGCTCACGATGATCATCGCACTTGCAACAGAATCACGTTTCCAATTCTGCAGAAAACTGCAAATTTCCTTAAGCTCCAAAAACTCACCCAAAACATCAAAAAAATCCAATCAAAGCTCAACTTACCTTGGATTGAGAATTCCCAGCATCACAAACAACAGTAAAAACAAAACTTACAGCACTTGATAAAATCAATTCATGCATTTACAAAACCAAAGCTTTCAAGAACACCAATCTAGACAATGTAGCAAAAGCATCAAATCCAAGTTTTGTTCCAATAGTTCATCAACCATGAATCATAACTTAAATCAAACTAAAATCCATAACTTCCATACTAGCATGCATCTCATAATCATCAGATTTCCAGAAAATCATTCAACCACACCAAATCACAAGAAAATGTATCAAGAACAATTAAATTCCCAAACCTAAAAATCTTATGCTCCTAGATGCAAGCTCTACTCCCACTTGCCTTCTCTTTCTCCTTGGGATCATGAGTAGGCGCTTCTAAACAAAAAACCCAAGAAATCACATAAACACACAAAAATCCTAAATTAAAATATGTTTTAACAAACCAAGAGAAGGAGAGGAAGAAGAAGAGAAAACCCAACCAAACATACCAAATAAACTTGAGAGATGATCAATTTCCACCAAAAACAACTTGGATCATAGCTAGGGTACACTTGAAGAAGAAAGAGGAAGAGGAGGTAAAGAGAGGAGGAAGAAGAACGGGAATGGGTAGCAAAAATCACTGCTCTCTTCTTTCTCCTTCACTTTACACCCACTTCAAGAAACCCTAGCCACATATCACTCTATCTTTGGTGGATCTTGACCACTCACACCCTACAAACATGCAAGGCACCACACACAAGACTACCCCTCACTAATGCACACACTACTACCCTTTGAGAAAGCACACTCTAACCAAGCCCACAATTCATGCACATTACCTATGAATACCCTTAACACATGCCAACACACCCACACATGGACAAATACACATGGCTTAAACTGCTAGGGGGAAATCTGGGTTTGATAACTCTCCCCTACTAACAAGAATTTTGTCCTTGAAATTCCCACCTGAACTGAACAATTATGGATACCGAATCCTCATCATCGCCTCTGGTTCCTAAGTCACTTACTCAACTCCATGATGCTACCAAAGAACCTTGACCAGAGGAACTTGCTTGCTTCTCAATTGCCTCACTTCCCGAGCTGTAATGGATTTCGGCTCTTAATTATAAGAATAATCCAACAAAATCTGAATGTCCTGAACTAACAACACATGCGATGGATCCGATCGGTACCGCCGAAGCATGGAGACATGGAAAACATCATGCATCTTAGCCAATTCCATCGGTAAAGCCATCCTATAGGCTATCTGATAAACTTTCACCAACACCTCAAAAGGCCCAACAAACCGAGGACTAAGCTTGCCTTTCTTGCCAAACCGCACTACTTTCCTCCAAGGTGAAATCTTAAGGAAAACTTTGTCCCCGACCTCAAACCGAATATCCTTTCTCTTCAGATTGGTATAGGACCTTTGTCTATCCTTAGCCACATTCAGATTCTGCTGCACAAGTCTGATCTTCTCCGGCCCAATAAAAGATCATTCAGTCAACTCTGTCCAACAAATTGGAGTCCTACACGGTCGACTATACAAAGCTTCAAATTGTGACATCCCAGCGCTCGACTGATATCTATTGTTGTAGGCAAACTTCATAAGCCGCACATACTTGTCCCAATTGCCAAAAAAATCCACTTTTCTGCCAACTCAGATTCATCTAAGCTCATCCCGTAGAAATCTTCTACCCTAGCTTTCCTCATGCTCTCTATTGGGGCTCTCAGAGCAGTAACCCTCTCTAAAACCCGAGCTATGTCTTGAGATATCTTCAACATTGCCTCAAAAGGCATGGCTGCCGCCTCAGGCTATACCCTAGCTAGCTGAGCCGTATCAGACACTGATGGATATTGCTCTTGGCGATTAGCACTCTCAGCAGACCCTTCGAGTTACCCACGCGCAGACTCCATAAACTACAAACATAAAGACATCCGCATTAGGACAACACAGTCCTAAACATATATCTATACTCTACAATCACCCAAAATGCCTAAACTAGGCTCTAATATAAAAAATTATAACACCCCATACCCATACGTAAGAGAGCTCATCCGCGAAGGGAGTGAGAACCCGTACAGATAAGGGTGTCACCAAACACAACAATACACTAATCATATACAAAAATATAAAGATAGCATAGGAAATAAAAACTTGAATCCTCAAGAGTCATTCATTGATATAATAAAAGTTCATTACAAAATATAACTGCACATATGATGACATTACAAAAATTCCGTCTTCTAAAAGTACATAACGGAAGAGTTACAAAAGGATAGATACAAAATAGAATCAAAATATTATAAAAAGAACCTAGATACATGACTAAGCTCTAAAACTTCAGTCTTTTTGTGTTAGCTGTGCTTGCGGAGACTCTCTCAAAAATTTGAAACCTTCCGCACCTGCGTGGATGAAACACCCGTGCTAAGCGATAATGATTAGTTGGGAAAAATACACAAAATATGAATGGCTATTCACAATGGTCGTTAAAGCAGAACACATATAAATGGCACATGCTTATAAATACATTAAAAAGAAACCATAGCTTTAATATAAAAAGTCAAACCCATAAAGCTCATAATTTGGACATATATCACAATAATCTCGTATTCATATAATACACAACAATTTGCCTGCGAACTCACGATAGCGGATATTGAGTGAACACATTGGGGTACCCATGGGTACAATCAAAAGTAACATCTTATTTCTCATTCTAAACGTTTTCACATTGGGGGATCTTAAACAAGATCCATATACATTGAGGATCATGAGGACCCAAACGGGGACCTGATCAGGGTCCGAAACACATTAGGGCTGTAACACCCCAATACCCCTTAGGAGGATATCATAACATTAACACTAATACATACACAACCAAATACGCGACAATTTACATACACTACAGCGGAAGCAATAATAGTAAATAATTCAGAATATAATTTGGGCCAAACAAAATACTCTTATACTATATATATAAACTGTATATAATACAAAAGCCTTATACCTAATACATATACATCTTCGGTACATATACAAATACAGTTAATATTTACATATGAACACTCACTACAAAAAAACAGTCAATTAGCGACGGAAATTTCCGTCGCTAATTGAGCTTTTTCCGTCGCTAATGACATTTAGCGACGCGGCGACTAACGGTCGCTATTTGCTCCGTCGCAAAAATTTTGCGACTAACCCATAAATCAGTCGCTAAAAATAGCGACGAAAAATTCCGTCGCTAAAAAAAAATATCAGTCGCTAAATAACTCTAAAATTAGTCGCATAAATATTTATTAGCGACGGAAAATTCGTCGCTATTCCGTCGCTAAAAATATTATATTTTTTAATATTATTTTTAATTTAATTTTTTATTACAATTTTTGATTTAATTTTTTATTATTATTATTATTATTACATCCAAATTTTAATTTATTTAAATAATAATTATACAATATTTTCAATATTACTATTAATTTAAAAAATATAATATCAAAAAAGTAAATTAAACTATATAATACTTAAAAAATACTATAAAAAATACTAATTCAAACTAAATGGTGCTATTTAGCAATATATAGAAATTTACAATAACTTTATACAATAAATTCACAATAATTCAAATATAATAAAAATATATTAAATTATACAATACTTAAATTAAAAGTACAAGTACAGTAAACAGTTCCCGCACACATCTCATCACGTTCATCTTCGGACTGCCAATGCACAACCAAATAACAAAATAAATCAATACTGGATGAAAGAATAAATATAAATATAAATATACCACTGATTCACTTGCCATAATAGACAAGATATCAACTTGTTAATTACAAACAATTCTCACCCTTGGCAAAAATGTGGGGTTAACAGGTGCAATTGCAGTTTTGGAAGGTAGCACTCTTAGTGGATAATTTCCAAGAACTGTCCCAGACAAATTTAAAGCAGCCCTGGCCCCCTCTGCAAGTACATTTCATGGACTCTTATATATATATATATATATATATATATATATATATATATATATATATATATATATATATATATAGTACATAGCTTTATCAAAATGAGAGCAGTCTATTAAATACCAGAAAATGCAAACTGTCAATGATAACTTACTGTGATAAATCCATTGCGCAGTGTCAAGTAATCAGCCTTGCTAACAGACCTAAAAAATTGTCGGAAGAAGCATTCCTGCAATAGATTGATATGAAAACATATAGAACAAATGTAATTTAAAACTAAAAGCATAAAGTATGTTTATATTCTAAATCCTAATGAACAGCTAATCGAACTAATAGAGTATTTTTCTATGCTCCCTTTCTTGTATCATATTTTCGTCTTACATTGCCATATAAATTATGACAAAAGAGCTGAAAATTATAAATAATTATTTATGTCACTTGTAACTCTACATTATGTTCCATATTATTTTTTCTGAAACTGAAAAATGAAAATAAGAATGAATTCTTAAGTAAAATATATCTTACAATGTAAAAAAAGAATGTGATCTCACAAAAGATGTCACGTGAGTAAGCCTGAATCTTGAAGGATCTGCAAATAACATCAATGTCCAATTAAGAAAATGAGATGACTTATAGACTCAGTTATTAAAAAAGAGGACAATCATGTTTGAGAGAAAAAGGCTAAAATATTCAGGCTGTAGCACAGAGAGTTAGGTATATACCATTTGAAAACTCATAATCATGGGAAAGAGTCTCCAGCTCCCATTCCTTCCAACCTCGAATCTATACAAAATAACTTTGTTAGGCAGCTGCATATCATAAAAAATACGAAGCTTTAATGAATTTTAAGATAAGAAACCAACTTAATTCATCAAATTCAATTAGCTGAGTGAAGTGAATTCGTTACTCAAAGCTTCGTATTCGTTAATCAGCACTCAATACCAAGTATTTGGACTCTTTTATATATATATATATATATATATATATATATATATAGATTTTGTTCAATAAAAAGCAAACTGAATAGATTAGATTCAACTATGAAAACCGAACTGAAAGCAATATGGATTCCAGTCCATTCAATAGGAGTCTCACAAATTGTATCTGTGTTCCCTGTGCTAATCCTCTTCTTTTGTTCTTTGTATAGTTTTACCGATTCATAAAAAAATACCACAAGTGCTATAGCTAACTGCATTTTAGAATATCAAAACTATAAGCCCCACATCACATATATACCCATTGTCAAAAACAAAGAAAAATCACGTGGGTACCAACAAAAAGTGTCAAACCCAGAAAACAAATAACAACAAAGTCCAAAAATTTTACTTCTTTTTCCTGTATTTTATTACCTGTAGAACAAAAACCACCCAATAGATTTTAGCTGCTTCCACTGCTTTAGAGACCAAGCAAATCAAATCATTCATCATAATATTCACTTTTTTGTCACTGAATCATATTATATCTTCAGGAAACTTTATATACTCAATAAATTAAAAATCAATTGCAGAAAACACATTAGCCATCGAAAAATACCTCAATTTGACAAGAGATCATTAATCACAAATCTAAGATTCAAATTTAATAAAAGAGAAAGGAAAACAGACAATAACGGCATTTGAGATCTATGGTCATTAACTTACCCGATTGAGATTCCACACAGAGCATACGCCACGAGTTTAGTGGAGCTAAGTTAGGGTTTGAGAGAGAGAGAGATCAATGGATTGATTGTTATTATCAGTTACAAGGATTCGGTATTTTGGTCACTTACTTGGTTGGCGTGACTGGTGGTCGGCGGCGGGCAAGAAAATGTCAGAATGGAGCTACAAACCTAGAGCAAAATGCAGTAAATAGAGGTAAGAAATGGGGCTGCCGTCTAGTGCAAAGAGGAAGAGAATGAGAGCAATTCCGGCGATAGCTGCAGTGAACAGAGGGGAGGA
The DNA here is from genome assembly GCA_947683425.1 of Excoecaria cochinchinensis. NCBI lineage: Eukaryota > Viridiplantae > Streptophyta > Magnoliopsida > Malpighiales > Euphorbiaceae > Excoecaria > Excoecaria cochinchinensis. The sequence goes on from CANTUQ010000119.1 coordinate 19,662,833, forward strand.
CGAAGATGGTGGAGACGGCGAGGGAAGATGGCTGGAACGACGGTGAGGGAAGGAAAGAAGAAGATGGGGCGGCTGGAAAAAAAGGGCGAGATCGGGGCAGAGACCACGAAAGGGAAGAAAAGGAAGAGAAAAAGGAAAATATATGGGCCAACACGACGTAGTCTTGGTTAGGTCAGGGCAGATTTTCTATTATTTAGCGACTAAATTAGCGACGACAAATTTAGTCGCTAAACCGTCACAAACCAGTTGTTTCAAATTTAGCTATTAAATTTTTAGCGACTAAATTTCCGTTGCTATTTAGTCGCTAAATTTTTAGCGACTACAATACAGTCGCAAAATTATTGATAAATTGAATAATTTTTAGCAACTAAAAAAATAGTTGCTAATTCAGTCGCAAAAAAATGGTGCTATCAATTACCGCCAAAATTTAGCGACGGTTTATTTTTCCGTCGCTATTTAGTCGCTAAACTCAATACCAAATTGAAAATATGCATTTTCACGACGAATTCAAGGAATGGTCGCTAATCCGTCGCTAATTAGCGACGGAAAATATTTCGTCGCTAATTTTAGTCGCTAATTCGCATTTTTTTTGTAGTGACTATACTTTCTATCTACATAATGATGTTACTCAAAACATCACAAACTCTATTTCTATCTTATACAAAAAGAGATCAAAATAAAACTCCTAGTGGCCTTGACCCGCAGATGCCCACTCACTGATCCGAACCTGTAAACCTACACAGAAACAAACATCCGTGCTAAGCGATAATGCTTAGTGGGGGTGAAAATAAAGCATAGGACTTCTACCAAAGTCGCACACATATCACATGCATCATTTATACCATCATGCTCAATACAACATCAGTATTCACATAGTCTATACAATCTTATGTTCACATGCATATGAGCTTATTCATTTGCAGATCATATATAATCTCATATTCGTATGCATATAAACTTTTATTCATTAACAGGTCATGTATATATATTCTCATTCTCAAGCAAAGGCATGTACAAAAAAAGACTTATACATCAACTCTTGTACATTTCAACACATATAATAGGAATAGCCTTAAATCCTTTAGTTATGGATACGGGTGCTATATATATAGAAGACAGAAGTCTCAAAACATGTACTATATCTATATCTGTATCTATATGACCATCTCGGAGGTCGGCCGCTACGCCCAAACGGTGCGGTCGGTAGCAGCTGCGCGGTAACCCTTTATAAGCATGCTTATCTATCCACTACTATGACTCTTCAGGCTAAACATATAAACTCTATACACTATGCACTCTAACCCTTTATTATATATAATACATCACTCCAACATTTTAACCAGATTCAATCATGTACATAATAAATATCACATTGCATGTAATGTTCAATAATTAAAAGAAACATGTAAACATTTAATTCCATTCATAAACTCTTATATCATGGCATCATTTACATATAAGTCAATTGTAAAAACATTCATATACTCATTTTAAAATTAAATTGTTAAATATAAGTTGAACAACTGGTAGGAACTTCCAGTGAAGTTCGGGTTCAAATCGGGAAGAAAAATAACTAAAAATATACAAATTAGTTGAGGGGAAAGGTGGGGAATTGATTCATGTCAACCATGGGCTCTAAATCAAGAGGAAAATCATTCTTATAACCTGCTTTGTCGCGCTCGTGACCACTATCACGCTCGCAACAGAAGGCTCCATCAGGATCCTTCATGAGACTTCTTCTCACCTCTAACTTGTATCATCTAAAACGACCTCTAAACCTAATTTTTAGGCAAAATATCCTTCTTAATAATTGTTCCCTAGAATATTAACTTTCAAATGGAAAAAATTTCAGGTCAATTGGACATCTATAACTCCAAATATGAGGTAAACAATATATGTTATTCCAATAACCCGACCCAAACAGAGACACTTCGGTTTTTAACATTTTCGAGGATCGTAGAGCCAGAATTAGCTCTAGGCTCCTCTTAGGAAATTTTATCTACGGATCTTAGCTTTCAGATACAAATTGAATCAACCTAATAGGATCCCTATAACTCTATTTATGACAAAAACAATACACAGAGGACTAATGAAAATTGAACAGAATTCCCCCAAATCACACTTTACTCATAAAAGCTATATAGAAACCATCTAACACATCCAAAACTCATGCAAAATGATCCAATACATATTCAGCAACATATATACATGCATATATCATGAGAACATTGCAGGCAATGAAATGAACAAAATAAAATTCGTACACGATCCCTACCTCTATGTAGCCCGATACATCTCTCTATTCGTTCTGATCTTCTCTTTGCCTTTATCCAACTTCTTGATCACCGCTTCCATGTATAACCCATATAAACAACACCAGAATCAACCCTCTTAATACTTTAAATCAAAACAGAAAATCGAACAGAAGCAGAAGACCAATATTAACCCAAAATCACATTACTTACCTTCTCAAGCATCCACTCAAACCCTGAACTCACTCCCTTCAAACCAATCCAAGTAATTCTCTTAAGGAGCAAATACAAATGAAGAAGAAAAGCAACAAAAGATGAAGAGAGGAAGAGCATGGCAAAACCAAAGAAAAAGCAAAAGGAGGAAAGCCAAAAGCAAAAGGGCCAAAAGCTGAAATAACGTGGAAAAGAAAAGGAAAAGAAAACATTCAGCTGGTCAATCTTCATCCCAAGGTGATTAATGCCACCAACTAGCCTTAATTAAAAGCCAACCAATCCAATTAATGCCACCTACCTCTATTAATCCATCTCAATCCAAAAAGTCACAAGCCAAGTGTCACTCTTCTACAATAGCACTTGTCACTCCCCTACAATGCCACTTGTCAAACTCCTACATCGCCACGTGTCCGATAAACATCAAATAATCCAACTTAAATAGGCTTCATGTGAAGCATTTTGTCGCACCCGCGACACTGTCGCGCTCGCGATAGAACCCACACACAAGGCATTTACTCAAATACACTCTCTTATACACACAAACTGTTGAATTCTCCAACAAAAATTCCAAAATTCTACTAGGGCCAAATCGGGTTGTTACAAATCTCTCCCCCTTAAGAAATTTTGTCCTTGAAATTTCCCCTCTAATCACTTACACAGGTAAATCCTTAAACAAATCTCCAAATCACTATCACTTAGACCATACAGCTATCAAATCGTACACACTTCATAGTTTCCTTAATGCACCGCACTCTAATCCATACACGTCTTCTAAACATCAATCACTCGATGTATATCCTATCAGCTTTTCTCAATGAAACATAAACACATACAATGATACTTTTTCACATACAAAAGAGGGATGTAGATAGAATGGCTATGTAATGATCTATTTATGCAAGATGATGCGAAAATGAAATGTAAGCTACAGTAATGCACTTTTTCCCATCCCCATGTTTTAATATGCTTATGTCAAATGATTTCAAGGAGATAGCTGACAGGAATACAGAGTGTCACCTCAAACCCTTACTAACCATATAAATTCATATTACTCACTATATCCGACATCTCACTAATCTTTCCACTCGCATCTAACTCCATCTATACATTACACAAAATGACATCAGCATTAGGCCACAACTCTAAACAAACTTTGACATTTAACCTATACTCTACATCATATAGACCAGAACCTCTAACCTATGCTCTGATACCACTAAATTGTAACACCCCAATACCCCTTTAGAGGATATCGGATTGTTAACACTAATACATACACAACCAAATACGCGACCATTTACATACACTACAGCGGAAATAGTAATAGTAAATAATTCAGAATATAATTTGGGCAAAACAAAATACTCTTATACTACATATATAAACTGTATATAATACAAAAGCTTTATACCTAATACATATACATCTTCGGTACATATACAAATACAATTAACATTTACATATGAACACTATACTTTCTATCTACATAATGATGTTACTCAAAACATCACAAACTCTATTTCTATCTTATACAAAAAGAGATCAAAATAAAAATCCTAGTGTCCTTGACCTACAGATTCCCACTCACTGATCCGAACCTATAAACCTACATGAAAATAAACATCCGTACCAAGCGATAACGCTTAGTGGGGATGAAAATAAAGCATAGGACTTCTACCGAAGTCGCACACACATCACATGCATCATTTATACCATCATACTCAATACAACATCAGTATTCACATAGTATATACAATCTTTTGTTCGCATGCATATGAGCTTATTCATTTACAGATCATATAAAATCTCATATTCACATGCATATAAACTTTTATTCATTAACAGGTCATGTATACATATTCTCATACTCAAGCAAAGGCATGTACAGAAGAAGACTTATACATCAACCCTTGTACATTTCAACACATATAATAGGAATAGCCTGAAATCCTTTCGTTGTGGATACGGGCGCTATATAAACAGAAGACCAAAGTCTCAGAACATGTACTATATCTATATCTGTATCTATATGACCATCTCGGAGGTCGGCTGCTTCGCCCAAACGGGCTAGTCGGTAGCAGTTGTGCGGTAACCCTTTATAAGTATGCTTATCTATCCACTACTATGACTCTTCAGGCTGAACATATAAACTCTATACACTATGTACTCTAACCCTTTCTTATATAGAATACATAACTCCAGCATTTTAACTAGATTCAATCATATAGATAATCAATATCACATTGCATGTCATGTTCAATAATTAAAAGAAACATGTAAACATTTAGTTCCATTCATAAACTCTTGTATCATGGCATCATTTACATGTAAGTCAATTGTAAAAACTTTCATATACTCATTTTAAAATTAAAATTTTAAATATAAGTTGAACAAGTGGTAGGAACTTCCAGTGAAGTTCGAGTTCAAATCGGGAAGAAAAACACCTAAAAATATACAAATTAGTTGAGGGGAAAGGTGGGGAATTGATTCATGTCAACCATGGGCTCTAAATCAAGAGGAAAATCACTGTTATGACCTGCTCTATCGCGCTCACGACAGAAGGCTCCATCAGGAACCTTCACGAGACTACTTCTCACGGCTAACTTGTATCGTCTAAACTAACCTATAAACCTTATTTTTAACATACTTCTTAACAATTGTTCCCTAGGATGTTTTCTTTCAAATTAAAGAAAATTTTAGGTCAATTGGACATCTGTAACTCCAGATATGAGCTAAACAAGAAATACTGTTCCAGTAACCCGACCCAAACAGAGACACTTCGGTTTTTAACATTTTGTAGGTTCGTAGAGCAAGAATTAGCTCCAGTAGCCTCTTAGACATTTTTAGCTACGGATCGTAGCTTTCATATGAAATTTGAATCAACCAAATTAGATCCATATAACTCTACTTATGAAAAAAAGAATACACAGAGGACTAATGAAAACTGAACAGAATTCCCCCAAAATCACACTTTACTCACAAAAGCTATATGGAAACCATCTAACACATCCAAAACTCATGCAAAATGATCCAATGCATATTCACCAACATATATACATGCATATATCATGAGAACATTTCAAGCAATCAAAATGAACAAAATAAAATTCGCACACGATCCCTACCTCTATGTAGCCCGATCACATCTCTCTATTCGTTTCGATCTTCTCTTTGCATTTATCCAACTTCTTTATCACCGCTTCCATGTATAACCCACATAAATAACACCAGAATCAACCCTCTTAATACTTTAAATCAAAACAGAAAACCGAACAGAAGCAGAAGGCCAACATTAACTCAAAATCACACTACTTACCTTCTCAAGCATCCACTCAAACCCTGAACTCGGTCCCTTCAAACCAATCCAAGTAATTCTCTTAAGGAGCAAATACAAATGAAGAAGAAAAGCAACAAAAGATGAAGAGAGGAAGAGCACGGCAAAACCAATGCAAATGCAAAAGGACGAAAGCCAAAAGCTAAAATGACATGGAAAAGAAAAGGAAAAGAAAACATTCAGCTTGTCAATCTTCATCCCAAGGTGATTAATGCCACAAACTAGCCTTAATTAAAAGCCAACCAATCCAATTAATGCCACCTACCTCCAATCTCAATCCAAAAAATCAAAAGCCAAGTGTCACTCTCCTACAATGCCATTTGTCACTCCACTACAATGCCACTTGTCAAACTCCTACATCGCCACGTGTCCGATATACATCATATAATCCAACTCAAATAGGCTTCACGTGAAGCATTTTGTCGCGACCGTGACACTGTCGCGCTCGCGACATAACCCATGCACAAGGCACTTACTCAAATACACTCTCTTATACACATAAACTCTTGAATTCCTGAACAAAATTTTCGAGATTCTACTAGGGCAAAATCGGGTTATTACAAGGGCTGCAGCTACAGAACTCTATTAGGCATGCCTAACTATCATCTAATTTGCCTATTGCAGGCCACGCATCATTCATCATATCATATCCATATTCTACATAAAATCATCCATGCATAAGTCTAATAGGAAATTAAATATCGAAAGCACAAAAGAAAACTCATTTTGAAAACCGGAGGTGTCGCGCTCAAGATAGTGCTGAAGCTACTTGAGCGCCGTGCTTGCGATAGCCTTCGCACTCGCGTGAAGAGGGACAAAAGAAGCTTGTGTTATGCTTGCGACATGCGTTGTGTTTGCGATATTAAATGCCAGATATACTTGTCATGCTCACGACAGCGCTGCCCAGCCTCAACTCGGCAACTATGCGCTCGCGACATCATACACGCGCTGTTGCAACTCATAAGATCTAGACTCGACAACATATGAGGGCTTGGATCACTAATCTCTATCACGCTCATGACATGCATCACGCTCTCTACAGAGTCAATTTTTTTGACTCTCATGCATATTTGCAGAAATCCTGTAACAACCCAAATAGGGCTTGGTCGGAATTTGCGAGGTAAGTCGGTTAAGTGAGGGCATTTTCGTAATTTAAGTTTGAGGAAAATAGGATAATAAGGAATTATGTGTTAAAGGAATTAATAATTAAGAGAAGAGGAAATAATAGTGTGTGCTTATAGTGTATGGTTGTAGGGTGTAAGTGGACTTAGGGCTGTTGTTGTGTGGTTTTGGTGCATGGTGCCTAGGATGAAAGTGGATTTATAAGAAATAATATGGTGTGAGTGAGTGTTTGGAGCATTGAAGATATTTGTGTAAGAAGGCTTGGGTGTGTTTAGTGTATGGTGCCAAGAGTGGATTAAGTTATAGTGAATTGTTTGGTCCTCTAAGATTGTGACAAGTGGCAAGGGTTAGTGAGCAATTAATGAAAAGTAGGAGAGAGGAAGAGAGGGGTAGCTTTTGGTGAGGCTTCTCGTGGAAGCTAGTCCCTTTTCCCTTGTTTCCCTAGTTTCCCGTCCCCTCTCTCTCTCCTTCTTCCATTTTTGCTGCTCTCATCTCTTTTCTCTTGAGTTTTCTTGGAATCTTGAGTTAAGGTCTTGAAGGATTGTAAGAGGTAAGTGGTTTGGAGTACTTTGGGTATTTCAGTTCTTCTTTCTCCTTCATTTTTGGTTGTGATTGTGGTTTTGGGTCTGATTTGTGTGTGTTGTGGCTGGGTTTTGTGCAACCATCGGAAGAGAGAAGGAAGAGCAAGGGCAAGGATAAAGTGGTTTCATGAGGAGCACGGTTTGAAGCTTCGTTTTCCAGGTATGGGAGCTGTGTTCTTGAGTGTTTATTAGGTAGGGGTTTTGAATGCATGTAAGTGTTGGGAGCTATGTTGTGGATTTTGTGTTTTTCCCTAATTTCCTCTTTGGATCAACTCTATTTGGAGATTGTATGTCATTTGTAATCTTTAATGATTTATGGATGCATGTTTAAATCAAGTAGTGATTTATAGTGAAGTGTAAGTGATATAGTGAAGATGTTATGTGTTTTCGGAATTTGAACATGCCACGTTAGTGTATTTGAGTTTGGTTGTGAGTGATTTCATGTTGAATTTATATTTGATTATTGTGTAAATGTGTTTATGTGGCTTGAGACTGATGCGGTGATGTGCTGGAGGCGAGAGGTAAGTGCTTGAGTATGTTATGCGCATGTATGAAGATTTGTGTGTGATTAGTGAAGGAAAAGTGCAGAATTGGGCGAATCTGGGTTCTGTCGCGATCGCGACAAGTGCCGCGATCGCGACAGAAGGCGGACTTGGCCACTTTTTCTTGAGGAGCCCTCTGTCGCGATCGCGACGTTGTCGCGACCGCGACAGAGAGCTCGGTTGAGGAAACTTCCGCGCGGGCGTGCTGTCGAGCGTGCGCGCGAGGAGGAAGGAATTGGTCTCTGTCGCGATCGCGATGATTGTCGCGAGCGCGACAGAGCTCGGTTCCGTGAATGTCTGCCGCGAGTACTTCGTCGCGAGTAGGCCCTTTGGCGCGACCTCGCGAGGCAGTACCCCGTGCTCTGTCGCAATCGCGACAGAGGCCCTTCCTGCTTGCCCTGTTTTCTGAATGTGTTTCTTTTGTTCCACTTTGAATGGTTTCTCACTATTGCATGAAATATGTTTGTGCTTATGACCCGTGATGCCATTGTATTAGTGTTTTAGTTATGAATTTATTTAATATTAGAATCTTGCATTGAATCTTGCTTTTGATTGGGTAAAGTCGTGTGAATAAATGTGTTGTTGAGCCTGAAGTGTCAAGGTATAGGATAATTAAGCATGCTTAAGAAGGGTTAGTGTCCAGCTGTTCTGTCCGTCCCGTTTGGGCGAAGCGGTCGACCTCCGAGATGGTCATCTTCCGTGTAGTGATAAAATGTTTTGAGACTCCGGTCTCCCGCGCTACCTTCGGGTATTAAATTGTTTTTGAGGCTTCGGTCTCCCGTGCCGTGTTCCCGTATCCTCCACCATTGATTTCAGGCTATTGTGTGAACTGTCTGGTATTGATTTAGTGAAGTGTTCTGATCATAGTGTAACTCTGAATAGTGTAATGGTTTAGTGCATTGTATTATTATCCTGAATATATTATATCTCTGTACTCTGATTCATAATGAATTATATATGTTAGTGCATGTTTATTATATAGTGTTCTGTTGTGCCTGTTTCTCCCCACTAAGCGTTATCGCTTAGTACGGGCTTTTATCCCGTGCAGGTAGCGTGAAGGATTTTTGGGAGTTGCTCGTGTAGTGCATCTGCAAGCTGGCCACCTAGGAGTCGAGTTATTTATTTTGTCTCCTCCTGTAATTCTTTTTGTATATGTATTATTTTTGCAAAGGATTTTAAGTTGTAATCTGTTGGAATATTGTATATAGTTTTGTATTTTTTTTTCTAAGATTTTTAGTATTGGTTGTTTAATGCTTCCGTTTAGTGCATGTATGCTTCCGCTGTATGTTTTGTCGCGTCGTGAGTGAGCGTCGTATAGCGCGCCCGCTGGCGCCCTTCCAACGGGGGTGGCGGCGGGGGTGTTACAAGTTGTGGTATCAGAGCACCGGTTTAGGCGGTTCTGGATGCCTCTGTTTGTTATGTGTTGAGTCTTTGCATGTTAGTTGGTTTTGTGTCGTGGCCTAATGCAGATGTGTCTTGTCTTGTGTAGTGTCTAGATGGAGTCTGATGCAAGTGAGCATGTGGGTGAGACGGTTGGTAGTGCAAGTGTAGCGAGAGGTGGGCAACCTGCTCCGCAGCGTCAGCAAGAAGAAATACCTGGTGTGGGTTTTGGTCAAGAGAATCCGGTCTTATTGCAAGGTTTGCTTCAGTTGGTAGAGAGGCTGACTGCTCCTAAGGCTCCGACTGAGTTATTAAGAAAGAGAGGAGCCGAGGATTTTCATGGGACTGCTTTGGACCAATCTGATGTGGCCGAGTTTTGGCTTAAAAGGGTAGGTCGGATTTTGCAAGAGATTAGATGTCCTGCAGAATAGAGGGTGCTTTGTACAGTGTCATTGCTTCAAGGGTCAGCGTACGATTGGTGGGAATTGGTGATGCGAAATTCGCAGCGACCAGTCGAGTTGACTTGGGATTTCTTCAAGCAAGAATTTGAGCAGAAGTATGTGACAAAGGCGTATCAGGAACTTAAGTGGAGAGAGTTCATCAGTCTGAAGCAGCGAGGTATGACCGTGAGTGAGTATGATAAGGAATTCAGCCGGTTGAGTAAGTATGTGCCTGAGGCTTTGTTGACGGATGAGTTTAGAAGTAGGCATTTCCTTGAGGGACTGCGTGAGGTGTTCAGAGGCCCTTTGTCAGCATTGTCAGTTTTGCAACTCGTGGGGTATTATCAGCTTGTGGTAGCGGCGATGAAGTTAGAGGAATCAGAGGTGATCAAGCAGAGGATCGAGAGCAAGAGGAAAGCACCGGGTGATGGGGTAGGAAGTGGCAAGAAGTCGAGAGGAGTTCCGAGTGGCCAAGGTGGAAAGAGTTCGGTTCCGGTACGTTCGGAAGTCGGGAGTGTAGCGCCACCCTCTAGCAAGGGAAGTGTTATCCCGGAGTGTGAGCATTGTTATAAGCGCCACTGGGGCGAGTGTAGAAGGATCTTTGGAGCGTGTTTCAGATGTGGAAGTCAAGAGCACATGGTAGCGAATTGTCCGGATCGAAGAGAGCTTCAGGATAAACCTGAGAGTAGAGCCAGTGGTCATAGAGCGAGAGGGAATCAGAGTGGAAGAGGCAGTGGACGTCCTTTGCAAGCGCCATCATAGACAGTGCAGAAGTCGCCAACCAAAGAAGTGCCCGCACATCCAAGAGTTTATGCGGTGCAAATTAGGGATATAGCAGATCGAGCTGGATCTTCTGGTAAGTTATGTTATTAGTTTTCGGTTAAGTTTCGGTTTGAGTTTTGGGTTGTTTGATATAAGTGATTAGCGAGGAAATTTCGAGGACGAAATTTCTTAAGGGGGAGTGATTGTAACAACCCAAATAGGGCTTGGTCGGAATTTGCGAGGTAAGTCGGTAAAGTGAGGGCATTTTCGTAATTTAAGTTTGAGGAAAATAGGATAATAAGGAATTATGTGTTAAAGGAATTAATAATTAAGAGAAGAGGAAATAATAGTGTGTGCTTATAGTGTATGGTTGTAGGGTGTAAGTGGACTTAGGGCTGTTGTTGTGTGGTTTTGGTGCATGGTGCCTAGGATGAAAGTGGATTTATAAGAAATAATATGGTGTGAGTGAGTGTTTGGAGCATTGAAGATATTTGTGTAAGAAGGCTTGGGTGTGTTTAGTGTATGGTGCCAAGAGTGGATTAAGTTATAGTGAATTGTTTGGTCCTCTAAGATTGTGACAAGTGGCAAGGGTTGGTGAGCAATTAATGAAAAGTAGGAGAGAGGAAGGGAGGGGCAGCTTTTGGTGAGGCTTCTCGTGGAAGCTAGTCCCTTTTCCCTTGTTTCCCTAGTTTCCCGTCTCCTCTCTCTCTCCTTCTTCCATTTTTGCTGCTCTCATCTCTTTTCTCTTGAGTTTTCTTGGAATCTTGAGTTAAGGTCTTGAAGGATTGTAAGAGGTAAGTGGTTTGGAGTGCTTTGGGTATTTCAGTTCTTCTTTCTCCTTCATTTCTGGTTGTGATTGTGGTTTTGGGTCTGATTTGTGTGTGTTATGGCTGGGTTTTGTGCAAGCATCGGAAGAGAGAAGGAAGAGCAAGGGCAAGGATAAAGTGGTTTCGTGAGGAGCACGGTTTGAAGCTTCGTTTTCCAGGTATGGGAGCTGTGTTCTTGAGTGTTTATTGGGTAGGGGTTTTGAATGCATGCAAGTGTTGGGAGCTATGTTGTGGATTTTGTGTTTTTCCCTAATTTTCTCCTTGGATCAACTCTATTTGGAGATTGTATGTCATTTGTAATCTTTAATGATTTATGGATGCATGTTTAAATCAAGTAGTGATTTATAGTGAAGTGTAAGTGATATAGTGAAGATGTTATGTGTTTTCGGAATTTGAACATGCCACGTTAGTGTATTTGAGTTTGGTTGTGAGTGATTTCATGTTGAATTTATATTTGATTATTGTGTAAATGTGTTTATGTGGCTTGAGACTGATGCGGTGATGTGCTGGAGGCGAGAGGTAAGTGCTTGAGTATGTTGTGTGCATGTATGAAGAATTGTGTGTGATTAGTGAAGGAAAAGTGAATAATTGGGCGAATATGGGTTCTGTCGCGATCGCGACAAGTGCCGCGATCGCGACAGAAGGCGAACTTGGCCACTTTTTCTTGAGGAGCCCTCTGTCGCGATCGCGACGTTGTCGCGACCGCGATAGAGAGCTCGGTTGCAGAAACCTCCGCACGGACGTGCTGTCGAGCGTGCGCGCGAGGAGGAAGGAATTGGTCTCTGTCGCGATCGCGACGATTGTCGCGAGCGCAACAGAGCTCGGCTTCGTGAATGTCTGCCGCGAGTACTTCGTCGCGAGTAGGCCCTTTGGCGCAACCTCGCGAGGAAGTACCCCGTGCTCTGTCGCGAGCGCGACACTTGTCGCGATCGCAACAGAGGCCCTTCCTGCTTGCCCTATTTTCTGAATGTGTTTCTTTTGTTCCACTTTGCACGATTTCTCACTATTGCATGAAATATGTTTGTGCTTATAACCCGTGATGCCATTGTATTAGTGTTTTAGTTATGAATTTATTTAATATTAGAATCTTGCATTGAATCTTGCTTTTGATTGGGTAAGGTCGTGTGAATAAATGTGTTGTTGAGCCTGAAGTGTCAAGGTATAGGATAATTAAGCATGCTTAAGAAGGGTTAGTGTCCAGCTGTTCTGTCCGTCCCGTTTGGGCGAAGCGGTCGACCTCCATGATGGTCATCTTCCGTGTAGTGATAAAATGTTTTGAGACTCCGGTCTCCCGCGCTACCTTCGGGTATTAAAGTCTTTTTGAGGCTTTGGTCTCCCGTGCCGTGTTCCCGTATCCTCCACCATTGATTTCAGGCTATTGTGTGAACTGTCTGGTATTGATTTAGTGAAGTGTTCTGATCATAGTGTAACTCTGAATAGTGTAATGGTTTAGTGCATTGTATTATTATCCTGAATATATTATATCTCTGTACTCTGATTCATAATGAATTATATATGTTAGTGCATGTTTATTATATAGTGTTCTGTTGTGCCTGTTTCTCCCCACTAAGCGTTATCGCTTAGCAAGGGCTTTTATCCCGTGCAGGTAGCGTGAAGGATTTTTTAGAGTTGCTCGTGTCGTGCATCTGCAGGCTGGCCACCTAGGAGTCGAGTTATTTATTTTGTCTCCTCCTGTAATTATTTTTGTATATGTATTATTTTTGTAAAGGATTTTAAGTTGTAATCTGTTGGAATATTGTATATAGTTTTGTATTTTGTTTTTATTGTAATGAAGTATTTTTTTTTCTAAGATTTTTAGTATTGGTTGTTGAATGCTTCCGCTTAGCGCATGTATGCTTCCGCTGTATGTTTTGTCGCGTCGTGAGTGAGCGTCGTGTAGCGTGCCCGCCGGCGCCCTTCCAACGGGGGCGGCGGCGGGGGTGTTACGAATCCACTCCTCCAAACTTAACCCAAAATCTCCAATTGACTCAAAAACTCCACTATAATCATAATTACTCATTCACAACACATTAAACATCACAAAACCCATGCTTTATACCAATAATCACAATTTAAACATTCAGAAAGCGCAATCAAATTCAAGGATTTAGCAAACCCATAATTTTACTCCAAAATTCACCAAAATTCACACTTTGGTTCAATAGATCATAACCATGCCATCTCAATTCAAATCAATCAAAAACCCATAACATTCACACAAGTATAACAAAATTAAACCCCATAAATTTCCAGAAATTAACACAAAATAGAAAATTGAACAATTATACATCAAATCAAAAATTCCTAAGCTTAGTATCCTTTGCTCTAAATTCAAGGGGCTTCACTCTCACTTGCTTTCTCTTTCCCCTTGGGCTATCTAGGAGGAACTTCTGAACATAAACACCCAAAATACACCAAAACTCAAAACCCTAACCCAATAACACACTAACAAAAATCCAAGAGAAGAGGAAGAAGAAGAAGAAAACCAACTAAACCTTACTAATCAACTGTAGAATTGCTAAATTCCACCAACAATTGTAGCCAAAAGAGGGAGGATCAAGAAGAAGCAAGAAGAAGAAGAAGAAATTGGCATGAAGGAGGAAGGGAACGCGAGAGCAAGGCAGCAAAGCTGGTCTCTCTTTCTCTCTCCTTGGCTTTTAAAGCCTCTCTCACATGCTATATGTCAACAATCCATTTGTGAACTTTACCAATTCACACCCTACTTTTATCTTCCTCATTACACCAAAGTCTAACCCCACTAACCTACACACTAACTCAAAACATTAAACCACACCCTATCAAAACCCAAAAACATGCAAATAACCCAAATTAAAAATAACACATGCCAAAAATACACACAAAATGACTCAACACTACTAAGGTGGAAAACGGGGTGTTACACCTGCACATAGTGTGCGCCAATGATAGGAGAAATTTAGAGTTCTAAAATGCATTTACAAGGCATTTAGGAAGTTTACACAGAAAGCAGGAAACCCTGATAGCCGTGTAACCCTAATCTATTTCATTCTGTAGCAGATAGATACTTGGTCCGATTTTGCATATGCATTTTCACCTAGCTAAAAAAGTGTCTTTTAGAAGTTTGTTCCTCTATGTAATAAGTTTCCAATGACATAAAATCATGCAATTTGGACTTACATCCTAAGAAATATGCCCTTGGGAACACCAAATGCTCCCACTGCACTGGCAGCAATAGACCTGCAACTTTGATCAAATTTTTTAGGACACTAGGGATAAAACCTAGTTTTGGTGTCTTATTAACATTTAAAGGTTTATCTATTAAATTTTATCTCCAACTAGAATCAGTTTAATTGGAGGTTTGTAGGCTGAGATATCGCCTAAACCTAAAAATGGGGTCATGTGGAACCTAAGACAGAATTTCCACCTAAAGACACTAAAGGCTAATTCATGCATTCTCAAAAAAATTTAAGGCCAATACTCCATTCCAATCATCAACTCAAAGTTAATTTAACATTTAATCATCCCAAATACATACCTATACATATGTAAAGAAATGTGAGTTCCCAAACCTCTTTTATACACCAAAATGCCTTCTAAAGCTTTCTTTGTTCCCACTTTCTCTTTTCCTTACTTTTGATGCCTCTTATTTCTATAAATATCACATAAACACATTTACATTAATCCTTCATTCTCAACAATTCAACTCCTTTGGTATACAAGAAAGAGAGATGAAAAAAAAGATGAAAATCTAATGGAAACTTACCATAATTTATTGGAATTATGACTTGATTCAAGAGTGCCATTAGTGTAACACCCCCATCGCCGCCCCCGTTTGAAGGACGCCGATGGACGTGCTATCCGACGCTCATTTACACAGATAAGCATAAGCACAATGCGAAAGTATACAAACATACATAACACACATACGAAAATACGGGTTAATTAAAAACTTACCTTGACTTGCGGTCGCAAACTGATCATGCAATAACTCACATATGCGCAGGCACTAAGCAGAAGCATGCACAGAAGCATAAATACGACCATTCAACAGAAGCATAAGCGAACTAAATAAAATAAAGGAATAACCTAACATAAAGACATACTAACTATTACATTCCCAAAAGAAAACTCAAAATAAATACATAATTAATTACATAAACAATACTACAGAAATACAAAAGCTGAGATACAGAAGATGAACAAAATCCAGAACTTCTAACTCCTACGTGGCCGACCCTGCAGAAGCGCGACTCGAACAGAACCCACCTGCCACCTGCACGGAAAAGAAATCCGTGCTAAGCGATAAACGCTTAGTGGGGAAAACACACAAGAGTATGGACGGCCATTCACAATGGTCGCCAAGGCAAAATACATTCAAATGACAATTGCGGATATTCAAAACACATATCTAAACAGACTTGCATAATAAAGGCATTCATTTGGAAACTCACACACATAATCATATACATATATCAGGAATGGGCCAAAATAGTCATAACCCAAAACACGACACCAGTGTTATCATGCTGAGCCACATACCCAAAGAAAATCATCCAAAACACCACACTTCTGCTGCACAACTCTAATACATAGCATATCATGCTGTAAACACTCCCATAACGGAGACGGAAGGCATAATCACATCACTTCACATTCATATCAAAACCATGCAGAAAGTTCGATTACATCTTATATACTTACCCTCACAACCAATCTGATTCACATGCTTATACACAATAAAACCATGCTTAACTCATATACATAAATACATCAATCGAATCATTTCAAAGCATTCAGAAACTAATAACAAATCACATGCCAAGTACGGATAATCATATTAACTGAAAAGTCATGTTTACTAAATACAGATTTACCTTTTGAAGCCCGTAGTCATATTCATATACACATAAACTGATTCTTGCTCATTCAGATATCACATTCTGATGGCTATGTCAAAACAGAATAAAACAAACCATCAAAGTACCTGCTGACTCATAATAGTGGATAACGAGTACTGAGGGGGAGACCTCATGAGGGAACATATAGCCCGATCTCTGACCGGGTAAACCTCAGAGGGAACATATAATATAATGTACCATACAGGTACAAGTCGAAAAGCAACATCATCTTTTTCCACATTCCAAAAACATTTCATATCAAAGGGTTCGCGAGGAACCAGTCGTGGGACCTGATCAGGGTCCAAATCGTTCAAAGGGCGCTGCAGCTACAAAGACTCTATTAGGCATGCCTAACTATCCACTAGATTGACTCTCGCAGGTCATGCATCATTTAAATCATGTGTCACATCAGACAATATATAAATATCATCATACTTAATCCAGAGTATAGTGGACATATAAAGAAATTCATAATATCAGTCATGCTTAATACAAATCATGTTCAAGTCACACGACAAAGTTCATCATACACAATACTGCGTATAAATAGACATATCAATAAGTTCACACTACTCACATGTAACATGTAAATCATGTGTCTATTTACACTGCATATATATATATATATATATATATATGTCATTATGCATGATCTAGAGTCTAATATCCAAATACATAATATCAATCATACCCCATACTATTCATATTATAAAGCGTGTAATATAACTCAACCAACACATTTTAACACATCCAAGATTCTACAACATATCAGAATTAAAGATAGAATTATAATATGCCAATAATGCACAGCGCATAATCCTAATCAGGAAATTATACAATATACATCTAAGCACAGCATGTTATCCTAAGAGCAGGATCTGACTAAAGATAGACATGACATATTTTATATTTTAATATAACCTATTCGGGAGTAACCAATTATGAACTTAACTTTTATAATTTCTTCATTTTCTCAACACGCCATGTAATACAGATCACCATCATCATTAAATATTATATCCATAACCCAAGAGCATTCAACTAAGAATAACATGAAATTTTACCCATGATATTAATTATTCAAAGATTAATTGTATATCAAAATACAACATGCGTTATACTTTACATTAATTAGTATTCATAAACCAAATTACACAACTTCAATCAGATATTAGATTACCAGGAATTCCTCTTACTATTCATAACATAAGCAAGTGTGAACATATTATCATTTCATTACTCTCACTTTAGAAAATAATCCAAGTTATGTTTCAAAGTATAACGTATAATTTATTAAGCATAATCCGTATAATAATAGGCATATAACAAAGTTCACATAACATACGTGAAAGAAAAACAATGACAAAAACATTTAAAACTCATTTTCGGAACACAGAGCACATAAGAGAAAAACGGGGCAAAATGGAGGTTCTGTCGCGACAGAACGCGCGGGACACGGGTCCTGAGCAACCTTCACGCGACGTGAAGGTTGCTCACGACGCGTGAGCACTGCCCAAGATGCTCACGTCGCGTGAGCTTCGCTCACGCCTCATGAGCATCCCTCGCGCCACGTGAGCTTCACTCACGTCGTGAGCAATTCTCACGTTGCGTGAGCTTTGCTCACGCCGTGAGCCTTGCTCACGCCACGTGAGCTAAGCTCACGCCGTGAGCCTTGCTCACTCGTGACCACTGCTCACTTCTCTTCACAGTTCACGATCTGTGAACTTGCCCTCAACACGCGAGAGCTGGATTTCACGTCTCTGTCGTACTCGCGACAGCGTCGTGATCTTCAGTTCTCAGCAAAACACAGGAAAAATCCAAACATCCAAATCAAAACCATTTCCACTCAAACCAAACTTGAATCCAATCTTACCTCAAAATAGAACTTCCCAAACATCTTAACCAATATAAAGCACAAGGTTTCATCAATTACTTCCAATCATATAATCTATTCACGTATTGAAACCTCAAAATGTAGAAAATCACAAACTTGACAGTACATTCAACCAATTCTCACAATCAATTTATTAATTCTATAATCATGCATATCCTTTCCTCACAATTAAAAACCCATACAATAAACATTTATTCCAACCTAATACTCATCATCTATTTTCCATAATTTAAACAAATCAAAGCATACATGCAAATTAATTGAAAAGCTTGGATAAAATAACTCAAATAGCTCCCAAACCTTATTGAAGCAAAAACCACTCTTCTTCAAGCTTGATCCTCAAACCTTTACTTGCCCTTTATACTTCCTCTTGTTAGCCAAAGCTTACACAAATCAAAAACCCAAGAATTACTCTTAACCCAAAAACCCTAACTCAAATTAAACAAGGAGAAGGAGGGAAACATAATCTCTCTTAGGAAACCCTAGCACCCAAAACTATACACGTACCTCCATAAAAGACTCTTAAGCTCCACCAAGACATCAACCCATGCCTAGCCACCGAGAAGAACACGATCCAAGGAAAAGAAAAGAAAGAAGAAGGAGGAGGAGAAGAGCAAAACGTAATCTGCCTTCTCACTCTCTCTTTCTCTTACCTTAATCTTATCTCCTCTTAATTGCTCACTCCACTTGTTTACTTCCCATAGGCCCAAATGTCCTCATCTTACTAGCCCACTTAGCATCCTTTAATTGGCTCACACAAAATATCTTTGACTACATTTATACACACACCATACACATACATACACACTAGATAATCTCCTCATTTACCATTTTATTAATTTAATTCCTTCAATTAAGTCCTTACTACACCCAATTTCGTAAACACTAATTACCAAAATACCCTCATATGTCCTAACTTAACATGCGCATTCCGACTAGGCCTGTTTTGGGGTGTTACAAATCTTCCCTCCTAAAAGAATTTCGTCCTCGAAATTCACATACACCGGTAAGAAACCCCAAACTACACTTCGAAACACCATAAGACTCATACACTTCATTCCCACATCATTTACTTGCTTACACTTATTACCATTGCGGTACTCTTAAATCCTTAATAACAAATAGTACACGTATACCCTGTCAGCTTCCTCTCCATCACAACACTTATACAAATGCTTATCATGTATGGTCAAAAGATGATGATGCATTGAGTATGCGATGATTCATGTATGTAGAATAATGCAGAGAAAATGCAATTGATGCGATAATGATGCACTTTGTCCCATCCCCATGATTCAATATGCTTTCATTTAAACACTTTTCTGGAGATAGCTGACAGGTATATAGGGTACTACCAAAACCCTATAGAATCCAAATATTCATCCATCTCGAAATATTAAAAGAAAAACTTGTTCAAATATTTTAATATAAACTTACTGGAAGGCTCCGTAGATTCAGTCATCACACTACGATGCTCAACAAACCCTGCTGACCCTCGAGTGGCATTAAGCAACTCCTCCATATTCTTTCTAGCTTACCGAGCTAGATATTCACTTGATTTCAAATAATCAGCAAGATGATGTTCTCTACTGCCACATTGAAAACAAGTTCCAGTGAGTTTCCGACAAAGACCCCAATGTTACTTCTGACAATATTAGCATACTGGAGCTTCTCGAATCCTTTTTCCTGCTGATACTTCACTGTTCAAAACGTTCCTTTTCTAAGATATTTTACGAACAAAATCCTGAGGAACGTGAGGGGTAGACAACCCATCCAAAATCCAAATCAACCCTCGCACTAACGCCCTATTATCGAAAACAGAACCAGAATTCCTAGCCAAAGAACGTTCAGAAACACTTTGATCAATAGCAACTGGATTCACACTTTCCGGCGTCTCGACCACATTATCACTAGGATCAGACTCCATCTAAACACATCACACACAGGACAAGACAAATCTGCATTAGGCCACGACACAAAACTGACTCTTAAACAAAGACTCGACACATAACAAGTAACATACAAAGACCCAATACTCAAACAAATAAGGCAACCAGAATCTTGTGCTCTGATACCACTAAATGTAACACCCCCATCGCCGCCCCCGTTTGAAGGACGCCGATGGACGTGCTATCCGACGCTCATTTACACAGATAAGCATAAGCACAATGCGAAAGTATACAAACATACATAACACACATACGAAAATACGGGTTAATTAAAAACTTACCTTGACTTGCGGTCGCAAACTGATCATGCAATAACTCACATATGCGCAGGCACTAAGCAGAAGCATGCACAGAAGCATAAATACGACCATTCAACAGAAGCATAAGCGAACTAAATAAAATAAAGGAATAACCTAACATAAAGACATACTAACTATTACATTCCCAAAAGAAAACTCAAAATAAATACATAATTAATTACATAAACAATACTACAGAAATACAAAAGCTGAGATACAGAAGATGAACAAAATCCAGAACTTCTAACTCCTACGTGGCCGACCCTGCAGAAGCGCGACTCGAACAGAACCCACCTGCCACCTGCACGGAAAAGAAATCCGTGCTAAGCGATAAACGCTTAGTGGGGAAAACACACAAGAGTATGGACGGCCATTCACAATGGTCGCCAAGGCAAAATACATTCAAATGACAATTGCGGATATTCAAAACACATATCTAAACAGACTTGCATAATAAAGGCATTCATTTGGAAACTCACACACATAATCATATACATATATCAGGAATGGGCCAAAATAGTCATAACCCAAAACACGACACCAGTGTTATCATGCTGAGCCACATACCCAAAGAAAATCATCCAAAACACCACACTTCTGCTGCACAACTCTAATACATAGCATATCATGCTGTAAACACTCCCATAACGGAGACGGAAGGCATAATCACATCACTTCACATTCATATCAAAACCATGCAGAAAGTACGATTACATCTTATATACTTACCCTCACAACCAATCTGATTCACATGCTTATACACAATAAAACCATGCTTAACTCATATACATAAATACATCAATCGAATCATTTCAAAGCATTCAGAAACTAATAACAAATCACATGCCAAGTACGGATAATCATATTAACTGAAAAGTCATGTTTACTAAATACAGATTTACCTTCTGAAGCCCGTAGTCATATTCATATACACATAAACTGATTCTTGCTCATTCAGATATCACATTCTGATGGCTATGTCAAAACAGAATAAAACAAACCATCAAAGTACCTGCTGACTCATAATAGTGGATAACGAGTACTGAGGGGGAGACCTCATGAGGGAACATATAGCCCGATCTCTGACCGGGTAAACCTCAGAGGGAACATATAATATAATGTACCATACAGGTACAAGTCGAAAAGCAACATCATCTTTTTCCACATTCAAAAAACATTTCATATCAAAGGGTTCGCGAGGAACCAGTCGTGGGACCTGATCAGGGTCCAAATCGTTCAAAGGGCGCTGCAGCTACAAAGACTCTATTAGGCATGCCTAACTATCCACTAGATTGACTCTCGCAGGTCATGCATCATTTAAATCATGTGTCACATCAGACAATATATAAATATCATCATACTTAATCCAGAGTATAGTGGACATATAAAGAAATTCATAATATCAGTCATGCTTAATACAAATCATGTTCAAGTCACACGACAAAGTTCATCATACACAATACTGCGTATAAATAGACATATCAATAAGTTCACACTACTCACATGTAACATGTAAATCATGTGTCTATTTACACTGCATATATATATATATATATATATATATATATATATATATATATGTCATTATGCATGATCTAGAGTCTAATATCCAAATACATAATATCAATCATACCCCATACTATTCATATTATAAAGCGTGTAATATAACTCAACCAACACATTTTAACACATCCAAGATTCTACAACATATCAGAATTAAAGATAGAATTATAATATGCCAATAATTCACAGCGCATAATCCTAATCAGGAAATTATACAATATACATCTAAGCACAGCATGTTATCCTAAGAGCAGGATCTGACTAAAGATAGACATGACATATTTTATATTTTAATATTACCTATTCGGGAGTAACCAATTATGAACTTAATTTTTATAATTTCTTCATTTTCTCAACACGCCATGTAATACAGATCACCATCATCATTAAATATTATATCCATAACCCAAGAGCATTCAACTAAGAATAACATGAAATTTTACCCATGATATTAATTATTCAAAGATTAATTGTATATCAAAATACAACATGCGTTATACTTTACATTAATTAGTATTCATAAACCAAATTACACAACTTCAATCAGATATTAGATTACCAGGAATTCCTCTTACTATTCATAACATAAGCAAGTGTGAACATATTATCATTTCATTACTCTCACTTTAGAAAATAATCCAAGTTATGTTTCAAAGTATAACGTATAATTTATTAAGCATAATCCGTATAATAATAGGCATATAACAAAGTTCACATAACATACGGGAAAGAAAAACAATGACAAAAACATTTAAAACTCATTTTCGGAACACAGAGCACATAAGAGAAAAACGGGGCAAAATGGAGGTTCTGTCGCGACAGAACGCGCGGGACACGGGTCCTGAGCAACCTTCACGCGACGTGAAGGTTGCTCACGACGCGTGAGCACTGCCCAAGATGCTCACGTCGCGTGAGCTTCGCTCACGCCTCATGAGCATCCCTCGCGCCACGTGAGCTTCACTCACGTCGTGAGCAATTCTCACGTTGCGTGAGCTTTGCTCAAGCCGTGAGCCTTGCTCACGCCACGTGAGCTAAGCTCACGCCGTGAGCCTTGCTCACTCGTGACCACTGCTCACTTCTCTTCACAGTTCACGATCTGTGAACTTGCCCTCAACACGCGAGAGCTGGATTTCACGTCTCTGTCGTACTCGCGACAGCGTCGTGATCTTCAGTTCTCAGCAAAACACAGGAAAAATCCAAACATCCAAATCAAAACCATTTCCACTCAAACCAAACTTGAATCCAATCTTACCTCAAAATAGAACTTCCCAAACATCTTAACCAATATAAAGCACAAGGTTTCATCAATTACTTCCAATCATATAATCTATTCACGTATTGAAACCTCAAAATGTAGAAAATCACAAACTTGACAGTACATTCAACCAATTCTCACAATCAATTTATTAATTCTATAATCATGCATATCCTTTCCTCACAATTAAAAACCCATACAATAAACATTTATTCCAACCTAATACTCATCATCTATTTTCCATAATTTAAACAAATCAAAGCATACATGCAAATTAATTGAAAAGCTTGGATAAAATAACTCAAATAGCTCCCAAACCTTATTGAAGCAAAAACCACTCTTCTTCAAGCTTGATCCTCAAACCTTTACTTGCCCTTTATACTTCCTCTTGTTAGCCAAAGCTTACACAAATCAAAAACCCAAGAATTACTCTTAACCCAAAAACCCTAACTCAAATTAAACAAGGAGAAGGAGGGAAACATAATCTCTCTTAGGAAACCCTAGCACCCAAAACTATACACATACCTCCATAAAAGACTCTTAAGCTCCACCAAGACATCAACCCATGCCTAGCCACCGAGAAGAACACGATCCAAGGAAAAGAAAAGAAAGAAGAAGGAGGAGGAGAAGAGCAAAACGTAATCTGCCTTCTCACTCTCTCTTTCTCTTACCTTAATCTTATCTCCTCTTAATTGCTCACTCCACTTGTTTACTTCCCATAGGCCCAAATGTCCTCATCTTACTAGCCCACTTAGCATCCTTTAATTGGCTCACACAAAATATCTTTGACTACATTTATACACACACCATACACATACATACACACTAGATAATCTCCTCATTTACCATTTTATTAATTTAATTCCTTCAATTAAGTCGTTACTACACCCAATTTCGTAAACACTAATTACCAAAATACCCTCATATGTCCTAACTTAACATGCGCATTCCGACTAGGCCTGTTTTGGGGTGTTACAATTAGAGTGTGAGTTGAAGAAAGAAAACGTGAGGGAAAAGGAGAGAAAAATTTTGATTTCCAGCTAAAGAATGGTTGGCCTCTTCCCCACTCTTTATTTATATACACACTTTTCATTTTCTAGAATAAATGGATACAAAATCCTATTGGTTGGCTTTTTCAATTCCACAATTAATCCTTATTTTTCCCTTTAATAAAAAATTGGTATGTACTTAAATCCCATTTCACACATTGGCCCACCAAGGAATTTATTTATTCAAATGGCCGTGCTTGCCGAATCTTTAAAATAAATACTAAATGGCTAAACCAAGGAATTCACCATCATTTAAATAAAATACTAAATAGCTGCACTTGCCGAATTTTAAAATAAATGATGATTGCATCCTTTTTGACACATTTACCCAAAAATTATACACATCCGATTCTCATTTTACCCTAGACATGCCTAATCACTACTAAGGTATAATTTGGGTCCTTACAAGTGGGGTGTCACACAACGGAACTGTAACCTATTATAAGTGCTATTATATATATACATAGTCCTGTTATAACGATTTTTATATAGTCAGATACAAATATACAAGGTAATTTTTTTTTTAACTTAGATAATAATAATATAACATTTACCATTCACAATTCCTTACATGCCTGCATTTACATATTTAAGATATTTACATATTCCTTTACAATACAAAAATAGTTATTATTACATTTACATACTAATTCTTTTTTAAAAATAAATATTTCATAACATATAACTGTGTACCAAAAAGAAACCTACATTAGGTTTCCTTTCTAATCTTATGTTGGCTTGGATCCTTGTGGAATGTCCTGAAGGCTGCATCGTTATTTGTACCTACACAAATTAAAAAAACCCATGTTAAGCATAAAGCTTATTGGAAAAATTATCATTATGTGGACATGTAATGACCCGAAATGTACCCTAGACGGATTTCGCACATGTTTAGGGCATAATAGTGGCCGAAAATGTGAAATTTGAGTGATTAAAATGGTTAAATGTAGTAGATGATGAATCTGATAATAATTGAAAAGTCAAGGATAAATTGGTCATTTGACCGCTATGGACTAAAATGTATGAAATATGAAATTATGTATATTAATGCATGGAATTAAGTTAAATTAAAGACAAATATAAGAGGAATTTAAAGGATTTAAAGTAGAATTAAACATAAAAATTAAGGGAAAACCAATAAGAGATTGACATGTTGAATTTTTGATAACTATGAATTGGGTTGGCCATATAAGAAGAGCCATTATTTAGCTGGCCAAAAGGAAGGAAGGGGAGCAGCCATTCTCACCTCAAAATTACATCAAAAATTATGTTAAATCTCATGCAAATGGATTCTCGAAGGAAGAGCTTAAGTTTTAGTGCAAGTTAAGCTAGAAAAGGTGAGAAAATAGCTTGAATTATGCATGGATGTTAACGTGAAAATCTTGGTGTTTTGGATAAGGAAATTCTGCCCAATGAAGAAAGGAGAAGAGAGAGACAGCAAGTGGAAAGCATAGTGAGAGGAGTTGCATCAACAAAAGGTTTTGGAATTTCTTATCTTTTGTGTGTATAATTTTAAAGTTATGAGATGACATTTGATGTTATTTTTATCTTAGAGGATGATATGAGTTGTCTTGTGGTTGTTGAATTAATTGAAATGATGATTAGTGGCATGTAGTGTATGCTAGGGAAATTCTATCCAAAGTCTCACTTGACCCCGAGCCAGTGTTTTTGTTATAATTTGAGTTATAGATGTCCAAATGATGTGATACTAGTGGAATTTTAACCATGACTTCCATACCTACAAAGTTTATGAATGACCATGAGCCAATTTTGGCTCTAAGTGCCTCAAAATTGGCCAAAACAAAGTGTTCCTACTTTAGCTGGGTCAAGGGAGCAGTGTATGCTTCTAAAGCCATAACTCTTAGAATATAGCTCCAAATTATCTAATATTTTACAAGTAAAAAGTTAAAACATAGGAGACCAAAATTCTATAGTCCATTTTTGCTAATAACGATGTTTGCTAGCTCAAAATCGTAGCACAATTGGAAAGTTGTCTCTAACTCGATACTAGACTCGCCATAAGGTGATGACTCATTACAGAGAGATTCTATCATGAGTCGGCACGACTGTCATGACTTGTAAAAGTCCCAATTCTGTCTCCCTTTGTTATTTATGCCTTATTCTTCATTCTAGAGCACCGAAATGCATTTCAAAAGTGTAAATGAGATAAAAAGGAACCTATAGAGCACAAAAGAAAGGTAAGAAGAATAAAAAAAGGGATAATGAGTGCACATATGGTTTGTGTTATGATTTTACCTTAATGCATATATATTATTGAATTATATCTTGAATGTTTAGGTGTATTTGAATATAAGTATTATATGAATTGAATGTATTGATATTGGTGCATGTTATATGTTAGAATGACGATGATTGTAACATGAGTGTATTGTATATAAGGTTAACAAGTGATCATGAGTGTTTTCCTTGATGTGTGGCTATAATGAAGTGTAATTGACATAATTGATTATATGAATGAAGTGTATAATGTCTAGTGTATATATGAGTAATTAGTGTAATATAATGAAATAGCGAGTGAAAGCTTTTATCTTAGCTTGAATTTGATATAAATATGGACATAAACGGGATAGTGATTCGATACATTTGGGTATCTAGTGTTTACACCTCATGGTGTCTAGTGATTCAATACCTTTGGGTATCTAATGTTGGCACCTTTCACGGTGTTTAGTAATTCGATACCTTTGGTTATCTAGTGTTACCAATTGTCCACACATAGGTTGAGTTAAGTTACATAAGTGTTTATAATGTAATTATAATGGTGTAGAGATGTGTATGATTTGAGGCATTATTAGTGAATATTATTGACAACATAATAATTGTATTATAATTTAGAATCACGTGCTTCTAATTCATGCTTTTGGAATATGTAGGATGCTTGGAATATTAATTCTAGGTTTGAACTAAATACTATATGTATTGTTAAATATTTAAGTGCTAGTGGAAACCATACGGGAGTAACTTGATATGAAATTTTCAAGTGATCTTACAGCGAATAGAGTGAAATAAGTGTTTAGCGAGAAGTATGAATATGAGCCAATAGTCAATATGTTAGTATGCAAAAAGGTAATTAGTGAAGGATAGTGCCCAATAAGTCTTATGAAAAATAAGGGTCATGTTAGTGATCTGAGTAATGCACTTAAAGACTAAAATTACCAAGTAGTTAAGTGAGTTCTTAGTGGTACTTAATGGTTCATTATTAGACATGACTAAGTCTAAATTGTTGTTCGACTAGGTTCCAACTTGATGTCATGCATAAGGAGGAGATCGAGAAGTTTCGAGAAGAGTTCTTAGAAGATATCCATCTTTGTGAATGCTTAATGTATATTAAATGACGTTGTAAAAGTTTTATTGTATAGTTATGTATCAGAAGTAGTATTTATTATACAAACTTATTAATAATGTAATGTAATGAAAAGTTATTGAAATTTTAAGACTTATGTCGTTATTACTGATATTTGGTTGAATATTGCTATGCATTAGTTTGGCACTCATGAATACTCCTAAGGGGTATTGGGATGTTACAGGAAGACTTCTCACATAAGTCATCAAATGCATACACACATATATGGTCATAAATATGCTCGTATAATTATGTAATCATTACCAAAAATAAAGTTAAACAAGTAAGTGTATATTTTCGTATCACAAATTTAGGACCATCAAATTAGTTGACATGCATTATTATTTATGCTAGTAATCATTTACGAGTTTCTTATGCAATCAAACATTTAATTTATCCATACACAAGTATCTACACATTTCTATATTATTATTTTACAAAGCTAATAAGTTGTATTTTACGAATAATGCTGTTACATATATTATCAAATGTTCATATAACATAATCTTGTAAACTCTTTATTTGTTATATTTTTATCTTTGCATATTCTTTATCTTTTTCTCTTTGTAACTCTAATTTGCCTGCATACTATCTATTGGTGTGGACAATGGGGGTTATGGATACCACTAGGGTATCAACTATACATATTGTATACTTAGTATCTGTGCTATGCAGACATCGTTGTCTCAAGAGACTATGGACACCGGGGGCATCAAGACAATGGACACGATAAATGTGTTAAACTATAGCAGCTATAACTTTATCCCTATAGGCATGCCTTATCACACCCCAATTTCCCCCTAATAGTTTGAGCCATGTGTATGTGTGCATGCGTGTGTGTGTTGGCATGTATTAATGGTATTTTGGATTATATGCATGAATGGTGGTCTTGGTTAGAGTGTGCATGCTCACAGGGCAGTAGTGCGTGCATTAGTGAGGGGTAGTCTTGTGTGTGCATTAGTGAGGGGTATCTTGTATGTGGTGTCTTACATATTGGTAGGGTATGAGTGGTCAAGATCCACCAAGGATAGAGTTACATGTGGCTAGGGTTTTAGGAAGTGGGTGTAAAGTGAAGGAGAGAGAAGAGAGCAGTCATTTTTGCTGCCCTTTCCCGTTCTTCTTCCTCCTCTCTAGACCTCCTTGCCCTCTTTTCTCTTTAAGTGTGCCCTAGCTTTGATCCAAGTGGTTTTTGGTGGAAATTGATCATCTTTTAAGCTTTATTGGTAAGTTTTAGTGGGTTTCTCTTCTTCTTCATCTTTTCTCTTGATCTTTGTTTGATAAGTTTTTAATCTAGGGTTTTGCATCTGTGTGTTTTCTTGGGTTTCCTAGTTTAGAAGTGTAACACCCCCTCCGCCGCCCCCGTTGGAAGGGCGCCGGCGGGCGCGCTACCCGACGCTCACTCACAACATTCACACATACACGTATTCATGCGCTAAGCGGAAGCATTCTCTAAGAATAAAATAAAGGCAGAACATAAATCTCATATAATTAAAATATAGAGTTAGATACAATATCCAAAATATTACATCATAAACCTAACAAAGAGTTACAAGAGCCACTATACAAAAATACTCCATGCAAAATGAATTACAGGAGGAGATAACAAAAACAACTCTACTCCTATGTGGCCGACTTGCAGATGTGCGACACGAGCAAGCTCCCAAAAAAAAACTTGTCACCTACACAGGACAAGAATCCGTGCTGAGCGATAACGCTTAGTGGGGAGGGACAAAACACAACAGAACACTACATAAGATATAGCAAAAACATATAGAATTCATTAAGTACCAGAGGGCAGAAGTATATATATAATATCAAGAAACACTATGCAAGATATAAATTTAGAATAGAAAGCAAAGCAACTACCATGAACACAATCACGCAATAATCAAAACACTTCACTGACCCAATGCCAAACATTTTACACAATAGCCTGAATTTCAAAGGTGGAGGATACGGGAACAAGGCACGGAGACCGAAGCCTCAAAAATAGTTTTAATACCCGAAGGTAGCGCGGGAGACCGGAGTCTCAAAACATTTTATCACTACACAGAAAATGACCATCTCGAAGGTCGACCGCTTCGCCCAAACGGGGCGGACACGGGCAGCTGCACTCACAACCCCTTCTTAAGCATGCTTAATTATCCACTACCCTGACACTTCAGGCTCAACAACTAAATCAATGATCACAACACTTACTAGACAAAGCTCAGATCAAAACCCAAAATCACATTAATTTATTACAATGACACGACTATAAAAAGGTCAACAAGACATAAACTCAATCGTGTACCATGCAATAGTGAGAAACCATGCAAAGTGGAACAAAAGAATCACATTCAGAAAATAGGGCAGGCAAGATGGGCCTTTGTTGCGATCGCAACGGTGTCACACTCGCGACAGAGCACGGGGTACCTCCTCACGAGCTCGCGCCCAAAGGCATGCTCGCGATGAAGCACGCTAGGCAGGTTCACATAAAACCGAGCTCTGTCGTGCTCGCGACAGATACTAGCTTCTTCCTCCTCGGGCGCACGCTTGGCAGCATGCTTGCACGGAGAATTCGGCCACCGAGCTCTCTGTCGCGGTAGCAATAACATCGTGATCGCGACAGAGGGCTCTCCAAGAACAATGGGCCAAATTCGCACTCTGTCATGCTCGCGACAAAACCCTGATTTGCCCAAAATCTGCACTTCCAGCACTCTTTCCCACTCAAACCTTCAAACATTCATTCAATCATGCACAAACACTTACATCATGCCTCTATTATAACACCGCAACATTCTCAATGCCACATAAACACATTTTACACAATAATCAAACATCAATTCATCATGAATGCCAACAAAACTAACTCTAAAATTCAGTTTACATAACATGTTCATGTTTTCCAAAAAGACATGCCATCCTCACTATATCACTAACATCTCACTCATATTCATTACACGATGCACACATGCATTCACATATAACTTAACACTCAAGAACACAAATAACAGACAACCACAAAATACATTTGATCCAAGAAGAAAATAGGGGAAAGCACTCCCAAACACATTCAAATTAAAGCTCCCAAACCTGGAAATTGCACCTTCAAACCGAGCCCCTCACAATCCCATTTTATCTTTCCCTTTCTTCTTCCTATAATCCTCTGATTCTTGCACAAACCCAACCAAGAACATATAAATCAGACCTAAGCTCCACAATCAAAATTAGAAAAAGAAGGAGAAGGGGAAGAACCGAAACAACTAAAGAATTCCAGACCACTTACCTTCAAAACCCAGCTGAAACCTCCAAGAAAACACAAGAGGGAAAGGTTGAGAGCAGAAAATGGTAGCAAGAGAGAGAGAGAGAGAGAGGACGGGAAAGAAGGAGAAAAGGGAAAGAACTAGCTTCCACGGGAAGCTAGGCAAATTTTTTGCCCCTCCCTTCCCTCTCTCCTACTTTACCATTAATGCTCACCAACCCATTCCACTTGTCACAATCCTAGAGAATCAAACCATGCATTTTAACTTAAAAAAAAAACCTTGGCACCATACTCCACTTACACAATATAATCTCTTACATAAATATCTCCAAAGCACCAAACTTGACTCACACCATATAATTTCTAATAAATCACTTACATCCAAGGCACCATACACACATAAACCACACAATAAAATCCCTTCACCCACTTACATCCTAACACCATACACTACAAGCACACTATATAATTTCTCCTCTTACATACTTAATTAATTTCTTTGCTATTAAAATTCTTATTATCCAATTATTCTCTTGCTTAAATTACTGAAATACTCTAAATATTCTGACTTACCACGCAGATTTCGACTAGGCCCTTTTTGGTTGTTACAAGAAGCGCCTACTCATGATCCCAAAAGGAAAGAGAAGGCGAGTGGGAGCGGAGCTTGCAACTAGGAGCATAGGAATTTACAGGTTTGGGAATTTATTTGTTCTTGATGCATTTTCTTGTGATTTGGTGTGGTTAAACGATTTTCTAGAAATCTAATGATTATGAGATGCATGTTAGTATAAATGTTATGGATTTTGGTTTGATTTAAGTTATAACACATGATTGATGAACAATTGGAACAAAATTTGGATTTGATGAGTTGCTACAATTTTTCATGGTTGGTGTTCTTGAAACCTTAATTTTGTTAATTTATGATTTGATTAATTTGATTATGGTAAAAGTTATGCTTATGATTTGATTAATTTTGAGACAGAGAATTTCTGTAGATTTTTGACGAGGGACTGGAAATCACGACTCTATCGCGAGCGCGACACTAGTCACGATCACGACAGAGATCGGTGAGCATCTTGTGTAACACCCCGATTCCCCCCTAATAGTTTGAACCATGTTTGCCATGTGTATGCATGCATGTGTGAGAGTTTTGGCATGTGTCAAGGGCATTTTGCGTAAAATGCATGTTTGTTGGGCTGTAATATTATGTGGGTGCATATATGTTAGTAGGGTGTATGTGCATTGAGTTGTGTTAGTGTGTGCATGAGCACATGTTGGTAGGATGTTCATTAGTGAGGATAGCATTGTTTGTGGGTAGTGCATGCTTGTTGGGTATGAGTGGTCAATCTTCACCAATGAGGAAATGATACTTGGCTAGGGTAAGGAAAAAAGGGGTAATTAGAAGAAGAAAGAGAAAAAGGAAAGCAAATTTGTTTCCCTTTTCCCATTTCTCTCTTCTCTCTACTCTTCTTCTTCCTTTTCTCTCCATTTGAGTACCTTAGCTTGGATCAAAGAGAGTGTTGGTGGGAATTGATCATCTCTTGACCCTCATTCGGTAAGTTTTGCTGTATTTCTTCTTCTTCTTCTTCATCTTTTCTTATCCTTTGTTGGTTTGGGGTTTAATCTAGGGTTTGTGTTTGTTTGATTGTGGGTATGTTTGTTAGTTGAGCCTCCTCGCGATCCTAAGGGGAAGGAGAAGGCAAGTGGTAATGGTGTTAAGTGATTTGGGAGCTAAGGAGTATCAGGTTTGGGAATTTATTAGAAAGTGTGCATTTTGTGTTTTGGTATTTTGATTTATATTTCTTAAAATTTTGATGATGAATAAGGTTGATGTTGGCATGATAATTATTGATATTGATCATTTAATAATATAAGCCTTGATTATGTTTTATTTTATCTAAATGCGCATTTGATTAAATTGATGGTTGTAAAATACTGAATTTTTGGTTTAGATGATTTGATCTTGGTTATTGTATGATTTAATTGGATTTTTAGTTAAATAGGCGAGTTTTAAGTTGATTTTGATGAGTATATTGTTTAATTTTGAAGTATGTTAGATTTGATTTTGAGTTATGTGGATTTCTGGCATTTTATGGATTTTGGTCGTTTTACACAGCTGTATGGATTTCCATACCATCATGTAAACGCTCTCTGGAATGCTTGTTTGTCAAGCCACACGGCGGTAAGGAATTCCATACCGCCATGTAAACGCTCTCTGGACCCGTGAGGGAATGGCGTTCTTCGGTTGCCTCGCGAGTTGTGAAGGCAGTCACGACTCGTGAAGCTCCTTCACGAGTCATGAGTGGCAGGCACGACTCGTGAAGCTCTCTCTCTCTCCCTCTTGTGGCTGCACGAGTCGTGCAGTAAGTAATGACTCATGAAGCTCCTTCACGAGTCATGAAGGCAAGACACAATTTGTGAAGCCTCTTCCTGCTTTGGCATTTGATCTTCCCTTACAACCATGTAGGATGTCTTACACGGTGGTAAGGCTTGGTCATACCACCATGTGATTTGCTTCTGTCTAGAATTTTCTAACCTTTTGAATTCTTGTCTTTTTGTTCCATTTTAACTTATTTGCTTTTTTAATATTTATTTAGCATCATTTAAGCTTTAAAATGATATTAATTGGCATTTCAATTTAGCCAAATGATATTTATGGTAAATTATATCACATGTTACATGTTGAATATAATTAATTTATGTATGTTTTATTTTCTAGTGCTTGATATACACAGTATGATATATTTAAAGGTGATTTCTTTATGCATTACCTGTAAGAGTTAGTCTAGTGGATAGTTAGGCATGCTTAAAAGAGTCCTTTTGCTGTAGGCTCTGTACTGTTCTGGACCCTGACTAGGTCCCCGTTTTGTTCCTCGCGAATTTTTACGTGCTCGGATCTTATTTAAGATCCCTTTGTAAAATGTTTTGAAAAGAGACAATATAATACTGTTTTTCCGATTCGTACCCGTAAGGTACCACTTCGTGTCGATTCATACCCGTAAGGTACCGCTACACATTTACTCGTTATCCACTACTATGAGTTAGCAGGTGTTAGGATTTGTTCTGATATACTTATGAGAATGTGATCTGAATGAGTATGATTATAAGTATTTGAATCTGAATGACTCTATTATGAGCATATGAATATGTTGGCATATAAATGTATTTATTGAACCTTTGAATGGTGATGAATGGAATTCTATTATGATTATATCTTGTGATATTCAGTATGCCACTATGTATGTGATTTGCCTTAACGATCATTGTGAATGGCCGTCCATAAATTATTGTTTATTTCCCCACTAAGCATTATCACTTAGCACGGTGTTTTCACCCGTCTAGGTGCGAAAGGTGTATAGCTTTTGGGAGAGTCACCGCCAGTCAAGCCAACACAGAGGGATTAGTGTTAGGCCTTTATTTTTGTAGCATGATTCTTTATAATAGAACTCTCTATGTATTATTTTGTACAGCTTTCGCCTGGTATATTGTGGATATGTAACTATTTTGTAATATCAGTTTTTGATCAAAACATTATTGTAATGAATATTATTATATTAATGCATGATGATTCTGATATTTTCAAAGTTTTTAATTTTTGCTATTTGTATGTATGTTTATATTATGTGAACGAATGTTTTGCACTATTCTGCTTGGTGACACCCTTACTTATAAGAGTTCTCACTCCCTTGCGGATGGGTTCTCACCCCCTTCCCATACGTTAGAGGACCCATCCGCAAGGGAGTGAGAACTCGTATGAGTACGGGTGTCACCAAGCAGAACAGCGCAAAACATTCGCTCACATAATATAAATATACATACAAATAACGGAAATTAAAAAATTTGGAAACATCAGAATGATCATGCATTAATGTAAAAACATTCATTACAATAAGGTTCTGATCAAAAACTGATATTACAAAATAGTTACATCTGTCAGAGATACATAGCGGAAGCTTATGAAAATGATATACAAAAAATATATCACTATTACAAAATAATCATGCTACAAAAATATAGCCTCCAAAATCTGGATAACTCTCTCAGACTGACCATCTGTCTGAGGATGGTACGCCGTACTGAAGTTCAACTTGGTACCCAAAGCTCTCTATAATTCCTTCTAAAACTTGAATGTGAACCTTAGATCCCGATCTGAAACTATCGACAATGGCACTCCATGTAACCGAACTACCTCATCCACATCCACATTGGCCAACTTATCCATCGAGTAATCCACTCTAATCGGCACAAAATGAGCTGACTTTGTAAGCCAATCCACAATAATCCAAACTGAATCATGCTTCCTCTGAGTCACTGGCAAACTCAATACAAAATCCATGGCGATATCATCCCATTTCCACTGAGGAACAGACAAAGGAGTGAGCAATCCCGAAGGGACTTGATGCTCAGCCTTCACCTATTGATAAGTCAAACACTTTGCCACGAATTCTATAATAGCTCTCTTCATCCTAGACCACTAGTTGAACTGCTCCATATCCCGATACATCTTCTTACTACTAGGATGCATAGTAAAGACCGTAGTGTGTGCCTCACTCAGAACTTTCTTCCTTAAATCAACATTCTCGGGCACACATAAATAATTCCTATACATAAGCACCCCATCCAAAATCGAAAACTCAGACTGCTTACCCTGCTGAACCTCCTGCAAAACCTGCTACAGTCTCACATCATCCTTTTGAGTATCCATAATAGACTGCCTCAAAGTAGGCTGGACTCTCAATTGGGCAACCAAAACACCATCTGAATTAAATCTCCACCTAAATCGTCTTAAAAACAAAGCCAAAATTGACTTTCGACTCAAAGCATCTGCAACCACATTGGCTTTACCTGGATGGTAATCCACAATGCAGTCGTAGTCCTTGAACAACTCTAACCATCAATGCTGTCTCATGTTCAACTCTTTCTGCATGAGGAGATATATCAAACTCTTATGGTCTGTGAAAATCCTACACTTCTCCCCATACAGATAATGCCGCCAAATCTTCAAAGCAAAGATCACAGCCTCCAATTCCAAATCATGCGTCGGAGAGTTCTTCTTATGGGGCTTCAACTGACGAGACACATAAGCCACAACTTTACCCTCTTGCATCAATACACAACCGAGTCCAATACCCGAAGCATCAATGTACATCATAAACTCTTTACCCGAGATGGGTTGAGTAAGTATAGGTGCTTCAACTAACAACTTCTTTAACTTCTCAAAGTAAGCGTAATACTTATCCGACCACTCAAATCTAACTCCTTTCCTCAACAATCTAGTCATCAAAGGAGTGATAATAGAAAAACCCTTCACAAACTGATGATAGTAGCCTACTAAACCAAGGAAGCTTCTCACTTCTGGAACATTCCTAGGTGCTTTTCAATCCACAATCGCCTCAATCCTAACTGGATCCACTTGGATAGCCATAGATGACATAATGTGACCCAAGAAAGACACCTCTCGAAGCCAAAAGTCACACTTGCTAAGCTTCACAAACAAACGATGCTCCCTCAATACTTGCAATACTAATCAAAAATGCTATTCATGCTCACTCTCATCCTTCACGAAAACCAAAATATCGTCTATAAACACTACTAAAAATCGATCAAGATATGGCCTAAACACTCGGTTCATCAAATTCATGAAAGCCGCAGGTGCATTGGTCAAACCAAACGACATCATAAGAAACTCATAATGGCCATACCGCATCTGAAATGAAGTCTTAACCACATCCGCATCCTGAACTCAAAGCTGATAATAACTAGATCGAAGATCAATCTTGGAAAAGACACCTGCATCTCTAAGCTGATCAAATAAATACTCGACTCTAGGCAAGGGATACTTGTTCTTCACTGTGATCTTACTGATTTGCCTATAGTCGATACACATCTTCAAAGAGCCATCTTTTTTCTTGACAAACAATACTAGGGCTCCCCATGGAGATATGCTGGGTCAAATAAACCCCTTATCCAATAACTCTTGTAGTTGAGTTTTGAGTTCTCTTAACTCTATAGGAGCCATCTGATATGGTGCTTTTGAAATGGGCGAAGTACTCTAGGGACAACTCCCCTTCTCTCTCGGGACGCAAACTAGGCAATTCACTTGGAAACACATCACTAAACTCCCTAACAACGGGGATACCATTAATCTCTACCTGATCATACTTCGAATCCAAAACATTTGCTAAGAATGCCTCACAACCCTTTCAAATAAATCTCTTAGCTTGCATGGCGGAGATCACATTACTCAAAGAACTCGAACCCAAACCCTTGACAACAACAGAAGACTGATCTCTATCTCACAATACAACTACCTTCCTATAATAATCCACAACAGCCCGATGCTCATTAAGCCAATCCATACCCAAAATCAGATCAAACACCCAGAAAGGCAACTCAATCAAATCAGCAGGAAACTCAACTCCCTAAACCAAAAGGGGACAATTCCTATGCACTCTACTCATATTGACACTATGCCCTAAAGGACTTGTCACACAAACCTCATAATCTAACTGGTCAACATCATGCATCTTATCAAACAATATACTTGTGCATAAATATGAGTGTCCGTTCACCCCCTTCCTATACGTAGGAGGACCCATCCGCAAGGGAGTGAGAACTCGTATGAGTAAGGGTGTCACCAAGCAGAACACTGCAAAACATTCACTCACATAATATAAATTTAAATATTTAGCGGAAATTAAAAACTTTAGAAACATCAGAATGATCATGCATTAATATAATAACATTCATTACAATAATGTTTTGATCAAAAACTAAAATTACAAAATAGTTACATCTATCAGAGATACATAGCGGAAGCTTACGAAAATGATATACAAAAGATATATCACTATTATAAAATAATCATGCTAGAAAAATATAGCCCTAACACTAATCTCTCTGTGTTAGCTTGACTGGCAGCGACTCTCCCAAAAGCTAAATAACTTTCGCACCTGCACGGGTGAAAATACCGTGCTAAGCGATAATGCTTAGTGGGAAAACAAACAATAATATATGGATGGCCATTCACAATGGTCGTCAAGGCAAATCACATACATAATGGCATACTGAATATAACAAGATATAATCACAATAGGATTCCATTCATAACTATTCAAAGGTTCAATAAACACATTTATATGCCAACAGATTCAAATACTTATAACCATACTCATACGAATTCACATACTTATAATTATATCAGAACAAATCAGAACACATCATAACACATACTGACTCATAGTAGTGGATAACGAGTAAATGTATAGAGGTACCTTGTCACACCCCATAAGTGGCCTAATTGGAAATCAGTAATTTTTAATCGGACAATTAGGGCAATTTGGTATTTTTATATGTGGACAAGAGGAAAGAGGATTTAACTGTAGGTATGAGTAAAGTATTAATTGCAGATTTTATTTTTTTTTGGATAGTGAGTAAAAAGAAATTGTAAAGGACCTATTAGAACTTTTGGAGGATCTGTTAGTAATTGGAATTAGAGGAGTTGGTGTAACTGTGCATGTGTGCCAAGTGGAATGAGAGTGTGTGTGTACGTGTGAGGGAAAAGAGAAAACTGAGGGAAACTCAGGTTGCTGGAAACAGAAGACTTGAAGTTCTCTCTTGCTTGCTCTTTCTCTCTCACGTAAACCACATCCTGTTCTTTTCCCCAGTGCATGTGTGTGTGTTCATCTGTATTGAGCTTAGGTTTTGAGCTTTGAGGGATTCCAGAAGGTAAGAGGCAGAAGTTTTCTTGGTTTTATGGTTAATTTCCGTTTCATTCTTTGTTGGGTTATAGAGATTCTGTTTGTGGATAATAAAGTGTGGTTTTATTTGTTTACAAGCTTCAGAAGATAAAAGGAAAGAGAAGGGAAAGGGCAAAGTGGTGGATTGAAGAAGATACAGTGGACATTTTGGGATTTCATATAGGTTTGGGAGTGTCAGTTATTTCTTGTTTGGATCCTGTTACTGTGTTGCTTTGAACAATGTTCATGTGTTTTTGCTTATCGAAATGTATGAGAAATGCAATGTGTATAAATGATTTCTGTAGAAAAGTATGTAAATGAGATGAACATGCATGGTTTTGAGTGTGAAATATTGGGTTGTTTGTGACTCTCTGTTTGTTATTGTAAATATGTGATAATGTGAATAATGTGAGTGAAATTGCTGTAATGGTGCTCAGAGGACTTAAAGGTATGTGTTTGAATGTTTATTGCATGAAAAGTGGTTTTAGACAAATTGAGGTTGGAGTTTTGGTTGTGCTCTGTTTTACGTTTTCTGGATTTTAATGTTTTCTGGGTTTCTGAAAGTTTAATTTGGAGAAGATGAAGGAGTGTGAGAAGAAGGTCACGAGACATGACTGGTGGTCACGCCGTGACCCCCTTCTCGGTTGAAGGTCGCGAGGCGCGAAGCAGCTTCACGTCGTGACTCCTTCTTTGCTGAAGGTCACGTGGCATGATGCTGCATCACGCCGTAACTTTCGCTTTCCCTGCGTGTGACTTCTCTTCCTCTCCTCTCTCAGGCGTCACGCGACGTGACTGATGGTCACGCCGTGACTGCCTTGCGTTTTGCTTGGCGCTCGCGTGAGGCCTGCGTCACGAGACGTGACTGGAGGTCACGCCGTGACCGGCCTTCCTTGCTGCCTGTTCTTGCTTGCTCTGCGTCACGAGACGTGACCAGTGGTCACGACGTGACCGGCTTCTGTTTTCCAAAACATGATTTTAACTTCTGTTTTAAAGGTTTTTCAACACCTATTACATGTATGGGTTTTTAAGATTGAAATTGCGTTTTAATAATTGTTTATTGTTGAATTGTATACATGATTAATACTTAGTGTACATAATTTACACGTTGTATTATTTATTTGACATAGATTAATTCAATGTGAGCTATATGTTCTTATTAGCTTCAGTATCGATAATTATATGTTTAAATGTTCTGAATTTGCTTTATATACATGTGTACATGAATTGTTGAGCTGTATTCTTAAGCCTGAATAGGTCATAGTAGTGGATAAGTAAGCGCTTACTTAGGTCAGTGTGTGTGTGCAGCTGCTATATGAACAAAATATTATATGCGGGTCCGTTTGGATCCTTGTATCGATCCTGTGGGATCTAAATGGAAATAAAGCGAGACCTCGGTCTCTATATGAAAGTTACATGTTTGAGATTCATATCTCTATATGCTTGGGATACTGTGTTCTATCAGTATCCATTGACCGTATCCACTTCTAGAGCATATTTTAGACTAATCAGGCTATATGTTTTAAATGAGTTGCATATGTTGAGATGTGTTATTGACATGATTACAAGTACATGATGTATTTGTATTTTTACATAGCCTTTCATTATGTACCTTGTATCTGTATACTTGAAATGATGAGATTGATAAATTGATCACTTAATTATCGTATTATTATAAATATTGTATATGTGTATTGTATGTCTGTTTTGTTCCTCCCCACTAAGCGTTATCGCTTAGCACGGGCTCTTTTCCCGTGCAGGTGGCGAGTGCAGTCAGAGTCGGATATCTGCAGGTCGGCCACTAGGAGTCTTTTGATGAAGTTGTTATATTTTTGAAGTCTTCCGCTGTAATTATTTTTGTATATGGCTTGTAGTTAGCAAAATGAATCTTTTGTAAAGGAACAAGTATTCTTTTTGTATATGTAATTGCATACGAGCCTCTTTTTGTAAAAGCGATATAAATATGATATATGTATAAGGACTTGATATATTTATGTTACAGGAATTTTCTGATTAATTGATTAAAAGTTTCTTTAAATCTCATTTGGTTTTCTTTTATTTATTTATACATGTGTAAATGTATTTGTTTATATGTGTTTGCCCGCGTGGCACTCCGGCATCCTTCCAACGGGGATGGCGGGGTGTTACAGCTTGGTATCAGAGCCCAGGTTTGGTGGTTCTGGGTTATGTTGTGATTGTTTGAGTATAAAGTCGAGTCTATACATGAGAGTCAGTTTTGTTTAGTGGCCTAATGCATCTGTCTTTTGTTTTGTAGTGTTTATATGGAGTCGGATCCGAGTGAGTATATGGGCGACACTATGAGCAGTTATAATGTGGGTCCTAGAGAGAATCCAGTTAGAAGAGATGATCCAGTTAGGCAGGATAGACATGAGCGGGAACCTGCACCAGCTGAGGGTGCAAATAGAGGTATTGCTTTTGATCCAGCGTTAGTTCAAGGGTTATTACAAGTGGTTGATAGGTTGACTGCACCTAAGGCTCCAACTGAGTTGTCAAGAAAGAGAGGAGCAGAGGATTTTCATGGGACTGCTTTAGATGAGTCCGATATAGCTGAGTTTTGGTTGAAGAGAGTGGACAGGATTTTGCAAGAGATTAGATGTCCTGCTGATCAGAGAGCTTCTTGTGCTATATCGTTGCTTCAGGGACCAGCCTATGATTGGTGGGAACTTGTATTGAGGAATCCTCAGCGACCAGCTGAGCTGACATGGGATTATTTCAAGAAAGAGTTTGAGCAAAAGTATATAACAAAGGCATACCAAGAGGCGAAGTGGAGAGAGTTCATTAGCTTGAAGCAAAGGGGAATGACTGTCAGTGAGTATGACAAGGAGTTCAACCGGTTAAGCAAGTATGTGCCTGAGCAGTTGTTGACAGATGAGTTCAGATGTAGGCACTTTTTAGAGGGATTGCGTGAGGTATTCAGAGGCCCCTTGTCTGCGATGATTGTTTTGCAGCCAGTTGGGTATTATCAGATTGTGGCTGCAGCAATGAGGTTAGAGGAATCTGAAGAGATCAAGCAGAAGATGGCACAGAAAAGGAGAACACCAGAAGGGGGAGTTGCAAGCAATAAGAAGTCAAAGGGTACACCAGTTGAGCAAGGATCTAGAGGGAGTGTTCAGATGCCTTCACAGGTTGAGAGTGTAGCCCCACATGGTGGTAAAGGAAATCGAGCACCAGAATGTGAGCACTGTCATAGGTACCATTGGGGTACGTGTCGCAAGATTACCGGCGCTTGTTTTAAGTGTGGAAGCATGGAACATCGATTTGCCTTTTGCCCTAGTCGACAAGAGAACCAGAATCAACAAGAAAGTCGAAAATCCAATGTTATCCAAAGCAATCGTGAAGGAAGTCGAGCTCCGAGAGCACCATCAGAAACAGTGCAGCGACCTGGTGCTACTGAGGATCATAATCAGTATAGAGGTTATGCTATGATTGCTAGAGATGCGACGGGTGCAGCGGGTCCTTCGGGTAAGTGTTTACATGTTCGGTTTTGTTTTGTTTCGGTTTTGGTATATGAGATGTGTTTGGATAAGCAAGGAAATTTCGAGGACGAAATTTTCTTAAGGAGGGGTGAGTTGTCACACCCCATAAGTGGCCTAATTGGAAATCAGTAATTTTTAATCGGACAATTAGGGCAATTTGGTATTTTTATATGTGGACAAGAGGAAAGAGGATTTAACTGTAGGTATGAGTAAAGTATTAATTGCAGATTTTATTTTTTTTTGGATAGTGAGTAAAAAGAAATTGTAAAGGACCTATTAGAACTTTTGGAGGATCTGTTAGTAATTGGAATTAGAGGAGTTGGTGTAACTGTGCATGTGTGCCAAGTGGAATGAGAGTGTGTGTGTACGTGTGAGGGAAAAGAGAAAACTGAGGGAAACTCAGGTTGCTGGAAACAGAAGACTTGAAGTTCTCTCTTGCTTGCTCTTTCTCTCTCACGTAAACCACATCCTGTTCTTTTCCCCAGTGCATGTGTGTGTTCATCTGTATTGAGCTTAGGTTTTGAGCTTTGAGGGATTCCAGAAGGTAAGAGGCAGAAGTTTTCTTGGTTTTATGGTTAATTTCCGTTTCATTCTTTGTTGGGTTATAGAGATTCTGTTTGTGGATAATAAAGTGTGGTTTTATTTGTTTACAAGCTTCAGAAGATAAAAGGAAAGAGAAGGGAAAGGGCAAAGTGGTGGATTGAAGAAGATACAGTGGACATTTTGGGATTTCATACAGGTTTGGGAGTGTCAGTTATTTCTTGTTTGGATCCTGTTACTGTGTTGCTTTGAACAATGTTCATGTGTTTTTGCTTATCGAAATGTATGAGAAATGCAATGTGTATAAATGATTTCTGTAGAAAAGTATGTAAATGAGATGAACATGCATGGTTTTGAGTGTGAAATATTGGGTTGTTTGTGACTCTCTGTTTGTTATTGTAAATATGTGATAATGTGAATAATGTGAGTGAAATTGTTGTAATGGTGCTCAGAGGACTTAAAGGTATGTGTTTGAATGTTTATTGCATGAAAAGTGGTTTTAGACAAATTGAGGTTGGAGTTTTGGTTGTGCTCTGTTTTACGTTTTCTGGATTTTAATGTTTTCTGGGTTTCTGAAAGTTTAATTTGGAGAAGATGAAGGAGTGTGAGAAGAAGGTCACGAGACGTGACTGGTGGTCACGCCGTGACCCCCTTCTCGGTTGAAGGTCGCGAGGCGCGAAGCAGCTTCACGTCGTGACTCCTTCTTTGCTGAAGGTCACGTGGCGTGATGCTGCATCACGCCGTAACTTTCGCTTTCCCTGCGTGTGACTTCTCTTCCTCTCCTCTCTCAGGCGTCACGCGACGTGACTGATGGTCACGCCGTGACTGCCTTGCATTTTGCTTGGCGCTCGCGTGAGGCCTGCGTCACGAGACGTGACTGGAGGTCACGCCGTGACCGGCCTTCCTTGCTGCCTGTTCTTGCTTGCTCTGCGTCACGAGACGTGACCAGTGGTCACGACGTGACCGGCTTCTGTTTTCCAAAACATGATTTTAACTTCTGTTTTAAAGGTTTTTCAACACCTATTACATGTATGGGTTTTTAAGATTGAAATTGCGTTTTAATAATTGTTTATTGTTGAATTGTATACATGATTAATACTTAGTGTACATAATTTACACGTTGTATTATTTATTTGACATAGATTAATTCAATGTGAGCTATATGTTCTTATTAGCTTCAGTATCGATAATTATATGTTTAAATGTTCTGAATTTGCTTTATATACATGTGTACATGAATTGTTGAGCTGTATTCTTAAGCCTCAATAGGTCATAGTAGTGGATAAGTAAGCGCTTACTTAGGTCAGTGTGTGTGTGCAGCTGCTATATGAACAGAATATTATATGCGGGTCCGTTTGGATCCTTGTATCGATCCTGTGGGATCTAAATGGAAATAAAGCGAGACCTCGGTCTCTATATGAAAGTTACATGTTTGAGATTCATATCTCTATATGCTTGGGATACTGTGTTCTATCAGTATCCATTGACCGTATCCACTTCTAGAGCATATTTTAGACTAATCAGGCTATATGTTTTAAATGAGTTGCATATGTTGAGATGTGTTATTGACATGATTACAAGTACATGATGTATTTGTATTTTTACATAGCCTTTCATTATGTACCTTGTATCTGTATACTTGAAATGATGAGATTGATAAATTGATCACTTAATTATCGTATTATTATAAATATTGTATATGTGTATTGTATGTCTGTTTTGTTCCTCCCCACTAAGCGTTATCGCTTAGCACGGGCTCTTTTCCCGTGCAGGTGGCGAGTGCAGTCAGAGTCGGATATCTGCAGGTCGGCCACTAGGAGTCTTTTGATGAAGTTGTTATATTTTTGAAGTCTTCCGCTGTAATTATTTTTGTATATGGCTTGTAGTTAGCAAAATGAATCTTTTGTAAAGGAACAAGTATTCTTTTTGTATATGTAATTGCATACGAGCCTCTTTTTGTAAAAGCGATATAAATATGATATATGTATAAGGACTTGATATATTTATGTTACAGGAATTTTCTGATTAATTGATTAAAAGTTTCTTTAAATCTCATTTGGTTTTCTTTTATTTATTTATACATGTGTAAATGTATTTGTTTATATGTGTTTGCCCGCGTGGCACTCCGGCATCCTTCCAAC
The DNA here is from genome assembly GCA_947683425.1 of Excoecaria cochinchinensis. NCBI lineage: Eukaryota > Viridiplantae > Streptophyta > Magnoliopsida > Malpighiales > Euphorbiaceae > Excoecaria > Excoecaria cochinchinensis. The sequence goes on from CANTUQ010000119.1 coordinate 19,707,691, forward strand.
GGGGATGGCGGGGTGTTACATACCTTACGGGTACAAATTGTCAAGTAGTAGTACCTTACGGGTACGAATCAAGAAAATAGTATCATATTATCTCTTTTCAAAATATTTTACAAAAGGATCTTAAACAAGATCCGAACACGTAGAAGTTTGCGAGGAACAAAATGGGGACCTGATCAGGGTCAAAAATAGTACAGAGGCTGCAGCAAAAGGACACTTTTAGGCATGCCTAACTATCCACTAGACTGACTCTTGCAGGTCATGCATAATACCATTCACATTTAGGCATATCATTTAGAGTTCACAACTTAAGGCATAAATAATACATTCTTAATTCAATAATAACATTCAATAATTGAGCATAACAAAATACCATGTAATGATATAGATAAATGATATAACACTAAATAATATTTAAAACCACTAAGTAATAAAAAAGGAACGAAAACGAAGAAAATTGGAAAAGCTTTAAAAACTGGGCAGTAGCGGTTTACACGGCGGTATGACATTGCCTTACTGCTGTGTAAGTAACTTTACATAGGGGTATGTGTGAATTACGCCGAACCTAGCAAAGGCCCTCGCTGAACCCGCTTTTAGGATTTGAGGGATTGTTTCGCGTCTTTTTTATCATGGGCACCATGAGACATCTTGGATGTTTCCTTCCCAATAGAACATTGAAAAGAAACATCTAGCCCCACGATGCCTTTAGGCACTATTTGAGGTATCATGGAGTCGCCACCCAATTTACAAGAAATTTGGAAAAGTCTCTATCCTCTTATTGGTTTAGATCAGAGATTGGTGTTTGGAACTTCACTCTTATTTATACTTTGGTTAATTATAAATGAGTTTTTAACTTCCTAAAATTCTATCTCTCCTCTCAAACGATTGATGCATTTAATTAAAATCGCATTGCAAGCATTCAAAAGTAATAAAGGAAAGTGATAAAGAAAGCGGTAAATAAATAAAAGAAAGCAATAAACACGTCAAGCACACAATTATAAGAGAAATAGGGGCCAAATACAATCCCAATAAAAGAAGATTTAAAAATGTAAATTAGGACGGAATACAATCCCAAATGAAAATTAAATAATGTTGCCCTAAAATTAATTACAAGGTCCCAAAAGAAAATGAACATAAATTTAAACAATCAAACAAAATCAATTATAAGAAAAACATACATAAATCGGGACATTCGTTTGGTTTAGGAACATTGGTTCCTTCGCACTTATTCGAAAGGGAGTCGATGAGTTGTTTAATTATTGGGTTGAAAAACCAAGATGAGTGACCCCATTTTTGGAGAAAAATTAACTCTTCGTTTTATTGTGATATTTTTCATTTTTTGGCTAAAGCCCGAGACATTGGTCCCAATTATATTAGTAAAAAATCCATTTAATCATAAAAGTATTTTTGTGACTTTTTATCTCACGCTCGTACAAATAAAATATTTATTTTACAAGTAAACACAACAAAAAGGAGGGAAATAAGGAAGGTCTCACAAAGCCGACGTGATCCTGTATGCATCGTGACCTATCCGGAAAGTCACGGGGACACCCACATAATGCGACTCAAAGTAGATCTCAAACAGAAAAATAACATCAAAAATATTAGTGATAGTTCTAAAGATTAATCAAGTAAAGACGAAAAAAATGTTGGGCAAATTAATTTAATGAACAAACAATTTACACGCAAAAGGAATTAAAAAATAAATCAAGCCGAAGAAAAGGATAATAATAAAAATGATGGCAAAATGAAATGATAATAATAATAATAATAATAATAATAATAATAATAATAATAATAATAATAATAATAATAATAATAATGTAATATAATAATAACAATATAAAATGATAATACTAATAATGATATGAAACAAATAAATATAACATAATAATAATAATAATAATAATAATAATAATAATAATAATAATAATAATAATAATAAACTTAAAATAAATAAACATAAAATGATAATAAATAAAATGATAATAAAAATAATATTGATTATAAATATTAAAGCAAATAATAATAATAATAATAATAAGACAAAGAACAATAGTAGCATAATAATAGTAGTAATAATAATAATAATAATACTAATAATAATAATGAAACTAATAAAGTGACAATAATAAGAAGGGAAAAGTCAATGGTGATGTAATAATAATAATAATAATAATAATAATAATAATAATAATAATAAGGAGAGCAGCAGGGAAAAGACCATACAACCATATCTATTTACAATAATAATAATAATAAGTAGGCAAGCAAATGTCAACAATGAATACAAATGGCAATAGCTATAGTAATAATAAGGTTGACGACATCAGGGGCAATCTAAAACAAAAAAAAAAAATTGCAAACCACACAACATGTTAAAAATATTAATGCCATTAAAATGCTAGAAATAAATTATGAACATGATAATAATAGAAAAAAAAATAACACTATTAACAATAATAAATGATAAATAAAAATAAATGAGAACGAGCCCAAGAATATTTACCCTCAGAATTTATAGATCAAAAAAATGGTAACTTGATCCGTCCCTCTTGTCGGTTAGTAAAACCAAAAACGTTTGAGAAAAAAATCAAAGTTTAAATGGATAAAATTTGAGAGAGTATTTTTGCGGAGATGGTGTAAAAAAAAGGAAATTAATTTTCCTTCGTTTTAAAAATGAACCCCCAAATGTCAAAAAATGTTTTTTGAATAATTAAAGAAGAAGAAGAACCCCATGTTAAGGAAAAAGATTTGGATTTTATATATTTTTCTTGAAAAATCGTTGGCTGCTCTCCCTTTTTTTTTTTTTTTAGAGAAAGACTAGATTTTTTTTTGAATAAAAGTTTCAGCCCCTTGAAAATGAAACCCAACTTTCCTTTTAATTTCTGCCTCGTCCAAAAATGGAAAGAGACAAAGCCTAGTTTATTTTTAATTAACCAAAAAAAGCATAAAAACATGAAAGAAAGCGGAAAAATCGGATTGAAAATGAAGGAAAAAGCAGGCGAAAGTGATCGGGCAGGCAAAATGCCTGCGTGTGGAGGCAGGGGACGCGCGCTCGCATAGCATGCGCCCACGGCGAGACGAGCCCCAAGGGGCACGCACCTCGCAACAAGACGCGGCCACTTTAGGCCACTTTATAACCTTTTTTTTTTTTCGTAAATCCCTTTTTTTTTTAAATCCCTTTTTTTTCTTTTTCTTTTTCAATTAAATTAATTAACTAATTTCATTCTTTTTTTTAAAAAATATCAAAAATAACACTTCTTAATAATATTATTTTATTTTTTAATTAATTTTTTTATAATAATATTTTTTTATATAATTTTTTTATTTTTTATTTAAAAACAATGAGGGTCTCAACAAGGAAAACATCATTTTCGACACCTTTGTCTATGAGCCCGTATTATTTTTATCATCAGGTAATCTTGATCTTTGACCCCCTCGGAACCCGGTGTCTACGGTATGGCAAAACCATGCCGCCGTGTAAAACACACAGCTTAGAAAACTACTAAGGCATAATGTCTTTACATGGCGGTATGGAATGTGCTTACCACCGTGTAAAAAACAAGGCCTAAAAATCTCACAAGGCAGAATGACTTTACACTGCGGTATGGAGCAACCTTACCGCCTTGTAAAATCTGGGCCTTCAAAATTATGGGGAAATCTCACGATTCACACGGGGGTATGACTATCCATATTGTCGTGTGGATCGCCAGAAACCCAGAATTCCACCAGCAAACAGCCCAATTTACACACACCGAAAACACCCACTTAAAACCAACATTTTAAAACATTAACACCAACTTAAAACTCACCTTTTGAAGCTCTTAACACTCAATAACATAAGATAAACATAATCAATAATTCAAATCAGCCCAACACATTTGAATCTCAATTCTACCCACATAGCATTTAACCAGCAAAATCACAATTAAGCATTTCCAGGACAATAACACATTCACATAGCAAATCAACCATCATAAAACATCATCAACATGCAAATTTCCAGAAAAATCAAAGAAGGACAAATGCATGAAAATTTACAAAATTCCCAAACACAATCCCAAACCTGAATTTCCTTAGCTCCAATTACTTAGTACCACTTCCACCAGCCTTCTCCTTTTCCTTAGGATCGCGAGGAGGCTTAACTAACAAACAATACCCAACAAAACACACAAATGCAAAACCTAAATTAAAACTCCAAACAAACAAATTAAGAAGAGAAGAAAAGATGAAGAAGCTAAAGACAAAACAACAACTTACCCATTATAGGTTAAGGGATGATCAATTTCCACCAACAAACTCTTGGCTCTAAGCTAGGGCACTCAAGAAAAGAGAAAAGGAAGAAGAGAAATAGAGAGAAGAGTAAAAACGGGAAGAGAAACAAAATCTACATTCCCTATTCTCTTTCTTCTTCTATTTACTATTTTCTAACCCTTGCCATATGTCATTTCCTCATTGTTGGAGGTTGACCACTCACACCCTACCCAAAAGCACTACAACACACATAAAGCTATCATCACTAATGCACACCCTACCAACATGTGAGCATGCACACACAAACCCAACTCAAAGCACATACACCCTAATAACCTATATGTACACACACTCTAGTAAAAAATCCCCAAAAATGCATTTTACCTAAAATGCCCTTGACACATGCCAAAACTCTCACACATGTACGCATACAAATGGCAAACATGGCTCAAACTATTAGGGGGGAATCGAGGTGTTACAAGTTGTGCACCTTGTGCACAAGTCATGCACCTTGTGCACGAGTCATGGGGGTCTCCTCTCCCTCTTTTGTCCGCTTGTTTTCTCTATGGTTTGCCTTCATGGGTCGTGTCTCTGAACACGACTCGTGATGGGTTCCTTTATCCACATGTGAGTCTTGCTACTGTCGCGAGCACGACAATCACCTCTCTATTTCAAAATGTTTTTGGATAACTCTTCTTCATTGCATGGCTTCTCACTTTTGTTATGCCTTTATAAATTAAAGTGAGTCCTTCAAATGCTTTTATACATGATAATAATTGAATTGTGTGATTTTGCCTACTGTTATTATTTAATGATTATATGTGTCTAAATGAGTGCATGATGTCATTAATATAGTTATGTTCGGTATGTTTGTATGAATATTTTTATCCACGAAATAATATATGATTAGTTTTGAGCATGATCAATGTAATTAGTATATGTCCGTGACTATGAAATTATAATTGAATGTTACAAGAGAAAGGTAAATGTATTCATTAAGTATAAATAAGTGCAATACCCAATAATATGAATTTGTTAAATATATTCGTATGAATTGTTTCACCCATAAAAGAATACATGTTAGTTGTAATATGATAAGTGTGATTTGTGTTAATGATATGCATATTTATGGATATACGAATCTATGTGGAAATAAAGAAATGTTATAAATATTGTACGACGGAGATAAAATTTAGCCTGCGTTAGTCGAGTCGAGGATAGATAGGCATGCCTATAGAGTTCCGTTAACTGCAGTCCTCTATTCTGTTTGGACCCTGATTAGGTCCCTGTTTGGATCCTTGTGATCCCCAATGTGTATGGATCTTGTTTAAGATCTCATCTGAAAATGTTTTGAATGAGAAAAATATGATATTGCTTTTTGAATCGTACCCACGGGTACCGCCATGTGTTCACTCGCTTATACACCCCTTTTGACTTAGCAGGCAATTAAATGAATAAAGCTACGTGAATGAATTAATATGTTCTGTAACTGAAAGTGTTTGTTAATATGTTCTGAGCTCGTTGCTCACGCACTAATGTGTTCTTGATCCTTTATGGATACCTATGTGTTTTGTATAATCAACCAATATTTGTGAAATGGAAAATGATTAAGCAATCAATGTTGCTCTAATGAATGTGTATAAATGAATATTGACTGTCCAAGAATTTGTATGTGGATGTTATAAATCTGTTTAAAAGTTAAGAGTATGGCCGTCTGTATAAGTCTTTGTAAAGAATAATTGAAATAATTAATATGCATGTTTTTCTATATTTGAATAATCAATGAATGAATTCTATGTATATGTATATATTTGTTTACATGTTTGAATTGAGAACACAAGTATGTTATGTATTTGTGGGTCCTCTAAAAACTTAGCTTTTATGACCAATGTAAGTATATCGATAAGGAATCTGTGTGTAATGTTTATTGGTTTTCGATGGACATGATGATTGCATATTGATTTATTGTTAAAGGGAAATAAAGTGGTAAGAATGAAATAGATAACCGAATTTAAGAAAGGATTTAGAGTTAATTTTGGATTATTTAAGAATAAAGGTTTTCCGTAGAACTACGTGGCTCTGATTCCCAACTATAGGGATACGTGGATTATTTCAGCATGTGTTATTATATTTGTGGGTTATATGAATGATTTATGGGTTTTATTATTGTATGCATGCATATAGGGAGTTAGTGTATGTGTTAGTAGAGTTAGTCTTATGTGTGGTGTAGGGTGTGTTTGTAGGGTGTGAGTGGTCAAGTTCCACCAATTACAAGATGACATGTGGTAAGGATTTAGAGAGGGGTGTATAAGGCAAGGAAAGAGAAAGAGAGAATAGAAATTTCTGCCCTAGCTCTCCCATTCTCCTCCTCACACCTCTTCCTCTCCCTCTCTTCTTCTTTCCTCTTTGCTCCATCTTGATTTCTCCTCTTTAGCTGTAATTGGTGGGAATTGACCTACTCTTAAGGTCTTTTTGTAAGTTTTGTTGAGTCTCTTTCTCATCTTTCATCTTTTCTCGTGATCTTAGTTAGAATGTATTTTGATCTAGGGTTTTTGTGGTTATGTGATTTTTGAGTGTTTTTGTTAGAGGTGCCTCCTCGTGATCCCAAGGGGAAAGAGAAGGCAAGTGGAAGTGGAGCTTGCAACTAGGAGCTTAGGATTTACAGGTTTGGGAATTTATGTGTTTTGATGCATTTTCATGGTTTGTATCTTGGGTTGATATTTTCTGGAATTTGATGATTAATGAGGTTCATGTTAGTATAAATGTTATGGCTTTTATTAGCATTGAGTTATAATGCTTTATTGATGCATTCTTGAAGTAATTTATTGGCGTTTGTTTTGATTGGGAGTTTGGGTGTGTTTTGGAGGATATAGGATTTTCGAAGAAGTTCTGCAGACCTGGAAATCTCCAAGCATCCGTGGCTTTGTCACGACTCGTGTCGTCTGTCATGAGTCATGATGGTAAGCCTTTGTCACAAGTCGTGACATTGTGCACGATTCGTGATAGCTTCATGCTTTAGGTTGGCTTCATCACGAGTTGTAATAATCGTCATGAGTCTTGACGATAAGCCTCTGTCACGAGTCATGACGTTGTGCACGACTCGTGATAGCCTTGTCACACCCCATTTGCCCCCTAGTAGAATGAGCCTGTCTGTCTGTCTGTCTGTCTGTATGTGTAAGCATTCACATGTGTTCGGCATTTCACAAGGGTATTTTAGTAACATATATGCTTTTGGGGTTTTATTATTATGGGGGTACATACATGGCATTAGTGTGTTTATTAAGTGAGAAATACTTGGGTGTGTGTGTTTATGCCATTGTAGAGTACTTTAGTTATAAGTGCATTAGGTGTGTGTGATGTATGTGGAATTTAAGTGTGAGTGGTTAACTCCACCAATAAGAAATGGACACTTACTTAGGGTAAAGAACAGAAAAAGAAAAAGGAAAGAAAGAAAAGGAATTGGTAGATTCACGTTCTTTCTTCACTGGTCTTCTTCTTTTTCCTTTCCTTTTCCCTAAGGGCTCTTGTGTGTAGATTCAAGATTTTATTGGTGAAGTTAATCTCTCTTGGCATTCCCTAGCTTGGTAAGTGCATCCTTGTCTTTATCTTGCTGTAATTCTTCATCTTCTTCTTTAGGTTGAGTTTTAATTTAGGGTTGCATGTTGATGTTCATTACTGTGTTTGTGTTCTAGCTGAGGCTCCACGCGATCCCAAAGGCAAAGAGGTTGCTGGGAGCAGTGGGACTAAGTGTTAGAAGCTTAGAATCCAGGTTTGGGAATGTTTATTTGTGAAATTGTGTGATTTTGAATTTACTGTAAAATTCTAGGGTTTATGTTCTTGTAAGTTTGAATGCATATGTTCTTGATTTGGTTTGGTTAATTATTTGATGAATTGAGTTGTATAATTGTTGCCTATGTTGTTTGAGATGATTTCTGGAAGGTAAAAACAGGTTTGTATGGTTTTAAATCAAATTGGGATTGAATTCTTTGTTCTGGAAATTCTGGAAAATCGAAGTACTGTTGAAGTTCTCTTTGTCGCGTGACTCGCTACGAAAGAAGGCAAGTCACGAGACGTGACCTTCGGTCACGTCGTGACCTGCCTGCTGAGAAGCCAGTCGCGTGACCAGCTGAAGAACAAGCAAGTCACGGGACGTGACCTTCGGTCACGTCGTGCGACCTGCGAAGACGATGCGTGATCTGCGAGATCACGCAACGTGATCTGCGAGGGAGTAGCATGTCACGAGTCGTGACGTCTAGTCACGCCGTGACCTGCGAGGGCGTTGCTTGATTTGCGAAGATCACGCAACGTGATCGGCGAGGAACAAGCAAGTCACATCGCGTGACCCTCGGTCACGTCGCGTGACCTGCCTGTTGGGAAGGCCAGTCACGCCTCGTGACCAGCCAATCTCGCCCGTCTCTCCGTTCAGCTCATTTTTCTGAAATTTCCTAGTTTTTAACTCAGAAATGAATTTGGTATTTCTTCTGAATGGACTTTACTGTTGTAAGATGCATGTCTTACTGGTTGATGCTTGGATATGCGTGATACCATGATTTTCTGATAAATTATATTCTGTACTCTGAAATATGATCTGAATGTCGCATAACCTGCTAGAGTCGAGTAAGTGGATAGTTAGGCATGCCTAATAGAGTCTTTAGCTGCAGCCCTCAGTTCAGTTTGGACCCCGATCAGGTCCCCGTTTGGTTCCTCGTAAACCCTTCAGTATTAGGGTCTTGTTTAAGATCCCCTTAGTATAAAAATATTGTGCTATGATAAAATGAATTGACTTTTGATTTGTACCTGTGAGGTACCCTCAGTATTCGATTCGTACCCGTAAGGTACCCTCAGTACACTCATTATCCACTATCTAGAGTCAGCAGGTGTTCTTTAAATGTTAATGGAATTGTTCTGATTTGATCTGGCTATGAAATGGATTGTCTGAATGAGTTTAATGATGAATCACATGTTGGTTTATTCTGTAATGGATCCGATTACGAGATACTGATTGTATGGCTTTTAAGTATGAGCATGTTTATATGGATTATGTTATAACCTTTGCACTCTGCCATTGTGAATGTGTTATGCCTTGACGACCATTGTGAATGGCTGTCCATTATTTATGTGTGGTTCCCCACTAAGCGTTTATCGCTTAGCACGGTGTTTTTACCCGTGCAGGTGCGGAAGGAGTTTTGCTTTGGGAGAGTCGCCGTCATCAAGCCAACACAGAAGGGATTAGTGTAGGGCTCAGTTTTGTATCAGTGATGATTCTTTTTGTATAGAACTCTCTGTATCAGTTATGTATCAGCTTCCGCTTTTGTATCTATATTTTGTATATGTAATATTATTTTGTATCAGCTAGTTGATCAGATCATTATTGTAATAGTTTATTATAGTAATGCATGATCAGCTTTTGCTTTCTGCATGTAAAGTTTTTAATTATTCTGTATTTTCTGAATGTATGTTTGAATGAATGTATGTTTTACTTTGTACTTGCTTGGTGGCACCTTTACTCATACGGCATCTCACTCCTGCTTGGATGGGATCGCCTACGTATGGGAAGGGGGTGTTACAAGCCTCCTCTCTCGCAGCTTGTTTCTAAATGCCTTATATCTTGAATTCTGATGTTTTAAATTCTTGTCTTTTGTTACATTTTAACTTATATTTTAGTTTTAATATTTATTTAATGTCACCTCAGTTTTTAAATGATATTTAATTGTAATTATTTTTTGTGCATCGTATTATATTGAATATTATATTTCGATTATGGAATATTTTATGCATGGCCTGCCAGAGTCAAACTAGTGGATAATTAGGTATACCTAATAGAGTTTAGTAGCTGCAGCACCTTTATTGTATTTGGACCCTGATCAAGTCCACATTCGGATCCTCGTGATCCCCCAATATGTATGGATCTTGTTAAGATCCCCAATGTGAAAATTTTTTGAATGAGAAAAATATGATGTTGCTTTTCGAATAGTACCTATGGGTACCCCAATGTGTTACTCGTTATTCACTATTGTGAGTTAGCAGGTGTTATGTTTTATTGTGTTATAAGAATGTGAATTCTGAATAACTCTATTTATGAGCCTTTGAATGATTATGAATGTGATTCAATTACGATCATGTTTTATATGATTATCGGTATATGCCATTACGAAATGTGTTTTGCCTCGACGACCATTTTGAATGGCCATCCACTCTAATGTTTATTTTTCCCACTAAGCGTTATTGCTTAGCACGGGTGTTTCATCCGTGCAGGTGCAGAAGGTGGTTTGCTTTTGGGAGTCTCCGCAAGTCCAGCCAACACAAAGAGTTTGATTTAGGACTTAGCTTTTTGTATTATGATTCTTTTTGTAATAGTGAACTCTCATTGTATTATTCTTTTGTTTAGCTTCTGCCTTGTATTTTTGAAGAAGCAATTATTTTGCAATATCAGCTTATGTATAGAGATATTGTAATGAATATTATTATTACTTTTATGAATGAGCATTTTGTTAAAAGTTTTGTTTTTGTTGTATTTTCGTATATGTCTAGTATGTTTACTATATCGTATTGCTTGGTGACACCCTTGCTTGTCACACCCCAACCTATACCATGGAGACTTCTATTCGGATTAGAGGAAGAAGAATCCAAAATAGATAGGAGTGTCACATCCCACTAGAGTAAACAAGTAAACATCACATGAATAGAATGACATATCCATGATAATTAAAAACTTTGAGAGAAAGCTGAACGTACATATTATGCCAAGGCGCATACACTAAGAGAAAACATACACACATGCATACTTATAATCATACAACAGAAACCTAGTAAGAAAGATACATAAGTGTGTAAATATTTACATAACTTAAAATATTACATCAGAATCTTTACCTATTATTACATATACATATTACACAGATATACCAAAATTCCAAATTACAAAAGCTGAACAAGATACAAAACTTCTAGCTTCTATGTGGCCGACTCTGCAGATGCGCGACTCGAACAAAAGCAAACCTGCCACCTGCACGGGGAAAAGAGCCCGTGCTAAGCGATAACGCTTAGTGGGGAAAAATATACAGAAAAATATAGACGGCCATTCACAACGGTCGCCCAAGTATAACACATACACAACAGCGAATGCATCCAGTCCTAACAGATAATTATACATGTTTTATACCATAGCCACGCACTCAAATGTTCCTAACTGCGATCATATACTCATATGATTAACACACCCAATTATCATGCCAGAACGTAAACACATTCTAATATACATGTTAATTTTTCACATTACTATACAGAAATGTAGTGTCAACATTATATGTCATACCGACTTCAATCACACATACTATATACAAGATCATTTACAGATATGGACAAAAGTACAATATGCAGGTTAGAGTTACATTAAGCCCACTCGAAGATTTGTAAGCACATTCACATCTCCCAACATCATACTCATACTGATATCACATTCTTATATTCATAACTGGTTCATATGACCGAAATCTTATACATTCAGATATCATATTCTCATGTTCATATCAGATAAAGCAAACGAAATACCTGATGACTCAAAATAGTGGATAACGAGTACTGAATGGTACCTTACGGGTACGAATCGAACACATAATATAATGCACCTTACAGGTACAAGTCGAAAGGCAACATTTCATTGAACAGGACCTTAAACAAGATCCATACACATACACATAATAGGGGTTCGCGAGGAACCAATCGGGGACCTGATCAGGGTCCAAATCGTTCAAAGGGGCGCTGCAGCTACACATACATAGACTCTATTAGGCATGCCTAACTATCCACTAGACTGACTCTCGCAGGTCATGCATCATACAAATCATATTTCAAACCACATAATGCTAAGGTTACTCATGAGACCATCACCTGATAGCACTCATCAATAAACAAACCTTCATGGAGTTATATCTATTATTAATTACTAGTTAAATTACCAATCTTAATCATACTCATAAGTTTTTCCCAAAGACAACTACTTATATACCCACTTAAATACCCTAAACATGCATAAGAACTGATGGGAAAGGTACGGGATTGATCTGGGTCAACCCTAGACTCAAAAATAGAGAAGAAAAGGCTCAAAACACGCTTTTCTGTCGCGAGATCGCGACCCTTGTCGCGCTCGCGACAGAAGCTCGCCTCAGCTACCATAACAGACTGCTTTTTACTACAAACTAGCATTGTGAAAACCGACCTCTAACCGTCATTTTTAGGAAAAGTGTTCTTCTTAACAATTGTTCACCTACGTCTTAACTTTCAAATAGAATAAGTTTCAGGTCAATTGAACATCTAGAACTCGAGATATGAACTCCACAACCTATACTGGTCAAACAACCTGACACAAAAAGAGACACTACGGTGTTATCCAAAATTCAGGGTCTTATAGCAAGAATTTGCCCAAGGCTGTTTCTAAGACTTTTAAAGTAATAGAATTCATGGTTCTAAAGGTTCAAGAATCGCATGATTTGGAGTTCTAAAATCACAATACAACCTAATTACTGAAGAGAAGTCAAGTGCATTCCAACCCAGTTTCACCCAAAAACCTACTCACATGCACAATTGAGCAATTTAAACCAACACTCACTACCATCATCATCTATCATCAACCACACAATCAAGAAACTTATATCATACATGAATATATAAACAAAAATTCATATATATACAATAAAATTTCCCAAACCTGGAAATCAAAGATCCAAAGTCACTTTCTAACTTCTATCTACAATCTTTTCCTTGCCCTTGAGCTTCCTCTTGTTACCACCAACTTGCACAAACCAAAAACCCAGAAATTACTTTTAATCCAAAACCCTAACTCACACAAAATCAAAAGAAAAAGGAGAAGAAGGAGAATCCAACCGTAGGAACCCTAAAACCCCAACTTACCTTAACAATCTTGCTTCTCAAGCTCCACCAAATCACTTCTAATTCACTCAAAACCAAGAGATTGAGCAAAGAAAGGGAAGAAAGAAAAAGAAAATAGGGAATAGGGAGAATGAGAGAGCAAAAACGGGAACCTGTTTCCCTAACACTTAATCTTTCTTTCACATTAAATGTACACCTACCCATTGCCACTTGTCCACTTCCTATAGGTCCACATGTCATAAACTTACAATCCTACTTTGACTTACTCCTACATGCACCATACACTAAACACACACAAGTACCTCCTACAATAATATCTCCATGGTACCAAACCTAAGTCACACCCTAACTTTTTCTTATAACCCACTTTTCATCCAAGGCACCATGCTCATAAATCACTCAATAAAACCTCTTAGCCCATTAACATCCTACTACTATACACTACTAGTACACCATAGTAATTCCTTTACTTACTTTATTTAATTAATTTCTTAGCAACTAAATCTTTATTATCCATATTACTCATGCATAAATTACCGAAATACCCTTCACTTAACCGACTTAGCTTGCCGATTCCGACTAGGCCCGATTTGGGGTGTTACAAATCTACCCTCCTTAAAAGAATTTCGTCCTCGAAATTCACCTATATCCGAGTGTCTGAATTTCAAAATCTTTATTACTAACATTCACACACTAACATTATACTATCCAAGTCATTTTTACTAGTATCAGGTCATATAGTAGAAATCCTTCTCACTAACTAAACATCTCCATAATTTGAGTTACAAATCGTTTGCATTCTATCGCTACCATGTCAATCTTTTCACTTAACTCCTTCCTCATAACACTTCTCATCTTTTAAATACAGAGTCATTCACACATTCAATATACTCTTTCCTTGATCAAAATGACTATAACATTCCCTCCTAGATTACTAGTATCACTAATCACAATTTGATTTTCACTTTTAAACTATCACATAAATCTTACAGTACTTATTATTTAATCATCTTATACAGAAGTTGACAATTCTATCCACTTACTTGCTTATACTTATCACTACTACTCTTGTTCCTAATAGCAAATAGTACATGTATACCCTGTCAGCTTTCTCTCAATCGAAACACATATACAAATGTTTTTCATGTATGATCAAAAGGGATGATGATGCAATGAAAATGAGATGGCTCATGTATGCAGAATGATGCTGAGGAAATGCAAGTAATGCTATAATGATGCATTTAGTCCCATCCCCATGATTTAATATGCTTTTATTCAAATACTTTTCTAGAGATAGCTGACAGTTATTTAGAGTACTACCAAAACCTTATGGAATCCAAATACCCTTCCACCTCAGATTACTAAAATAACTTTACTCAAACACCTTAAAACAAAACTTACCAGAAGGTTCTATAGACTCTGTCACTACACTACGGTGCTCAACAAGCCTTGTTGGTCCACGAGTGGTTCTAAGCAATTCCTCCATATCCTTCCTAGCTTGCCTAGCTAGATACTCCCTTGACTTCGGACAATTGGCAAGCTGATGGGCTTTGCTACCACATCGGAAGCAAGCTCCAGTGAGCTTCCGACAAAGACCCCAATGTTGCTTCTGACAGAATTGGCATAAAGGAGTTTCTCGAATTCTTTTCCCTGCCGACACTTCACTGCCCGAAACTTTTCTTTTCTGAGGTCTCTCCCGAACAAAATCCTAAGAAATGCGAGGGGTAGTTAATCTATCCAAAATCCGAACCAACCCTTGCACTAGCGCCCTATCATCAGAAACAGAACCAAAATCCCTAGCCAGAGGACGCTCGCAAACATTCATATCAACACTAACTCGGTTCACACTATCTGTCGTCTCGCCCACCTTCTCACTAGGGTTGGACTCCATCTAACACAACACACACAGAACAAGACACATCTGCATTAGGCCACGACACAAAACTGACGCTCAAACAAAGACTCGACACAAAATAAATAACATACAAAGACTCGATACTCAAACAAATAAGACAACCAGAATCGTGAAACCGCGCTCTGATACCACCTAATGTCACACCCCAACCTATACCATGGAGACTTCTATTCGGATTAGAGGAAGAAGAATCCAAAATAGATAGGAGTGTCACATCCCACTAGAGTAAACAAGTAAACATCACATGAATAGAATGACATATCCATGATAATTAAAAACTTTGAGAGAAAGCTGAACGTACATATTATGCCAAGGCGCATACACTAAGAGAAAACATACACACATGCATACTTATAATCATACAACAGAAACCTAGTAAGAAAGATACATAAGTGTGTAAATATTTACATAACTTAAAATATTACATCAGAATCTTTACCTATTATTACATATACATATTACACAGATATACCAAAATTCCAAATTACAAAAGCTGAACAAGATACAAAACTTCTAGCTTCTATGTGGCCGACTCTGCAGATGCGCGACTCGAACAAAAGCAAACCTGCCACCAGCACGGGGAAAAGAGCCCGTGCTAAGCAATAACGCTTAGTGGGGAAAAATATACAGAAAAATATAGACGGCCATTCACAACGGTCGCCCAAGTATAACACATACACAACAGCGAATGCATCCAGTCCTAACAGATAATTATACATGTTTTATACCATAGCCACGCACTCAAATGTTCCTAACTGCGATCATATACTCATATGATTAACACACCCAATTATCATGCCAGAACGTAAACACATTCTAATATACATGTTAATTTTTCACATTACTATACAGAAATGTAGTGTCAACATTATATGTCATACCGACTTCAATCACACATACTATATACAAGATCATTTACAGATATGGACAAAAGTACAATATGCAGGTTAGAGTTACATTAAGCCCACTCGAAGATTTGTAAGCACATTCACATCTCCCAACATCATACTCATACTGATATCACATTCTTATATTCATAACTGGTTCATATGACCGAAATCTTATACATTCAGATATCATATTCTCATGTTCATATCAAATAAAGCAAACGAAATACCTGCTGACTCAAAATAGTGGATAACGAGTACTGAATGGTACCTTACGGGTACGAATCGAACACATAATATAATGTACCTTACAGGTACAAGTCGAAAGGCAACATTTCATTGAACAGGACCTTAAACAAGATCCATACACATACACATAATAGGGGTTCGCGAGGAACCAATCGGGGACCTGATCAGGGTCCAAATCGTTCAAAGGGGCGCTGCAGCTACACATACATAGACTCTATTAGGCATGCCTAACTATCCACTAGACTGACTCTCGTAGGTCATGCATCATACAAATCATATTTCAAACCATATAATTTATATCATTGTACATAATCAGCAATAGGTGAGACATATGAATAAGTTCATAAAGTCAGTCATGCATCATACAATTTACTCTTAAGCATAACATAATAATCTTAGAAAGAGATCATAAGTATAGATATGCATAATACATTCAATTATATTAACATACTTCATAAAATCGTCAAAGAATAAACCTAAAGGCATCACAAGTACGGAATTCAAACATTGGAATCACCAAAGAAAACTCATTCAACACAACACATCTGTCGCGCTCGCGATCCCTGTCGCGCTCGCGACAGAGACCATAGTCTCTTCGCTGCGCGCGTGCGACGGACTTCGCGATCGTGGGAAGGAGAGAAGGGCCCGGCTCTATCGCGCTCGCGATGTTATCACGATCGCGATAGAGGGCAAGCTTTGCTATCGCGGGGTCGCGACAAGTCGCGTGCTCGCGATAGCACAGGCCAACAATATGCTCTGTCGCGATCGCGACGGTTGTCGCGCTCGCGACAGAGAGCAGACAAGCTATTGCTGTCGCGGGGTCGCGACAGCGTCGCGTGCTCGCGACGGCACAGCATAAAAATCACCGGTCTCTGTCGCGCTCGCGCCAGTGTTGCGATCGCGACAGAGTCATGATTCCGAAAATCTGCAGAATTTTGCAAGATCTTTCCTTCCTCAAACTCACCCACAAACATACGAAGCACATCCAAAGGTCTCTTACCTCATCTCCAGCCAGTCACACATCATTGACAACATAAATCCAACATTCGTATCAAGTATTTCAATAAAACATGTCATTAACAATATCCATATACACAATCTATAATAATAGCATTATTCGTCAATCATCTCAATCGCACCCACATTAAATGTATTCATACATATGGTACATCATGCTAAGGTTACTCATGAGACCATCACCTGATAGCACTCATCAATAAACAAACCTTCATGGAGTTATATCTATTATTAATTACTAGTTAAATTACCAATCTTAATCATACTCATAAGTTTTTCCCAAAGACAACTACTTATATACCCACTTAAATACCATAAACATGCATAAGAACTGATGGGAAAGGTACGGGATTGATCCGAGTCAACCCTAGACTCAAAAATAGAGAAGAAAAGGCTAAAAACATGCTTTTCTGTCGCGAGGTCGCGACCCTTGTCGCGCTCGCGACAGAAGCTCGCCTCAATTACCATAACAGACTGCTTTTTACAACAAACTAGCATTGTGAAAACCGACCTCTAACCGTCATTTTTAGGAAAAGTGTTCTTCTTAACAATTGTTCACCTACGTCTTAACTTTCAAATGGAATAAGTTTCAGGTCAATTGAACATCTAGAACTCGAGATATGAACTCCACAACCTATACTGGTCAAACAACCCGACACAAAAAGAGACACTACGGTGTTATCCAAAATTCAGGGTCTTATAGCAAGAATTTGCCCAAGGCTATTTCTAAGACTTTTAAAGTAATAGAATTCATGGTTCTAAAGGTTCAAGAATCGCATGATTTGGAGTTCTAAAATCACAATACAACCTAATTACTGAAGAGAGGTCAAGTGCATTCCAACCCAGTTTCACCCAAAAACCTACTCACATGCACAATTGAGCAATTTAAACCAACACTCACTACCATCATCATCTATCATCAACCACAAAATCAAGAAACTTATATCATACATGAATATATAAACAAAAATTCATATATATACAATAAAATTTCCCAAACCTGGAAATCAAAGATCCAAAGTCACTTTCTAACTTCTATCTACAATCTTTTCCTT
This sequence comes from Excoecaria cochinchinensis, assembly GCA_947683425.1. Taxonomy (NCBI): domain Eukaryota; kingdom Viridiplantae; phylum Streptophyta; class Magnoliopsida; order Malpighiales; family Euphorbiaceae; genus Excoecaria; species Excoecaria cochinchinensis. The sequence continues at coordinate 19,725,957 of CANTUQ010000119.1, forward strand.
GCCCTTGAGCTTCCTCTTGTAACCACCAACTTGCACAAACCAAAAACCCAGAAATTACTTTTAATCCAAAACCCTAACTCACATAAAATCAAAAGAAAAAGGAGAAGAAGGAGAATCCAACCGTAGGAACCCTAAAACCCCAACTTACCTTAACAATCTTGCTTCTCAAGCTCCACCAAATCACTTCTAATTCACTCAAAACCAAGAGATTCAGCAAAGAAAGGGAAGAAAGAAAAAGAAAATAGGGAATAGGGAGAATGAGAGAGCAAAAACGGGAACATATTTCCCTAACACTTAATCTTTCTTTCACATTAAATGTACACCTACCCATTGCCACTTGTCCACTTCCTATAGGTCCACATGTCATAAACTTACAATCCTACTTTGACTTACTCCTACATGCACCATACGCTAAACACACACAAGTACCTCCTACAATAATATCTCCATGGTACCAAACCTAAGTCACACCCTAACATTTTCTTATAACCCACTTTTCATCCAAGGCACCATGCTCATAAATCACTCAATAAAACCTCTTAGCCCATTAACATCCTACTACTATACACTACTAGTACACCATAATAATTCCTTTACTTACTTTATTTAATTAATTTATTAGCACCTAAATCTTTATTATCCATATTACTCATGCATAAATTACCGAAATACCCTTCACTTAACCGACTTAGCTTGCCGATTCTGACTAGGCCCGATTTGGGGTGTTACATTGCTCATACGGGTTCTCACTCCATTACGGATGGGTTCTTCTACGTATGGGTAGGGGGTGTTACAGTAGAGCTGTCACACCCCATTTGCCCCCTAGTAGAATGAGCCTGTCTGTCTGTCTGTCTGTATGTGTAAGCATTCGCATGTGTTCAGCATTTCATAAGGGTATTTTAGTAAAATATATGTTTTTGGGGTTTTATTATTATGTGGGTACATACATGGCATTAGTGTGTTAATTAAGTGAGAAATATTTGTGTGCATGTGACCATACCATTGTATGGTATGTATAAGTGAAGAGGGTTTTAGGTGTGAGTAGTGTAGGTTATTTTGGTGGGAATGATTAGTTTCACCAATAGGAAATGGATACATATTTAGGATAAAGAAAAGAAAAAGAAAAGGGAATGAAAGAAAAGGGACTTAGAGATTTACGTCTCTTTTCTCACTCTTTTTCTTCTTCTTCATTTTCTTTATTTCAAGTACTGTATTGTGGATTCAAGGTCTTATTGGTGAAATTGATTCTCTCTTTGCACCCTCTCTAGTAAGTAATTGAATTCTCTCATCTAGTTGTTTCATTTACTTCATGTTCTTCTTCCTTAAGTTTAGATTTAACTTAGGGTTTTCTTTGTGAATATTCTTGTTGTGTTGGTGTTTAGCTGAAGCTTCTCATGATCCAAAGGCTAAAGAGGTTGCTGGACCTAGTGGAGCTAAGTGATAGAGGCTTAGATTTCAGGTTTGGGAATTTTTGATTGTGTTTTGTGTGATTTTGAATTTACTGTAAAATTCTAGGGTTTATGTTCTTGTAATTTTGAATGCATATGTTCTTGATTTGATTTGATTAATTATTGGATGAATTGAGTTGTATGATTGTTGCCTATGTTGGTTGAGATGATTTCTGAAAGGTAAAAACAGGTTTGTATGGTTTTTAAATCAAATTGGGATTGAATTCTTTGTTCTGGAAATTCTGGAAAATCGAAGTACTGTTGAATTTCTTCTTGTCGCGTGACTCGCTACGAAAGAAGGCAAGTCACGACACGTGACCCTCGGTCACGTCGTGACCTGCCTGCTGAGAAGCCAGTCGCGTGACCAGCTGAAGAACAAGCAAGTCACGGGACGTGACCCTCGGTCACGTCGTGCGACCTGCGAAGACGAGGCGTGATCTGTGAGATCACGCAACGTGATCTGCGAGGGAGTAGCACGTCACGAGACGTGACGCCCAGTCACGCCGTGACCTGCGAGAGCGTTGCCTGGTTTGTGAAGATCACGCAACGTGACCGGCGAGGAACAAGCAAGTCACGTCGCATGACCCCTCGGTCACGTCGCGTGACCTGCCTGTTGGAAAGGCCAGTCACGCCTTGTGACCAGCCAATCTCGCCCGTTTCTCCGTTCAGCTCGTTTCTCCGAAATTTCCTAGTTTTTAACTCAGAAATGAATTTGGTATTTCTTCTGAATGGACCTTTACTGATGTAAGATGCATGTCTTACTGTTTGATGCTTTGATATGCGTGATACAATGAATTTCTGATGAATACTATTCTGTACTCTGAAATGTGATCTGTTTGACGCATAACCTGCTAGAGTCAAGTAAGTGGATAGTTAGGCATGCCTAATAGAGTCTTTAGCTGCAGCCCTCAGTTCAGTTTGGACCCCGATCAGGTCCCCGTTTGGTTCCTCGCGAACCCTTCAGTATTAGGATCTTGTTTAAGATCCCCTCAGTATAAAAATATTGTGCTTTGATAAAATGAATTGACTTTTGATTTGTACCTGTGAGGTACCCTCAGTATTCGATTCGTACCCCGTAAGGTACCCTCAGTACACTCGTTATCCACTATCTAGAGTCAGCAGGTGTTCTTTAAATGTTAATGGAATTGTTCTGATCTGATCTGGCTATAAATGGAATATCTGAATGAGTTTAATGATGAGATACATGTTGGATTATTCTGTAATAGATATGAGTATGAGATACTGAATGTATGGCTTTTAAATACGAGCATGTTTATATAGAGTATGTTATAACCTTTGCATTCTGCCATTGTGAATGTGTTATGCCTTGACGACCATTGTGAATGGCCGTCCATAATTTATGTGTGTTTCCCCACTAAGCGTTTATCGCTTAGCACGGTGTTTTTACCCGTGCAGGTGCGGAAGGCATTTTGCTTTGGGAGAGTCGCCGTCATCAAGCCAACACAGAAGGGATTAGTGTAGGGCTCAGTTTTGTATCAGTTATTGATTCTTTTTGTATAGAACTCTCTGTATCAGTTATGTATCAGCTTCCGCTTTTGTATCTATATTTTGTATATGTAATATTATTTTGTATCAGCTAGTTGATCAGATCATTATTGTAATAGTTTATTATAGTAATGCATGATCAGCTTTTGCTTTCTGCATGTAAAGTTTTTAATTATTCTGTATTTTCTGAATGTATGTTGGAATGAATGTATGTTTTACTTTGTACTTGCTTGGTGGCACCTTTACTCATACGGCATTTCACTCCTTCTTGGATGGGATCGCCTACGTATGGGAAGGGGGTGTTACAGTTAGTGGTATCAGAGCATAGGTTTAGGCGTTTTTGGGTGTTATTGTGATTGTTCTGAGTTTCTTAGATGTGTATGTGTCTAGATCTGTGTTGGCTGATACGGTTGTTTCCTGTTTGTTTAGATGGCTTCTAATTCTGCCCATGGTGCGCGTGAGGAATCCGCCGAGAGTGTGAATCCTCCAGTTGTAGATCAGTCTGTTTCTATTACTGTGTCGGCTCAGCATGCTAGGGTCCAGCCCGAGGCCGCAGCCATGCCCTTTGAGGCTATGTTTAGACTGCATCAGGACATGGCTAGGGTTTTGGAGAGAGTGACTGCTCCTAGAGCACCTATGGAGAATTTGAGAAGGGCAGGAGCTGAGGATTTTTATGGTACTGGTTTGAATGAGTCTGAGATCACAGAGAGATGGTTAGACAAAGTGAAGCGTGCCTTGAGAGAGATTCGGTGTCCTCCCGACCAGCAGGCAGAGTGTGCATTAGCTCTTCTACAGGGGTCTGCTTTTGAATGGTGGGAGTTAGTTTGCAGGCATCCTTAGTTACCGGATCCGATTACCTGGGAGTTCTTTGAGGGTGAGTTCATAAAGAAGTACATCACTCAGACTTATAGAGATTCGAGATGGGCACAGTTTTTGAGTTTGAGATAGAGAGCCATGTCTGTAGCGGATTATGAGAAAGAGTTCAACAGGTTATCTCGCTATGCCCCACGAGGAGTTATGACTGATGACTTTAGATGCAAGCATTTCGAGGCTGGGTTAAATGAGCCTTTGAAGATTGCTTTGATTTCTCTGATGTGCATACCTGGGGTCAGTTATTACCAGATTGTAGAGGCTGCTGTGAGAGCTGAGTTATCTGAGACTGTGATGAGAGAGAGAGCTCAGAGGAGGAGTTCTTCTCGTGGAGGATCTTCTTCGGGTAAGAGATCTAGGAACCCACAGGATGAGTCATCTTCTGGCCCGGCTTCTAGAGGTAGACGACAGGGTTCTACAGCTGTGTCAGGTTCTGGTAGGGGTAGTAGAGCTGAGATTACATCGATTTGTCCTCATTGTAGTAAGTCACATCGGGGCGAGTGTAGGTGGCTCTCCGGTGCATGCTTCAGGTGTGGGAGTTCAGAGCATCAGTTGGCTGGTTATCCGAGGTTGCATGAGGATTCAGGTTCTCAGAGAGAGGGCAGTAGGATCAGTTCGAATGCTTCTCAGGCTACCCGTGGCAGAGGCCGAGGTAGAGGTAGAGGTGGTCGGCATAGAGAGGGAGCTGCTTCTGAGACTGTTGAGCATCCTCCTCAGGGTGCCATTAGAGCTTATGCTATGAGAGCCAGAGATGAGCAGGATACGCCTGACGTTATTGCTGGTAAGTTCCTACTCCATGACACTGAGTTGTATGCTCTAATTGATCCTGGTTCCACGCACTCATATTTGTGCACAGATAAAATTGTTGATAAATTGCATTCAGTTGATCAGTTAGATTATGAGATTTGTGTGACCAGTCCATTAGGGCATAGTGTCAGTGTGAGTAGAGTTTTTAGGAGTTGTCCTCTGATTGTTGAGGGAGTTGTGCTTCCTGCGGATTTGATTGAGTTACCTTTCAGAGAGTTTTATCTGATTCTGGGTATGGACTGGTTGGGAAAGCATCGGGCTGTAGTTGATTGCCATAGGAAGACAGTTGTACTTCGGGATAGAAGTCAGTCTCTTGTGTTTTTGAAGGGTTTGGGTGCTAGTTCTGTGAATAATGTGATCTCTGCGATGCAAGCTAAGCGTTTTATCAGGAAAGGTTGTGAGGCTTTTCTAGCAGTTGTGTTAGATTCCAGGAGGGATCAGGTCCAGATTGAGGATATTCCTGTAGTGCGGGAGTTTAGTGATGTGTTCCCGAGCGAGTTGCCTAGTTTGCCTCCTGAGAGAGAGGTTGAGTTGTCCATTGAGATCATGCCAGGTACTACACCTATTTCGAGAGCACCTTATCGGATGGCTCCTATAGAGTTGAGGGAACTTAAATCTCAGCTACAAGAGTTATTGGATAAGGGGTTTATTCGACCTAGCATATCTGCTTGGGGAGCTCCAGTTCTGTTTGTCAAGAAGAAAGATGGATCATTGCGGATGTGTATTGACTACCGCCAGATTAATAAAGTTACAGTGAAGAACAAGTATCCATTGCCTAGGATTGAAGATTTATTTGATCAGCTTCGAGGTGCGGGTGTCTTTTCCAAGATAGATCTTCGATCAGGGTACTACCAGCTTCGTGTTCAGGATGCATATGTGGTTAAGACTGCATTTCGGACTAGGTATGGCCACTATGAGTTTCTTGTGATGCCGTTTGGTTTGACTAATGCTCCAGCGGCTTTTATGGATCTGATGAATCGTGTGTTTAGGCCATACTTAGATCGATTTGTAGTAGTGTTCGTCGATGATATCTTGGTGTATTCCAAGGATGAGAGTGAGCATGAGGAGCATCTCCGATTAGTTCTTCAGATGTTGAGAGAGCATCAGTTGTTTGCTAAGCTTAGCAAGTGTGACTTCTGGCTTCGAGAAGTATCATTCTTGGGTCACATTGTTTCAGCTAGAGGTATTCAGGTTGATCCAGCCAAGATTGAGGCGATAGTTGATTGGAAAGCGCCTCGAAATGTTCAGGAAGTGAGGAGTTTCCTCGGTTTAGCATGTTACTACCGTCGGTTCGTTGAGGGATTTTCTGTAATTGCTGCTCCGATGACTAGATTGTTGAGGAAAGGAGTCAGATTTGAGTGGTCAGACAGGTGTCAGTCTTGTTTTGATCGGTTAAAGCAGTTGCTTGTTGAGGCTCCTATCCTTACTCAACCCATCTCGGGTAAGGAGTTTGTCATTTACAGTGATGCTTCTGGAGTTGGTCTTGGATGTGTGCTGATGCAGGAAGGAAAAGTAGTGGCTTATGCTTCTCGTCAGTTGAAGCCACATGAGAAGAACTATCCGATGCATGATTTAGAGTTGGCAGCTGTGATCTTTGCTTTAAAGATTTGGCGTCATTACTTGTATGGGGAAAAGTGTAGGATCTTCTCGGACCACAAGAGCTTGAAGTATTTCCTTTCACAGAAAGAGTTGAACATGAGACAGCGGCGTTGGCTTGAGTTGTTTAAGGACTACGACTGCATTGTGGATTACCATCCTGGTAAGGCTAATGTTAGTCGCCGATGCTTTGAGTCGGAAATCGGTTTCAGCTTTGTTCTTGAGGCGATTCAGATGGCGATTTGGTTCAGATGGGGCTTTGCTTGCCCAGTTGCGTGTGAAGCCTACATTGAGACAGAGGATAGTGGATGCTCAGAGAGATGACCAGAGGCTTCAGCAGATTGTGCATGAGGTTAGATCGGGTAAGCAGTCAGAGTTCTCAGTTCAGGATGGGGTACTTATGTTCAGAGATCGTTTGTGTGTGCCAGAATCTGAGGATTTGAGGAGACAGCTCATGAGTGAGGCGCATAGTTCAGTCTTTACTATGCATCCGGGCAGTGAGAAAATGTATAGAGACATGAAGCAATTCTATTGGTGGTCCGGTATGAAGCGTGATATAGTGGATTTTATTTCCAAGTGCTTGACTTGTCAGCAGGTAAAGGCCGAGCATCAGGTTCCTTCGGGTTTGCTTATGCCTTTATCCATTCCTGAGTGGAAATGGGATGATATCGCCATGGACTTCGTTTCTGGTTTGCCTTTGACTCAGAGGAAGCATGAATCAGTTTGGGTTATTATGGATCGGCTTACGAAATCAGCTCACTTTCTGCCAGTTAGAGTGGACTACTCCATGGACAGATTGGCCAATATCTATGTGGATGAGATAGTTCGGTTGCATGGTGTGCCTTTGTCCATAGTGTCAGATCGGGATCCGAGGTTTACTTCCAAGTTTTGGAAGGAGTTACAGAGAGCTTTGGGCACTAGGTTGAACTTCAGTACAGCGTTTCATCCTCAGACCGATGGTCAGTCAGAGCGAGTTATTCAGATTCTGGAGGATATGATGAGAGCTTGTGCTTTGGATTTTCCGGGTAGTTGGGATAGATATGTGTCACTTATGGAGTTTGCCTACAACAACAGTTTTCAGTCGAGCATTGGTATGGCACCATATGAGGCTTTGTATGGTCGTCAGTGTAGGACTCCGATTTGTTGGACCGAGCTATCCGAGAGATCTATGATTGGACCAGACTTAGTTAGAGATACTGAAGAGAAAATCAGAGTAGTGCAGCGGAATTTGAAAGCAGCCAAGGATCGACAGAAGTCTTACGCCAATTTGAAAAGGAAAGATGTGCATTTTGAGATCGGGGACAAGGTTTTCCTTAAAGTTTCTCCTTGGAGGAGAGTGCTTCGATTTGGAAAGAAGGGTAAGCTTAGTCCTCGTTTCATTGGACCTTATGAGATTTTGGCTAAGGTAGGACCTGTAGCCTATAGATTGGCGTTACCGATGGAGTTAGCAAAGTTGCATGATGTGTTCCACGTTTCGATGCTTCGTCGGTACAGATCAGATCCTTCACATGTTCTGTCAGTTCAGGATATCCAGGTTCAGCCAGACTTCTCTTATGATGAGGAACCGCGAGCTATTCTAGCCCGAGAGGTGAGGCAGTTGAGAAGTAAACAGATTCCTTTGGTTAAAGTGTTGTGGATCCATCATGGAGTCGAAGAAGCGACTTGGGAATCAGAGGAGTCGATGAGAGCTCAGTATCCACAGTTATTCAGTTCAGGTGAGAATTTCGAGGACGAAATTCTTATTAGTAGGGGAGAGTTGTCACACCCCATTTGCCCCCTAGTAGAATGAGCCTGTCTGTCTGTCTGTCTGTATGTGTAAGCATTCGCATGTGTTCGGCATTTCATAAGGGTATTTTAGTAAAATATATGTTTTTGGGGTTTTATTATTATGTGGGTACATACATGGCATTAGTGTGTTAATTAAGTGAGAAATATTTGTGTGCATGTGACCATACCATTGTATGGTATGCATAAGTGAAGAGGGTTTTAGGTGTGAGTAGTGTAGGTTATTTTGGTGGGAGTGATTAGTTTCACCAATAGGAAATGGATACATATTTAGGATAAAGAAAAGAAAAAGAAAAGGGAATGAAAGAAAAGGGACTTAGAGATTTACGTCTCTTTTCTCACTCTTTTTCTTCTTCTTCATTTTCTTTATTTCAAGTACTGTATTGTGGATTCAAGGTCTTATTGGTGAAATTGATTCTCTCTTTGCACCCTCTCTAGTAAGTAATTGAATTCTCTCATCTAGTTGTTTCATTTACTTCATCTTCTTCTTCCTTAAGTTTAGATTTAACTTAGGGTTTTCTTTGTGAATATTCTTGCTGTGTTGGTGTTTAGCTGAAGCTTCTCGTGATCCAAAGGGTAAAGAGGTTGCTGGACCTAGTGGAGCTAAGTGATAGAGGCTTAGATTTCAGGTTTGGGAATTTTTGATTGTGTTTTGTGTGATTTTGAATTTACTGTAAAATTCTAGGGTTTATGTTCTTGTAATTTTGAATGCATATGTTCTTGATTTGATTTGATTAATTATTGGATGAATTGAGTTTTATGATTGTTGCCTATGTTGGTTGAGATGATTTCTGGAAGGTAAAAACAGGTTTGTATGGTTTTTAAATCAAATTGGGATTGAATTCTTTGTTCTGGAAATTCTGGAAATTCTGGAAAATCGAAGTACTGTTGAATTTCTTCTTGTCGCGTGACTCGCTACGAAAGAAGGCAAGTCACGAGACGTGACCCTCGGTCACATCGTGACCTGCCTGCTGAGAAGCCAGTTGCGTGACCAGCTGAAGAACAAGCAAGTCACGGGACGTGACCCTCGGTCACGTCGTGCGACCTGCGAAGACGAGGCGTGATCTGTGAGATCACGCAACGTGATCTGCGAGGGAGTAGCACGTCACGAGACGTGACGCCCAGTCACGCCGTGACCTGCGAGAGCGTTGCCTGGTTTGTGAAGATCACGCAACGTGACCGGCGAGGAACAAGCAAGTCACGTCGCATTACCCTCGGTCACGTCGCGTGACCTGCCTGTTGGAAAGGCCAGTCACGCCTTGTGACCAGCCAATCTCGCCCGTTTCTCCGTTCAGCTCGTTTCTCCGAAATTTCCTAGTTTTTAACTCATAAATGAATTTGGTATTTCTTCTGAATGGACTTTACTGTTGTAAGATGCATGTCTTACTGTTTGATGCTTTTATATGCGTGATACCATGAATTTCTGATGAATACTATTTTGTACTCTGAAATGTGATCTGTTTGACGCATAACCTGCTAGAGTCAAGTAAGTGGATAGTTAGGCATGCCTAATAGAGTCTTTAGCTGCAGCCCTCAGTTCAGTTTGGACCCCGATCAGGTCCCCGTTTGGTTCCTCGCTAACCCTTCAGTATTAGGATCTTGTTTAAGATCCCCTCAGTATAAAAATATTGTGCTTTGATAAAATGAATTGACTTTTGATTTGTACCTGTGAGGTACCCTCAGTATTCGATTCGTACCCGTAAGGTACCCTCAGTACACTCGTTATCCACTATCTAGAGTCAGCAGGTGTTCTTTAAATGTTAATGGAATTGTTCTGATCTGATCTGGCTATAAATGGAATATCTGAATGAGTTTAATGATGAGATACATGTTGGATTATTCTGTAATAGATATGAGTATGAGATACTGAATGTATGGCTTTTAAATACGAGCATGTTTATATGGAGTATGTTATAACCTTTGCATTCTGCCATTGTGAATGTGTTATGCCTTGACGACCATTGTGAATGGCCGTCCATAATTTATGTGTGTTTCCCCACTAAGCGTTTATCGCTTAGCACGGTGTTTTTACCCATGCAGGTGCGGAAGGCGTTTTGCTTTGGGAGAGTCGCCGTCATCAAGCCAACACAGAAGGGATTAGTGTAGGGCTCAGTTTTGTATCAGTTATTGATTTTTTTTGTATAGAACTTTCTGTATCAGTTATGTATCAGCTTTCGCTTTTGTATCTATATTTTGTATATGTAATATTATTTTGTATCAGCTAGTTGATCAGATCATTATTGTAATAGTTTATTATATTAATGCATGATCAGCTTTTGCTTTCTGCATGTAAAGTTTTTAATTATTCTGTATTTTCTGATTGTATGTTGGAATGAATGTATGTTTTACTTTGTACTTGCTTGGTGGCACCTTTACTCATACGGCATTTCACTCCTTCTTGGATGGGATCGCTTATGTATGGGAAGGGGGTGTTACAAGAGCGGCGGCACCAGCTGAACAGAGAAGGGTGAGGATTTTCGATCTGATGGATGACTTCTTAGGTGAAAGGAGGATGATTCGATAATCCCTCAAGCTGTGAGGTGCAGAGTCCCCAAGGTAGAGGACGATGTAGTGAAGAAGATGGAGGAAAAGATTGAGGCTATCACATGCCTACGGTCAACTGGGAAGGGGATCAGCCCCGAAGATGTAGATCTAGGTAAGGAAGAGCTACTGCCCTATAGGTTCAAGATGCCAAATTTGCCAAAATTCATTGGTATCTCGGACCCTTTGATGCACATCAAGTAGTATGCCTTGATCATGAAGGGCACAGGGCTTACAAAGAAATAAAAGGTGGAGTACTTCTGCCTTAGTCTGACGGGGCCAACAGTCGATTAGTGGACCCTGACAAGATCATACCAATCAAAGAGATGCCAAGACCTCGGAAGGAAAAAGAAGTCAGGAGTTTCTTAGGCAAACTGCAGTACATCAACTGGTTCATTTCCAAGCTTGCTTCGATATGCGAATTAATTTTTAAGCTCCTCAAGAAGAATTAGCCAGTCCGATGGAACGATCACTGCAAGAAAGCTTTTGATGTTATTTAGGATTACCTCCTAAGCCCCCCAGTCCTACTATCACACCTCAAATCGGGCCTAGTCGGAATCAGCAAGCTAAGTCTGATAAGTGAAGGGTATTTCGGTAATTTGTGCATGAGTGAATTTGATGATAAGGATTTAATTGCAAAGTAATTAATTAAATAAGTTAAGTGGGGGAAATTATTTGGTGTGCATGTGGTGTATAGATGTAGGGTGTTTGTTATGGTTATATCTAGTGGTTTGTGTGTATAGTACTAAGGATGGAAATATCTACTTAAGAATTATATTGTGAGGCAAGAGTATGGTGCCAAGGATTGGTAAGTCAAAGGTGGAATGTTTGGTCCAATGGGGGCATGACACATAGGATGGGTAGATGGAAGAGCATTAAAGAAGAGAGAAGAAAGGAGAGCAGATTTTTGGGCTTCTCCCTCACGTTTTTCTCTTCTCCTTTTTCCCTCTCTTTACTTGGCTGCTCTCTCTACTCTCTTGTGTGTGTGCTCAACGTGGATCTTCAAGATTTGAAGTTGGATTTCTGAGTTTTGGTACAAGATTAAGAGGTATGTGTTTGGGTTTTAAGGGTTTCCTGCATATGGTTCTCTTTCTTCTTCTTTTGGTTTTGATTGATTGTGAGTTGGGGTTTGGATTAAGAATTTTCTGGGTTTGTTTGTGCAAGTGGTTGGTGTCAAGAAGAAGAATAAAGGCAAAGAGAAGATTGAAGAGTGAAGATCAGCTGGGTTGTGCTTCAAAGAGGTTTGGGAGCTTTGATTTCTGCATTTGAGTTTTGAGTTGTCATTGCCTAATTCTCCTTGGATCATGAGTGTGTGTTTGTGTTTGTTTCCAGAAATTTGAGTGCTTCGATATGAGTTTATGCATGAATTAAATTGGGTAAATGTGTTAGTAATCCATGTTATTGATTGAGATAAATGAGAGTTGGTATGGAAATGCATGAGTTTGGGAATCTCTTTGAATTTGATGTTTTATCGTGATTTTGACAATTCTGTTCAGTTCTCATCTGACCTCCTTATATTGTTTTTATCATAAGTAGAGTTTTAGATCTCTAAATCGTGTGATTCTTGAGCCATTTGAACCACAACTTCCATGCCTTTAAAAGTCTCAGACATAACCTTGGGCAAATTCTAGTTCTAAGATCTTGGAAATTTACCAAAACCGTAGTGTCTCTGGTTGGGTCGGGTTACTTGAACACTATAAGTTGTTTAGATCATATCTGAATCTGTAGATGTCTATTTGATCTGAAATTTGCTGCATTGGAAGGTTAACATCTTAGGGAACAAATGTTAAGAAGGAAGTTTTGCCTAAAAATGTCGTTTAGATGTCCGTTTAGGCTGAACAAAAATGAGTTATGAAGCAGCCCTGAATTCTAGCTTATGTTTTGCAAACTTTTGGTAGGTCACGGTGGTAACAAAATTCATTACCACCATGACATATGAAAATGCTGGGCAGAATGCTTAGTTTGGACCTCACGGTGGTAACCAAATTCATTACCACCGTGACCCCTTCTGTCTTGACCATTTTATGTGTTTTTCTTCCCGAATTGAACCCGCTTTACACCGAAACTTTTTAGGAACTATCCAACACATGTTTAGGACTATTAAATTAGTATAAGAATAGTTATCACTTGGAAAATAAACATGAATATAATTAAGATTAATGGCAAACTAATGAAGTAGTGATGTGTAATTGTACGTATTAGAATCAAGTCAAGTTTAACGGCATTATTGAACATTATAATACTTCAATCTATATATAAACGCGTATGATATTAATAAGTATGCATAGGTATGAATCAAGATCTAAGTTATATACACATTAAAGACATCACATGAAATGAGTTTGCTTAACGATATATATATATATTTGGGATATGAGTAGTAAATGTGTGATTGAAGTAATTGTCTAACAATATTATATGATGCATGCATTGATAATAAATGTTATTGGAATGTATTAGTATGCAAGATACCTATGATGCTATTATGGTTCATGTGGATATTTGAGTGAGGATATTTTTGGTTGAAGTAAGAAGTTTTGGGATTTTGGCTTGAATGGTCTGGAAATCTGCTCTCGAGTATCGCACCTGGGCATGGTTCACGGTGGCAACAAATTTGGTTGCAACCGTGAGGCACGCACCAGATGCATTCTGCCGTGAGTTTGGATATGTCACGGTGGCAACCAATCTGGTTACCACCGTGAGGTGTCCAGACTTTTGATTCTATTTTGGGCAGTGGGTATGTCACGGTGGCGACCTAAGGAGTTATCACCGTGAGGTACCCCAAAAGTGCATTCTGTTTTGGGGTCTGGGTATGTCACGGTGACAACCTAATGGGTTACCACCGTCAGGTACCCCAGACTTGCATTCTGTCGAGATCTTTGGTATGTCCGGTGGCAACAAATCTGATTACCACTGTCACCTACCTTATTTTTGCAATAGAATCTTATTTATTTCTCATGACTTAGGGATGTTAAATTATGGATTTTTGTACACATTGTCAATTAATATGAACTGTATACTAGTAAGATGGATGATATTTGCATGTACTGATTTATCAAAGTATGTGAATTATTTGTTTATTATAATTGAACTATGGACGTTAACTGTGTAATTTAGCCTGCGAGTCAACTAAGTGGATAGTTAGGCATGCCTAATAGAGTCTCTTAGCTGCAGCCCTCAGTCACGTTTGGACCCTGATCAGGTCCCCTGTTTGGTTCCTCGCGAACCCTTTAAAGTATTTGATTCGCACCCGTAAGGTGATATCTATATTCGATTCGCACCCGTAAGGTGATGTCTGTATTCGATTCGGACCCGTAAGGTAATGTCAGTATTCGATTCGCACCCGTAAGGTGATGTCTATATTCGATTCGCACCCGTAAGGTGATGTTTGTATTCAACTCGCACCCATAAGGTAATGTCTGTATTCGATTCGTACCCGTAAGGTACTGTCAGTTCACTCGTTATCCTCTATTTTGGGTCAGCAGGTATTCCGTTTGATTGATTGATATGATTAAAAGAATGTGATATCCGAATGATCGTAATTATGGGCATATGAATCAGTTATGTATTCGAATGTGATTATGAATCTCTGAACGGGTTGAATGGGACTCAAGCATGTGTCTTGTGCATGGTTATCCACATGTATCATTTTGTGAATGTGTTTATATACAGTTAATTATGGATATAAGTATGTGAACCAAAATGTGTATGACTATGAACATGATCTCTCGAATGCCATGAATGTAGTTATTATGCTATGCTTATGAGAACGTGAATCTAACTCAGAATTAGAGTATACTCTGAATGTAATGGTTTGCTATATGTTCCTTGTCTCGGCTATTGTTGAATATTTGGCATGTTGTCATGTGTCTTCGTTTGTGGCATGATATTTTATGTGATAGAGTTGTGCAGTGGAAGTGTGGTGTTTGATGTCTTCCCTTGGGTTCGGCTAATGTGTGTTATACCATGACAATTGTATGTTTAGATAACTAGTTTTCTTAGCATGATAGCTGGGTACGTTATTATATGGTAATTGTGTTGCAAGTGAATGGGTTTATCTGTTAATGCATGGGTACTTTGGCATGATAGTTGCATGCGTAATATCACTTGTGACTGTACACGGTAAAGTTCTGATACTTGATACCTCGGTAAGTATATGGATCTGGGTTTTTGAATGAATGGCTTTACTATGCAAGCCTGACTCTATATGTGTTATGAATGTCCGCATTTGCCTTTTGCATGTGTTATGTCTTGACGACCATTGTGAATGGTTGTCCATTTTGCTTGTGTGTTTTCCCCACTAAGCGTTATCGCTTAGCACGGGTTCTTTTCCCGTGCAGGTGGCAGGTTTGGTTCCATTCTAGTCGCGTATCTGCAAGGTCGGCCATGTCACACCCCGTTTGCCCCCTAGTTGAATGAGCCACTTGTGTATGTGTGTGCATTTGCATAAGTCTAGTATAATAAGGGCATTTTGGTGATATTGAGTGATTTAGAGTTTTTCTGGTGCGTGTGCGCGTGTATAGCACTATGGTGTGAATTAGTTGGGACAGATTTGTGTGTGTGTTTTCGCACCATAATAGGGTATGCACTAGTGGGTCATTGTGGTGTGTGGGCATGCATATGTTTGTAGGGTATGTTTTAGTTGAGAGAGTCTTGTGTGTGTTGCTCATACATGTGTAGGGTGCATTATTAGGGTGTTTCATTGTGTGCATATGATACACTTAGTTAGGGTGTGAGTAAATGATCTCCTCCACTAGATGGTTGACATGTGTAAAGGGGAAAGAAAGATGGGGAAAGAGGAAATGAAAAAGGGAAATCTGATTTTGAAACCCATTCCCGTTTTCTTCTTCTTCTTCTTCTTCTTCTTCTTCTTCCTCCTTTCCACTCTCCTAAGTGTTCCACTTAGATCCAAGCTCAAGTGGTGGGATTAATTACCCCCTAACATCTTCCTTGGTAAGTTCATGCTTTTCCCTTGTGATTATTCATTTTCTTCTTCTTCTTCTTGGGTTGGATCTAAGCTAGGGTTTGTGCTTTTGGTGTTTGGGTGCTTGTTTGTGCTTAGTTGAGCCTCCTCGCGAGCCACAGGGCAAGGAGAAGGCTGGGACTAACGGATCTAAGCAATAGGAGCTAAGAATTTTGAGGTTTGGGAATTTCTTGCTTTTGCATGTAAATATGTTCATGTATGTGTTCTTGATGATTTGTGGAAATTGGGTTGTGATATGCCTTTGCTATGGTATGTATGATATGGGTTATTGTTTTTGAGTGTGGATCTTGCAAGAGCATGAGTTGATGTTGGTAATTTGGGAATTGATGTGGTTTTGGGTATAAATTGGCTTTTTGGTTGAATTTTGAAATTGAAGGTTTAAATTAATGTATTGTATGAAATTTCTAGTTATTAAAAGCTATATTATGGTTGTTGTTGCTATTGGATGGCGGCATTTGAGGTAAGAAGTTATTGGTTGAGAATTGTATGTTATTGGATGAATTTGGGAGGAGAAAATTCTGCAAAATTCTGCAGATTTTCAAAAACCCGATACTGTCGCGATCGCGACGTCTGTCATGAGCGCGACAGGGATCGACAATTGGAGCTTCGCTATCGCGAGCACGCGATATCCGTCGCGAGCCCGCGACAGCCGAAGCATTGATCACCCTCTGTCGCGAGCGTGACAACTGTCGCGATCGCTACAGAGCGTGATGTTGGCCAAGTGCTATCGCGAGCACTCGATTCATCGCGAGCCCGCGATAGTGACTTTGCTCTCTATCGCGATCGCGACATTCATCGCGAGCGCGATAGAGCCTGGCCCTTCTGTCCTCCTCGCGGTCACGAAATCCATAGCGCGCCCGCAGCGAAGAGACTTCGGTCTCTGTCGCGAGCGCGACAGTCCCCTGTATGCTGAATGTGTTTTACCTTTGTTGCGTGTGGTTTTTGAACTACAGTTTCTTTCAGTTCTTTTTGAGATTCATGCTTGATATCTTATGAATAATATGAATGTGGATCCATGATAAGACTATGTACATGTATGATAATGGTTTTTGGAACCTTATGAAGTGAATTGGATGGTTGATGCATGACCTGCTAGAGTCTAGTAAGTGGATACTTAGGCATTCCTAATAGAGTCTCTGCTGCAGCCTCAGTTCCGTTTGGACCCCGATCAGGTCCCCGTTTGGTTCCTCGCGAACCCCCTGTATGTGTTTGGATCTTGTTTAAGGTCCCTCAGAAAAATGTTTGTGAATGAAAATTTAAAATGGTTTTCGATTCGTACCCGTAAGGTACTATCTGTAATCGGCTAGTACCCGTAAAGTACTCTCTGTTCACTCGTTATCCACTACCTTGAGTCAACAGGTGTTTCAGTGCTTAAAATGCTTTGGATGAACTGTAATATGAGAAACGTATGAGATATATGTATGGTTTCGATGGTGAAAGGTATAATCTGTTATGAGGATATGACTATTGTTATAACCTCTCTGATGAATGGCTTTATGTATGCGAGCATGTGTATATGCAATTATTATGCTATGTTTATTGTATATATATGAGTACGTGCTATGCATGTGTATTGCCTTGACGACCGTTGTGAATGGTTGTCCTTATGCTATATGTGTGTTTCCCCACTAAGCATTTATCGCTTAGCACGGTGTGTTTACCTGTGAAGGTGCGGAAGGAGTTGCTTTGGGAGAGTCGTCGCCTTCGAAGCCAACACAGCAGGGTCTTAGTGTAGGGCTTTATTTTTTTTGTATTTTGAGGATTCTTTTTGTATAGAACTCTCTGATATTGATTTTGTAATAGCTTTCGCTTTTGTACATGTATTTTGGAATTTGTAATTATCTGATGTATTTCTTAGTTGATTAGAACAGTAATGTAATGCTTCCGTTATATTAATGCATGATCAGCTTATTTCATGAATGGTCTTGTAAAGTTTTAAATTACCCTGTATTTTGGTATGTATGTTTATGTATGAATGTAATTATATTCTGTGTCTGTGTGGTGGCACCTGTACTCATACGGCATCTCACTCCTTATCGGATGGGATCGCCTAAGTACGGGTAAGGGGTGTTACAAGTTGTGGTATCAGAGCCTAGGTTTAGGCGTTTCTGGGTGATTGTCTATGTGATGCTATGTGTGGATATGTCTATGTCTAGGACTGTGTTGGCTGATGTGGCTGTCCTCTTGTTTGTTAGATGGATTCTGATTCTGCTCACGGTGCGCTCTAGGAGTCCGCTGAAAGTGTGAATCCTCCAGCGGTAGATCCGTCTGTTTCTGTTTCGGTGTTGGCTCAACGTGCTAGGGTCCAGCCCGAGGCCGCTGCCATGCCTTTTGAGGCAATGTTCAGATTGCATCAGGACATGGCTCGGGTTTTGGAAAGGGTGACTGCCCCGAAAGCTCCGATAGAGAGTTTAAGAAGAGCTGGTGTTGAGGATTTTTATGGAACCGGATTAGATGAGTCAGAGATAGCTGAGAAGTGGCTTGATAAGGTTAAGAGAGCTCTTAGGGAAGTCAGGTGTCCTCCCGATCAGCAAGCTGAGTGTGCTGTGGCTTTGCTTCAGGGGTTGGCTTATGAATGGTGGGAGTTGGTGAGTAGGCAACCTCAGATGCCTGATCCTTTGACCTGGGACTTCTTCAGTGAGGAGTTCACTAAGAAGTATATGACTCAAGCGTATAAGGATGCGAAGTGGGCGCAGTTTCTGAGTTTGAGGCAGAGGGCTTTGTCAGTTGTGGATTGTGAGAAAGAGTTTAACCGGTTGTCTCGTTATGCTCCGCGTGGGGTTATGACCGATGATTTCAGATGCAAGCATTTTAAAGCCGAGTTGAACGACTCTTTGAAGATTGCTTTGATCTCTTTGATGGTTACACCGGGAGTAAGTTATTATCAGATTGCAGAGGCTGCCATGAGGGCGAAGAAGACGGAATCTTTGATTAGAGAGAGAGCTCAGCGAAGGAATTCTGCTCGAGGTGGTTTTTCCTCATCTTCGGGTAAGAGATCTAGGAACCCGCAAGATTAACCATCTTCTGGTTCGGCTACAAGAGGGAGAAGGCAAGGTTCAGCTGCAGTATCTGGTTCTGGTAGAGGTGGTAAGTCTGATGCGATACCTATTTGTTCGCACTGCAGTAAAGCTCACTGGGGTGAGTGTAGGTGGCTTTCTGGTGCGTGTTTTAGATATTGTAGCACCGAGCACCGTCTGGCTAAGTGTCCACGGTTGAATGAGGATCCGGAATCTCAGAGAGGGGCTAGCGGAGTGGGGTCGAATGCCACTCAGGCTACTCGTGGTAGAGGGCGAGGTAGAGGTCGAGGTGGTCGACCTAGAGATGGAGCTGTTTCTGAGACTGTTGAACGTCCTCCTCCAGTTGCAGCTAGAGCTTATGCAGTTCGAGCTAGAGAGGAGCAGGATGGCCCTGATGTGATTGCTGGTAAGTTCCTACTCCATGACACTGAATTATATGCTCTAATAGATCCTGGTTCCACACACTCATATTTGTGCACCGATAAGATTATTGATAAGTTGCATGTGGTAGATCAGTTAGATTATGAGATATGTGTGACCAATCCATTAGGGCATAGTGTCAGTGTGAGTAGAGTTTATAGGAATTGTCCCCTGTTTGTGGAAGTTGTAGAGATCCCAGTGGATTTGATAGAGTTGCCCTTCAGAGAGTATGATTTGATTTTGGGTATGGATTGGTTGGGCGAACATCGGGCTATGGTTGATTGTCATAGGAAGACCTTCGTGCTTCGGGATAGGAACCGAGATCCAGTGTTTGTTAGAGGTTTGGGTGCGAGTTCGGTGAACAATGTGATTTCTGCGATTCAAGCCAAGTGGTTTTTAAGAAAAGGATGTGAGGCTTTTCTGGCTGTGGTTTTGGATTCCAAGAGGGATCAAGTTAGGATTGAGGACATGTAACACCCCCATCGCCGTCCCCGGTGGAAGGACGCCGACGGACGCGCTACACTACGCTCACATATACAGATATACACATGCACAATGCGGAAGCATACATTCATATATAACATACATACGAAAATACGGGTTAATTAAAAACTTACCTTGACTTACCTTGCGGTACAGACTGAACATGCAATAACTCACGCACACGCAGGCACTAAGCAAAAGTATACACAGAAGCATACATATAACCATTCAATCGGAAGCATAAACGGAATAATAACTAAACATAAAACATACTAACTATTACATTCCCACAAGAAAACTCAAGATTAAAACATAATTAATTACATATACAATACTACAGAATTACAAAAGCTGAAATACAGAAGCTGAACAAAATACAGAACTTCTAACTCCTACGTGGCCGACCTTGCAGAAGCGCGACTCGAACAGAACAAAACCTGCCACCTGCACGGAAAGGAAATCCGCGCTAAGCGATAACGCTTAGTGGGGAGAACACACAAGAATAAGGACGGCCATTCATAATGGTCGTCAAGGCAAAACACATTCAGATGACAAATGCGGATATTCATAACAAATATGATCATGCTGGCATAGTAAAGGCATTCATTCGATAACTCACAATCAAACCATAAACTCATGTCCAGGATAGACCATTACAGACATACTACAATACACGTCACAAGCATCATCATGCTGAACTACATACTATATCACATGCATAAACCTACATGGGTATCAAATAATAACATCTTACCGTGCGGCGCCACAAGAGCTTTACACAAGCAATTGACATAACTAAATACCTATGCAGGAACTAACAACCCAATCATCATGTTGAGAGTGCTAGCTATTGAACATACTTAGACATGCCAAACTCATACACTAGTCAAATATCCAAAGGATAACATTTAGAGCATCACAATACCGCTGCGCAACTCTAATATATTAAGCAACATGCAAAAACACTCTGATAGTGCAGACTGAAGGCATAACTACTTAGTATTACATTCATAACATCATCATGCAGAAAGTACAGTAATCATCACATACTTACCGTCACAATTGCTTCAGTTCACATGCTTATAATTAACCAAACATGCTTAAGTCATATACTTAAATACATCAATCGAATCATTTCAAAGCATTCAGGAACTTATAACAATCACATGACAAGTACGGATAATCATGTTTACTTAATACAGACATACATTCTGAAGTCCAAAGTCACATTCATATACATATAAACTGATTCCTGAAATCCTTATCAAGCTCAAACGGATATCACATTCAAAGGCTAAAACATAATCCATATAAACATGCTCATATAATAAAGCCATACAATCAGTATTTCATAATCATATTCATTCAGAAATAATCCGATATACATTACATCGATATACTCATTCGGATAATCCATTTATAGCCAAATTAGATAAGAGCAGTTCAAATAATCATTCAAAGAACACCTGCTGACTCTAGGTAGTGGATAACGAGTGTACAGACAGTACTTTACAGGTACGAGCCGATTACAGACAGTACGTTACGGGTACGAATCGATTAAACCATTATACTTTAACTTTCACAGATATTTTCAAAAGGGACCTTAAAAAAAGATCCAATACAGAAAAGGGTTCGCGAGGAACCAAACGGGGACCTGATCAGGGTCCAAATCATTCAAAGGGCGCTGCAGCTACAGAAGACTCTATTAGGCATGCCTAACTATCCACTAGACTGACTCTCGCAGGTCATGCGTAAAACAATACACATTTCGAATCACACAACGCATAAATATATATATATATATATATATATATATATATCATGCATAAATCAGAGTACAATAGACATATAAATATGCTCATAAGGTTGGTCATATCACATACATTCCCATTGCAAAATATAATACAGTCAATATACTTTAACATTTAAACACTGTTCTAAAGCATGCCAAGAATCAGGTATAGAAACACTACCATACCAATGATTATCAAAACATAATCCTAAACATGCGTTTAGGTGCAGATAACTAAGAATAAATCATGCATAGTCCAAATTACATTTAAACATAACACATTGAGTTCAAAGGCTAAAACATAAAAATGCATTCAGACATCAACCGTATTATTCAAATAAGTTTGGCATAGCAGGACGCCAATCATACTTCATACAAGTCATATATTGGAGCATGCAATAACTCAATTGATAACATCTTAGCACTACTCATCATTCTAAAGCATGTCAGGAACACATGTGGAATCATGTTATGCCAATGATCAATAACGTATAATCTGAATCACGGAATGATACAATATTCTGAAACATGGCATGTTATTCTAGATAAGAATCCGATCAAGGACAGGCATAACATAATGTTAAACACAACTAAAATAGGCTAACCAATCAGATAAGTAAGATAAGATAGCACACAGTAGAGGGAAAAAGCCATAAAAGCCTTTGAAAGTCATTAAATGATAAAACCAGTCACAGGGAACAAGTCAAAACAGAAAAGGTCATACAGGAGCATATAACAGTATGACATAATTTATACAGCAATGAAGACCCATACAGAAGAAATAGGAAACTCATTTTGGTTAAAACTGGGCGAAATCGGAAAAAGGAGCTGAAGAGGGGTCGGTCACAAGTCGTGTCACGACTTGTGACTGGCCTCAAAGGGGTCACGTCGTGACCTAGTGTCACGTCTCGTGACCTACAAGAGAGTCACGGGACGTGACTCTAAGTCACGCCTGGCCTTCACAGAGTCACGCCGTGACTCTAAGTCACGAGACGTGACTTTCCTCTCACAGAGAGATCGCGACTGGAGTCACGCCTTGCCCTTCACAGGAGTCACGTCGTGACTCTAAGTCACGAGACGTGACTTTCCTCTCACAGAGACAGTCACGCTTCGCAACTAGGAGTCACGCCGCGCGATCACGTCCAGCCCGCCGAGGAGTCACACGTCGTGACTGGGAGACAGAGTCACGTGGCGTGACTGAGAGTCACGTCTCGTGACTTGTCTCTCTTAGGGAAATCACGACACACTGGAAATGGAAAATTATACAGAAACACGATTTCCCATTTCCAGCTTACCCAGAATTCAAAGAACCCGTTAAAATCATTTTCAATATGATTCAAAACACATCCAAACTCATCTTACCTTACAGTCGATCTTCCAGACATCATAAACAAGATAATTGCAATTAATTCCACAATCAAACAATCAAAATCATGCATAAACCCAATCAAGAATATAAACCCTAAAAGTTACAGTAGGTTCAAAACACAAACTCAGAACTTCCAAATCAATACTTGTCATGCATTACTAACACATTTACTCACATACTCATGCATATACACATTTCAAAACATAACAAATTCCAGAAATTAGATAATGTAAACACATTCACAAGCCTAGTGAGAAATAGGGCAGAGACATTCAACTGAGATTGAAGAACAGAGAAGTTCAAACATTGCATGCATTCAAAATGCTCCCAAACCTGGGATGAAGATCCAAAAATCAAGCTTCAGAATCAATCCTCAATCCTTTCCTTGCCTTTACTTTGCTCTTCCTTACAATCCAATGCTTGCACAAATAAGAAACCACACAATCCTTAGCCAAACCCTAACTTAACCAAAACCAGGAAAAAGAAGAAGAAGAAGAACAGTACGTTAACTCCAACTTACCTCTTTAAAGCTAACCCAAAACTCAACCAAGCCAAACACAACTTCAAGCCCAGGGGAAACGAAAGGAAAAGCAGAGAAGGGAGAAGAGAAGAAGAAGGAGGAGCGTGAGAGGAGAACAGGAAAGCTAGAATCTGTGTTCCCTCTCTCTCATCCTCTTACTTCCTCTTTTTCTTCATTCAATGCCTACCTAACAAACCCACCTGGCAGCTCCTAATAGGACCCCAAACTCCACTAAAACTTTTCCAAATCAAATAATGCTCTTTAGTCCTTAGACAAATTACACTTCACTCACTTACACATTTCTTCCTTACAAACTTAATTATCTTTTCAATTAAGTCCTTAACACTCCAAATTTCTCAATCATAAATTACTGAAATACCCTTCCGATCCCGACTTAGCATGCACAATCCGACTAGGGCCATTTTGGGGTGTGACAACTCTTCCCTCCTAAAAGAATTTCGTCCTCGAAATTCACAGCGAAACACTTACATCCACACAACCCAAACAAACAAAACTTACTTAGACAAAAGCTTGCAAAGTAACTTACCAGAAGAACCTGCGGCTCCTTCAAATCCTTGCTAGACGCTACAAACTCTGCAGACACTCGAGAAGATCTGAGCAATTCCTCCACATCCTTTCTAGCTTGCCCAGCTAGACTCTCACTCATCTTCTTAGGACAACTGGCAATCCGGTGTTCCATACTGCCACACCTGAAACAAGCACCTGAAAGCTTCCGACATGGACCACGATATCGCTTCTGGCAGTGCTGACATACTGACGGTACCCACTTCTTACACTTGTTCCCATGTTGCTTCCGAAATTGTTGACACATCGAAGGTTCTCGAACCCTCTTCCCTGCTGACACTTCACTAACCGATCCTTTTCTCTTCTGAGGAACATGCTGAACAAAATCTTGAGAAGCACGAGGAGCAGTAAATCTATCCAAAATCCGAATCAATCCTTGTACTAATGTCCTATCATCAGAAACACGACCAGAATCTTCAACTGGAAGACGCTCGGAAACATCCTGATCAGCACTAACTCGGTTCACACTTTCCGTTGTCTCGCCCACATTCTCACTAGGATCAGACTCCATCTAGACACGACACAAAACAAGACGCATCTGCATTAGGCCACGACACAAAACTGACTCTCATGCAAAGACTCAACACATAACAAACAACACACCCAGAACCATCAAACCTGGGCTCTGATACCACTAACTGTAACACCCCCATCGCCGTCCCCGGTGGAAGGACGCCGACGGACGCGCTACACTACGCTCACATATACAGATATACACATGCACAATGCGGAAGCATACATTCATATATAACATACATACAAAAATACGGGTTAATTAAAAACTTACCTTGCGGTAAAGACTGAACATGCAATAACTCACGCACACGCAGGCACTAAGTAAAAGTATACACAGAAGCATACATATAACCATTCAATCGAAAGCATAAACGGAATAATAACTAAACATAAAACATACTAACTATTACATTCCCACAAGAAAACTCAAGATTAAAACATAATTAATTACATATACAATACTACAGAATTACAAAAGCTGAAATACAGAAGCTGAACAAAATACAGAACTTCTAACTCCTACGTGGCCGACCTTGCAGAAGCGCGACTCGAACAGAACAAAACCTGCCACCTGCACGGAAAGGAAATCCGTGCTAAGCGATAACGCTTAGTGGGGAGAACACACAAGAATAAGGATGGCCATTCATAATGGTCGTCAAGGCAAAACACATTCAGATGACAAATGCGGATATTCATAACAAATATGATCATGCTGGCATAGTAAAGGCATTCATTCGATAACTCACAATCAAACCATAAACTCATGTCCAGGATAGACCATTACAGACATACTACAATACACGTCACAAGCATCATCATGCTGAACTGGGTATCAAATAATAACATCTTACCGTGCGGCGCCACAAGAGCTTTACACAAGCAATTGACATAACTAAATACCTATGCAGGAACTGACAACCCAATCATCATGTTGAGAGTGCTAGCTATTGAACATACTTAGACATGCCAAACACATACACTAGTCAAATATCCAAAGGATAACATTTAGAGCATCACAATACCGCTGCGCAACTCTAATATATTAAGCAACATGCAAAAACACTCTGATAGTGCAGACTGAAGGCATAACTACTTAGTATTACATTCATAACATCATCATGCAGAAAGTACAGTAATCATCACATACTTACCGTCACAATTGCTTCAGTTCACATGCTTATAATTAACCAAACATGCTTAAGTCATATACTTAAATACATCAATCGAATCATTTCAAAGCATTCAGGAACTTATAACAATCACATGACAAGTACGGATAATCATGTTTACTTAATACAGACATACATTCTGAAGTCCAAAGTCACATTCATATACATATAAACTGATTACTGAAATCCTTATCAAGCTCAAACGGATATCACATTCAAAGGCTAAAACATAATCCATATAAACATGCTCATATAATAAAGCCATACAATCAGTATTTCATAATCATATTCATTCAGAAATAATCCGATATACATTACATCGATATACTCATTCGGATAATCCATTTATAGCCAAATCAGATCAGAGCAGTTCAAATAATCATTCAAAGAACACCTGCTGACTCTAGGTAGTGGATAACGAGTGTACAGACAGTACTTTACGGGTACGAGCCGATTACAGACAGTACGTTACGGGTACGAATCGATTAAACCATTATACTTTAACTTTCACAGATATTTTCAAAAGGGACCTTAAAAAAAGATCCAATACAGAAAAGGGTTCGCGAGGAACCAAACGGGGACCTGATCAGGGTCCAAATCATTCAAAGGGCGCTGCAGCTACAGAAGACTCTATTAGGCATGCCTAACTATCCACTAGACTGACTCTCGCAGGTCATGCGTAAAACAATACACATTTCGAATCACACAACGCATAAATATATATATATATATATATATATATATATATATATATATCATTCATAAATCAGAGTACAATAGACATATAAATATGCTCATAAGGTTGGTCATATCACATACATTCCCATTGCAAAATATAATACAGTCAATATACTTTAACATTTAAACACTGTTCTAAAGCATGCCAAGAATCAGGTATAGAAACACTACCATACCAATGATTATCAAAACATAATCCTAAACATGCGTTTAGGTGCAGATAACTAAGAATAAATCATGCATAGTCCAAATTACATTTAAACATAACACATTGAGTTCAAAGGCTAAAACATAAAAATGCATTCAGACATCAACCGTATTATTCAAATAAGTTTGGCATAGCAGGACGCCAATCATACTTCATACAAGTCATATACTGGAGCATGCAATAACTCAATTGATAACATCTTAGCACTACTCATCATTCTAAAGCATGTCAGGAACACATGTGGAATCATGTTATGCCAATGATCAATAACGTATAATCTGAATCACGGAATGATACAATATTCTGAAACATGGCATGTTATTCTAGATAAGAATCCGATCAAGGACAGGCATAACATAATGTTAAACACAACTAAAATAGGCTAACCAATCAGATAAGTAAGATAAGATAGCACACAGTAGAGGGAAAAAGCCATAAAAGCCTTTGAAAGTCATTAAATGATAAAACCAGTCACGGGGAACAAATCAAAACAGAAAAGGTCATACAGGAGCATATAACAGTATGACATAATTTATACAGCAATGAAGACCCATACAAAAGAAATAGGAAATTCATTTTGGTTAAAACTGGGCGAAATCGGAAAAAGGAGCTGAAGAGGGGTCGGTCACAAGTCGTGTCACGACTTGTGACTGGCCTCAAAGGGGTCACGTCGTGACCTAGTATCACGTCTCGTGACCTACAAGAGAGTCACGGGACGTGACTCTAAGTCACGCCTGGCCTTCACAGAGTCACGCCGTGACTCTAAGTCACGAGACGTGACTTTCCTCTCACAGAGAGATCGCGACTGGAGTCACGCCTTGCCCTTCACATGAGTCACGTCGTGACTGTAAGTCACGAGACGTGACTTTCCTCTCACAGAGACAGTCACGCTTCGCAACTAGGAGTCACGCCGCGCGATCACGTCCAGCCCGCCGAGGAGTCACACGTCGTGACTGGGAGACAGAGTCACGTGGCGTGACTGAGAGTCACGTCTCGTGACTTGTCTCTCTCAGGGAAATCACGACACACTGGAAATGGAAAATTATACAGAAACACGATTTCCCATTTCCAGCTTACCCAGAATTCATAGAACCCGTTAAAATCATTTTCAATATGATTCAAAACACATCCAAACTCATCTTACCTTATAGTCGATCTTCCAGACATCATAAACAAGATAATTGCAATTAATTCCACAATCAAACAATCAAAATCATGCATAAACCCAATCAAGAATATAAACCCTAAAAGTTACAGTAGGTTTAAAACACAAACTCAGAACTTCCAAATCAATACTTGTCATGCATTACTAACACATTTACTCACATACTCATGCATATACACATTTCAAAACATAACAAATTCCAGAAATTAGATAATGTAAACACATTCACAAGCCTAGTGAGAAATAGGGCAGAGACATTCAACTGAGATTGAAGAACAGAGAAGTTCAAACATTGCATGCATTCAAAATGCTCCCAAACCTGGGATGAAGATCCAAAAATCAAGCTTCAGAATCAATCCTCAATCCTTTCCTTGCCTTTACTTTGCTCTTCCTTACAATCCAATGCTTGCACAAATAAGAAACCACACAATCCTTAGCCAAACCCTAACTTAACCAAAACCAGGAAAAAGAAGAAGAAGAAGAACAGTACGTTAACTCCAACTTACCTCTTCAAAGCTAACCCAAAACTCAACCAAGCCAAACACAACTTCAAGCCCAGGGGAAACGAAAGGAAAAGCAGAGAAGGGAGAAGAGAAGAAGAAGGAGGAGCGTGAGAGGAGAACGGGAAAGCTAGAATCTGTGTTCCCTCTCTCTCATCCTCTTACTTCCTCTTTTTCTTCATTCAATGCCTACCTAACAAACCCACCTGGCAGCTCTTAATAGGACCCCAAACTCCACTAAAACTTTTCCAAATCAAATAATGCTCTTTAGTCCTTAGACAAATTACACTTCACTCACTTACACATTTCTTCCTTACAAACTTAATTATCTTTTCAATTAAGTCCTTAACACTCCAAATTTCTCAATCACAAATTACTGAAATACCCTTCCGATCCCGACTTAGCATGCACAATCCGACTAGGGCCATTTTGGGGTGTGACAGGACATCCCTATTGTGCGGGAGTTTAGTGATGTTTTTCCAAGTGATTTGCCGGGTTTGCCTCCAGAGAGGGAAGTTGAGCTAGCCATAGAGATTATGCCGGGCACCGCACCGGTATCGAAAGCACCTTATTGGATGGCTCCTGTATAGCTGAGAGAACTTAAAACTCAACTATAAGAGCTATTGGATAAGGGGTTTATTCGACCCAGCATATCTCCTTCGGGAGCTCCAGTTCTGTTTGTTAAGAAGAAAGATGGATCCTTGAGGATGTGTATCGACTACAGGCAGATTAATAAGGTCACAGTGAAGAATAAGTATCCTTTACCTAGAGTTGAAGATTTGTTTGATCAGCTTCGAGGTGCAGGAGTCTTTTCCAAGATAGATCTCCGGTCTGGGTATTATCAGCTTCGTGTTAAGGATGAAGATGTGGTTAAGACTGCATTTCGGACTCGGTATGGTCACTATGAGTTCCTCTTTATGCCGTTTGGCTTGACTAATGCTCCAGCGGCATTCATGGATTTGATGAATAGAGTGTTTAGGCCATACTTAGACCAGTTTGTAGTGGTGTTCATAGACGATATCCAGGTGTATTCCAAGGATGAGGCCGAGCATGAGGATCATCTTCGGTTTGTTTTGCAAGTGTTGAGGGAACATCAGTTGTTTGCTAAGTTGAGTAAGTGTGATTTTTGGCTTCGGGAAGTGTCATTTTTGGGCCACATAGTTTCAGCTAAGGGTATTCAGGTAGATCCAGCTAAGATTGAGGCAATAGTGGATTAGAAGGCGCCTAGGAATGCTCAGGAAGTGCGGAGTTTCCTTGGTCTGGCGGGTTACTACCGTCGGTTTGTTAAGGGTTTCTTGTTGATTGCTGCTCCAATGACCAAGTTATTGAGGAAGGGAGTTAAGTTTGAATGGTTGGATAAGTGCCAAGCTTGCTTTGAGAGGTTGAAACAGTTGTTGGTTGAAGCTCCTATAATGACTCAACCCACTTCGGGTAAGGAGTTTGTTATGTATAGTGACACTTCAGGTGTTGGTTTGGGATGTGTTCTGATGCAGGAAGGTAAGGTGGTGGCTTATGCTTCTCAGCAGTTGAAGCCACATGAGAGGAACTATCCGACGTATGATCTTGAGTTAGCAGCGGTTGTTTTTGCTTTGAAAATTTTGCATCATTATTTATATGGAGACAAGTGCAGGATTTTTACGGACCACAAGAGTTTGAAGTACTTCCTAACTCAGAAGGAACTGAATATGAGGCAACGTCGGTGGCTTGAGTTATTTAAGGACTACGACTGCATTGTGGATTACCATCCGGGTAAGGCCAATGTAGTCGCAGATGCTTTGACTCGGAAGTCAGTTTCTGCCTTATTTTTGAGACGGTTCAGATGGAGGTTTGGTTCAGATGGGGCTTTGATAGCTCAGTTGAGGGTCAAGCCTACCTTGAGACAACGGATAGTTAATGCTCAGAAAGTTGATGAGAAGTTTCTGCGGATTGTACAAGAAGTCAGTTTAGGCAAGCAGTCAGAGTTTTCTGTTCAGGATGGGGTTCTTCTATTTAAAAACCGTTTATGTGTACCGGCTAATGAAGAATTAAGAAGACAGCTTTTGGTTGAAGCACATAGTACAGTTTTCACCATGCATCCCGGGAGTAACAAGATGTATCGGGATATGAAGCAGTTTTATTGGTGATCTGGTATGAAGAAGGACATAGTGGACTTCGTATGCAAGTGCTTGACTTGTCAGCAGGTTAAGGCTGAGCACCAGGTTCCTTCTGGGTTGCTCACGCCTTTGTCCGTTCCCGAGTGGAAGTGGGATGACATCGCCATGGATTTTGTTTCCGGGTTGACTTTGACTCATAAAAAGCATGATTCTGTTTGAGTTATTGTGGATCGACTCACAAAGTCAGCTCACTTCTTGCCAGTTAGGATGGATTACCAGATGGATAGATTGGCCAGTACCTATGTGGATGAGATAGTTCGGTTGCATGGAGTGCCTTTGTCCATAGTTTCAGACCGGGGCCTAAGGTTTACATCTAAGTTCTTGAAAGAGTTGCAGCGAGCTTTGGGTACCAAATTGAACTTCAGTACAGCGTTTCATCTTCAGACAGATGGCCAGTCCGAGCGAGTGATTCAGATCTTAGAGGATATGTTGAGGGCTTGTGTTTTGGATTTTTCGGGTAGTTGGGATAAGTATGTGTCGCTGATGGAGTTTGCCTACAATAATAGTTTTCAGTCGAGTATTAGTATGTCACCGTATGAGGCGTAGTATGGGCAACAGTGTAGGACTCCAGTTTGTTGGACAGAGCTTTCTGAGAGGTCAGTGATTGGGCCAGATCTTGTTAGAGATACAAAGGAGAAGATCAGAGTTGTACAGCGGAGTTTGAAAGCAGCTAAGGATCGACAGAAGTCTTATGCCAACCAGAAGAGAAAAGATGTACAGTTTGAAGTTGGGGATAAAGTTTTTCTTAAAGTTTCTCCTTGGAGAAAAGTGCTTCGGTTTGGGAAGAAAGGAAAGCTTAGTCCTCGCTTTATTGGTCCATATGAGGTGTTGGCAAGAGTTGGTCCAGTAGCTTACAGATTGGCTTTGCCGTTGGAATTGTCGAAGCTTCATGATGTGTTTCACGTTTCGATGCTCCGTCGGTATAGATCGGATCCTTCTCATGTGTTGTCGGTTCAAGAGGTTCAAGTGCAGTCAGATTTTTCCTACGATGAGGAGCCTAGAGCTATCCTGGCTCGGGAAGTAAGACAGTTGAGGAATAAGCAGATTCATTTGGTCAAGGTTTTGTGGAATCACCATGTGGTCGAGGAAGCAACATGGGAACCAAAGGAGTCGATGAGAGCTCAGTACCCGTAATTATTCAGTTCAGGTGAGAATTTCGAGGACGAAATTCTTGATAGTAGGGGAGAGTTGTCACACCCCGTTTGCCCCCTAGTTGAATGAGCCACTTGTGTATGTGTGTGCATTTGCATAAGTCTAGTATAATAAGGGCATTTTGGTGATATTGAGTGATTTGGAGTTTTTCTGGTGCGTGTGTGCGTGTATAGCACTATGGTGTGAATTAGTTGGGACAGATTTGTGTGTGTGTTTTCGCACCATAATAGGGTATGCACTAGTGGGTCATTGTAGTGTGTGGGCATGCATATGTTTGTAGGGTATGTTTTAGTTGAGAGAGTCTTGTGTGTGTTGCTCATACATGTTTAGGGTGCATTATTAGGGTGTTTCATTGTGTGCATGTAATACACTTAGTTAGGGTGTGAGTAAATGATCTCCTCCACTAGATGGTTGACATGTGTAAAGGGGAAAGAAAGATGGGGAAAGAGCAAATGAAAACGGGAAATCTGATTTTGAAACCCATTCCCGTTTTCTTCTTCTTCTTCTTCTTCGTCTTCTTCTTCCTCCTTTGCACTCTCCTAAGTGTTCCACTTAGATCCAAGCTCAAGTGGTGGGATTAATTACCCCCTAACATCTTCCTTAGTAAGCTCATGCTTTTCCCTTGTGATTATTCATTCATTTTCTTCTTCTTCTTCTTGGGTTGGATCTAAGCTAGGGCTTATGTTTTTGGTGTTTGGGTGCTTGTTTGTGCTTAGTTGAGCCTCCTCGCGAGCTAAAGGGCAAGGAGAAGGCTGGGACTAGCGGATCTAAGTAATAGGAGCTAAGGATTTTGAGGTTTGGGAATTTCTTGCTTTTGCATGTAAATATGTTCATGTATGTGTTCTTGATGATTTGTGGAAATTGGGTTGTGATATGCCTTTGCTATGGTATGTATGATATGGGTTATTGTTTTTGAGTGTGGATCTTGCAAGAGCATGAGTTGATGTTGGTAATTTGGGAATTGATGTGGTTTTGGGTATAAATTGGGTTTTTGGTTGAATTTTGAAATTGGAGGTTTAAATTAATGTATTGTATGAAATTTCTAGTTATTAAAAGCTATATTATGGTTGTTGTTGCTATTGGATGGCGGGATTTGAGGTAAGAAGTTATTGGTTGATAATTGTATGTTGTTGGATGAATTTGGGAGGAGAAAATTTTGCAAAATTCTGCAGATTTTCAAAAACCCGATGTTGTCGCGATCGCGACGTTTGTCGCGAGCGCGATAGGGATCGGCAATTGGAGCTTCGCTGTCACGAGCACGCGATATGCATCGCAAGCCTGCGACAGCCGAATCATTGATCACCCTCTGTCGCGAGCGCGACAACTGTCGCGATCGCGACAGAGCGTGATATTGGCCAAGTGCTATCGCGAGCACGCGATTCGTCGCAATCCCGCGACAACGACTTTGCTATCTGTTGCGATCGCGACAATCATCGCGAGCGCGACAGAGCCTGGCCCTTCCGTCCTCCTCGCGGTCACGAAATTCATCGTGCGCGCGCAGCGAAGAGACTTCGGTCTCTGCCGCGAGCGCTACAGTCCCCTGTATGCTGAATTTGTTTTACCTTCGTTGCGTGTGGTTTTTGAACTACAGTTTCTTTCAGTGCTTTTTGAGATTCATGCTTGATATCTTATGAATAATATGAATGTGGATCCATGATAAGACTATGTACATGTATGATAATGGTTTTTGGAACCTTATGAAGTGAATTGGATGGTTGATGCATGACCTGCTAGAGTCTAGTAAGTGGATACTTAGGGATGCCTAATAGAGTCTCTGCTGTAGCCTTAGTTCCGTTTGGACCCCGTTTGGTTCCTCGCGAAGCCCCTATATGTGTTTGGATCTTGTTTAAGGTCCCTCAGAAAAATGTTTGTGAATGAAAATTTTAAATGGTTTTCGATTCGTACCCGTAAGGTACTATCTGTAATCGGCTAGTACCCGTAAAGTACTCTCTGTTCACTCGTTATCCACTACCTTGAGTCAGCAGGTGTTTCAGTGCTTAAAATGCTTTGGATGAACTGTAATATGAGAAGCGTATGAGATATATGTATGGTTTTGATGGTGAAAGGTATAATCTGTTATGAGGATATTACTATTGTTATAAGCTCTCTGATGAATGGTTTTATGTATGCGAGCATGTGTATATGCAATTGTTATGCTATGTTTATTGTATATATATGAGTACGTGCTACGCATGTGTATTGCCTTGACGACCGTTGTGAATGGTTGTCCTTATGCTATATGTGTGTTTCCCCACTAAGCGTTTATCGCTTAGCACGGTGTGTTTACCCGTACAGGTGCGGAAGGCGTCGCTTTGGGAGAGTCGTCGCCTTCGAAGCCAACACAGCAGGGTCTTAGTGTAGGGCTTTATTTTTTTTTGTATTTTTAGGATTCTTTTGTATAGAACTCTCCGATATTGATTTTGTAATAGCTTCCGCTTTTGTACATGTATTTTGGAATTTGTAATTATCTGATGTATTTCTTAGTTGATCAGAACAGTAATGTAATGCTTCCGTTATATTAATGCATGATCAGCTTATTTCATGAATGGTCTTGTAAAGTTTTAAATTACCTTGTATTTCGGTATGTATGTTTATGTATGAATGTATGTATATTCTATGTCTATGTGGTGGCACCTTTACTCATACGGCATCTCACTCCTTATCGGATGGGATCGCCCAAGTACTGGTAAGGGGTGTTACAGGCCACGTATGAGTTAGAAGTTTTGTATTTTATTACCAACTTATGTAATTTGGATTTTGTATTTCAGTAACATTTTGTATATGTATATTTATATAAATATCTTGATGTAATTTTTGGGCTATGTAAGTGTTATCAAGTATTAACGTTTTGGATTAGTTTTGTACCCTTTCTGCCTAATGAATGCTTCCGCTGAATGAATGCATGTTTGTATGAGAGCATGCTTTCGCTTAGTGCTTGTGTGTGTGTGCGAGATAATGAATGATCAACTTATGCCCTCAAAAGTTTTAATTCCCTCGTATTTTTGTATGCTTATGATGTGTGAATGTATGCTTCATTCCGGGTAGAGCAACCGCCGGTGCCCTTTCAACGGGGGTGTCGGATGGAGGTGTTACACCTACGGCAGCCATAGCCAGTTAAGCCATTAATCCTTTACCTAGCAATAGAGGAAAATTCTGTAGGTGCTATGATGGCCCAAGAAAATGAATTTTGGGGTTGAATTTGAAGTTTACTACCTCAGTAAGAAATTCCTTCCTTGTGAAGCCAAGTATGTTGAAGTGGAAAAGATCTATTTAGCAGTAATATGGGGTTCGAAGAAACTAAGACACTACTTCCATTCTTACAAGGTGCAGGCGGTCACCAAACAAAACCCACTTCGATACCTTTAGGAAGCACCCTCTTTGCTAGGAAAAATGGGGAGATGACTGATATTACTACAAGAATTTGACGTGGAGTACATTAACAGAAAAACCAATAAGGGTCGGGCAGTTGCAGAATTTTTAGCCGATCATCCGATCCAAGGTGACCAATTCGAATATGAATTCTCGGATGAAGATGTGGGTGCCATTATAGTGTAAAAGTGGCAGATGTATTTCGACGGGGCGGTGAATAGCAAAGGAGCTGGAGTAGGAGTAATTTTGGTGACCCCGGAGGGTGAAAAGCTCCCTCTAGCTAAGAAGTTGAGATATAGAGACACCAATAACGAAGCTGAGTATGAAGCCTGTATCTTCGAGTTTGAAGAACTCTTAGCCGTGAGGGCAAAAGTAGTAGAGGTCTTCGGAGCCTCATCCTTGGCAATCCATCAGGTCAGGGGTGAGTGGTCCATCAAGGAAGAGTGACTGTTACCCTACGTAACGTGTTTGAAGGAATTAAGCGATCAGTTTGAAATTTGCACTTTTAACTATGTGCCCCGAGATGAGAACTAATTAGCAAATGCTCTAGCCACCCAGGTATCTATGTGGGATAACCCAGAAGGAATAGCCATGAAGCCTATACTCATTTCTAGTTCAGAAAGCCCTACTTTGAAACTGAGCAGGTCGGGGATGTTGAGGCCACTGACCAAAAGCCATGGTACTACGATGTCCAAAATTATTTTGAAAAGTCAATATTCCCAGAAGAGGCCACTGAGAAGGACCAAAGGATGATTCACAAACTGTCCACCCAGTTCATCAGTGTAGATGGTGTGTTGTATAAGAGTCAAGCTGATGGCATACAACTAAGGTGCTTGGATGAGAAGGAAGCTAAGAGGGTTATGGAGGAAACCCATACAGGGGTCTGTGGGGCCCATATGATGGTCTAGCTCTAACAAAGAAAATTATGTGACAGGGGTTCTTCTGGCTGACAATGGGCATGGGTTGCTCTAAGTATGTGAAGCAGTGCTAACTATGCCAACATTATGCCAATCTGAGACACCTACCAGTTTCAGAGTTATGCAATCTTACATCTTCATGGCCATTCACAGCTTGGGAGATTGACATCATAGGGGAAATACATCCCACAGCCTCTAATAAGCATTTATTTATCATAGTCGCTATTGATTACTTCACTAAATGGGTAGAGGCTGAATCCTTCAAGAACCTGCGTGCCCGTGAAATAGCCAGATTCATTGAACGACATCTGGTTTTTAGGTACGAACTCCCGCATTACATCGTGTCGGATAGTGGGGTACAGTTCCAAGTTAAAACCAAGCAGATGCTCAAGAAGTATGCCATCCAACACCATAAGTCTTCCCCTTACCAACCGCAGGCTAACGGGGCAGTCAAAGCAGCCAATAAGAACATCAAGAGGATACTGGCTAAGATGGTGCAAACTTATAAAGATTGGGCTGAGAAACTGCCATTTGCACTAGGGGGAAATAGGACCACTGCCAGAACTTCTACGGGAGCTATGCCTTTCTCCTTGCTTTATGGGACATAAGAAGTTCTACCGGTGGAAATTGAACTCCAATCCTTGAGGGTGGTAAAGGAAGCCAAGCTACTAGAAGCAAAATGGGCTCAACAGCGGCTGTTATAGTTGAATATGTTGAACGAAGATAGGATACGGGCATACTACCACAACCAAGTTTACTAAAGGAGACTGGCTCGATCATTCGGGAAATAAGTTAGGAAACACCCCCTGGATTTAGTCTTAAAGTAGATGAGGCCAGGGGTTCCAGACTTTCGAGGCAAGTTTAGACCGACTTGGGAAGGACCCTTTGTTCTAAAGAAGCTTTTGTCTAAAGGAGCCGCAATCCTAACAGATGGCGATGGAAACGAATTCAGGGAGCTTGTCAAAGTTGACAAATTAAAAAGGTTCCATGGCTAAAGGCTTATAAGTGAAATTTTGAGAGAAAATATTCAATTAAGAAAACTCGAGAGGGCTGATTGATAATAGGAGTTTTGATGCTTTCAAGATCCATCTCGAGATCAGGTGTGATCTGGTATTTTGAGCCCAGTGTTAAATAATGATCATGTGTAATGAAAACACACCAAGCTTGTACATGTATGCAATTATACGCTCATAGTAATTCTTTTTGTTCCATGAATGCCAATAGTTTCTTTTGAAAAGACAATACATCATTTCCCACTGAATGTGCACAATTCATCCACTATTACTGTGGCCAGCAAGGAGCTTTATCCATGTCACCTAAAAAAATGTGTAAAGGCCATTCGAGATGAAAATCATAACTGACGCTCGAAGCAAAAGTTAGGCCAAAGGGCAGGGCAAAAACCTGGAAACAGGTGGTCTGCCCTACAAAAAATGAAATGAATAAAAGCTGCTGGATTGGATTGGGTCTATTCCAGGAAAAAATTAGCCACAGGGTTGTGTGAAAATCCGAAAAGGATGAATTTCCGGCAAAGAAAAGCTAGTGTGAAAATCCTTAAGGGATGTACTACCTTTGAAACAATGACCTTCGACGCTTAGAGGGATAAGGCGGCATTACCCTAGACAATCCCTTTCGGGCAAGGCACGTGTACTGGGTGATACACTTTGAGAAGATCATCAGTCAGAATCCCTAGGCCGAGATGACACTTTCAAATCCTTGGGGGCATGCTCAAGCAAACCGGGCCTTGAATCATATCAGCCGAGGTTACCGCGCCTCGACACTTGGGCCACTCAGATGAATGGTGTCGCTTGCTTTTTGCATGACATATGCACGTTAACATGCATAACTTACCCTCGTATACGGAGTTCTTTTGATTTTGTAGGAAAGTCTGAAGGTTTCACACACCGACAAGCTAGTGTTTATCAATTGCTCAGCCGTGATTTCACACACCTACAAGCTGGTGTTTATCAATTGTTCAGCCATGATTTCACATGCCTACAAGCCGGTGTTCTATCAATCACGTTCTTTAAAGCCTGGTAGTTTCACACAACTATAAGCTGGTGTTTATCAATCGTTCAGCGTAATTTCACATGCCTACAAGCTGGTGTTCCATCAATCACATTCTTCCAAGTCTGGTGGTTTCACACACTTACAAGCTGGTGTTTATAAATGTTCAGCCGTTATTTCGCATGCCTACAAGCTGGTGTTCTATCAATCACGTTCTCCCAAGTCTGGCAATTTCATGCATCGATAAACTGGTGTCTATCAATCGTTCAGCCGTGATTTCATAAGCCTACAAATTTATGTTTCTCAATCATGCAATTCAACTGTGGTTTCACTCATCGACAAGCTGATGTTTATCAATCACATGACTCAACAATGGTTTCACACGCCGACAAACTGGCAAGAAACTAATCACAGGAATCAGGGACGATAATGCAGCAGGAAGGGAACTGCCTCAGGTATGTGTCTCTTTCCCTCTTTTCTGAATTTTGGCTCACCCAGGCACCTAAGTTCAATGTTCCCCAAAATCGGGGGCAGCTCTAGACACCGGGTCCCGAGGCAGTCAAAGATCAGGGTTACCCGATGATGAAAATGATACTTGCTCATAGGCAAAGGTGTCAAAAATGATGTTTCCCTTGTCGAGAATTTCCTTTTTTTCAAAAGTAAAAATGTAAAAATTACTATTTTATTCCTACTTTTATTTTATTTTATGTTGTTTTTTATTTTATTTGAGTTACGTGGCTTTCGGTTGCCTGCGGTAGCACGACAGCAAGGTGTGCGCGCGAAGTGCACAGCCCATGGCAACACACCAAGGGTGCCGCGCACAGTCGCGGCCAAATGCCGACCACATGTCCTAACAGTTTCCCTGAGGGATGTCGAAGATATATTTCTTGGGGTGCAACTGCAAGTTGTACTTACCAATCCTCTGGAAGAACTTTTCTAGAGCCTCAAAGTGACCTTCCCTTGTGCCCGACTTGATCATCATATCATCAACGTATACCTCCACCTCTTTGTGTATCAAGTCATCCAGAATCTTTATTGCCATTCTCTGATAGGTTGTGCCTGCATTCTTCATACTAAAAGGCATTACCCTGTAAGCAAACGTCCCCCACTCAGTGATGAATGCTGTTTTGATCCGATCGGCTATTTTGTTGAGGATCTCATTATAGCTCGCATAACCATCTACAAAGTTATACATCATGCAAGCGGCTGCACTATCAACTAACACGTCTATGTGTGGTAATGGAATGTCATCTTTTGGATAGGCTTTGTTCAAATCTCGATAATCTATGCACACCCTTACCTTGCTGTTCTTCATGGGTACTGGGATAATATTGGCTAACCAGGTGGGGTATTGTACCTCAATGAAGAATTTGGTCTCAATCTACTTATGAATTTCCTCTTTCACCTTATCTACCCATTCCGACCTCAGCCTCCTAAGCTTCTGCTTGACAGGCTTATGGTCTGGGGATGTTGGAATGGCGTGCTCTGCGATTTCTTGGTCCACTCCCAGCATATATTCGTAGGTCCAAGCATAGACTTTTTCATGTTTTCTAAAGATTCTCTCAAATTTTTCTCGCTCTTCAGGAGTTACGTTAGATGCTATAAAAATTTATTTTGGGTTTTTCGAAGTTCCCTGATTAAATGGTGTCACGTCAGTTCAATCCATGTCAAATATGACTGAGTTATGATCATGATCATACATTTTGGAATCATTAGAAACATCGCACAAATAAGTAAAATTGTTCACTTTATTAATATAACTTAAAACGTCATCAACATTATCAAAAAGTTCAGGAGTAAAAAGAAAATCTAAACTATTCTCTTCCTCTTCTTCCGCCGGTGCAGATGTTGCAACTGATGGTTCTGAATCAACTTGGCACTTTGGAGGCACAACAGCATCCCCCTGCATGACTGCACTATCTTCGGTAGCTTTGTCCTCCATCTTCGCTTTTCCTTTTACCTGGGCAGACATCAACTTCTCAGTTATGATCTCTTCGAGTGCTTTACAGTCCCAGACTGTCTCCTTGGTCATGATTTCCTCATCCCAAAAGCCCTCTACTGGCTTGATCAATCCAATGTCCCAATCGAAGACATCATTAAAGACCTCAAATCCTGGCACAATCTTCCCGTCGACCCACTGAGGCTCTGCTTCTCCCGTGTAGGCACACACTGAAGTTGCTGGTACAATGCTTTCCCTGATATGGGGGATCTCACCCATTATCTTCTTGCCTTTCTTCACAACGCCTTCTTACCCAAGACCTCTCCTATCCTTTTGGCCTCTGGTAGAAATGGCTATTGGTAACCCCTGCAAACTCTTGCCTAGACTCGCACCAGGGAAGAATGACATTCTCTTTATCATATTTAGCACCTGAGGGCTTCCTTACATATTTTCCTCTTTTCTCGGGATCTGTGATCTGCTTGGATTCAATCAGATCCTGAACCTCATGTCTCAATGCCTTACATTCATCAATTATGGGTCTGGTATGCTGATGGTATGTGCAGTATTCATTAATTTTGTGCCCTGGCAAACCCTGAGTCCAAGCCGGTTGGGACAGTAAAGGCTGTAACTTCCCTTCCTTCATCAGCCTTCTGAGCACCCATGAGAGGGATCTTCCTAGATTGGAAAAATGCCTTGGGGTAGTGTTAGTAGCCAAAACTCGGCTGTCTTCCTCGTGCCACTGCGGGAGCCTGCTGACCTACTTGCCCCCTAGCTACCACTACCTTTTTTAACATAACTCTAATTATTTGCTCTTCTTAAGAGGTACTCTCCTTTCGCCTCAATAGCGATATCCTTCAAGGACTCTAAGTCTTTCAGACCCTTTATTTTCAATCCATCCCTTAGATATGTGCTAGCATTTTTTATGAACAGCCGAATTTGATCTTTAGTAGCTGGCTTCCTTTTCATTTCCATCACCCGGTTTCTCCATCAGGTAAAATACTCATGGAAAGGCTAGCCTGAGTTCTGCTATAGCAACTCCAAATCTTTTAGGGTCACCTCCATTTGTGTGCTACAATCATATTGTCTGAGAAACTCCTCCATCAATAAGTCCCAATCCTCTTTGGTCCTCTGGTCCAGACCATGATACCAATCTCTAGTTAAGCTCAGACAGAAGTATCCGATCTTCTACCTCTTCGTTAAACTAGTACTGTGACGTGTGCCAAACCCCGAGGCACCCCGAACTGCCCACTTTTTAGGGCTTTCGGGAGAGGTTCATGAAAACTTGTAAGAAATCACAAGTGCGTCCATTTTGGGCAACAAGGAGGTTTTATGGAGTCGCCACCCAATAGAACACTTGGAAAGGTTGTCTATCCTCAGTGAGCTTAAGACTACGATGCTATGTCCATCGTAGGCAAGCCGGAGGTGTCTTGGAGGCTTCATCCCTAATAATAGGATGGTCCTCTAGCCTCACACTTGGGCATACTAGAGGTGTCTTGGAGGCATCCATCCTAATAGAACATTAGGATGGCCCTCTCGCATCGTGGAGCCTAGGATTGTGCAATTTTGAGACATTTTACCGGACACAAGAGGTGTTTTGGAGGCTCCCAGCCCAACAAAATGTTGAGATGGTGCTCTCGCCTTGTTGAGCCCAAAGACCAAAGTAGGTTCGTGACTTCCCATTTATTCATACCTTGGTAATGTTTATAGTTGAGTTTTGAATTTATCGTTTCATCCCATTTCTCATTCAATTTAATGCAGTTAAATTGAAGCACAGATTGTCCATTCAAGGAAAGCAATAAGTAAATAAAGTATAATTAAAGTAAAGTGCATGAAAAATAAATTACGACAAAACTAGGGGCAGAATACAACCCCCGTTATAAATTGCAAGCGATTCATATATAAATCGAGATATATATTAGGAGTGAGGACATTGGTCCTCACTAGCATATTTATTACAAAATGGCTTTGAGGCATCGATTTTTATTTAATAGAAAAATAGGACATTGGTCCTAAATTTATAAAAATCCCTATTTTATTAATAAAAAACATTTAACCATTTTTATATTAGCGGGATAATAGAAGAAGAACAATCATTCACAATATCAATATAAATTAAATAGAATGGGGTAAAGTCTAGAAAGTAAACCCGAAAGGAGACCCTTGGGTCTTTGCAGAAGCTTCTACATTAAATGGCTCCAAATCCACCAGACAAGTCAGAAAAATAAAACTCACAAAAATAAAGGACATGTTAGTGTAAAATTAAAGAATAAAAATAACTATGAAATTAAATGATAAAGAGGAAAATGGAAGAAATTGCATAAGAAAAATATTAGAAACAAAAGAAGGAAAAGAAAAGGAGTTAAATGGGGAAAGGAGGCCTAGGGACAGCCCAAAGCGCGTGATCGACGGGCGTCTTTGGGAGCGATAGACTGGCATAAGGGCAACCCTCGATGGCCCACCGGTCGCTTGAGCGACGGCCGTTAGTGGTCCTTATGCCCGTCGGTCGCCTCTGTTCCTGAAAATAAACTCAAAATTGAAAATTCTTTTTGTTTTAATTTGAATAAAAAAGGGGGTTTTTACGTAAGAAATCACCAAAAATAATCGAATTCAAAGTAATAGACCGAGAATGTTTACCCTCGGATTTTTAAGTCGTGAAGGTGAACGTTGCAAGATTTTGACTCCTCGAGTTCTACAAGGATCGGATTGTGATCACGTGATCGGGCGAGATTTTTGGTTGCAAAAATCTCACTTTGAAAAATAAACCAAGAGAAGGAAATTATTTTCTCTTTCTTGGAATTTTGGCAGCGACGAATGTCTGAATTAGATAGATTGATGAAAACAAATGGATCTCATTTCCTCGGATTTGCGTAATTCGAGAATAAAATAAAATAAAAGAATAAGAAATTTGGAAAGAGAATTATTTTTCTAGAAATTAAAAATGAAATCCTCTGTGGAAAATTGCTAATCTTTAATTTTCTAATTAAAAGATTTCTAATCAATAGTTTTTCTGCAAAATTTCCAACCTCGAAAACTGAATCCCCTTCCCCCATTTATAGATTTAGGAAGAAATTTCAAATAAGTTTAAATTTAAATCTAGATTTAAAGAGGATTTTCCGAAATCAAATCAAAATTGAAAGATATTTAGAATATTTCAAAATCAAATCCAATATTTTAAAAATATTTGAAAAGATTTTGGAGATTTAAAAGATATTTTGGATATTTTGTAAATCTTTTCCAAATCTCACCCAAAATCCGGCTGTTAAGGCTGCC
This sequence comes from Excoecaria cochinchinensis, assembly GCA_947683425.1. Lineage (NCBI taxonomy): Eukaryota > Viridiplantae > Streptophyta > Magnoliopsida > Malpighiales > Euphorbiaceae > Excoecaria > Excoecaria cochinchinensis. The sequence goes on from CANTUQ010000119.1 coordinate 19,768,780, forward strand.
AAATCAACGACCGATGGGCATCGGTGGATGATCGACGGTCGTCTGCGAAAAGGGCAACAACTGTCATTTGACCAGCGGTCTTATATGTGCACAACAGCCACTCACGGGGCGTCGCTCGACCTAGTGACGGGCACCACTCAAGTGGAGCGACGGGCACCGCTCGGGTCGAGCGACGAGCATCGCTCAAGCGAGCGACAGGCACCGCTCTGGTCGAGCAACTGGCAATGCTTAAGCAAGCGACAAGAACTTCCCCGAGCGACAGCCGACGCTCGACAATGAGCGACAGGCCCATTACTCGAGCGATGGGCTATACTACACCTATCTGTGGACCAAAATTCCAATTTTCAAGGTTTTGACTCTCCAAAATCTCTCGTTCACCCAGAAAACTTCCGATCCTCATAAAACTGCAGAATGACCACCCACAACTTTCATCACTTGTGCGAAACCAACATTAGCTTCTTCATCGAGTAATTCTGATCTAGACTGCCTCAGGACCCGGTGCCTACAGTTGCCCTCAATTTTTGGGAAACTAGTACACTAGTGTCTAGATGAGCCAAAATTCAGAGGAGAAAGGAAGAAATGCATACCTGAGGCAGTCCTTACCTTCTTGAAGTTGCATGGAAGCAAGTGGTCTCTCAACTCCTTCCGGTGGGCCACATCTCGGTCTGCTTGGTAACTAAGAATCGAGGGAGGCAGTGTTATGCACCCTTTTGCAATTTGTTCTATTGCAGGTTTACTACTAGCCTTGTCTCGGCTTGCACGGAATGAGGTGTAGTGTTATCCAACTGCAACCCCATTGCGATTTGTCCCGCTGGCCTCATCTCGGCTTGCACGGTATGAGGAGTAGTGTTCTCTAACTACAACTCAGTTGCGATGTGTTCTATTAAGTGCGCCCCACTAGCCTCAACTCAGCTTGCACGGTGGTTGTAAGATGCAGTGTGATCTAACAACAATCCCTATTACGATCTATTCTATCGCTGGCACCCCGCTGGCCTCATCCCGGCTTGCACGGTACGAGGGATAGTGTTTTCTAACCACCACTCAGTTGCGATTTGCTCTATCGCTGTGTCTCGCTGGCCTCATCTATGCTTGTACGGTGTGAGATGTCATGGGTGGTAATGCTCTCTGACTATAACCCACTCGCAACTTGTTCTGTTGCTGGTGTTCCGCTAGCCTTATCTCGGCTTGCACGAAATTTGAATTGTTTTGTCATTGACCATATTCGCGTGTCCGTCCCTAGCTACAGATGGGCCATAACGTGGGACTAGGGACGAGTGTCTCTACTCAGACACGTGTTCTTCCCTAGCTACAGACGGGCCGTCCCCACTATGCATAGAGATGGGAATCACCCCAAGTAGAGACGGGCATCCCTACAGATACAGACGGTCATCCTATCGATGGAGCAAAATTTCCATTTTCAACCAAAATTTCCCAAAACTCTTTCAAAACCTCATGCTATAGAGAAAAAGATTATAATCCTTGTGAAACCGAAGGACAAAAACCTCCGAATTCCATCCATTTATCCGGAAACCAACGTGGATCTCTTCATCGGGTAACTCTAACCTGGATTGCCTCAAGACCCTCTGTCTACAACTACCATGACACTTCAGGCTTTAAACACTATCAAAATATATAACAATATGCAAAATCACTAGCTCAGGTATACAAATTATCAAACCATTTCATAAATGAAACTCGTGCATAGACCTTACATATATCACGGCACATAACTCGCATAAGCATGAAGAGATTCAACAAATGCATATTCACAAGTAATTGAAGTAAAGAAAAAAATCATACAAAATTCATGCAAGAGTGAGACACGATGCAAAAGGGTTCTTAAGATGTAATTTAGGGAAAACATGCCTTTTTAGGGTAGTATGCAACTCCCCCAAACTCAAAAAGCATTTAAAGAACAAATTTTCAAAACAGCAAAGGGTTACACGGCGGTATGGGGACACATTACCGCCATGCAAGCCACCCCACACGGCGGTCTGGCTCGAGCTATACAGCCATGTAGAACAGACAACAAAGGGGCAACAAAAGCAGTTTACACGGCGGTATGCACTCTCCTTACCGCCATGTAAACCTGTTACACGGTGGTAAGGAACTTCCTTACCGCCGTGTAAACCGACGGCATGAAAACTACACCAAATAGAATAGGTTTACACAGCAGTATGCCTTCCCTTACCGCCGTATAAACCGCCAAGAACCCAAAAAATAGAAGAAAAACACTCTTGTTCACATGCAAACTCAAATCCAACATAAAACCACTATAACCCATCATGCATACACTCTTCAAATTGCTAAACATAATCAGTTTAACATGCTCAAAATCATTAATATACGCAATAAACACCATTAAACTGAACTCAATTTCATGCACAAAACCAAGCTCAAATCACTTCATTAGCAAATACTTACAATCACTATAACTCTAGCATCTCACATCATCATCCATACTAAAACAGAACACATACATATACTCAAACCTAATACTTAAAATTCCAGTAACAACAACACAAACACATAAACACAATCCAAATGAGAATAAGGCAACCAACTTCCATTTAAGCACACATTCAAGACAAAGCTCCCAAACCTTGCAAAAATGCAGCTTCAAAACCCACTCTTCACCTCAAGTTCAGGCCTTTTCTTTCCCTTTATCCAATCTCTTATCTGGAACCTGCAAACAAATGAACCACTTAAATCAAAAACCAGAAAACCAAACCAACCAAGCAGAAAAATGGGAAGAAGAAGAAGAAGAAGAAGAAAAGAACCCCATTCAAAACCCAAGCACTGACCTTCAAAACCAGCTTCAAAACTCAGAAATCCACTACCACACTTAAAGATCCACGTTGGGCTAACACTAAAGAGTAGAGAGAGCAAAGAAAAGAAAAGAAAGAGAAGAAGGGGAAGAGGAAGACATGAGCAGGAAGCCAAAGAAATCTACCTCTTCCTCTCCTCTCTCTTCCTTTGCATTAAATGCTTCTCAACTACCTAATCCTATGTGGCATGCCCCTATTGGACCAAAACAATCCACTTGACTTACCTTCCATGGCACCATACACAACACATACAATATAATCTCTTATAAATACTTTCCACCCTAGGTACCAAACACCATATGCATACTATATAATTCCTCCACTTAACTTATTTAATTATTTACTTTACAATTAAGTCCTTCTTATCCAATTTTCTCTTACTAAAATTACAGAAATACCCTTAATTTCAGACTTAACATGCAAATTCCAACTAGGCCCTTTTTGGGTTGTTATAGTGCCCCCATCACCGACGCCCATCGGTCGATGATCTGACTTTATTTGAGCGGGATTTTCCAGATTTTTAAGGAGATCTCCTAATATTTCCATGATTTTCCCTAAATCTTTTAAATCATTTCAAATATTTTCAGATCGCGAATTTGATTTTGAGAATATTTTAAAAATCATTCGGTTGTGATCAAGATATCAGAAAACTTTTTCAAATTTAAATTTTAAATTTAAATTGATTTGAATTTTCTTTCTAAACCTATAAATAAAGATTGGGAGTTCATTGTTCAGGGGAGAGGATTTTGAATACGAAAAAGAGAAGTTTAGATATTTTTTACGGGAAAATTTTCTTACAAAAGTTCTCTTACTTTTATTTTTTCGAAAAATCATCATAAAAAATTCTTTCAATTTAGGCAAATCCGAGGGAACGATACTAATTTGCTTCTATCGAATCCAACCATTTTAGCATTCACAACTGCTATCAAAATATCGAGAAAGAAAAATATAATTTTCTTCTCTTGATTTATTTTCGAAAAAAATGATTTTTGTAGTCCAAAAATCTTTTGAAAATCGCATATCGCGGACCAATTCTTGTAGAACACAAGGAATGAAAACCACGTAACATTCACCTATAAAGGTAAAAATTTGAGGGTAAATATTCTGGATTTGTCATTTTCGTATTTAATCATTTTGTAATAATTTTACACACAAAAAATCTCATTTTTTTAAAACAAAATTAATTTTGCTTGATTTTTACGTTATTTTCAAGATCAGGTGTGATCGAAGGGCAGAGAGTCTAATGACGACCATCGCTCATGTCAACGATAGGCCATCGATGGACGCTACCTCTGCCCCCCGATTAACCCAGGGACGCCTGTAACAGCCCGAATGTCACCGCAGGTGTAACATGCGTCCAATTGTGTGAGTTGGTATGGCATGTAGTAGAATCCTAAAATCTAGAATTTTAATGTGTGTTCAATCGGGATTTAATTGCATAAATGAAATTATTTAAGTGACCAAAGTGTTAATGGGCTAGATAATGTTAGAGGGCTAGACTTGCATTTGCATGGTTAAATGGGCTTAAAGAAATCATATTTGCAAATTAGGCTAAATGGCATTAGTGGGGCAGATTTAATAAAAAGCCCATGATCTATTTTTGTATTTGCCAACTAGGATTATGCATGAGGGAGAGAGAAAGTGCCAACTAGGATTGGCATACATTGGAGGAGAAATAGGTGGATTAGCATGTATTGGGGAGAAGAGTTAGTGGAATCCAAGTGGCATGAGCTACCTTAGTTCCTACATGCAATATAAGCTTTGAAAGAAAGAGAAAAACTCGTTCTTTGCATGTGATCTTCAGCTGTTTTCTTTCAAAATTTTTGTCCTTCTTCTTCCTCTTTCTTACGTGATCCATTTCCTTCAACTTCTATTTGCATAATTTCTGTTGGCTGATCAAGTGAGTGATTAGTAGAGTGAAGTTTTTGAGTTAGCAAGGTAAGTGTTTAATTGGGTTATTCTTCATCCTCTTCTACTCCTTCTTCATTTCTGTTTTGAGATGGGAATTAATCCCCTTATTTCCAATTCTGGAATTTGACTATGCATGTAATGGTGGCTATGAGAGAGAAAATGGAAAGAGGAGGATTGATGATCAAAGTGCCATGTGAGTATAAGGGGAGCTAAGGAAATTAAGGTTTGGGAACTAATTGCTTTGTGTGTGTAAATTGAAAGATTATGTGTTTTGTATGTGTAAATTAATTGAGTATGTGTTAAGACTAATTGTGTTATGCTATAATGGTTGAATTGAAGAAAGGAATGCATTGAAGTATGATGATTTCTATGAGTCTTTTGTACCCTAAGAGTGTAAATTGTGTTTTGTGGTGTGTTGAATTGAGGAAATGAACATGTTGAGTGATAATGAATATTATGAGTTTGATTGACTTGAGATTGAACCCTAATTTCGAATGAACTATGAATTGCTGTGTTTATTCTAATGAATGAACTTTGCTAAGAAAGTGTGTTTTCTATAATTTGCATAATTAAGTTAGGGAAGTGTATTATGAGTGTGATGATAAAATGATACTAAATAGGTTTGTTTGTAGTTAATGAGCTGGAAGTGTAAAAATTGAGTTGAGTTATATTTGACTTGCTTTAATTATAAGTGTCATAACTTGAGTTGTATGATTATGAAAATGAATGGGGTTGATGGGGTTAGTTTCTATGATATGTGTTCATAATTGACTTACAAATGATGACGATGAATTGAGGGCTCTAAAGTCTACAAAAGTGAATTTAAGTGTAACTAATTCTGTAGGAGGGCCTTTTGGATCATGTTATGTTCCTTGAGCCATAACTCCTTGAGTTTTAATCAAATTGAGATAAGGATTATGCCTATTACAAGTTAACATATATATGAATAAATTATTGGTAGAGCATGTTGGTTAAAAATGTCATTAAAGTTGAATTTAGAGGTCATATGAACATAGTAGGAAAAATGTGTTTGTAGAGTAAGTCTCTGGGTGGGTCTCTCTTGACCTTTAGTAACTCTTTTGCCCATATATCGACTTATAATGCTCCAAAATGATTTCTTCAAATTGGATCTGAAACCTAAAATTCGTACCTAAAATTGTCTCAGAAATATGGTTAAGCTAATTCTAGATCTAAGTGTCCCAAAAGTGGCAAAAATAGAGGTGCCCTTACTTTGACCGGCTCATTTGAGCTGTTATAATTGTATAATTCATATCTAATATTTTAGATGTCCAAATGACCTTAAACTTGTTTTATTTGAAACTTAACATCCTAGGAAATAAATATTAAGAGGGAGTTTTGTCTAAAAATGAGGTTTATGCATTGACATATGCTTTTAAAAATTTGGTAGTAAAGCAGTCCCTAGTTTTACATTCTATTTTGTTAAATTTCGGTATGTCACGTGACAACCAATTCATTGCCACCATGACCAAAGCCTAGAGGAGGCAGAATGCTTATTTTTGGACCTCACGATCACAAAAAAGTCATTGCCACCCTGACCCCTTCTATTTTGACTATTTTATGTGTTTCTTCCAGAATTGAACCCGTATTGCGCCAAAACTTCTTGGATCTATCTGATTCATGTTTAGGACTATAAATTGAGTATAAGAATAGTTATAACTTGGGAAATACACATGAATATGACTGAGATTAGTAATAAACTAATGAAGTAATAATGTATAATTATATGAAATAGAATTTAGTCAAGTTAAATGAATTTAAGGATTATGATGCCTTAATATATATGAGCATGTGTAGTATGAACAAGTATGCATAATTATGAGTTGAGATTAGGTTACAGATATATGAAGGATATCAAATGAAATGAGTTTGCTTAATGTGATTATGAACCATGTGTATGTGTGTAATGACATTAGATTGTATATGAGGAAAATATGAGCATGGAGGATGACTTAATGTTTGTAATAAATACATATATATATATAATTTGTATGAATCAAATGATGGAGCGTGACATACCTTGAATTTCATTCTGCCGGATTGGATTGGTATGTCACGGTGATAACCAAATGGTTGCCACCATGAGGTACCCCTGTTTTACACAATGAACTATAGAACTTGAATAAATGATATATACATGTATAACTAATAATGCAAACATGTCTAACATCATCTAATATTGATTATTATGTTTCAAATGTTATGATTAAATATGATGAATGTATGTGATTGACGAATGTGGGCTTGCTTGATAAGCCATGTAAATGTGTAAATTACAGCTTATACTACGTTGCTTTATGCGTTATGGTATGAATAAGATAACGTTTGATCAAATGAACCAATATGGTGGATATATTTAAATGATTAATGAAGTTGTTCAATAACTTATATATTATTTTACGTTTGTTTATAAGTTTTCATGTGAATTGATAAGGTGGTTGTTACTACTATATGAATGTGAGTTTATTCCAATAACTCATAAGTATGCGTAATTGACGAAGCATGTTATTGTACTCATGTGTAATACCATATTATTGGTACCAGAGTAATTGAACAAATAACTGGACTTAATAATGTTTAGCCTGCGAGTCAAGTAGTGGATAGATAAGCATGCCTATAGGGTCTAAGTGCTACAGCCCAATGCATCTGATTCATCTGGAATCACAATGCGATTTAAATCCTTACTGAATTTCCCAATACGAAATTATGTTGATCTTTTGTACCTTAGGGTACCAATGCGAATGTGAGGTATCCGCGGATACCATTGTGATTACTGTACCCATGGGGTACCAATGCGATACCCGTTATTCGCATTATTGAATTGCAGGCAAGGCTAATGAAAATGTTAAGCATTTATAAAGAATGTTATATTATTGGAAATGTGAATACGATGCGTTAAAGTCTGACTTATTATACAGCCATATGAACATTATTCATTAGTAAGGCTATGTGTAAATCCAGTTGTGTGATATGCTATGTTTATATTAAGTTGATCCCAAAGTGTATGTATGTTCAGATATATTTTTGAAAGAGGTACTCTTATGTGCATGGTAAAATATCATCATCCATTTCTAAGAATGATGAAAACAAAGTATAGAATGAATGTTATGTTGTGAATATAACAATGTAAGTCTATGCATATGCAAGTGCTAATGGTTATTTGTTGTATATATATGAATTTATAAATGTGATACAAGTAAAGATAAGACTTATAGAATCAACATAAATGAATGAAGAAAGATCATAATGAGAAAATAATTATATGTGTGAATTCATGGTATAAAGTAATGAACTATGATATTGATAATTATTTGTTATGTAATCGTTGATGGTTAATCTGAAGTTATTTATACATGTGATAATTTATAATCACTTTGATGTAATAGATGATATATTATATGTATGTGATAATGCAAGGCCTGTTCAAGATTTGATATAATGGCTGTTATGTATGATTATGTTATTATAGGTTGTATTTTGTTCCCCACTAAGTATTATCGCTTAGCATGGTTGTTTTATCCATGCTGGTATCTAAAGATAGTATTTTGGATGACAGTCCTGCATCGCCAATGGCCAACATGCTAGGGTCCGCTATGTAGTATGAGTCTTTTGTATTTTGTAATATGTATAATGTAACTATTAGATTTGACTTGTAAGAGAAGTGAAGTAACAACTAAATATTATATGTGAGTATAAGACATCAGTATGTATATTTATATGAGTTTTGGAAAATATTTTCGCTGCATGTGAAGAAATTTATTAATTCTGAACTTTGTTTATAAAAATGTTTTATGCGCACGTATTTGTGTTTTGACACTCTAAAATCACTGTAGTAAATCTCTACAGGTGGTTAGGGGGTGTTACAACGCCCGTCGCTCAAGTATCTTGGCCTGTCCTTGGGCCTTTTCTCACCATTTTTTCTTTATTTCTATTTTGTTTTCCCATCATTTTTACAGTAATTTCTCATGGATTTTTCTTATTATTTAATTTCTCACACCTTATTTTACCCTTAATTTTGGCACTAACATAATTTTTATTTTGTGAGTTTTATTTGACTTATTTGATGAGTTTGGGGTTGTTGAAATGGCGGTCGCCACGATGATCCGAGAATCTTCATCCGAGTCAATTGTTTTGACTTTACTCCATTTCTTTTACTTATATATTATTATTGTAAATATTATTTTATTCCGCTAATATAAAAATGGTTAAAAGTTTATAGTAATTAAATTTGGGTTTTTATTAATAAATTAAGGACCAATGTCCTATTTTTTTTTAGCAAATAAAGTCGACACTTAAAAATTATTTTGAAATAAATATGTATGCGAGGACCAATGTCCTCATCCTTAACGTATATCCCAATTTATGTATGAATCGCATGCTATTTACAATGGGGGTTGTATCACAACCCTAGTTTTGTTGTAATTTATTTTCATATTCTTTATTTTAATTACGCTCTTGTTTACCGCTTTCCTTGTATGGCCAATTTTTGCTTTAATGAACTGCATTAAATCGAATGAGAAACAGGATGAAACGGTAAATTAAAAACTCAATCGTAACTTTGATAAAGGTATTAATAAATGGGAAGTGCCGAACCTTCTCTGGTCTTGGGCTCAGCGAGGTTACAATTGAGTTTTAATTTAAAATTTTCATCTTTTTTTCGAAATTGCATTGCATATCATTAGAGCCTTAGATTTATGCTAGTTTGGTCCCTCTTTCAGCCTTGGTGCATTCCCAAAGCACGACCCTACGTTCACTCAATGTAGGAAAGTGTTAAGGATAATCCCCAGTCCAAGCCTCGTACCGTTTGGTATATTAAATTGAGACCCGACCGATCGTTACACTCGTGATGAGCTAGAGCAGTTGGCAGGGACCATGCATGGGTAGCCCTAAAGTGACACCACCCTGGCTAAAGCCCATGTAATTGCAATAGACACTTCCTCTAGGCTTTATGGACCCTAATGCTATGCATGCTATATAGATCACTATGTATTGGACAAACCCAGATAATTTGATTGGTCACCTGATCAAAGGTTGTAATGCCCCGATAGGCCCATGTCAATTTACATGGACTGCCTAAATACACAATGATCATAACCCATATGTTTGTGCATTAGTTAGGAGAGGTTATACTGTCAGTTTTTTGCCGTGCATCATGCGCATCCACCGGGTTCCCTATTAACCCATGAACCAAGCTCACCTAGGAAAGAGACTATGACCTCGTGTCCGGAAGTAACAAGGTTGGAAGGACCTATGTGCTTGCATGTGATTTGTGGATGCTGTATTACACGACCATGCATTATATGTCATCCATGCATCATCCTAACGAGTATGTTTTATAGCCATCATAGATCTGCCCAAGTGGTCCAAAGGTGTTGACGAGCGACTAATCAATAATCCTTATTTTGTTGAAATGCTAAAAGAGGGAGAAGAGGAGGAAAGGGCAGTATACGCAAACTTAGAGTTAATCTCAAAAAGTAATGAGTCATGCTCCTTCGCAGTGTTCAGCAGAGAGTGACATAGCAAACCCATCAAGAAGGCCTGGCGCAGCTCATGCACTTATTATCGATGAAATGGACAGGAAGGCACAGGAACTAAAAAGGAAGCTTGAAGAGTTTGAAGTTAGGATGAAGACTATGAAGGAGAATTTTGCTGCCGCAATGACATTATCTGCCAAGGCGCAGTATACAGTTTTTACCTCATTACAGAGCGAACGTAACCCAGCTAAGACGACATATATGCTGCAGACTGAGTCTAGAGGGAAAGTGCCTTTTGCTCCGGCATTTGGACGAAAAGGCAAAGGTCATGCTTCCAAGGATGAGTTTAGGATGATGACAAGTGGCCCGAAAAGAAGGACGAATATGCTTGAGGAAGAAATTTTGTGATCTAAGCGTGCTACTACTCAAACCACCTATAAGAGGCTCACTTTTGGTGCCGCGAACGTGGAAGAGGAATATTACTTATGTAGATGTGATAGTTGCAATGGTATTCGGTAGGAGGAAAAAGTATCGGTGGTCGGAATAGCCCATAAATATCGATTCGGCCTAGGCAGACCTTTTCCAAAAGTGTGGTCAGCTAGACCTACCATGGGTCAGGGACTAACGAGTCACCATCAGTATACCAAAGGCCTGATTGATGATGGCTAAGTCCTGAGGGATAAAATTTAGGATCTTGAGCCACCTATAATCCCTGAAGGAGGAAGTGATGGAAGCTCAAGTCGGTATTGCACCTACCATCAACAGACTGGGTATAACACTGATGAATGTCAACCTTTGAGAAAGCAAGTTCAAGGCCTCATTAATGAGGAGTTGAGAGAAAGGAAGGATGGGCCCGAAGGACGATAGTAGATCATCGGCAACAATATCTGCATTGGCAGAGAGAGGAAAAGATGATAATTTAGATTTTCTTTTTATTTCTGAACTTTTCATTAATGTTGATGACATTTCTAGTTTTATTAATAACATGAATGCTTTTGCTTATTTGTCTGATATTTTTGATGATTTCAATATGCATAATCATGAGTGTGATTTATCTATATTTGACATTGATTCAATCGATGCCACTCCATTTAATCTCGAAAACTTTGTAAAACCTAGAGAAAATCTTAACAGCATCTAATACAACTTTTGATATGCCGGCCCTTGAAGTAGCGATACTGCACAAGATACCCTCTGATTAGCAGAACAACTAATCTCTTGCAAAATCCGATCCACTCTCTCAATCCAGAACTCAGCCATATCCGATTGGTCCAACGAAGTCCCATGAAAATCTTCGGCTCCTCTTTTCCTTAACAACTCAGTAGGAGCTTTAGGAGCCGTTAACTTATCCACTAACTGAAGTAACCCTTGCACTAAAGATGGATTCCCAAATCCCATACCAGACATATCATGACGATCATCCCGCGGATGCTGCGAAGCAGACTCCTCAACTCTCACTACATTCACACTGCCCATTGTCTCACCCACGTTCTCACTTAGATCAAACTCCATCTAGACACTACACAAGATAAGACACATCTGAATTAGGCCACGACACAAAACCGACTCGCATGAAAAGACTGGACACTTAATAATCAAAGACAACCAGAACCGCCTAAACCGGCGCTCTGATACCAAAACTTGTAACACCCCGATGCCCCCGTTGGAAGGACACCGGAGTGCTATGCGACACTCACACAGAAGCATACATACGCGACAGTGGAAGCATACAATAACAATAACAATAACACAAACTCATAATCTTAACATCGACTTAAAATATAAAAATATATTAAATACATCATTCAAAATTACGTAAGGACCCTTAAAAAAATTATATATAAAAAAAAGAATACAGGAGGAGTAAAAAGTAAAATAAAACTCTACTCCTAGTGGCCAACCCTGTAACCTGCCACCTACATGGGAAAAGAGCCCGTGCTAAGCGATAACGCTTAGTGGGGAGGAACAAAAATAACTGAACACTACACAATAATATCATGCAATAACACATAAATATATATATGCATCAACATACTGAAATCTCTAAGTAACAGAGGATAGAGATATATAAGTCAATAATCACTAAAGAGAAGCAGAACTTAGTAACAGCATGCACAAAGCAAAATACAATAACTGGAATCACATAATATTCATAACACTTCACTATGCTAAAGCCAAACACTTCAAACCATAGCCTGAATTTCACCGATGGTGGATACGATAACACTACACGGGAGACCGAAGCCTCAAAACATTATACTTGAAGGTAGCAAGGGAGACCGGAGTCTCAAAACACTTTCACTAAGACCTTAACGGAGGTCAACCGAAATGACTTGACCCATAGCAGGGCCAACACTGGCAGCTGCACTCATTATCCCTTTATAACCATGCTTATCTATTCAATACTTTGACACTTCAGTCTTAAAACACTTACTCTAAACATTTAACACTAGATAATATCAAATGCCAAGGTCCAACACTAACATGTCATTAATTATTAGCACAATTCAAAACCATTAATACACCTGTATAAAAATATAAGACATAACTTACACAGTGCAAAAAAGCCACGCAAAGAGAGAAAAGAAATCATTTAGGCAAAACAGAATAGAACAGGTAGGAGAAGGAGGCTCACTGTCGCGATCGTGACTTGTGTCTCGCTCACGACAGTAGCCTCAGCGCTATAGGCCAGAAGGGGCTGTCCCGACTCATGTCGTAATGCACGACTTGCGACAGCCAAAAAACGGGCTGGTATGAGTCGTGCTATGGTGCACGACTCGTGCTGCCTCCACTGCTTGTGCACGAGTCATGGTGAAATGCACGACTTGTGCACAAGCCCACCCGCCCAACTGCACGCCATGCCGAGCGGGAGTCCGTGCCAAGTGGACGATCAGCCAAACGCCAAACGAAGCTCATCTTGTGGAGAGGGCGAAACCGAGCTTCTTCACGTCTCGTGAAGATGCTTCACATATCGTGAAGAACCCGAGCTGTTCTTCACGACTCGTGAAGATGCTTCACGTGTCGTGAAGGATCGCTTGCCGAGCTGCTCAAAACTGATCGGGCAATCTTCATGACTCGTTAAGATTTTTTGCATGTCATGAAGATTTCATCTAAGCGGGCAGCAAGAAGCTGGAAATAAGCGGCTCTATCGCGCTCGCGACAAGCGTTGTGATCGCAACAGAGTCACTTTATCCAGTTCCTCGATATAAACACTAATGTTCAAAACCATCAAAATACAAACCAACACAGCCAATCACTCATGCAACCATAGACACTTACCTCATCACTGGAATACTTCCAAAACATGCCCATAATTATGTATAACACAATTTAAACAATAATCATACACTTAAACTCTTGAAGATCAAAGTAACTAAACAAACCCAAAAACTCATGCAAAAGCTATGCCCAATTAATTCAACATAACATGCAAATCATCCTCATTATAGCCCTAGCATATAAATCCAATTTCATTACCCAAACATATACATGCATGAACACATACTCACACATAATCCAAGAGAACAGGGCAATCAATTTCCAAATAAAACACTTCCAAATAGAGCACCCAAACCTGACAAAGAAGCTTCAATCCAATTCCTTTAGAAATACCACTTTTTCCTTTCCCTTGTTCTTCCTTCTCTCCTCCGTTTCTTGCACAAAAACCCAACAAAAATCACACTTAGTCAAACCATGCATTCATTCTTCCAAAACTAGAAAATAAGGAAGAAGATGAAGAACCCAAAGCAACCCAATCACTTGCCTTTCAAAACACAGCTCAAATTCAGAAATCGAACCTCAAAGCTAAAGGTTCACGCTAGGGCAAAGCAAGAGAGAGCAAGAAAAAAAGCAAGATGAAGAAGGAGAAGAAGAGGAAACGTGAGCAAGAAGAGAAATTCTGCTTTTTCCTTGCTTCCCTCTCTCCTTCACTCACTTCACAATAAATGCTCTCACCAAAATAATCCACTAAGCCTAATCCTATTGGAACAAAGGTTCCCACTTTGACTTTCATGATCCAAGGCACCATACACTCCACTCACTAGATAATCTCTTATAAACACTTTACATCCTTGGTACAAAATACATACTTCACTAGATAATTTCTTCACTTAACATATTTAATTAATTTTGCAATTACGTCCTTATTATCAAAATTTCCTCATGCACAAATTACCGAAATACCCTTAATTTTTCGACTTAGCATGCAAATTCCGACTAGGCCCTATTTGGGTCATTACAATTGGAGATTCAGAAAGAAAGAATGCAAAAAGAGAAATTCGAATCAAGATGGATCTCATTCAGGCAAGAGATCAAGGGATTCACATATAACACCACTAGCTAAATCTGTCAATAGTATAGTAACTAGAGGCAGGAAATAAGGGTCATTGTGACACACGCCGGACCCGCGGCCACCCCTCTGACCACCCGCCCGAGGGCGATCGGGCATTTGAGGTCCGTTGACAACTTGCAATGAATTACAAGTGCGTCTATTTTGCGCAACAAGGAGGTTTCATGGAGTCGCCACCCAATAAAACATTGGGATAGTTTCTCTCGCCTCGGAGAGCCTAAGACAGCGCTTTTATCCATTTTAGGCAAGCCAAATGGGTCTTGGAGGAAAAACCTCTCTCCCTTGGAGCCTAGGATTTGATGTCTAAATCTCATGACATAAGAGGTGTCTTGGAGGGTAAACCTCTAGCCTCTTTGAGCCCAAAGACCAGAGATGGGTTCGGGACTTCTCATCTATTTCTACCTTGATTAATTTTACAATTTGGTTTTGAGTTTATTAATTCGCTCTCTCTCTACATGATGCAATTTTAATTAAAAGGCACAAATATTCACATTGAAAGCAGTAAAATATTAGAAGTAAATTACAATAATACTAGGAGCAGAATCCAACTCCCATTTAAAAAAATGCAAACATACATAAAACCAGGGAATTTATTAACTATGAGGACTTTGGTCCCTGCATGTGTATTTAAAGAAAACATTTTTGGATGTGATGACTTATTTGGGATGAAAACTAGGACATTGGTCCCATTTATTATGAAAAATCCAAGTTTAATTTAGCATAAATATTTTTGTGATTTTTATTTGGGAGTGCATAAAAAAACCATTTTACTTAATAAATATATACAAGGAAATTAAAAATATAAACAAAATGAGAATTAAAATGTATAAAGAAGATACCGAACCCCGCATCTCCTCCTTCACGTGCATGGATGCTCAAATAAGAATAAAATAACAATTTGCAACCAAAAATAAAAATGAAATTCAAGTCAGAAATTAACCCAAAGAAATAATATGACATAAAAGATAATATGTATAATGAAAATATAACATGCATAAGATACTATAACATGCATAAAATGATTATGACGCAATTTAACATGCATAAGAATAATAAAAAAAATATTAACCATGCTCAACATATCAAATAAATAATTATAATAACAACTATGAGTAAAAATTAAAATATTGATATGTGTAAAAAACAATTTGACATGAAAATATAATAGTATTTAAAAGAGTTTACTTGTTATATGGACAATTGAAGATAAAATAATAAGAAGAATATGGGGACTAAGAGAATTTACATGTTTAAAAGTTAATTGGAAACAAAAGAAATTAAAATCAGCAAGAGAATTAAGGAGAATTAACCAGGGCATCGCTCGCACGGAGCGCGCGCTCCGCAGTGTTCCATTCACGTAAATTTGCGACGGCCAGCCCTCAACCTAAAACACACTTTTTCTTCTCCACAATAATTTTAAAAATATTTTTAAAATACACTTTTTACTCATCAAAAAGACAAGGAAAATCACTTCCGAGCTCCAATCTTTTTGCCTATAAGCCGACGTAGCTAAATTTCATCATCGGGTAATCCTGATCAAGGCTACTCAGGACCCGGTGTCTATAGTTGCCCCCAATTTTGGGGAGGCTAGTGCATGGGTGCCTAGGTGAGCCAAAATTCAGGAAAAGGAAAGAAGCGCGTACCTAAAGCGGCGACCTTCCTGCTAGATGGAGTTATGAGAATAGCTGTTGCCGTGTTATAGGCAGGCTGTCTGTTGGTTGTGACTGGTGACGCCGTAGGTGCGCTAACCTCTTGTGGGTGGCACTGCTATCGTGCTAACCATTGTGAGTTTGTAATGCCATGGTCGTGCTAACCTCTTGCGGGTAATGCAGCCATCGTGCTAACTGCTGTGAATTGGTAGTACCGTGGCCGTGCTAACCTCTTGTGGGTAGTGTCGCCATAGTGCTAACCGCTGTGAATTGGTAGTGCCGTGGTCGTGCTAACCTCTTGTGGGTAGTGCCGCCATCATGCTAATTGCTGTGAATTGGTAGTGCCGTGGTCGTGCTAACCTCTTGTGGGTAGTGCTGCCATCGTGCTAACTGCTGTGAATTTTGGAGCTGTGCTCCTTTAGACGTTTGGACTGGTGTCGTCACTCGACTTTTGTTGGTGTTCCCCGCCGATTTCTCCTCTTGTGGGTAGTGCCGCCATCGTGCTAACTGCTGTGAATTGGTAGTGCCGTGGTCGTGCTAACCTCTTGTGGGTAGTGCCGCCATCGTGCTAACTGCTGTGAATTTTGGAGCTGTGCTCCTTTAGACGTTTGCATTGGTGACGTCACTCGGCTTTTGTTGGTGTTCCCCGCCAATTTCTCCTGCAAGATTGTATGCGTAGGAATATACAAGAAATCATGTGTATATGATATGGAATGAAAATGCTTGCAAAAATGTATAGATCATGCCCTAGGTGGTCCAAGGTTTGCTGAGGTTGTAGCTTGTCTGCCCTACCATGCCCCCGGAATCCTGAGGATTGTCGATAAGTTTTCTGAAAGAGACATCCAGTGTACATCCTTTGCCCCCCTGGTCAACAATCATTTACCCAGGATTCTGATTCATGTTCTGTGTTGTGTGTTATCTGATTGAAAGAGGCTCATCTGAAATAACGCCGCCTTATCGCTCCAGGCATTGAACGTCATTGTTTTAAAGGTAGTGCGTCCCTTGTAGATTTTCACACTAGCTTTTCTTTGCGGGAAATGCGTCCCTTAAGGGATTTTCACACAACCCTTTGCCTAATTTTTGCCTGGAATGGACCCAACCCAATCCAGTGGCTTTTGTTCATTTTACTCTTTTTTTTTGTAGGGCAGACTGCCTGTTTCCAGGTTTTAACCCTGCCCTTTGGCCTAACTTTTGCTTAGAGAGCCAGTTACGGTTTTCATCTCTAACGGTTTTTTTTTTCTTTTTTTTTCAGAGAAGGTTATCATCAAAGCTTCTGTTAAGAGCAAATAGCACATATCCGATGAAGTGACTAAGCAATAAGCATTAGATGAACAATTGGTATATCTCTTTTTAAGACAGAACTAAAAGATATGAACATATATTCTTTTATTCATTGCAAAATTGTGTACATTTCTATGTGATTTCATCATACATGATTTTCATTTGACAAGAATTCAAAAGCTTACGACTACACCTAATCTCGGAGTGGATTTTGTCAGCATCAAGCTCCTGTTATCAATCGGCCCTCTCGGGTTTTCTCAATTGAATATTTTCTCTTGGCCCTTAATTTTTGCCCAGGATGCCTTTTTTCGGTTTTCACCCTGAAAGGGGGCCCAATTTTAGCAAGGCCGCCTTTTTTTGATTTTCGACCCGCGGGGCATTCATTCTCTTCTTTTTTATTTTTGGTCTTTAGCCATGTAACCTTTTAAGTCTATCGATATTGACCGGGTCCTTGAACTCATTCCCATCACTGTCTGCAAAAATTGCTATTCATTTGTTAGTAGCTTCTTCAAAACGAACGAACCTTCCCAGGTGGGCCTGAATTTTCCGCGTATGTCCGGCACTCCCGGCCTCATCATCTTAAAGACCAAATCCCCCTCCTTCAATGGGTGCTTTCGTGCTTTCTTGCCAAACGACCGAGCCAACCTTTTCTGATAAACTTGATTGTGGTAATAGGCCCGCAACCTATCTTCATGTAGCAAATTTAGCTGTGACAAACGCTGTTGCGCCCATTCTGTCTCTGGAATCTCGGCTTCCATAACTACCCTCAAAAACTTCAACTCAATTTCAACCGGCAGGACTGCTTCAGTTCCATATACCAGAGAGAATGGTGTTGCCCCCGTAGAGGTTCTGATTGTAGTTCTATATCCCCAAAGTGCGAAGGGTAACTTTTCAGCCCAGTCTTTATAGCTCTGAACCAACTTGGCCAATATCCGCTTCACATTCTTGTTCGCTGCTTCAACTGCACCGTTTGCTTGAGGATGGTAGGGAGAAGACTTGTGATGTTGGATCCCCTATTTCTGGAGCATTTGTTTAGTTTTTGCCAGAAATTGCACCCCATTATCAGACACAATGTGATATGGGAGACCATATCTGCATGTCAGATTCCGCTCGATGAATTTAGCCATATCCCTTGCATCAACCTTCTTGAAAGATTCAGCTTCAACCCACTTAGTGAAGTAGTCAATGGCAACGATAATGAACCTGTGCCCGTTAGAAGCTGTAGGATGGATCTCGCCTATGATGTCTATTCCCCAAGCTGCAAATGGCCATAAAGATGTCAAGTTATGTAACTCTGAAACTGGCACATGCCTCAAGTTCGCATACTGTTGGCATAACTGGCATTGCTTCACAAATTTTGAACAATCCATATCCATTGTGAGCCAATAAAACCCTTGGTGCATGATCTTCTTTGCTAAGGCTAAGCCATTCATATAAGCTCCACAGATCCCGGCATGAACCTCTTCCATAACTCTTTTAGCCTCTTTCTTCGCGAGACATCTTAACTGGATACCATCAGCTTGCCTTTTGTACAAAGTGCCATCGACACTGATGAATTGAGTGGACAGCTTCCTGATCATCCTTCGATCGTTCTCCGTGGCTTCCTCTGGAAAAGTTGACCTTTCTAAATAATTCTGAATGTCATAATACCATGGATTTCCATCGGCGGCCTCAATGTCCATCACTTGTTCAGCTTCAAAGCAAGGTCTTTCCGAACTATAAATCAGCACAGGTTTCATCGCAACTCCTGTTGGATTATCCCACATAGACACTAAAGTTGCTAGAGCATCAGTTAACTGATTTTCGTCTCTGGGGATGAAGTGAAAAGTGCAAGTCTCAAACTGGCTGCTCAACATTCTCAAGTGCTTCACGTAAGGCTACAGCCTTTCTTCTTTGACTGACCACTCCCTTCTGATCTAATGAATTACCAAGGAAGAATCTCTGAATCCTTCTACGGTCTTTGCCCCCAGAGCGAGTAATGCTTCCAATCCAAAGATGCAAGCTTCATATTCTGCTTCATTATTGGTAGCCTTATACCTCAGCTTCTTAGCCAATGGTAGCCTTTCACCATCCGGGGTCGTAAGAATAATTCCTGCTCCTGCCCCTTTACTGTTTACTGCCCCATCAAAGAATAGCTGCCACCCTTGCACTGCTATGGCCGTGACATCTTCATCCAGGAAATTATACTCAAACTAGTCTCCCTAAATAGGATGCTCGGCTAAGAATTCTGCTACAGCTCTTCCTTTAATGGTTTTCTTGGTTATGTATTCAATGTCGAACTCCTGCAACAGCAGTAACCATCTTCCCATCTTCCCTAGTAGAGAGGGTGCTTCTTGGAGATATCTAAGAGGATTATGTTTGGCTACTGCCTGTACGCTGAAGGAATGAAAGTAGTGTTGCAACTTCTTAGAAGCCCAGATAACTGCTAAACAAATCTTCTCCACCTCTACATATTTAGCTTCATACGGTAGGAACTTCTTGCTAAGATAGTAAACCGCAAACTCCACACCAAAATCGTCTTCTTGAGACATCATAGCACCTACTGAATTATCTTCCACTGCTAGGTACAGGATTAGTGGCTTGGCACGGCGTGGTGGTCTTAATACTGGAGGATTTAACAGATACTCCTTAATAGTGTTAAATGCCAGTTGACAGTCATCGTTCCATATCACCGGCTGATTCTTCCTAAGAAGCTTGAAAATAGGCTCACATACTGAAGTTAGCTTGGCAATAAACCGACTGATATACTGAAACTTTCTTAGGAAACTGCTGACGTCCTTCTCCTTTTGGGGCACCGGCATCTCTCTTATGGCTTTGACTTTATCGAAATCTACTTCAATTCCTCGCTAGCTTACCACATGGCCTAATAGCTTACCCGAGGTAACCCCAAAGATGCATTTCTTAGGATTGAGGCGCAGATTATACTTACTAACCTTTGAAAGAACTTTTCTAAAGCCTCAAAGTGACCCTCTCTAGTAGCCGACTTAATCATCATGTCGTCGACATATACTTCCACTTCTTTGTGAATTAGGTCATTGAGAACTTTGGTGGCCATCCTCTGATAAGTTGCTCCTGCATTTTTCAACCCAAAAGGCATAACCCGATAGACATATGTCCCCCACTCGGTGATGAAAGCTGTCTTGATCCGATCCACTATCTTGTTAAGGATTTGATTGTAACCTGCATATCCATCCACAAAGCTGTACATCATACAAGCAGCAGCACTATCCACTAGCACATCAATATGGGGTAGCGGGAAATCATCCTTAGGGCAAGCTTTGTTCAGGTCTCGATAGTCAACGCATACTCAAACCTTACCATCTTTCTTGGCTACAGGAACCACGTTAGCGAGCCAGGTCGGGTATTGGACCTCTATTAAGAATTTTGCCTCAATCTGCTTATGGATCTCCTCCTTTACTTTCTGCGCCCATTCTGGCCTAAGTCTCCGAAGCTTTTGCTTGACTGGTTTAAACTCTGGGTAAGTTGGGATAGCATGTTCGGCAATATCTCGATCTATTCTCGGCATATCCTCATAGGTCCAGCCAAAGACTTTTTCATATTTTTTTAATATTCTCTCAAATTTTATTCTCTCTTCAGGAGTTATGTTTGATGCTATCAAAATTTCCTTTGGATTTTCCAAAGTTTCGAGATTAAATGCGGTTGTACTAGTTGAATTAATATCAAAAATGAATGCATCTTGCTTATGATCATGCGAAATGAAATCATCAGAAACATCACACAAGTAAGCAAAGTTGTTCATCTCATTAACATAATCAGAAACATTAACATTGTTCTCAAAGAGTTCTGGTATAAAAACACAATCTAAATAACTATCATCTTCAGTCGACGCCGATGCTGCAGCCGACTGTGCTTTGGTTTCTTGACTTGGTGAAATCTTGAGGTCTTCAATCTTCAACTCTGGTTCTATCATCTTCTCCTTCCCTTTGAGTCTGGTGGCTAACAGCTTATCAGTTACAATCTCTTCGGGCTCATCCCTGTCCCAGACGCTGCATTGGGTCATAATCTCCTCGTCCTAAAAGTTCTCTACAGCTTTAACAACTCCAATCTCCCAATCAAAGACATCGTTGAAAATTTTAAAACCCAGAGTGATCTTCCCATCTATCCACTGCAGCTCTTCTTCTCCGATGTAAGCACAAACCAATGATGATGGCACGAAGCTCTCCGAAATATGGGGGATCTCCTCTGACACTTTCTTCTTACCATACTCTCCTTTGTAGCCCAACCCCTTTCGGTCTTTCTGACCATGTGTAGTGATAGCATCCTGCAGCCCTTGCGACTCTTTTCCCAAACCGGCCCCTGGGAGGAAGTGCATCTTCTTTAGCATGTTCACCACCTGAGGGCTACCTTCTAAGCTTTGCTCTTCTCTGATCATCGATACATGAAAGCCACTGAATGGCTGATTAGAGATCTCCAAGGCAGACACTTGGTTCTCTCTTGCTGCTTTAATGGTCACTACTTCTCCTTCATAGGGTATCTTAATTATCTGGTGTAAGGTGGATGGTACTCCCCCTAACCTGTGGAACCACGGTCTACCAAGTAGAGCTGAAAAGTTTGCTAGGATCGGCAAAACCACAAAATCCATTTCTGTCTCAATGGTCCCCGTCTTCACCAAAGCTTTGAAAATTCCCGATGCTTGCCTCCTAGAGTTGTCGTAGGCTGTGATGATCAGGTCAGACTTGCTTAACATACTCTCATCCATCCCAAAGGCCTAAAGTGCCACTAAAGGGCAAACATTTATTGATGACCCATCATCAACCATGATGCAAGCGGTGTGTTTGCCATTGATCTGTGCCTTGATGTACAAAGGTCGGTTGTGATTGCGACCCTTTGTTGGTAGGTCTGCATCAGAAAATACCAGCTTCTCCCCATATTCCCCTTTTACTAGGTCTAACAGCTCAGATGGAGAGATTGTAGTTGCTACGATGGATACACTCAATGCCTCAACTAACTTCTGTCTGTGAGAGGGGGACTGTCTCAAGAGGTCCCAAATAGATATTTAAGCCGTGGTCTTTTTCAGTTGCTTCACTATTGAATTTTCTTCTGGCTCCTTCTCTGCGATTGCTTGTGCTGGGTCCTGCTGCTTCTCAACTTCTGGGACCACCCTCCCACTTCTTGTTACTGCTTCTACTCTTTCTTCCTCTTCCAAATCCCACATATCCGTGAACTCTCCATGTTTCTCATCGTCTTCATCTTCTCCACTCTTACTAGTGGACCAACAGTCTATCGCTGCCACGGAAATCCCTTCCTCATTCACTGCAGGGCGAGTAATAGCGACATACTCATTTCCATATAAATCTTTCATCACGTACCATTTTGGTAGGCTCAATCCAATCATAAAGACTGGAGGTGGCACTGCATTATAGCTGGACTTCTTCTTGCCTTCTCTCTTCTCAGGATCGGTGATCTGCTTGTTGTCAATTAGATCTTGGACCCGATGTCTTAGCATTATACAATCACCTGTCAAATGTGTGGTATGTTGGTGAAATACACAATTTTCATTTTCCTTGTGCCCTGGCTGTCCCTTGGTCTTGGCTGGCCTAGGTGATAGGGGTCGCAGTTTTCCTTCTTTTACTAGCCTCTTCAGCACCCATGATAAAGGCCTACCCAAGTTGGAGAAATACCTCTGATTCACGCCTGTTGTAGACACCTCGGCTGTCTTCCCACCCCTATTACCACTGCTTGAACTTGCTGACTTGGCTGTCCCTTGATTGCTGTATCCCTTCCTGGCATAGGACTCACTGGTTGCCATCTTGGCTAAATATTCACCTTCTGCTTCTATGGAAATGTCCTTCAGGGATTCCCAGTCTTTCAGTCCCTTCATTTTTAGTCCATCTCTCAAGTGCGGGCTGGCATTTCGAATGAATAATCGGATCAGATCAGAAGTGTCCGGTTTGCGTTTCATCTCCATAACTCGGTTCCTCCATCGAGTAAGGTACTCGTGGAAGGACTCTCCAGTCTTCTATTGTAGCAACTCGAGATCTTTCAAAGTGACCTCCATCCGGGTACTGCAATCATACTGCTTAAGAAACTCTTCGGTCAGCAAGTCCCAATCCTCCTTGGACCTCCTGTCAAGCCCATGATACCAATCAATAGCAGCTCCTGTGAGACTCAAGCAAAAATACTCTATCTTCTGTTTTCTTGTTAAGGTCGTGCCCTTCATGACCAGCGAGTATTGCTTGATGTGTGCGGCAGGGTCAGAGGTGCCATCAAATTTTGGGATATCAGGCATCTTGAAATTCTGGGGAATCAGGTCATCCCCATCCAGCTCTCGGTCTTCTGGGTTCATTCCTTTCCCTACGTTCATCATTCTTACCATGGCCTCAAACCTCTCTTCCATTTTCCTCCACATTGCCTCCTCCACTTTCGGTGACTTTTCTTCAGTTACTGTATGCTCCTCTTGCTCATCCCCCCCAAACTCAGCTTCAGACTTGGGGCCCTCTCTGTGCTCAATAGGTGCAGGTACTCTTTGCTCAATAATAGGTGGATCGACCACTGGTTGGTTAACTGCAGTAGGGAGCTCTTCTCTAACAGCCTCTTGTTCAGCTCGCATCCGAATAGGGGTAGCAGCAGCTTGTTGGCTAGCTATGATGGTGGCAAGATTGCCCATCATTGTAATCATTCGGGCTTCAAACTCATCCATTCTCTTTCCTACCTCTTCAGCAATTATTGCCCGGGTTGCATCAGACTCATTTGATGGATTAGCCATGCTTACTTCTATTGATGATTCGGAAGAAAACCACACACTATCTTCTAAGATTGAATCTGAACTCATATCCAACACTAACTCTGTCAAACCCAAAAGCAAAATCCTTTTTAACCATCCGTCGGGACCTCTAGACCACCCAAGAGAATCTATGATGGCTGAAATGCGAAAATTATTAAGATGATGCATGATTAAAATGCAATGCATGATCGTGTTGATGCAACATAGACAAACACATGCAAGCAGATAGATCCTTCCAACCCTATATCTCCCACACATGTGGTAGTGCAGTCTCTTTCCTAGGTGGGCTTGATCCATGGGTTAACGGGGAACCCAATGGACACGTATGGTGCACGGTGGAAAATCGGCAGCATAACAGCTCTCATCTAATGTACATACGTATGGGTGTTTGGCCATTATGTATTTAAACAATTCAACTTAACTAAGATGGGCCCACCGGGGCATGAAAGCCTTTGATGAAGACCATTTAATTAATTTGACTTTGTCTAATATATGATGGCCCATATAGCAAGCATAGTATTACGGTACATTTCACCTAGTGGAAGTATCTATTGCCATTACATGAGCTTTAGTCAAAGGGTGATGATATTTTTGGGTTACCCAAGCATGATCAATGTCGACGGGTCTAGCTCATCACGAGCATAATGACCAATCGGGTCGCCATTTGATATACCTTGATGGTACGAGGCTTGGGCTGGTGATTATCCTTAACACTTCCCTAGATTGAGTGAAAATAGAGTCGTGCTTCAGGAACGCACCGGGGTTGAGAAGGGACCAAACTAACTTAATCTAAGGCTCTAATGATATAATATGCAATTTTGAGATAAAGCAAAATTCATAAACTAAAACTTAATTGTAAAGGATAATCAAGGTATTTTCAAGTTAAAGTCTCGAACCATTTGTCCCCAGCGGAGTCGCCACTATAACGCGCGCCGGACCCGAGGCCGCCCCTCTGACCGCCCGCCCGAGGGCGATCGGGCATTTGAGGTCCGTTGACAACTTGCAACGAATTACAAGTGCGTCTATTTTGGGCAACAAGGAGGTTTCATGGAGTCGCCACCCAATAAAATATTGGGAAAGTTTCTCTCGCCTCGAAGAGCCTAAGACAGCGCTTTTATCCATTTTGGGCAAGCCAAAGGGGTCTTGGAGGAAAAACCTCTCTCCCTTGGAGCCTAGGATTTGATGTCTAAATCTTGTGACATAAGAGGTGTCTTGGAGGGTAAACCTCTAGCCTCTTTGAGCCCAAAGACCAGAGATTGGTTCAGGACTTCTCATCTATTTCTACTTTGATTAATTTTACAATTTGGTTTTGAGTTTATTAGTTTGCTCTCTCTCCACACGATGCAATTTTAATTAAAAAGGCACAAATATTCACATTGAAAGCAGTAAAATATTAAAAGTAAATTACAATAATACTAGGAGCGGAATACAACTCCCATTTAAAAAAATACAAACATACATAAAACCAGGGAATTTATTAACTATGAGGACTTTGCTCCCCGAATGTGTATTTAAAGAAAACATTTTTGGATGTGGTGACTTATTTGGGATAAAAACTAGGACATTGGTCCCATTTATTATGAAAAATCCAAGTTTAATTTAGCATAAATATTTTTGTGATTTTTATTTGGGCGTGCATAAAAAAACCATTTTACTTAATGAATGTATACAAGGAAATTAAAATATAAACAAAATGAGAATTAAAATGTATAAAGAAGATACCGAACCCCACATCTCCTCCTTCACGTGCATGGATGCTCAAATAAGAATAAAATAACAATTTGCAACCAAAAATAAAAATAAAATTCATGTTAGAAATTAACCCAAAGAAATATAATATGACATAAAAGATAATATGTATAATGAAAATATAACATGCATAAGATACTATAACATGCATAAAATGATTATGATGCAATTTAACATGCATAAGAATAATAAAAAAAATATTAACCATGCTCAACATATCAAATAAATAATTATAATAACAACTATGAGTAAAAATTAAAATATTGATATGTGTAAAAAACAATTTGACACGAAAATATAATAGGATTTAAAAGAGTTTACTTGTTATATGAACAATTGAAGATAAAATAATAAGAAGAATATGGGGACTAAGAGAATTTACATGTTTAAAAGTTAATTGGAAACAAAAGAAATTAAAATGAGCAAGAGAATTAAGGAGTTAAGCCATAAATAATTACCCTCAAATTTAATCTTAAAGAATTGAAGGTAGAAGTGTTGAATTCCTTGTCTTTTCCTTGTGAAAAATGCTTGAAAAATAACTTGGAAACTTGAAAAATAACCCTTGGAAGCAAGTGTGTAAGATTGATTTTTTTTTCCACTCAAAAGCTCAAAAATTCAGTTTTTTCCTCTCTAAAAATCTTTCTTTCGTCCTTCCTTTGTTTCTCAATTTTTTCTCCCTTTTTTACACTCAAAAATCACCCAAAACCGTCCAAAAACCGTTAAAAATCGAGTAGGGGTCGAAAATGGGTGAAATGGGGCAAAAATCGCCAAAATCGGCGTCACTCCGCACGTTTCCACGCTGAGTGCCTACGTCGTGGGCTGAGCGAGCGACGCCCAGGGCGTCGCTCGCGCGGATCGCGCGCTCCGCAGCGTTCCGCGCACGTAAATTTGCAACGGCCCTGGCCGTCGCCTTTTCGTCGCTATCTTTTCCCACTTTTTTATTTTATTTTATTTTATCTCCTTTTTTTAAAAAATTTTTATATAAAATACCCTCAACCTAAAAGACACTTTTTCTTCTCCACAATAATTTTAAAAATATTTTTAAAATACACTTTTTACTCATAAAAAAGACAAGGAAAATCACTTCCGAGCTCCATCTTTTTGCCTATAAGCCGGCGTAGCTAAATTTCATAATCGGGTAATCCTGATCAAGGCTACTCGGGACCCGGTGTCTACAGTCATCCTTTACATCTGGTGCAGGCAGAGGTGCATCTGGTGCTAGAAGTGAAGCGCCTGAGTGCTCACACTGTGGTAAGCGACATAGAGAAGAATGTTGGAAAGTGACCTGTTTTAGATATGGGGTCACTGAGCATTACTTAGCCATTTGTCCAAAGTCTTATGAGATAGATGGGAATCAATAAGAGGCTAGTCGGGGTGGTTCCAATTTACCTCCAGTTAATAGAGGTAAAGGAAGAGGACGTGGCAGAGGTGGCCAGTCCAGAGGTGGAACTATGTCAGAATCAGTAGATAGACCTCCAACCGCACTAGCCCGAGCTTATGCTATGAAGGCTCGAGAGGAGCAGGATGCAGCTAAGGTCATTGCAGGTACATTTCTACTTTATGATACAAAAATGTTTTCATTGATTGACCTTGGGTTTATGCATTCTTATGTGTGCTCTAAGGGAATATGTGATAAGATGCTTGTTATTGATTTCTTGAATTATGACATGTGTGTGACTAGTCCTCTGGGAAGTAATGTGAATGTGAACAAATTGCATAGGGACTGCCCGTTAATAGGTCATGGTCGTGTATTTCATGTAGACCTGATTGAATTGCCTTTTGATGAGTTTGACTTAATTTTGGGTATGGACTGGTTGAGTAAGTATCAAGCTATAGTGGACTGTAGAAAGAAGACAGTTGTGCTCGGTTGTAATGAAGGGTATAAGGTAACTATGAGGGGTGTATGCTCTAATCATTTAGTTAATGTGTTTTTGGCAATACAAGCTTACCGATGTCTGAGGAAAGGGTGTGAGGCTTTTTTTGCCCTTGTATTGGATTCAAAACGAGAGCAAGTGAGAATTTAGGATATACCCATAGTGAGAAAATTTCTTAATGTGTTCCCAGAAGAGTTGTCTAGTGTACCACGAGTGAGAGAAGTGGAATTATTATTATTATCATCATTTTTGTTCATATATTGTTATTATTATTAGTATTATTTAACATGTTTTGTTTATTTTATTTCTTGTTATTCTTGCATGTTTATTTGATTTTTTATCTTGTTTATTGTTATTGTTATTTTTATTATTTTTATTATTATTATTATTATTATTATTATTAGCAACATTATTATTCTTTTATTATTATTATTATTATTATTATTATTATTATTATTATTATTATTATTATTATTATTATCATCATCATTAGTGTTATTATTATTCCCCTTGTTGTTACTCTTATTATTATTATTATTATTATTATTATTATTATTATTATTATTATTATTATTATTATTATTATTATTATTAATATTATTATTAGTCTTGGTTATTATTATAATTTGTTATTGTTATCATCATCATCATCATCATCATCATCATCATCATCATCATCATTATGATCATTATTATTATTATTATTATTATTATTATTATTATTATTATTATTTATGTTTTCATGCATGTTGAATTTTATTGTTATTATTTATGCTTTTTATGCATGTTGAATTTTTAATATGATAAGTTACAAATTTTTATTATGTCATTTAATTGATTTGTCATGCATGATGTATTTTACTTATTTTAATTCATTTTCATATGTTACATGTTTAATTTGTTGCATGATCCATTTTATTTATTTTAATTCATTTTCATATGTTACATGTTTAATTTGTTTTTTGTTACTAACATCACTTTCATTTATGTTTTTATTTGAATGCTTATGTTTCATGTGTGCGTTTTTTCCAATGGCAAATGGGAGCCCGTGTAGATTTGAAGACACCATTTTGGTGGGATTTGTCATGCTTTAGTTTGTTTTAGCATTTTTCATTATTTTGCTTTTATTTGTTTTTATTATGTAATTTGTAATAAATTTATTTATTCATGTACATTAATTAAACAAGTCACCAAAAGTATTTTATTAATAAATTGGAATTTTCCTAATAAAATGGGACCAATGTCCTAATTTCAAACAAAAAATTCACTTTTGAAAAAGAAGAGTTAATTTCCTCAAAATGGAATCACTCATCCCGATTTTCCAAAGTATGCCAAAAATAACTCTTCGATTTTCTAAAGTAAGCATGAAGGAACAAATGTTCCTAACTTAAATAATATCCCGATTTATAAATGTTCATTTATTTATTTGAGTTTATTATTTATTTTTATTTTTCTTGATTTTATTTGGGGGTTCGTATTTTTTGTCCCAAATCTTAAGTACCATTTTTTATTTTGGGGGATTGTATTTTGTCCCACTTCTTTAGTTTGCTTTATTATTTTACCGTTTTCTATACTGTTTTATTTCGTGCCTGATTTGCGCTTTATTTTTTTCTAATGCATGCCCGTGTGAGAAAAGAGCTAGAGTTTTAAAATTAAAAACCCATTTATAATTAACTTAAGGCATTAATAAGAGTAAAGTTCCAAACACCTTCTCTGGTTTAAAACCTCCGAGGTTAGATGAAATTTTCCAATTTCTTATAAATTGGGTGGCGGTCCAAAATACCTCAAAGGTGTCTAAAGGCTTCATGGGATTAGATGATCTTTCCAGTGTTCTATTGGAAAGTGGCGTCCAAAATATCTTATGATTGCCCAAGATTAAAAGACGTAAACCCCTCTCGAACCCTAAAAGCGGGCCCTCGGAAAGCGGTCGGGTCTGGCTCGCATTACAATGGCGACTCAACTGGAGACTTTGAAACTTTGCTCTGAAATTGTCTTGGTTAATAATATAATTGGGTTTTTAAAGTTCAAATTCTATCTCTTTTTAAAAAAAAATTGCATTGCATCCATGCTAGAGCCTTAGAATTATGCTAGTTTGATCCCTTTCTTAACCTCGGTGCATTCCCGAAGCATAACCCTATGTTCACTCAATCTGGAAAAGTGTTAAGGATAATCACCAGTCCAAGCCTCGTACCTTATGATATATCAAATGGAGACCCAATCGGTGCTCATAATGAGCTAGACCCCTTGGCAGGGACCATGCTTGGGTAGCCCTAAAGTAGAACCACCCTTGACCAAAGCTCATATAATAGCAATAGAAACCTCCATTAGGTGATATGCACCCTAACAATGTGCTTGCTATGTGGGCCTTTATATATTGAACAAATTCAAACTTATTAACTATACACTCATCAAAGGCTTTCATGCCCCGGTGGGCCCATTTTTAGTTTGTGTTAAAAGTTTAAATATATAATGGCCAAGACTCATACGCATGTTCTTTAAATTAAGAGTGTTATGCTGCTAGTTTCCCACCACGCACCATACGCACCCATTGGGTTCCTCGCTGACCCATGGGTCAAGCCCACCTAGGAAAGAGACTGCACTACCTCGTGTGTGGGAGCAACAAGGTTGGAAGGATCTACCTACTTGTATGTGATTGTTTATGCTGCATTAACACAATCATGCATTGTATATATCATTCATTCATCATCCTAATAGTTCAAATCTTTTAGCCATCATAGATTCACCTAAGTGGACTAGAGGTTATGACGGTCGGCTAGTGAGGATAGATCTGCCCCTTGGGTTGAGAGAATTAGTGTCTGATTGGAATTTTGAGCCACTCTCAATGGCTAAGGAATCATCTATAGAATCATCAATGGCAGAGGAGACCGGAGCTTTAACTACACAAGACCTCTAGGAGACTAGAGGATTTTGAGCGGAGAATATTAAATATGGCCGATAGGGTTGCTCATCCACCTGCTGCTCATCCTTCTGCAGCTCCACAACAACCTGTCGCTCCACAACCACCGATAGTCCATGCTAAGGGGCAAGGTGAACCGCCTGCTCGCGAGGAGGCTCCTCTTGTTAATAATGCTATCCACCAACCCATCAATGAGCATGGAGCTGTAGTGCCAATTGATCCAAGGCAAAGGATCCCCAATCCTGAGGAGGACTTTGTAATGGAGGATAGAGATCAGGAGCCAATAGAACCTCAAGTTGTAAGGGGTAGAGCACCCAGGGTAGAAGATGAGGCAATGAGAGGGATGAGGCAACAGATTGAGGCAATCACCCGTATACTATTAGCCGAAAAGGGGATCAACCCCGAAGATAGAGATTTGGGGGATGCTGAGTTGTTGCCCCAAAGGTTCAAAATGCCTGAGCTGCTGAAGTTTGATGGTACTTCGGATCCATCTGCACATATTAAGCAGTATACCTTAGCGATGAAAGGCACAAGGTTGACCAAGAAACAGAAGGTGGAATATTTCTACCTTAGTCTGGTGGGTCCGGCTATGGACTGATACCATGGGTTAGACAGGAGGTCCAAGGAAGATTGGGACCTTTTGACTGAAGAGTTTATGAAGTAGTATAACTGCAGGACCAGAATGGAAATCACCTTAAAGGACCTTGAGCTTTTATAGCAAAAGAATGACAAGTCATTCCATGAATACCTTACAAGATGGAGAAATAGGGTCATGGAGATGAAAAGAAAGCCTGACATTGCTGACCAAATTAGGCTATTTATCAGGAACTCTTACCCTTACTTGAGGGACTTGCTTAGATGTAAGGGGCTCAGAGACTGGGAGCCGCTTAAGGACATTGCTGTAGAAGCTGAGGGGGCTTACCTAGCAAAGAAAGCAAGCCAAAATAACTTTGCTGGGAAAGGCTATGGCAACCAATCAGGGTACAAACCAGGCGATGCAGGAAGCAGTAATAATAGAAGTGGTAAGACGGCCGAGGTTTGGCCACTGAGGTTGGACAAGGTCAAAGGTATTACTCTAATTTGGGCCGATCTCTAGCTTGGGTATTGGAGAAATTGACAAAGGAAGGCAAGCTGAGACCATTGTCACCCAGTTCAGCCATGAACCAAAGCAAGCCGGGGTATAACGATGATCAATACTGCGCTTACCATCAGCACACTGGGCATTTAAAAGATTAATACCGAACCTTGAGGAATAAAATTCAAGATCTTATTGATTTCAAGGAGATCACTGACCTTGAGAAGAGAGATAAGAAGACGAGGGCAGGCTATAATGCAGTCCCCCTACCATGAATGTGATCGGAGGAGAAGAATATGCTTTTGGTTGCTTTTTATTCTAAGAACACTTTTATGACAATATTTGCAATGTTGGTAATTTCAATAAAATGAAAAATCTTGCGTGTTTGTATAGTGTCTCTGATGATTTCATTTCTCATGATCACGATGCATTCATTTTTTGATATTAATTCAATTAATATAATTACATTTAATCTCAGAACTTTGGAAAACCCAAAGAAAATCTTGATAGCATCTGATATAACTCCTGAAGAGAGGAAAAATTCTGAGAGCTAAAAGTAAAAATAGGAAAAAGTGATAAAAAAAACTAGTTGCAATTAGGGGATTGGATGAAAACTCACTAAGAGCACTAGAACCTTTCCGATTACCCATCAAAGCGATCCCTGGATAAGACGGAACCTAGAAAATGCTTTAGGCAACCTTTCTATGTATAGCTCTCTAAATGACTGTTTTCTACCTTTATTTCGCTATCGCTTGCTAGACCGTTGAGCCTTTATAGAGGTATACTAAATGCGTGCCAGTTTTGTTGTTATACATGTTAAAACTATCCCCTTACCTAAAATGATTTTTGCCTCCCCTTAGAAGAATGATCGCTCTATAAGGGATGGATGTACGTTTTAACAATTCTTTGGGTTATCAAAAATTGCTCTGGTAAGGATGAGTTTACACTTTGGGAAGAGGGTTTAGTCATGCACGAAAGACATGAGCTCGTGAGAAAAGAGAAAAAAAAAAGAAAAAGATAGGAGAAAAGTGAAAAAAAAAGAAAGATGAAACAGAAAGATGAAAGAAAAGAGAAAAAAAAAGAAAGAAAATAGTAGAGCTTAAGATAGTAATCTCTTGATGAGTTTTTGTGGCAATCACTTTAACTTAATTGTTATTCTAAGCTTGATGAGCTAAAAGTATTATCAAATCAAAATTCAAGAACACCTTTATAGTATGCAATTGAGCTGAGGATGGTCCTCCCATCAGTCGGGTAAATGTTACGGCCATTTTTCTCTAGCAACCTGATCCTCCTTTGATAGCCATCTACCTAAGCCTAACCTTACAATCAAAGTAAGACCTTTTAATTCTTGGTTTAGTCTTATCCAATCAACGGAGATGACCTTCTAATAAGGTTCGATACGTAGGAAGA
Source organism: Excoecaria cochinchinensis (assembly GCA_947683425.1). Taxonomy (NCBI): domain Eukaryota; kingdom Viridiplantae; phylum Streptophyta; class Magnoliopsida; order Malpighiales; family Euphorbiaceae; genus Excoecaria; species Excoecaria cochinchinensis. The sequence continues at coordinate 19,802,059 of CANTUQ010000119.1, forward strand.
GGCATATAGTGTTTCTTGAGCTTCAAGCGGGGAGCTACGAGTGCATTTATACATTTGAGTTGAGTCTTGTCCCCAATGTTGCATCTAGAATTTGCTTTAGAAAAGAAAAAGAGCATCCTGGCAAAAATTAATGGCAAAAAGAAAATTTTCAATCGTGAAAAATCGAGAGGGCAGATTGATAATAAGGGTTTGATGATTTCAAGATTTATCCCCAGATTAGATGAAGTCTTGTATTTTTTGAGATTAATGCCAAATAATGACCATGTTTAATGAAATCAAATTGAAACATATGCATTTATGCAATGATATATTGATGTTATCATAGCAGTTCACTTTGTGTGATCAAGGTCATCTACTATCTACCCTTCGCTACTCTTACCACTGAAGCGTTTCAGCTAACTCATCCTGCTATCATCTGTGAAATCAATTCTACAGCGCCTTCATGATAAGAATCATGCTCATATAACCATGATCAAAGACATAAGTACATACTGATCATGCCTGAAAGATTTTTTGTAACAGCTCCAACCTCTCTACAAAAAAAAAAATCGCTAGATTGGGTTGGGTCCATTCCAAGCAAAAATAAGACACAAGGTTATGGGAAAATTCGCAAAGGATGCATTTTTCGCTAAAAAAAGCTAGTGTGAAAATCTACAAGGGACGCACTGCTTTCAAAAAATGACTACAGGTATCAGATGAGAACCTTGCAATCCCAAAGGCATAAAATTCAAAACCAGCTTCAAAAGGCATCGTTCAATCGCAAATTGCAGCCAACCCAGCTATCACCTCTAAGTCCATATAGATGAATTCTTATCCTGCATTCTGGCATGACTCATGCATTTCATGTGAATGCTCACTATTTTTCCTACATATTTGGTTTTTCAATTTTGCAGTAAGAGAGATTCTATGCGGACACCGGCAAAAGGCGAGTAACGACATCAGTCAGAACATCATCAAACAATCAACCAAAGACCTTTTAGGGGGCAACCAACCAAAATGACATCAGTCAAAACATCAATCCAATTGTCAGTTCAAGCATCAATCCAAGAATCAACCAAAGACCTCTCAGGGGGCAACCAACCAAAATGACATCAATCCAGACATCAGCTCAAGCATCAATCCAAGCATCAACGAAAGACTTCTTAGGGAACAATCAACCAAAGCTCTCACGGATAGCATCACTTCACATCTCAGAAGGGTTAGCACGATGGCGGCACTGCCACTCCTCAGAGGGTTAGCACAACCATGGCACTACTACTTCAAATCTAAGAAGGGTTAGCACGATGGCGGCACTCCCACTTCACGGAGGGTTTGCACGATCACGGCACAACCACTTCAGAAGGGTTAGCACGATGGCAGCACTACCACTCAACGAAGGTTTAGCACGATCACGGCACTACCACTTCAAATCAAAGAAGGGTTAGCACGATGGCGGCACTACCATTCTACAGAACCTTAGCACGATCACGGTACTACCACTTCAGAAGGGTTAGCACGATGCCGGCACTACAACTCCACGGAGGTTAGCACGACCACAGCACTACTAGTTCAAATCTCATAAGGGTTAGCATGATGGCCGCACTACAACTCCACGAAGGGTTAGCACGATCACGGCACTACCGCTTCAGAAGGGTTAGCACGATGGCGGCACTACCACTCCACGGACGGTTAGCATGACCACGACACTGCTACTTCAAATCTCAGAAGGGTTAGCACGATGGCGGCACTACCACTCCACGGAGGGTTAGCATGATCACGACACTACCACTGCAGAAGGGTTAGCACGATGGCGGCACTACCACTCCATGGAGGGTTAGCACGACCACGGCACTGCTACTTCAAATCTCAGAAGGGTTAGCATGATGGCCGCACTACCACTCCACAGAGGGTTAGCACGATCACGACACTACCACTTCAGAAGGGTTAGCATGATGGCGGCACTACCACTCCACTGAGGGTTAGCATGACCACGACATTGCTACTTCAAATCTCAGAAGGGTTAGCACGATGGCGGCACTACCACTCCATGGAGGGTTAGCACAATCACGACACTACCACTTCAGAAGGGTTAGCACGATAGCGGCACTACCACTCCATGGAGGGTTAGCACGACCACGGCACTGCTACTTCAAATCTCGGAAGGGTTATCATGATGGCAGCACTACCACTCCATGGAGGGTTAGAATGATCACTGCACTACCACTTCAGAAGGGTTAGCACGATGGCGGCACTACCACTCCACGGGGGTTAGCACGACCACGATACTACCGCTTCAAATCTCAAAAGGGTTAGCACGATGGCGGCACTACCACTCCACGAAGGGTTAGCACGACGACGATACTACCACTTTAGAAGGGTTAGCACGATGACGGCACTACCACTCTATGGAGGGTTTGCACGATCACAGCATTACTGGTTCAACAAAGAATAACATGCCGACAACATGGCGATAACCATCCCAACCGCATCGCCCAGTTAGGAAAGCCGACTACCTCAAGTACGTGTCTCTTTCCTTTTTTCTGAGTTTAGGCTCATATTGACATTAGTGCACTAGTTTTCCCAAAACTAGGGGCATCTGTAGACACCGGGTCCCTAGGCAGCCTAGATCAGGATTACCCAATGATGAAATTAAGTGTGTATTTTTATAGGCAAAAATGAAAGTTTGAAGTGACAATTTCCTTATCGGTTTGATTTACTAGAAATAAATAAAAATATATTTTAAAAATATATTTTAAAAATATTTTAAAAAATTATTTTTGGACAAAAAGGGTATGTTTTGAAATTATAGTATTTTAGCAAAAAATTTTTAAAAAAAAAATTTTTGCGAGTGTCGGACCTGTGGCAGTGCAATGGGCGCGCGTGGCAGCGCCCAGCGTGCAGGCGGGGTGCGGTGGCACCATGCGCGAGCGACGCGATGGGTACCGCGTGCGTAGCTGTGTGTGGTGAAGCCCGTCGGGCACGTCGACAGGCATCGCTTGCCCCTGCGCGCACCCACGCATGCCCGACTGCCCCCCAGTCCGATTTTTTGACCCAAAATGTGTTTTTTCTTCTTTTGTTTTTATAGAATTTAATTTTAAAACCTTTTGGGTTCTAAACCCTTCAAATTCTTCATTTTTTTGTGGTTATGGAAATTAAATTAATTTAATTTCTTCATTAAAAATCTGAATTTTTTGGGGGTATAAATTATTTTTTAGAGAGAATTTTGAGGGGGGGGGGGGGGGGGGGGGAATTTTCTTAAGGAAAATATATTTTCTTTCCTCTTCTTCTTGTTCTTCTTCTTGTTCTTCTTCTTTAAGAACAAATTTACCAAATATTTTGAATTTTTTTAAGTCAATTCTTGAGACAAATAAATTAATTATTGGTTCTTGTGAATTTTCTTACTTCTTTTTTACAAATTTTTTTAAGACAAATAAATTAATTATTTATTCTTGGGATAAAATTTTGTTATATATTTTATTTTTATAAATCAAGACAAAAAAATTGATCATCTACCTTTATTCATCACATCAAATTTTGAGGGTAAATATTCTAGGCTCAATTTTGTAATTTAATTTTTTTGTAATTAATTAGTCATCATGTAAATCATGTAAATTTTTTTGTTGTTTTTGTTGTTTATGCGATTTAGTTATGTTATTTAATTTTTTAGAATATTTTGTTTTATTCTTGTATGATTATTTGGTTGCTCATCTTTTGTTGCTATTGTTTTTATTATTATTATTATTATCATCATTTTTGTTCCTATATTGTTATTATTAGTAGTATTATTTAACATGTTTTGTTTATTCTATTTCTTGTTATTTTTGCATGTTTATTTGATTGTTCATCTTCTTTGTTGTTATTTTTATTTTTATTATTATTATTATTATTATTATTGTTGTTGTTGTTGTTGTTGTTGTTGTTGTTGTTGTTAATAGCATCATTATTTTTATTTTATTATTATTATTATTATTATTATTATTATTATTATTATTATTATCATCGTTAGTGTTATTATTATTACGCTTGTCGTTACTCTTATTATTATTATTATTATTATTATTATTATTATTATTATTATTATTATTATTATTAGTCTTGGTTAATATTATAATTTGTTATTTTTATCATTATCATTATAATTATTATTTATGTTTTCATGCATGTTAAATTTTATTGTTATTATTTATGCTTTTTATGCATGTTGAATTGTTAATATGATAAGTTACATATTTTTATTATATCATTTAATTGATTTGTCATGCATGATGTATTTTACTTATTTTAATTAATTTTCATATGTTACATGTTTAATTTGTTGCATGATGCATTTTATTTATTTTAATTCATTTTCATATGTTACATGTTTAATTTATTTTTTGTTACTAACATCACTTTCATTTGTGTTTTTATTTCAATACTTATTTTTTATGTGTGAGTTTTTTTCAATGGCAAGTGGGAGCCCATGGAGATTTGAAGACACCATTTTGGTGGGATTTGTCATGCTTTAGTTTGTTTTAGCATTTTTCATTATTTTGCTTTTATTTGTTTTTATTGTTTAATTTGTAATAAATTTATTTATTCATCTACATTAATTAAACAAGTGACCAAAAGTATTTTATTAATAAATTGGAATTTTCCTAATAAAATGGGACCAATGTCCTAATTTCAATCCAAAAATTCACTTTTGAAAAAGAATAGTTAATTTTCTCAAAATGGGATCACTCATCCCGATTTTCCAAAGTGTGCCAAAAATAATTCTTCGATTTTTTAAAGTAAGCATGAAGGAACCAATTTTCCTACCTTAAATAATATCCCGATTTATGAATGTTCATTTATTTATTTGAGTTTATATTTATTTATATTTTGCTTGATTTTATTTGGGTGATTGTATTTTTTGTCCCAAATCTTAAGTACCCTTTTTTAATTTTGGGGGATTGTATTTTGTCCCACTTCTTTAGTTTGCTTTATTATTTTACCGTTTTCTTTACTGTTTTATTTCGTGCTTGATTTGTGCTTTATTTTTTCTAATACATGCCCATGTGAGAAAAGAGCTAGAGTTTTAAAATTAAAAACCCATTTATAATTAACTTAAGGCATTAATAAGAATGAAGTTTCAAACACCTTCTCTGGTTTAAGACCTCTGAGATTAGATGAACTTTCCCAATTTCTTGTAAATTGGGTGGCAACTCCAAAATACCTCAAAGGTGCATAAGGGCTTCATGGGATTAGATGATCTTTCCAGTGTTCTATTGGAAAGAGGTGTCCAAAATATCTCCTGATTGCCCAAGATCAAAAGACGCAAACCCCTCTCGGGCCATAAAAGCGAGCACCCAGAAAGCGACCGGGTTCGGCGCGCGTTACAACGTTCCATCCAAAACAGAAAACTCGGACTGCTTACCCGATCAGACCTCTTGCAAAATCCGCTGCAATCTCAATTCATCCTTCTGAGCGCCCACAATCAACTGTGTCAAGGTCAGTTTCACTCTCAATTGGGCAACCAAAGCCCCATCCGAATCAAATCTCCATCTGAACTGCCTCAAGAACAAAGCCGAAACCGTATTCCTACTCAAAGCATTCGCAACCACATTGGCTTTGCCCGGATGATAGTCCACAATGCAGTCATAGTCCTTAAACAACTCCAACCATCGGCGCTGTCTCATATTCAACTCCTTCTATGTGAGGAGGTACTTTAAACTCTTATGATTCGTGAAAAACCTACACTTCTCCCCATACAGATAATACCGCCAAATCTTCAAAGCAAAGATCACAGCTGCCAATTCCAAATCATGCATCGGATAGTTCTTCTCATGAGGCTTCAACTGACGAGATGCATAAGCCACAACTTTACCCTCTTGCATTAACACACATCCGAGCCCAACACCTGAAGCGTCGCTGTACATTACAAACTCCTTACCCAATCGGGGATGAGTCAGTACAGTTGCTTCAACCAACAACCCCTTCAGCTGCTCAAAGCACGCCTAACACTTATCCGACCACTCAAATCTGACTCCTTTCCTCAACAGTCTTATCATAGGAGCAGCAATGACTGAAAAATCCTACATAAACTGACGATAGTACCCTGCCAATCTGAGGAAACTTCTCACTTCCAGAACATTCCTAAGCGCTTTCCAATTGACAATCGCCTTAATCTTAGCTGGATCCACTTAAATACCCTTAGCTGACACAATGTGACCAAAGAAAGACCCCTCTCGAAGCAAAAAAATTACACTTATTGAGCTTCGCAAATAAACGGTGCTCCCTCAAAACTTGTAGCACTAACCGAAGATGCTCTTCATACTCACTCTCGTCCTTCGAGTAAACCAAAATATCATCAATAAACACTACTACAAATCGGTCGAGATATGGCCTAAACACTCGGTTCATCAAATCCATAAAAGCCGCAGGTGCATTGGTCAACCCGAACGGCATCACAAGGAACTCATAGTGGCCATATCGCGTCTGAAATGCAGTCTTAACCACATTCGTGTCCTTAACTCAAAGCATATAGTAACCCGACTGAAGATCAATCTTAGAGAAAACACCTGCACCTCTAAGATAATCAAACAAATCCTCGACTCTAGGAAAAGGATACTTGTTCTTCACTGTGACCTTATTAATCTACCTATAGTCGATGCACATCCTCAAGGAACCATCCTTCTTCTTGACAAACAACACTGGAGCTCCCCATGGATATATGCTCGGTCTAATAAACCCTTTATCTAATAACTCTTGTAGCTGAGTCTTAAGTTCCCTCAACTCTCTAGGAGCCATCCGATAAGGCGCTTTTGAAATGCGCGAAGTACCCGGCACTATCTCTATGGACAACTCCACCTCTCTCTCCGGAGGCAACCCAAGCAACTCACTTGGAAACATATCTCCAAACTCCCTAACAACTGGTATATCCTCAATCTTAACCTGATCACGCTTAAAATCCAACACCACTGCTAGAAATGCTTCACAACCTTTCCTCATGAACCTCTTAGCTTGTATGGAAAAAATCACATTACTCAGGGAACTCGAACCCAAACCTTTAACTACAATAGAAGACTGATCTCTATCTCGCAACACAACCACTTTCTTATGACAATCAACCATAGCCCGATGCTTACTCAACCAATCCATACCCAATATCATATCAAACTCTCGAAATGACAATTCAATCAAATTCGCAGAAAACTCAACACCTTGAACGAAAAGAGGATAATTCCTATACACTCTACTCATATTGACACTATGCCATAAGGGACTTGTCACACAAACCTCGTAATCCAACTTTGCTAGCCTCATGTTGATCACAAGAAGCCTCAACCAACTTAGGATAGCTAGCCAAATAATGATCAGTGCTCCCACATCGGAAACAACCACCCGTGAGCCACCTACACTCACCCCAGTGGCGCCTGCTGCAGTGAGAACACTCGGGCAATACCTTAGTCCTATTACTCGAACCACCTCTACCAGAACTCAAACTCATAGCAGAACCCTACCTCCTGCCCCTCGAAGCTGAACCTGAAGAAGACTCATCCTACGGGTTCCTATACTTCTTACCCGAAGATGATGATGATGATCCTCCATGAGGGGCATTCCTCCTTTGAGCTCTCTCCCTCAAAACTGAATCTGATCTCTCAGCCCGCACTACTGCCTGAACAATCTGATAATACCCAATACCCGGAGTACTCATCAATGAAATAAGCATAGCCCTCAATGACTCATTCAAACTAGAAACTCTAGAGCATACTTTGCAAGACGGTTGAACTCTTTCTCAAACTCAGAAACTGACATGGCTCTATGTTTCAAACTAAGGAACTATGCCCACTTCGCATCCTTGTAAGCCTGAGTCACATACTTACTAGTAAACTCCCTCTCAAAGAACTCCCAAGTAACCGGGTCTGGAAACTGGGGATGCCTACGGACCAACTTCCACAAATCGTAGGCGGATCCCTGCAACAAAGCCACAACACATTCTACCTGCCTATCAGGAGGGCACCGAATCTCATCAAGAACATGCTCTATCTTCTCAATCCATTTCTCAGCATACTCAGATTCATCTAGACTAATCCCAAAAAAATCCTCTACACCAGCTTTCCTCATACTCTCAATAGGGGCTATTGGAGCTGTCACTATCTCTAAGACTCGAGCTATGTCCTGAGAAATCTTTAATATGGCCTCAAAGGGAATGGTTGTGGCCTCAGGCTGAACCCTAGGTGTTTGAGCTGAAACAGACACTGAAGGATCTACTGCTTGAGGATTCACACTCTCAGCGGACCCCTTAAGCGACCCACGCACCGAATCAGAATCCATCTAAAACAAACACAAAAACAACCGCATCATCTAACACAGTCCTAGACATATATCTATGCACAATAAAACCCAGAAAATGCCTAAACCTAGGCTCTGATACCAAAAACTAAAACACCCCGTACCCATACGTAGGAGAACCCATCCGCAATGGAATGAGAATCCGTATGAGCAAGGGTGTCACCAAGCAAAACAATACAATAACATTCATCCACATAATATAAACATACATATATACAGCGGAATTTAAAACTTTAAAACCAAACTAATCATTCATCCATATATGCAATAATAATATTCTTTACAAAACTGTTCTGATATTACCAAAATAATTACATCTTTCAAAATTACAAGGCGGAAGCTGAACAAAATACTAAATACATTGAGAGTTCACTATTACAAAAGAATCATATAACAAAAACTAAGTCCTAACATCAATTCCCTTTGTGTTGGCTTGACTTGTGATGACTCTCCCAAAAGTTAACCACCATCCGCACCTACACGGATAAAACACCCGTGCTAAGCGATAACGCTTAGTGCGGAAAACAAACAACAATAATATGGACAGCCATTAACAATGGTCGTCGAGGCAAAACGCATACATAATAGCACAAGCTGATAATCATATAAGATATGATCATAATTGAATCACATATAAAAATTTGAAAGTTCATGCTCACATTCGTATACATATAAATTCACATACTTATAAATCACAGCCGATCGGATTTCTCATTCTCATAAGCGTAACACAAACAAACAATACACCTGCTGACTTACAATATTGGATAACGAGTGAACACATGGCGGTACCTTATGGGTACGAATAGAACAAAATTCATGGCGGTACCTTACGGGTACAAATCAAAAAGCAATATCACATTTTCTCATTCAAAAACATTTTACAGATGGGATCTTAAACAAGATCCAAACACATTGAGGTTCTCGAGGAACCAAACGGGGGACTTGATCAGGGTCCAAACGGAATAGAGGGCTGCAGCTACTGAACTCTATTAGGCATATCTAACTATCCACTAGAATTATTCTTGTAGGTCATGCATAACACAATTCATGTTCCAAAGCGTAACATATAATTTATCATGAAGAAATCATAATATTGCACACATATAAGCATATTTATTCCCATACAGTAGTGGAAACTGAAGCAGAAAAGATATGAAATACATTTTTGTAAAACAGGACAAAATTGAAAAAATAGGGCAGGCAGAGGCTCACTGTTGCGATCGCGACAGTGGCCAGAAGGCCAATCGCAAAGAAAGAGCGAAGGACACGAGTCATGCAGGACAACACGACTCGTGTCAATGCCTTACGTGGAGAAAAGGCCGATCACGAATGGAAGATGCAAGGACACGAGTCGTGCAGGATTGACACGACTCATGTCGATGCTCTTCTAGGCCAAAAGGCCGATCTGGAAGGGAAAACAAAGGAGGCACGAGTCGTGCCGTTCGGCTTGACTTATGCTGATGCTGTATAGCTGGTCATGAGTCATGCTTGCATGCATGACTCGTGACTTGGCTTCATAGCCCGCATGAATCGTGCTATCCTTTTCTCCCGATCGGGGAACTTCCCATCTTCCAATCGGCAGCCGAGCGTCAATGCACCCATGGCACTTCCGATCAAAAATTGGTAGTTCGGTCGGACACTGGATCCACGGATATCTGTCTCTCGATAGAGAGTCGCATTCCAATCTGCAGAACTCTTTTAGTTCCAAACTTGCCCAAAACTTTGAAAATCCAACTAAATACCACCTTACCTCAGATCGGGCATTTCCCAACACAACCAACAGCACAAACACAACTTTTACACAACCAATACAATCAATTCATGAATTAACCAAAAATCAGAATTTCGACAGTAGCAAACCTAGAAAATCACAGTGAAATCAATCCAACTCAAATCTGCTCTCATAATTCAATAATTATGCACCATAACTTAAATCAAACCAGAACTCATAACATTTAAACTAACATGCATCTTTTAATCAACAGATTTCCAAAAATCATTCAACCACAATGAAAACACAAGAAAATGCATCAAGAACAGATAATTCCTAAGCCTGTAAATCTTATGCTCCTAGATGCAAGCTCCACTCCCACTGGCCTTCTCTTTCCCCATGAGATCATGAGTAGGCACTTCTAAACTGAAAACCCATGAAATCACACAAACACACAAAAATCCTAAGTTAAAATACGTTCTAACAGACCAAGAGAAGGAGAGGAAGAAGAAGAGAAAACCCAACCAAAACTTACCAATAAAGGTTAAGAGATTATCAAATTCCACAAAAAACCACTTGGATCCAAGCTAGGGCACACTAGAAAAGAGAAGAGGAAGAGGAGATAAAGAGAGGAGGAAAAATGGCAAGGGCAGCAAAATGGCTGTTCTCTTTTCTCTCCTTCACTTTATTCACACTTCCCAAAACCATAGCCACATGTCACCCTAAGATTTGTGGAACTTGACCACTCACACCCAACTAACATGCATGACACCACACACAAAACTGACCCCACTAATGAACACACTATTAACATACATGCACCCACACTCTTATAAAGCCCACAAAACATACATATTACCCATGAATACCCTTAACACATGCCAACACACCCACACATGCACACATACACATGGCTCAAACTACTAGGGGGAAAACGGGGTGTGACACGATAGAAGCTATCATCCTATTCTGTCACAAGCGCGACACTTTTGAGCCTTTTGAATACTTCTTTTTATGTTCTAATTGGACTCATTAGTGAATGTATGTGTTAAGCAAACATGTGTATGTGAATAAATATTATATCATACATGTGAATATCTCCATGTACATTGGTATATGAATGAATTGAGATGTAAGATTTTGTATTACTATTGTATGTGTAATACATATCAAGGAATAAATTGGACTAATGATTTAGCTTGCGGGTCAAGTAATGGATAGATAGGCATGCCTATTGGGTCTAAGTGCTACAGCCAAATGCGTCAAGTTCCTATGGAATCATCAATGCGATTTGAAATCCTTATTGGATTTTCTAATGTGATTAAGTTGATTATTCGGTACCTATGGGTGCTAATGCAAATGTGAGGTATCTACGGATACTAATGTGATCACCGTACCTTAGGGTACTAATGTGATACCCGTTATCCGCATCTTTGAGTTGCATGCAAGGCTAAAACAATTGTGTTAAATAATTGAATAAAGTGGAACTTATGTTGCATAATCAAGAATATGAATATGATATGTATGTGGGAATAGATGATAGTGTATTCATAATGTGAATCCTTATATTGCTTTGTACAATATAAATATACGTATGAAGTGATTATGAGATATTGATATATGCATGATGTAACACCCTTATATCCTACACGTATACTGCCGACTTAGCGATACTCTGCGATTATCATAATCGGTTAACTGTCATTCACTTACGAAATTATGGGTCAATTTCATTTTTTTCCTACACTCATATTTATTAACACTAAATTCACTTAACACTTTATTCACTTATTCACTTTATATACCCTTTAACATTTACATTTACATTTACTTAGTTACCGATGACCTATAACTGTCTTATTTATTATTCATTTGGTATAAATTTCGGCAGTATAACGGCTTGTAAATTGCACTACCCAAACTTGCAAATTGAAATCTCCATAGCCCCGGCAAGGGTACAACAACAATATCATACTATATCCATACATTTTCCCTCCACCATTCATCACACAGTGACAAAATAATCCACACAGATAAAATAACACATAACATGATTACTTGCCCAAAATCAAATACTAGATAAGTATATACATGCCACAATTTATCCATTATACATACAAATTAAAATCCACTTCTGCTCCTTTAGCTTGCTCCACCAAAATACCGAGGTATGTTGCTCCAGTCCTATGGGGTACCTACACGCAGTCAAAAACAACTACGTGCTGAGCATTAGAATGCCCAGTGGTGGTTACCAATCTAAAAAATTCCTAACTAATCTTGTTTAATTAACACATTATAAATACATATACTTATTATTTTCACTTATTATTATTTCTTCCTATTTCACTTAATTAATCACATTATTATTTATTTAATCAGTTAATTATTCTCATAACTATAGATTAAATCATTTAATTACACTTTTATTTACTTAATTGCATTATTTATTTTATTAGCACACTTAATTCTTTATTTCCCATTAATTACATTTTAATCGCTGATCTTTTTCACTTATTCCCACTTATGTCCTTAACTATATCCTTTCTTTTTCATTAATTACCATTATGTCCTTACAATTACATTAATACCCATTATATCCCACTTTCCACTTTAATTACACTTATGTCCTCATTTAACACTTAATTACCAAAATACCCTTATCTATTAAATACTTACACTAATAATTTCATTTATGCTTATTTTCCACTTTTACCCTTAATTAACTTAATTAATTACAATTATACCTTTTTTACTTCATTTTTCCACTCTTTAACTTACAATTTAGCCAAATTATATTTTAGTCCCTATTTCATCACTTTTTCACTGTTTTACTATTTAAGCATCATATTTTACCAAAATTACTATTTTACCCTTCCATTTACACTTTTAACTTATTTTTACCAATTTTTACCATCTTTTAATAAAATTACCGTTTTACCCCTAAACTTTCTATTATCTTCATTTTAGTTTTATTTTCCCTCATTTTCACCAATTTTATTATTTTAATCATTTTTATCGCATATTTACCAATATGCCCCTAGTATAGACCCGATAGGAAATCTACTGACTGGATATACAGGATATGGGCCCCACATACCCTTTTCACTATAAAATGGACCCAGCAGGACCAATTTCACTGCACTGCACTACATTATACACTGTATATCATTATACACTATGATAAGCTCTCATTGGCTTATCAATAATGAGTCGTCGTGACTCATACCACAGTGTGGAATCCCTATGGCTAGCCAATTATATCCTGGATTAGATTTCACTACCAGACAACTACTAAGGACAATATTATCTCAAAATTCATATAATTATCTTATTATGTCAATATGCATAATTTATCATACATTTCATTTTCACTTACCACTTGCATGCACACTCATTTATCATCATATAGTCATAATATGCCATTATATTACATATATAATCAAAATACACATATATAAACTCATATGTACCATTCGACCAAGAGTTTAAAATTCCATATTATGCACTATAATTTCTCTTAATCACTCAATTACACTTATTTCATGTTATACACATCATGTATACCATTTTCATGCCATATATCATCATATATTCCATTATAATCCACTTAATACCATTCGGCCTCACTATCATTCCTTCACTATGATTTCTTTTAATTTCTTTATTCACTCTATCATGCATTACACTAATTATACATGTTATAAACGTTAATTTCATTCCTTAAAACCTCATTTTATCTTATGTATACCAATCGGCCTGTATAGTGATTTTCATACCACTTTGTTTTAATTTCATCTAATCATGTTTGTACGCTAATTTAAGCCTTTTAAGCATGAATATCAAGTTAGATTTAATTAATTACATCTCTATCTTATACCTACACTTAAACATAACCTAAAAATTAACTTATACATTAGGAAATAGGTAGATTTAGTAACCACAAACCTCAAATCCAAGCTTTTTATTACTCTAGAGTTGCTTATCTTCCCCTTTGGCGTTAGGATCTTCCCTTTCCCTTGAAGAACCTACCCTGGCCGAATAGAAAAACAACCATATCATCAGAACCAAGCTTCAAATTTAAAATCTAACTTCATAATCATGTTCTATAGCCCCATAAACCTCTATATGGACCAATAAAACAAATTAAAAACCCTTGAATCACCCAAAAACTTATCGTAAACCTTGCACACTTGATTTAACCCACTTTTAGTGCACCAAATGAACTCAAATAACTTCCAATAGATTGTGGAGGAGCTAAAATTTAATTAGGGAGCTAAAATTTGGAGAGAAATTGGAGTAGAAGAGATGAAAATGGAGGAAAGAGAGAGAAAAGAGGTTATGTTTTGGGGGAGGAAGATGATCCCGACTTTGGCTAGATTTGTCACACCCCAAAATAGCCCTGGTCGGATTGTGCATGCTAAGTCGGGATCGGAAGGGTATTTCGGTAATTTATGTTCGAGAAATTTAGAGTGTTAAGGACCTAATTGAAAAGATAATTAAGTTTGTATGAAAGAATTGTGTAAGTGAGTGAAGTGTAATTTGTCTAAGGACTAAAGAGCATTAAGACAAGATATTTATTAAGGAAAGGTTTGGGTGCATGTGAGGGTATGGTATTTTGATTTGGAATGTTTGAGTGGAGTTTGGGGTCCAATTGGATGTTGCCAAGTGGACTGTTAGGTGGGCATTGAAAGAAGAAAAAGAAGAAGTAAGAGGAAGAGAGAGGGGGAACACAGATTGTATTCCCGTTCGTCCCCTCCTCTCACGCTCCTTCTTCTTCTTCTCTTCTCCTTTCTCTGCTTTTCCTTTCTTTCTCATTTGGCTTGGGTTGTGTTTGGCTTGGATTGTGCTTTGTTTGAAGAGGTGAGTTGGAATTTCTGTTTCCTGCGTGTTGTTGTTGTTCTTCTTCTCATGGTTTTTGGTTGAGTTAGGGTTTGAAGAGTAACTGTGGATTCTTCTTTGTGCAAGTGTTTGATGATAAGAAGAAGCAAAGTAAAGGCAAGGAAAGGATTGAGGATTGATCTTGAAGCTGATTTTGGATCGTCATTTACAGGTTTGAGAGTGTTTGAATGCATGCAACGTTTTGAACTTCTCTGTTCTTCAATCTCAGTTGATTGTCTCTGCCCTATTTCTCACTAGGCTTATAATTGTGTTTGCGTGGTCTAATTTCTGGAAATTGATGTGTTCTGGAATGTGTATATGCATGATTAAGTGAGTAGATGTGTTAGTAATGCATGACAAGTATTGATTTGGAAGTTCTGAGTTTGTGTTTTGAACCTACTGTAACTTTTAGGGTTTATATTCTTGAATGGGTTTATGCATGATTTTGATTGTTTGATTGTGGAATTAATTGCAATTATCTTGTTTATGATGTTTGGAAGATCGACTGTAAGGTAAGATGAGTTTGGATGTGTTTTGAATCAGATTGAAAATGATTTTATCGAGTTTTTGAATTCTGGGTAACCTGGAAATGGGAAATCGCGTTTCTGTATAATTTTCCATTTCCAGTGTGTCGTGACTTCCCTGAGAGAGACAAGCCACGAGACGTGACTTCCAGTCACGCCACGTGACTCTGTCTCCCGGTCACAACGCGTGATTTCTCGGTGGGCTGAACGAAGTCGCGAAGCGTGACTGCCTTGCGAGAGGCAAGTCACGTCTCGTGACTTAGAGTCACGACGTGACTCATGAGAAGGGCAAGGCGTGACTCCAGTTGCGAAGCGTGACTGCCTCTCTCTGTGAGAGGAAAGTCACGTCTCGTGACTTAGAGTCACGGCGTGACTCTTGTGAGGCCAGGCGTGACATAGAGTCACGTCCCGTGACTCTCTAGGAGGTCACGAGGCGTGACACTAGGTCACGTCTCGTGACCCCTTTGAGGTCAGTCACGAGTCGTGACCGACCCCTTTTCAGCTCCTTTTGCCGATTTCGCCCAGTTTTAACCAAAATGAATTTCCTATCTCTTCTGTATGGTGATGTACTACTGTATTACTCTTGTCATACCTTTATGTGCTCTTGTATGACTTGGTATGACCTTTCCTATTTTGATTTGTTCCCCCGTGACTGGTTTATTATAAAATGACTTTCAAATGCTTTTATGACTTTTTCCTCTACTGTGTGCTATCTTGTCTGATTGGTTAGCCCATGTTAGTTGTGATTAACATTATATTATGCATATCCTTGATTGGATTCTTCTCTTAGAATAATCTGCCATACTTAAGAGTATTTCGTATCATTCCATGGGTTTTTATTCATTGGCATAATATGATTCCACATGTGTTCCTGATATGCTTTAGTAATTTGAGTAGTGCTAAAATGCAATTGATTGACCTATTGCATGCTTCAGAACATGACTTGAATGAGGTATGATTGATATTATGCTATGCTATATTTATTTGAATAATATGGTTAATGTCTGAATGCATGGTTATGCTTTAGCCTTGGAACTTAATGTGTTATGTTTAAATGTAATTTGGACTATGCATGATTTATGCTTAGTATCTGCACCTAATGCATGATTAAGATTTTGTATTGATAATCATTGGCATGGTAGTGCTTCTTTACCTGATTCTTGGCATGCTTTAGAACATTGTTTAATGTTAAAGTGTATGGACTGTAATATGTTTTGCAATGCGGAATTGTGTGAGATATGATCAACTTTATGAGCATATTTATATGTCTATTGTACTCCGGTTTATGCATGATATTTACATATTTATGCGTTATGCGATTCGAAGCGTGAATTGTTTTATGCATGACCTGCGAGAGTCAGTCTAGTGGATAGTTAGGCATGCCTAATAGAGTCTTCAGTAGCTGCAGCGCCCTTTGAACGTTTAGACCCTGATCAGGTCCCCCGACTGGTTCCTCGCGAACCTCCATCAGTACGGATCCTCGTGATCCTTTTTAATGTATTTGGATCGGGTTAAGATCCCCCATTAGTAAAAATGCTTTTGTGATATATAAAATGGTTTTCGATTCGTACCCGTAAGGTACCCTTTGGCCGACTTGTACCCGTAAGGTACTAATCAGTTCAGTACACTCGTTATCCACTATTGTGAGTCAGCAGGTGCTTTGATGGTTTGTTTTATGCTGCTTTGAAATAGTTATCGGAATATGATATCCGATTGATTATGTTAAGGATTTCAGAAATCAGTTTATATGTATATGAATGTGACTATGGGCTTCAGAATGTATGTCTGTATTAAGTAAGCATGACTTTATATTTAATATGATTATCCGTACTTGTCATGTGATTTGTTATAAGTTTCTGAATGCTTTGAATATGATTCGACTAGAGTATGTATGTATGTGACTTAAGCATGTTTTGTTATTTATAAGCATGTGAACCGAAGCAATTGTGACAGTAAGTATGTGATGTTTAACTGTACTTTCTGCATAATGATGATATGAATGTAATACTAAGTGGTTATGCCTTCAGTCTCCGCTATCAGAGTGTTTTTGCATGATGCTTAATATATATTAGAGTTGCGCAGCGGTAATATGATGCTTGGGATTTTGTACCTTGGATTTTGGTTAGTGTATGAATGGTATGATAAAAATATGTTAGATACTAGTATACTTAACATGATGGTTGGGTGCATTATTGCCTGATAACTGTTTTGCATGTGAATGGATTTTCCGTTAATGCATGGGTGCTTAGTTATGTCAATTGCATGTGTAAAGCTCTTGTGACTCCGCATGGTAAGATGCTGATATTTGCTACCCATGTAGGTTTATGCATGTGATATAGTATGTAGTCCAGCATGATGATGTTGGAACGTGTATTGTATTATGTCTGTTTTGGTCTATCCTGGACATGAGTTTATGGTTTGATTGTGAGTATTGAATTGAATGCCTTTAATATGCAAGCCTAATTATTGATATGTTATGAATTTTCGCATTTGTCATCCAAATGTGTTTTGCCTTGGCGACCATTGTGAATGGCCGTCCATACTCTTATGTGTTCTCCCCACTAAGCGTTTATCGCTTAGCACGGATTTCCTTTCCGTGCAGGTGGCAGGTTTGGTTCTGTTCGAGTCGCGCTTCTGCAAGGTCGGCCACGTAGGAGTTAGAAGTTCTGTATTTTGTTCAGCTTCTGTATTTCAGCTTTTGTAATTATGTAGTATTGTATATGTAATTAATTATGTTTTGATCTTGAGTTTTCTTTTGGGAATGTAATAGTTAGTATGTTTTTATGTTTAGTTATTCCTTTGTTTTATTATTTCGCTTATACTTCCGTTGTATGGTTATATGTATGCTTCTGTGTATTCTTTTGCTTAGTGCCTGCATGTGCGTGAGTTATTGCATGTTCAGTCTGTGCCTCAGGTAAGGTAAGTTTTAATTAACTCGTATTTCTGTATGTATGTTAAGTAGTAAAGTGTGCTTCCGTGTTGTGCATGTGCATATCAGTATGTGTGAGCGTCGGGTAGCGCATCCATCGGCGTCCTTCCAACGGGGACGGCGATGGGGGTGTTACAAGATTTCTCTAGATAAATCCAGCCATTTCTTCCTTCATATAGCCCCCTTATCAACCGAACTGCTCCAATCGAAGTGGTCAAACCAAAATAAACCAAAATTTTGTTTTTTCAGTTCATTTACACTTTTCCAAAGCATCTATATGTTCCTCTCATTATTTTCACTTCTAACCAATACCATTGATCTCGGAACATTGAAAATAGGCTCCCTGCATATTTTTAGCTCAATCGGAGTCCATTTGGGAATCGATTCACTTAAACTGCTTCGATTCGATCAATTTTCCTTCTGCCGTAAAATACAACTCTAAACCTGTAAAAATTCAAGAATAACACTCCCACTGTCTTATTCTACACACTTAACATATATTAGGCCCCCTTGTTCAAATCTCTGTCAAACCCCGGTTCAAATTGCACCGAACCGGAGGCCAACTTTAGAATGACTTTCGGAGGTCGATTTAAATCCGTTTTCAGTTCTGATTTCACCACTAGACTCCTTACGACCCACAGATCATTTTCGCGAAATTAGAATTTTTTGAGCCCCGGACAGTCAAGTTCGCTGTATAGCCACCCCGGTGTCACCAGACCCAGAATCACTATAATTTTAACATACTTAACACTAAACTCTGACACTGGTAAACTCACTCCCTAAATTATTTGACATTGCGATTATCATGGTAACACTGGAATAATGCACTGATACTTCTAGATCGGTATTTGGACCGTTACACATGAGCTTTTTAATGCTATAAATGATAATTATATCTACATATATATATGTACCCTATTTCTATGTTATTGCTTTCCCCACTAAGTGTTATTTCTTAGCATGGGTTTTCTAATCCATATAGGTTCGGACGCAAAGTGATTTGTGAAGGACGGTCTCTGCATTTCCAAAGGTCAACACTAGGAATCTAATAGTGTAGGCCATGGGGGTTTTAGATTTTGTACCTATATACTTATATGTAATCTTTTGGTAAATGTAATGTATCTATCGAGTGAGGTTTTGTAATATTGATATATAAGACATGTAAGCAGTATGGATGTACGTCCGAGCATGTGATGAGTATGACGTATCCGCTGCTTGAGATTGAATGTGTGAATGAAATTTATTTGTTCAGGTCTTGTATGTGTATCAGTAACTTGTACATGCTTTTGCTGTGTTGTGACGACTATTCCCATCCGTCTTAGTTGAGATAGTTGGGTATTGCGAATGGGCTTTACAAGTTGTGGTATCAGAGCCTAAATTTAGTCTTTTTTGGGAATTTGGGTAGATTAGGATGTGTATAGTTGTGTTGACTTAATTTGGACGTCCTTGTTCATTGTATCAGATCGATGGAGCCTTCTTAAAACTCTAGAGAAGAGATGGCTGGAAGCTTGAATCCTAGAGAGGTGGAAGTGTCTGGGTCTAGACAGTCTAGGCTAGCCAGTTTTGGTCATGAGGTTCCAATGGTTCCAGTGGAGGCCTTGTTTAAGATGTCTCAAGACATGGCAAGGTTGTTAGAACGGATGACAACACCAAAGGCTCTGCTTGGGTTGATGAGAAATCATGGAGCAAAAGAATTCCATGGAACTAGACTGGATGAGTCTGATAAGGCAGAGTATTGGATTGAAAAGGTTCAGAAAGTGCTAGGAGAGATAAGGTCTCCTCCAGATCAGCAAGTGGAGTGTGAGGTGTCTTTGCTTTAGGGTGCAGCCTATGACTGGTGGAAGTTAGTCTTGAAGTATCCGATGTTTTCGACTCTGGTTACATGGGAATTCTTCGAAAGAGAGTTTCGTAACAAGTATGTTACCTATAACACTCCGATATCCCCGTTGGAAGGATACTGAAATGCCACGCGCACACATACACTACATACATACTTATAAGCGCAAGCACTAAGGCGAAAATAAATAAAATCATAATATAAGCATAAGAAGATTATATATATACATTAAAAATAATTACATAAAGGTCCTTACTTACAATTTACCAAAGAGCTCTTAAGAGCATATACATATACCCATAAAAAAAGAATTACATAGATACATGACAAAATGATATACCAAAATACAAGAGCTGAAATACAAAACAAAAAAATAACATTTCTAACTCCTAGTGGCCGACCTTGCAGATGCGTGACACGAACCGAACTGGACCTGCCACCTACACGGGAAAAGACTTGTGCTAAGCGATAACGCTTAGTGGAAAGGAACAAAGACAAACAGCACTAATAACACTATACAGAATACCAATCATAACATACAACTTTAAAGCCGTAACATACTTGAACTATTTAATAGAAACAACAGAAGATATCTACTTGCAATAACTAAATCAGGACGATTAACATATTGCAATAAACATAATACAAATAAACACTATTCGAATGTCATTCATACAAAGACTTAACACTTCACTGAACATAGAATCACGCATCTCAAACACTAGACTGAATTTCATTGATGGTGGATACGGGAACACTACAGGGGAGACAGAACCCTAAAAAAAACCATTCTCATACCCGAAGGTAGCAAGGGAGACCGAAGTCTCAAAACATTTTTCACTAAGACCATAACGGAGGTCGCCGTAAGACCAAAACGGGGCCAACATAGGCACTCACTATCCCTTTATAAGCATGCTTATCTATCCACCACTATGACACTTCAGGCTCAACTTACTCACTCGGAATATAACCCTAGATAATACACAAAATCACAAGTCAAAACACTATCATATCAATAATCACTTACACAAACCTAAAACATTTATATCATCAAAGCATTAGCCAAAAACATGAGCCATGCACTAGTGAGAAACCATGCAGAATGAGACAAGAAAATCCATTTCAGAAAATAGGGCAGAAAGCAAGACAGGCAGGATGGGGTTACTATCGCGCTCGCGACAGTAGCCAGAGTTGCGTTGTAGGAGATAAGGCTGTCACGAGTCATGCATGATGCCACGACTCGTGACAGAGGCTTGCCATCAGGACTCGTGACAGGCATCACGACTTGTGACAAAGCCAGCCTCTCACAGAAAGCTATCACGAGTCATGCAGGAAGTCACGACTCGTGACAAACCTCACTTGCTCGAGTCGTGCTGGCTGACTATCACAACTCGTGACAGTGCCCAACGCCTCACCGAGTCGTACTGGCCTTCACGACTCGGAGCAGGGCACCTCAAAATAGAAAACTCGGCCTACGTACTGAGCTCTCTGTCGCACTCGCGACAAAGGGCTCCTGTAACACCCCTTACCCACACGTAGCATGCTGTATGATAACATAGGCAGTATGTGACAATGAGTGAGGAATACTACAGGCGAAAACATGCAGGGAGCATGACAGAAGCAGAACTACATATTCTGAACTACATATTTTTTTTTTCAATCAATACACAAGCATTCACATTATACAAAGGACAATCATATCATTCGCATCACATTTCTCATTAACATCTTATTACATACCAATCACTTAATAAAATAATAATAAGGAATTTCATTACAAAAGTTGATCATAAACTCTAAACAACAACTACTACGGACTTGTGGGCCAAACTGCTACGGATTGTCCTCGGAGACACGACTAACTCCAAACCTGCATGGATACACACCCATGCTAAGCACAAAAGCTTAGTGGGGAAAAACACGTAATATGGATGAGCACTCACAATGATCGTCAGGCACAACACACAACAAATATCCAAAACAAATTTAGAGGAATATAATTACATGTTCCAAACACACTTAAAGATCTCATTGAATAAATACATAAAATTGATCATAGATGAAATATTTTACTCATAATCGTCCACATGGTCAAACAGAGTGACAATCTTAATTAATACATGCTTTTCATATCTTATTATTCATACCTCTCATGTCACACATATCATTATATTCATTTAATAACTTATTTCAAATCATTACATTACGTCCGTGTCAATTATTTGTTTTTACATTTCAAAGGAAATAATAAAATTGAAACTCATAGGCATTCAACTGTGCTATCACATATTCGCATAGTGATCCATACAAGATCCAAAAACACATATGTGCATGAAGTACTAGTCAATCAACATATAAATCATAACGATAATATGTCCACATGCATATCAAAAGCTTTATCACATACTTTCTTGCAAATCTCCGCATACACTTATCAATTCATAACTTATTATTTCACTCATAAACTTTTGTTCAATTATTGCCTACTAAGTCAAAAGGGTGGATAAGCGAGTATACGCATAGATATCCGAGGTTATCAACAATTCTTTCATAACGCATGGATACTCGAAGGTATCAAAATCATTTTTTTCTTTTTGTTTCCAAAAATATTTTCGCATGGGATCTTAAATAAGATCCAATACAGAAGGATCATGAGGATTTGATCGGGGACCTGATCAGGGTCCAAATCACATGGCTGTAGCAAACTAAACTTTATAGGCATGCCTATCTATCCACGACCCGACTAACGTAGGCTAAACACCTACTTATTTCCTTTAATGATGTACATGTTATTTTTAATATTTTTTCAAAAGCACATACATTTATTGTAGTCGCATAATAATTATACGCATAATTCATTTATAAACTAAAACAATGGATCATAAAAAATATAACAAACCATAACCTTTAATTACAATCATATCTTAGTTTTAATACATGCTTAAAAATTCATTTCAGCTATAGCTTACATGGTATAGCATATCCTAGTTTACACAATATATCGTAAGTAAATCACAAGTCAAAACCCATGTCAAATAGCTTAATCAACATACATTCATAGCAAAGAAAAGAGTCGAGCTCGCAACCTTAGTCGCGACGGCAACAAAAAGCTAGATGGCCTCTGTCGCGCTCGCAACAAAGCCAAGCATCACACTCCTGTCAATTCTCAATTAAATACAACTTCACATAAAAACATATTTATTCTTATAATGTCTATAAATAATTTCATAAACATTACTTCCCCAAAATTTATGCATTAAATTTAAGAACTTCAACACAAGTATCTCAAACTATTCAAATTATTAAGAATCATTCATTATTTAGACAGTCATATAAAAACCATTTGATATGCAAAAGATTCATTTCAATTTCAGTTTATTACACACCTAAAACAATCATTTAATTCAATCTTAACATCACATACAAATTTTAAACTATAAATAAGCCTACTCAAGACTTGAATCATTAATGGCTCAACAAACTTTTATAAATCTATACATACAGGCCACATTTATTTTTAACAAACACCAAGGCATAAATAGAGTTCAGTTAATACATTATCTTTCATGACTGAATAAGTTTCTATGCTTTGGTTAAGACTTGGAAGGGTGTTTTAAGCTTCCTATGTTTCCCAAAGGATTGGTAATCTGAGCCCTGTAGTTCTACTGGTTCAAAATACAAATTATAGAATTTCACTTCAAACCTCCTAACACACTATAGATTATGTCAATATTGGACGAATTCGAAAGTGTTCGACTCATTAAACCATTAAGTACCTTAGTCCATATTCTTATTTATAACCTTAGTCACTTATATTCCTAAGTGATAGCAATTTATTTACTCCTTTACAAGCTCTAAACATGTGATGAATATGTCTTAAAAAGTTTCGATGAAGTTCGGGGGGTATTTTGGAATGAGAAACACAACAAAATACACATCCTAAAGAAGGGTAAAGAGGGGCAAGGGTTCACACCAACCATGAGGCTCAAAATAAGAGGAAAAACCTTCAACAAGCAGGTTCTTCCACGCTCATGACAAGGGTCATGCTCGCGACAGAAGCCTTCCTCAAGTGCCCTACGAAAAACAGACTTACAAGATAGCTTTTCACCTCCGACATGGTATTGCCTAAACCAACTTCTAAATCTCATTTTTAGCCAAGACATCTTCTTCACAAATTATCCCTAGGATGTTAGATTTCAAATGAAAAAAAATTCAGATCAATTTGACATCCAAAACGCCAGATATTGCTCAAACAATCTACACTTCTCTGGTGAACCTACCTAAGTAGAGATGCCTCGAATTTTACCATTTCTAAGAATCTTAGAGCTAGAGTTAGATTCCATTCCTTCGATACAATTTTAGATATGTGAATTATATTTCCAATGGCACTGGTTCATACAATTTAGATATCTATAGCTCGACTTATAGCTACAGCAATCACAAAAGGTCCAGAGAAATCTGGGCAGAGTTTCCCAAGAAATTCAATCTCTCCAAAATTAAGCAAACCCACACAACCACAATAACACAAGCAACCCAATTTGACAAATAAATATCAAAACATCAAAATATCAAATCATCCATACACTCACATGTATATATATCAAAAGGTAGATTTCCCAAACCTAATCCTTCTATGCTCCAATTAGCTTAAATTGTTGCACTTCCTTGCTTCCATACTCTTCTATAGTTATATTGATCCAATTTCCTCATCAAAAACATATAATATTACTTAAGATTTCTAATTGACCAAAGAGAAATTTCAGAAATTAGAACTCATGACTTACCCTTCCATCTCAAATCTCTTACCAAGAACACTTGAGCTTGTAAATTCCATTGTTCACAGCTAGGGGCTTGCAAAGAGAGAGAGAGGGTGGCGTGAGAAGAAGAAGAAGAGGGAGATCATGAGAAATGAGAGAGGGATGAGCAGAAATCTACTCTCTCTCACATTCTCTCTCTTCTTAAATACTCCAACCTCTTCAATCCTATCTCAAATGCCACTTGTCCCTTTTCTATAGGTCCTTACTAGATTTTTATGTCCAATTATCACTTTTTGTACACATCCTCTCATTTAATCTTACCATAACCTAATACATAAATATAATTCTTACATTGGCCCATAATTAAATCCTTACCCCCTTCAATTAAGTCCCAAATTAATACCTTACAATTTTGAAATTGGCCGCACTTGCCGAAACTTTTACATTAATACCGAATTCGTCCTTTCGGCACACCTGACCCCACAACTCACATACATTCGGCATATAACTGATCCATTCTTAAAATTTAGCCCTCATAGTTATTTATTCTATTCAATTAAATCCATGTATACAAAATTACCAAATTACCCCTTTTTTTAATTCTAATCATATCTTTTCTCCTACATAATCACTATGACCATCAAATCATATAGTTTCAATCACCAAAATCCCTAGAAATATACAAATCCTTCTAGGGAATATTCGGGGTGTTATAGTTCCTCAACACACCAGTGGCCATTCCTCACTCTGTCGCGCTCGTGACATGCATCGCGCTCGCGATAGATCCCAGAATCGCTCAGAAACTCTACTTCTCTGCTCTACACTCAAACCAAAACATTCAGAAATAATTTTTTCATGCAATGCCATATTAAACCATCACTCAAGTGCATTCCAAAACAAGCTAATGATCATTATAAATTAATAAACACACTTATAATACACCTAAACATAACATATCTCGAGACTAACATAACCAAACACAACCTAGGAATTTTGTATTCAATTCATGCTCATACTCTTCAAAACTTAACATGCAAACCATTACAACTCTAGCATTTCAAGCCAATATCACTATTCAAACATACACAAGCAAAAACACATACATAACACTCAAAATTCTAGGAATCTAAAACTTAACAACAAACAAAAATGAGAAAAGGGGAAGACAACTCCCAAACCTGTAATTGTAGCTCAACTACTACCTTCAAGACCCAACCTTTTCCTTTCCTTTACTCTTCCTTCTCTCTTCAAATTCTTGCACAACAAACCCTTACTAATACAATTAAACATGTAAAATGTAACACCCCGATACCCCCTTTGGAAGGATACCGGAGCGCCACACGCACAAACTCACATATACACATACATATACTCAAATCAGTTAAGAAAATAAGTACATTTAATCAAAAGATAATAAATCCATATATAAATACCGGAGCGCCACACGCACAAACTCACATATACACATACAGATACTCAAATAAGTTAAGAAAATAAGTACATTTAATCAAAAGATAAGAAATCCATATATAAATAATCATATCGTTTTACAAAAGGGATTTGTAACATATACCTATACAAAAAAAAATACATTTCCAAATAAATTATACTCTATAAACAAAAATACAATGGAAGACAAAATAACTCCAATTCTAGACTTCTAGTGGCCGACCTATAAATGTCCGACTTCAAGAAGAACCCGCCACCTACACGGGAAAAGAGCCCGTGCTAAGCGATAATGCTTGGTGGGGAGGAATAACACATGCATGTACATATAATTGCCATAAACATATAAATGAGCTTAAATAATAACCGAAGCATATAAACATATAATACTCATGCTTATACAAGTATTCATCATACATGTAGATCAAAAAGTAACCATTCATATCCAAGTAATCATTATTCATATGCATCTTCACAATATGACAATTAATCGTTCATGTTCGAATACAAATATTACATTTCATCACGTCATAATGCATATACATATACATGTAACATATATTCATATCATATAACTAGTAGCTTCATATATCAATCTCATGTAATAGCCTCAAGTAATAGCCTGAGTACTCGCTAACTAGTGGATACTGGTACTAATGATGCTGATAGGACTCAGTATCCCAAGCATATGGAGACATGAGTCTCAAAACATTTTTATAATCATGTATACTCAAAAATATACAGGAGATCGAGGCCTCAAACATTTTATATGACCCAAACGGGTCCCACATGTAATAAATAACATATAGCAGCTGCACTCACACTCTGACCCTGGATAAGTGCTTCTCTATCCACTAACTATGACTACCAGGCTCAAATAACAACTCAATCATGTTCTAAAATAATATTCATATAATAGAGAATAAATCAAGTATAATCATGTTATTTTAGGTATACATGTATGTTGGTCAAATTCGGGAACATATACCCCATATACAGGGTGCAATAAGAACACGTACTCATAAATAAATAACACATGTCCATATAGATTATAGGCATTTAAATCACATATAATAATAACATTAATCATGTACATATATCTCATAATTAAGCAATTATCAAATTATAATACAGATTTAAACCCAATCATGTGTCATGTAGTGAAAACCCCATGTAAAAGAAGCTTAAAATCCACTTTTGGAAAACAGGGGAAGCAAGCATGTGGGTTACTGTCGTGCTAGCGACAAGGAATCATGATTGCGATAGTAGCCAAAGAAGCTGCATAGAAGAAGAGGTCCAGCACGAGTCGGAGGAGACTTCACGACTCGTGCTCGGCCTGATCTCCCCAAACACGAGTCGGATGCCTCCCTCCGACTCTTGTGCACCCAGCTGAGAGGAGCACGACTCGTGGTCCATCTGCCGAGTCATGCTCTTCTAACTTCCACTTGCCTTCTCATTACCCTTAATTTCTTTAAGAGGAATTTCTAAGCAAACACAACCCAAAGCACACAAAACTCAAAACCCTAACCCAAGAACACATACTAACAACAATCAAAGGAAAAGATAAAGAACAAGAAATAAACTAACTACAACTTACTAATTAACTTAAGATTTATAAAAATCCACCAACAAATTGCAGCCAAAAGAAGGGATCAAGAAGAAGAAGAAGAACTAGTGTGAGGAGGAAGAGAACGGGAGAGCAAGGCAGCCAAAGGCTGTTCTCTCATTCTCTCTCTTTACTATTTGTACCCCTCCTTAATTCCCTCACCACATGTCAACTTGCCATTGGTGGGTTTTTTCAACTCACACCCAACTCTCCTCTTCCATCACACACACAAGTTTAACTCCAGTAACTCACTACATACACTCACACTCTAACAAACCCAGTCAATATGCATTAAACTCAAATAAAAGAAATTAACACATGCCAAAATACACATACACATTCACATACAACATGGCTCAAACTACTAGGCTGGAAAACGGGGTGTTATAACTCTCCCCTACTAACAAGAATTTCATCCTCAAAATTCTTACCTAAACTGAACAACTAAGGGTACTGAGATCTCATCATAGATTCTAGTTACCAAGTTGCCTCTTCAATTCCATGATGTTGCCATAACACCTTAACCAAAGGAACTTGCTTATTTCCCAACTGTCGCAGTTCTCGAGATAGAATGGCTTTCGGCTCCTCATCAAAAGAATATTCATGTTGAATCCTTATGTCCTTAACTGATAACACATGCGATGGATCTGACCTATAATGGCAGAGCATAGACACATGGAAAACATCGTATAGCTTACCCAACTCCATTGGTAAAGCCAACTTATAGGCAATAGGACCAACCTTTACTAACACTTCATAAGGACCGATAAATTTTGGACTAAGCTTACCCTTCTTGCCAAAGCGCAACACTTTTCTCCATGGTGATACCTTAAGGAACACCTTATCTCTGACCTCAAACTGAATGTCCTTCCTCTTCAAATTAGCATAAGACTTCTGTCTATCCTTAGTTGTCTTCAGATTCTGCTGAACCACTCAAATCTTTGCTTATGTATCTCATACCGTCTTAGGCCCAACAAATGCATGCTTAATCAATTATGTCCAATAAACTGGAGTCCTACACTATCGTCCATAAAAAGCTTCAAACGGTGACATTCTAATACTTGACTGATAACTATTATTTTAGGCAAACTCCTTGAGCAATACATACTTATCCCAACTGCCTAAAAATTCTAAAACACAACCCTGAAGCATATCCTCTAGAATTTGTATAACTCGCTTTGATTGCCCATCTAACTGAGGATGAAAAGCCGTATTGAAATTCAATCGAGTACCCAAAGCTACTTGCAACTCTTTCCAAAACTTCGATGTGAACCTCGGATCTCGATCTGACATAATCGATAAAGGAATACCATGCAGTCTGACCACTTCTTTCACATAGATGTCGGCTAATTTATCCATCAAATAATCAACTCTATTCGGGATAAAATGCGCTAACTTGGTGAGTCGATCCACAATAACCCAAACCAAATCATGCTTCCTGTAACAACCCAAAAAGGGCCTAGTTGGAATTTGAATGCTAAGTCAGAAAACTAAGGGTATTTCAGTAATTTGTGCATGAGGAAATTTGGATGATAAGGTCTTAATTGCAAAATTAATTAAAATGTTAAGTGAATCAATTATTTAATGAAGTGTGTGCATTGTACCAAGGATGTATAGTGCTTATTGAAGAGATTATTTAGTGTGTGTTGTGTATGGTGCCTTCATGTAGAGTTAGTCAAAGAGGGATCTTGATTCTTTAGGATCTTGACATGTAGACCAATAGGATTATGACTAGTGTGTAGACACCGGGGTCTGAGTCAGATTTTGATGGCAATTTTGGGTACTTGGTAAATTCCTCCAAAAAAAATAATAATAATAAAATTAAAAAACAAAAAAAATGAGATTAGGTTAATTTAATTAGATAAATCAAGAATTATGATTAGTTTAATCTAATTAGTTAATATTGTAAGATAAATTAATTATTTAGTTAATATTTTAGGATAATTAAAATGTGATAATTAATTAGATGTGATAATTTAGGTAGATTAATTAGATTAAGTAGGTATAAAAATATAGAATATTTAATTAATAGAGTATTTAATTAGTTAGTGTGTTAAAATCAAAAAGTACTTAAGTAATCAATTAAAATCAAAAATAAAAAAATCAGAAAATAGAAAATTGGAGGAAATTACCATTGTGCACCTAATTAACCCTAATTGTGGGTATAAAGGGAAAAGAATGAAGAGGGAAAGGGAGCTCTCTCGGTAGATCAAGAAAGAAAAAGAAAGAAAAAGAAAAGAAACAAAGAAAAAGAAAAGAAAGAGAGAGCAAGAACAAGCCAAGGAAAATAGAAAGAAAAGGCAAGAATTGAGAAAAGATAAAAGAAATCAAAGAAACAAACAAAGGATTTATACCAAAGAATCAAAGCAAAGAAATAGAAAGAAGAGAGAAAAGAGGGAGAGCAGGGACCAGCCAACGGAGAACGACGCCGGAGCCAAGGGAAAAAGGAAGAAAGAAAGGGGAAGGAGGCGTCGCCTCCGCCGTCCAGCTCCGGCCACCGATCGTTGCACGCGCCCTGCCACCGTGGAGAGGAGGTCCGGACGCTTCAGACGGTGGCCGCCGTTCCTCCGTCTATTTCCGTAGGGTGGCGCGTGAGGGAGAAGAACCGAGACGATGCGGCGCGTTTTCCGGCGACGGCAGACCTCCGATCGGCTCGTGACAAGCTCCGGCGACCTCCTCAGGCGGCGATCTATCTTCCGGCATGGATGGTGTCGGCCACTGCCGCTCCGGCAAGCCTCCGGTGAACTTCCTTTCTCCCTTTTTATTATTATTATTATTATTATTATTATTATTATTATTATTATTATTATTATTTACTAAATTTTTTGTTTATTATTATTATTATTATTATTATTATTATTATTATTATTATTATTATATATTCAATTTTCTGTTTATTATTATTATTATTATTATTATTATTATTACTATTTAATTTCTGTTTATTAATATTATTAATAATAATATTATTATTATTATTTAATATTATTACTATTATTATTATTGAGTTCTATGGTTATTTAATTTTATTTATTTGTGATTATTTATTATTTAATTTTATGTTTTATTATTATTATCATTATTGATTATTGTTATTATTATTGTTATTTATTTATGTTTATTATTAATTAATATTTACCATTATCATTATATTTATTTAATATTATTTGTTATTATTATTGATTATTATTAATATTGAGATTATATTATTGTTATTGTTGTGTGAATATTATTATATTGTTGATATTATGATTATTATGATATTATTATTATTGTTATATTAATACTATATTATTTATTATTCTTAATATTATCATTTTATGTTTAATGCATTTTATGATTATTGTTATTGTTAATATATTAGTATCATTATTATTATTTGGTTCATATTATTATTTATATCATTTTATATTTTATTATTGTTATTTTTCATGATCATTGATATAATTATTGTTAGTAGCATTTTATTATTTCATTATTATAATTATCATTTATATTGCATATCCATTAATTAACTATTAATTTATTCCATTATTTCATCTATTTAATTAATTATTCACTTATCATTTAATTTAATCCATTATTAATCTCATTCATTTTTCTACCAAATAAAATATTGGTTAATAAAACTGGACCAATGTCCTCATTTTCATCTCGAGCCAAAAGGTTTAACTTGATTTGAGAATTCTATACCCTTTTTTTTAAAATGAGTATTTGGGAACCAACGTTCCCGTCTAAATGAACATCCCGATTTATGATTGTTTTGTACCTTATTTACAATGGGGATTGTATTCCGCCCCTATTTTTGTTGTAACTTGATTTCGGATATTTTATCTTAATAATGCTTTATTTATTAACGCTTTTGACATGAATGATTGCATCGTATGGAAAGATTGTGAAATAATAAATTCAAAACTTAATTGTAAAATTAATCAAAGTACGAATAAATGAGAAGTCCCGAATCTATCTCTGGTCTTTGGGCTCAACGAGGCGAGAGACCCGTTTCGATGGGATCTCCAAGACACCTCTTGTATCCCATCAAAGACTTAATCAATGAATCCTAGGCTCCTTAGGGCGAGAGGTTTACCCTCCAAGACCCCTTTGGTTGGCCCAAAATGGATACTAAGCGCAGTCTTAGTCTCTCCTCGGAGAGAGAAACTTTCCCAATGTTCTATTGGGTGGCGACTCCATGAAACCTCTTTGTTGCCCAAAATAGACGCACTTGTAAAAATCTTTACAAGTTGCCAACGGATCCCCAATTGCCCGATCGCCCTCAAGCGGGCGGTAATAGGGGCGGCCGCGGGATTCCGACGCACGTCACATAGTGGTTTGGGTTGGTGTGGAATAATTAATGAAAGAAGAAAAAGAAAACAAGAAAGGGAAAGAGGAAAATCATATTTCCCATTCCCTTCCCTGCATTTTCTCCTTCTTCTTCCATTTCTTGCTATTTGCTTCTCTTTTGGTTGGATGATCTTCAAGGTTTAGCTTGGGTTTTATGAGATTAAGAATTATCTTGAAGAGGTAAGTGTTTGGTTTTAGTTATTTGAAGTTGACTTTCTCCTTCTAGTTTTGCTTTTGGTTTTGGGAATCTAGGGTTTGGATTAAGAGATTTCTGGGTTTTATTTGTGCAAGAAATTGGTGATAAGAAGAAGATTAGGGCAAGGAAGAGGCTCAAGAGGAGTTGGGTAGTTTCAAGGTTTGGGAGTTTGTTCTCTGTTGTGATGAGTTTTGAGTTATGCCCTAGTTCTCATTTGGATTGAATGTGTATTTGTGTCCTTTAATTCTTGATATCTTGAGTGTTTTGTTTGGGTATATGCATGTATTGATCAGGTAGTGAATATGAGTTAAATGTTAGTGATATAGTGAGGATTGTATGTGTTTTTGAAGAACATGAACATGACATGTGAATGAAATTATGGGTTTGGTTTTGATGGCATTCGTGATTAATTAATGTTTGATTATTGTGTAAAATGTGTTTGTGTGGCTTTGGGAATGTTCTGCAGGGGTAATAGAGGCATGAGGTAAGATTTATGCATGTTTGATTGGAGTGTGTGTGAGTGGTTTTGAAAACAAAGTGTTATAGGGCCAGTTTAGGGTTGAAGAAATTGTCTCTATCACGAGCGCGACTTTATCGCGATCGTGATAGAGGCAATTTCTCCTGCCTTCGTGATCACGCGTGCAAGAGCACTAGTAGTGCTCAATACCACTAGTCGTGCTCCAGAGCACTAGTCGTGCAATAGCACTAGTCGTGCTCCTCGCCTATTCTCCGCAGTGCCTCTTACCTCTGTCGCGATCGCAACAGTAGGTCCTCTCCTTTGCCCTGTTTCGCTCCTGAAAATGATTTTTCTTGTCCCATCTTGCTTGTTTCATCCTAGTGCATGATGTATGCTTATTTATTCTACATTTAGTATATGATTAGAGTTTTGAATTGGTAATGAATGACATGTTAGTGTCTTGTTTTGCTTACCCAATAATGTTAAATGTTATGAGCTGAGTGAGTGAGGTTGGCTAGAAGTGTCAGTGTAGTGGATAGATAAGCAAGCTTATAAAGGGATAGTGAGTGCAGCTGCCTATGTTTGCCTTCTGGTATAGCGATGACCCCGCTAATAGGGTTTAGTGATACCGTTGAGGCCTAGCCTCTAGTTTTGAGCGATGACCCCACTTATAGGGTTTAGTGATGCTGTTGAGGCCTAGCCTCCAGTTTTAGTGAAGTGTTCCCGTATCCACTACAAGTGAAGTTCAGGCTATTGTGTAGTGTTCTGAAGTTATGTTAATAAAGTGCAGTGTTATGTTTATTTGAGTGAATTGTATGGTTCTTAGGAGTCGGCTTTCGATTACTGTTATGCATATTGAATACGTTGCGTTGATATTCTGAACTCGTGATTATGCATATTGAATTCCTGATTTTCGTTGTTTTAGTAAATTCAGTAAGACTATGTTTTTATTCTTCTTACCATGAATGCACTTGTGTATTGTTTAGTGTCTATTTGCTTTTGTTCCTCCCCACAAAGCCTTATCGCTTAGCACGGGCTGATTTCCCGTATAGGTGACAGGTTTGTGGTTTAGGTCGTGTCGAGCATCTGCAAGGGTTGGCCACATAGGAGTTAGAGTTTTATTTTGTTTTCAATTCTTGTATTTTTTTTTATGTATTATGTAGGTTTGTAAAATGGCATATGTAAATGTTTAAGAACTCTTTTGTAATTATTATAAGTATTTATATATGTATTAAGATTATCTTTTGCCTCATAGTATGCTTCCGCTTTTGTGCATGTATATATTTGTTTATTGTCGTGTTTTATCGGGTAATGCTCCGGTATCCTTCCAATAGGGGTATTGGGGTGTTACATTTAGTGGTATCAGAGCACCGGTTTAGTCGGTCTGGTCTATGTGAATTATTTGATTGTCAAGTCTTTGTATGCAAGTCTGTCTTGTATTATGGCCTAATACAAATGCAGTTGTTTAGTGTATGTTTGTGTAGTGTAGAGATGATGGATTAATGAGATGTCGGATGTAGTGAGTGATATAAGATCATGTGTATAGTGTGAGTTTGAGGTGTCACTCTGTATACCTGTCAGCTATTTCCTCTGAATCGAGTGAACATAAGCATAGTGAAGCATGGGGATGGGAAAAAGTGCATTACTGTAGCTCACGTTGCATTTTTGCATCATTTTGCATACATAAATCATTACGTAGCCATTCCATCTGCATCCCTCATCTGTATGTGAAAAGCATTATTATATGCATTTTATTGAGAAAAGCTGACAGGGTATACATCGAGTGATTGATGTTAAGAAGAAGTTTATGGATAAGAGTGTAGTGCGTTAAGAAGTGTGTAGTGTTGGTAGTCAGAGTTAAGAAGTAAAGAGTGTTTTGGAGTAGTGTGCTAGTTGATGAGATAAGATTTTGATTGTGTCATGAGTGTTATATGTATGAGGAAAGTAATATGTGTATTGAATGGATTTGAAGTATTAGAATTGAATATTAAGATGTTATGAATAGTTCGGTTTCGGTGTGAAGTGTGGTTTTTTTTAGAGTTGAATGGTTTGAGTGATAGCGATTTGGAGATTTGTTTAAGGACTTCCTGTGTAAGTGGTTATCGGGGAAATTTCGAGGACGAAATTTCTTAAGGGGGAGTGATTGTAACAACCCAAAAAGGGCCTAGTTGGAATTTGAATACTAAGTTTGAAAACTAAGGGTATTTCAATAATTTGTGCATGAGGAAATTTGGATGACAAGGACTTAATTGCAAAATTAATTAAAAATTTAAGTGAAGTAATTATTTAGTGAAGTGTGTGTATTGTACCAAGGATGTATAGTGCTTATTGAAGAGATCATTTAGTGTGTGTTGTGTATGGTGCCTTCATGTAGAGTTAGTCAAAGAGGGATCTTGATTCATTAGGATCTTGACATGTGGAACAATAGGATTATGACTAGTGGTTTGGGTTGGTGTGGAGTAATTAATGAAAGACGAAAAAGAAAACAAGAAAGGGAAAGAGGAAAATCGTATTTCCCATTCCCTTCCCTGCGTTTTCTCCTTCTTCTTCCATTTCTTGCTCTTTACTTCTCTTTTTGGTTGGATGATCTTCAAGGTTTGGCTTGGGTTTTATGAGATTATGAATTGTCTTGAAGAGGTAAGTGTTTTGTTTTAGTTATTTGAAGTTGACCTTCTCCTTCTAGTTTTGCTTTTGGTTTTGGGAACTAGGGTTTGGATTAAGAGATTTCTGGGTTTTATTTGTGCAAGAAATTGGTGATAAGAAGAAGATTAGGGCAAGGAAGAGGTTCAAGCTTGAAGAGGAGTTGGGTTTTTGAGCTGCAAGTTTCCAAGTTTGGGAGTTTGTTCTCTATTGTGATGAGTTTTGAGTTAGGCCTTAGTTCTCATTTGGATTGAATGTGTATTTGTGTCCTTTAATTCTTGATATCTTGAGTGTTTTGTTTGGGTATGCATGTATTGATCAGGTAGTGAATATGAGTTAAATGTTAGTGATATAGTGAGGATTGTATGTGTTTTTGAAGAACATGAACATGACATGTGAATTAAATTTTGGGTTGGTTTTGATGGCATTCCTGATGAATTAATAGTTGATTATTGTGTAAAATGTGTTTATGTGGCTTTGGGAATGTTCTGGAGGGGTAGTAGAGGCATGATGTAACACCCCTTACCCGTACTTAGGCGATCCCATCCGATAAGGAGTGAGATGCCGTATGAGTAAAGGTGCCACCACACAGATACAAAATATACATACATTCATACATAAACATACATACCGAAATACAGGGTAATTTAAAACTTTACAAGACCGATCATGAAATAATCTGATCATGCATTAATATAACGGAAGCATTACATTACTATTCTGATCAACTAAGAAATACATCAGATAATTACAAATTCCAAAATACATGTACAAAAGTGGAAGCTATTACAAAATCAATATCAGAGAGTTCTATACAAAAAGAATCCTCAAAATACAAAAATAAAGCCCTACACTAAGACCCTACTGTGTTGGCTTCGAAGGCGACGACTCTCCCAAAGCAACTCCTTCCGCACCTGCACTGGTAAACACACCGTGCTAAGCGAAAAACGCTTAGTGGGGAAATACACATATAGCATAAGGACAACCATTCACAACGGTCATCAAGGCAATACACATGCATAGCACGTACACATATATATACAATAAACATATCATAACAATTGCATATACACATGCTCGCATACATAAAGCCATTCATCAGAGAGCTTATAACAATAGTCATATCCTCATAACAGATTATACTTTTCACCATCGAATCCATACATATATCTCATACGTTTCTCATATTCCAGGTCATCCAAAGCATTTTAAGCACTGAAACACCTGCTGACTCAAGGTAGTGGATAACGAGTGAACAGAGAGTACTTTACGGGTACTAACCGATTACAGATAGTACCTTACAGGTACGAATCGAAAACCATTTTAAATTTTCATTCACAAACATTTTTTTTCTGAGGGACCTTAAACAAGATCCAAACACATTACAGGGGGTTCGCGAGGAACCAAACGGGGACCTGATCGGGGTCCAAACGGAACTGGGGCTGCAGCAGAGACTCTATTAGGCATGCCTAACTATCCACGTACTAGACTCTAGCAGGTCATGCATCAACCATTCAATTCACTTCATAAGGTTCCGAAAACCATTATCATACATGTACATAGTCTTATCATGGATCCGCATTGATATTATTCATAAGATATCAAGCATGAATCTCAAAAGCACTGAAGGAAACTGTAATTCAAAAACCACATGCAACGAAGGTAAAACACATTCAGCATGCAGGGGACTATCGCGCTCGCGACGTTTGTCGCGCTCGCGACAGAGACCGAAGTCTCTTCGCTACGCGCACGCGACGAATTTCGCGATCGCGAGGAGGATTGAAGGGCCAGGCTCTATCGCACTCGCGACGCATGTCGCGATCGCGACAGAGAGCAAAGTTGTTGTCGCGGGCTCGCTACGAATCGCGTGCTCACGATAGCACTTGGCCAACATCACGCTCTGTCGCGATCGCAACAGTTATCGCACTCTCGATAGAGGGTTATCAATGCTTCGGCTGTCGCGGGCTCGCGACAGCGAAGCTCCAATTGCCGATCCCTGTCGCGATCGCAACAGCATTGGGTTTTTGGAAATCTGCTGAATTTTGCAGAATTTTCTCCTCCCAAATTCATCCAACAACATACAATTCTCAACCAAGAACTTCTTACCTCAAATCCCGCTATCCAATAGCAACAACAACCATAATATAACTTTTAATAACAAGAAATTCCCAAACCTCAAGATCATTAGCTCCTATTGCTTGGATCCGCTAGTTCCAACCTTCTCCTTGCCCTTTGGCTCGCGAGGAGGCTCAACTAAGCACAACCCAACAAAACCCACAACAAAGCAACTCTAGATTAAAACCCAAATCTAGAAAATATGAAGAAGAAAGATGAAGAAGAGGAAAAAGAAGATGGAAAATGCAGAAAACTTACTAAGGAAAAGCAAGAAGATGATTAATTTCCACCACTAGAGGCTTGAATCCCAACTAGGGCACCACAATGAAGGAGAAGAGAAAGAGGAACTAGGAAGAGAAGAGAGAACGGGATTGAGGGAACAAAGTTCTGCTTTCCTATTCTCTTTCCTCTTCTTAATCTTTACTTTTCCCTCTCTTGATAAGTGTCCTCATCCTAATGGTGGAATTCAATCACTCACACCCAACAAACATACCTCACATGCACACAATGGAACACCCTAATACTGTACCCTACATATGTATGAGAAACACACACCCAATGATTTCTCCAAATAAAACACCCTACAAATGTATGCATGCCCACACACTACAATAACCCACTAGTGCATACCCTACTATGGTGCACTAACACATACACAAATATGTCCCAACTAATTCACACCATAGTGCAACACATGCACACACGCACCAGAAAAACCCCAAATCACACAATATTACCAAAATGCCCTTATTATGCTAGACTTATGTAAATGCACACACATACATATATGGCTCATTCAACTAGGGAGCAAACGGGGTGTGACACATGAGGTAAGATTTATGCATGTTTGATTGGAGTGTGTGTGAGTGGTTTTGAAAACAGAGTGTTACAGGGCCTGTTTAGGGTTGAAGAAATCGTCTCTGTCGCGATCACGACCGAGGCAATTTCTCCTGCCTTCGTGATCATGCGTGCAAGAGCACTAGTAGTGCTCACTAGCACTAGTCGTGCTCCAAGAGCACTAGTAGTGCTCAATAGCACTAATTGTGCTCCAGAGCACTAGTAGTACTCAATAGCACTAGTCGTGCTCCAGATCACTAGTCGTGCTTATGGAGCACTAGTCGTGCTCCTCGCCTGTTCTCCATAGTGCCTCTCACCTCTGTCTCAAGCGCGACTTCTAGTCGCGATCACAACAGTAGGTCCTCTCCTTTGCAGTATTTTGCTCCTGAAAATGATTTTTCTTGTCCCATCTTGCTTGTTTCATCCTAGTGCATGATGTATGCCTATTTATTCTACATTTTCTATATGATTAGAGTTATGAATTGGTAATTAATGACATGTTAGTGTTTTGTTTTGCTTACCCAATAATGTTAAATGTTATGAGCTGAGTGAGTGAGGTTGGCCTGAAGTGTCAGTATAGTGGATAGATAAGCATGCTTATAAAGGGATAGTGAGTGAAGCTGCCTATGTTTGCCTTCGGGTATAGCGATGACCCCGCTAATAAGGTTTAGTGATACCGTTGAGGCCTAGCCTCCGATTTTGAGCGATGACCCCGCTTATAGGGTTTATTGATGCTGTTGAGACCTAGCCTCCAGTTTTAGTGAAGTGTTCCCGTATCCACCACAAGTGAAGTTTAGGCTATTGTGTAGTGTTCTGAAGTTATGTTAATAAAGTGCGATGTTATGTTTATTTGAGTGAATTGTATGGTTATTAGGAGTCAGTTTTCGATTAGTGTTATGCATATTGAATACGTTGTGTTGATATTCTAAACTCGTGATTATGCATATTGAATTCCTGATTTTCATTGTTTTAGTGAATTCGGTAAGACTATGTTTTTATTCTTCTTACCATTAATGCACTCATGTATTGTTTAGTGTCTATTTGCTTTTGTTCCTCCCCACTAAGCATTATCACTAAGCACGGGCTGATTTCCCGTATAGGTGATAGGTTTGTGGTTCGGGTCGTGTCGCGCATCTGCAAGGGTTGGCCACATAGGAGTTAGAGTTTTATTTTATTTTCAATTCTTGTATTTTTTTTTTTTATATATTACGTAGTTTTGTAAAATGGCATATGTAAATGTTTAAGAACTCTTTTGTAATTATTATAAGTATTTATATATGTATTAAGATTATCTTTTGCCTCATAGTATGCTTCCGCTTTTGCGCATGTATGTATGTGTTTATCATCGTGTTTTGTCCGGTAACGCTCCGGTATCCTTCCAACGGGGGTATTGGGGTGTTACATTTCCTCTGAGTCATAGGCAAGCCTGATACAAAATCCATCATGATGTCATCCCATTTCCACTAAGGGATGGGTAAAGGGTTGAGCAATCCTAAAGGAACTTGATGCTCGGTCTTTACCTACTGACAAGTAAAACACTTGGCCGCAAACTCCACAATATCCCTCTTCATCCCAGACCACCAATAAAGCAGCTTCAAATCTCTATACATTTTCTCACTACCAGGATGCATAGTAAACACCGTAGTGTGTGCTTCCATCATAAGCTGCTTCTTTAACTCATCATTCTCAGGTACACACAAATGATTCCTATACATAAGCACCCTATCAAAAATCGAAAACTCAGATTGCTTACCATTTTGAACTTCCTGTAAAACTTGTTGTAATTTCACATCGTCTTTCTGGGCATCAACAATCAACTGCCTCAAAGAAAGCTTAGCTTTTAATTGGGCAACCAAAGCCCCTTTCGAATCCAGTCACCACTTATAACGCTTCAATACCAAAGCTGACATCGATTTCTGACTCAAAGCATCGGCAACCACATTTGCTTTACCCGGATGGTATTCCAAAATGCAATTATTGTAACACCTCGATTCCCCCCTAATAGTTTGAGCCATGTTTTCCATGTGTATGTGTGCATGTGTGGGAGTTTTAGCATGTGTTAAGGACATTTTGGGCAAAATGCATGTTTTATGTGCTGCAATATTGTGTAGGTGCATATATGTTAGTAGGGCGTATGTGCATTGGGTTGTGTTAGTGTGTGCATGAGCATTTGGTTGTAGTGTGTGATTTATGTGGTTTGGTCTTAGGTGTAGCAGCATGTGTGTTTGTTGGGTGTGAGTGGTCAAGTCCCACCAACCAAAGAGTGATAAGTGGCTAGGAATTAGGAAAGAGGTAATATGACGTGCGAAGACCTGCTTTTAGGGCGATCGGGATGAGGTTCATTAAAACTTACAAACGAATTCCAAGTGCATCTATATTGGGCAACAAGGAGGTTTCTTGGAGTCGCCACCCAATAGAACATTGGGAAGGGTCGTCTAGCCTCAGCGAGCCTAAGACCAGAGTGGGTTCGGGATTTATCATTTATTTGTACCTTGATTAATATTATAATTAAGTTTTGAATTCATTATTTCATCAACTTTCCATACAATGCAGTTAATTAAAGTGCAATCCATCCACGTAGATAAAGTGGTAAATTGACAAAAATAAAATACATGAAAATAAATTATAATAACACTAGGGACGAAATAGAACCCCCATTATAAAACGATAGGTAAATCATACAAAAAATCGGGATATTCATTGAAATGAGGACATTGGTCCTGCTATGCATATTTATTACAAGTCGATTTTTGAGAAGTGTCGGTTTTATTGGCTAAAAATAGGACTTTGGCCCTCGATTTTCTGAAAATCCCAAATTAATTACTATAAAACATTTGGCCACTTTTACTCTAATGAGATTAAAATGATTTTCATAATAAAATGAATAAAAATAAAAAAAACAAGGGTAAAGAAAGAATCCGAATGGAAATCCTCAAATTGGCGCAACCACCATCATTAACAACTCCAACTCCAAAATGGTCAGATAATAACTCATAAAAATAAATGTGTCAGTGTCAAAATCAAGAATAAAGTAAAGAAAAGTAAAATAACAAGAAATTTTAATGGAAATGAGTTAAAAGATAAAAGAAATAGAAAAGTAAAAGAAACAAGTTAAAAACATGGGAATCTGCCGAGGGACGGCCTTCTGCACATTACCGACGGGCATCCCTGGTGTGACCGGCGGACAGAGTGGTGCGTTATCCACGTTCCGTCTCTCAAACTAGAGACGGGCATCAGTGACCACTATGCTCGTCGGTCACCCGTGATTCCAAAAAATCGAAAAAAAACCTCGAAACTTCAATTGAAATTCTTTGTTAAATAAAAAGATCTTATTAAAAATGAGAACAATTAATATAAGTCAATTAAATTACACAAATATTAATCCAGAATGTTTACCCTTGGATTTTACCTTTTAGGTGGATATCGAATGACTTCGGTCCCGCTCGTTTCACAAGGATCGGAAAATGGATCAAGAAAAGAAAATTTATATTTTTCTTTCTTGAGAATTTGACAGCGATTCAAATATTAGAATTAGCCGGATTGAGGGAAACGAATGAATTTCGTTACCTCAAATTAGCTCAATTCGAGAATAAAAATTTAAAAAAGTAGAAAGATTGAAAGAGTTTTTATGGAATAAAATAACTCAAAATAGAGATCTCGAGAAAAACTATTAAATTCGAATTTTGGTAAATTGCTCACAAAAAGATTTTTTCCCTTAAAAATTTGCTAAAAACCCCCAAATAATGAAACTTAATCCACTATTTATAGAGTTTAGAAGATAATTGGGATAAATATCAATTTAAAGAATTTGAATCTGAAAAGGAAATTGAAATTCAGTTTTAATCCCATTAAATATCCCAATCCAATTCAAATTTGAAGAGTTTTTAAACTTATGAGATAAAATTCACAAAATCCGGCATTACTTGATCTGATCCACTACCGATGGCCATCCCAAGAACTACAGACGGGCGTATGTAAGAAGGGTACGCATGGTAATCTGAACGACAGACGGATCGAGGCACGGGACTAGGGACGGCCGTCTCTTCGCAGACACATGTCCTTCACTCATACTACAGATGGCCTTCTCTACAACACAAGAGACGGCCCATCTACCCAAACGATGGCCCATCTCTCAATGCGAGATACGGGAATACCAAATAGAGATGAGCGTCCTAACTCCGACAGGCTTCCCGTCTGCGGAGCAAAATCTCAACTTTCAAGCTAAATTTCCCAAACTCTTTAAAAATCCCACGCTATAGAGAGAAAGACTTTAATCCTTGTGAAACCAAAAGATGAAAACCTCCAAATTCCATCCATTTATCCGAAAACAAACATTGATCTCTTCATCGGGTAACTCTGATTGGACTGCCTCAGGGCACGGTGTCTACAGTTGCCCCCAATTTTGGGGAAACTAGTGCACTAGTGCCTAGATGAGCCAAAATTCAGAGAATAAAGGAAAGATATGTGTACCTGAGGCAGCCCTTACCTCTTTGTGGTGTGGAATGTTGCAACTTGTTGCCGTTGAGCTGTAGTGCTATCCGACTGTGCCTCATTTGAAATGTTTTCTATCGCATTGTCCCGCTCGCCACCGGTCACCTTACACAGCGTCTGTGAGATGCGGTGTCCTCCAACCACAATCTCATTGCGATTTGTTCTATCGCGTATGCCCCGCTGTCCTCATCTCGGCATGCACGGTGGCTGATCTGTCCCGTTGGCCTCATCTCGGCTCGCACGGTGTGAGGTGAAGTGTCGTCTAACTACATCTGCTGTTGCGATCTATACTATTGCATATCCCCCGCTAACCTCATCTCGATCTGCACGACGGCTGGTCTGTCCCGCTAGCCTCATCTTGGCCTGCACGGTGTGAGGTGAAGTGTTGTCTAACTGCATCCTCTGATGCGATCTGTTCTATCACTAGTGATCCGCTAGCCTCGTCTCTATTAGATGCAGTGTTCTCTAACTACAATCCTGTTGTGAAATGTAGTACTCTCTGACTACAACCTCTGTCTGCGATCTATTCTACCGCTGGTGATCTGCTAGCCTCGTCCCGGCCTGCATGGTGTCTGTGAGATGCAGTACTCTCTGACTACAACCTCTGTTTGCAATTTGTTCTACTGCTGGTGATCTGCTAGCCTCATCTCAGCCTGCATGGTGTCTGTGAAATGCAATACTCTCTGACTACAACCTCTGTTTGTGATTTATTCTACCATTAGTGATCCGCTAGCCTCATCTTGGCCTGCACAGTGTCTGTGAGATGCAGTGGTCTCTGACTACAACCTCTGTCTGCGATCTGTTCTACCGCTGGTGCTCTGCTGGCCTCATCTCGGCTCGCGCAGTATATGTGACATGTAGTGTTCTCTAACTACAATCCCGGTTGTGAGATGCAGTGTTCTCTCACTGTAATCCTGATTGCGATCTGCTCTACCGCATGTGTTATTCTGGCCTCATCTCAGCTCGCGCAGTGTCTGTGAGATGTAGTGTTCTCTAACTACAACCCTGGTTGCGATCTATTCTATCGCATGTGATTGAACGTTCTATCCTGGTAGCCGCTTCTAGGCTTGCACAGCATAACCTTGGTAACCTCTAACCCATCCGTGTAACATCCTATCTGCTAACCATTATTCGGTCAGTGTAATTATCTGCTAACCACCATCCGATCAGTACAATATCTGATCTGTAACACCCCCTACCCATACGTAGGCGATCCCATCCGGTAAGGAGTGAGATGCCGTATGAGTCAAGGTGCCACCAAACAGATACAAAGCAAATCATACATTCCTTCATAACATACATACCGAAATACAGGATAAATAAAAACTTTAAGGGAAAAGAAAGCAATAGCTGATCATGCATTAATATAATAAACCATTACAATA
This sequence comes from Excoecaria cochinchinensis, assembly GCA_947683425.1. Taxonomy (NCBI): domain Eukaryota; kingdom Viridiplantae; phylum Streptophyta; class Magnoliopsida; order Malpighiales; family Euphorbiaceae; genus Excoecaria; species Excoecaria cochinchinensis. The sequence goes on from CANTUQ010000119.1 coordinate 19,846,507, forward strand.
ATGTTCTGATCAAACCAGCTGATACAAAAGATATTACATAACCAAAATATAAGTACATACGCGGAAGCTATATCAAAACTGATACAAGAGAGTTCTATACAAAAAGAATCTTCAACAATTACAAAAGCTAAGCCCTACACTACAACCTTCTGTGTTGGCTTGGCGGCGGCGACTCTCTCAAAGCAAAACTCCTTCCGCACCTGCACGGGTAAAAACACCGTGCTAAGCGATAAACGCTTAGTGGGGAAACACACATAAATCATGGACGTCCATTCAGAATGGTCGTCAAGGCATAACACATTCACAATGGCAAATGCAATAGTTTATAACATAATCCATATAAACATGATCACAATTTAAAGCCATACATTCTGCATCTCAATTTCATGTCCATTCCAAAATAATCAACATACATCTCATCATTATACTCATTCAGATATCACATTTATATAGTCAAATCAAAACAGAACAAACCAATCGAACACCTGCTAACTCGAGGTAGTGGATAACGAGTGAACTGAGGGTACCTTACGGGTACGAATCGATTACTGAGGGTACCTCACAGGTACAAAGCAAAAGTCATTTCATTTTTATCATTAAGATAATATTTTTACTGAGGGGATCTTAAGCAAGCTCCAAATACTGAGGGGTTCGCGAGGAACCAAACGGGGACCTGATCGGGGTCCGAACTGAACTGAGGGCTACAGCTAAAAGACTCTATTAGGCATGCCTAACTATCCACTTACTTGACTCTAGCAGGTTATGCGTCAATTAACTCATGTTTCAGAGTACTGCATATAATTCATATAATTCATCTAAAGAATCATGGTATCATTCATATAAAGGCATATACAAGCATGACATGAATCATACAGTAGTATAAGTCCATTCAGAAGAAGTACGAAATTCATTTTTGTGTTAAAACCAGGATATTTCAGAAAATAGGCCGAACGGGGTGACCAACGAGGTTGGCCGGTCACGAGTCGTGACTGGCATCACAACTCGTGACTGGCCTCCTCCCCTGGCTGGTCACGAGTCGTGACTGGCCTTCTCCTCTGGTTGGTAACGAGTCGTGACTGGGAGTCACGACTCATGACTGGCCTCTTCCTTTGGCTGGTCACGGGTCGTGACTGGCAGTCACCACCCGTGACTGCCTTCTCTAGCAGGTCACGAGTCGTGACTGGCAGTCACTACTCGTGACTGGCCTCCTCTTGGCTGGTCACGAGTTATGACTGGCAGTCACCACTCGTGACTGGCCTCTCTGGCTGGTCACGAGTCGTGACTGGCCTCTCTTCTTGGCTAGTCACGCGACAAACACAAACTGGAAATGGGAAATTCAACAGTATCACGATTTTCCATTTCCAGAATTCCCAGAACTCAAAAATCAATTCCAAAATTGAATCAAAACCATACAAATCTCATCATACCTTCTAGAAGATGTCCCAAACAGCATAAACAACAAAAATACAACTCAATTCAGAAATCAAAACAACCAAAACCAAGCATAAACACATTCAAGTTTCTCAAGAACATAAACCCTAAAATTACAGTAACTTAAATCAAGCACAATTCACAAACAAACAAAATCCCAAACCTGAGATTCAAAGCTTCAATCACTTAGCTCTGGTAGTCCCAGCAATTTCCTTGCCCTTAGAATCGCGGGAAGGATCAACTAACAATTAAAACCAACAAGAACAACAAAGAACAAACCCTAGTTAAATCTAAACCCAAAGAAGAAGAAGAAGAAGAAAACAAATGAAAAACAAGATGAGAAGAATACATTTACTTACCAAAGAGGATGCAAAGAGATGATTAATTCCACCAATAAAGACTTGAATCCACACTAAAGTTCTTAGAGTGAAGAAAATGAAGAAGAAGAAGAAGATGATGATGAGGGGAAGAAGGAAACGTGAATCTGCCCTTTCCCCTTCTTTCTTTCCTTTTTCTTTTTCTTTTCTTTGCCCTAAACATGTGTCAATTTCCTATTAGTGAAACTAACCACTCACACCCAACAAGTATGCACTACACACACCCAATGCACTCCCAACTAATGCACACTCTACAATGGTATGAACACACACACTATGCACTCCCATCTTAAAACACCTTAATATGATATGCTCAAATGCACACAATCATTGCCCAATTAATTCACACTCTAATGCCAAACATACATCCATATGCTAATAAAACCCCAAGAACATGCATTTTTACTGAAATACCCTTATTATATGCCGAACACATGCAAATGCATGCTCACACAGACAGGCTCATACTACTAGGGGCAAACGGGGTGTGACATGATCTGCTAACCACCATCCGGTCAGTACAATATTCTGATCTGCTAATCCCCATCCGGCTAATATAGCGCCTGATCTGCTAACCCCCATCCGACTAGTACAATGTCTGATCTGCTAACCCCCATCCGGCTAGTGCATTATCTGATCTGCTAATCCCCATCTGGCTAGTGCATTATCTGATCTGCTAACCCCTATCTAGCTAGTGCATTATCCGACTGTCGACTATCCTTTGGTCGGTATGGTGAACCATTCATCGCTTTCTTTACTGGCGCTTATCCTGGACCTCTTCTTTTTTACTACAACAAGGGAAAAGCAAATGTACAGGGCATATAAAAGACGCATACCTGTGGCAGTACATACCTGTTGGGGCCGATGTCAGAGTGTGCCCCAGAAGGATGGTTGGTTGTTCCCCATTTTCTTGATTGCACTGACTGTGACACTCCAGATATCGATTCCTCTATCATCTCCAATGCAGCCTCCTTGTTGAAAAGACCTGCATGCTTCTCAAGAAGGTGAGAGAATTTGATGTTGAGCCTCCGGGGCGAAAAAAAGATTTGACCTTTCTCAAATTAGATTGGAAATTTTGTTGTTTGCCTGTAGACGGGTGATTTTTCTATTTTGTTTTAATTTTTGTTTCTGTTTTTTCCTTGTTTTGTTTTTGATCTTTACATTTTGAATGTATTTACAGTATATTGGATTTTCAAGGCCTTGAAAATGTCTTCTTCTTTTTATTTTGTGTTGTTTTGTTTGAGAATTTGCATTTTTTGTGTTGTTTTGGTTTGAGAGTTTGTATTCTTTGTATATTTTCATTTGTTTGAGAATTTGTACATTTGAATTTGGCTTTAATACACTTACTGTGTGATGTATGTGAGCGTATATCTTATGATAGAGAAACTTACCTGATTGCCCCCGGCATGGCGTGCATGAATCTGACAATGTTAAGTTGAACTCATCTCTTGGATCATCTTTAACCATGAGGTCTATTCGGACCCTTCATCTGAGCCATGTACATATACAAAACACTATGCATGTGTGTGGAATCATATGTGTGCAATATACATACATTTGAATTCGGATTATGTGAGGTGTGTGAGCGTACATCATATGACAGATAAACTTACCTGTTTGCTCCCAGCATGGTGTGCATAGAGAGGCTTATTCTTTTCCCTCTTGGGAGCAGGTCCTTGAGATTCTTCTCTCATGAGGACTTTATCTTAATCCGATTGTTCGACATGGATGAGCGCCAATGTAGAGCTGAAATTATACCTCGACCCATTCTACATTTGATTGCCTCCAATAAAAGTATGCGTGGGTAGTCTGGCTTTTCAATGGACCTTCTTTTCTGTGGATTTGTGGGATTTCGAATTACCCTTAGCATGGCGTGCATGAATAGGTATGTCCTTCTGGGCAATCCACCTCTGTACATATTCACCTGATTTTATGGCAGATACCGTGGGCGATAATGTTGAGCTGAACCCTCTCTTGGATCATCCTTGCTCATGAGGAGCATTCAAACCTTTCCTTCTGAGTTATGTGCACAACAACATATACAAAGGATTGTATGTGTGCTTATGGAATCATGTGTGTGAAATATATACATAAAACTATATACACAAGACAGAAGCAAAGGATTAGTGTACAAGAATTGTGTGTGCATATCTATACACATAAAGGATTGAATGCACGTGAGATGCATGTGGTATGTAAAAATTGATAGATCACATCCCAGGTGGTTAAGGGATTCGTTGATAGCACTACTTGGCTGCTTGTGTTGTTTGATGTCCCCGAGGCATTGTCTTGGCTTTATGGACTCCGACCCAAAATCTTTTCATAGAGAACTGACCCATACGTATCTTTGCCCCCCGGTCAATGAGCACTTTACCCCCCGAGACTCTGAATCAAGATCTGCATTATGCATTATCTGCCTAAAGGTGAATTATTCGAGGTAATGCCGTCTTATCTCTCCAGGCTTCAAAAGTCATTATTTTAAAGGTAGTACATCCCTTGTGGATTTTCACACTCGCTTTTCTTAGCGGGAAATGCGTCCCTTTGGGGATTTTCATATAACCCTATGCCTAATTTTTGCCTAGAATGGATCCAACCCACTCCAACGGCTTTTTTTTCATTCATTTTTTTTAAGGAGATACTGCCTGTTCCTAGGTTTTCACCCTGCCCTTTGGCTTAACTTTTGCTTAGAGAGCCAGTCACGATTTTCATCTCTAACGGCCCTCTTTTTTTTAAAAAAATTCTCCCCTTTCAGGTGCGACTGCAAGAGAAACTGGAGCTATTATCAAAGCCCCCTTCCTAGGGTAATTAGCAGTTATTCTTTGAGGCATTTTCTCCTTAGGCATCAATTACATTCCATATATTGCTAGATCAAGTGAGGTAGCCGATGAGGATCTGGTTCTTGAAGGCCTCATGAGGCTGCCTTTTACACTACCACCTATTGTGCTTGATAATTCAGAGAGATTAACGATGTAGGGAGACATTCCTTATCCTTTCGAGGCGGGGTCTTGTCTTCAGCCTTTGCTTCTCAGTATCATGATCTTTGGACTGAATTACCAAAGAAAACTACTATACCCTTTTTTGGGAATCATTCTGTAACTTCTACCAGCGCATATAGAGGATGGACACCTAGCCCCGCAATTGATAACAGGACCTGGCCACTAAGGCACCCAGCCGGCAAGAGCAGTAGTAAGGCCTAGTTCAGATTTGTATGGATTTTAAGCAATATGTTCCTTTTTAGAAAAGAACTAGGAAATAATATCAATGAATGAATTTAGTTTTATTTCATTTCACGACATTGTGTCTATTTTAGTACGATTTCAATATACGTGATCACCATTTAACACTAATTCAAAATTGCCAAACTACATTCATTCACTAAGCCAAATCTTAATAGCATCAACTCCTATTACCAATCAGCCCTCTCGGGTTTTTTTGATTGGACATTTTCTCTCAAGCCTCTAATTTTTGACCAGGATGCCTTTTTTCGATTTTCACCCTGACAAGGCGCCCAATTTTAGCAAGGCCGCCTTTTTTCGATTTTCGACCCACGGGGCTTTTATTCTCTTCTTTTGATTTTATTGTCTTTAACCATGAAACCTCTTGAGTCTGTCAATATTGATCGGTTCTTTGAATTCATTGCCATCACTATCCGATAGAATCGCAGCTCCCTTTGACAACAGCTTCTTGAGGATGAACGGACCTTCCCACGTGGGCCTGAACTTCCCCCTTATATCCGGCACGCCTGGTCTCATCTGTTTGAATACCAGGTCTCCCTCTTTCAATGGGTGCTTCTTGACTTTCTTGCCAAATGATCTGGGAAGCCTCTTCTGATAGAGCTAATTATGGTAGTAGGCTCTCAACCTGTCCTCATCCAACATGTTCAAGTGTTACAGCTGCTGCTGCGCCCATTCGGCCTACGGAATCTCAGCTTCCATAACTACCCTCAGTGACTTGAGTTCGACCTCGATCGGCAATACTGCCTCCATCCCATACACCAAAGAGTACGGTGTAGCCCCTGTAGATGTCCTGATGGTTGTTCTATAACCACATAGTGCAAAAGGTAACTTGTCTGCCCATTCTTTATAACTCTGAACCATTTTGGCCAAGATCCTCTTGACATTCTTGTTGGCGGCTTCGACTACCCCGTTGGCTTGAGGACGATACGGAGAAGACTTGTGGTGCTCAATACCATATTTTTGGAGTAACTTCTTTATTTCGGCCATGAACTGGACCCCGTTGTCAGATACCACATGATGTGGAAGGCCATACCTATATATCAAATTTCTCTGGATGAATTTCACCATATCTCGAGCATCAACTTTCTTGAAGGACTCAGCTTCTGCCCACTTGGTAAAGTAGCCGATTGCAATAATGATATATCTGTGTCCATTGGAAGCCGTAGGACGGATTTCCCCAATAATACCAATCCCCCAAGCTGCGAACGGCCAAGGCAATGTCAAATTATGCAATTCTGAAATGGGCAAGTACCTTAAATCTCCGTACTGTTGGCTTAACTGACACTACTTTACATGTTTCGAGCAATCGTTATCCATGGTGAGCCAGAAGAATCCTTGTCTCATGATCGTTTTTGCTAATGTCAGCTCGTTCGGCGTGCGTTTCTTCCATTACCTTCTCGGCATCATTCTCTTCCAAGCACCTCAACTGGATACCATCAGCCTGTCATCTGTACAACATTCCATCTATGCAGATGAACTAAGTAGATAACTTGCGAATCATTCTCTGATCTTTTTCGATAGCTTCCTCTAGAAAGGTCGCATTTTCTAGGTTGTTCATAATGTCGTAATACCACAGCTTCCCATCTGCTACTTCTGTTTCCATGACTGATTTAGATTCAAAGCTAGGTCTCTCAGAGCTAGAAATCAAAATTAGCCTCATAACTACCCCTTCTGGATTGTTCCATATTGACACTAAAGTGGCGAGCGCATCAGCCAACTGATTTTCATCCCTTGGAATGAAATGGAATGTACACACTTCAAACTGACTGCTCAGGTCTCTCAAGTGCTTGATGTACGGCATTAGCCTTTCTTCTTTAACAGCCCATTCGCCTTGAATTTGATTGATCACTAGGGATGAATCACCAAACACTTCCATGTTCTTTGCCCCTAAGGCTATTAACGCTTCCAACCCAAAAGTACATGCTTCATACTCAACCTCATTGTTGGTGGCCCTGAATTTTAACTTCTTCGCCAAGGGAAGCTTCTCATCATCTGGGGTTGTCAGAATAACTCCTACTCCTGCCCCTTTGCCATTAATAGCTCCGTCAAAGTGCAATTGCCAACCCTGAACTACTATAGCTGCCACATCCTCATCCGGAAAGTTGAACTCGTATGAGTCTCCTTGAATTTGGTGTTCTGCTAGGAATTCAGCCACTGCACGCCCTTTAATAGTTTTTCGAGTAATATACTCTACATCAAATTCTTGTAGCAGCAACAACCACCTACCCATTTTCCTAAGTAGAGATGGAGCTTCCTGCAAGTATCTTAAGGGATTCTGCTTCACTACTGCCTGTACCTTGTAGGAATGAAAGTAATGCCTCAACTTCTTAGAGGCCCAGATTACCTCAAGGCAAATCTTTTCTACTTCTGTATACTTAACCTCATAAGCCAGGAACTTCTTGCTAAGGTAGTAAACAACAAATTCTACTCCGAACTCATCTTCCTGGGCCATCATGGCACCTATAAAACTATCTTCTATTGCTAAATACAAAATCAGTGGTTTGACTGGCTGCGGCAGTCTCAAGACCGGTGGATTTAGCAAATACTCTCTGACAATATTGAAAGCCTTCTGACAGTCTTCGTTCCATACTACTGGTTGGTCTTTTTTGAGTAGTTTGAAGATTGGTTCTCAGATCGAAGTAAGCTTAGTGATAAACCTACTGACGTACTGCAATCTGCCCAAGAAGCTCCTTATGTCTTTTTCCTTCCGTGGTATTAGCATTTCTCTAATGGCCTTAACCTTATCTGGGTACATCTCGATACCCCTCTGGCTAACTACGTGTCCTAGGAGCTTCCCTGAGGTGACACCAAAGATACACTTCTTAGGATTCAATCGCAAATTGTACTTATTTATCCTCTGGAAAAACTTTGCCAGGGCTTCGAAATGACCTTCTCTAGCGGCCAACTTGATCATCATGTCATCCACGTATACCTCCACTTCTTTATGGATCAAGTCATTTAAGATTTTTATCTCCATCCTCTGATAAGTGGCTCCTGTATTTTTTAGGCCAAAAGGCATTACACGGTAAGCATACGTCCCCCATTCTATGATGAAAGCCGTCTTAGTTCGGTCAATTATTTTATTGAGAATTTGATTGTAGCCCGCATAACAATCTCCAAAGCTATACATCTCGCAAGCAGCGGCGCTATCTATCAACACATCTATATAGGGCAACAAAAAGTCATCTTTTGGACAAGCCTTATTCAAGTCCCGATAATCTACGCATACCCTTACCTTGCCATTCTTTTTGGCTACAGGGACAACATTGGCCAACCAAGTTGGATACTGCACCTCAACCAAAAATTAGGCTTTGATTTATTGGCAATCTCCTCTTTTACTTTATCTGCCCATTCCGGCCTAAGCCTTCTCAGTTTCTGTTTAACAGGTTTATGGTCTAGATATGTAGGAATAGCATGCTCGGCGGCTTCACAATCATCTTTTGGCATGTCTTCATGGGTCCAGGTAAAGACTTTTTCATTTTTTTTAATACTCTCAAATTTTTCTCGCTCTTCAGGAATTATATTTGACGCCATCAAGATTTTCGAGGTTCCAAGAATAAATAGAGTAGCATCAATCGATCTAATGTCAAATATAAATGCATTATGATCATGCATAATGAAATCGTTAAAAAAAACATCACACAAGTGAAGGAAATTGTTTGATTTATTAATAAAACTAAAAAACATCATTCACATTATTAAAAAAAGTTCAAAACTAAGAAGGAAAGTCTAAACTATCATCTTCCTCTCTCTGCCGATGCAGGTGTTGTTTCCGACGGTCCATAATCAACTTCAGGGCCTATCCTTCCTTCCTTTGAGCTCCTTGTCAATGAGGCCTTGAACTCGTTCCCTCAAAGCTCAGCATTCATCAATGTCATACCCAGTGTGCTGATGGTAGGCACAATACAAACCTGCTCGGTGACCGAAATGCCCTTGGCTCTTGGCGGGATGTGCAGGCTTCGGCTGTAGCTTCCCCTTATCAATAAAATGAAAGAGGTGCTTGGATAAAGGCTTATCATAGAGGGTATAATTATCTTAAGTAGTTCTGATGTTTGGAGACTTGGTGACTCCAATATCTCTCATGTTGTTATTACCGAGACTCAAGCTTTCCTGACTGTCTCTCCCAATGACATTGCCCCCTCCTTCAAGGGCCGCTAGCTGTTCGCCAATAGCAGGATCCTGTACTTGACCTTTCGGGGTCTGGCTCTCACCCCTCAAATATCTAGCGTGCCGATGACACCTCCTATGCCTTCGACTTCTGGCTGGGTTGGCTAACCATGAGCACAGGTCCCCCTCCCCAGCTTGAGGAAAAGATCCGTCCATGCCGAAATAACCCTTCTGAACTATTTTAACCATTGATGCTTCCTCTATCCCTCGTGTGCCGGCACAAATGTCACACCTATGGGGTTAACCTCCCTTTTTTAAGTCTATAAAGACTTTTTCCCGAGCAGCCCGGGCAATTGCGAGTTTAGACTTTAAAATTTCCTTTTCGAGGACATCCATCTTTCTCTTCAAGCCCCGCATCATTGCCAGAAGCCCATTTTCTGAAACATGCCCCTTGCCTTTTCGCTCAGGTGATATGGCAGTGGGTGACTCCCCTCCAGGTCCAGTTGGTGGTAGGTGTGATCCTTCAGTTGGGTCATGCTCTTTCTGCAACATAGTAGGAGTAGTAAGCTGTTTTCCAGCAGGTGGCACCACAACGGCAGCCAAATTCTCTATAGTGGTCATTGTTTGGGATTCAAACTTCTCAAACCCCCCCCCCCCCCTTCTATCTCTTTTACTACGTCTTCCTTTCCCTCGGGGGCTTCATCCATGATAGCTTGAGGAATTACTTGCTCATCCTCTTTCTCCTCTATAAGATCATCCTTCAGGTCAAGGGTTCTTTTCTGTTCAGTAGGCGTTGCTGCGGGCTCAATGGTTGGTTGTTGCACGGTAGTGACTATCATAGGAGCCTCTTCCCTAATAGGCGATTCAACTTGTCCAACAGTAGAGGCCACAGGTGGTTGCCTGGCATTTGGTGCCATTTGAGCTGCGATACTTCCCATCATGGCCAACATTTTCCTTTTAAATTCCCCAAGCCTCTTATCTAGGTCTTGCACCGTCAAAGCACCAGTCCCCTGATAAACAATCGGATCTAGTCGGGAGTATCCGGTTTATGCTTCATTTCTATAACCCGACTCCTCCATCGAGTGAGGTACTCGTGAAAAGATTCCCCAGGCTTTTGCTGCAGCAGCTCTAAATCCTTCAGTGTGATCTCCATCCTAGTACTGTAATCATACTGCTTTAAGAATTCTTCAGTCAATAAGTCCCAATCTTCTTTGGATCTTCTGTCTAACCCATGATACCAATCAATTGCAGACCCCGTAAGGCTCAAGCAGAAGTACTCAATTTTTTGCTTCCTGGTTAGAGTTGTCCCCTTCACTACTAATGAATACTGTTTAATGTGCACCGTAGGATCAGAAGTACCATCAAACTTAGGGATATCGGGCATCTTGAAATTCAGGGGGATTAGGTCATCACTGTCCAACTCTCAATCTTTAGGGTTCATTCCCCTTCCTACAGTTAGCATCCTTATCATAGCCTCGAACTTTTCCTCCATCTTCTTCCACATTGCCTCCTCAACTTTAGGTGCCTTGCCCTTTACTGAGACTGGGTCCTCCAAGTTATCTTCAAAGGAATCATTGTCAAGGTCTACAACCCTTTTTGGCTTGGGTACAACCCTAGGTTCAACCACTGGTGGGCGTAAAATCACCGAGGGATCTACTTTGCCCGAATCTTGCCTCTCTTATCCCACTACAGGAGCAACTGGTGGCTATCCAGCAAGTTGTGTCATTGTAGGAGCAGTTGATGGTTGTCCCACAGACTGTGTCATCATAGTGGTCAAATTTTCCATCATTATCATCATTTTATTTTCAAATTCCTCCAATCGCCTACCCACTTCCTCAGCAACCAATGCACGGGTAGCCTCAGACTCTCTGGAAGGATCAGCCATACTAGATGCTACTGAAGATAAAGTCTTACTGCTTTCTGTATCTGACTCCCGAACTGATACCCCTCCAAGCAACCTGAAGACAGGATTCCTGATCAGCCGCCCACTAGAATCTCTAGACCACCCGGACGAATCTATGATGGCTGCATAACTCACTTTGTTAGAATGATGCATGAATGACATACATGATGCATGATCGTGAGCTATGCAGCACGTCACAACCACGTACAAGCAAGTAGATTCTTCCAACCTTTTAACTCCCACACACGAGGTCAATTGATCTCTTCCTAGGTGGGCTTAATCCGCGGGTCAACAGGGGACTCGAGGAGCGCGTATAGTACATAGTAGCATAGCATCTCTCAAGATGTGCACACGTATGAATTCTGACTATTATGTATTTAGACACTTCAGTCAAATTAAGGTGAAACCATCGAGGCATGACAGCTTTGGATAGAAGACCACTTAATTTGTTTGATTTTGTTTAATACATGATGGCCCACATAGCAAGCATTGTATTATGGTTCATTTCACCTAGGGGAAGTATCTATTGCCATTACATGAGCTTTGGTCAAAGGTGGTGATACTTTAGGGCTACCCAAGCATGGTCCCTGCCAACGGGTCTAGCTCATCAAGAGCATAACGACCGAACGGGTCTCCATTTAATATACCATAATGGTACGAGGCTTGGGCTGGTGGTTATCCTTAACGCTTTCCTAGATTGAGTGAAAATAGGGTCGTGCTTCGGGAATACACCGGGGTAAGAATAGGGACCAAACTAGCATAATTCTAAGGCTCTAAAATGATGCAATGCAATTTTAGATAAGAGATGGAATTTTAGTTTTAAAAACCCAATTATACATTTTAACCAAGACACTTTCAAAGCAAAGTCACAAACAGTCCCCGGTGGAGTCGCCACTGTGACGCGCGCTAAACCTAGCAAAGGCTCTCTTTGAACCCGCTTTTAGGATTCAAGGGATTGCTTCACGTCTTTTGGATCTTAGGTATTATGAGATATTTTCGGCACCTCCTTTCACAATAGAACATTGAAAAGGACCATCTATCATCATAACACCTTTTGGCACTTTTGAGGTATTTTGGAGTCGCCACCCAATTTACAAGAAATCAGGAAATGTTAACCTCTTATTGGTCTAAACCAGATAGTGGTTCGGAACTTCACACTTATTCATGTCTTTAGTTAATTATAAATGAGTTTTTAAATTTTAAAATTTCACGTCTCATCTCATGCGTTTAATGCAATTTATTTAAAGCGCACTTCAAGCATCGAGAAGGCAATAAAAGAAAAATATAAATAAAGCGGTAAACACACAAAACCACGCCATTTACAAAAGGAAAATTAGGACAAATACAATCCCCAAATGAAAAAGAAAAGCTGAATTTAAATGAAAATCGGGACATAATACAATCCCCAAATGAAATAAAATTGCCCCAAAAATAATTAATTACAAGGGACCACAAAATATAAACGTAAATTTAAACAATCACACAAAATCAATCAAAAAGGGGCGACATACATAAATCGGGATATTTATTTGGTTTAGGAACATTGGTTCTTTCATGCTCACTTAAAAAAGGATCGAAGAGTTATTTTGATATTTATAGTGAAAATCGGGATGAGTGATCCCATTTTTAATAAATCAACTCTTCATTTTAGTCTGCAATGTTTTTGCATTTTTGGCTAAAATCTAGGACATTGGTCCCAATTTATTGATAAAAATCTCAACTTAATTGTACAAAATATTTTTGTGATTTTTTATTTTAGCACACGTATAAAATAAACTATTTTATTTACGAGCAAAAACAATCACATAAATAGAGATAGGAAATGTCTCACCCAAGTGATGTAAACTCCTACGTGTCGCGAGGATTTCGGTCATGATAAATGCTCAAACAAATGAGCACGACATTTTACCCCCAATGAAAAAAATCAACAATAAAAAATTAGCAATAATTCCAAAATTATTTAATAATAAAAATAAAAAAAATCAAGTGTAAAATTAACACACCAATAGAATACATAAAATAGATTGAATTGGACATACTAATTTAATATGTTAATATCACACATAGAAGAAAAAATCATGCAAGGTAATATTAATAATAATGACAAAAGGTAAATCATGAAATAACACCATGCAAAATATAATGACCATAATAAAAATAATGACAATAATGATACCAATCACAACAACAATAAAAATAATAATAACAATAACAATAATAATAATAATGATAATAATAAGAATAATAGATGATGATAATAACAATAAATAATAATAATAATAATAATAATAATAATAACAACAACAACAACAACAACAACAACAACATAATAATAATAATAATAATAATAATAATAATAATAATAATAATAATAATAATAATAATAATAATAATAATAATCAACCAATAAAATAAGATGAATAAACAAGAGTAAGACAATCAAACATGCAATAAGAATAAGACAATCAAACATGCAACATAAAATGATTAGTATTTAAGCATGCAAAAAATCACAAGAAATAATACTAAAAGAAAACATCATGCAAATCCTATTTTTCATCCCCTAAACATCATGTATTTTATCCATTTTCATGCCAAGGACAAAATAAAGATGGAAAACTCATGCTAAATAATAAATCTGAACCCAAAAAAAAAATACATGCATTAATACAAAAAGAAGCAAGGTAAAATACGATAAAATAAATTAACATGAACAAAATGAAATAAAAAAAATAAGATAAAAATTGGATCCAAGAATATTTACCCTCAGAATGATATGGAAGCAAGATGTCCCGATCTAATCTCTTGTCAAGATCCGAAAATAAACTCAAAAAAAATGTTCAAGAAAATCTTGAGTTTATGTCTCGAAGAAAACTCAAGAACACTAAAAATTAAAAACGATTTTTTTTTTGTATTTAATGTTTGATTTGATGAGAAAACAAGATAAGAAAATTAATTTTCCTTTCTCAAGTCTCCAAAATCAACAAAATGTTTTTTAGATCTAAGAAAAATTAAAATCAAGATCAAAGAGAAAAAAAATTTAGACTTAATATAATAGAATTAAGAAGATTGAAGAAAATGATTTTAATTTTTAAGAACAAGAAATGATGAATTCCAAGAACAATAAATTCCTTGTTTTTTCCAACAAAATGCACTATCTTCTTCTAAGAATATCTCTCTCAAAATGCCTTACAAAAATGTATTTTTCTTAGAGAAAATTTTCTTACTCAAAAAAAAATCCCAATTTTCTCTCTCCTCCCCTTCAAAATGAAAATCTAACTCCCGTAAAAACTCCAATCTCTGCCCCCTCCAGCTCCCTAACAGATTTTTCAAAGATCCCTCTCCCCTAATTTCAACAAAAAACACTCAAAAATTCAAAATAAAATCCTAAAAGTCAAATATTTACAATTAATGTGCTTATTTATTTTTTGTTATTTTTTGACTTTCAATACCCGCCCAATTTGACTAATATTTGTCAAATTTTAACAAAATCTGAAAAAAAAAAACCCAAGAAAAAATCATTTTTTACCTTAAAAATATGAAAAATTTGATTTTCGGTGGAAAATGGCGGAATCTGGGCATGATCGGCAAGATTTCTCGCCGATCAGGGGGGAGTACGTGGATCAGCAAGATTTCTCGCTAATGGGCAAGAAATCTCGCCGACCAGGCGATATTCGCGCGCGCAGCTGCAGCGTGCTGTCTAGCGTGGCAGCCGCAACCGGGCCACCAAAAAATTTTTCTTTTTTTTTTAAAAAAAATACAATAAAATACAAAAATATGAATAAAAATAAATATACAAATAAAAATAAAAATAAACACTTTAAAAGAATTTTGAGGAAAATGAAAGAATTTGACAAAGAGATGATCGATTCATATTTTCTTGCTTATAAATTAGTCTTTATCTTCATCATCGGGTAATCCTGATCTTAGATCGCCTCGGGACCCGGTGTCTATAGCTGCCCCATGAGAGTTGTCATGGCCGGATTTGTACCCTAAGAGAATTAAACTAATTTGGCATGTGAGTGAGTGGATTGAATGTGTAGGATTGGACTTAATTGAAAGAAAGCAGTATAGTTAAGGGGTTAAATGGTAATTATGAATGTTTGTGCTAAGCATGAGTTAAAGGCTGATTAACTAGTTAATGGAGGGTTAATTAGGAATAAAATAAAGTAAGAAATTGGTAAGTGGAGGCAGGTTTTCTGAAGTGGATTCCGTGTGGCTTTGTAAGGTTTTGCCACCTCCTTCTTTGCATGCATTTGCCTAGTGAAGTGAGAGGTGAGTGTGTGTTGGCCTCATTCTTCATTTTCTGCATTTGGCTTTGGCTTTCTTCTTGTTTCCATGAGTAAGGATGAGAGTGGTTTAAGTGGATGTGTGCATGTAGCTAATTGGAACAAGAATTAAGTGTTAAGACCTTAAGGTAAGTGGTTTTGTGTGCATATTCTCATCTTCTACTCTTCTTCTTGGTTTTGATTTAGTTTGGAATGAGGATTGATGGATTGTGCTCAATTCTGGAATTTGAACTGGTTTTGCTAGCTGAAGAAGTGAAGAGAGATAAGGGAAAGGTTGTAATCGGCGAACCGAGCGTCCGTCGTAATTAGGAGCTAAGGCGACGAGGTTTGGGAACAAACCCTAATTGTATGAATATGTGATTAGTGTTGGTTAAATAGGGTTTTGAACTGAATTGCATGATATGTGAAATTAAAGGTTGAGCATGAATTATGTGATGCTAAATTGTATGATTATAGTAGCAATATGATTGTGATAAAGTGCTTGAAAGTGATTATGATTTGTACTATTATTGAATGCCAAACAAGAAGGGAAAATCAGGTATGTGTTATTGATTGTGTGGTTGTTGTATTTGGGTTGATTGCCAAACAAATAAGAATGAGATTTGAGGTCTAGGCGTAAAAGGAGAAGTGGACTGAAAAAGCACAGCCGTGCTAGTGATAAACACAGCTGTGTTTTGGTATTTTTGCATAGGTCACGGTAACAATGAAATTGATTGTGACCGTGACATATGCTGAGTTCAATTCTGCCTAGAGGAATTTGGTATGTCACGGTGACAATGGAATCCATTGTGACCGGGACCTACCCAGGAAGGCATTCTGTTTTGCAAATGAGAATATGTCACGGTGACAATGAGATTCATTGTGACCGTGACATACCCTCAGGTTGCATTCTGCCGAGAGTTGGGAACACATCACGGTGACAATGAAATTGGTTGTGACCGTGACATGTCCCCAATTTGCATTCTGTTTTGGACTTCAATATGTCACGGTGACAATGAAATCCATTGTGACCGTGACCCACCCTGTTTTGGCAATATAATCCTAATGTGTTTGGTCATTCAAATGGCATGGCTTTAAGCTGAAATGAAGGACAGCATGAGTAAGTAATGTATATGTGTTAAGTGATCTACAAATGCATACAACTATGATGACTCTGAATGGGATAAGTTATGTGAATATTAAATGTGAAGACTGAATTTGAAAGTATATTGAATATGCAAATGAAATGTATGGCTGTATGCTAATACAAATGTGTAAAGTGAAAAGTGAACTGAATAACGTGTTTAACAACTTAAGCCTGCGAGTCAAGTAGTGGATAGTTAGGCATGCCTATAGGGTCAAGTGCTGCAGCCCCATGCGTTAAATGTTTCTGATTCCATGGGAATCACAATGCGAATATCCTTACTGGATTGTGTTATATGTGGAATGATGAAAGGTACCAGAAGGTACTAATGTGATAAGAAGCACCAGAAGGTGCTAATGTGAAAAAGTAGTCTCGATGAGATTACTGGTATCTGAGAGATACCGATGCGATACCCGTTATCCGCGTCATTGAATTGCAGGCAAAGTGGCAGAAAGGCTAATTGGTTAATCGGCTAAAAGTTAATTAAATATAAACAGAAGTGATTGTGATACAAGGAAGTATGGAAATGTGAATAAGTAATTGATGCCTTATGATTGAATATAGTAATGGTTAATCTGGCATGATTATTAGCATGTTATGTATGATGATTCTGATGTGTGATAAATTATATGCTATATGTATGAGTTCCCCACTAAGCGTTATCGCTTAGCATGGATTTACTCTAATCCGTGCAGGTACGGACAAGAGGTGACTGAAGGACGTCCCCCGCATTTTGGTACGATCAACAATAGGAAGTATATAGTGTAGGTTTGGGGGCTTGTTATTTGGGACTTTTGTATAAGTTTTATATGGTTAATATGTATTTTGAACATGTAAAGGCATGTAATAATGTAGTAATCACGGATGTAACCTCCCACATGTATGTGTGTCATGTGAATAGCTAAGGCGTGTGACTAATAGTAGTTGGCATGTGATGCATGAATTAAAATAGTGTGTGATGAAATTTTATTATTCAGTTTCCGCATGTGTTTCTGGGTGTGTGTGCGACCTTCTCTAACTAAGATTAGCTGAGCTAGGTTGTCGTTAGGGAACGGGCGTCACAAGAGGTCTTCGGTGGATCGCCCTCGGAGAGGTCTTCGGTTGGCTGCCCCCTGAGAGGTTTTCGGTTGATCGCCCCCTGAGAGGTCTTCGATTAGCTGCCCCCTGAGTCGTCTTCTGTCGGTTGCTTTGTTTGGTGTTTTGACTGATGTCATCACTCGCCTTTTGTCGGTGTTCGCATCGATTCTCTCTTTTTGCAAGATTTAGGAAGCCAAATATGTAGGGAAAATGGTGAGCATGCGCGTGAGATGCTTATGTATGCAGTAATGCAGGATAAGAATTAGTTTAAGTGTATTCAGAGGCGACAGCCAGTTTGGTCGCAAGTTGCAGAAGGATCGATGCCCTCTGGAATTGCTTTTGAATTTTATGCCTTTTGGGGATTACGAGGTTCTCCTCTGATACCTGTAGTTATTTTTTGAAGGTAGTGCGTCCCTTGTGGATTTTCACACTAGCTTTTCTTAGCGAGAAATGCATCCTTTTCGGATTTTCACATAACCCTGTGCCTTATTTTTTGCCTAGAATGGACCCAATCCAATCCAACAGCTTTTATTTATTTCATTTTTTGTAGGGCAGACTGCCTGTTCCCAGGTTTTCATCCTGTCCTTTGGCCTAACTTTTGCTTAGAGCGCCAGTCATGGTTTTTATCTCTAACAGCCTCTTTTTTTTCTTTTTTTTTTTTGCAAGAGAAATTGAAGTTATCGCGAAAGATCTTCCAGGTACGATCGGCATGTGCTTATGTCTCAGATTATGGTTGTATGAGCTTGGTTCTTATCATGAAGATGCTGTAGAATTGGCCTCACAGTTGATAGCAGGATGAGTCGACTGAAGTGCTCGAGCAGACAGAGCGTTGGAGGGTACATAGTACCAATGCGCTGATTCTATGCAAGAACCAGACAACTTTGAGTATGCGAGATTAACTGCTCTGGTCACATCAATATACCATTGTATAAATGCATATATTTCAACTTGATTTCATAGCACATGATCACTATTTGGCATTAACTCAAAAAATATGAGACCTCATCTATTCTTGGAATAGATCCTGAAAGCATCAAACTCCTGTTATCAATCGGCACTCGCGGGCTTTCTCGATTGAATATTTTCTCTCCTTTTTATTATTATTTTTTTATCATTTTAGCCTTTGCCATGAACCCTCTGATAACTTCAATAAAATACTTAGTTTTGATAATGTTTTCGTATGATTTTTGGGTGTTTAGTTGTGTTTTTTGTCATATTATGTTTCTTTTAGGTTAATGTTGTTAATCTTAGTCAAATTGGAATTTTGATGGAAAATAGATAGCTTTTTGATGAAATTTGATTTGTATTTGCAGGTTTGGTTCTAGGTACCTCACGGTCACAACCAAATTGGTTGTGACCGTGACATAAAGAGGAATTGAAAACAGGAGCATTCTTGCAGGGGTCACAGTCACAATGAAACTCATTGTGACCATGACATAGAAGCCCATTGGACAGAATGCAAGTATGAAGCATGTCACGGTGGCAAACTATTTCATTGTCACCGTGACATGATAATCACCAAGGCAGAATCAGTGCAGTATGTACCTCACGGTGGCAATCTATTTCATTGTCACCGTGACATAAATGTTCCTGGACAGAAGCTTAAGTTGAAGACCTCACGGTGGCAACAGATTTTATTGCCACCGTGACCCACTTCCTGTGCGTAAGGGCAAATTAGAGATCTCGACACCTCAGGGTGGCAATGGATTTCATTGCTACCGTGACCACTCTGACACTATAAAAGCATATTCTTCTCTTTGGCTAGGGTTCCAAATTTTTGAGTTTAGTTTTCATATCAGTTTTGCGTTGGACAATTTTCTAAGTTTTTCTTCTATTTTAATTTTAGTTTTCCAATCTTTGTCTTTAGTTTTGAATTAGAAATCAAGAATATTTCATCAGATTCACATAGTTTAATTTGAAGAATAGTTTTTACATTCAGAGAATTTCTAGATTTTTTCTCCATTGAAGATTTGAAGAAGGAGATTGAAGAACTAAGGGTTCAACCGGGATTTACACCTTAATGAATTTTTGGGTTTATTCTTTCCTCTTTCCTTTTGATTTTGTAATGGATTATGAGTAGTCTTTTAGTTTTTGGGGGGATCTCTGAATTCCCTACCCATGATGTGAATTCTAAACATCTTTTAAAATTAAATATATGATTGAATGGTTTATTTCACTGGTTTTTATTATTGATTCATGGAATTTATTTTATCAAGTTAGTTTCCAGTTTTGATGAATGATTTATTTCATTGTCTTTGTTGGTTATTGAGTTGTATGGATTGAATACCATGGTTATCTATATTCAGTTTTATCATTCTTGCTGTGTCTTTTAGACGACTCCGATTAGGAATCTAGAAGTGCAGGATTTTGTGATTTAAGACTAGAATGATGAGTGAGATAATTAATTTTTGGGTTATTTGACTCCGTATTGGGAAAATAAACCAACTTAAGATTTTAGACCCGTGCATAGGTTGATTATATGGTTGACTCCGGTTTGGGATGTCATATAATTAGAGTGGCTGACTCCGTTTGGGAAGCCTGGGTTAAGAGGGTTATCCCGATTTCTTTCATAAATAATTCTTGGATTAATTTTATTCATATCCGGGCAAGGGGTGGATGAGTGAACTTGAACAACGTTTGTCTATTTTTGAATTCTTATCTTGTTAATTTTTCCATCATTTTGTTTTTTGCAATTATTGACGTCAATTTAAATTTGATTATTTCTGTTTGTTTATTTTGGTTATTTAAATTCTTTGTTTTTAATCAATAGTTAACTCAATCAATTCAAACAATTGGGAATTCTTTAGCATACATTTGATTTTCATTGCTTGCGCACACAGTCCCTTGGGTACGATAATTTGGGGTCCAAATTTACTCCACTATATTACTTGCCGATTCAGTACACATGCTGAGGTCGCATCAAGTTTTTGGCGCCGTTGCCGGGGACTGGCGTTCTTTTTACGTTTTGATTATTATTTGTATGTGTTTTTCTTTTTATTTTATCTAAATCGGTTATATATCTTGTAATTTCTAATCTTTTCTGCACTATAGGCTTGTTTGTAAAAATTTGAAAAATCCAGTGCGTAAGAGTTTTTGAGTGAAGGAATTTTAGGATAGTTAGAACCTTCCTCATCACCCTTCGAAACATCATAACAACTCAAGCAAGTTTAGGACATGATTTAGGCAATTTCTTTCTTTGGTAACCATTTTAAATAGCTTTTGACCTACCTGTTTACTTCATTTCCATTGCTAGCCCCGTTGAGCTGATTTAGTATGCTAAAAGCGTACTATGCATTTTTCTTTGTTACACTATTATTTTACCATTTAACCTAAATGCCACTCTAGGATTGGGTTGGGATAACATTGAAAGTTGAATTAGGGTATTTATTGTGAAAATAGTGTGGGAGTGAGAAGAATTGTGAAACTTTGGGGTGTTGTCTATTATATCGTTTAAGTTCCCTTTAATGGAGTCAAATTTGTGGTAGGAAAATAGAGGTTTTGGGTATCTCATCATATTTCAAAAATAAAAAAAAATAAAAAAATAAAAAAAAAAAGAGAAAAGAAAAGGAAAAGAAGTTGATGAGTAGTTGATTATTGTTAATCGTGGAGTTAGTTGATTATAGAAAAATTCGAGTGTGGGGTACCCTTAATTGGAAAAAGACGTATTCATATTCATGGATATTTGGGTTTGAAAGATAAATTCATTAAGAAAGCTCATCACTTTGTTTTCTTGAGGTTTAATGTTTTTCATGTTGGGGAAGTTAGACGACCTTTGGCAACTATGAGTAAATTGAGGGTAAGTCATGGAAATTTTTGTTCAGTTTGGATAGTGGAATTATAGGTAGAGTGGCTGACTCTTTATTTGATTTCCCTTACTATTCTTGTTAGCCAATTACCTAACCCAACATTTCAACCTTGGAATAAGTCCTTTTGATTCTGTTCTTGATTTGAGTTGTTTAGTGGAGATGACCCTTGTGGTTCCGGTGCTAAAGGAGAGGCTTATGGTTATCCTAAGTTTTAAGTGCAAAACCTGTATGCGAATTTACTTGCATATTCTTTTTCTTTGCTCAATTATTGGAATGCATTGGTTGTTTTGTTTTGAAAAGAGAAAATTTGTTTTGAGCCTAGCACACACACACGTGAAATTACTTGATATAAATTGATTTGAGAATTTGTAACTAAGACCCTTCTGCTTGGCACTAAGACTGTTGTTAAGTTTTCGTATTCCGAGTTAGAGTTTGAAATTTCAGGAATGTGGATAATTTATTTACTCGAGGACGAGCAAAGTCTAAGTGTGGGGTATTTTGATAACTTCAATATAATACTTAGTTTTGATAATGTTTTCGTATGATTTTTGGGTGTTTAGTTGTGTTTTTGGTCATATTATGTTTCTTTTAGGTTAATGTTGTTAATCTTAGTCAAATTGGAATTTTGATGCATAATAGATAGCTTTTTGATGGAATTTGATTTGTCTTTGTAGGTTTGGTTCTAGGTACCTCAAGGTCACAACCAAATTGGTTGTGACCGTGACATAAAGAGGAATTGAAAACAGGAGCATTCTTGCAGGGGTCACGGTCACAATGAAACTCATTGTGACCGTGACATAAAAGCCCATTGGACAGAATGCAAGTATGAAGCATGTCACGGTGGCAATCTATTTCATTGTCACCATGACATGATAATCACCAAGGCAGAATCAGTGCAGTATGTACCTCACGGTGGCAATCTATTTCATTGTCACCGTGACATAAATGTTCCTGGACAGAAGCTTAAGTTGAAGACCTCACGGTGGCAACAGATTTCATTGCCACCGTGACCCACCTCCTGTGCGCAAGGGCAAATTAGAGATCTCGACACCTCACGGTGGCAATGGATTTCATTGCTACCGTGACCACTCTGACACTATAAAAGCATATTCTTCTCTTTGGCTAGGGTTCCGAATTTTTGAGTTTAGTTTTCATATCAATTTTGCGTTGGACAATTTTCTAAGTTTTTCTTCTATTTTAATTTTAGTTTTCCAATCTTTGTCTTTAGTTTTGAATTATAAATCAAGAATATTTCATCAGATTCACATAGTTTAATTTGAAGTATAGTTTTTACATTCAGAGAATTTCCAGATTTTTTCTCCATTGAAGATTTGAAGAAGGAGATTGAAGAACTAAGGGTTCAACCGGGATTTACACCTTAATAAATTTCTGGGTTTATTCTTTCCTCTTTCCTTTTGATTTTGTAATGGATTGTGAGTAGTCTTTTAGTTGTTTGGGGGATCTCTGAATCCCCTACCCATGATGTGAATTCTGAACATCTTTTGAATTTAAATATATGATTGAATGGTTTATTTCACTAGTTTTTATTATTGATTCATGGAATTTATTTTATCAAGTTAGTTTCCAGTTTTGATGAATGATTTATTTCATTATCTTTGTTGGTTTTTGAGTTGTATGGATTGAATACCATGGTTATCTATATTCAGTTTTATCATTCTTGTTATGTCTTTTGGATGACTCCGATTGGGAATCTACAAGTGCAGCATTTTATGATTTAAGACTAGAATGATGAGTGAGATAATTAAGTTCTGGGTTATTTGACTCCGTATTGGGAAAATAAACCAACTTAGGATTTTAGACCCGTGCATAGGCTGATTATGTGGCTGACTCCGATTTGGGATGTCATATAATTAGAGTGGCTGACTCCGTTTGGGAAGCCTGGGTTAAGGGGGTTATCCCGATTTCTTTCATAAATAATTCTTGGATTAATTTTATTCATATCTGGGTATGGGGTGGATGAGTGAACCTGAGAAACATTTGTCTATTTTTGAATTCTTATCTTGTTAATTTTTCCATCATTTTATTTATTACAATTATTGACGTCAATTTAAATTTTATTATTTTTGTTTGTTTATTTTGGTTATTTAAATTTTTTGTTTTTAATCAATAGTTAACTCAATCAATTCAAATAATTGGGAATTGTTTAGCATACATTTGATTTTCATTGCTTGCGCACACAGTCCCTTGGGTACGATAATTTGGGGTCCGAATTTACTCCACTATATTACTTGCCGATTCAGTACACTTGCTGAGGTCGTGTCACCCTCCTTCAGTCCATCGGTATTGATTGAATTTGCTTTCATTTTCATTAGCCGGGGAGGCTGCTCCTTCTAACGGTGTTCCTTCTTTGGCCTTAAAGCCCTTTCTTAGGCCCTTGTGCGAACTAGTTGTGACGATGGGTTCTTTGTTCGGGGCTTGAATGTGAAATTTCACACTTGGCTTTTGTCGACTTCGGTGGTGCAGTTTCTTAAGTGGCTTTCAATGGTTGGGATTGGCTGAGGGTCACAAGTTAAGCTTTAGTGGTTGGGATTGGGTTACAGGTTAGGCTCAGGTGGTTCAGCGCAAAGTAGTTGGTTTATTTTTTCTTTCTTTTTTTTTCTACTCTTTTTTTTTTTTGCTCTTTTTTTTTTTGCAGGTTATAAAGGCAATGAGTTGTCCTTCTAAGTTTTGCTATAAGGATCCCGGGTGGTTAAAGGTCAATCTTAATTGGTTTTGGGGTACACATTTCAAATGGTTTGGAGGAAAGGGGTCATATGGTTTGGTTCTAATGAGTTATATACTTCTTATGAAGGTCCTGGGTTTTATTTGTCCAACTTCTGATGTAACTCTCAGAGTTTGATTTTGATTGGCAGCACTATATGCAACCCAGATGTTGTGGATGCAAGGAAAATGGCTTTCAAAATTCTATTTGTCGTCATGTTGGCATGTGGAAGTAGAATGGTCTCGAGAATGTCCTTGTCAATTTTTAGCATATCATACCTGGGTCCGGGCAAAGGCTCTTTTTTTTTGACATCATCTCTCAAAATTTCCCTCTCTTCAGGAGTTATATCAGATGCTAGTCAAGATTTTATTCGGATTTGCCAAAGTTCTAAGATCAGATGGAGTTATATTAATTGGGTTAATGTCAAAAATGAATGGATGCATCGTGATCATAAGAAATGAAATTAATAGAAACACCATATGAATAAGCAAAAATTGTCCATCATATTAAAAATAACCAAACTGTCATAAGGAGATCTTGAATTAAAAAGAAATAAAGCGTCTTAAAAAAACATAGTCTTCATGTAGCTCTTGCGAGATATGCCACTCAGGTGGCCCAGACCCGATCACATATTTAGTGGAGGGACTGCATCATAGCTTGCCTTCTTCTTCTTTTCTCTCTTCTCAGGATCCGCGATCTTTTTGGAATCAATGAGATCCTGGATCTTGCCCCTCAAAATTCGGTAATGGTCTATTAGATGCCCAATGTGTTAATGGTAGGCGTAGTATTGATCACTCTTATGCTCCGGCTGTCCTTGACTTAAAGCTGGTATAGGAGGCAATGGTTGCAACTTGCTCTCCTTCATTAGTCTCTCCAACACCCAGGATAGAGGTCGACCTAAATTAGAAAAGTACCGCTGGCCTTGTTCCGATCCGGTAGCTGAAACCTCGACTGTCTTACCATTTCTACCATTACTGCTTCCAGCCCCGCCTGACTTGTACCCCGACTGGTTTCCAAAGTTCCTCTCAGGAAAGTTATTTTGGCTGGCTTTCTTCGCTAGGTAAGCCGCTTCAGCCTCTACAGCAATGTCTTTGAGCGACTCCCAATCTCTGAGCCCCTTGAAGCTAAGCAAATCCCTCAAGTAAGGGCAGGAGTTCCTGATGAATAGCCTGATCTGGTCAGCGGTGTCAGGTTTTTGCCTCATCTCTATAACCCTGTTTCTCCACCTAATGAGGTATTCATGAAACGACTCATCACTCTTTTACTGTAGAAGCTCGAGGTCCTTCAGGGTGACCTTCATTCTACTGCTGCAGTTGTACTGCTTCATGAATTCATCAGTCAAAAGGTCCCAGTCCTCTTTGGATCTCCTATCCAGCCCATGATACCAATCTACTGTCGGACCCACCAAACTGAGGCAAAAATACTCCACCTTTTGCTTCTTGGTCAACCCTGTGCCCTTCATCACCAGGGTGTATTGCTTAATGTATGCGGATGGGTCTGAAGTACCATCAAACTTGGGCAGCTCAGGCATCTTAAACCTTAGGGCCAGCAGCTCTTCCTCCCCCAAATCTCTATCCTCAGGGTTGATCCCTTTACCAGCTGATAATAGGCGAGTGATCGCCTCAATTTGCTACCTCATTCCTCTCATGGCCTCATCTTCTATCCTGGGTGCTCTACCCCTCATAGCTTGATGGGCTATTATCTCCTCAACCTCCTCTTCCATCACAAAATCCTCGTCAGGATTTGGGACCCTTGCCTCCTTGGCTCAACGAGCACAATAACAACTTTAGGCTCATCGATAGGTTGGCGAGCAGTATTACCTATAATTGGGGCCCCTTCACCGACAACAAACTCAACTTGCCCCCGAGGAGGGATTATCGGTGGTTGTGGGGCAACAGGTGGTTGTGCGATAGGAGAAGGGGCAATTCCTTCGACCATTACACCCATCATTTCTAACATCTTTCGCTCGAAATCCTCCAGTCTCCTGGCCTTTGATAAAAGACCACTTAATTTGCTTGATCTTGTTTACTACATAATGGCCCACATCACAAGCATCGTATTAAGGAGCATGTCACCTAATGGAAGTTTCTATTTGCCATTACATGAGTTTTGATCAAGGTGGTGATACTTTAGGTCTACCCAAGCATGGTTCCTGCCAATGGATCTAGCTCATCAAGAGCATAGCGACCGATCGGGTCTCCATTTGATATACCATTAATGGTATGAGGCTTGGGTTGGTGATTATCCTTGACACTTCCCTACAATGATTGAAAGTAGGGTCATGCTTCGAAAACGCACCGAGGTAAGATAGGAGACCAACTAACATAGTTCTAAGGCTCTAAAATGCAATGCAAATTTTTGAAAAGAAATAGAATTTTAAGTTTTAAAAACTCAATTATACATTTTAACCAAAACACTTTCAGAGCAAAGTCACAAACAGTCCCCAGCGGAGTCGCCACTATAACGCGTGCCGAACCTAGCAAAGGCCCTTTTTGAACCCGCTTTTAGGATTCGAGGGATTGGTTTGCGTCTTTTTGATCTTGGGCATCATGAGACATCTTGGATGCCTCCTTTCCAATAGAACATTGGGAAGGATCATCTAGCCTCACGACACATTTAGGCACCTTTGAGGTATTTTAGAGTTGCCACCCACAAAAAATTGGGAAAGGTCTCTAACCTCTTATTGGTCTAGACCAGAGATTAGTGTTCGGAACTTCACTCTTATTTATGCTTTGGTTAATTATAAATGAGTTTTTAACTTCCTAAAATTATACCTCTTATCTCACACGATTAATGCATTCAAATTAAAAGCGCATTGCAAGTATCAAGAAAGCGATAAGTAAAAGACCGTAAAGAAAGCAATAAAATAAAGCGATAAAGGAAAACAATAAACACACAAGCACACAATTACATGGAAATTGAAGCGGAATACAACCCCATTAAAAGAAGATAAAAGGGTAAATTGGGACGGAATACAATCCCTAATTAAATAATATTTCCCTAAAATTAATTACAAGGGCCCAAAGGAAAATACTTGAACATAAATTTAAAACAAACAAAACCGAACATAAAAAAGGACATACATAAATCGGGGCATTCGTTTCATTTAGGAACATTGGTTCTTTCACACTTATTTGAAGGTTTTGGAACATTGGTTACTTTGCGCTTATTTGAAAGTGAGTCGAAGAGTTAATTGATTGCTAGTTTGAAAAATCGGGATGAGTGATCCCATTTTTGGAGAAAGTTGACTCTTCGTTTTATTGTGATATTTTACATTTCTTGGCTAAAATGAGGGACATTGGTCCCAATTTTATTAGTAAAAATTTCAATTTAATTATAAGAATATTTTTGTGACTTTTTATCTCACACGTGCATAAATAAAATATTTACTTACAAACAAACACAGTACAAAGAGAAGGAAAAGGGAAGGTCTCACCAAACGATGCGATTTCCTACGCGTGTGACCCCTCCGGGTAGTCACAAGAACGCCCACATAATATAAGTGATGTTTTAATCATAGACAGAAAATAATATTAAAACATTAGTAATAATTCCAAAAAATTAATCAAGTAAAGACAAAATAAATACATGCTATACTAATTTAACAAACAAACAATTTTCATGCAAAGACAAGGGA
This sequence comes from Excoecaria cochinchinensis, assembly GCA_947683425.1. Lineage (NCBI taxonomy): Eukaryota > Viridiplantae > Streptophyta > Magnoliopsida > Malpighiales > Euphorbiaceae > Excoecaria > Excoecaria cochinchinensis. The sequence continues at coordinate 19,874,215 of CANTUQ010000119.1, forward strand.
AAAATAAGCCATGCCAAAAATAAGGATAATAATAAAAACAGTGACAAAATAATATTGATGATAATAATGATAATAATAATAATAATAATAAAGTAACCATAATAATAATAATATAAGATGCGCATGCAAAAATTAACAACAAATAATGATAATAATAATAATAATAATAATAATAATAATAATAATAATAATAATGATGATGATGATGATGGTAAAAGTATAACAATGGTAATAATACATATTAGTAGTATTAATAATAAAAATAATGATGATAATGTTGCAACATAATGACAATGATGAACAATAATAATAATAATGGTAATGGTAATGGAAAGGGAGGTGAAGGCTAACGGCAACAATAGATGAAAATAAAGCTACAAAAGTCAAATAAACCAACCACAAAGAAATCAAACCAAAGAAAACTAAACTTAAGATGCCAACAGTACCAAAAATATTAGAAATGCTGGAAAATAAACATGGCAAAAGTAACAAATTTAATAACCACAAATGATAAGGAGATAGAAAAATTAGGACGGTTCCAAAGTATTTACCCTCAGAATTTATGAGTCGAAAAAGTGGTGTTTTAATCCATCCTCTTGTCGAAATTTATGGTGATAAATGCTTGAAAAAAATATGAAAATTTGTGTTTGAAAATAGGTTAACTCAAGAAAATATTTTTTGATGAAACTATTTTTGGTGGATGATTGAGCCAAGAAAATTAATTTTTCTTGCTCAAAATTAATCCGAGAATGAAATATGTTTTTGAAGAAAAAAGAAGAAAGAATTTGAAGACTTTGAATTTTTAAAATTTTTTGGAAGAAACCTACGGCTACTCTTTGGCTTAGAGAGAAGAAAGCCCTTTTCTCCCTTTGAATAAAAAATGCAGCTCCCCCTTTTGAAAAGAATCCAAAAATCCTTTTAATTTCTGCCTCGTCCAAAAAGGGAAAGAGACAAAGGATATTTCATTTTTAGTTAACCAAAAAAAGCATAAAAACGTGAAAGAAACCAGAAAAATCGGACTGAAAAAAATCAGAAAAAGCAGAGAAGAAAACGACGGCGGCCAAAAATGGCCGCGTGTGGAGGCAGGTGAGGCGAGCCCCTTCGCGGCATGCGAGACGCGCCCCCCAAGGGCGTGCGCCTCACGGCAAGCGAGGCGTGCCCCAGGGGAATGCGCGCCCTCTGCGATGCGCATCCTAGGGGGGGGCGCGCACCTTCGGCATCGTGCGAGCCCGCAGCCGCACGCCGCCCTCACGCGTCGCACGCAAAAAGAGAATACAAAATAAAATAAAAATAAATAATAAAAATATTAAAAAATATTAAAAAATAAAAATAAAAATAAAAGTGAAAGTGAAAAGAAATAAAAATAAGAGTAACAATGCAAATTTTTAGGTTGAAATTTTTAGAGGAACACTGAGAATTTTTCGGCAAGCAAGACATCATTTTTGACACCTTTACTTGTGGCAAGTATCACTTTCATTATCGGCTAATTCTGATCTTGGACCGCCTCAGGACCCGGTATCTACACCAGCGTTGTGACATCCGGTATACAAAAAACATCAATTTCTCTCACCTCAATTTTGATACATAACCGTTTTCAACTTACTTTTTCCCACTTTTTTCACTTCAAATGAACTTTAGAGACTACTATCATTGAAAAGAGAGGCTCGAAATTACTTGGGAAGTGGAAACCATGGAAGAGAATTGAAGAAAACCATGGAAAAATGGAGAGAACTCCATTTGGCCAATGAGAGTGTAACACCCTTATACCCGTAATGATACAGATACCGGATGTCACAATACTGTACTGACAGACACTGCGATGCACTCGATAGTTCTGTAAATTTTTTTTTATTTTTTTATTTACAACAACACATATACAATAAACATAACAATACATTAAACAAATCACATACCCATACCATTGCTTCTCCCTACTGCGATTGTATACAGGCCATGCCAATCATTCAATCCTTGCTGCCGACCATTTCTTCTATTGTCGCTATGCCTTCGGCCACTTCTAAGCTATCATAACCTGCGCGCATATCATTCTACACGCTGAGCATTAAAATGCCCAATGGTGGATACATATCCTAAGCTTTTCGTACTAATCCTACATGTATGCACACATAATTATTTTCTTTTATTTAGATCTCTGGAACATTTATCCTTGAGTCTTTTAAATAATTTATAACATATTTACTCGGCGTTCGCTATCTTATCTTTTATCACTATCACTGTTATCACTTATCATTGTCTTTACCTTTATCACTATCCTATAATTACATTAATCACTATTATGCTATTGTCAATTTCACTATCACTTACACTGTTAATGTGGCGCCCAAATACCCCTTGGGAGGATATTAGGTCGCCACAACGCATGCACATACAGAACACTCATGCGAAAGCGAAGATAAAATCATACAATCACATGCAGCGGAATAATGGTCTTTAACATAACAAAAACATGCCAAAAAGCAAACTCAAATATTCGTTTATATATATATTAGTATTCATAATTCATCATGCTTAAGATACTCATTTTATAATGATAAATATGTATTGGACAAGTCATGGGAACTCGTGGTGAAGTTCGGGTGCATTTCGGGAAGAAAAACACCCTAAAAAGACAAAACAGAGAGGGGTCACGGTGGCAATGAATTGGTTGTGACCGTGAGGTCCATAAATAGAAATTCTACCTGCTAAAAACATATGTCATGGTGGCAATGAATTTCATTGTGACCGTGACATACCAAAATAAGCAAAACAGAAGCTAAACTTCAGGACTGCTTCACACCACAATTTTGTACAGCCCAAACGGATGTCTTACACTCTATTTTAGGTAAAGGTCCCTTCATAACATTTCTTCCTCTATGTCTTATCTTTCAAATGAGACAATTTTCAGGTCAATTGGATTTGTAAAACATCAGATATGAATTAAACAATATAAACTGTTCCAGTGAACCCTACAAGGTAGAGACACGTCTGTTTGTGCTATTTTTGGGGGTCTTAGAGCCAGAATTAGCTCATAGTCATTTCTGACAAATTTATAGCTATAGAAGTAATGGTTAAAATGAAGCAACAAAAACTCAATTTGGAGTTCTTTAACGCCAGTTATGCCCGAAATAATATACAGAGGTCTAGTAAGCTATAAGCAGAATTTTCCCTAACACTAGGGTTCATACTTTTCATGCTTATTCACTTAGTATGCTCATGGATTTTGTTCAATACTCATCACACATCATGTGTACACTCCAAGTACACCTCTATCAATTAACACATAATCATACATCAATTACACATCACAGTCATCTATCCATCACATATACTCAAATAAAATTAACATAAGGACACATAAGAACACATATATCCCAAACCTCAAAATGGGTTGCTGGACACTCTCAATCTCAAGCTACACCTTCTCCTTTCCCTTAGCTTTCCTCTTGTCTAAATCTTACACAAAATACAAACATAATCTCTCTCTTAGTCCATACTCAAGATTCAATCCAAATTCAACTCAAAGGAAGGGAGTAGAAGAAAGGAGACTCATATAAACATCAGCTTACTTACCTTTTTGGTTTAACTCTTCAAACCAATCCACATGCAATCAAATTCCAGATTTAATTGAGAAGAAATAGAAACTCAAACTCAAGAGATGAAGGAATACAGAATTTTGAGGAAAGCAAAGAATGGGAAAATGCTGTCAAATTCCACTACCAATTCAGCCTCATAATTAAACATAATGTGCATGCAAAAAGGGTTGGCTGTCTCATGGGAGAAGCCACACGTGGATTCCACTCCTCAGCCTTACCAAAATCCAGCAAATGATCTTTGGCAAATAACCATTCAGTCCCTCTCATATATTCTGTCCTTTAATGGCAACTTTTCCTTTTTCAATTACACCCTTGGCCCATTAATTACTCACTTAATCCAATCTCATTAACACCCTAACATGCAATTGACACTATAATCCAACTAGGGTACACTTTGGGGTATTACAGTTAATGTTTACGATATATGATTATTACGTTCTTTCCATTACTTGAAGGACTATCTGTATCGACCACTTCATAATTATCTTGTAAATATATCCATTTATTTGTTTCTGTACGATTTCTTATCACTTACTTTATCCTTTTTATTACTATTATCACTATCTTTATTATGTGCAGCAATAATCCTTATCGTTTAACATTTTGTTCGGTTTGTCGCTTACGATCAATTCCATATGTAATTCTTTTAATTATCTTTATCTATGTAAATAACTTATTGGATTCTTCCTTTAACTTATATACCCAAAAACAATCTAATTTAGGACACTCGATTGTTTATTAACTCACTTATTAATTAGTCATTACTTTCGATATTGGTAACACTAATTTAATGCTATTACTTTCTTTACGTTCCTAACACTTTCCTTACTTTTTCTGCACTATATTAACTCTTTTACATTAACATCTTTTTACTATGTTAAATCTTTCACTGGGTTGTTTACTTTAATTAATTTCGAGTCGCATTTATCCTTATATGGTTAACACTACAATTTATCACTAGCTTATTTGAACACTTATTATTCTATCGATATTTTCTTATTTCTTCCTTAATCAATACTATCCCTATTATTACTGACATTATTATCACTCTTATTCTTTACTCTAGCAATTTCCTGTCAATTATTCAATACTATAAATTTAACATAAATCTTAATAATCATCTAAACCACATTTTTCATTATTGTAATTCTTGTAGTTTCATTATTAATACGTAAATTCCTTTTTAAATTTTATTCACTTATATAATTAACATCATAATGGGTTTATCAATTTATTTTATATTGACACTTCCTAGTAATCACACTACCATTTAACACTATTGCCCCTTAAAATCCTTATTTTCCATTATACTTAATTTGATATTCTTAGTATTTCAATTTAGCCAATTACACACTTAGTTTGTCAATCCTTATAACCTTTATTCAATAATCCTGCACTTGTAGCTTAATTCACTATGGCCCCTTTAATAATCTTTCCATAATTAAATTTACAATTTATTTCTCTGCATTTACTACAATTACAATTTTATCACTCTATTTCACTTTATTAAGATTATCATTATTATTTACATTGTTAATTTATTAATTCCTATGTCGTTCCCTAATTTACCAATGTATATCCAAATTGATATTTCCATCATGATAGAGTTTGGGTTCGCCCATGACTCTAATTTGGATAAAGGTTCAATCCAGATTAAATTGAGTAATTTAATCTAATTAAAATTACCAAATATTATCTCAGAAAGAGTCTGAGTCAAAGTAGAGTTAGGACTCTAGCTTTTAGGACCTCTATAAATAGAGGTGAGGTCCTCATAATTTGGTAACGAGAAAACGTATACGCCGCAAGGCTGCTCGTTCCCACTCACAGTTTTCTGTCTTATTTTCAGGGGCATTTAAATTGTGATCTAGCTGCTCTTACCCCGAGTGGGTAAAAGCCAGACCAGTGACCAAAACAAACGAGATCTTGGTAGACGCTTCCGCAACTAGTTTCTGCGCTACAAGAGGTAGGTACATTTATTTAATGTTACCTCCAGTTAAATTTATATGCGTATGATTTTCCCATCATTGGTATCAGAGCCATCGTTTTATTGCGTCCTGGCATACAGCTTTAAAAATCAATCTAAAATTTTATGAGTAAAATTTAAAGATTAAGGAAGCATGAAACGCAACAAAATTTTGTTTTTTGTGTGAAAAATATATATGCGTGTATATTATGGCTCAATTTCGTGTATGTGTACACTGAAACCCGAGGGATAAAATTGAATATTCGAAACGCTAGTCTAGAAATTGGGATTTTTTGTTTTAACCATTCCACTATGTTCACAGACCCCGAAAACCCCCGGCCGGCCGAAATCCGGAGAGCTGAATCAGCCGGGAAGGTGGCGCGTGGCTTGCACGCGCCACCACACGTTGGGCGCGTGCGCGTGGGCAGTGGCCCACACGCGCGCAAACACGTGTCAAGGAATAACGCGTCCTTGACACGTGGCCCAATCATCGTTAGCCACGTGGCAGACTGAGGTCATGCCACGTGGATCCGACGTGTCCCTTGGTGCCACGTGGGCGCCAGGTGGACCAATAGGGGGACGACACGTGGCAAGTCCGGGACCTGCCACGTGTCATGATGACGTGTCAGGGGGACCCACGTGTACCAATCAGAGTCTGCCACGTGTCAAGCCACGTCACTGCCACGTGGCATGACACGTGGCTGCCATGTGTCCACATGTTGCCACGTGGGCAACACGTGGACCAGTAATAGTTGACACGTGTCCGGCCAGTTGAGGACGCGCGTGTGGCGCGTGGGGGCGCTTGAGCGCGTCCCCCTCCCTCTTGTCGGCGCGTGGAGGTGTTTCCGACCTCCAAATCAGCTCCATTTTTTTCGAAAATATTTTTCAAAATATTTCTGATTTATTGGTCTATGTTTTAAAATTTTTTGACGACCATAGAATATTTTTGTTTATTTTTGAAAATAAATATTATAAAATATTTATGGAAAATGTGTTTTCTATTTTTAAATATTTTGAAAAAAAATTTATATGATTTTTTGTCCTTATTTGTTGATTGGAATGTGTTTCAATCATATGAGTTTATACATGAGTGTATTAACCATTTAAAATTTCTGTAATGTTTTTCAGAAATGATGATAAGGACACCTATGATTCCGAAAACCCCGCATGGGATTGCTTTGAGAAATGCAAGAGTGCGTTCATTAAGCAAAATAAGAATGCGGAGGACTTATCGAGCTGATGATATTGATGCTATTGTGCGTCATATATTGACTATGCATAATCAAATGCAGTAGTGCATTTGGATAGGAGGCTTAAGCTAAGGAAGGGATGACAGAGATAAAATCAAAGCGTTGGTTAATTCTTTTGCATATCATCCAGTCCTAAGAGAGCTTTTGGAAACCACTTGGTACATAGGAGATAGAGTTTATAAGAATTCTATCATCAATTTTTTGGCTAGAGTTGTCAAAAGAGGAGTGTTGAGGAGCAACATTCAATCTGTGATGAAATTAAGAAGTGGACGTAAAGTGCATCGTCCATGGCTTCATTAGCGAACTTATGAGTTCCCTTATGAATTGATGAAGTTGGTCAAATGAATCAGTCCCAGTGTCAGTAAAGGTCTTGAGGAGATCTAGTTTTCTAGATTAGTTACATGAGTGTCAATTATAGTTAGCGTTTGATTTTATAGGATTTATGTTTCCTATTATTATTATTTGACATGTGTGTCTTTTTTGAGGATTATTGGATTTGTTTATTGGTTAAATGAATGAGTTTATTCTTATGGCATTTGATTATTTTTTAATAAATGTGTTTATTTTAAAATGTTAATTGCCCTGCGATGTTTTATGAGTAAAATGTTTGCATGTTTATTAAGTAGAGACTTAATAAAATAAAACCAATAAGATATCCCTCATAAGTTTAAGAACTTCGTAATCCAATAATTTTGATTTACTATGCATGAAATCTTAACCTATAAAGTTGGACATTAGAACTTAGAAGGTAATTGGTACTCTAAGTATACTTTTCGAATTTAAGTCTAATAGAAAACTTTATTAGGTTATTATTTCAGGTGTATAGTAAATTGCATGTATTGCCTAATCTCCCACTAATAATGTGCAATATTGTTCCATTTGAGATCAGAGGATCTTAGTGGATACTGCTTCCAAGTAATAATTATGAAATCTGGAATACAAAGATCTAGAATGTGCTTATAGAGCAAAAGGCTCTTAAATCCTAAAATTCAGTTATGGCTGAATTTGAGGATGACACTATATCCCAGCATAAGCAGGACCAGGATGCCTATGTGGCATCACATCACTAAACAATTTCGCAAGTATCAAAATGCAATGGATCTGTGGATCGCTTTGCAGGAGAAATTCAGAGATGTGACTCTGAATAAGCTCCGATCATTGACGACCAAATTTGATACATATAAGAAAAGTCTGATTATTCGATGCGAAAACATCTAAGAGAGATGGAAAGAAAAAGTGAGATTAGTGAATCTAGTCATAAGTGACTGATGAACAGTAGGTCCAAACCGTTATCCATTCTTTACCCAAGAGTTGGTGGCATGTGAGAATGCAACTAACTCACATAGATAAGCAAAAAGATATTTGAGGATGTCACTTGTTAATTGAAGCTTGAAAGAGGCCATCTGACAATGATTAAGGTCAATGTCATATGGCAAAGTCCTGTTCTAATAGAATGAGTTCTCATTAGAACAAGATAATAAGCTTCATCAATAGGGATAAAGAAAAGGCTTGAGAGCCTGAAAAGTAAAAGGAATAGAATCATGAAAGGTCCAAAGGCAAATGGGTGGTAAACAATTCAAGAGTGAAACGTTTCAATTGCCTAAAAGGATACTATGCAAAGAGACTGCATTGTGTCTTTAAAGATACACTATTTTGACTCAAGAGTGAGCAAAAATTTATGTATCTAGTTCTGAATTTCATTCTTTATGGGTGATAAATTCAGAACCAATGGACCATATAACGAGGGATCGAGATACCTTTGTTATGAAATTTAGGTTCTGTTCTTGATTTATTGAAATTTGTTTTCAATTTATTTTTGAAGATAGCAGTGCACGCTTATGCTTGAATGATTTCTATTCTGGTTATGGATGTGGACCATGACTATTTTCCTTAATGTGAAATTATGGCATACTATATTAAACCATATTGGACAAAACTAAATGAGTCGGTTAATCAAAGAAGGTTTAATAGGTGATTTAAATAAGTTTGAATTGCCTACATGTAAGTATTGCCTAAAAAGGAAAAACTAGTTAGAAAATCATTTGAAAAAGGTGCTAAAGCCTAATTTCCATTACAATAGTCCATTCTGACGCATGTGGTCAAATGAAAGTGAGGGCAAGGCATGAGGCCTACTATTTCATCACATTTATATATGACTGTACTAAGTATAGTCATGTCTATTTGAATTCTCACAAGTCAGAAGCATTGAGTTGCTTCACGACTTATATGATTATAGCTGAGAATCAATTAGATAAAAAGATCAAAGCTTTAATAACTGACAAAGGTCAGTAATATCTTACATATAAATTTAAAGCTTCATGTGATGAAAAGGATTGAACATTAGTTGTTCATTCCTATAAATCCACAACAAAACGGTGTTGAGGAAAGGAGAAATAAGGCTCTCCTATAAATAGTTAGATCTATGATGACAGAGGCAAATTGCCTATCTCCTACTGGGGAGATGTTTTATTGACTGTCACATATGTTCTGAACTATATGCCCTCTAAATTTGTCATTACCACAACTTATGAGTTGTGAACTGGTCGACAAGTTGACCTAAGCCATTTATAACTTTTGGGTTATAATGCTTACGTCCATGATACCTCAATTTGGTAAATTTGAGACCAAGAAGCAGAAGAGTATCTATGTGAGATATTCTGAAGTATCAAAAGGATACATTTTCATGGGTGAGTAAGAAAATGGCACAGTGACGGAATTTGAATCACTAGACGTCATATTCTTAAGAGAATATATTTTCTAAATTGGGCGAAGTGAATTGAGATTTCACTTTCGATTAATTTCAGGTAGAGGAACCATCAGGATCACTCCATCCGAGTGGGAGGGAGTTAGAGGAAAAAGGTTAAGACCTTCATCCTCCAAACGATTCGGATGTTCGAGACCTAATTCGAGTGGGAGCATTCTTAACTCCAGTGGGAGACAAAGAATGAAGTATTCCTGACTCCAGTGGGAGTATGGAACATAGTCCCAGTGGGAGCATTATGAATCACGATGAATATATGAGACATGTTCATCAAGATTTAGAACTGTAAAAATCTAAAAGGATAAGTGTTTCATGCCGACGATTTAAAATCGAAAGCTGGAATGAAGCCCTTTTAGTTATCCCACATGACAAGAAAGAGCATAATAATATTCAAAAAGCTTTTTCATGCCAATATAAGAGAAAAATGGACTAAAGCAGTGGAAAAAGAATTGGCATCCATGAGATCAAACCATGTTTGAGAACTAGTTGATCTACTGGAAGGACATGAATTGAGAATAAATGTATTCTCAAAGTAAAGTGAAAGGCTGAAAGAGGTATCGAAAGATATAAGACTCGGCTAGTCGCAAAGGGGTTCATACAATAGAAAGAGATTGACTATGAGTAGACTTTCTCATCTGTTGTAAAATTTACGTCCATAAGGTTCATCCTAGCCACAGTGGCGAGTTTGAATGTAGAGCTTCATCAAGTGGATGAATAGACTGCTTTTCTCAATGGAGAAATGGATGAAACAATCTACACGTTTAATCGGAAAAGGCAGCAAACATAAGGTTTGCTGATTGATGTGTTCAATCTATTGCCTTAAACAGTCTTCAACACAATAGTGCTTGAGACTTCATCATATAATCATGTCGAATGTGTTCAACATGATTGATGAAGATCATTGTGTTTATAGTAAAAGCTCTAAAAATGAATTCATCATTTTGGCATTGTATGTAGACGACATACTTAAAGCTAAAAATGATAAATGGTACGTAAATAAAATCAAAGATTGGTTATCGTCCAACTTTGAGACAAAGAATATGAGTTGTGCATATTACATTCTTGAAGTTAAGATTTTAAGAGATCATTCAAGAAGATTGTTGTCTATTTCTTGAGAGAAATATATCAACAAAGACCTTGAGCGATTTAATATGCAAAACTGCAAGCTCATATATTACCCCATTGCCAAGAATTAGTTTCTTAGCAAAGATGTGTGTCCTATGAGGTCAGGAAAATTGAACGTATGAGGAATGTTCTATATATGACAGTGCCATGGGTAGTCTTATGTATGCAGTGTTGTATACAAGACATGATATATGCTATGCAGTGGGCATGGTAAATAGATATCAATCTAACCCAGGCGAAGCACATTGGAAGCAATTGAAAGGATACATATATACCTTAAAAGTACTGCAATCTATTCTCTCTATTATTAAGAAATTGATCTGCATTGAGAGAATACAGAAGTGTTGATTAGGCAGGGGATGTGGATGAGAGGACATCCACTCCAGGTTTCATATTCTTGTTTGGCAAGAGTGTCATCTCGTGGAATAAAAAGAATTAAACTAGTGTAGCCCTATCAATAGTGGAAGTTAAATTTGACACTTCCTCAATTGCAGTAAAGGAGACAGTTTGGCTGAAATGGTTTGTGAGCCATTTAAGAGTAACTGTCTTAGAGGTATTAATGACAGTCTTTAGTGACAGTTAGTCGTTGATAGCTTATAGTGGAGCTAAGCATATCAACATTAAGTATTAATACACGAGAGATATTGTTGCACAAGGAGAGATGTGAACTTACAGTACGTTTCTACGCATACAGATCCGTTGAGTAAACCTATAACGAGAGATGTGTTTTGAGAAATACATTAGATCTCGAGGTTTGCGTAGAATTTAATTGGTACTGTTATATCTTTTTATTATCCCTTAACGTTATTATTTGCGAATAATAAATAAAGTTCATTGTTGGCAATACATGAGTGTGAATGTTTATGTGTAAACATTTACTGTTATTGATATGAGTTTGAGCATGTCGGACAGAAAAGTAGCCCACTCACAAGGGTGTTTACCTTAGTTTTGTCAATAAGTTGGCAAAGACTAAGATGAGGCGATTTTTGAACATATGAGATTGCTCGAGAGCCTGTTCAAAATAAAAGTGCAGTCTTGCAGAAATTACAAGATGAGTCTTGTTAAGGTGCGAGATAAAGACATACATAAAGATGTATGCTTTGGATTGAGATCCAAAATAAGGATTGTATGAAATCCGATGGTTAGTTATTTGTAACTACCAAGTTCTGTCTGAAAAGCCAGAAGTAGTCCTTAAGTAAGCGGACTAAAGTTGGGTGCTTCGGTGCATCGCAACCTTACGCTTCTGTATGGTGTTTAATATACACATTATCAAAATGTGAGACATGCGCTCCTTTAAGGGAAGGAAAGAACACCATAACACATGTTTTATACCGTGTGTGCTTTAGTGACCACAGGGATGGGAATTTAATGTTATTAATGATCTCAACTTTTCCTATTGTGAGACTCTATATATATATATATTTCGACCCTTAGAACCCTTAACTTATCCCTGAAGTATGGTTCAATGTGGCTAGCTTAGTTAGTTTCCAAGAGGTCCGGGAAAAATTTAGGCCTGGCGGATCTAACTAGAAAAGCGAGTTGAATCATGATGGATGGCATATAGTAAGAGGGGAAGATAGCCTTTGGATCACTTTCATAATGTTTCGTGGTTCACCGGCATGCCTATTAAAGTTTTTATGAGTAGAAACATAATAGTGAACACGAAAATTGTTTTATGAGATCATAAGTTAAAACAATGAATGTGAGAAGGCAATCTAGGGTTAGGCATACGTGAAGAAGAGGATCTTGTTTTTACGAGACGCTATATATCCCTAACAGGTGTATAGCACTAGTGCTCTCGAGGTATGCTGGTCACACAATCTATTTGCCAGTATAACTGAAGATTAAGACTGGAATGCGTTCCGTCATGTGCGAGTGGGAGATGATAGAGTTTGGGTTCGCCCATGACTCTAATTTGGATAAAGGTCCAATCCAGATTAAATTGAGTAATTTAATCTAATTAAAATTACCAAATATTATCTCAGAAAGAGTCTGAGTCAAAGTAGAGTTAGGACTCTAGCTTTTAGGACCTCTATAAATAGAGGTGAGGTCCTCATAATTTGGAAACGAGAAAACGTATACGCCGCAAGGCTGCTCGTTCCCACTCACAGTTTTCTGTCTTATTTTCAGGGGCATTTAAATTGTGATCTAGCTGCTCTTACCCCGAGTGGGTAAAAGCCAGACCAGTGACCAAAACAAACGAGATCTTGGTAGACGCTTCCGCAACTAGTTTCTGCGCTACAAGAGGTAGGTACATTTATTTAATGTTACCTCCAGTTAAATTTATATGCGTATGATTTTCCCATCACATCACTTCACTTATTAGTCAATTTCCCCAATTAATGTTGTAGTATTTTTAATCAATAGTCGTCCTTTATTTAATGTATTATTTGATCCCTACATTAACGTTATTCGAATAATTACCTTAATTTTACTTACTTTCCACTTATTCACATTAGTGTCACTAATTCACATTTTTACCTCTGCTTATATTCTACTTACAATACTGTCACTTAATAAACCCAATTAAATTACACACACATGCCTAATTATACTTTAAGTCAATTTAAAACCATTATTCAATTACTTATTAATTACACTACAATATTTCAATTTCATCGATTAAGTATTCACCCATTTAACAAATGTGCATTTAATATCTGTATCAACAATTAACTACACCATAATATCTTAATTAGTCTTACTACTGTAAATTTACGGTTTAGCCTCTAATCTTTATATTAACATATAATCTTACCCTTAGTTGTTTTATATTACAAAATGTTACTATTTAATTTCATTACTATACTTATTCATTATTTTATCATACACTTTATCATTTAACTCTTACCATAACATTTTAATCCAAATCACATTTTACTCCTTGCTTTACATTAAATTTCAATTTTACCACTTCAATTTACTATAATTACAATTAGGCCACTAATTGATCTAAATTTCACTTTTAATTTATTATTATTATTATTATTTTCTACTAAATCATTAATCATATTAGCCAATTAATTCATCAATTCAATTACCTAATTAAACAATAAACCTTATTATACACTAATTACATTTTAATCCTTTCATTAAATTTATTATTTCATTAATTACATTTTTACCCTTAATTTTTTTCCTTGGTTTTCCAATCTTACCCTTGACTTTTCCATTAATTACATCTATGTCCCCACTTTTATCATAATACCATCTATGCCCCTTCTTTAACACTAATTCCATTTATATCCTCATTTTACACTTAATTACCAAAATGCCATTGCATATACTTAAATTACACTTTTAACCTCACTTATTTTTATTTCTACTTTTACCCTTTACTATTTCTCTTAATTACCAATTTACTCCTCTTTCACTTAAATTCCACTTTTAACCTTATCAACACACCAAATTACATTTAAGTCCTTAATTTAACACTTTTACACTAAATTACCATTTTAACCTCTTAGTTTGCCAAATTTACCAAATTACCCTCACAATTACACTTTTTACCTAACTTTACCACTTTTTACCTAATTAATGCAAATTTACCATTTTACCCCTAAACTTTCCATTTATTCTAATTTAGTCCTTTTTTCACTCATTCTCACTTTTATTACTATTTTAATCAATTTTTATCACTTAATTACCATTATGCCCCTAGTATATACCCGGTAAAAAATCTACTGACCGGATATGTGGGATGTGGGCCCCACAGATCCACTACACTATAGAATGACCCCAGTGGGACCATTCATCACTGCACTACACTACACTGATCACTGTAAACACTGTACACTGGGATAGACTGTCATTGACGTATCAATGTCGAGTCACCATGACTCGTACCGCAGTGTGGAATCCCTATAGCTAGCCAATTATATCCTAGACTAGATTCACTACCAGATCACTACTAAGGGCAAATAATATCAGATTTTCACTTATATCACTTAATATATCAACATATACCATTTGGCCAAGTCATCATTTTCACTTATAATTTCACATACACACTTATTTATCACCGTTTATTCATTTCATGCCATTATATGTCATTAAATATCAAAATGCACTTTGAAAATCCCATGAATCCAATTCGGCCATCATACTAACTTTTCATTAGGTTCACTTTAATTCCATTTATCTACTCAATCATACACTTTACATGTTAAACCCATCATAAACATCATTTATATGCCACATTTACCACTAATCATACATTATATACTCATTATCCAATTCAGCCAAAGTGTTAATTTCTCATAAAGTCCACTTTAAGTTCATTTAACCACTCATTCATCTGAATTACATGTTATATATACCATAAACACCATTTATATGCCTTATTAGACAACATACCTCATTATATCCTTTAATAACCCATTCAACTAAACCTACATAAATTTACCATATTTGATTTTCAATCTTTTAATCATTCCATCGTACATTACACAAGTTGTACACATTATATCCATCATTTATAAGCCATAAAAGCCATATATACATTATGTTTTCCTTAAGTTTCCATTCGGCATGCATGTCTCATACCATAATGTTTTAATTTATTCTAAGCATATTTATACACCTATTTAAGTCTACTAAACATTATTATCAAGTTAAATTTAATTAAACATGCCTAAATCTCATGTTCACACTTAGACATAACCTAAAACACTTGCATAATCAATGGAAAAGGAAGGATATTGTATCCACTCACCTTAGATTCTTGCTCTTCACTCCTTAAGCTTCCTTTCCTTAGCCTTACTTCTTTGAAACATCTTTTCTCCTTAGAATTTCCTAAAGTGGCTGAATTCAAACAACACCATAACATCAAATCCATGCTTCCTTTTTAAAAAATAACTTCATAAATACACTCTACACACTTGAAAACCCCCACAGGAACCTTTAAATCAAATTATAGAACCCTAAATCACTTACCTCATTTTTGAGACATAACCTTTATCCCTTGATTTTTTCCACTTATATCCCACAAAATGGACTCAAATCATCATCACCATGTTGTAGAGGAGTTGAATTTTGCTTGGGAGGCTAAGATTTGGGGAGAGATGAGAAGAAAATGGAAGAAAATTTGAGTAGAAATAAAGAAAAGCATTTGGCCAAAGAGGAAGAGAAGAAGGTGTAGACGCGCCCGAACCCCGCTCGCGATTCGGGTGGCCCTCGGGAGTCAATTATTTTATCTCTCTTCTCACACGATTCATGCAATAAATATAAAGTGCATTATAAGCATATAAAAAAGCATGAAATAAAATGATAAATAAAATATAATTGCAAATATCCAAAAATAAATATGAAAACCATAAAAATAATAGAATGAAAATACATACGTAAATCGGGCTATTCATTTAGATGGGAACATTGGCTCCCGACTACTCTTTTTATAAAAAAGTTTTAAATTCTTAAATCGGTTTAAATCTTTTGGTTTGGGATGAAAACGTGGACATTGGTCCAGTTATGTTAACAAATATTCTATGTAGTATAAAACATTTGTGTGGTGGTTCTTTTTAAGCGCAGTCGAAAATTCTTTATTATTACAGACCACAAGCGAATAAAAATAATAAAATAATAATTACATATTTCAAAATAATAAATAATAAATAAATCTTAATCTACCTGTTCCGACCATGCTTCTCAGACGAGCCACATGCCTCCCGCATTGCGGTCAAGACAGAAAATGATATTGGTTAATAATGAATAAATAAATAATTGAATAAATAAACAAATAATTGAATAAAGTAAATTGATAATTAAATGAATATAACAAGACAAATGACAATTATAATGATTGATGCTAATAAAAAATAATAATGCTAATAATAATATCATAAAATAATAATGAATAATAAATAAACATAATAATAATAATAATAATAATAATAATAAAAATAATAATAATAATAATAATCACAAAACAAAATAATAAATAATATTAACTAAATATATACAATAATAATAAAAAATCAAATAACAATAGCAATAATCATGATAATAATAAATAATGCAAAATAAACATTAAATTAAATAATATCAATAACAACAATATAAATATAACATAACAATATTAATAATAAATAAATCAAATAATAATAATAACAATAACACTAATAATAATAATAATAATAAACACAATATAATGTCAATAAACATAAAATAAATATATAATAATAATAATAATAATAATAATAATAATAATACAGAATATTAAATAATAATAAAACAGAAAATTAAATAAAAAGGGAGGAAGGAGGTTTACCGATCATCGGAGGCTCGCCGGAGCGGCAGTGGCCGACACCACCCATGCCGGAAGGTAGATCGGCGCCCGAGGAGCTCGCCGGAGCTAGTCACGCGCCGATCAGAGGTCCACCGTCACCGAAAAATGCACTGTAACGTCTCGGTTCTTCTCCCTCACGCGCTACGCTGTCGACAACCGACGGAGGAACGGCGGCCATCGCCTGAAACGTCCGGATGTGCTAGTTCTTTCGGTGGGGCGCGTGCCGCCGTGTACGGCAGTGGTTGGCCGGCGGAGCCCCCGCCACCTCCTCTCCTTTTTCTTCTTTTTCTTTCTTCCTCCGGCGCCATTGGTTCCCGTTGGCTGCTTGTCTTCCCTCTTTGTTTCTTTCTCTTTTCCTTTTATTTTGGTTTCTTCTTCTTAACCTTTGATCTCACTTACTCTCTCTTTATTTTCTTTTGCTGTTATCTCCCTCTTGCTCTGTATATCTCCTTCTTTTCTATTTCTTTTCTTGGTCTTCTATGGCCGGCCACCACTGTTCTTGCTCTTGCTCTCTTCTTCTTTCTTTTTCTTTTCCTTTTTCTTTTTCTTTCTTGGTTTTCCTCTGTTCTTCAGCCCCGATAGCCCCCCCTTTTGCCTTTCTTCTCATCGCTTTCTTTTTATACCCCAAAATTAGGTTGGTCATCAGACAATTCCTCCATTTTCTAATTTTTTATTTTTTATTTTTTTATTTTTAATTTAATTAATTTACTTAAACTAACACACTAATTAATTAAACACTTTATAAATTAAATACTCTATATTTTTATACCTATTTAATTTAATTAAACTACTTAAATTATCATATATATTTTATCTAATTAAACCTATATTTATTTTTAATTAATATTAACTAATTAATTAGCTAGCCTTAATTTTTATTTTACAAACATTTTGATTACCCAATAAAATTAACTAATTAAATTAACCTAATCCTAATGTTTAATTTATCTAATTAAATTAACCTAATCTCAATTTTTAATTTTTAATTTTATTTTGCTTCTTTTTTTTGGAGGAATTTATCGAGGACCCAAAATTGCTATCAAAATCTGACTCAAAACCCGGTGCCTACAGTTGCCTCCAATTTTGGAGAAACTAGTGCCTAGACACCTAGGTGAGCCAAAATTCAGAGAGGAAAGGCCAAGACACAGAGAAGAAGAAAAAAAGAGATGCAAAGGTCAGGTTGTTTTGCCCCCGGAGAGGTCTTGGGTTAATTTTGCCCCCGGAGAGGACTTGGGTTAATTTGTCTCTTAAGAGGACTTGGGTTGGTTTGCCTCTTATGAGGACTTAGAGATTTGGCTCTTGAGAGGGCTTGAGAATTGCCGAGGACTTAGAGATTTGTCTCTCAAGAGGGCTTGGGTTGATTTGAAAGAACGTGATTGATGAAACACCAGCTTGTCGGTGTGTGAAGGCGCCAGACTTTGGAGGACGTGATTGATAGAACACCAGCTTGTCGGTGTGTGAAACCACGGCTGAGCGACTGATAAACACCAGCTTGTCGGTGTGTGAAGGCGCCAGACTTTGAAGAACGTGATTGATGAAACACCAATTTGTAAGTATGTGAAATCACGGCTGAGCGACTAATAAATACCAGCTTGTCGGTGTGTGAAGCCATCAGACTTTGAAGAATGTGATTGATGAAACACCAATTTGTTGGTATGTGAAATCACGGCTGAGCGACTGATAAACACCAGCTTATCGGTGTGTGAAGGCGCCAGACTTTAAAGAACGTGATTGATGAAACACCAGCTTATCAGTGTGTGAAACCACGGCTGAGCGACTGTTAAACACTAGCTTGTTGGTATGTGAAGCCGTCAGACTTTGAAGAATGTGATTGATGAAACACCAATTTATCGGTATGTGAAATCACGGCTGAGCGATTGATAAACACCAGTTTGTCGGTGTGTGAAGGCGCCAGACTTTGAAGAATGTGATTGATGAAACATGTAACACCCCTTACCCATACGTAGGCGATCCCATCCGATAGGGAGTGAGAGGCCGTATGAATAAAGGTGCCACCACACAGATACAGGCTAACATACATTCATACACAACATACATACCAATATACAGGGTAATTTAAAACTTTATAACGCCATTCATGAAAGTTGATCATACATTAATATAACTGAAGCATTACATTACTGTTCTGATCAACTGAAAGATGCAACAGATAATTACAATATCCAGAATTCATATACAAAAGCGGAAGCTGATACATAATCAAAATATGAGAGTTCTATACAAAAAGAATCATAAAGCTACAAAAATAAGCCCTACACTAAGACCCTGCTGTGTTGGCTTCGACGGCGGCGACTCTCCCAAAAGTAACTCCTTCCGCACCTGCACGGGTGAACACACCGTGCTAAGCGAAAGATGCTTAGTGGGGAAAACATACATATAGCATAAGGACAACCATTCACAACGGTCGTCAAGGCAATTCACATGCGTACTTCATGCACGTACGATAATCATGGTATAACAATAGCATAAACTCATGCTCACATACACATTGCCATTCATCAGGAGATTCTTAACAATAATCATATTCTCATAACAGATTATACTTTTTATTACTGAATCCATAAGGATCAACACATATATTTTCTCATATAACAGTTCACATAAAGCACTTTAAACATTAAAACACCTGCTGACTCAAGATAGTGGATAACGAGTGAACAGAAAGTACTTTACGGGTACCAATCGATTACGATTCAAAAAACCATTTAAATATTCATTCACAAACGTTTTCAGAAGGACCTTAAACAAGATCCAAACACAATACAGAAGTTCGCGAGGAACCAAACAGGGACCTGATCGGGGTCCAAACGGAAACAAAACAGAAGCTGCAGCAAAGACTCTATTAGGCATGCCTAACTATCCACTAGACTGACTCTGGCAGGCGGAGAATGACACAGAAATGGCCATAGTTAAAATTATGACAAGCGAAGAATTCACATTTTATGATAATCGGAACACACATAATTATAGTTCAAAATACATAGTATTGCATGCTAAAATCCATAAGTTAACATTCCTAAAACATGCGGAAATAAAAGGGTTTTATTGTAAAAAACAGGGTAGGTCACGGTGGTAATCAGATTGGTTGCCACCGTGACATACCAAGGATCCTTGGCAGAAAGTAAGTTGGGGTACCTCACGGTCGCAACCAAAATGGTTGTCACCGTGATGTACCAAAGAAGCCAGACAGAATCGAAAGCTTGGGTATCTCACGGTGGTAACGAAATGGGTTGCCACCGTGACATACCCACTGCCCAGACAGAAACCAAAGTTTGGATACCTCACGGTGGTAACGAAATGGGTTGCCACCGTGACATACCCACGGCCCAGACAGAAACCAAAGTTTGGATACCTCACGGTGGTAACGAGATTGGTTGCCACCGTGACATACCAAGCTTCACGGCAGAATGCATCTGGTTTGTGGCTCACGGTGGTGACCAAATTGGTTGCCACCGTGACCCATGCCCAGATGCGATTCCTCAGTGCGATTTCCAGATCTTTTCCAGCCAACAATCCCAAAACGTTCACTTCACTCATCAAATTCACACACCAATAATGGTAAAAAAACCCAATTACAACATCTTTGAGTCATGCCATTAACAAATCATACATAAGAATTCAAAGAACATCATCATTTATACAATCAAATTCCTCAAGTTAACATACCTCACTTTTCATCATCATTTTACCCAAAAACACAATATGAGTTCAAAACTCCACAATCTAAGCTCAATCATTCAACCAATACTAATCCCATAGCATATAAACCACAATAAACATAATATCCATCACAAATTTCCAGAATTTCTCAAGAATAGATAATCATACACACATTCAAATTAAAAATTCCCAAACCTCAAATCCTTAGCTCCTAGTGTTTAGTTCCACTAGATCCAGCGACTTCCTTGCCTTTAGGATCTCTTGGAGGATCAACTAAGCAATAAAGCACAAAGATACACCAACTCAAAACCCTAACTTAAAACCCAAAACAGAAAAATGCAAAGGAAGAAGATGAAGAATTGTACAAAAGCAAAATAAATGCATAAGACTTACCAATAAACACTAAGAGATGATCAAAACCCCACTAGCAACCCTTGAATCTCACTAAGGCTCAAAAGAGAAGAAGAAGGAGAAGAGAAGAGGGAGGGGACGGTGATGAACGGGAAACAAGTGAAGAAAATCTGATTTCCCCTTTCCTTTCTTTTCCTTTTTCTTTTCTTAACCTAAGACAAGTGTCAATCTACTAGTGAAGGGATTTGGTCACTCACACCATAGATGCTTATGTCACACACACACACTAGACTTTCTCAACTAAAACATACCCTACAATTGTATGCACAACACACACAATGAGACACCTAAATAATATATCCTACTATGGTGTACTCACATGCAAATGATTATAATTCCAAATATGCACACAATATTTCTATATGCATTCCCACGCATGAACAAACCCACAAACATGCTTATTTACCAGAATACCCTTACATGATGCCAAACTCATGCAAATGTGCACACACACAAATGGCTCATTCGACTAGGGGGCAAACGGGATGTGACAAAACACCAGCTTGTCGGTGTGTGAAATCACGGCTAAGCGACTGATAAATACCAGCTTGTCGGTGTGTGAAGTCGTCAAACTTTGAAGAATGCGATTGATGAAACACCAATTTATCGATATGTGAAATCACGGCTGAGCGACTGATAAACACCAGCTTATCGGTGTGTGAAGGCGCTAGACTTTGAAGAAGGTGATTGATGAAACACCAGCTTGTCGATGTGTAAAACCACGGCTGAGCGACTGATAAACAGCAGCTTGTCGGTGTGTGAAGCCATCAGACTTTGAAGAATGTGATTGATGAAACACCAGCTTGTCGATGTGTGAAATCACGTATGCAAGGAATGCCTACGAGAAGTTATGCATGTATGAAATGACATGCAAAGTTATCCATGTGAAATTTAAGCACAGAATTATTCATATGAGATATTAAACAAATGCCAAAGATTACACATGTGTAGAATGCGACATGAGACAACTGCAAGGAGTTGTGTATGTGAAGTGCATACTGTGCGTACCATGCATGAACTACGAACATGAAATGCACACATAGGATTATGTATATGACATATATGCTACCGTCGTGCATGGGATGGCTTGTATTCATGTAAAAGGATTATGAAAATTATTCTCTAAAATATTTGCAAATGATCATGAATGAGAAATATAGGCAAAGGATCAGGCATGAGAAATATATGCATGGGGGTTATGTATGCAGAGTATGTGCAAATGATCATACATGTGACAAGGATAAAGAGTCATTTATCGGCATAGATGTAAAGAATCGTATGCAAAGATAGGCATAATTCATTATATACACGAAGGCTATGTAAAGAAATGGGTGTGTGCAATGTGTGCACCTACAACTATGTATGTGGAACACGTGTAGGAAAAATTATATACATGTATGTACTGAATGCATGCGAAAACCGTGGATGTGAGATGCAGGCAAAGGATATGCCCATAAAGAGCCATGTGTGTCAAAAGCACTTATGAAATATATTCGCTAAAGCTCTTATGCCAAAAGACATGCACCAAGAATTCTATATGTAAAACTATTTTATAAGAATGTTTGCTACAGTTATGCGTAAAAACATTTGCAAAAGGCATATGTACAAAGAATATTGTTGGGAGCGTACGTGAAGTATCATTTTCATGGGTAGTGATAAGAAATACCCCAAGATTGTAAAATGAGTGCAACCTATTAGGTACCTTAAACTCGAGTTTTTATCTGCCTTTGAGCATACTGAATGGACCACATTCTCAATCGATTCAATCTCAGCAAAAGAATTTGAGAGTCATTCCCAATGAAGGGCAAGAAGATAAATATGTAGACATCAAGGTTTACTAAACCAACATGTAAATACGAGGCATACCACGCAATCTCTGTGTGTATGTGCAAAAGGCCAAAACAAGATTTTTCATTTTTCAAAAGCAAATTCTAGATGCAACTTTGGAGACGAGACTCAACTCGAAAGCATAAATGCACTCATGGCTTCTCACTTGAAGCTCAAGAAACACCATATGCCTCTTCCTACGTACCAAACCTTATTAGAAGGTCATCTCCGCTAATTAGATAAGGCCAAACCAAGAATCAAGAGGTCTTACTTTGGTTGTAACGTTAGGCTCAGGTAGATGGTTATCAAAGGAGGATCAGGTCACTAGAGAAAAATGGCCGCAGCGTTCATTCGGATGAAGGAACCATTTTCAATCTAATTGCATATTGTCCAGACATTCTCAAATTTGGACTCGGTAATACTCTGACTTATCAAGCTCAACATAATAATTAAGCTAAGAAAGATATCTACTGAATTCATCAAGGGGTATTATCCTAAGTTCTACTTTTCTTTCTTTCATCGTTTTTTCCTTTTTTTTTTCTTTTTTTTCTTTTTTTTTTCTTTTTTTTCTTTTCTTTTCTTCTTTCTTTTTTTTTCATTTCATTCATTTTTTCTTCTTTTTTTCTTTTCTCTTTTTTTTTTTATTTTGTCTTCTTTTCTCCTTTCTTTTTTTCTATTTATTTATTTTTTCCTTCTTTTATTTTCACAAGTTTACGTCTCTAATTACACAAAAAGTTTATTAGTGATTTAAACCCCTTTCCCGAAGCGTAGCCTAAAAATTATCGATGATTGAAAATTCTTTTCTCAAGGGGTAAACCCATCCTTATCAGGGTGATTTCTTGTAACCCAAAAATTATCAATGGTCGAGATTCTCTCCTCGAAGTGTAAACCCACTTTCACCGGGGCAATTTTTGGTAACCCCAAAAAATTATTGCTGATTGAAATTCTCTTCTCGAAGTGTAAACCCACTTTCATCAGAGCAAGTTTTGATAGCCAAAAGAATATCGTAATGTAAATCCATCCTTACTAGAGCGGCCATTCTTCTAAGGGAAAGCTAAAACCATTTTAAGTGAAGCATAGCTTCAATGTGCATAACAATAAAACTGGTACGCGTTTAGCGTACCAAAATAAAGGCTCAAGGGGATAGCAAGCGATTGCAAAATAAGGGTAGGAAATGGTCATTTAGAGAGTTACACAAAGAGATGGTGCCTAAATCATTTTCTAGATTCAGCCTTATCCAGGGGTCGCTTTGACTGGTAATCGGAAAGGTTCTAGTGTTCTTAGTGAGCTTTCATCCAATCCCCTAATTGCAACTAGTTTTTCAGTTTATTTTCAAAACAAGCCAAGAGTGCTCTGAACTTAGAAATTACATGGTATAGTCAAGTGGTTCCACGTGATCTAGCGCTTAGAGATCAAACACATCTACCCCTTACTTAATTCAAAGTGGAATGAAATGTAGATTTCTAGAACTAAGATCAAAGCCATTCATAGTTGAGAACTACTTAGGCAGAGTCAAACTTTGAGTCAAAGGTACCTTAATAAGGTGCACGCATGCTAGCGTTTTAGGGTACAGCTTAACACAAAAAACTTTTACTTTATCAAAATGTATATATACAAAAATCGTGTAGGCCAACAAAGAAGTTTTTTTTTTTTGCATAAAATATGTACAAACTATATGTTAAAAATCATGTACAGGGAAAGACGAATGCAGTGGCGCCATGCATATCAGTAATGCATGTAAGGAACCATATGCACAAAACATGTGTAAAAACATATTGTATAAAAATGCATACATGAAATATGTGCAACGACGTGTGTGCGTGAAACATCTACAAGAAATTATAAGTGAGCGTGCATGACAAATGATGTGCATTGTACATGTAAACAGTACACAATTAAGGCATGAGTACAAGATATGGCACAATATGAGAATGAATGTTTATGATACATAACGCATGTGCACATGACATAATTTAGACATGATGGGAGACATGTATGTGATGTAAGATGAGGACGATTTGGGCACGATGATGTGTACATGAATCGTAAGATATGGCAAAACTTACATACATAAAAGTGCAAAATATATACAAATAGTGTACATGGCAAGAGACATAATATAAGAATGATTATGTACAGTGAGCGGTATATGTGTGTGACACAAGACATGGGATAAAAGTGTTTGCAAGAAACGAGTGGCACCTACAAGGTACGTGTATTTACATGGTATGTGCGCACAAAATGTGGCATGGTATATATGTAATGACTGACATGCATGATGCAGGATTCATATGTGCATGGCATAACGCATGCGTTATAATGCATGTTCATGATATGGCACACAATGTGAGAGATGCAAAGTGTCATGATGTGTATAATGTCTAGTCTAATGAAGTATGCTAATGTGTGCACACTATGACATGCAACAGTATATGTATGTTCCAGCGCACAATGTTTATGTACATGTGTAATGTGAGCATACTGATATGTACATGCTATGACACATGATGAATGTATTTTTATTTTATTTTTATTCTTATTTATTTTTTTATTTTTTGTGCATGTCATGGTGGTGGTATGTCTGCACGTGCTATGATGTATATCAACAAGTACATTCGGTGATGTATGCTGCATGTACAGATTATGGTGCACGATAGATGTTATGATGAATATTAATACGTATGTGTCGCGACGAGCATCGTTATGTACATGCAAGGCAAATACATATTATATTCATATTCACAAATTATGATACAAGCAAATGCATAGGTTCTATTATTGTATGGAAAGGATTATATATGAGACAAAATGCATGTGTTTTATTTATTATTATTGCTCATAAAAAAAATATACAAGCACAAATACAAGAAAAAAAACTCCTCCTAACTGTATCTCTATCACACAGGAGGTCATGCGGGCTCTTTCCTAGGCGGGCTTGACCCATGGGTTAACGGGAAACCCAATGGGCACGTAAAGCGTGCTGCGAAGCACAAACTCTCACTACTAAAAAGCGCATGTAGATGAATTTTTGGCTATCATGTATTTAAACAATCCGAATAAACTGTAATGTGCCCCTCGGGGTATGAAAACCTTTAAGGAGCGAGCATCTAAATTTATTCAGATTTATTCAATACACAATGACCCACTCCACAAGCAACATATTACGGCACATGCCCCCTAGTGGAAGTATCTATGTCCATTACATGGGTTTTGGTCAAATGTGATATTTTAGGGTTACCAAAGCATGATCCCTGCCAACGGGTCTAGCTCGTCATGAGTATAGCGACCGATCGGGTTATCATTTAATATACCATAAATGGCACGAGGCTTGGACTGGTGATTATTCCGAGCACTTCCTTACAATGAGTGAAAGTAGGGTCGTGTTTTAGGAACGCACCGGGGTGTATAGGGGACCAACTAACATAATTCTAAGGCTCTAACATGATGCAATGCAATTTTTAGAAAAGAGATAAAATTTCTTGATCTTAAACCCATTTATATTATATTAACCAAAAGTACTTTCAGAGCAAAGTTTCATGATATCCCCAGCAGAGTCGCCACTGTAGACGCGCCCGAACCCCGCTCGCGATCTGGGTGGCTCTTGGGAGTCCGCTTTTAGGACCCGAGGCCGGATGGAGGTTCATTAAAACTTGTTAAAGCTGATCGCTTCGCAATGGACAGGAATATATCCAAATCCATTGTTGGCAATCAACTTACGAGAGCGTCTATTGGGTTATCATAAGGCAGGATCACGGAGTCGCCACCCGATAAAACATCGGGAAATAAATCTAACCTTATGAGGCCCAAAACCAGAAAGGGTTCGGGACCTCACTCTTATTCATACCTTTTGTTAATATTATGTAAATGAGTTTTTTAGGGTCAATTATTTTATCTCTCTTCTCACACGATTCATGCAATAAATATAAAGTGCATTATAAGCATATAAAAAAGCATAAAATAAAATGATAAATAAAATATAATTGCAAATATCCAAAAATAAATATGAAAACCATAAAAATGATAGAATGAAAATACATACGTAAATCGGGCTATTCATTTAGATGGGAACATTGGTTCCCGACTACTCTTTTTATAAAAAAGTATTAAATTCTTAAATCGGTTTAAATATTTTGGTTTGGGATGAAAACGTGGACATTGGTCCGGTTATGTAACACCCCAAAACCACCCCAGTAGTTTGAGCCTGTCCGTGTTTGTATGTGTGCATTTTTATATGTTGTATATAAGTGTTTAATTGGTTTATTTATTTAATTTATGTATATTAATTTGAGAAGAGGAGTTAGGATATAGTATAAGTGGGTGTATAGAAATAAAGTGTGAATAAGAGATAAATTAGTATATAAAGTAAAGCATGGGAGTAGGGTATGATTTGGGACATGTGTCTCCTTGGGAGAGTGACATGTGGATATTGGATGGGTTAGCATTTTTTGGGTTGGTGAGAGGAAAGGCAGCCAATTTCTTCTTTCCCTTGTTTTCCCGTTCTTCCTCTCCTCTTCACGCCATTCCCTTCTTCTTGTTCTTCCTTCTCCTTTGTTCTTCCTTTTCTTTACATAATCTTGCTCCCTCTTCCTTAATTAAGTAATTTGAGTTGATTAGCTTGTGGATTTGGAAGCTTATAGGTGAGTTTGGGTTATGGGTGTTTTAGATCCTTCTTCTTTCTCTTCTCTAGGTCTTAGTTCATAATTATTTAGATATTTGGGTTGTTTTAGAGTTGATCTTGATTGTTATGGGTTTGTGGTTCAGAGGAGGCTCCTAGACCGGATAAAGGAAAAGGAATTGCTAGCGGAAGCGGAGCTCACGACTAGGAGCGAGGAAAACCAGGTTTGGGAACGTTTGTGTAATTGTGGTTTGAATGAATATTGATGGTTGCTATTTTTGTGAAATTGATGAACTATGAGGAGTGGATTTGCACTTGTATGATGTGAATATGGTTAATTTGAAGTGAATTGTGTTGAATGCGAAGTATAGAGTTTGAGTTTATGGTTGCAATTTGGGGATGTTTTGCTGGGAATTATCGCAACAGGGCATGGGTCACGGTGGCAACCAATTTGATTACCACCGTGAGGTATGCTCGGGTTGCATTCTGCCCAGGAATTTTGGTATGTCACGGTGGCAATGGAATTGGTTACCACCGTGACCTACCTTTGATTTACATTCTGTTTTGGAATTTTGGTATGTCACGGTGGCAATGGAATTGGTTACCACCGTGACCTACCTTTGGTTCACATTCTGTTTTGGAATTTTGGTATGTCACGGTGGCAATGGAATTGGTTACCACCGTGACCTACCTTTGGTTCACATTCTGTTTTGGGGTTCTGCTATGTCACGGTGGCAATGGTTTTTGGTCACCACCGTGACCTACCTCAAGCCTACATTCTGTTTTGAGTGGTGGTATGTCACGGTGGCAATGGAAATGGTTACCACCGTGACCTACCTTTGGTTCACATTCTGTTTTGGGGTTCTGCTATGTCATGGTGGCAATGGTTTTTGGTCACCACCGTGACCTACCTCAAGCCTACATTCTGTTTTGAGTGGTGGTATGTCACGGTGGCAATGGAAATGGTTACCACCGTGACCCACCCTTATTTGGTAATGAATATTTATTTGTTAAACGGAAAGTTTGAGTGTGGAATTAATGAATTTATATTCATATCAACATTGGATTAATGCTTCGTTCTGATAGGGTATCCATTGTTTTGAATAATCGATGATTTCTGTATGATTTGTAGATTTAATTTATTTGATCGTAACCTGCAAACCAAATAAGTGGATAGTTAGGCATGCCTAATAGAGCTTTGTGCCGCTGCAGCTATATGTACGACTTTGGACCCTGATCAGGTCCCACGATTGGATCCTCGCGATCCCTCTGTCTGAATCTTTCTTAAGATTCCACGTAAAAACAATTTGAAAACAAAATAAAAAGAATGGTTCGATACCTTCGGGTATCTATATGTTCATAAGACGATATCGATACTCTCAAGTATCTATATGTACTCGTTATCCACTCATTATGATTATGCCGGTGTCATTGTGTGTTGTATACGAACTATTGAATATGAATGCCAATATTTGAATTAACTATTTATAATTATATGCCCATAATCGTATTGTTATCATATGTTTTCTGTTATCGTCACTGTGAGTGGCGGTTATGCATTTTGTGTTTTCCCCACTAAGTGATTTCGCTTAGCACGGGTGTTTATCCGTGCAAGTGTGGAAGGTTTTGGTACGCATATTCTGGGCGTGTCGCATCGGGAAGGCCAACGCAACTAGAGATTTGGGTGCTTTATAGTATAGGCTTCCTTTTTTCTTTTTGTAATAGCTATATGTTTTGTTAGCCCTTTTGGAACAGTGTATCTTGGGCTTTTGTAAATTTGGTCCTTTTGTAATATGTAAAGACTTTCTTTTGGTATATTAATGAAGTATATTTTGTTCAGTATCACTCTTCTCCGTTTTAAAGATTTTAATTATCTCTGAATTGTCGCTATATTTATGCAATGTTTGCATGTTTGTACTAGTGGGATGTGACACTCCTATCTATCCAGGGAGCCTTCTCCCTCCAATCTGTTTGGAAGTCTCCTTGGTATAGGTTGGGGTGTGACATTAGGTGGTATCAGAGCCCTAGGTTTAGATGTTATTGGGTTTCAGTATGTTAGCTAGTGTTGGAGTTGTGTTGGCCTGATGCGCACTGCGTTTATGTTTTGTAGTAATGGAGTCTGCTCGTGGATCGCTTGAGGGGTCAGCGGAAAGTGCGAATCCCCAAGAGCAGGATCCTTCAGTTTCTGGTCCGGCTCAACCTCCTAGGGGTTATCCTGAGGTGCCTTTGGGACCGATGGAAGCGATGCTTCAGAGTATGACAAGAGTACTTGAAAGGGTAACAGCGCCTAGTGCACCTATTGAAAGGCTAAGAAAGCATGGTGCAGAGGATTTCTTTGGTACTGGTATAGATGAATCTAACAAAGCAGAGATGTGGTTGGAAAAGACAGCCAGAGTACTTAAGGAGATAAGATGCCCACCAGAGCAAGAAGTGGAGTGTGTCTTGTCTTTGTTACAAGGTTCTGCCTATGATTGGTGGAGGTTGGTGGTTAGTCAGCCGCAAGTTCCTGAACCGATTACTTGGGAGTTCTTCGAGGTGAATTTCAGGACCGGTATGTGACCAAAGCTTATAAGGATGCCAAGTGGGCACAGTTTCTCACTCTTAAGCAAAGAATGATGTCTGTGGCTGAGTATGAGGATGGGTTCAATAAGCTTAGTAAGTATGCGCCGCCAAGGGTTCTTACAGAAGAGTTTCGATGTCAGCATTTGAAGCAGGTTTGAATGAGTCTTTGAAGGTGATGTTAATATCATTGATGTCGGCTCCAAATGTGAGGTATTATCAGTTAGTTCAAGCAGCCTTGAGGCGGAGCGTTCTGAGAATATATTGAGAGAAAAGGCTCAAAGAAGAAAGTCTGCAAGAGGTGGCTCTTCTTCAGGCAAGAGACCGAGGGAATCACAAGGAAATTTGCTGATGAGTCTACTGCTAGTCCGGCCCCTAGAGGGAGGAGACAGGGTTCTTCCAGGGGATCATGCTCAGGTAGGGGAGATGGTCCTCCCCGATGTTCTCATTGTAATAGACAACATTGGGGTGAATGTCGGTGGTTAACAGGAGGCTGTTTTAAATGTGGTTCTACGGACCATTTACTTGCAAATTGCCCGAACCGACTTGGAGACCTTCGGGACAACAAGAAGGGAGCCGAGCTGGATCTAATATACCCCAGGAAGCCGTAATCGGGGTAGAGGAAGAGGTCGTGGTGGACGGTCTCGAGATAGAGAAGCCTCAGAATCAGTAGATCGCCCTGTGCCATCATCTGGTAGGGCTTATGCTATGAAGGCCCGAGAGGAACAGAATGCTCCCGAAGTGATTGCCGGTAAGTTCTCCTTGCTTGATTCTGAAGTTTATGTTTTGATTGACCCGGGTTCTACCCATTCCTATGTGTGTTCTGGTAAGCTTTGGGATAGTTTGGGTAGTGAGGAAAAGATGGAATATGAGATTTGTGTATCTAGTCCGTTGGGTCAGAGTGTTTTGGTAATCGGGTGTGTCGGAAGTGTCCTTTAATGATTCAAGGTACAGAATTTGTTGTGGATTTGATTTGTATGCCATTCCATGAGTTTGATATTATTTTGGGGATGGATTGGTTAGCTAAGCACCGAGCGGTAGTGGACTGTCATAGGAAGGTAATGGTTTTGAAAGATAAGGATAAAATGCTTGTTGTGTAAAGGGAATTGGAAGTAGTTCTTTGCATAATGTGGTATCAGCTATGAAAGCCAGAAGATTTATTAGGAAAGGATGTGAAGCGTTTTTTGCTGTAGTTTTAGATTCTCGAAGAGGTCAAGTCAAGATTCAAGATATTCCGGTTGTAAGAGATTTTGTAGATGTTTTTTCGGAAGAATTACCGGGATTACCTCCGGAGAGAGAAGTTGAACTGTCAGTAGAGATTCTTCCGGGGACAGCTCCGATTTCTAAGGCTCCTTACAGAATGGCCCCAGTGGAATTGAAGGAATTGAAGAGTCAGTTGCAAGAGTTATTGGATAAAGGATTCATTCGGCCAAGTGTGTCACCGTGGGGCGCTCCAGTGCTGTTTGTTAAGAAGAAAGATGGAACCCTTCGGATGTGCATTGACTATCGACAGCTTAATAAAGTGACTATTAAGAATAAGTATCCATTGCCAAGGATTGAAGATCTTTTTGATCAGTTGAGAGGAGCTGGGGTATTCTCTAAGATAGATCTGAGGTCAGGTTATTACTAGTTAGGGGTTAAGGAACAGATGTGGCTAAGACGGCTTTTCGGACGCATTATGGTCATTATGAATTTCTAGTAATGCCCTTTGGTTGACTAACGCGCCTGCAGCTTTTATGGATCTGATGAACCGTGTTTTTCGACCGTATCTGGATAAGTTTGTTGTGGTGTTATTGATGACATTTTGGTGTACTCTAGAGACCGTAAAGAGCATAAGGAACATCTTAAGTTGGTATTGCAAATGTTAAGAGATCATCAATTGTATGCGAAACTCAGTAAGTGTGAGTTTTGGTTGGAAGAAGTGGCTTTTCTTGGACATGTGGTGTCAGCTGAAGGTGTACGTGTTGATCCAAGTAAGATTGAAGCAATTGTTAATGGATGCCTCCGAAGAATGTGCCAGAAGTGAGAAGTTTTCTGGGATTAGCAGGGTATTACCGACGGTTTGTCCAGGGGTTTTCAGTGTTAGCATCTCCTATGACCAGGCTACTTCGAAAGGATGTTAAGTTTGTTTGGACGGACAAGTGTCAAGCCAGCTTTGACCGTTTAAAGGAATTGTTGGTTAAAGCTCCTGTGCTCACACAGCCAGTTTCGGGTAAGGAATACACTATGTACAGTGATGCTTTGGGTATTGGTTTAGGTTGTGTTCTGATGCAAGGGAATAAAGTTGTAGCTTATGCATCAAGACAGTTAAAGCCTCATGAACGGAATTATCCGACTCACGATCTGGAGTTAGCAGCGGTAGTGTTTGCGCTTAAGGTTTGGCGACATTACTTGTATGGGGAGACATGCAGGATTTTCACCGATCACAAGAGTCTCAAGTATTTGTTAACTCAGAAGGAGTTGAATTGAGACAGCGGAGATGGTTAGAGCTATTCAAGGATTATGACTGTATCATTGACTATCATCCGGGTAAAGCTAATGTGGTGGCAGATGCTCTAGTAGGAAATCTTTGTCTGCATTACTGGCTAGTAGAGGTAGATGGAGATTTGATTCTGAAGGTGCTTTGATTGCTCAACTGAAAGTTAAACCAAGTTAAGATCAGAAATTGCAAAGGCTCAGTTAGATGATCATGTGCTTCAGCGTGTTTGTCAAGCAGTGAAAGAAGGCAAGCGTACTGAATATTTATTAGACAGTGAGGGAGTATTGAGGCATGGTACTCGGTTATGTGTACCTAATGTGGGGGAGCTAAGAAAGAAGCTGTTGCAGGAAGCTCATTCATCAGTCTTCACTATGCATCCTGGTGGGGATAAATGTATCAAGACCTGAAGCAATTTTATTGGTGGCCAGGAATGAAAAGAGAGATAACAGAGTTGTTTCAAGGTGCCTTACCTGTCAGCAAGTGAAAACCGAGCATCAAGTGCCATCGGGATTGCTTCATCCCTTACCCATTCCCCAATGGAAGTGGGATGACATCACGATGGATTTTGTATCTGGTTTGCCCATGACTCAGCGTAAGCATGACTCGGTATGGGTTATTGTGGATCGGTTGTCAAAATCTGCACATTTTCTACCAGTGCGAGTAGATTATTCGATGGACAAGTTAGCAAAACTCTATGTGGATGAGATAGTTCGTTTGCATGGGATTCCGTCATCCATTGTATCAGATCGAGATCCTCGTTTTACATCCAAGTTTTGGAAAGAACTTCAAGCAGCTTTGGGAACACGGTTAAATTTCAGTACTGCTTTCCATCCGCAGACTGATGGTCAATCAGAGAGGGTTATTCAGGTTTTGGAAGATATGCTTCGGGGTTGTGCTTTAGAATTTTCAGGAAGCTGGGATCAGTATGTGTCTTTGATGGAATTTGCGTATAATAACAGTTACCAGGTAAGCATTGGTATGGCTCCTTACGAAGCACTGTAGATGGACGGAAATGCAGAACACCAGTATGTTGGACTGAACTGTCAGAAAAAGCTATGATAGGTCCGGATATAGTGCGGGATACTGAAGAGAAAGTGAGGGTTGTACAACAGAACTTGAAAGCAGCTAAGGACCGACAGCGTTCTTATGCTAACTTGAAGCGCAGAGACATTCAGTATGAAGTAGGTGATAAGGTTTTCTTGAAAGTATCACCGTGGCGTAAGGTTCTCCGTTTTGGAAAGAAAGGCAAACTAAGTCCACGCTTTATTGGACCATATGAGATTCTGAGAAAAGTAGGTCCAGTAGCGTATCAGTTAGCTTTGCCTTTAGAGTTAGCTAGACTACATGATGTTTTCATGTGTCTATGCTTCGGAGATATCGGTCAGATCCTTCGCATGTGCTACCAGTACAAGATGTTAGGATTCAGTCAGACTTTTCTTTTGATGAAGAACCGAAGAGGATTTTGGATAGAGAAATCAGACAGCTTCGGAATAAGCAGATACCATTAGTCAAGTTCTATGGCAGCATCATGGTATTGAAGAAGCTACATGGGAACCAGAGGAAGCTATGAGATTACAATACCCTCAGTTATTCGGAACAGGTATGAATTTCGAGGACGAAATTCTGTTAAGTGGGGGAGTATTGTAACACCCCAAAACCACCCCAGTAGTTTGAGTCTGTCCGTGTTTGTATGTGTGCATTTTTATATGTTGTATGTAAGTGTTTAATTGGTTTATTTATTTAATTTATGTATATTAATTTGAGAAGAGGAGTTAGGATATAGTATAAGTGGGTGTATAGAAATAAAGTGTGAATAAGAGATAAATTAGTATATAAAGTAAAGCATGGGAGTAGGGTATGATTTGGGACATGTGTCTCCTTGGGAGAGTGACATGTGGATATTGGATGGGTTAGCATTTATTGGGTTGGTGAGAGGAAAGGCAGCCAATTTCTTCTTTCCCTTGTTTTCCCGTTCTTCCTCTCCTCTTCACGCCATTCCCTTCTTCTTGTTCTTCCTTCTCCTTTGTCCTTCCTTTTCTTTACATAATCTTGCTCCCTCTTCCTTAATTAAGTAATTTGAGTTGATTAGCTTGTGGATTTGGAAGCTTATAGGTGAGTTTGGGTTATGGGTGTTTTAGATCCTTCTTCTTTCTCTTCTCTAGGTCTTAGTTCATAATTATTTAGATATTTGGGTTGTTTTAGAGTTGATCTTGATTGTTATGGGTTTGTGGTTCAGAGGAGGCTCCTAGACCGGATAAAGGAAAAGGAATTGCTAGCGGAAGCGGAGCTCACGACTAGGAGCGAGGAAAACCAGGTTTGGGAACGTTTGTGTAATTGTGGTTTGAATGAATATTGATGGTTGCTATTTTTGTGAAATTGATGAACTATGAGGAGTGGATTTGCGCTTGTATGATGTGAATATGGTTAATTTGAAGTGAATTGTGTTGAATGCGAAGTATAGAGTTTGAGTTTATGGTTGCAATTTGGGGATGTTTTGCTGGGAATTATCGCAACAGGGCATGGGTCACGGTGGCAACCAATTTGATTACCACCGTGAGGTATGCTCGGGTTGCATTCTGCCCAGGAATTTTGGTATGTCACGGTGGCAATGGAATTGGTTACCACCGTGACCTACCTTTGATTTACATTCTGTTTGGAAGTCTCCTTGGTATAGGTTGGGGTGTGACAGGTTATGTTAACAAATATTCTATTTAGTATAAAACATTTGTGTGGTGGTTCTTTTTAAGCGCAGTCGAAAATCCTTTATTATTACAGACCACAAGCGAATAAAGAGAATAAAATAATAATTACATATTTCCAAATAATAAATAATAAATAAATCTTAATCTACCTGTTCCGACCATGCTTCTCAGACGAGTCACATGCCTCCCGCATTGCGGTCAAGACAGAAAATGATATTGGTGTTAATAATGAATAAATAAATAATTGAATAAATAAACAAATAATTGAATAAAGTAAATTGATAATTAAATGAATATAACAAGACAAATGACAATTATAATGATTGATGCCAATAAAAAATAATAATGCTAATAATAATATCATAAAATAATAATAATAATAATAATAATAATGATGATGATGATGATGATGATGATGATAATAATAATAATAATAATAATCACAAAAAAAAATAATAAATAATATTAACTAAATATAGACAATAATAATAAAAAATCAAATAACAATAACAATAATCATGATAATAATAAATAATGCAAAATAAACATTAAATTAAATAATATCAATAACAACAATATAAATATAACATAAAAATATTAATAATAAATAAATCAAATAATAATAATAACAATATCATTAATAATAATAATAATAATAAACACAATATAATGTCAATAAACATAAAATAATAATAATAATAATAATAATAATAATACAGAATATTAAATAATAATAAAACATAAAATTAAATAAAAAGGGAGGAAGGAGGTTTACCGGTCACCGGAGGCTCGCCGGAGCGGCAATGGCCGACACCACCCATGCCGGAAGGTAGATCGGCGCCCGAGGAGCTCACCGGAGCTGGTCACGCGCCGATCGGAGGTCCACCGTCGCCGAAAAATGCACCGTAACGTCTCAGTTCTTCTCCCTCAGGCGCCACGCTGCCGGCAACCGACGGAGGAACAGCGGCCATCGCCTGAAGCGTCCAAATGTGCTGGTTCTTCCGGTGGGGCGCGTACCGCCGTGTGTGGCGGTGGAGCCCCCGCCACCTCTCCTTTTTCTTCTTTTTTTTTCTTCCTCCGACGCCGTTGGTTCCCGTTGGCTGCTTATCCTCCCTCTTTGTTTCTTTCTCTTTTCCTTTTATTTTGGTTTCTTCTTCTTAACCTTTGATCTCTCTTACTCTCTCTTTATTTTTCTTTTCCTGTTATCTCCCTCTTGCTCTGTGTATCTCCTTCTTTTCTATTTCTTTTCTTGGTCTTCTATGGCTGGCCACCACTGTTCTTGCTCTTGCTCTCTTCTTCTTTCTTTTTCTTTCTTGGTTTTCCTCTGTTCTTCAGCCCCGAGAACCCCCCCCCCCCCCCCCCCCCCCCCCCCCCCCTTTGCCTTTCTTCTCATCACTTTCTTTTTATACCCCAAAATTAGGTTGGTCATCAGACAATTCCTCCATTTTCTAATTTTTTATTTTTTATTTAATTAATTTACTTCAACTAACACACT
This sequence comes from Excoecaria cochinchinensis, assembly GCA_947683425.1. Taxonomy (NCBI): domain Eukaryota; kingdom Viridiplantae; phylum Streptophyta; class Magnoliopsida; order Malpighiales; family Euphorbiaceae; genus Excoecaria; species Excoecaria cochinchinensis. The sequence continues at coordinate 19,910,962 of CANTUQ010000119.1, forward strand.
AATTAATTAAACACTCTATAAATTAAATACTCTATATTTTTATACCTATTTAATTTAATTAACCTACTTAAATTATCATATATATTTTATCTAATTAAACCTATATTTATTTTTAATTAATATTAACTAATTAATTAGCTAGCCTTAATTTTTATTTTACAAACATTTTGATTACCCAATAATATTAACTAATTAAATTAACCTAATCCTAATGTTTAATTTATCTAATTAAATTAACCTAATCTCAATTTTTAATTTTTAATTTTATTTTGCTTCTTTTTTTTTGGAGGAATTTATCGAGGACCCAAAATTGCTATCAAAATCTGACTCAAAACCCGGTGTCTACAGAAGGGTGGTTAAAGTTGGAGAAATCTGGAGAATTATGGCCTCCTCACTTCCTTATATAGGCTTAAATTGAACCAAACCTATCCAACCGAAGCGGTCCGATCGGTTTGAACCAAAATTTCAGTTTTTCAGCAATTTTTCACTGTTTCATATCATCTATGAGTTTCTCAACTTATTTTCACTCCCAACCAATTTCATTGTTCTTAAAACATCAAATATAGCCTCCATGCAAAATCTTAGCTCAATTAGAGTCCATTTGGGGCCCGATTCACCTAAATCGATCTGGTTCGATTCAGTTCAGTTCTACCGTAAAACACCATTCTGAAGCTGTCAAAAAATTACTAAAAATTATTTTACGCTTGTACACTTCCCACATTACACCCTTTAGAGCTCAAAATAATTTTCTAAAAATTCAGTCAAACTTTGGTCAAACTCTGGTTCAATTGAACCGAACTAGATGCCAACTTCAAAATGACTTTTGGAAGCCTATTTAACTCCATTTTCACTTTAAATTATACCATCATACTCCTTTTAACTTGCACTTTCCAATAGTCCAATAAAATATTTTTCACTACTGGCTTCCCAAGACGTCACCCATCAGGGGCTTCCCTAGCGAGAACATGTTTAACATTTTTCCTCCATTATCTTTTAGGGTACAATTATTGTTGTTTTCACACGAGATTCACACTATATACTCTACGGATTTCACTGATCACCAGTAGCCCGGTATTTGGGCCATTACAGAGAGGGGGAAGAAGGCTAAAGAGAATTATGGAGTTTGGCTAGGGGTCTTAAGTGGGCTTGGACTTGGTTCAACCAATTGGGCCAACCTACAAGCGCATTTAGGTTATTAAGCCCATTATGCAATCTAAAATTATTTCTTTCACTTTCCAAGGCCAATTCCTCCCAAAATTAATTCCATAATTCATAAAATATATTTATTAGGCTCCACAAATATTTTTGGGTCAATCGAAAACCATTTTTCGGTCCGTTAATTTCTTACCAATCTGATAATCCAATTTTTTGTTTCACCGTAAAATTTATTTTTCGACACCATTTGTTCCTTCATATTATTTAAAGAAAATCTACACTTTCAGATAATTTTTCTAAGGTCCGTAACATTATTTGGAGCTCAGTCAAACTTTGGTCAAACTAGTTAAATTGCGGTCAAACTGGCTCGACCAATTCAATTCACTGGTTGAACCGGTTCGGTTCACTTTTCATCCTTAACTTTCTTTTTGCTCTTAGTAGCTCATTTGACCTTGTTTTTATCTCAATCTGGCTCTATTTTTGGTCCGGTTTAATTGAATTTGTCCGATTCACTAAATTTTTTTCATATTACCGTAAAATTACTTTTTCACTACCAAAATGTCCTACATATTATACTAAGTCTATCCATGCCTTCAGACAAATTTTTAGAAATCATTTACTATTTTTAAAGTTTTTGTCAAATTTCGGACAAACCTAATTACTATTTAAATCGAACTAAATGGTTTTCCTCTTTTTGACTTTTAGAGACGTATTTGACCTCATTTTTACTCCAAATTATATCACCAGACTCCTTATAACTTATAATTTCCAAAAATCTAATAAAATATTTTTCTCTTCCAGGTATACTTTGTATCTTGAGAACTTCCCAGGGGGTCAACCATCCTAGAACTACTCTCATCATCACACGTTTAACCTCATTATTCTACTAGAATTCAGGGTACAAATGCCAGTATAATCGTACTCAAACCACACTATTCACTTTACAAAATTCACTGATCACTGCTAACTCAGTATTTAGGCCATTACATGCCAACTATGGTAATTTTGGGCCATTACAGCACATTGGTATGAGTGTGACTATATGCATTCATCTATGCACTTTAGCTAATTTTTATGGATATGAATGTGCATTTTGTTCTAGTGTAATAACATATTTGCGATGTGTACGAGCATGTATGCATTTGTGCATTAGTTTTAGTTCATGGACAAGTATTTATGCAATTTTGTGAGCATGCTAATGTGTACTTTTTTGCATTTCTAGAATTTTTTCAGCATGGGTCGTCTTTGTTCCTTACGTTTTAACGTTACACATTGATATGCGTGTCCATATTTGTATTCATTTTCACACTTTAGTTCAATTTTAAGGAAATGAGTGTGCATTTTATGCAAGTGTAAAAGAAGGTTTGTGGTGTGTGTGCACATGTATGCATTTGTGCATTAGTTTTGGTGCATGGACAAGCATCTTTGCATTTGTGAGTGCATGGTTATGTGCACATTTGTGGATGTGTACCATTCTTTGAGCATGAGTGGCCTTTGTTCCTTATGCTTTTGCATTGCGCATTGGCATAGCGTGTGCATATTTGCATTCATGTACGCATTTTAGCGCAATTTTGAGGATATGAATGTGCATTTTGTGCGAGTAATAGCATGTTTTTAGGCTGTGCACTCACATTTGCATTTGTGCATTAGTTTTAGTGCTTGAACCATTATTCTTTTAAAGTGGGTGGTCTTTCTTATTTGCTTTCATGTTGCGCATTGGTATGCGTGTGCACATTTGCATTCATCTATATTATAACTATTATCTCTTGTTGTGTGTTTATAAACAATTACAATGACGTACATATACAAAGGCTCGATTCATATAGAAAAATTTAGCCTATAAAGTAAATAGATTTAGGAACAAATTAAGTTATATATATATATATATATATATAGAGAGAGAGAGAGAGAGAGAGGAAATAAACAACAAATTAATTCGAAAATAAAAGTAATAATCCATAATAAAAATATTTCACAACTTAATTATTTTTAAGGATAATACATAAGAAACCTCTCAAACTTGACACGAAAAATCATTTGAATGCCAAAACTTTAATTTTAACCAGATAGACACTTATCCTTGGCTAATATGCATGAAATAAGCACAAAAATATATTTATCCGTGTAATGAACTCGATTGAGTGGCAGACGCGATGACATGGCAAGAGGTACTTTCTAGTCTCAATCTGCTTCCTCCTCTACTTTCTGTCCCAGCGTTATAGCTCCTCGCAGTTCTGTTGCTACCTCTGCTGGTATGCATCGACGCCGCCTTGCATCTGCTGGAGCTGGAACCACTGCAGAAAGCAGCAACATCCTAAAGTGGCTTACATGAGATGCAACCCGCATTGGATTTTGGTTATTAGTACACACAGAGAGAGACATTTTCTTCTGTAAAATACTGAATTCTTCTAATGAAAGAAGCGGTAAAGAAAGAAAGAACAAATTTTTGTTTATTTCTCCTATAATTATCTTTCAACAAAAACACTCAAAGCAATTTGCCTCTTGTTACTATTCAATATAATAGAAGAACCAAAACAAGTGAAAAGGAGAAACCTAACAAGTGAAACAGTTTCATCTAAATAAGAAAAAGAAATGTAGATTGCCAAAGCAATTTGTTATGAAGACAACATTATAAAGGCAAAATCAGATGCTCCTGCGTTTTCAATTTCTTTCAACTGTTCGACTAAAAGCCTAAGCAGAACTCATCGTTTCGTAGGGAAAACCATCATCGAGCTCTCACAACCACTTTCATCATTAGAAAAAAAAAAAAGCAACGATTTTTTCATCAAATCAACCAATATAAACACCGATTTTTTCATCCAAGATTGCAAATTTCACAAAATGCAATCTAAGTCCTACCAAATTCAAAGGAAATAAGAAAAGCCCAAACAACAAAATTGGAATCAAAGTGTCAAAAGCCAAACTGATCATAATAATTCTCACAATAGCAGTAGTTAAGTTCTAATTCCCTCTTAAAAAATCAAAGTAATCGATCAATAAAAAAGAAAATAAAAAAGAATCAAACTCATTGACAAAATAAGAATCCAAAATCAGAATTAAAGAGAGTTACCAGTTAGCACTCATTTGCACGCATTCTATTGTCAAAAAATGTTGATCTGAAAGATGTTGGAAAAGAGTTGCTTGAAAGCCAGATGCTTGAAAGCCAGAAGCAACAAGTAGTTGCGTAACAGAGAAGAAGAAGAAGAAGAAAAGTTGGTAATAGTCATATATTATTAGGTTAACGCGCTTTCTTTTGGTGGATTATACGCATTTTGTTATGTCATCTTGTTTATTTTATACATGTTGGCTAATTATAAGTGTTTTATTTGGTCAAATATAAAATTTAGGTATTCCAATGATTCAAGTTTAAAAAGCTTGTTATGTGTTATCCTTTTTTTATGTAAAATTAAACTTGTAAAAAAAGAAATAAAAATGGAAGGTTATTTATAGAAAATATTAATTATTTCTCTTTATTTATTATTCTAATACAAATATGGAATGCTAGTTTTTATAAATTATTAATTTATTTCCCTTTATTTAGTTTAAATCCATATTAAAATATTATTTTTGTTAATTAGCTTAATTGTATTAGAAGACTCATAATTAGTCATTTTAGTGTAAACCAAGTTTTCTCACTTCGTATTTTTATAAGTAATAATATGGATCTATAAATAGAATTGTTGTAAAATATTTTTATTTTAGATGACTACCTATATTCCCATATTGGTTATTTCCTATATAACTTAATTTGTTTCTATATTTATTTGTTTCCTATATAGGCTAAATCTTCCTATATGAACTCAGTCTCTATATCTATAAATACTTATAGTATTATTATTTGAGACACAATAATAATATGATAGCAATTTTCTCTCTACTCTTTATTTTCATGTTCTATATATTCTTTTATGTTTCAATTTATTTACAACAAGAATGGATTAATTGCTTATGCACTATATTATTGTTGATATGAGGATCTGAAAAACTAATTTAATTTAAATAAAAATGAATAATTTTTAATTTTATTATACATTAATAATTTAAAATATAAGTAATTACGTGCATCGTGCATGCACAATAAGCTAATTATTTACAAATATTACATCTTTCTCTACATTTTTTTTAGTATATCATGAGTATAAACAAGACCCTGAAATTCCATTAGAAGTCTATTGCCAAATTCTTCGCATTACCTCAAAGAAGTATTTGATATTTCCAAGCTCACCTGTGGTGTAGGTGTGGAATTCTCACATTGAGTGAAAAAATTCTTGATAGCTTCTTCTTTCTCATCAATGAAGTCAAAAAAGTGAAAAATGACTTCAGACCAACGAGTGGCTGATGAACTCGGGGATGGAGAGATCAGCATTTGCCTACGTTTGTAGCGTGCAAATTGGCAAGCCGCTCGTATTAGGAAAACCAGAAGGGCAGCGAGCATGATGCCGCCACACAAAAGATATAGACCCCAGAAACTGATCATATGAAGTTGGTTAGGCTCTGAATTTCGCCCCTTCTCTCCGGGACAGCCCTTCTTACAGAACCACTTCTCATGGATCTTTTGAAGGGCTCCAGTCTCTGAAAGTTTTAAAATTGCTGTCGACATGTCAACAGCAAGTGGAGATTCTCTTTGAAAAGCCTGATTCATCATAATGAACAACAATCAGCAGAATAACATAACTAGAATGTGATTTATATTTTGTGTTGGAGTTCCATACCGATTTCTGGCTTGATTTAAAGAAGTGCAACAATTTTTACCAAGCAACCTAACAAAGCCCAATAAGAAAGTTAACTTTGCTTGTGAGAAAGGTACTTACAAATCCCCATCCCACCCTGGTGAACTGTTGCCCAACAATACCAAATTTAGTCTGATTTGTAAGAAATAGTTCAACATATGGAAGCTCATCCACTATCGCAGCTACACCTCCTGCTTGATTTGGCCCAAGCCTTAGCGCTCTTTCATACTCCTTGGGTGACTTGAGAGAGATAAGTCGGGAACGTGGTATATAAAGACTTTCGGACAGGTAGCCAAATGCAAATGACCCCACTTGGTATCCTATGGGCCAATTACTTGCAATTAAGCTGTCAATTCCAGTAATTGGTGAAGAAAGCTGCTGAACTGTAAGGATTGAAGTCAAATTTGCAGTATAGCTTGCAGTTATCACCATCAATAGGAAAAGCCACACTACCATCACCATGCGACCAAGTGGACTAAGAATTGTTTCTTCTGCAATTGAAATGACAATAAAAAAAACTCCAATTTGAATTGGTGAATCCTATAATTTCAACACATACCACAACAAGAGCACTTATAATTGGACACAACAGAAAAACAAGGAATGCTTTATTTAACTGCTACAAAGAATACTATTTCTATATGCAAAACAGGCTTCCAATCAGAAAATTCTGAATCATGCTTTGTATTTAGTGTTCCAATTGCATCGTTGCAATTTTTGAGTTGTTTCTTATATTGATTCACTACAACAGCAAAGTGATAAAGGACCCTGCACGATATTAACTATGCAGAGCAGCTTAAGGGTTAGGACTGCATGAGCAAGCAATTCTCCAATCAACTCCACATAAGCCTAAACTGATGTAAATGGGGAAAAGGCACAGCCACAAGGTTATACAATTGAATTGCGATGATTTAGTCAGTTAATGCTACAGATGCTTTTGTGGTAAAGAAGTATACTAGACATGGGCCAGCTAGCAGCCAAAAGAACTGATGCAATTGCCAATATTTCATTGTCTTCAAGTTTATTATTTCCTAGGCTAAGAGGAAGTTTATTTCTAGTATGACTTTCCTATTTTAGGAAGGAGATTATTTCTTATTTATGAATTCCCTATTTTTGTGTTACAGATGTGTACATATATGTATTAGCTGTAGGTTGCTTTAGTTGCCTCGTATAAATTAGATAAATGTCTATGGTTTCTTCTAATCAATATCAGATAGAATTCTCTCCATTTGCTCTTTGTTTACATGGTATCATCAGAGCCCGGTTGGGCTCATTCTGTTTGCCAAAGTTTTCTGGTCTTCGCTGTTCTTTTTCTTTGGGTCACCCTTCTGAGTGCCCATTTTGCATCACTGCCGGTCTAGGGAGCTGCACTGCCAGGAGATCGCTGGTACCCAGAATACGGTCACCAGAAATGAAGCACATGGTGCTCACATGCTGTGATAAGGTTCTGCAGTTTCTCCACTCTCTGGCATGTGGATGATCTGTTGAAGCTCAGATCACCTTTCTCAACTTCACCTGAGTAATTCCAGCCAGAACCCGGTGTTTATTTGCTGTCTCTTCTTGTTTCAGGAAAGTTTCTTCTCTCCTGGGTACTTTATTTCCTTGATATATTCTGCTGGAATTAAAGTTTCTTCAGCTATTTTTTCTGTGTTGATGCATTGATTGGGCTGTTTCTATTTGGTATCTTTTGCATCTGGTTTTCTTCTTGGTTGTTCTGGTTCATTTTTTTGTTGAAATTCAGTCTAGTGGGTGGCTGCATTTGCCACTGATTATTGTTGTCTACTTTGTTGCCCAGTTGGTGGATTTTCATCTTCTTTAGCATTGCTAATATATTAACTGCTGATCTTCTAATTATGACGAGTGGGAACGAAAACATTGTGTGCTTTTATAGTTACGAGGTTGGTATGGTACATGTAGAAAATTACATAATCATAAGCAGGAGCCTCAAATAGCAAATATTGCTACTACAGCCCTTGGGAAGTTCATTATGGTTTCTGCAGATGCAGATGCATATGCAAAATTCACTAAGTATCAAGAACAACTGAAGGCTTCTCCTATCACTACTATAGCTGGGTCAAGCAATCTGTTGGTTACTCTATTTTGTTAGATAGCTTGTAATTAAAGGTAAAACAGTATTTTTTATTTATACTATTTGTATACATATAAATATACCCTTGTATCATTATTTTTAGTCAGTAATTGAGATAATAGAAAAAATCTCGTTCCACAAAGTTTATATGGTATCAGAGCCACTGCCGTTTCGAAAGTCAAGTTAACTCCCTTCCGCAGTTGGTTAATTTCGGTAACCTTTTTTTTCGGCATGTATAGCAGGTCACGTTTCAGCCCTTCTCTTTCGACACTGCCCCCACCGGAAGGTAGATCGGGTAAAGTTCGGCCGGTACCCAGCTTTCCGGCGCCGTCCGAAGCAGCGCGTGAGTACATGCGCCACCCGTTGTTTTCTACCCTTCCTCCACTAGCCTGCGCGTGAGGCGCGTGACACCACCTCCGGCCACCTCTTGCTGCCGGTTTATCTTCCGATCGACTCGCCGGCCTTTTCCGCCTCTGACCCACTGATCTCAGGTGACTTCCGGCCTCCTTGGTTTCTGGGTCCAACGTGAACAGGTTCTATGCTTCTGTTTTGGGTTATTTTTCTGCTGTTTGTTTTTGGTATTTTTTAACCTCTCCATTATGTCAAATACTAAAGATGAAAATAAGGAAGTAGATAAACATTATCCAATTAATGACAGTCCATATTATCAAATTAGCCCAGTTAAACTAAATGGGAGCAGTACTTATTTAGCCTGATCTAGGTCATGTTTATTGTCAATCAAGGCTAAAAGGTTGCAGGCTTATATTAATGGAAGTAAAAAACCACCATCCGTCACCGATCCTAATTTTAGTCAATGGGACTCAAATAATTCACTGGTTATATCTTGACTCCTGAATTCTATGCATCCTAAAATTTCTAAACAGTATTTACTGCTTGACACTGCAGAGAAGATATGGAAAGCTGCAAAAATCACCTATTCTCGAATGGAAAATGATGCTAGGATCTTTTGACCTTAGGAACAAAATTCATGGTACAAAACAAGGTGAACTTACTGTTTCAGATTATTTTTCTGAACTGTGTAGTTTATAGCAAGAACTGGATTATTATCAGGATTTTCAAGCAAAATGTGTTGATGATGCGGTACTGATTCAAAATATGATTGAAAATGAGAGGGTTTATGATTTTTTGGCTAGTCTAAATCCTAAATTTGATCAAGTGCGAGTTCAAGTTATTGGCAGAACTCCTTTTCCTTCTCTTGAGGAGGCACATTATTTAATCCAGCAAGAAGAGACCAGAAGAAGTGTTATACTTTATACTGCACCTATTGAGAAGTTGGACTTAACTGCCCATATCTCTCTTGACCAACCAAAAAGTACTCTTTCTGATAAAGATCATTTGTACTGTGATTACTGTGGTAAGCCAAGGCATACTAAAAAGACTTGCTGGAAGTTGCATAGGAGACCTAATAGGGGCCGTGGGGGAAAACGAGCTAATCCAACAAGGGCTCAAGCACATGTGTTAGAAACAGTAGAATCATCTAAGGAATCAGCCTCAGTTGAAAGTCTCTCTTCTAATGAAATTTTGCATTTCAGGCGTCTCCTGCCTCAGCTTAATCCCTCCTCCAGTGCTACCTCTAATTTTGTCAAGTCAGGTACTACTTTTTCTCATCATAACTCATGGATTATTAATTTTAGTGCAAATAGACATATGACAGGCATTTCTAAAGACTTTGTTAACAACTCTGCTTGTTTAAAAAGGGATAGTGTCAGGGTGGCTGATGGGTCTTTAACCCCTATTTCTGGGATAGGTTCTGTTGTCTGTACTCCTAATGTTAAATTGTCTTCTATTCTTCATGTTCTTCAATTTCCTGTCAATCTTTTATTTGTCAGTGCTATCACTAAAACTTTTAACTGTAAGGTTGAATTTTTTCCTGATTACTGTATCTTTCAGGATCTTCAAACAGGGAGGAAGATGCTGGAAGAAAGTCGAGATTTGGCTCTTTTTGGGGGATATCAGGATGTTAACCAGGAGATAATTCAGTGGCATAGACGATTAGAGCATCCATCATTTTTTGTCTTAGAAAAACTTTCTCCTAGTTTATTTGCTAGAACTCAGTTTGATTTTTTATCTTGTGATGCTTGTGAGTATGCTAAACATACTAAAAACTCTTATCTTTTAAGTGATAATAAAGCCAGTGAGCCATTTATGATTGTTTATTCTGATGTTTGGGGGCCTACACAGACTGTCTCTTTGTCTGGAAATCAATGGTTTGTTACTTTCATTAATTGTTGCACTAGAATGACTTGGGTGTATTTGATTAAGGCAAAGAGAGATATTTTCTCCTGTTTTCAATTTTTTCATAAAATGGTTCACACCCAATTTGATGCTAAAATAAAAGTTTTGCGGTTTGATAATGGGACAAAATATATGGATAGTGGGTTTGGTACTTATTTGGAGTCTCATGGGATTATTCACCAAACTAGTTATCCTTATACTAGTGCTCAAAATGGTGTACCTGAAAGAAAAAATAGGCATTTGTTAGAAGTTGCTAGATCCCTTATGTTTACTATGCATGTTCAAAGTCATATTGGGGGGATGTACTAGCAGCTGCCTATCTTATTAATAGAATGTCTCTCAAAACTCTCAACTTTATGACTCCTATAGAAGTCTTAACTGGGAAAACTGGCTATACTGTTCCACCAAAGATCTTTGTGTGTGTTTACTTTGTTCATACTAGGAATGTTGGGAAATTAGATCCAAGCACTGAGATGTGTGTTCGTTGGATATTCTCCAACTCAAAAGGGATATAAGTGCTATCATCCTCCATCTAAGAAATTCTATGTAAGTATGGATGTTACATTTCGGGAGTCTGAACCTTATTTTGAGTAAACCTTATTTTGGCATTACTCAATCACCTCTTCAGGGGGAGAATAGTGAAGAAGTGGTGATGAATGTACCTATACTACCTCATGATCTTGTTCAAAGGGAGAATGAAGAGATTGTTGTTCAGGAGGAGAATGTTGTTGATGTCCAGGGGGAGCAAAATGTTGATGTTCAGGTGAAAGAGAATGTTATTGGTCGTTCAGATAGACCTGACTTGTTGAGATACTCAAGGAAGAATAGGTCTGAAGAAGCCATCATGCATTCTACATTGCCAGAATCCTCGAGTGAGTTATCTTTTGATTCTGATTTAAATTTGCCCATTGCTCAAAGAAAATGAGTCAGGTCGTGTACAAAACATTCCATCTCGAACTTTGTCTTTTATGATTCTTTGTCTCCCTCCTATAGAGCCTTTACCTTGTCTCTTTCTTCTATGTCTATTCCACAGGATTGGAGGAAAGCTATCAAGGATCCAAGGTGGAGAGAAGCTATGGTTGAAAAAATGAAAGCTCTCTCTAAAAATGAAACCTGGGAACTAGTTGACTCTCCAGACAAAAAGTTAGTTGGGTGTGAGTATTCACAATAAAACACAAAGCTGATGGTTCGATTGAAAGATTCAAAGCTAGATTAGTGGAAAATGGATTCACTCGGACTTATGGAGTTGACTATAAGGAGACATTCGCACCCGTTGCTAAAATGAATACAATTAAAATCTTGCTATCTTGTGCAACTAACTTGGATTGGGATTTGCAGCAATTTGATATGAAAAATGCATTTCTCCATGGGGACCTGGAAGAAGAGGCTTATATGGAGATTCCTCCTGGTTTTGATGATGAAAGAACTCAAGGGAAGGTGTGCAGACTGAATAAAGCCTTGTATGGGTTGAAACAATCTCCGAGGGCTTGGTTTGATAGATTCAGCAAAGCCATGATATCTTTTGGTTATCAACAAAGTAATGCTGATCATACCCTCTTTATGAGACACTCCAAGGGTAAGATAACTCTTCTCATTGTTTATGTTGATGACATAGTGATGAAAGGGGATGATAAAGAAGAAATGGTTCGGCTGAAGAAGCTCTTAACTCAGGAGTTTGAAATCAAGAATCTTGGGAAGCTACAATATTTTTTGGGAATTGAAGTAGCCAGATCAACCAAAGGGATCTTTATTTCTCAGAGAAAATACATTCTGGATCTTTTAGATGAAACTGGTATGTTGGGATGCAAACCAGCAGATACACCCATTGAAAGTAACCATAAGTTGCAAGCAGGAACTGAAGAATCAGTTGACAGACTTATCTATCTCACACCAGACCAGACATTGCCTATACAATTAGCTTGGTGAGTCAGTTTATGCCTGATCCTAGAGAATCTCATCAGCAAGCTATTTTTCGCATTTTGTGTATTTAAAATCAGCTCCAGGAAGAGGTCTTCTTTTTTCAAAAAATGGTCATCTACGAATTGAAACCTTCACAGATGTAGATTGGGCTGGATCTCTAGATGACAGAAGATCCACCTCTGGTTATTGTACATTTGTGGGAGGTAATTTAGTCACTTGGAGAAGCAAGAAACAGAGTGTAGTCTCAAGATCTAGTGCAAAAGTAGAATATAGAGCTATGGCTTAAGGTGTTTGTGAGTTATTATGGTTGCAGAAGTTATTAGCAGAGTTGAATTTAGCTAAAAAAGACAAACTGTTTTTGTATTATGATAACAAAGCTGCGATCAATATTGCCCATAATCCAGTTCAACATGACAGGATAAAAATATCGAAATTGATCGACACCTCATCAAAGAAAAATTATCTGATGGTATTTTGAGCCTATTTCATGTAACGTCGGACAGACAACTGATGTTTTCACAAAAGGACTCAGTAGTCGAGCCTTCCATGCCATAGTTTGCAAGTTGGGCATGTGTAATATTATTGCACCAACTTGACGGGGAGTGTTGGTTACTCTATTTTGTTAGATAGCTTGTAATTAAGGGTAGAATAGTATTTTTTATTTATACTATTTGTATACATATAAATATACCCTTGTATCATTATTTTTAGTCAGTAATTGAGATAATAGAAAAAATCTCATTCCACAAAATCTACACAATCCAAGCACGTCTTTTGTCTTCCTCAACACAATAGATTATTGATTCTGGTGTAACGGATTACATGAAAAATAATTGAAATGCATGTTCTACTTTTTAGTCACATGGATCTTCTCTAGTTACTCTCAACTTCTCATGTCCATGGCCCTAGCACTGTTACCCCAATTCCATCAATTCCTCTGCATCAATGTTAAATATACCAAAAGTTTCTTTCAACTTGATATTTGCAAGTAAGTTGGCACGTGATCTTAATTGTAGCATCTCTTTCTTTCCTAATCGTTGTGTTATTCAAGATCTCGTGACAAAGCAAACTATCGGTAAATGTTATCTATTAGGTCTTTATATTTTTGACACAAAGATACCAAGACTAATTGCTTCTTCTAGTATTTTATCTCCTTTTGAAGCATATTGTAGGCTGAGGCATTCTTCTTTGCCGTCATTGAAGAAATTATGTCCAATTTTCCAATATTTCTTCTCTTGATTGTCAGTTATGCAATTTGCCAAGCACCACCGTAGCTCTTCAAATCCACATATTAATAACCGAGTTAGCTCTACATTTGAATTGGGCCATTCAGATGTTTGAAGACCACGTTTTGTGGTGGTTAAATTTGAATTCAAGTATTTTGTGATGATTACTCTCGTACGACTTAGGTATTTTTATGAAAATTCGTTTTGAATTATTTATTTACTTTCGTGAAATACTATCTCAAAATGAGTAATTGAAAGGAAAAACAAACATCTGCTTTCGTGAAATACCATCTCAAAATGGAGTAATCGAAAGGAAAAATAAACATCTACTTGAGACAGCGCAAGCTCTTTTACTTCAAATGAACGTTTCTAAATATTTTTGGGCTGATGTTGTATCCACTGCTAGTTTTCTAATTATCGCATGCCCTTTTCAGTGCTCACTAGTGAGACCCCTACAGTATTCTTTTTCCAACCAAGTCGTTCCCTGTGGAACTAAGAATATTTAGGAGCGCATGTTTTGTTTGCGATGTTCGACCTCGTATCACTAAATTGGATCTGAAGTCATTGAAGTGTGTGTCTTAAAATACATTTCTTCATTGAGACTTTCAAGAAGTATATATGGAGCAACTACCTATTATTTGCAGCCAAACAAAAAAAAAAGCCATCAAATTACCTTTTTCAGTCAACAATTAGCTATTAGACACTAGAAACTAGCAACATATGAGTGGGAACTCATTGGACTTGCAAAGGTGGTACAACATTGCAGGGCGTATTTATGGGGTAGGTCATTTTTTATTCACACAGATCCTTACGGTTTGAAATATCTACTGGTGCAACAACTAACTACATCTCCCCAGCAACATTGGCTAAATAAGCTGATGGGGTTTGATTTCCAGGTTGAGTACAAGGCAGGCAACTTGAACCATGCGGTTGATGCCTTATCTAGGCATCCCATTGAAGTGGCTCAGCTTTATGCAATCAGCCAGCCACGGGTCCTTTTATTCGTATCACTAAATTGGATCTGAAGTCATTGAAGTGTGTGTCTTAAAATACATTTCTTCATTGAGACTTTCAAGAAGTATATATGGAGCAACTACCTATTATTTGCAGCCAAACAAAAAAAAAGCCATCAAATTACCTTTTTCAGTCAACAATTAGCTATTAGACACTAGAAACTAGCAACATATGAGTGGGAACTCATTGGACTTGCAAAGGTGGTACAACATTGCAGGGCGTATTTATGGGGTAGGTCATTTTTTATTCACACAGATCCTTACGGTTTGAAATATCTACTGGTGCAACAACTAACTACATCTCCCCAGCAACATTGGCTAAATAAGCTGATGGGGTTTGATTTCCAGGTTGAGTACAAGGCAGGCAACTTGAACCATGCGGTTGATGCCTTATCTAGGCATCCCATTGAAGTGGCTCAGCTTTATGCAATCAGCCAGCCACGGGTCCTTTTATTTGATGCCGTGTGGCAAGAAATTACAGGAACTAATGAGCTCCAAGGGCTGAGTGATCAAGTAGAGAAGAATGAGCTGGATGCCTTGTGCTCAGTGCACGATGGTCTTATCTTTTCCAAAGACTAAATATACTAGCTGCCCTCTTCTTCTTTAATTGCTATGGTGTTGTCTTCATGAGTGCTCATGGAGGGAACCAAAAATACTATGCAGCTATTGGATTTCCTAGTTAGGATAGGAATGCATTAAATTTCCAGTTAGAATTTATTTTGTATATTTTCTAATTAGTTTTTTTTTTTTTATCTTTCTTTGTTATGATAGAATTTGTTTTTGATCTTTACATAGATGGTTCATTCTTAGAATATTACGAAAAGAAAGAGAATAAATAAAATTTTTATATTCAAAAATCTTCAAGACTCTTTCCAGAAGTTGAGTTTTCCCCTTCTAGAGGTCAAGTTTTCTCCCTCCTAACACCAGGGTAAAATACCTATTTTAAAAGAGCGTTGAGGTCGAGTTTCTCCTTGTTACCACCAGAGCAAGTGCAATTTTTCTAGAGATAGAGCTCTCCCCTAGCACTGCAATCAGTCTCTAGTCTGTGTTTTTGAACAGTACCAGACTTTGTAAAAGTGCTAAGAAGTTGAGTTTTAGTATCTCCTTGTTGTCACTGCCCCTCCTTGACAGAAGCGCATGCTATTGGCAGCCGCGCGTGTGCTCATGTCCCACCTGGAGATTTTGCGACATTGTTCATGCGCTAGAGCGTGTAGGTGCATGTGACTCCCTTTGCTCACTGTTCGACATCGTTTCTTCTTCTGACCATCTTGCTCCACCCTTTCCAACTCTGACTAGCCCCTTTTCTGCCACTGTTGGATTTCTTGGGTTTTGAGCCTTCATCCTTAAAGTTTTGTTTCCATATCCAATTCTGTTTTTTGTTTTTCTTTTGTCTTAGCATTTTTTTGCTACTATGGCAGATACCAAGGTAGTAGAGAAAAGTAACCCGATTAATTATAACCCCTATTTGCAAATAAGTTATGTGAAACTTGATGATAGTGGTACATGTCTAGCTTTTGTCTAGAGCTTGTTTATTTTTTATCGAAGCCAAAAGGTTGCAAGGTTACATTAATGGGGATAAACAAACAACCAAATACTTCTTGCTCCATACAGCTAGTGGAACTCATAAAATTCACTTCTTATGACCTAACTTCTCAACCTAGTTCTCCAAACAGTATTTGTTGCATGACATTGTAAAAAGAATATGGAATGCTACTAAGATCACATATTCACGCATGGGGAACGATGCTCAAATATTTGCATCCGAAACAAAATTTATGGCATTAATCAAGGTGAAATGTCAGTTTCAGATTATTTTGCTGAATTGGGTGGCTTATGGTAGGAATTAGATTATTATCAAGATTTCCAAGCAAATTGTATTGGAGATGCAATTAAATTCCAAAAATTGGTTGAGAAGGAGTAGGTCTATGACTTTCTGGCTGGATTGAAGAATGAATTTGATCAAATGAGAGTTCAAGCACTTCTTTTCCCTCTCTTGAAGAAGCACATTCCTATGTTCAATAAGAGAACATCAGAAAAAGTGCAATGCTTTATACAACAACATTTGAGAAATCTGGATTAACTATAAAAAATTTTCAAGAACTGAAAGCTACCAATTCTGATAAGATCACCTACATTGTGATTATTGTGGAAAGTCGTTGCTAAGGAGACTTGCTAGAAATTACATGGTCATCCTACTAGAGGCAATGGACGAAAACGAGACAACACCACAAGGGTTCCAACAAATTTGCCAGAGATAGTGGTGACATGCAAGGAGACAACCTCTGTTGAACCTTTTTTCTTCAGATGAAGTTCAGCAACTCAAGCATCTTCTGTCTAAAATTGACTCCTCCAATACCACTTCCAACTTTGTAAAGACAAAATCTTCAAACAAGGAAAAGGATTGGCATTGGTAAAGTACATGATCGTTTGATAAGTAGCTATTATCACTGCTTAATTTGCAAGCAGGGCATGTGTAATATTTATGCACCAACTTAAGGGGAGTGTTGGATTTCTTAGTTAGAATAGGAAACCTTTATATTTTCTAGTTAGAGTTTCTTTTTTATATTTCCTAGTTAATTTTATATCTTTCCTTCTTAGAATAAGATTTGTTTTTCCTAATTATATAGCTT
Source organism: Excoecaria cochinchinensis (assembly GCA_947683425.1). NCBI lineage: Eukaryota > Viridiplantae > Streptophyta > Magnoliopsida > Malpighiales > Euphorbiaceae > Excoecaria > Excoecaria cochinchinensis. The sequence continues at coordinate 19,927,981 of CANTUQ010000119.1, forward strand.
CTTGATTCTTAGAATATTAACCAACAAAAGAAAAAAAGAGAGAATTAATAAAAAAATTTACCCCAACAGGTTTACTTCAGCCTCTTGCTCTTCCAATGCAGGTTTGGGCTGATGCTTCAATAGATTTTATCCATAGGTTACCTAAGGCTTGGGGCAAAACTGTTTTGCTGGTTGAGGTTGACCGTTACTCTAAATATGCTCACTTTCTTCCTGTGGCACATCCATACACAGCTTCTAGTGTCGCACTTTTTTTTTCTTAGCACATTGTTCAATTGTATGAATTCCCAGAATCTATAACTTGTGACTGCAATGTTGTTTTCACTAGTCATTTTTTAAAAAAATTGTTTCGCTTAAGTGGGACCAAGTTAGCATTCTCTTCAGCATATCACCCCTAGTCAGATGATCAAACCGAGGTCATTAACTGGACCATTGAGATGTATCTTTGTTGAATGGTGGGTGACCACCCGAAGAAATGGGTAGATTGGATACCATGGGTAGAATACTGTTATACTACCTCTTTTCATACAGCTTCGCAAACCTCTCCCTTCCAGGTTGTGTATGGTAGAGATCCACCTTGTTTATTATCCTATGAGGCTGGTTCGTCTCAGTTGGATGTTGTTGATCAAGCCTTGGTTTTTCGTGACTCGGCTTTGCTGGGAGTACGGTCTAAACTTCAACAAGCACAAAATCGTATGAGAACTTATTATGATAAAGGTCATCGGGAAATGGAATTTGTTCCAAGTTCTTTGGTTTGGCTTCGACTACATCCTTATCGTCATAAATCTCTCAAGGGCTAGATTTGTCATAAACTTTCCCCTCGGTTTTATGGTCCCTTTCCAATGTTGTGCCAAATTGGGAGTGTCATGAGTTACAGCTGCCATATGACAGTAAGCTTAATAATGTATTTCATGTTTCTCTCCTTAAGGCTTTTAAGGGCTTCCCACCAGCTATTCCACCCACCCTTCCACCTACCAAGGATGGCCGAGTCATTCCCATTCCTCCTGCAGTTGTTCATGCTAGGCTGAATCATGGTACTTGGGAAATTCTAGTGCATTAGAGTGGTTCTAATTAAGCTGATGCAACATGGGAAGAGGTTGATCATTTCCATAGTGTTTATCCTGACTTCGAGCTTAAGGACGAGCTCTTTCTTTAGGAGGGGAGAAATGTTATGGAAACTTTTGTAGGAAAGAAGTACACTAGACGTGAGCTAACCAAATGAATTGATGCAATTGCTACTCCCTCCGTCCCACTTTAAAAGGCTGTTTTCACTTTTTTATTTGTCCCACTCCAAATGTTCTTTTCGCAATTTAAGAAAGAAATTTACGTATTTATCCCTATTTATTATATAATTTATTAAATATATATCACTTACTTTTTCTTTTCCCAATGTAATAAATAAGGACATTTTTGTCATTTTATATTATTTTTTTATGAAATTGATGTATTTCAATTATTTTCTTAATTACCGTGAAAAAAAGATAATAGCCTTTTAAAGTGGGACAGAAGGAGTAATATTTTATTGTCTTTAAGTTCATCATTTCCTAGGCTAAGAAGGAGCTTATTTCTAGTATGACTTTCCTATTTCAGGAAGGAGATTATTTCTCATTTAAGACTTACCTATTTTTCTAATAAGCATCTCTATTAAAAAGGGATAGATTGAATAAAATAAAACGAGTCATACTTCTTCTAAATCATATAGTTTCAGACTCTCTCTTTTAACGAGTTCTATGATTGCGACATGAGTTGCATTCTACAGTAACCATATGGAACAGAAACAAGAACAAGAAGAAGAGTAAAGACTCATTACTTGGAATTGCCTTTCCTATCAATCAGTTGCTGACTTGCTCACAAACTTGGGACTAGGGGTGTTCAAATATAGGTTAAATGGATTACAATTGATTTTTCATCCAATCCATATAAAGTTTTAAATGAGTTGAATCCAACCCAATCCAGTTAGGTTAATAAGTTAAAACTTTTCATATTGGGTTGGTTGGTTTATTATCGGATCACATGAATTATATTAATTATCTATGATGTATTATAAATATAAAAATTATAAATTATCCACATTTATAATTTTTTTTAACTATAAAACATTAATTTCATTTTTGTAAACATTTTTTTTAGATAACGCATGCGTATTTTAATTTTTCTTAAAAAAATTCAAAATTAATAAAAAATTAATTGTATCCTAAAACTTAAAAAATCATATAAATTCTTAAACTATGAAATTAATTGGTTTAATTATAATACACAAAAATAAAAGAAAAATACATATAGAAAAATAATTTGTGAATCTATTTGAATTCAACAAGATGGCCTAAGAAATTTATACACTATAAAAATAAAAATAAAAAATCTTTATTCATTATTTATTTTTTCGGTAGTAATTTGAGAAAAAGATGCCAAATATTAAATTTGAAAATTCTTCAAAAACTGGTGGATTTTTCAATAGGATTAGAAATAATCCCGCTTAAAAAACATGCTCAAAGATAAATAAAAGAGAAATAAACATTTAAATAATTACAAAAAACATCATGATAAATATAAAAAAATAAAAATTCTTTCATATATATTCTTTTTGTTTCATCGGTAATTTGAGAAAAATATGCCAAAAATTAAATCTGAAAGTTCTTCAAAATTTGGTGAATTTCAATCGAAAACCCACTACAATTAGAAAAAATCCTGCAAAACAAAACCACTCAAGGTAAATAAATAATATATATATATATATATATTGTTTCGGCAATAATTTCACTAATTTGAAAAAAAAAAATGCCATATATTAAATCTGAAAATTCTTCAAGAGTCAGTGAATTTCAATAGGAAGCCGACTACAAAACCGACCTACTGTAGTGAAGGGAAAAATTGCAGCAACAGAAAAATAAAAAGGGAAGGAACAAGGTGATGCCGGTGGCAATGGTTGCTGGTGGAGGGTATGATGGGAGCGTAAGGGCAATGCGGGTGGCGAGGAGTTGTTGTGTTGAGATATTGAAATCGAAGGGGAGTGAATAACAGAGAAATTGAGAAAGAGAAACTATGAGATGTGGATTTTGAACTTTGGGTTGGGCTATTAGGAAACATGAATTAGTTGGTTGGATTATATAATAACCCATAACCCACATAAATATTTTTTAAATTTCAGAATGGTTATTGTTGAATATAGCTGTAAGGTTGAAATATCGGAATTGTTGAATATAGCTGTGAGGTTGAAAAATTGATCATAGTAGTTAGGAGGTGATTTACGAGCTAATTTAGGAGCTATATTCTGACTTAATATCCAATCTTTCTTATATAAATTCAGGTTTAATGTTAATACAAAAATAAGAAATCATACTCTAAATTTCTTCATGGTATCAGAGCTATATTGCCATTGAAGTTAAGTTGTCTCCCTGCAGTAGTTTTTTTTTCAGAATTCCAGTATACTGGATTTTTCGACAAAGTTCGAGAGATCAAGTTATCTCCTTTTTTCGGCGACACCACCCTCATCAGAGAAAAGCCCAAGCCAAGATCGGCCACTGTCCAGATTTCCGGTACCTTTCGACCACCCGCGTGGATACACGCGCCGCTGAAACATTCTGTTCCTTTCGTTTCTTGGCAGCGGTAAAAGGGGACACTGTTTCGTCCCTCTTTCGGCGTCACCACCCTCACTAGAAGGAAGCCCAGGCCGATTCCGGTCAGTGCACCAAATTTCGGCGCCTTCCGACACGTGCCGTCAGATCATTTCGGCAACAATCTTCAATCGCCGGCGCGTGTAGCGCGTACTGCTACCTCCGGTCACCGCCTGTCACCGGATCTTGTCTACCCAGGTCTCCGGCCTCTTGCAATTCCGACCAGCACCTCACCGGTCTGATCTGAAGTCGCTGTGAGGGTTTCTTTAGGGTTACGTGTTCTCTGCCTCTCTTCCTCTTCATTCATCCATCCTTGCTGTCACCAGATTGCTGTTATAAGACTCTTCCAACCCTGTTGGACCAATCTTCGGCCACCTCTGAAATTTTGGTACTTTGGATTTTCCTTGATCAGGTTTTGTGTTTGCTTATTATACTTTTTAATCTCCCATTATGTCAGAATCTGAAACTAAGCAAGTAGAAAAATTTTATACCGCTAATGATGGTCAAATTAGTCCAATTAAATTAGAAGGAAGTAATACCTATTTAGCCTGGTCTATAACATGCCTATTATCTATTAAGGCTAGAAAATTGTAAGGATATATTAATGGAGATAAAAAACCACCACCTGTTACTGATACCACTTTTAGCCAATGGAACTCTGATAACTCATTGGTTATGTCTTGACTTCTAAATTCTATATACCCTAAAATTTATAGACAATATTTACTACTTGACACTGTAGAGAAGATATGGAAGACTGCAAAACTACCTATTCTCGTATTGGAAATGATGCTCAAATTTTTGATATTAGGAACAAAATTCATGACACGAAACAAGTAGAGCTTACTGTTTCGGATTATTTTTCTGAATTGAGCAGTTTATGGCAGGATTTGAATTATTATCAGAATTTTCAAGCTAAGCGTACTGAAGATGCTATATTAATCCAAAATATGATTGAAAAAGAGCGGGTGTATGATTTTTTGGCTGGTTTGAATTCTGAATTTGACCAATTAAGAATTCAAATCATTGGTAGATCTCCCTTTCCATCTCTTGAAGAAGCACACTCTTATATTCAGCAGGAAGAAACCAGAAGAGGTGTCATGCTATATACTGCACCAACTGAAAAGTCGGGTTTAATTGTCTATGTTACTCAAGAGCAGTCGAAAGGTATCTCTTCTAATCAAGATCATGTGCACTGTGAATACTGTGAAAAACCAAGGCATACAAAAAAAACTTGCTAGAAGTTACACGGGAGACCTACTAGAGGTCGTGGGGGAAAACGAGCCAATCCAACTAGAGCTCAAGCAAATATGTTAGAAGCAGCTGAATCATCGAAGGAGAAAGCTCCAGTCGAAAGTCTCTCCTCTGAAGAAGTTCAACATTTCAAATGCCTTATGTCACAACTCAATCTTTCATCCAGTGCTATCTCGAATTCCGTCCAAACAGGTAACACACTTGCTCATCTTGACTCTTGGATTATTGATTCTAGTGCGATAGACATATGATAGGCACTTCTAAAGGTTTTCTTAACTACTCTCCATGTCTAAAGGGTGATAGTGTCAGAGTAGCTGATGGGTCATTTACTCCTATTTCTGGGACAGGTTCCATTGTTTGTACTCCAAATATTAAGTTGTCTCTTGTTCTTCATGTTCCTCAATTTCCTGTCAATCTTTTATCTGTCAGTGCTATCACTAAATCTCTAAACTATAAAGTTGAGTTTTTTCCTGATTATTGTATATTTCAGTATCTTCAAATTGGTCGTGGTAGAAAGCATGATAGCTTATACGTGATGGATGACTGTCAAGATTTAGCTTTGTTTGGAGGACATAAGGATGTCAATCAGGAAATAATACAATGGCATAAGAGATTAGGACATCCATCTTTCTTTGTTTTAGAAAAACTATATCCTAGTTTATTTTCTAAAACTCGATTTGAATCCTTATCTTGTGATGCTTGTGAGTATGCTAAACATACAAAAAAACTCTTATCTTTTAAGTGATAATAAAACCACTATTACATTTATACTTGTTTATTCTAATGTTTGGGGACCCACACAAACTCCCTCTTTACCTGAAAATCGATGGTTTGTTACCTTTATTGATTATTGCACCAGAATGACTTGGGTGTATTTGATTTAACAAAAAGTGAAGTTTTTTCCTGTTTTCAATCTTTTCATAAAATAGTTCACACCCAGTTTGATACTAAAATAAAGATTTTAAGAACTGATAATGGATAGTAGATTTGGATCTTATTTGGAATCTCAAGGAATCATTCATCAAACTAGTTATACTAGTGCTCAAAATAGATTAGCTGAAAGAAAAAATAGGCATCTTTTGCAAGTTGCTAGATCTCTTATGTTTACTATGAATGTTCCAAAACCATATTGGGGGGATACAATACTAGTAGCTGCCTATCGCATTAATAAAATGCCTCTCAAAACTCTCAACTTTAAGACTCCTTTAGAAGTTTTAACTGGACAAAATAACTATACTGTACCACCAAAAATTTTTGGGAGTGTTTGCTTTGTCCATACTAGAAATGTTGGCAAATTAGATCCGAGGGCACTAAAATGTGTATTTATTGGGTATTCGCCAACTCAAAAGGGATATAAGTATTATCACCCCCCATCCAGGAAATTCTATGTCAATATGGATGTTACCTTTAGGGAGTCTGAACCTTATTTTGGCATTACTCAATCACCTCTTCATGGGGAGAATAGTAAAAAAGTGGTGATAAATGAACCTGTTGTAACTCATGATCTTATTCAGGAAAATAATAATGTTGATGTTCAAGAGGAAAACAATGTTGATGTTCAGGGGGAACATGATCTTGTTCAGGAGGACAGTATTGTTGATGTTCAGGGGGAGCAGAATATTGTTGATCGGTTAGATAGACCTGATTTGTTGAAATATTCCAGAAAAAATAGGCCTGAAGAAGCTATCATGCATTCTACATTGCCAGAATCCTCGAGTGAGTTATCTTCTAATCTTGATTTAAATTTGCCCATTGCTCAAAGAAAAGGAGTCAGGTCTTGTACAAAACATTCCATTTCTAACTTTGTCTCTTATGATCATCTGTCTCCCTCCTATAGAGCCTTTGCCTTGTCTCTTTCCACTATGTCTATTCCACAGGATTGAAGGAAAGCTATCACGGATCCAAAGTGGCAAAAAGCTATGATAGAAGAAATGAAGGCGCTCTCAAAAAATGAAACCTAAGAACTTGTTGACTCTCCAGACAAAAAGCTAGTTGGTTGTAAGTGGGTGTTCACAATAAAACACAAAACTGACGGTTCAGTTGAAAGATTTAAAGCCAGACTAGTGGCAAAGGGATTCACTCAGACTTACTGAGTTGATTACCAGGAGACATTTGCACCTGTTACCAAAATGAATACAATCAGAATCTTGCTATCTTGTGCAGCTAATTTAGATTAGAATTTACAACAATTTGATGTGAAGAATGCATTCATCCATGGAGACCTGGAAGAAGAAGCTTACGTGAAGATACCTCCTGGTTTTGATGATGAAAGAACTAAAGGAAAGGTGTGCAGACTGAAGAAAGCCTTGCATGGATTGAAACAGTCTCCAAGAGCTTGGTTTGACAGATTCAGCAAAGCCATGATTTCTTTTAGTTATCAACAGAGTAATGCTGATCATACCCTCCTTATGAGACACTCCAAGGGTAAAATCACTCTTCTTATAGTTTATGTTGATGATATAGTGATTGCAGGGGATGATAAAAAAGAAATTGTTCGCCTGAAGAAGCTTTTAGCTCAAGAATTTGAGATAAAAGATGTTGGAGAGTTACGATATTTTTTGGGAATCGAAGTTGCCAGATCAACCAAATGAATCTTCATTTCTCAGAGAAAATACATCCTGGATCTTTTGGATGAGACTGGTATGCTAGGATGCAAGCCGGCAGACACGCCTATTAAAAGCAATCACAAGCTACAAGTAAAAGTTGGAAAGCCAGTTGATAAAGAGAGATATCAAAAGTTAGTTGGAAGACTCATTTATCTCTCACACACTAGGCCAAACATAGCCTACTCAGTGAGCTTGGTGAGTCAAATTCATGCATGATCCACGAGACTCTCACATGCAAGCTGTCTTTCGAATTTTGCGGTATTTGAAGTCTGCCCCAGGAAATGGTCTTCTTTTCTCCAAACATGATCACCTCCACATAAAAGCTTTTACAAATGCAGATTGGGCTGGATCTTTGAATGACAGACGATCTACATCGGGATATTGTACTCTTGTAGGAGGAAACTTAGTTACTTGGAGAAGTAAGAAGCAAAATGTAGTTGCAAGATCGAGTGCTGAAGCAGAATACAGGGCTATGGCTCAAGGTGTTTGTGAACTTCTTTGGCTGAGAAAGCTACTAGAAGAATTGAGACTATCTGAAGGAAGAAGACTATTCTCATATTGTGACAACAAAGCCGCCATCAGTATAGCTTATAATCCTGTTCAGCATAACCGGACGAAGCATATTGAAATCGATCGACATTTCATCAAGGAAAAGCTAACTGGAAGCATCTTGAGTTTATTTCATGTGAAATCAGATAGACAGCTAGCAGATATTTTTACAAAAGTACTCAATAGTCGAACCTTTCACACCATAATTTGCAAGTTGGACATTGTAATATTTTTGCACCAACTTGAGAGGGAGTGTTGAATATAGCTGTGTTGAATATAGCTGTAAAGTTGAAATATCAGAATTGTTGAATATAGCTGTGAGGTTGAAAAATTGATCACGGTAGTTAGGAGGTGATTTAGGAGCTGTATTTTGACTTAATTTTCAATTTTTCTTGTATAAATTCAGGTTTAATGTTAATACAAAAATAAAAAATCATACTCTGAATTTCTTCAGTTCTATGGATTATAATAACCCAATAAAATTATAAAAAAAGGCTTAGATGGATTAGATTAAATATTTTGGATAGATTATGCCATATTTGAATAGGCATACTCAGAACCCTAACAGTTAACCATTTCAATTCAGGTGTTTGGCAACTGCAAGATTTAGTATGACCAGCAGTACTTAAGATTATAAAATTCAATAGAAAAGACTAAAGAATTCTGCAGATTTATAGTCTTTGAGGTGAAGATTATAGTCATTGAATTTGGACAAAAGGGTGCTTTGAAGCTAATTACCTAATAATTGAAACATACTTTAAAATTAAACAGAGGGAGATAAACCATCAAAGTCAATAGATTCCTTACGGTTTGTCTTAAATAGTGTTGAAAAGCTGAACCTGCAACAAGTAAAGGTTAAAAAGATGTTAAGGTTAAAAATCTCCTGTTAACGGGGAGGCAAACTAGGAAAAGATTAAAAAAAACAAAAAAAAAGGACTCCATTTAAATATTAACGAACTTACATGAACATTGTTGCAAGCTGCCTTCTAGGAGGACCTCTAAATTCATCATTGACTCGATGTTCGAGAATCCAAATGACTACTGCAATCATTACAAAAGAACCTGCTGTGGCACACCACATATTTACTGTAAATGGTTTAAGAAATACCCAAGCACTTGATTTTGAATTACGGATTGGAGCCACAATGACGAGACCGGTAGCAGCATAAGGCTGAGAAAAATCCACTATTTTTGTTCGGTTTGTGACAATGGCAATATCTCCAACAGCTGCATCAAATACCTGACACCAAGATATTACAGAATTAACAAGTTCTGTTCATCTAAGTCATATCTACTACAGAGAAGTAGACCCTTTATTGCATATATCTCAATCAGAGAAAGTTCTACCAAAGAAATTGACCATTAAAACGTATCCTATCATAATCTCCAGTTCTTTTTTCACATCCTAAAACGCGTGAATGGATTAGGCACAATTACATAATCAGGCATTATATCAATCATCATTATTTTTTCAATATAGAATTTAAAAAGCAAGTCTGACTGCAGTAACTCTATAGCTATTCATCATTATCCATATCTGCAGGTCATGCTAACCAAAGAGGCCCAACCTAAATCTGCATTTTCTTTTAATCTTACCAATTACAAAAGTAAATAATATTCACTTACATCTTCTGCCACCATTCGTACAATCTCATTATAGTTGGGATTGGACTGACCATCCCCAAAAGGCTCAAACTGGAAAGGTACTTCATATGGGACTAGTTTCCTTGCTTCAAGGAACACATCTATACAATATCCTACAATTTTGTGGGTATTGTTGTTCACTTCAGTAACAAAATCAACAAAACTTGTTCTTTTTGGCACACCGATTCTCAATGGTCTTTCATCATCAGCAATTACCCAACCACGTGGCCTTTCAGTCTTTCCACCAGGCCAGGTAATGTTCTTAAGCTCTTGATCTATATAAGAATATCTGGTTTGATCACCTTGATGAGTCTCAGGTGGCAGAAGTGAGAAACCTGAATTCTTAGACCAATAACCAACTGTACGAATAGACATATCCACTAGATTAATAACATCATATCCTCTGCTCACAATGTTGCGGTCATGATCAAATTGCACATGACCAGTCAAACCAGTAAAGTTTGCCTGCAATATTTTGTCACATAAATCACTTCCACCAGTGAAGACCTTGAGCTTTCCCAGCTGCAACTCAGATGTTTTCAGATCAACTAGCTCCTCAATGGAAGAAAAACTGATATTTTTGTGCTCTTCAATAAGCCTATCAATTGCATATGCAACTATCCAGACTGTATCATAAGCCTGAAAGGCATAGGTATTCAGCTCAGAACTTGCTGACTCTCTTTGCTGCATTTCCCTCCACCGAGACACAAAATCTCTCTTCTTCCTGGACTCTGGAATATGTTGACGAAGTGCAACTACTCCTTTAAGAGCACTGAATGAAGTTTGATCTGTTGGAAAGAATGAATCTATTGTAGCAGACAGCCAATCAGTTGCAAGCCAGACATAATTGTCAGTCATCATTTTAAGTTTTTGAGCAATGGTAAAGATTCTCAATCCAGGGTCTGGATTAACATGGACAACATAAACACGAGGACCAATCACTTTTGAGCTCTTGAGCAACTCTATTAACTCAGAATCATTAAAGTTGACATTCAATGGCAAGTTGTACATTTTTCCCATTTTCTTGGCAAGTTCATCATCTAAAGCAGCTATTCCATTCCTCCCAAAATCATCATCCACATAGATTGCAATTACCTCTTTCCACCCATGAAAATCAACCAAATCAGCCATGGCAGCCATCTGAAATGAGTCACTTTGTGTTGTTCGCACAAAAAAAGGGAATTGGATAGCAGATAGAGTTGGATCAGTAGCAGCATATGAAACAAGGGGCACTTTTAGACCATTTGCAATTTGAGAAATCATATGAGCTATTCCAGATGATTGTGGGCCAATTATGGCCACTACATCTTTCTCAAATACCTGAAAAGCTGTCAGAGAAAGGAGGAGTGCGACCAAAGTAACTTAGTGATTGAAAATACAATATCAAAAATTTGATGATTTAGTTAAGTAAATATTATAACAGAGCAAAATTTGAATTCCATTTCCAAACACAGTTTGTCCTGTTTTCTTTTCATGGAATTTTATATCCACAAAACTAAAATTTGAAAGGTTCTACACCTTACACAGTCCTCAAACAGGCAAAATTACTATCAAAATCAGCCCAATAACAAAAGCACTTAGCAAAGTTCAATAAGAACAAACATACTTAGAGGATCATTAACAGAGAAAACCTTATCCTCGAGGTCCAATTCTTCCAAATTATGCGAGCTAGAAGTATAACCATTAATTGTCTTATTAAGAAAATAGTTTTTTTCTGACAAAAGAAATGAGAAAGAAAACAAAACCGGAGATTCGAAGGTTACCTCCAACAGAACCCAAGAAGACACTACACTTGGCATCTTCCATAACTAACCTCAACTCTATCCCCTTAAGAATTGCAATATCCTCATTAATATCAGAAACTGCAGCCTCCATTGCTGGCCTTGCAGCCCTACCAATTACGGAATCAAAAGTAAAAACTGCACCTATATTCACAAGTTTAGGCCTTTGACAAGAAACAATATCAAATATAACTACACAAGTAAAAATAAACAGACTAGGCTTCACCATTATTGCAATAGAAAGAGGATTTCCTAAAAGACCATATTTAAGAAAAAAAGCCCCATGTACAATATATCCTAAAGAGTAAGCTCAAAGGAGAAAATTCGAGAGTGGTTCTGCTTCTTGGCAAGTGAAGAACTACCCTTTATCCCATTGTAAAAGCGGAAGCCAAAGGAAAACAAAGAAACATCAGCCAAAGAGGAGGTTAAAGACCAGGAAGAAACTTGACAAGAATTAATTCAATAGGGATGACGATGGGATTGGCAGAATAAAGCATTAATGGGTAGGGCCAATAGGTGAAAATGAGAAATTCTGTAAGGTAAAATATGGCAAGTTATATTCGACCTCGTGGAAATCATGTAAAGTAAAACAGTAAAAGAACAAATTAAATTCAGACATATGGAGAGATGGGTTAATTTTTTCGGTGGTTATCGAATTTTGGGTTTTATAATTAAATGATCATAATAAAATAATTTATAAAATAAAAATAATTAAATTTTTATTTTATTTCAATTAAGGTAAAAATAACTAAAAAATTATTTTTTTGTCATCGGAAAGCCAAATAAATATGTCGCATCATCAATAATGTTCTAAAATGCACCCAGTCAACATGGCATGTAAGCTGCGTACATGTAGAAATTGACGCATCAATAAATATATGTGTCAGCAAATTTTTTTTCCTTATTGTACAGGTTGGTATAACATGTGTACTAGAGGTGTCAAAATTAACCCAAACCCAACAACTCACCCAAACCCATCCAAAAAAAATTGACCCAAACCCAACCCAACTAAAAAATTGACTCATTTAAACCCACCCAAAATCTACCCACATAAAATACAACCCATTTGGGTCATTCTTCCTTGACCCAATGGGTATTTTTTTTTCATTATTTCTTTAATATTAAAAACTTTTGCCTTAATGAACAAGATTTTTTGCTTAAACTGTCCCGCTGTATTATTATTGTGTAATGTGTATGTGTATTTTGTTGGTTAGATTTGTGATGGCCGAGTTATAGTCGTGAATAGTATTTTTCGATGGAAAATAGTGCACTGGGGACAAAAATTACACCCGGAAGTAAAAAATATTTTATTTGACCATCGGAAAATACTAGTTACAAGAAGTCTGAGGGTAGAATGTGGAAAAAAAATGAACTCAAATAGATCTCCAAAAGTCAAAAATAAAAAAAAAAACCGGGCTCATTTTAAAGGTTACCCGGTTTGACCAAAATTTGACTAAACCTCTAAAAATAGCAAATGACTTCTAAAAATTATTTTAATTATATATATAGACTTAAATTAATATTTAGAAATTTTTGACAGTGAAAAATTAATTTTTTGGTAACACTGAAAATTGTCAAAACTGACTGATTTAAATGTAGCAGATCGAGAAACGGACTCTGTTTGAGCTGAAATTTTGCAATGAGACTAATTTATATATTTTAAGAATTATAAAATTATTTTTTGGAGAAATTGAGTTTAGAAAGTGAGTGAAATAATTTAGGATTACATAATTGGCTTAAAAATGGAAAAATTGCCACTTGGTTTATGAATTATTGTGTTGTTGTACCCCTGTGTGTGACTATGGATTGTTTAAATTGCAGGAAGGGTATGTTATATATATAGTCGTTATACTACCAAAATTTTTACCAAATGAATAGTAAATTAGACAGTTATAAGTTAACCGATATCCCGATCCGTTTGGATCTCAACCGACTCATTTGGGCCAACATTTTTATAATAATTTTTTTAGTATTCCGTTATTATATCGATAATTATTTTTCATTAAAAAAATATCAAATGGGTCGACCCAAACCCACCAAACCCATTTGGGTATTGACCCATTTATGACCCATATATTTTTTACCCGTTTATGACCCACCCATTTACGACCCAACCCATTTATGACCCAACTCAAACCCGCCCAACCCACCCATTTGCCAACCCAAACATTGTGTACTTACTGATATGTAAATTTCTCCATGTAAACGGGTTACATGATATACTAACTTATTGTATTATAAAAGATAACTGATAAAATAGCATATTTGCATGATCCTCCAATGACGAAAAATTAAATTTTCAGTTATTTTTACTTTAATTGAAATAAAATAAAAGTTTGATAAATTTTATATTGCAAATTATTTTATTATGACCATTTAGTTATAATCTCTAAAATTCGATGAGGGGAGAAGGAGACATAAATAAAAATGAGGGGAGAAGGAGAGGGAAAGACCAAAAAAAAAAAGGAAGCAAAAGAAGATAAAAAGATGGAGTTTTTGGGTGCGGAAGGTGAATGATGGCGCAAGAAAAGTACAAATTGCTGCTGTTATTTTCCCACTTGCAGGTATCAGAACCTTTACCCCAGGGACAGGGTCATTTCCACATGTGTATCAAACACGTGTTATCCACGTACTTTGTGTCCACACGATGGCAGACTAGCATTTGCCATTATGCGTTTTGGTTTTAAAGTAACTTTCACATTTCTGAAATTTCGTTAAAACTAAAAATTAATATTAATCACGAGCTTCTATTGGACTACAATTCGATTAATAATACTTCTTTAACAAATTAAAAAAATACTCGATAAAATTAAAACCTCAAGTGATATGTCCGTTATCTACCGAAAATTTTGAATTCAAAATCTATATATGGGTTTGAAGGAACATTTTACTTTCTTTAATGAATCCATCTTATTAAAATTTGAATTAATTAGAATAATAAATTTTATTATAATTTAATTTTTTTATAGAGCTATAAAATAATTTAAAAAGATAATAAAAAAAAAAATCATGTGTTAATGTTTATGATTTTATCGTCAACTTGAAAGTGCCTAAATAAGTCATTGGCCAGGCACTTTTCTTTATCCCCGTGCACATTCGTGGCATATTATTTAGATGGCATGTACTGGAGGAATAGATTCATTCTTAATTGAATTAAGTAATGTTTAAAAAAGCAAATTAGATTATAATAAAAGAAATAAAAATAAAAAATAAAAAGTAAATTAGAAACAGGATGCAAATAGTAATAAGGAATAATACACAAGTAACTCCTTAAACTTAACACCAAAAGTCATTAAATACCTAAACTATTATTTTGATTAGATAGACACATATATTTGACTAATGTGTATAAAATAAATACAAAATGTGACATGGCAAAATGCGTATAATCCACCAAATAAAACGCGCGTTAACCCAATAATATATCACTGTTATCAATTGGAAAATTTTCACAAACCCTAATTCCAAAATTTTCATCCCACCATAGCCTCCCATGGTTCTTCCTCCACGTGCTTCACAACACTTCCTCCAAGAACAACCAATCTTTTGCCTTTGACCCTTATTCCAATTCTTGGTTTCGTTTCCCTTCTTTCCCGCTTCCTTGCCTTGCCTTTATTGGCTCTAATGGCTTCCTCTTTTCTACTGCTACTAATTTTTCTTTGTCCCCTATTCTCAAGCCTCGTTAGAAATCTACCTCTCCTGTCAGATTTTCTAGAATTAATCCACTTATTACCATTTAATTTTTAGCAATAAAAGTAATCTCATGCCTTAATTTATTGTTGTTGGTGGTGTTAGATTCATTGGGAATTAGTTGTTACTCCCCTTTATAATTCTCTTTGGTTATGACCAACACTAACCGAGTTTAGAAAATGGGAAATTACTTTTTTTCATGAAAATGCAACCTTTATGTAGATATTTATATGCATATTTTAAACAAAATTATAAAGAACATTCCTGAATTTGAATTCCTCAACAAGATTTGGCGGCTTAATTCATTTCAAAGAGAAGTAATTACAAGGCAAAATCAAGTAGATCAAGATTATCAATTAGAATCAACCACTCGCTACATGATCTTGAGTACCATGAGATATTTTGGAATCCCTACCCAATAGAATATTTGGGAGTTCATCTAGCCTCATGGTACCTTTAGTCATTTTTGAGATATTTTGGAGTCGCCACCTAATTTACGAGAAATTATGAAAAGTCATCTAACCTCTACGGTCTAAACCAGAGATGGTATTCGGAACTTCACTCTTATTTATGTCTTGATTAATTATAAATGAGCTTTTAGGTTCATAAAATTCTATCTCTTATCTCGCACGATTAATGCATTTAATTAAAAAGCGCATCGCAAGCATTCGAAAGCGGTAAATAAAAACTGTAAAGAAAGAGATAAAATAAAGCGATAAACAAAAACAGTAAACACGTCAAGCACACAATTATAAGAGAAATTGAGACAGAATACAATTCTAAATGAACGAAAGTCAAATGAAATTAAAATGAAAATTAGAACGGAATACAATCCCAAATGAAAGCTAAATAAAATTGCCCCAAAAATAATTAATTATAAGGACCCACAAGATATATATAAACATAAATTTAAAACAAACAAATAAAGTCAAGTATATAAAAAATAACATACATAAATCATGATATTTATTTGGGCTAGAAACATTGATTTTTTCACGCTCACTTAAAAAGTGATCAAAGAGTTGTTCGATTATTGGTTTGAAAACCGGGATAAGTGATCCCATTTTAGAAAACTTAACTTTTCATTTTATTTCGCGATATTTTATATTTTTTGGCTAAAATGAGGGACATTTGTCCCAATTTATTAGTAAAAATCCCAATTTAATTATAAAAATATTTTTGTAATTTTTTATCTTACATGTGCATAAAATAAAACATTTTGTTTACAAGCAAGCACAAACACAAGTAGGGAATAGGAAAGGTCTCACCCAAACAATATGATCTCCTACGTATCGTGACCCCTCCGTGTGATTACGAAAACGCTTACACGAGGTAAATTACAATTAAATCCCGACACAAGAAAAAAAATAGTAAAAACATTAGTGATAGTTCTAACATTAAATACATACATATAAAGACAAGAGAAAAATTAATCATGCAAGAATATAATAATAATAACCATAACTACAATAAAAATAATGTCATAATAATAATAGTAGTGGTAACAAGGCAAATCACATTTAAACCCCAAACAAAAAATAACATTAAAAATGTTAATAACAATTTTAAAATCAACCAAATAAATGTGAAAACTGGAGAATATGCAAAAATAATTAGCACATGTGTATGAGATTAAATGGGCTAAATTAGACATGTCAACTTAATATGCAAGCAATTTACATGCGAAGGAAAATTAAAAATAAGTCATGCCAAAAGACTAAGGATAATGACAAAAATAATGACAAAATAATAACGATAGCAACAATAAAATAATAATAATAATAATAATAATAATAATAATAATAATGATGATAATGATGATGATAATGTGATAATAATAAAAATGAAAAGTCAACAGTGATCATAATAATAATAATAATAAAAGGACAATAATAAAAAAGGACAACGGTAAATATAATAATAATAATAATAATAATAATAACAATAACAACAGCCAAAACCAATAACAATATTAATAACAGTGACTTTATAGATGGTGGTATAATAATAATAATAATAATAATAAAAGGACAATAATAAAAAAGACAATGGTAAATATAATAATAATAATAATAATAATAATAATAATAATAATAGGACAATAATAAAAAAGACAACGGTAAATATAATAATAATAATAATAATAATAATAATAATAATAATAATAATAATAGCCAAAACCAATAACAATATTAATAACAATAACTTTATTAGATCATGGCATAATAATAATAATCCAATCAAAACCACAAATAACATATCAACAGTGGCAAAACCATTAAAAGTGCTAAAAATAGATGATAAACATGATAACAATAACAAAAAAAATAACAATGATAAACAAAATTAAATGAGAATGGATCTAAGAATGTTTACCCTCAGAATTTATAGATTGGAGAAATGGTGTCTTGATCTGTCCCCCTTGTCAAGTTTACAGTATTAATCGCAAAAAAAGCTTAAGAAAATTTAAGTTTTTAAATAACTAAAAAACTCAAGAAAATAATTTTGACGGAATGACCAAGCAAAGGAAATTAATTCTCCATACTCAAACCAAACCAAGAGTAAAATATTTTATAAAGAAAGAAAGAAAGAAAAAAACTCAATCTTGAAATCCTTCAAAAATTTTCTTTGAATGCTCTCGTCTGCTTTTTTAGAGAGAAAAATCCCCTTTTTTCTTGAAAGCCAGCCCCCAAAAATAAAATGAAGACACAGACCCTTTTAATTTCTTCATTTCTCATAATGGAAAAAACTAAAAAAACCTTTCTAATTTTATTTTTTAAAAAATAATCCCAAAATGTAAAAAAATACCTGATTTTTTGCAGTCTCAGGACTGCAAAAATCAGGTAAGAAAACCACCTGTGCGGTCTCGTGTGAGGTCGCATCTCACTAAAGTGAGATGCGGCCCTCACATGTGAGGCCACATCTCACCAAGGTGAGATGTGTGCCTCACGTGAGGCCGCACAAAAAAAATATATATATATAAATATATTAATTTTTTTTTAAAGATTAAATCTTCTTTTCTTTTTTTTTATTTTTTTTAATTAATTAATTTAATTCCTTTTTAAATATATATTTTTAATCAAAAATTTTGATATATATAAAAATAACACTTTCTAATTTTTTAATTTAATTTTTTTATAATATTTTTTTATAATTTTTATTATATATTTATTTATCTATTTTTATTTATAAAAAATAAGGGTCTCGACAAGAGAAACATCATTTTCGATATTTTTGCCTGTGAGTAGGCAACGCTTTCATCATCGGATAATCCTAATCTTGGACCGTCTCGGGACCCGATGTCTACAGTTGCCCCCAATTTTGGGGAACTTAGAACTTAGGTGTCTGGGTGAGCCAAAATTCAGAAAAGATGAAAGAAGTGCGTACCTGAGGTGGCGACCTTCCTACTGCCACGAAAAGGGGATCATCTCCTCAAGTCACCGTCTAGACTGCGAAGCGATTGCCATCTTTCTGTGTTTTATTGAGTCTTCTCGAGACCTATAAAGCGTAGGCACCATCCTCAAATGGCGAGACACCGAGTTTGATCCAAACTTACAAAGTGTCGGGATTGTTATCCTGAACTGCACCGAGTTTGCTCTAGACTTACGAAGTGCGGGTGCCATCCTCAAATGGCGACGCTCTGAGTCTACTCTAGACTTGCAAAATGCGGGGGGCATGAGATTTGCATCCTCAAAGGACTTGGAGGATTGGCCTCCTCAGAGAACTTAGAGATCTTGCCTCCTCAGAGGACTTTGAGATTTTGCCTCCTCAGAAGACTTTGAGGTTTTGCCTTCTCAGAGGACTTCAGATTTTGCCTCCTCAGAGGACTTTGAGGTTTTGCCTCCTCAGAGGACTTTCAGATTTTGACTCCTCAGAGGACTTTCGGATTTGACCTCCTTAGAGGACTTTGAGATTATGCCTCCTCAGAGGACTTTCGGATTTTGCCTTGTCAAAGGACTTTGAGGTTTTGCCTCCTCAGAGAACTTCAGATTTTGCCTCCTCAGAGGACTTTGAGATTTTTTCTTCTCAGAGGACTTTGAGATTTGAACCTGTGTAGACTTCATCTTGACTTGGTCGTCCAGCACGGGTGATTGCTACTGTTGAGCTGAAATTGTTCTGGACCTGCTTTTGTGTATGTGGTCTTCGTTTGGAAATTTTTTGCAAAGTTGTGTGCACAGAAATATATGCAATGGATTGTGCATGCATGTGTAAAATGCCATATGCAGATATAAGATGTATGCAAAAATGGATAGACCATGTCCTGAGTGGTTAAGGGTCCATTGGGTGTATGGCCTGGCTGCTTAATCATGCCCCCAGGATCTAGAAGAGCGTCTTCTAGGCTTAGGAATTCTGACCCATGATCCTCTCAAGGAAACCTATCTAGTGTGCATCTTGGCCCCTTGGCCAATGAATATGTGCCTTTTGCTATGAACGGTACAACATTTCCCCCCCTTGGATTCTGACTCATGTCCCGCATTATACCCCTTTTGCCCGAAAAGAGATCATCTGAAGAACCACCGCCTTATCGCTCCAGGCGTTGGAAGTCTATACCTTATCCGTCCAAAGGGAGATTGTCCGAAGTGTCACTGCCTTATTGCTCCAGGCATTTGAAGTCATTGATTAAAGGTAGTGCATCCCTTATGGATTTTCACACTAGTTTTTCTTAGCGGAAAATGCGTCCTTTCCGGATTTTCACACAACCCTGAGCCTAAATTTTGCCTGCAATGGACACAACCCAATCCATCGGCTTTTATTCATTTCATTTTTTTATAGAGCAGACTGCCTATTTCTAGGTTTTCACTCTACCTTTTGGCCTAACTTTTGCTTAGAGAGTCAGTTACGGTTTCATCTCTAACGACCTTTTTTTTTTCTTTTTTTTCACCTCCGGGTACCATGACCTCTGGCCCCGGCTGCCTGTAAAGGCCATTATACCACTGATCGGAGATTGCCTTTTTGCTTCTACAAGTGCATATGAGGGAAAGGTGCTTAGCCTGGTGGTCTCTTAATGGGACCCATCGGCTTAGGCATCTGGCTGGTGAGAGCAGAAGCGGAGTATATCCATTTAGATTTCATACGCTCAATAATGAACGGTGTTTCTCTTTTTATAAAAGAACTAGGAAATGATGAGTACATGAGTTGAACTACTTTTGTTTTATGTATTTGCAAAGATTGTGTGCATTTCAGCATGATTTCTCTATACATGATCACCATTTAACATAGATTCAGAATCCAAAATTACATTTAATCTCAAAATGGATCTTGAAAGCATCAAAACTTCTGTTTCCAATCAGCCCTCTCAGATTTTCTTGATTGGACATTTTCTCTCAAGCCTCTAATTTTTGTCCAGAGTGCCTTTTTCGGTTTTCACCCTAACGAGGCGCCCAATTTTAGTAAGGCCGCCTTTTTTCGGTTTTCAACTTGCAGGGCATTTGTTCTCTTCTTTTGAGTTTTAGTCTTTAGGCATGGAACCTCTTAGGTTTGTCGATGCTGACTGGTTCTTTGAACTTGCTTTCCTTGCTATCTGCTAGAGTTGTTGCTCCTTTGGATACCAACCTCTTAAGAACAAACCTTCCTATGTCGGCCTGGATTTACCCCGTATGTCCAGAATGCTTGGTTTCATTTGCCTGGGGATTGAATCTCCCTCTTTCAGCGGGTGCTTCCTGACCTTCTTTCCAAATGATTGAGCAAGTCTTTTCTAATAAATCTGATTACGATAATAAGCCTGCGACTTGTCTTATCTAGCGTGTTCAACTGCTGCAATCGTTGCTTCCATGACTGCCCTTTAAAAATTTGACGTATTTCGACAGGCAGTAGTGCTTTTGCCCCATGTATTGAGGAACAAAGCGTGACTCTTGCAGGGGTTCCGACTGTAGACCCTAGCATGGATCTCCTCCATAACCTTCTTGGCCTTCTTCTTGTCTAAGCACCTCAGCCGTACGTCATCAGCTTACCTCTTGTACTGCACACCCTCTATACTGATGAACTGGGTGGATAGCTTGTGAATCAGTCTTTTGGTCCTTTTTGGTAGCCAAGAAGAATAGCAAAGTGCGGGTGTAGACACCGGGTCCCGAGGCGGTCCAAGATCAAGATTACCTAATGATGAAATAGAAGACCGATTTTCGGCAAGAAAGGTGAGAACCGATCGTTCCTTGTCAAAAGATGTGTTTTTTCGGAAAATAATTTTAAAATATATATTTTAGGGATTAAAATTTAAAATGGGAAAAAATATTAATATTGTGTCAAAATTAAAAATAAAAAAAAAAAAAAAAATTTTTATCGCGAGTGCCACTGCGGCAGCGCGGGGCCGCCTGCGCGGCAGGCTGCCCCAGCGCGCAGGGGCGCCTGCGCGCGAGGCTGGCGCCTCGCGCGCCCCCCCCTGCGCGCAGGGGCGGGCGGCTCGCGCGACCCCCCTGCGCGCGAGGCGGGGCGCTCCGCGCGACCCCCCTTGCGCGCAGGGGCGAGCGCCTCGCGCGACCCCCCTGCGCGCGAGGCGGGGCGCTCCGCGCGACCCCCCCTGCGCGCAGAGGCGGGCGCCTCGCGCGACCCCCCTGCGCGCGAGGCAGGGGGCGCCGCGCGCCCCCCCTGCGCGCGAGGCAGGCTGCCTCGTGCGCAGCCCCTGCGCGCGAGGCAGCTGCCTGCCGCGCGCGGTGCGGGGGCACCACGCGCACAACAGGCTGCTGCCGCGCGCGCCCTTGCCCTCTCCGCGCGACCTGGTCTTCGTCTGTCCGTTTTTTCCGCTGTTTTCAGTCTGACTTTTTCCATTGTTTCACCATTTTGTGATATTTTGGATTAACTAAAAATAAAGGATTTTTTGTCTTTTGCCATTTTTGGTCAAGACAAGCTTAAATAAGGATTTTTTTCCTCATTTTTGGGGGACGGCAACTATTTTTCTCAAGGGTTTTCTTTCAATTTTTTTCTCCAGCAGGGCTTTTTAGCTTCTCTTTTCCTTCTTTTTCTAAAGTTTTAACATTGAATTGCTCTTCAAAAATACCATCCATTTTATTGAGTGATTTGAGCTTGGAAAATTAATTTCCTTTTGCTCAAATCATCCACCAAAATATTTTCATCAAAGTATTTTCTTGATTTTAATTCAAAACATTAATTTCTACATTTTCCTTCAAATATTTATCATTACAAATCCGACAAGGAAAATCGATCGGGACACCGTTTCCTCAATCTAAAAAATTCTGAGGGTAAACATTCCTGAACCCATCCTCACTTATTTTTTTGTATATTATTTATTATTGTTAATATTATTTTTTGCTATTAATATCTTGTCTATTATTTATCTTTAGCATTTTAATGTGTTAATATACTTCTTATTATTATTATTATTACTATTATTTGTACTATGTCGTTGCCTCATTTGCATTAGTGTATATATTGTTGTTGTTTGCATTCTCACCATCCTATTATCACTAATAATGTATTATTGGTTTGTTTTGATTTGATTTTTATGTCCATCCACTGTTATTATTATTATTACAATTAGTATTATGTTGTTTGACATTAGACTCTTATACTTTAATTTTTATTCCTTAACTTCCACCATTTTTATTCTTCACGTTGGTTTCCATTTTCCATTTTTTTAGTTCTTCTTTAATTTGCTATTTTATTCTATTTTAGATCTTAGCTTAATCATTTTTAATATGTGCATATTAATATATTTTCAAAGTTTATTACTATTATTATTACTTCATTAATCTCTTAGTATTTGTTACTATCTTTTATTATTATTATTATTATTATTATTATTAATTAATTAATTAGTTAGCATTATTATCATTTAATATTCCGCATCATTTTATTATTATTGTTATTATACGGTTTTATTATGATTATTATGTCTACTATTCATCCTATTTATTGTTGCATTGTTATTTACTGTTGATAATTTGATTTATTTTGTTGCATTGCTATCATTGTTATCATCATTATATTTATTATTTGTTTGATTAATTCACCTTTGAATTATTAGTAATATTTTTGATATTATTTTCTGTCTGAGATTTAACTTGAGTCGGGTTATGTGAGTATCCCCGCGGCTCCCCGGATGGGTCGCAACGCGCGGAGGGTCACATCGGTTCGGTGAGATCTCTCTAATTCTCTATCTTTTGATTGTGTTTATTTGTAAATATTTATTTTATTTATGCGCGCGTGCGATAAAAAGTCACAAAAATACTTTTATAATTAAGTTACAATTTTTGCTAATAAAATTGGGACCAATGTCCCCTATTTTAGCCCAACTATAAAAAACATCACAACTAAAAAACGAGGAGTCAATTTTCAATAAAATGGGATCACTCATCCCGGTTTTTCAATTCAAGCAATAAAAAATGACTCTTCGAACCCTCTTCAAATTAATACGAAGGAACCAATGTTCCTAAATTTCGAACAAGTGCGAAGGAACCAATGTTCCTAAAATAATGCCCCGATTTATGTATGTATTTTATTTTAACCTTGTGTGAGTGTTTTAAATTCAAGTTCATTTCTTTTTGGGCCCTTGTAATTAATTTTGGGGCAATTTTATTTATCTTTTGGGGATTGTATTCTGTCCCACTTACGCCTTTGATCTCCTTTTATTGGGGTTGTATTCTGCTCCTATTTTTATTGTAATTGCGTGCTTGCGTGTTTACCGCTTTCACTTATTGCTTTCTTTATTTGCTTATCGCTTTCGTTTACTTCCTTTACGTGCTTGAAATGCGCTTTTACTTTTAATGCATCGCTCGTGTGAGATGAGAGATATAATTTTAAGAATTTAAAAAACCCATTTATAATTAACCAAAGCATAAATAAGAGGGAAGTTCCGGACACCATATCTCTGGTTTAGACCAATAGAGGTGAGAAACCTTTTCCCAATTTCTTGCAAAATTGGGTGGCGACTCCAAATACCTCAAAGGTGCCTTTAGGCGTCAATAGGCTAGGTTATTCTCCCCAATGTTCTATTGGGGGAACACACCGATGATGTCTCATGGCGCCCATGATCAAGAGATGCGAACCTTTCATACCTCGAATCCTAAAGCGGATTCAAAGTGAGGGCCCTTGCTGGGTTGTACCGGGTTCGGCGTGCGTCACAGCGGGTATGTGTAGATCAACGGGATTTGAACAAAGCTTACCCCTAGGTAACTACCCCTTGCCCCATGTCGATGATCAATTCCTCTTTTTTTTGTTATTTTTTCAGTTCTGTTCAAATCCTGATAGTTCACACATACAGGCATTTCCCTTCTTAACTATTGGGATAGCGTTGATCAACCAAGTCAGGTGTTACTTTTCAATAAGAAATTTGGCCGCATTTCTGCTTGTGGATCTCTACTTTTAACCTTTTATGGCCATTCTGGCCTGAGCCTTCTGAGCTTCTGCTTGACTGATCCATGATTGGGATATGTTGGCATAGTATGTTCGGCAACTTCACGATCATCTCCCGGTATGTCTTCAGAGGTTCAGGCAAAAACTTTTTCATATTTTTTTTTATTTTCTCTCTTTTAATCTCTCTTCAGGAGTCACATTAGATGTTATCAAGATTTTCTTTAGGTTCCCAAAGTCCCGAGATTAAATGGAATGGCATCAATTGAATCAATGTCAAATATGAACGTGTCATGATTATGCATAGTGAAATCATGAGAAAATATCACATAGATAAGTAAAACCATCCATTTAATTTAATAGAAAATCAGAATTAAAAACATCATCACCAACAGTTCAAAAATAGAAAGAACATCTAAATAGCTATCTTCTTCCTATTTCCACCAGCACAGCTGTTTTAGCCAATGGCTCATCACCATCCGCGAGAACCTTCTTCCTTCTCCACTTAGTTGCTCAATCTGTCTGCCACTTCTTCTTTCGCTTTTCTGGGTTAGAGATCTGCTTGCTATCAATTAGGTCTTGAACCTGGTCCCTTAAAGTCCTACAATAGTTCGTCAAATGCCCAGTGTGCTAGTGGAACGTGTAGTATTGATCCGCCCTGTAGTTGGGCTGCCCTTGGCTTCTCGCGGGCTTAGGAGGCATTGGTTGTAACATTCCCCTTTTCATTAGTTTCTTAAAAACCCATGACAAGGAGCTCCCCAAATCAGAATAGTGCCTTTGATTCATTTTCGTGGTTGGCACTCCCGTCCTCTTAACATTGCCCTTACTGTTGTTGCGGATACCCGGGCTTTCATTTTTCATAGTATGCATCCTCATTGTATCTTCACCCTCTTTAGGCACAATGCCACATTCTAGAGTAGATCCCGTATCTCCTCTTTGCTCAACTGGTGAAACAAGTGCAACCTTGTCCCTAGGCTTGGGAGTAAAAGGAGA
This sequence comes from Excoecaria cochinchinensis, assembly GCA_947683425.1. Classification (NCBI taxonomy): domain Eukaryota; kingdom Viridiplantae; phylum Streptophyta; class Magnoliopsida; order Malpighiales; family Euphorbiaceae; genus Excoecaria; species Excoecaria cochinchinensis. The sequence goes on from CANTUQ010000119.1 coordinate 19,953,412, forward strand.
CGCTGCGGTCGTCGCTGTGTAGGCCTTCTCGATAGTTGCTAACCCAACTTGGTTAAGGGTAGTCACCATAAGTTGAGCTTGAAGAATTAATGCCATGGTATCTATTCTTTCCTTAATCATGACCGATAACCTTTTTTCAAGCTCCTCGAACCTTCTATCCATCTCTTGACCCATTAAGGCATGAGTCTCTTTAATCTATCACGAAGGATCAGCCATTTTTAATGCTTGGTTAGATCCCTCTTATTTTCCTTCCTCATCTTCCTCCCCACTCTCGCTAGTGGACCAATAATCTATCGCCGCTACGAAAATCCCTCCTTCATCTGCCCCAGGGCGAGTGATAGTGACGTGTCCATTACCAAATAAGTCTTGCAGTACATACCATTCAGGCAGCCTTAAACCAATCATGAAGACCGATGGTGGCACGACATTATAAGTAAACTTCTTTTTACTTTCCCTCTGTTCAGGATCAGTGATTTGCTTGCTGTCGATCAAGTCCTGAACTTCATGCCTTAGCCTTGCGCAATAGTCCGTCATATGCCTCCTGTGATGGTGGAAAGCACAATACTCATCGTCTTTATGGCCCGGTTGTCCTTGGATTTTGGCTGGCTTAGGCAGCAGGGGCTGCAGCTTTCCCTCATTTATTAGTCTTTTCAACACCCAGGATAAAGGTCGGCCCAAATTCGAAAAGCGCCTTTGGTTCACCCCTATAGCCGACACCTCAGCCGTCTTTTCAGTCCTGTTACCACTACTGGAGCCTGCCCACTTATTCGGCCCCTGACTGTTATAGCCCTTCTTAGCAAACCCTTCACCACTCGCCTTCTTGACCATGTGTTCACTCTCTGCCTCTATGGCAATGTCCTTTAAAGACTCCCAATCTTTTAACCCTTTCATCTTTAGCCCTTCCCTCAGGTACGTGCTTGCATTCCTAATGAACAGTCTGATTTGATCCGCCGTATCAGGCTTCCTCTTTATCTCCATCACTCGATTCCTCTATCGAGTGAGATAGTCATGGAAGGACTCTCCAGGCTTCTGGTACAATAACTCAAGGTCTTTCAATGTTATTTCCATTTTGGTGCTACAATCATATTGCTTAAGGAATTCTTCTATTAATAAATCCCAATCTTCTCTAGACCTTCTATCCAACTCGTGGTACCAATCGATTGTTGGCCCCGTTAGACTGAGACAGAAATACTCCACCTTCTACTTTTTTGTCAACCCGTGCCTTTCATGATCAGGGCATATTGCTTAACATGTGCAGAAGGGTCTGAAGTACCATCGAATTTTGGCAAATCTGGCATCTTGAACCTCTAGGGCAGCAGCTCTTCATCATGCAGATCTATACCTTCGGGGTTAACCCACTTTCTGGCCGTCAGTAGGCATGTGATCGCCTCAATCTTTTCCTCCATCTTCTTTACCCCATCATCCTCCACTTTAGGGACTCTTCCCCTCACAGTTTGAGGAATCACTGGCTCATCCTTTTCCTCCTCTATAAGGTCATCCCTCGGGTCTGAAATGCTCACCCTTCTCTACTCAGCTGGTGCTGCCGCTTTATGCTCGACAGGTGGTTGTTGCACAGTGGTAGTTGCTATAGGAGTTTCCCCTACAATAGGGGTTTCAACTCACTCCACAGCAGGAGCCACAGATGGTTGCCCGGCACTTGGTGCGATGCTCCGCATCATAGCTAACATCTTCCTCTCAAAATCCTTAAATCTTTTGTCCAAATATTGCGTCATCAAAGCACCCGTTTCTTATGGTAGATCTGCCATTACCGACCCAGAAGATTGTGTGACGTGCGCCGGAACCAGCAAGGCCCTTGCTGAGCTCGCCTTTTGGGGCTTGAGGGATTGGTTCGCGTTTTTATGATCTTGGACATCATGAGTCATTTTGGATGCCTACTTCTTAATAGAACATTGGAAAGGATCATCTAGCCTCACAACGCCTTTAGGCACCTTTTGAGGTATTTTGGAGTCGCCACCCAGTTTACAAGAAACTGAAAAAGGTCTCTAACCTCTATTGGTCTAAACCAGAGATGGTATCTAGAACTTCACTCTTATTAATGACTTAAGTTAATAAATGAGGTTTTAAGAAATCAAAATTCTATCTCTCATCTCACGCGATAATGCAAAAAATTTAAGCGCATTTATTCACATAGGAAAGCGATAAATAAAGTAATAAATAAATAAATTACAAAATAAAAATTGGGACATAACAATCCCCCAAAATGAATAAAAGACGGGACAAAACAATCTCCCAAAATAAAATAAGAAAGCATAAATAAATAAAATTTGCCCCAAAATTAAATACAAGGGCCTAAAAAGAAAAGAATAAAAATAATTAAAAGGCATAAAAGCCATTAAAAAAATCATACATAAATCGAGTCATTAATTCTTAGGAACATTGGTTACTTTTTTATTAACTTAAAAATTAGAGAGCTATTTTTGGGCATTGATTGAGAAAATGGGGTTGAGTGATCTCATTTTATGAAAAATAGTTCCCTATTTGATAGTAAGATTTTATTGGCTAAAATAGGACATTGGTCCATTTTATTAATAAAAAATCTCAAATTATTAATTATCTAAAAAACGTGATTTTCTATAATGCGGATAATTAAAATATATTTTACATACAAAATAAATAAAAAATAAGACAATATACAAAAAATATAATTAAATTGCAAACCCCAAAATTTGGATGGTCTTTAATTCCCCGGTCCTCTGACCCGAGTACAAATGTAACTCGCGAAAATAAATAATTTTTAAGACAACAAAACAACAAAAAAATAGCATGAAAAATATTAGTAATAATTCGAAAGATTAACAAAATAAATATAAAACTAGAGAACATACAAAAATAATAAACAAATGTATATGAGATAAAATAGGTTAAATTAGACATGTCAATTTAATGTACAAGCAATTTACATACGAGATAGATTAAAAATAAATCATGCTAGCATAATAATAATAATAACAAAGATAATAATAATAATAATAATAATAATAATAATAATAATAATAATAATAATAATAATAATAATAACATGAAAAATATTAGTAATAATTCGAAAGATTAACAAAATAAATATAAAACTAGAGAACATACAAAAATAATAAACAAATGTATATTAGATAAAATAGGTTAAATTAGACATGTCAATTTAATGTACAAGCAATTTACATTCGAGATAGATTAAAAATAAATCATGCTAGCATAATAATAATAATAATAATAAAGATGACAATAATACTAAGAGATTAATGAAATAATAATAATAAACTTTGAGAATATATTCATATAAGGTATTAAAAATGATTAGGCTAAATAAATATAATAATATCAAAATGAAATAAATTAAAGTAACAAATAATAAAAAAAACAAAAAGCCATTTGAGATGAAGACTTAAAATAAATAAAGAAAAGAACAAAGAGTGAAAATTCGAATGAATAAATAACATCTCACGTGATTAGCTATACTAAAGGACAAAAAGTGGCCAAAGTTGATGGAAATGCAAATGAAAAAGAGAAAAGAATTGAAGATGGGAAGATGGACAACGTTCACGACTCGTGAATGGCTTTCACGAGTCGTGAATGCCACTCACGACTCGAGAAGGTGCTTCATGAGTCGTGAATGTCCGATCGGGAAACAGGGGAGATCGACGACGTCCGATCGGGCGAAGGAAAACAACGACAATTTCCGACCGGGAGACGCGAAATCCGACCAAACGAGTAAGATTCAAGCAAAAGTAAGGCCAAAATCCGATCGGCAACCACAAATCAAACAAGACCAAAACTTATGACTTCAATAACCAGGAAGACAGAGATGAACAGAGGAGGAGGATAACAGACTAAATAATTACGAGAATATAAATACAAACATGCATAAAAAAATGACGATAAATTATGACAACAACAAACACAGTGAACAAGTTAATAAGATCAAACAAAAAGTATATACAATATAAATACAAAGCACATAATCTACTGGAAAACCAAACGAGAAAGAGAAAGAAAATAAGAAGAAATAAAAAGAAAGAGGAAGCAGAAATCCTAGTATTTACCCTCAAATTTTGACGTTCGATATGGAAATGTGAAGTTCTAGCTTCTTTGATACAAAAACAAACTTTCAGTGTTTTTGGAAAAATCCGAAATACTTGCTTTGCTCTCTAACCTTCTCTCTCTTTTCTCTGTGTTTTTCGTTCTCCCCCTTTTTTCAATAATGCCGTCTCCCTTTTTAATCTCCAGACCCGATTAGATGGTTTCCCCACCAAATCCCACATAAACCCATACTTTCAAAACCAACTCTCCATAAAAAACGGAAGAAAGCGGGAACGTGCAAGGCAGAGAGGCATGTGAACTCCCTCACTCATGTGAGGCCGGGCCTCACGTTCTCAAGTTAGTGAGATGGGTCTCACTACCCAAGCCCAAAAATATTTTTTTTTTAAAGCGAAAAACATTTTTTTGTGAGGAAGCCATCACTTCTATTTGCTTCTTGCCTACAAATAGGCATTATTTTCATTATTGAGTAACTTCGGTCTGAACTGCCTCAGGACCCGGTGTCTACAGTTGCCCCCAGTTTTGGAAAACGTAGTGCCTAGGTGCCTAAGTGAGCCAAAAGTTAAAGAAATAAAGAAAAGACACGTACCTGAGGCAGCTGTTTTCTTGAACTGGGTGATGCTGTTGTTGTGGTGGTTGTCGCTATGTTGTCGGCGTGTATTGCTTTGTTGATGCGGTAGTGCCGTGATCGTGCAAACCCTCCGTGGAGCGGTAGTGCCATCATCGTGCAAACCTTTCTAAAGTGGTAGTACCGTGGTCGTGCAAACCTTCCGTAGAATGGTAGTACCGCCATCGTGCAAGCACTTTTGAAGTAGTAGTGCCATGATCATGCAAACTTTCCGTAGAATAGTAGTACCGCCATCGTGCAAACCCTCCGTGATTCGAACCAGTAGTGCCGTGGTCGTGCAAATCTTCCGTAGAATGGTAGTGCCGCCATCGTGCAAGCCTCTTTGAAGTACGAAGCAGTAGTACCGTGGTCGTGCAAACCTTCCGTAGAATGGTAGTGCCGCCATCGTGCAAACTCTTCTGAAGTTCAAAGCAGTAGTACCGTTGTTGTGCAAACCTTTCGTAGAATGGTAGTGCCGCCATCGTGCAAACCCTTCTGAAGTGGTAGTATCGTGGTCGTGCAAACCTTCCATAAAATGGTAGTGCCGCCATCATGCAAACCCTTCTGAGATTCGAAGCAGTAGTGCCATGATCGTGCAAACCTTTCATAGAATGGTAGTGCCGCCATCGTGCAAACTCTTCTGAAGTTCGAAGCAGTAGTACCGTGGTCGTGCAAACCTTCCGTAGAATGGTAGTGCCGCCATCGTGCAAACTCTTCTGAAGTTCGAAGCAGTAGTACCGTGGTTGTGCAAACCTTCCGTAAAATGGTAGTACCGCCATCGTGCAAACTCTTCTGAAGTTCGAAGCAGTAGTACTGTGGTCGTGCAAACCTTCCATAAAATGGTAGTGCCGCCATCGTACAAACCCTTCTGAGATTCAAAGCAGTAGTGCCGTGATTGTGCAAACCTTTTGTAGAATTGTTGTGCTGCCATCGTACAAACTCTTCTAAAGTTCGAAGCAGTAGTACTGTGTTCGTGCAAACTTTTCATAGAGTGGTAGTGCCGCCATCGTGCAAACTCTTCTGAAGTTCGAAGCAGTAGTACCGTGATCATCCAAACCTTCCGTAGAATGGTAATGCCGCCATCATGCAAACTCTTATGAAGTTCAAAGCAGTAGTACCGTGGTCATGCAAACCTTTCGTATAATGGTAGTGCCGCCATCGTGCAAACCCTTTTGAGATTCAAAGCAGTAGCACCGTGGTCGTGCAAACCTTCCTAGAATGGTAGTGCCGCCATCATGCAAACTCTTCTGAAGTTCGAAGCAATAGTACCGTGGTCGTGCAAACCTTCCATAGAATGGTAGTGTCGCTATCGTGCAAACTCTTCTGAAGTTCAAAGCAGTAGTACCGTGGTCATGCAAACCTTCCGTAGAATGGTAGTGCCACCATCGTGCAAACCCTTCTAAGACTCGAAGCAGTAGTACCGTGGTCGTGCAAACCTTCCATACAATGGTAGTACCGCCATCATGCAAACTCTTCTGAAGTTCGAAGCAGTATTACCGTGGTCGTGCAAACCTTTCGTAGAATGATAGTGCCGCAATCATGCAAACTCTTCTGAAATGGTACTGTCTATGAGCCCTTTAGTTGATTGCCCCCTAGGAGGACTTTGGTTGATTGTTTGGATTTGATGTTTGGATTGATGTCGTCACTCGCCTTTCGTCAGTGTCCGCATCGAATCTTTGTTATTGCAAAGCCAGAAAACCGAATATGCAAGAAAAAATTGGTGAGCAAGCAAGTGAAATGCATGAGTCATGCAGGAATGCAAGATAAAAATTCATCTGAGTGGATTTGGATGCGACAGCCAGTTTGGTCACAATTTATAGTAGGATCGGTGCCCTTTGGAATTGCTTTTGAATTCCATGCCTTTGGGATTACGAGGTTCTCACCTGGTAGTCATTCTTTTAAGGTAGTGCGTCTCTTGTGGATTTTCACACTAGCTTTTCTTAGCAGGAAATGCGTCCTTTCGGATTTTCACATAACCCTGTGCCTTATTATTATTTATTTTCTTTTTGCCTGGAATGCACTCAACCCAATCCAGCGGCTTTTATTCTTTTCATTTTTTTTAGGACATACAGCCTGTTCCCAGGTTTTCACCCTGTCCTTTGGCCTAACTTTTGCTCAGAGCGCCAGTCACGATTTTCATCTCTAATGGCTCTTTTTTTTTTCCAGAAGCCGAAGTTGTCGTCAAAGATCTTTCAGGTATAATCGGCATGCACTTATGTCTTAGATTATGGTTGCTTGAACTCGGTTCTTATCATGAAGATACTATAGGATTGGCTTCACAGTTAATATCAGGATGAGTCGACTGAAATACTTGAGTGGCAAGAGTAGCAGAGGATAGACAGTAGCTTTGAGTATACAAGATGAACTGCTCTGGTTACATCAATATCATTGCATAAATGCACGTATTTCAGTTTGATTTCATAACACATGATCATTATTTGGCATTAATCTCAAAATACAGAACCTCATCTAATCTCGGGATGGATCTTGAAAGCATCAAACTCCTGTTATCAATCAGCCCTCTTTTGATTTTCATTATTGAATATTTTCTCTCAGCTCTTATTTTTATTCTTTGAACACGGATTCTAGATGCAACGTTGGGGACGAGACTCAACTCGAATGCATAAATGCACTCATGGCTTCTTGCTTGAAGCTCAAGAAACACCATATGCCTCTTCCTACGTACCAAACCTTATTAGAAGGTCATCTCTGCTAATTGGATAAGACTGAATCAAGAATCAAGAATCAAGAGGTTTTACTTTGGTTGTAACGTTAGGCTTAGGTAGACGGCTGTCAAAGAAGGATCAGGTCGCTAGAGAAAAATAGCCATAATATTTACTCGATTGATGGGTGAACCATTCTTAGCTCAGTCGTATATACAAAGGTATTCTTGAATTTGGGCTTGGTAACATTTTAGCTCATCAAGATCAGTATAATAATTGAAAAGATAATCGTCAAAACTTGTCAAGTGGTTACTATCTTAAGCTCTTTTTTTATTTTTTGTTTTATTTTTTTTTGTTTTATTTTTTTTTTGTTGAGCTCATGTCTTTTACACATGAATAAAACCCTCTTCCCAAAGTGTAAACTTATCATTTTCAGGGCAATTTTTTGATAACCTAAAAAATTATCAATAATGTACATCCGTTTTTACTAGAGCGGCCATTTTTCTAAGGGGAGGTAAAAATCATTTTAGGCAAAGGGTAGTTTCAACATGTTTAACAACAAAATCGGCACGCATTTAGCATACTAAAATAAAGGCTCAATGGGCTAGCAAACAATTGTGAAATAAAGGTAGAAAATTGTCATTTAGAGAGGTTTACAAAGAAATGGTTGCCTAAATCATTTTCTAGGTTCCATCTTATTCAGGGATCGCTTTGACGGGTAATCAGAAAGGTTTTAGTGCTCTTTATGAGTTTTCATCCAATATCCTAATTGCAACTAGTTTTTCTCTCTTTTATTTATTTTCTCTCTAAATTTTCCTCTCTACAGGAGTTATATCAGATGCTATCACAATTTTCTTTGGGTTTCCCAAAGTTCCAAGATTAAATACAGTAGTATTAATTGAATTAATATCAAAAAATGAATGCATCGTGATCATGAGAAATGAAATCATCAGAAACACTATACAAATAAGCAAATTTGTTCATCATATTGAAATTGCAAAGACTGTCATAAGAAGTTCTTAGAATAAAAGAACAAAGCATCTAAAACATAGTCTTTTTCTCATTTCTGTTAGCACAGGTGTTTCGGCCAATAATTCATCATCATCTGCGAAAACCGTCGTCCTTCCCCACTTAGGCACTTAATTTGTCTTCCTCTCCTTCTTCCGCTCTTCTGGGTCAGAGATCTGCTTGCTATCAATGAGGTCCTGTACCCGATTCCTTAAAGTCCGACAATAGTCCGTCAGATGCTCGGTGTGTTGGTGGAAGGCGCAATACTGATCCACCCTGTGATTGGGATATCTTTGGCTTCTGGTAGGCTTAGGAGGCAACGGCTGTAATATCCCTTCCTTCATCAGCTTCTTAAAAACCCATGACAAGGATCTGTCTAAATCAGAATAGTGCCTTTGATTCATTTTCATGGTTTGCACTCCCATCCTCTTAACATTGCCCTTACTGTTGTTGCGGATACTCGGGCTTTCATTTTTTAGAGCATGCATCCTCAATGTATCTCCATCCTCTTTAGGCACAATGTCCCATTCTAGAGTAGATCCCATATCTCCTCTTTGCTTGATTGGTGAAATATTATAACCTTGTCTCTGGGCTTGGAAGTAAAAGGAGACGCCGCGATCATCACTGTATAGGCCTTCTCGACAGTGACCGGCCCAACTTGGTTAAGGGTAATTTTCATAAGTTGAGCCTGAAGAACTAGCGCCATGGCATCCATCCTTTCCTAAATCGTGGCCAATAACCTCTTTTCAAGCTCTTCAAGCCTTTCATCTATCTCTTGGGCAACTAAAGCACGAGTCTCTTCAATCTGTTGCAAAAAATTGGCCATTCTTGAAAATTTTGAATTCTTATTAACTGCCCTTGGTCCTAATCCTAATCCTAACCCTAGATAAAAGGTCCTCCAATGGTGACTGTCGGAACCCCTAGTCCACTTGGATGAATCAATGATGGCTGAAAATCTCAGATTGTTAGAATGATGCATGATTGAAGTGCAATGCATGGTCGTGTTATACAGATGGTCCTCGATAAGTGAAAAATTACAATGTGATGCATGGAAGAAATTATATGCAAGATGATATGTACATGTGAAAAATAATATTATGTAGATGAAGGGATATGTACACACGCAATCATGAGAGAACGTATATTATTATTCATATATATATATATATATTTGTTTATTTTATTTTTTATTTATTTATTTTTATTTATCTTTTTTGACATGCATGAATGACATGTGATGCATAAGCGTGCTATGCAACATTCACAACCACATGCAAGCAGATACATCCTTCCGACCTTATTTCTCCCACACACGAGGTCGTGCGGTCTCTCTCCTAGGTGGGCTTTATCCAAGGGTTAACAGGAAACCCATTGGACACGTATAGTGCACGGTGAAAAGAACCGGCATCATAATAACTTTTACCTAATGTACATACATATTGGTGTTTGGCCATTATGTATTTAAAAAATTCAACTAACTTAAGATGAGCCCACCGGGGTATGAAAGCCTTTGATAAAAACCATTTAATTTAATTGATTTTGTTCAATATATAATGGCCCAAATAGCAAGCACGGTATTATGGTACATTTCACCTAGTGGAAGTGTCTATTGCCATTACATGGGCTTTAATTGAAAAGTGATGTTATTTTAGGTCTATCCAAACATGATCCCTGCCAACGGGTCTAGCTCATCACGAGCATAGTGACCAATCAGGTCTCCATTTGATATACCATAAATGGTACAAGGCTTGGGCTGGTGATTATCCCGAGAACTTCCCTACAATGAGTAAAAGTAGGGTCGTATTTTGGTAATGCACCGGGGTAGATAGGGGACCAACTAACATATTCTAAGGCTCTAATGGATGCAATGCAATTTCGATTAGAAATGGAATTTTTTTATCCTTAATAACTCAATTATAATTTTAACTTAAGTCACTTTCGAAGCGAAGTTTCAAATAGTCCCCAGCGCAGTTGCCATTGTGACACGCGCCGAAACCAGCAAGGCACTCGCTGAGCCCGCCTTTTGGGGCTCAAGGGATTGGTTCGCGTCTTTATGATCTTGGGCATCATGAGTCACATCTTTATGATCTTGGGCATCATGAGTCGCATCTTTATGATCTTGGGCATCATGAGTCATTTTGGATGCCTCCTTCCCAATAGAACATTGGAAAGGATCATCTAGCCTCATAACGTCTTTAGGCACCTTTTGAGGTATTTTTGAGTCGCCACCCAGTTTACAAGAAACTGAAAAAGGTCTCTAACCTCTATTGGTCTAAACTAGAGATGGTGTCCGAAACTTCACTCTCATTAATGACTTAAGTTAATAAATGAGTTTTTAAAAAATTAAAATTCCATCTCTCATCTCACGTAATAATGCAATAAATTTAAGCGCATTCATTGACATAGGAAAACGATAAATAAAGCAGTAAATAAATAAATTACAAAATAGAAATTGGGACAGAACAATCCCCCAAAATGAATAAAAGATGGGACAGAACAATCCCCCAAAATAAAATAAGAAAGCATAAATAAATAAAATTCACCCCAAAATTAAATACAAGGGCCCAAAAAGAAAAGAATAAAAATAATTAAAAGGCATAAAAGCCATTAAAATGAATCATACATAAATCGGGTCATTAATTCTTAGGAACATTGGTTCCTTTTTTATTAACTTAAAAATTAGAGAGCTATTTTTGGGAATTGATTGAGAAAACGGGGATGAGTGATCCCATTTTATGAAAGCTAGTTCCCTATTTGATAGTGAGATTTTATTGGCTAAAATAGGACATTGGTCCATTTTATTAATAAAAAATCTCAAATTATTAATTATCTAAAAAATATGATTTTTTATAATGCGGATAATTAAAATATATTTTACATACCAAAAAAATAAAAAATAAAACAATATACAGAAAATATAATGAAAATGCAAATCCCAAAATTTGGATGGTCTTTAATTCTTCGGTCCTCCAACCCGAGTACGAATGTAACTCGTGAAAATAAATAATTTTTAAGACAACAAAACAACAAAAACAATAGCATGAAAAATATTAGTAATAATTCGAAAGATTAACAAAATAAATATAAAACTAGAGAACATACAAAAATAATAAACAAATGTATATGAGATAAAATAGGTTAAATTAGAAATGTCAATTTAATATACAAGCAATTTACATAAAAGACAGATTAAAAATAAATCACGCTAGCATAATAATAATAATAATAATAATAATAATAATAATAATAATAAATAAAAAATGGTAATAATAATAATAATAATAATAATAATAATAATAATAATAATAATAATAATAATAATAAAAATGACAATAATACTAAGAGATTAATGAAATAATAATAATAATAAACTTTGAGAATATATTCATATAAGGTATTAAAAATGATTAGGCTAAATAAACATAATAATATCAAAATGAAATAAATTAAAGTAACGAATAATAAAAAAAACAAAAAGCCATATGAGATGAAGACTTAAAATAAATAAAGAAAAGAACAAAGAGTGAAAATTCAAATGAATAAATAACATCTCACGTGATTAGCTATACTAAAGGACAAAAAGTGGCCTGATGGAAATGCAAATGAAAAAGAGAAAAGAATTGAAGATGGGAAGATGGACAACGTTCACGACTTGTGAATGGCTTTCACGAGTCGTGAACGCCACTCACGACTCGTGAATGGCTTTCACGAGTCGTGAATGCCACTCACGACTCATAAAGGTGCTTCATGAGTCGTGAATGTCCGATCGGGAAACAGGGGAGATCGACAACGTTCGATCGGGCGAAGGAAAAACAACGACAATTTTCGACCAGGAGACGTGAAATCCGACCAGACGAGTAAGATTCAAGGAAAAGCAAGGCCAAAATCCTATCGGCAACCACAAATCAAACAAGACCAAAACTTACGACTTCAATAACCAGGAAGATAGAGATGAACAGAGGATGAGGATAACAGACTAAATAATTATGCGAATATAAATACAAACATGCATAAAAAAATGACGATAAATCATGACAACAACAAACACAGTGAACAAGTTAATAAGATCAAACAAAAAGTATATACAATATAAATACAAAGCACATAATCTACTGGAAAACCAAACGAGAAAGACAAAGAAATTAAGAAGAAATAAAAAGAAAGAGGAAGCAGAGATCCTAGTATTTACCCTCAGATTTTGACGTTCGATATGCAAATGTGAAGTTTTGGCTTCTTGGATACAAAAACAAACTTTCAGTGTTTTTGGAAAAATCTGAAATACTTGCTTTGCTCTCTAACCTTCTCTCTCTTTTCTCTGTGCTTTTCGTTCTCCCCCTTTTTTCAATAATGCCGTCTCCCTTTTTAATCTCCAGACCCGATTAGATGGTTTTCCCACCAAATCCCACATAAACCCATACTTTCAAAACCAACTCTCCATAAAAAACGGAAGAAAGCGGGAATGTGCGAGGTAGAGAGGCATGTGAACTCCCTCACTCATGTGAGGCTGGGCCTCACGTAAATGTTAGTGAGGCCCCCCATCTCAAGTTAGTGAGATGGGTCTCACTACCCAAGCCCAAAAGTAATTTTTTTTTTAAAGCGAAAAACATTTTTTTTCGAGGAAGCCATCACTTCTATTTGCTTCTTGCCCACAAACAGGCATCATTTTCATCATTGGGTAACTTCGGTCTGGCCTGCCTCAGGACCCGGTGTCTACAAATTGTTCTGAAGAAGAATCTAAATTTCTGTCCCAACCTAAATCCAATACGGACGATAACCTTGGCAGCTCAATTACTTGATTTCTGATCAGTCTTCCACTAGGATCCCTAGACCACCCAAGAAAATGGTTCTCGGTGGCTGAAAATTGATGAGTTAGAATGATGCATGAATGACATGTAATGCATGATCGTGCTATGCAGATGGTCCTCGATGAGTGAAAGATCAATAGATTACAATGATACGATGCGATGCATGGAAAAAAAATTACATAAGATGATATGTATATGTGAAAAATAATACGCAAACAAAAGGATACACACACAAAAAAATGAAATGCATATTTTTTTAACATGTATGAATGATACGCGATGCATGAGTATGCTATGTAACACCCCGTTACCCCCGTTGGAAGGATACCGGAGCACCACGCACGCAAACTCACATACAAACTCAAATACATAAACATATACTCAAATAAATTAAGTAAACAAATACATTTAATCAAAAGATAACAAATCCATATATATAACCATATAGTTTTTACAAAAGGGATTTGTAAAAGATAAACATTTACATATACAAAAAATAAATCCTTTAAAAAATATTACATTTTTAAAATCATACTCCATATCCAAAAAAAAAATGCAGCGAAAGACAAAATAACTCCAATTTTAGACTTCTAGTGGCCGACCTGTAGATGTCCGACTCCAAAAAGAACCTGCCACCTACACGGGAAAAGAGCCCGTGCTAAGCGATAATGCTTAGTGGGGAGGAACAACACACGCATGTACATATAATTATAATAAACATATATATAAACTTAATAATAACAAAAGCGTATAAACATATATTACTCATGCTTATAACAAGTATTCATCATACACGTAAATCGAAAAGTAACTATTCATATCCAAGTATTACATTTCATCTTGTCACATCGCAAATGCATACACATGTAACATATATCCAATTCATATACATTACAGCTTCATACATCAAACTCGTATAATAACCTCAAGTAATAGCCTGATTACTCGCTAACTAGTGGATACGGGTACTAATGATACTGATAGGACATAGTATCCCAAGCATATGGAGACATGAATCTCAAAATATTTTTATAATCATGTATACCCGAAGGTATACAGGAGACCAAGGTCTCAAACATCTTTTATGACCTAAACGGGGCCCGAATTAGAGACCCAAATGGGGCCCGCTAGTAAAAAATAACATACAACAGCTGCACTCCCACCATGACCCTTGATAAGCGCTTACCTATCCACTAACTATGACTACCAGGCTCAAATAACAACTGAATCATGATCTAAAATAACTATCATATAATAAAGAATATATCAAGTAAAATTATACAATTCATGTATACATATATATTTATCAAATTAAGGACATATGCATCATATACAAACCTTATTTACTAATTACTAATACACAATTAAAGGTTAAAAACCCAAATTACAAGAAAAAGGATCAAAAACAACAAAAGAGAACATAAAAAAAATGGGACAGAAGCGTTTTACACGACGGTATGACATTGTCTTACCGCCGTGTAAGACACTTCACACGAGGGTAAGGCAAAGCCATACCACTGTGTGGCTCGATGGACCAGCAATTCAGAGAGAGGTTACACGGCAGTATGGTCTATCCTTACTGCCGTGTGGCTGTTACACAGCGGTATGGGGATGGTCTTACCGCCGTGTAAACACCCCCTGTCCCAGATTTTCCAGAAAACACAAGTAATTTCTGCTTAACATGCTATCATTTTACACAACCTTAACAATTATACAAAAACTTTCATTCCAAAGATCATATTTAGCATATACTATTATGAAACACATAACCAAAGTTACATTTATCATGCTAAACATATATTCAAAAGCCAACTCAACTACATGCTAAAACACATTCAAAGGACATTTACAGAGGTTCAAAAACCCAGAAATCTATCTCATGTTCTCATATATGCACCTCTATTTAACATGCAAGACTTTATAACTCTATTATCAAAAATCATGTACATGTATCTATTATACTCATGCATTTTCATATACCAAAACACACAAATAACAGGAACATTTGAACTCAAAACAGGATCCAAAACAAGAATGGACTGAGCATTCTCAACAACTCCCAAACCTGGAAATTGAGCTTCAAAAATCCACTGTCTTCAAGTTACAACCTTTCCTTTTCCTTTATCCTTCCTCCTCTCTTCCGAATCTTGCACAAAACACAGCCAAAACTCACTTAATCCATCAAATACACCACAACCAGAACCCAGAAAAATAGAGTAGCAGAAGAAGAAGAAAACCCACTCAAAACTTAAGAACTTACCTCTAGAAATCCAGCTCAAACACAACAAATCCAATTTTAACTCTTGAAGATCCACGTTAGGCAAGCAGGGAAGAGCAGAAAATGAAAGAAGAAAGGAGAGGGAAAAGATGAAAATGGGAAGCGTAGAGAGGAAGCAGAAAATCTGCTTTCTTCCCTTCCCTCTCTCCTCATTAATGCCCTTCACCTACTCATCCAATGTGGCAAGCTACAATTGGACCATAATTTCCACTACTTTGACTTTCCTTCTCTTTTGTCTTCTAATAACACACACAAATACTATCTTACCCTTGGCATAAATCCACTTAACCCCTTACAATAAAATCTTTCATTTAAACTTTAAATCTCATTCAATTTAGTCCTAATCCATTTATATAAATTACCAAAATAACCTTTTAATGATCTAATTACACATGCAATTCTACTAGGCCATATTTGGGATGCGACACGCTGTGCATCATCCACAACCATATGCAAGCAGATAGATCTTTTCAACCTTATCACTCCCACACACCAGGTCGTGCGGTCTCTTTCTTAGGTGGGTTTGATCTATGGATTAATGGAAAATCAAATGGACACGTATGGTGCACAGTGGAAAATCGGCAGCATAACACTCTCAATTTAAAGCACATGCATTGGCCATTACATATTTGAACAATTCAATTAAATTAAGGTGAACCTACCGGGGCATGAAGGCCCTTGATAGAAGATCACTCAATTTGCTTGATTTTATCTAATACATAATGACCCACATCACAAGCACTGTATTACGGTTCATACCATCTAGGGGAAGTATCTACTACCATTACATGAGCTTTGGTCAGGGTGAAGTTACTTTAGGGCTACCCATGCATGGTTCCTTCCAATGGGTCAAACTCATCACGAGCATAACGATCAATTGGGTCTCCATTTGATATACCACGAGGTACTAGGCTTGGGCTGGTGATTATCCTTAACACTTTCCTACAATGAGTGAAAGTAGGGTCTTGCTTTGGGAATTCACCAGGGTAAAAGAGAGACCAAACTAGCATAATTCTAAGACACTAAAATGATATAATGCAATTTTTGAAAAGAAATAGAATTTTAAGTTTTAAAAATCCAATTATACATTTTAACCAAGACACTTTCAGAGCAAAGTCATGAAGTTCTCCAGTGGAGTCGTTACTGTGACGCGCACCGAACTTAGCAAAAGCTCTCTTAGACGAGACCCGCTTTTAGGGCTCGAGGGATTGGTTCGCGTCTTTTTGATTTTGGGTGCTATGAGACATCTTGGAATCCCTACCCAATAGAACATTGGGGAGTTCATATAGCCTCATGGTACCTTTAGGCACCTTTGAGGTATTTTGGAGTCGCCACCCAATTTATAAGAAATTGGGAAAGGTCATCTAACCTCTATAGTCTAAACCAGAGATGGTTTTTGGAACTTCACTCTTATTTATGTCTTAGTTAATTATAAATGAGTTTTTAATTTCATAAAATTCTATCTCTCATCTCATGCAATTAATGCATTTAATTTAAAGCGCATCGCAAGCATTCGAAAGTGATAAATGAAAGCTACAAGAAAAGCGATAAAAAAAAGCGATAAAGAAAAGAAGTAAATATGCCAAGCACACAATTATAAGAGAAATCGGGATAGAATACAATCCCACATGAAAGAAAGCCAATTAAAATTGACATGAAAATTGGGACAGAATACAACCCAAGTAAAGGCTAAATAACATTGTCCCAAAAATAATTAATTACAAGAGCCCACAAAATATATGAACATAAATTTAAAACAAACAAACAAAACCAAACATAGAAAAAATGACATACATAAATTGGGATATTCATTTCATTTAGGAACATTCGTTTCTTCATGTTCACTTAAAGAGGAATCGAAGAGTTGTTCGATTGTTGGTTTGAAAATCGGGATGAGTGATCCCATTTTTGGAAAACTTTAACTCTTCGTTTTATTCGTGACATCTTACATTTCTTGGCCAAAATGAGGGACATTGGTCTCAGTTTATTAGTAAAAATTTCAATTTAGTTATAAAATATTTTTGTGATTTTTTATCTTACACGTGAGTAAAATAAAATATTTTATGTACAAGCAAACTCAAACACGAATAGGGGATAGGAAAGGTCTCACCCAAACGATGTGGTCTTCTGCGCGTCGTGACCCCCTCGTTCGGCCACGAAAACGCTCACACAAGGCAAATCACATTTAAACCCCAAACAAAAAATAACATTAAAAATGTTAATAACAATTTTAAAATCAACCAAATAAATGTGAAAGCTGGAGAATATGCAAAAATAATTAGCACATGTGTATGAGATTAAATGGGCTAAATTAGACATGTCAATTTAATATGCAAGCAATTTACATGCGAAGGGGAATTATCATGCCAAAAGACTAAGGATAATGACAAAAACAATGACAAAATAATAACATTAACAACAATATAATAATAATAATAATAATAATAATAATAATAATAATAATAATAATGGCAACATAATAATAATAATAATAATAATAATAATAATAATAATAATAATAATAATAATAATAATAAAAAGGAAAAGTCAACAGTGATAATAATAATACAATAATAACAGTAATAATAATAATAATAATAATAATAAAAGGACAATAATAAAAAAGGACAATAATAAAAAAGGACAACGGTAATAATAATAATAATAATAATAATAATAATAATAATAATAATAACAGCCAAAACCAATAACAATATTAATAACAGTGACTTTATAGATGGTGGCATAATAATAATAATAATAATAATAATAATAATAATAATAATAATAATAATAAAAGGACAATAATAAAAAAGACAATGGTAAATATAATAATAATAATAATAATAATAATAATAATAATAATAATAATAATAATAATAATAATAGCCAAAACCAATAACAATATTAATAACAGTGACTTTATTAGATTGAGAACAGTGACTATAGAAAATGCTCAACATAGATCATGGCATAATAATAATAATCCAATCAAAACCATAAAAAACATATCAACAGTGGCAAAACCATTAAAAATGCTGGAAATAGATGATAAACATGATAATAATAACAAAAAATAACAATATTAACAACAATAATGATAAACAAAATTAAATAAGAACGGATTCAAGAATGTTTACCCTCAGAGTTTATATATTGGAGAAATGGTATTTTGATCCGTCCCTCTTGTCGAGTTTACAATATTAATTGCAAAAAAAACTTGAGAAAATTTAAGTTTTTAAACAACTAAAAAACTCAAGAAAATAATTTTAATGGAATGACCAAGTAAAGGAAATTAATTTTCGTTGCTCAAACGAAACCAAGAGTAAAATATTTTAGAAAAAAGAAGGAAAAAAACTCAATCTTGAAATCTTTCAAAAAATTTCTTTGAATGCTCTTGTTTGCTTTTTTAGAGAGAAAAATCCCCCTTTTTTCTTGAAAGCCAGCCCCCAAAAATAAAATGAAGACACAGATCCTTTTAATTTCTTCATTTCCCATAATTGAAAAAACTAAAAAAACCTTTCTAATTTTATTTTTTCAAAATAATCAAAAAATGTGAAAAAATACCTGATTTTTTGCAGTCTCAGGACTGCAAAAATCAGGTGAAAAAACCACCTGTGCGGCCTCATGTGAGGTCGCATCTCACTAAAGTGAGATGCGGCCCTCACATGTGAGGCACACATCTCACCACGTGAGGCCGCACAAAAATATATATATATATATATGAATTTTTTTTTAAATATTAAATCTTCTTTTCTTTTTTTTTTATTATTTTTTTCTAATCAATTAATTTAATTCTTTTTTAAATATATATTTTTAATCAAAAATTTTGATATATATAAAAATAACACTTCCTAATTTTTTAATTTAATTTTTTTATAATAAATTTTTTTATAATTTTTATTTATCTATTTTTATTTATAAAAAATAAGAGTCTCGACAAGAAAAACATTATCTTCGACATTTTTGCCTGTGAATAGGCGATGCTTTCATCATCGGGTAATTCTGATTTTTGATCGCCTCGGGACCCGGTGTCTACACGGTGGTGTGGAGATCAGGGAGATATAGAGACCTTTTTATTTTATTTACAATTATGCATTTTTATTTATTTTCTTTTAATTTGCTTTATTTATATTTTAGCCTTGTTTGTAATAAAAATATTTTTTATGCACGTTTAATTGAAAATCACAAAAATGTTTATATTAAGTAAAATTGGGCTTTTCTAATAAAACAGGACCAATGTCCTAAATTTCAACCAATAAATGTCACCTTTAAAGGAAAAGTTAGTTTTTATCAAAATGAGATTACTCATACTGATTTTCCTAAAATAGCATAAAAAATGACTATATATTTTCTTAAATATACATGAAGGAACTAATGTTCCCAAAAGAAATAATGCCTCATTTTATGTTGAATTTTATTCATTTAATTTTTTGTTTTGGGGGGATTGTATTTTTGTCCCATTCTTTTGTAATTTATTTTATTTATTCTTTTTTTGCCGCTTGCCTCATTGCTTGAAGTGCGCTTTATTTTAAATGCATGACCGTGTGAGATAAAAGATGAAACTTTAATAATTAAAAACTCATTTATAATTAACGAAGGCATAAATAAGAGTGACGTCCTGAACCACTCTTTGGTATAGACCTTCTAGGTGAGATGAACTTTCCCAGTATTTTACTGGGTGGTTACTCCAAAATAGCTCAAGGTACCCATAGGTTTTGTTGGATTAGATGAAATTTTCCCAATATTCTATTGGATAGGAATTGCAAAATATCTCATGATGCTCAAAATAAGATATTGAGATGGTCCTCTAATCTCGTTGAGTCTAAAACCAGAGATAGTTCAGGACTTTCTGTTTATTCATACCTTGATTAGAGTTATGATCGAGTTTTAAATTTAAGATTTCATTGATTTTCTCATTCAGTTCAATGCAATAATTAAATCATAAGATCAATCATATAGTGAAAGCATCAAATAAAGTAAGCTCAAAATGAAGTGAATAAAAAATACAATAACTTACAAAAAAACTAAGGGCGGAATACAACCTCCATTGTAAATAAATAGAGGAAATATACACAAAGCGGGATATTCAATCAAGGATGAAGACATTGGTCTTCGCATACATATTTAGAGAAAAATAATATTAAAATATCTATTTTGTTTGGACAAAAATAAGGGCATTGGTGGGTTAATTTCATCTGCGGTCATCGAATTTTAGAGCTTATAACCAAATGGTCATAATAATATAATTTGTAACACAAAAGTCATCAAACTTTTATTTTATTTCAATTAAGGTAAAAATAACTGAAAATTTAATTTTTCGTCACTGAAATATCATGCAAATATGCCACTTTATCAGTTATTTTTTATAATACACCCAATTAGTATGTCATGTAATCCGTTTACATGGAGATATTTACATATCAGTAAGTACACATATTATACCAACCTGTACAATAAGGAAAAAAAAAAATTTGCTGACACATATATTTATTGATGCGTCAATTTTTACATGTACACAAGTTACATGGCATGCTGATTGAGTACGTTTTAGAATATTACTGATGATGTGACATATTTATTTGGCTTTCCGGTGACAAAAAATTAATTTTTTAGTTATTTTTACCTTAATTGAAATAAAATAAAAGTTTGATTACTTTTGTGTTACAAATTATTTTATTATGACCATTTGGTTATAACGCCCAAAATTCGATGACCACCGATGAAATTACCCCGGCATTGGTCCTATTTTATTCAGGAAAATCCTATTTATTTGTAGAAATCTTTAGCCATTTTTACATTAGCAGGCTCAAAATAATATTTACAATAAATTGGAAATAAAAATAAACTAAAATAAAATAGGGTGAAGAAAATGAACCAAATTGGCGTCCACGGATCATCCTATTGGGCACCCCTTCTCAGTGCCCCATATTTAGTAGAAATAAATAAACTCACGAGAAAAACAAATAACATGTAAGTGGGAGAATGAAATAAAATAATGAAAATAAAAGAAAATATCAGAGATAAAATAAATATATAAACAATAGATATAAATATCTACATGTTGATAAAATGATTGTGAATAAAAAAATAAAAAAAAATAAAAGAAAAGTAGGATTGAACCCATCAGAACTCGAATTCGATGAAGGGAAAAAGATGATTGATTTTCTTGCCTTAATCCGCAAATTTAGAATTGAAAATAATAAAAATTGGAGTTTTATTTCAAGAAAAAAAACTTGCTTAAAAAAATAATGGAAGAAAATAAAAATTTTTAAGAGCAAAAAATTATTTTGCTTGTCTCAAGAATGACTTTTTTATAAAAAATTTATTTTTAAAAGCTTAAGAAATCTATTTGAAGAAAAAAACTCAAATAAAGAAAATGAAGAAAGAATTCTCTTGAAAAAAAAAGAAATGAAAAATCTAAATTTAAAAAATTTATTGGATAAAAAAAACTCAAAAGAAAGAAAATGTAGAATGAATTCATTTAAAAGGAAGAAGAATAGAAAAATCCGAATCCTTTTCCTCGATTCTCAGCCTGCTATTTATAAGCTAACTGATAATAAGGAAAAAAATTCAAATCTTTTTAAAATTTAAATTTAAAATTCAAATAATTTTAAAATTCAAATTTAAAAATCAAATCTTTTTTAAAATTCAAATTTAAAAATTCAAATCTTTTCAAAATTCAAATTTAAAAATCTAAATCTTTTCAAAATTCAAATTAAAAATACAAATCTTTTCAAAATTCAAATTAAAAATCCAATTTTTTTCAAAATTCAAATTAAAAATCCAATTTTTTTCAAAATTCAAATTAACAATTTAATATTTTTTTAAATTTGAATTATCCTTAAAAATAGATATCAAATTTTTTTGAATTCAAATTAAATTTTAGAAAATAAAATCTAATATTTTTGAATTTAAATTATATTTGAAGATAAAATCAAAATTTTTTGAACTCAAATTAGAATTTAGAAGATAAAATTAAATTTTTGATATTTATTTTAAGGATAAATTTTAATAAAAAACAATAAATAAAAAATAATAAAAAATAATTTAAAACCTATCTTAATTTTAAAAATTGAAAAAACTATGAAAATACCAAAAAACATGATAAAAAATCAATTTTGGAGAAAAAATCACGAAAAAGGCCAAAAATTGCATTTTCAGCGGAAATCGGCAGATCTGGGCGACCGACGCCCGTCGCTGGCGAGTGATGGGCGCACTGGCAGGCGAGGGACGGGCGAGCAGCGTGTAACCCATCACACGCACGCCTCGCAGCGCAGGAGCGAGCGCCCTAGCGCCAGCTCGCTTGCCTAGTGCGCAAGGGAGGTAACCCCTCGAGCGCCGGCTGCCACAATCAACCGAATTTTTTTTTTTATAAATTTTTAAAGAAACAATTTTGACTAAAATACTGAAAATCATTTTTTTTATTTTTAATTTTTATATTTTATTCCAAAAAAGCAAATTTTGACAAGGAAATCATTACTTCCAACCTTTTTACCTGTGAACATGTATTAATTTCATTATTGGATAACCTCTGATTTGAGCTGTCTCAGGACTCGGTGTCTACATGGGCACCATGGCTGAGAGGATTGCACGCCCTCTCGCAGTGGTTTCATGGCCACTAGTAGCCCCTGCTTTGGGGCAAGTTGAATCGCCTACTAGCGGGGAGGCTCCCGTTGTAGGTGATGCTACCCGGCGACCTATAACTGAGCCTAGAGCTGCTGCGCCCGTTGAGCCAAGAAGGGCAAGGATCACAAATCCCGAGGAGGATTTTGTGATTGAGGAGGGAGATAAAGAGTCAATAATCCCTCAATCTATGAGAGGTAGGGCACTGATAGTGGAGGATAAGGCAATGAGAGAGGTGAAATAATAGAATGAGGCACTTACCCGCTAGTTGTTAGTTGGAAAGGGGATCAGCCCCGAGGAAAGAGATTTAGGGAATGAAGAGCTGCTGCCCCAAAGGTTCAAGGTGCTGAACCTACCAAAGTTCGATGGTACCTCGGACCCATCTGCACACATTAAATAGTATACCTTGAGTTGACCATAAAGCAAAAGGTGAAATATTTCTGCCTTAGTTTGGTAGGTCCAACAATAGATTGGTATCACGGGTTGGACAGAAGGTTTAAGGATGATTGGGATCTCCTGATAGAGGAGTTTATAAAACAATACGATTGTAACACCCGGATGGAAGTCATGCCGAAAGACCTTGAGCTCTTGTAGTAGAGGAATGACGAATCATTCCATGAGTACCTTACCAAGTAGAGGAATAGAGTCATGGAGATGAAAAGAAAACTTGACACTGCGGATTAGATCAGGCTATTCATTAGGAACTCTTGCCCCTACTTGAGGGATTTGCTTAGCTTTAAGGGGCTTAAAGATTGGGAGTCGCTTAAAAATATGGCCATTTGAGGCTGTGGGGCATCACATGGCGAAGAAAGCAAGCCAAGATAACTTCGTCAGGAGAGGTTATAAGAACCAAACTGGTAACAGATCAGCTAACACAGGAAGCAACAGCAGTAGAACTGATAAAACAACTGAAGTTTCAGTTACTGGGCTAGTCGAGAGCAGAGACATTACTCGAGCTTTGGTTAATCTTTATCTTCGATGTTAAAGAGATTAATAAGGGAAGGCAAGCTGCAGCCGTTGCCATCTAGGTTGGCCTAGAATCATGGACAACCAAGGCACAGAGGGGATGAATATTGTGCCTACCATCAGCATACTGACACTTGACTGATCATTGCTGAACATTGAGAAATAAGATCCAAGATCTCATCAACACCAAGCAGATCATAGATCTTGAAAAGAGAGAAAAGAAGAAAAAGTCGAATAATAATGCCATTCCCCCGATTGTGTATATGATCGAGTCTAGTCTGCCCGAGTGGTATGTTCTCTAAGACTTGTATGGTAATGAGTACATCGCTATAACACGTCATGAATAAAAGGCGAGTGAAGAAGGGATTCTCGTGGCGACGATTAACTGTTGGTCCACTAGTGAGAGTAGAGAAAAAGACGAGGAAGAAGATGAAAAATAAAATGAGGAGCACGTTGATCCTTGGGATTCATAGGAAGAGAATAAGAAAAAAGTTGGGGCTGTAATGTAACACCCCAAATCGGGCCTAGTCGGAATCGGCAAGCTAAGTCGGTTAAGTGAAGGGTATTTTGGTAATTTATGCATGAGTAATATGGATAATAAGGATTTATTTGCTAAGAAATTAATTAAATAAAGTAAGTAAAGGAATTATTATGGTGTGCTAGTAGTGTATAGTAGTAGGATGTTAATGGGCTAAGAGGTTTTATTGAGTGATTTATGAGCATGGTGCCTTGGATGAAAAGTGGGTTATAAGAAAATGTTAGGGTGTGACTTGGGTTTGGTACCATGGAGATATTACTGTAGGAGGTACTTGTGTGTGTTTAGTGTATGGTGCATGTAGGAGTAAGTCAAAGTAGGATTGTAAGTTTATGACATGTGGACCTATAGGAAGTGGACAAGTGGCAATGGGTAGGTGTACATTTAATGTGAAAGAAAGATTAAGTGTTAGGGAAATAGGTTCCCGTTTTTGCTCTCTCATTCTCCCTATTCCCTATTTTCTTTTTCTTTCTTCCCTTTCTTTGCTCAATCTTTTGGTTTTGAGCAAATTATAAGTGATTTGGTGGAGTGGGAAGTAAGATTGTTAAGGTAAGTTGGGGTTTTAGGGTTCCTACGGTTGGGTTCTCCTTCTCCTCTTTTTATTTCTTTTGATTTTGTATGAGTTAGGGTTTTGGATTAAAAGTAATTTCTGGGTTTTTGGTTTGTGTAAGTTGGTGGTAACAAGAGGAAGCTCAAGGGCAAGGAAAAGATTGTAGATAGAAGCTAGAAAGTGACTTTGGATCTTTGATTTCCAGGTTTGGGAAATTTTATTGTATATATATGAATTTTTGTTTATATATTCATGTATGATATAATTTATTGATTGTGTGGTTGATGATAGATGAAGATGGTAGTGAGTGTTGGTTTAAATTGCTCAATTGTGCATGTGAATAGGTTTTTGGGTGAAACTGGGTTAGAATGCACTTGACCTCTCTTTAGTAATTAGGCTGTAGTGTGAGTTTTAGAACTCCAAATCATGCGATTCTTGACCCTTTAGAATCATGAATTCTATTACTTTAAAAGTCTTAGAAATAGCCTTGGGCAAATTCTTGCTCTAAGACCCTGAATTTTGGATAACACCGTAGTGTCTCTTTTTTTGTCGGGTTGTTTGACCAGTATAGGTTGTGGAGTTTATATATCAAATTTTAGATGTCCAATTGACCTGAAACTTGTTCCATTTGAAAGTTAAGACGTAGGAGAACATTTGTTAAGAAGAACACTTTTCCTAAAAATGAGGTTTAGAGGTCGGTTTTCACGATGCTATTTTGTAGTAAAAAGCAGTCTGCTATGGTAGTTGAGGCGAGCTTCTGGCGCGAGCGCGACAAGGGTCGCGACCTCGCGACAGAAAAACATATTTTGAGCCTTTTCTTCTCTATTTTTGAGTCTAGGGTTGACCCGGATCAATCCTGTGCCTTTCCCATCAATTATTATGCATGTTTAGGGTAATTAAATGGCTATATAAGTAATTATTGTCGGGAAAAATTTAGGAGTATGCTTAAGATTGATGATTTAGCTAGTAAATAATAGTAGATATAACTTTGTGAAGGATGAGGATTAATATGTGTTGATATCATGAGTAACCTAAGCATGATATATCATAGGTATGAATGCAATTAACGTGGGGTGCAATTGAGATGATTGATGAATAATGCTGTTATTATAGATTGTGTAAATGAATATTGTTAGTAGCATGTTTTATTGAAATTCTTGATATGAATGTTGTGTTTATGATGTCAATGATGTGTGGCTTGCTGGAGATGAGGTAAGAGACCTTTGGATATGTTTCGTGTGTTTGTGGGTGAGTTTGAGGAAGGAAAGATCCGGTAGAATTCTGCAGATTTTCGGAATCAGGACTCTGTCGCGATCGCGACACTGTCGCGAGCGCGACAGAGACCGATGATTCTGATGTTGTGCCGTCGCGAGCCCGCGATAGCAATAGCTTGTCTGCTCTCTGTCGCGAGCGCGACAGAGCACATTGTTGGCCTGTGCTATCGCGAGCACGCGACTTGTCGCGACCCCGCGATAGCAATGTTTGCCCTCTGTCGCGATCGCGACAACATCGCGAGCGCGACAGAGCCGGGCCCTTCTCTCCTTCCCGCGATCGTGAAGTCCGTCGCGCGCGCGCAGCGAAGAGACTACGGTCTCTGTCGCGAGCGTGACAGGGATCGCGAGCGCGACAGATGTGTTGTGTTGAATGAGTTTTCTTTGGTGATTCCAATGTTTGAATTCCGAACTTGTGATGCCTTTAGGTTTATTCTTTGACTATTTTATGAAGCATGTTAATATAATTGAATGTATTATGCATATCTATACTTATGATCTTTCTCTAAGATTATTATGTTATACTTAAGTGTAAATTGTATGATGCATGATTGACTTTATGAACTTATTCATATGTCTCACCTATTGCTGATTATGTACAATGATGTAAATTAAGTGATTTGAAATATGATTTGTATGATGCATGACCTGCGAGAGTCAGTCTAGTGGATAGTTAGGCATGCCTAATAGAGTCTATGTATGTGTAGCTGCAGCGCCCCTTTGAACGATTTGGACCCTGATCAGGTCCCCGATTGGTTCCTCGCGAACCCCTATTATGTGTATGTGTATGGATCTTGTTTAAGGTCCTGTTCAATGAAATGTTGCCTTCCGACTTGTACCTGTGTGGTACATTATATTATGTGTTCGATTCGTACCCGTAAGGTACCTTTCAGTACTCGTTATCCACTATTTTGAGTCAGCAGGTATTTCATTTGCTTTATTCGATATGATTATGAGGATATGATAACCGAATATGTAAGATTTTGGTCATGTGAATCAATTATGAATTCGAATGTGATTATAAATCTCTGGTTGGATTTAATGTGACTCAAACATGCCTATTATGTGCAGTTATTCATATGTATACCGTATTGTGACTGTGTTTGAACATAATCCATTGTGGTTATAAATATGTGAATTAGTATGGTTGAAAATGTGATTTTATACTGTTAACTATTATGAATTAGCAGGTGAACTAGTAAGTGTGCAAATTACTCATTGATCATTGAATGATTATATATGAATGTGAATGTGATCAATTAAATGCACGACTAATATATGTAAGTATAATACGATATGCGTTATGAATGGCTGTATATGTCTTTTTCATGTATTATGTCTTGGCGACCATTGTTAATGGCCGCCCATATTTCTTGTGTGCTCCCCACTAAGCGTTATCGCTTAGCACGGGTTCTTTTCCCCGTGCAGGTGGCAGGTTTGCTTTTGTTCGAGTTACGCATCTGCAGAGTCGGCCACATAGAAGCTAGAAGTTTTGTATTTTGTTCGGCTTTTGTAATTTGGGATTTTTGCATATCTGTGTAATATGTATATGTAATAATAGGTAAAAATTCTGATGTAATATTGTAAGCTATGTAAATATTTGCACACTTATGTATCTTTCTTACTAGGTTGCTGTTGTATGATTATAAGTATGCATGTGTGTATGGTTTCTTATTTTTGTATATTAAATAAAGTATTCATTTTGTTAAGTATCACTCTTCTTTCTTTCAAAGTTTTTAATTATCCTGGATATGTCACTCTATTTATGTGAGGTTTACTTGTTTACTCTAGTGGGATGTGACACTCCTATCTATCTTGGATTCTTCTTCCTCTAATCCGAAAAGAAGTCTCCATAATATAGGTTGGGGTGTGACATTAGGTGGTATCAGAGCGCGGTTTGACGATTCTGGTTGTCTTATTTGTTTGAGTATCGAGTCTTTGTATGTTACTTATTATGTGTCGAGTCTTTGTTTGAGCGTCGGTTTTGTGTCGTGGCCTAATGCAGATGTGTCTTATCATGTGTGTGTTGTGTTAGATGGAGTCTGACCCTAGTGAGAAAGTGGACGAGACGACAGAGATTGTGAATCCAGTTAGTGTTGATCAGAGTGTTTCCGAGCATCCACTGGCTAGAGATTCTGGTTCTGTTTCTGACGATAGGGCCCTAGTGCGAGGGTTGGTTCGGATCTTGGATAGATTAACTACCCCTCGCGTTCCTCAGGATTTTGTTCGGGAGAGACCTCAGAAAAGAAAAGTTTCGGGCAGTGAAGTGTCGGCAGGGAAAAGAATTCGAGAAACTCCTTTATGCCAATTCTATTAGAAGCGACATTGGGGTCCTTGTCGGAAGCTCACTGGAGCTTGTTTTCGATGTGGCAGAAAAGCCCATCAGCTTGCCGATTGTCTGAAGTCAAGGGAGAATTTAGCTCGACAAGCTAGGAAAGATATGGAGGATTTGGTTAGAGCCACTCGTGGGCCAACAAGACTTGTTGAGCACTGCAGAACCTTCTGGTAAGTTTTATTTTGAGGTGTTCGAGTAAAATTGTTTGGTAATCTGAGGTAGAAGGGTATTTGGATTCCATAAGGTTTTGGTAGTACTCTATATACCTGTCAGCTATCTCCAGAAAAGTATTTGAATAAAAGCATATTAAATCATGGGGATGGGACTAAATGCATCATTATAGCATTACTTGCATTTCCTCAGCATCATTCTGCATACATGAGCCATCTCACTTTCATTGCATCATCATCCCTTTGACCATACATGAAAAGCATTTGTATATGTGTTTTGATTGAGAGAAAGCTGACAGGGTGTGCGTGTACTATTTGCTATTAGGAACAAGAGTAGTAGGAGTAAGTATAAGCAAGTAAGTGGATGGAATTGCGGACTTCTGTATAAGATGATTAAATAATAGGTACTGTAAGATTGATATGATGGTTTAAAAGTGAAAACCAAATTATGACTAGTGATACTAGTAATCTAGGAGAGAATGTTATAGTCATTTTGATCAAGGAAAGAGTATAGTGAATGTGTGAACAATTTTGTACTTAAAAGACGAGAAGCGTTATGAGGAAGGAGTTAAGTGAAAAGATTGACATGATAGTGATAAAATGCAAACGATCTGTAACTCAAAATTATGGAGATGTTTATTTAGTGAGAAGGATTTCTACTATATGTCCTGATATTAGTAAAAATGACTTGGATAGTATAATGTTAGTGTGTGAATGTTAGTAATAAAGATTTTGAAATTCAGAAAATCAGATATAAGTGAATTTCGAGGACGAAATTCTTTTAAGGAGGGTAGATTTGTAACACCCCAAATCGGGCCTAGTCGGAATCGGCAAGCTAAGTTGGTTAAGTGAAGGGTATTTTGGTAATTTATGCATGAGTAATATGGATAATAAGGATTTATTTGCTAAGAAATTAATTAAATAAAGTAAGTAAATGAATTATTATGGTGTGCTAGTAGTGTATAGTAGTAGGATGTTAATGGGCTAAGAGGTTTTATTGAGTGATTTATGAGCATGGTGCCTTGGATGAAAAGTGGGTTATAAGAAAATGTTAGGGTGTGACTTGGGTTTGGTACCATGGAGATATTATTGTAGGAGGTACTTGTGTGTGTTTAGTGTATGGTGCATGTAGGAGTAAGTCAAAGTAGGATTGTAAGTTTATGACATGTGGACCTATAGGAAGTGGACAAGTGGCAATGGGTAGGTGTACATTTAATGTGAAAGAAAGATTAAGTGTTAGGGAAATAGGTTCCCGTTTTTGCTCTCTCATTCTCCCTATTCCCTATTTTCTTTTTCTTTCTTCCCTTTCTTTGCTCAATCTTTTGGTTTTGAGCAAATTATAAGTGATTTGGTGGAGTGGGAAGTAAGATTGTTAAGGTAAGTTGGGGTTTTAGGGTTCCTACGGTTGGGTTCTCCTTCTCCTCTTTTTATTTCTTTTGATTTTGTATGAGTTAGGGTTTTGGATTAAAAGTAATTTCTGGGTTTTTGGTTTGTGTAAGTTGGTGGTAACAAGAGGAAGCTCAAGGGCAAGGAAAAGATTGTAGATAGAAGCTAGAAAGTGACTTTGGATCTTTGATTTCCAGGTTTGGGAAATTTTATTGTATATATATGAATTTTTGTTTATATATTCATGTATGATATAAGTTCTTGATTGTGTGGTTGATGATAGATGAAGATGGTAGTGAGTGTTGGTTTAAATTGCTCAATTGTGCATGTGAATAGGTTTTTGGGTGAAACTGGGTTGGAATGCACTTGACCTCTCTTCATTAATTAGGCTGTAGTGTGAGTTTTAGAACTCCAAATCATGCGATTCTTGAACCTTTAGAATCATGAATTCTATTACTTTAAAAGTCTTAGAAATATCCTTGGGCAAATTCTTGCTCTAAGACCCTGAATTTTGGATAACACCGTAGTGTCTCTTTTTGTGTCGGGTTGTTTGAACAGTATAGGTTGTGGAGTTCATATATCGAATTTTAGATGTCCAATTGACCTAAAACTTGTTCCATTTGAACGTTAAGTCGTAGGAGAACATTTGTTAAGAAGAACACTTTTCCTAAAAATGAGGTTTAGAGGTCGGTTTTTACGATGCTATTTTGTAGTAAAAAGCAGTCTGCTATGGTAGCTGAGGCGAGCTTCTGTAGCGAACGCGACAAGGGTCGCGACCTCGCGACAGAAAAACATATTTTGAGCCTTTTCTTCTCTATTTTTGAGTCTAGGGTTGACCCGGATCAATCCTGTGCCTTTCCCATCAGTTATTATGCATGTTTAGGGTAATTAAATGGCTATATAAGTAATTATCGTCGGGAAAAATTTAGGAGTATGCTTATGATTGATGATTTAGCTAGTAAATAATAGTAGATATAACTTTGTGAAGGATGAGGATTAATATGTGTTGATATCATGAGTAACCTAAGCATGATATATCATAGGTATGAATGCAAT
Organism: Excoecaria cochinchinensis; assembly: GCA_947683425.1. NCBI lineage: Eukaryota > Viridiplantae > Streptophyta > Magnoliopsida > Malpighiales > Euphorbiaceae > Excoecaria > Excoecaria cochinchinensis. Next base: position 19,984,721 of record CANTUQ010000119.1, read on the forward strand.
TAACGTGGGGTGCAATTGAGATGATTGATGAATAATGCTGTTATTATAGATTGTGTAAATGAATATTGTTAGTAGCATGTTTTATTGAAATTCTTGATATGAATGTTGTGTTTATGATGTCAATGATGTGTGGCTTGCTGGAGATGAGGTAAGAGACCTTTGGATATGTTTCGTGTGTTTGTGGGTGAGTTTGAGGAAGGAAAGATCCGGTAGAATTCTGCAGATTTTCGGAATCAGGACTCTGTCGCGATCGCGACACTGTCGCGAGCGCGATAGAGACCGATGATTCTGATGTTGTGCCGTCGCGAGCACGCGATGCTATCGCGAGCCCGCGATAGCAATAGCTTGTCTGCTCTCTGTCGCGAGCGCGACAGAGCACATTGTTGGCCTGTGCTATCGCGAGCACGCGACTTGTCGCGACCCCGCGATAGCAATGTTTGCCCTCTGTCGCGATCGCGACAACATCGCGAGCGTGACAGAGCCGGGCCCTTCTCTCCTTCCCGCGATCGTGAAGTCCGTCGCGCGCACGCAGCGAAGAGACTATGGTCTCTGTCGCGAGCGTGACAGGGATCGCGAGCGCGACAGATGTGTTGTGTTGAATGAGTTTTCTTTGGTGATTCCAATGTTTGAATTCCGAACTTGTGATGCCTTTAGGTTTATTCTTTGACTATTTTATGAAGCATGTTAATATAATTGAATGTATTATGCATATCTATACTTATGATCTTTCTCTAAGATTATTATGTTATACTTAAGTGTAAATTGTATGATGCATGATTGACTTTATGAACTTATTCATATGTCTCACCTATTGCTGATTATGTACAATGATGTAAATTAAGTGATTTGAAATATGATTTGTATGATGCATGACCTGCGAGAGTCAGTCTAGTGGATAGTTAGGCATGCCTAATAGAGTCTATGTATGTGTAGCTGCAGCGCCCCTTTGAACGATTTGGACCCTGATCAGGTCCCCGATTGGTTCCTCGCGAACCCCTATTATGTGTATGTGTATGGATCTTGTTTAAGGTCCTGTTCAATGAAATGTTGCCTTCCGACTTGTACCTGTGTGGTACATTATATTATGTGTTCGATTCGTACCCGTAAGGTACCTTTCAGTACTCGTTATCCACTATTTTGAGTCAGCAGGTATTTCATTTGCTTTATTCGATATGATTATGAGGATATGATAACCGAATATGTAAGATTTTGGTCATGTGAATCAATTATGAATTCGAATGTGATTATAAATCTCTGGTTGGATTTAATGTGACTCAAACATGCTTATTATGTGCAGTTATTCATATGTATACTGTATTGTGACTGTGTTTGAACATAATCCATTGTGGTTATAAATATGTGAATTAGTATGGTTGAAAATGTGATTTTATACTGTTAACTATTATGAATTAGCAGGTGAACTAGTAAGTGTGCAAATTACTCATTGATCATTGAATGATTATATATGAATGTGAATGTGATCAATTAAATGCACGACTAATATATGTAAGTATAATACGATATGCGTTATGAATGGCTGTATATGTCTTTTTCATGTATTATGTCTTGGCGACCATTGTTAATGGACGCCCATATTTCTTGTGTGCTCCCCACTAAGCGTTATCGCTTAGCACGGGTTCTTTTCCCCGTGCAGGTGGCAGGTTTGCTTTTGTTCGAGTTGCGCATCTGCAGAGTCGGCCACATAGAAGCTAGAAGTTTTGTATTTTGTTCGGCTTTTGTAATTTGGGATTTTTGCATATCTGTGTAATATGTATATGTAATAATAGGTAAAAATTCTGATGTAATATTCTAAGCTATGTAAATATTTACACACTTATGTATCTTTCTTACTAGGTTGCTGTTGTATGATTATAAGTATGCATGTGTGTATGGTTTCTTATTTTTGTATATTAAATAAAGTATTCATTTTGTTCAGTATCACTCTTCTTTCTTTCAAAGTTTTTAATTATCCTGGATATGTCACTCTATTTATGTGATGTTTACTTGTTTACTCTAGTGGGATGTGACACTCCTATCTATCTTGGATTCTTCTTCCTCTAATCCGAAAAGAAGTCTCCATAATATAGGTTGGGGTGTGACATGTAACCCGAAGTGGAAGGGTGACACCAGAGGTGGAGAAATCGCAGGACCTAGTGCTTACACCGGCAGAGAAAGAGCCAGGGGATAATCCAATAATAAAGCAACTGAAAAAGACAACGACACATATATTTATTTGGGACTTGTTGAGTCAATCACCCTCGCACAGGCAAAAGGTAGTTAAGGCCTTATGAGAATCCACTGTTGCTACCACTATTTCACCCTCTAGGTTGCTAGATTTGGTTAAAGGGCATTCGAGAGAGAGCTTAGTATACTCCTAAGCTGACCTACCGGGTGAAGGTCACAATTATAACTGCCCACTGTACATCAAAGCGCAGATCAATAATAAGCACACTAATTACGTAATGGTTGACGATGGGTCTTCCATTAATGTTTGCCCTTTGGTGGCACTCTAGGTTTTTGGGTTAGATGAAAGTATGCTGAGTAGTTCCGATCTTACTATTACGGCCTACGATAATTCCAGAAGGCAAGTCTCAGAAACTTTCAAAGCGATAGTGAAGACTGGGCTTATTGAGATGGAGGCAGAGTTTGTGGTCCTTCCTATCCTAGCCAACTTTGTAGCTCTGCTTGGGAGACCATGGTTTAACAAGCTAGGAGGAGTATCGTCCACCTTGCATCAAATGATTAAGACACCGCATGAAAGGAAAGTGGTAGCTATTAGGGTTGCAAGAGAAAACTAGGTGTCCACTTTGGGGATCTCTAACCAACCATTCAGTGGCTTCTATGTTTCTGTGATCAATAAAGAAGGGGATTCGATGGATAATCCCTGTAACACCTCGATTTGGCCCTAGAAGATCTGACGATATTTTGTCTGGTTACGATGAGTTTAGAAGTGTATCGAGCTGTAATTATTCGGATTTGTAAGTGTTTGGGGGGTGTAAGGTTTCGATGGTGTAAGTGTGGCTTGAGAAGAAGAGTAGGTGTTGTGTGCGAGCGTTCTGTCACGAGCGCGACAAGCGTCACGAGCGCGATAGAACCCTCCAGCAGAATGCATGCATAAGTGGATTTTAAGAGACTTGGAGTTTGGATTTTTGACATGTGGCATCATAGGAGGTTACCACGTGGCATCGTAGGAGGGTGACATGTGGCTAAAGGGATATACATGTATTTATAAAAGAGATATACATGTATTTATGAGGTAAGTGGCATTTATTGTGGGCATTTAGTGTGGGGTGAGGGATTGGAAAACACAGCTGTGCTTTTGGATTAAACACAACTGTATTTTTGGCAATTAATTTTAGGATGAGGATGGACCAGCTGCCTTGCTTCCTTTTCCAACGTTGAATTTGCTTTTGGCCTTTAGTTTTCTTTTCTTCCTTTTTCCTTTGCTTTTCTGCCGTGCTCCCTCTCTTGCTCTTCCCTTTGTTCTTTTTTTCTTCATTTGGTTTGTTCTTGAGAGAGAACCTCTTGGATTGGTTTGAAGAGAGTCTGTTAAAGGTAAGTTGGATCTGTTCTCCGATCTGACCTCCTTTTTCTTTCTGTTTTTGATTTAAAGTGAGAAGAGGTTTAAGTCAAGTGTTTTCTATATGATTTGTTGAAGCGGTTAACAAGAAGTTGGATAAAGGCAAAGAGAAGATTGGAACTGAATAGAGAGCTGAGATCAAGCTTCCTAGAGGTTGGGATCGAGTGTGGTTGTATTATTCTTGCATGTGTTTACATGAAATATGTTTGAATAGAGACATGTTTGAATAGAGAGATGCTTGATGAGCTTTAATTAGCTCAACTGCTCTTTTAGAGTATATTTGTTAGACGTTTATTTTGTTTACTTGCGGTGCTTATGATATGTGTATATATATTTATAAGTATGTAACTTGATCATTTGAATGTGTGTTGATGTTGTTAGACGGGTTACCATATAGTTGTGATGATAAAGTTTGGTTTGGCTAATTCTGCTTATTTGTCATTCGACCTTTGTCTAATATTTTTACCATAAGTATAGTTTTAGATGTCTAAATGAAGTGATTCTTGATCCATCAGCACCATGACTTCTATGCCTACAAAAGTTTCAGAAATAACCTTGAGCAAATTCTTTCTCTAAGACCCTGAAAATTGGCCAAAACTATAGCGTCCCTGTTTGAGTCGAGTTACTAGAGCAGTATAGGTTATTTAGCTCATATATTTTGTTTTACATATCCAAACGTCCTGAAACGTGACCCATTTGAAAGATAGCATCCTAGGGAACAATTGTTAAGAAGAGTGTTTTGCCTAAACACGACGTCTAGAGGTCGGTTAAGACGATACAAGTTTGAGGTGAAAAGCAGTCTCGTGAAGGTTCCTGACGGAGCCTTTTGTCGCGAGCGCGATAGAGTAGATCATAAGAGTGATTTTACTCTTGATTTAGAGGCCATGGTTGATATGAATCAATTTCCCACCTTTCCCCTCAACTAATTTGTATATTTTTAGGTGTTTTCCTTCTCGAATTGAACCCGAACTTCTCCGAAAGTTCCTACCACATGTCCAAATTGTGTCTAACATTATTAAATTGGTATATGAATGTCTTTCTAATTAAATCACATGTAAATGATGCCATGGTATATAATTTTATGAATAGAACCCTAATACTTACATGCCATGTGATATTGATTATATATGTTTGAATCATGTTATAATGTTTGAGAGATAGAATGTATATGATAGAGTGTATAGAGTTTATATGTTCAGCCTGAAGAGTCATAGGAGTGGATAGATAAGCATGCTTATAAAGGGTTACCGCGCAGCTGCTATCGACCGCCCCGTTTGGGCGAAGCAGCCGACCTCCGAGATGGTCATATAGATACAGATATGATATAATACATGTTCTGAGACTTCGGTCTTCTGATTATATAGCGCCCGTATCCACAACTAAAGGATTTTAGGCTATTCCTATTATATGTTTTGAAGTGTACCAGAGTTGATGTGTAAGTCTTGTTTTGTATATAGGCTTTTGCTTGAGAATGAGAATATGTATACATGACCTGTTAATGAATACGAGTTTATATGCATGTGAAAATGGTCTGTAAATGAATAAGGTCATATGCATGTGAACATAAGATTGTATAGACTATGTGAATACTGATTTTGTATTAAGCATGATGGTATAAATGATGCATGTGATGTGTGTGCGACTTCGGTAGAAGTCCTATGCTTTATTTTCATCCCCACTAAGCGTTATCGCTTAGCATGGATGTTTGTTTCCGTGTAGGTTTACAGGTTCGGATCAGTGAGCGTATATCTGCGGGTCAAGGCCACTAGGAGTTTTGTTTTGATCTCTTTTTGTATAAGATAGAAATAGAGTTGGTGATGTTTTGAGTAACATCATTATGTGATAAAAGAGTATAGTTGTTACATGTAAAGTTTATTGTAATATATGTACTGAAATGAATATGTAAAGTAAAACGACAATAGTTGTGTAGTATGTATAATATGTGTAAAATGCATGTTGGGCCCAAGCTTTATTTTATTTTTATTATTGTGTATTAATGTGTATTTTGCTATTGCTTCCGCTGGTATACGTTTATGTATGCATAAGTGTCCACGTGGCGCCCCGATATCCTCCCAGGGGATGTAGGGGTGTTACAATCCCCAGGCGGTGAACATGATGAAAAGGATGCACTTCCTTCCAGGGGTTGGTTTGGGCAAGTACTTTCAAGGACTGCAGTTAGCTATTAAATTGAAGACTCAGAAGGACCAAAAAGGCTTAGGCTATGAAGGCACGAGTGCTAAAGGCAAAAAAAATTCAACGGGAATCCCCCACATCCTGGAGAGCTTTATGTTAGTAGCATTAGCTTGTGCTTATTGTGGTGAGACTGAACCTCAATAGGTCGAGGGGAAGATCGTACCCGAATTTGAAGTTTTCAATGATGTGTTCGATTGGGCTGATGGGACCATCAAATCTATAGGCGATTTTTAGGATGAAGAGGTCATGACTCAGAGCATAGTCTGGGAACAAGGTGAACTAGAAGAGGTTGTTACCGACAATCACTAGTACAAGATCTCGAAATACTCTTTCTGCTCAATCTTTAACCAAACACAGAACACTTTCCTAAAAGATTGCTGAGTGCGTCATTTTTACCCTTAATCTTAATATCAAATAGTACATATACACCCTGTCAGCTTTCTCTCAATCAAAACATATATGAAAATGCTTATCATGTATTGTCAAAGGGATGATGATGTAAAGAGATTGAGATGATTCATGTATGCAGAGTGATGCAATTGATGCTATAATGATGCACTTTGTACCATCCCCATGATTCAATATGCTTTCATTCAGACATTTTTCTGGAGATAGCTGACAAGCATATAGAGTACTACCAAAACCTTACAAGATCCAAATACTCATCCACTTACCGGTGGTATCCAATTCTTCTTACATTTCTTACACTTGTCCCAATGTTGCTTCTGACATTGTTGACACATCGGGGGTCCTCGAATTTTTTTTCTTTCCCACTAACCTCTTACTCGACACCTTTCTTTACTGAGGTACACTCTGAACAAAACCTTGAGAAATCCTAGGAGCGGTTAGCCTATCCAAAATCCGAATCAATCCTTGCACTAATGTTCTATCATTAGAAACAGGACCGGAATTCCAACCAATGGATGCTCAGAAACGAAACACTTTGATCAGCACTAATTGGGTTCGCACATTCCGTTGCCTCACCCACATTCTGACTAAGATCAGACTCCATATAGACACGACACAAAGCAAGACACATCTGCATTAGGCCACGACACGAAACCGACTCTCACACAAAGACTCAATACATAACAAATAAGACAACCAAAACCGTCAAACCGGCGCTTTGATACCACTAAATGTAATACCCCCTACGTCCTCGTTGGAAGGACGCCGGAGAGCGCTTCCAATGCTCGCTCACAAACATACATTCATACATGTATAAATGCGGGATAATTAAAAACTTACCTTGCGGCAAAAGCTGATCATGCATTAACTCACACACTCGCAAGCACCAAGTGGAAGCATAAGCACATGCACACACACATACACTCTTTCGATCAGCGGAAGCATAAAATAGACGATGTAACTGATGAATAACTTAACACATACTTACAATGACATTTCATCATTCGAATAGTACAGTAAGGCCCTTACATAAAACACATTTACAAAAGGTTACATAATATACAACCCAAATTACAGAAGCTGATAACAGAAACAATAACTCCTAACTCTTATGTGGCCGACCCTGTAGATGTGCGACTTGAACCGAACCAAACCTGCCACCTGCACGGGAAAAGAGCCCGTGCTAAGCGATAACGCTTAGTGGGGAAACACACAAGAAAATATGGGTAGCCATTCACAATGGTCGCCAAGGCATAACACAAGAAAAAGGCATAGGCGGACATTCATAACACATATGATATTATACTTGCATATAGAAGCCGGACATTTAGAGAAACATATTCACATTCATACCGAATCATTCAATAGACAATGTGCATTTTCACGCAAACTAGTTCACATGTTAATCCATAATAGTTGACAGTATAAAATCACACTAGTATACGTACTAATTCACATGCTTATAACCACAATTGATTATATTCAAACGCAGTCACAATACGGTATATATATAAATAATCGCACACAATAGGCATGTTTGAGTGACCTTTAACCCATTCAGGGATTCATAATCACATTCGAATTCATACTGATTCACATGACTGAAATCTTACACATTTGGATATCATATTCTCATATTCATATCAGACAAAGCAAACCAAAATACCTGCTGACTCAAAATAGTGGATAACAAGTATACAGACATCACCTTATGGGTGCGAATCGAATATCAATTTCATTTTCACATTCAAAAACATTTTCATTAGGGACCTTAAACAAGATCCAAACACATTAAAGGGTTCGCGAGGAACCAAACGGGGGACCTGATCAGGGTCCAAACGTCCAAAGGGCTGCAGCTAAAAGACTCTATTAGGCATGCCTAACTATCCACTAGACTGACTCTCGCAGGTCTTGTATCATTTAAATCATGTGTCAAATCAAACGGTATATAAATATCATCATACTTAATCCAGAGTATAGTAGACATATAAAGAAATTCATAATATCAGTCATGCATCATACTATTCGTATTATAAAGCATACAATATAATTCCAACAACATGCTTTAGCACTATTCAATATTCTAACATTTATCAGAGTCAAATATGGAAACATTATCAGGCCAATCATTAACTTAACATTCAAATCATTAACTTCACATTCAAATCATTAGCTTAACATTCAAACTTTACTTTTAACAACTAACCATTCTTTTACAAAAACAGGGTGGGTCACGGTCACAACCAGATTGGTTGTCACCGTGACATACCAAAACTCTCGGCAGAATGAAATCTTGGGGTACCTCATGGTGGTAACCCATTAGGTTGTCACCGTGATATACCCACTACCCAGAACAAAATGTTATTCCACACACACTTTATCATATCAATCATACCAACTATTTGAACATTTATATAAATACTTACTTACCCGGTTTGCCGCATTATGGGTCTCCATTAAAAAGAGGAAGTCATAAGCTAAAAGCATTAAAGCACATTTACCATTATCATAATATATAATCACTCAATATCCACATGAACCATAATAGCATCATAGATATCTTGCATACTAATACATTCTAATAACATTTATTATCAATGCATGCATCATATAATATTGTTAGGCAATTACTTCAATCACACATTCGCTGCTCATATCCCATATATATATATATATATATATATATATATATATATATATATATTCCATCAAGCAAACTCATTTCATGTGATGTCTTTATGTGTATATAACTTAAATCTTAATTCATAACTATGCATACTTGTTCATATCATACACGTTTATATAGATTGAAGTATTATAATGCTCAATAATGTCATTAAACTTGACTTGATTCTAATACATACAATTACACATCATTACTTCATTAGTTTGATATTAATCTTAATCCTATTCATGTTCATTTTCCAAGTGATAACTATTCTTATACTCATTTAATAGTCCTAAACATACATCGGATGGATCCTAGAAAGTTCAGGTGCGATACGGGTTCAATTCGGGAAGAAAAACACATAAAATGGTCAAGACAGAAGGGGTCACGGTGGTAATGAATTCATTGTGACCATGAGGTCCAAAAATAAGCATTCTGCCTTCTTTGGGAATTGGTCACGGTGGCAATGAATTCATTGTGACCGTGACATACCAAAAATTTGCAAAACAGAAGCCAAAACTCAGGACTGCTTCACAGCTCATTTTTGTTCAGTCTAAACAGACATTTAAACGACATTTTTAGGCAAACTTTCCTTCTTAAAATTTGTTCCCTAAGATGTTACTTTCAAATGCAACAAATTTCAGATCAATTAGACATCTACAGATTCAGATATGATCTAAACAAACTATAGTGCTCCCCTGAATCCGGCCAGAGAAGATAGCTCTATTGCATGACCACTTTTAGGACACTTAGAATTAGAATTAGCTCAAACGTATTTCTAACACATTTTTAGTAATATATCTTAGCTTTCCAACGGCACTGATTTCATACCATTTAGAGTTCTATAACTCCCAACACAGCTTAATAACCAAAGAAAGGTCAAGTGCATTCTAACCCAGTTTTTCACCCAAAATCCTATTCACATGCACAAATGAACAATTTAAACCAACACTCACTACCATCATCATATATCATCAACAACACATTCAAGAAACTTATATCACACATGAATATACTAAAATTCACATATACAATAGAAAGTTTCCCAAACCTCTAAGAAGCACAACCCACTATCCTCTTTAAGCTTTAATCCTCAATCTTTCCCTTTGTCCTTGAAATTCCTCTTGCCATCCAAAGCTTGCACACACCAAACCCCAGAAAATTACTCTTAATCCACACCCTAGATCCAAAATCAAAAGTAAACCTAAAAAGAGAAGAAGATCAAAGCATGAATAACCAAACCCTAACCACTTACCTCTTCAATCTGCTCCCCAAGCTCTACCAAATCAACTCTAACTCACTTAAAACCAAGAGATTGAGCAAGAAACGAGGAGGAAAGGAAAAGAAAATGGAGAATGGGGAGGAAGAGAGGGTAACGGGAACAAGAAGAAGAAAATCTGCTTTTCCTCTCTCCTAAACTCAAATCACGCTAAATGCTCCCACCTAACTCTCCACATGGCAAGCTCCCATTGGACAAACAAACCACTTTTGACTTTCAAGCTCTAATGTACCATACACCACTCACACACTAAATGATCCCTTAAATCAATGCTTTGAAATATTTGGTACCAAAACACAACACACACCAAATAATTGCTCATAAACACTTTAAATCCTTGGGTACAATACACACACTTCACTAGATTAAACCACCACAAACACCCTACAATCCTACACCACAAGTACACCCAATAATTTCTCTCACTTAACTTATTTAGTTAATCACTTTACAATTAAGTCCTTATCATCAAATTCACTCATGCACAAATTATCGAAATACCCTTCACTTATCCGACTTAGTTTGCCAAATCCGACTAAGCTCGATTTGGGGTGTGACAGGAGGTTTAGTACCTGACATGGTTAGCCAATGTAGTTCCCGTAGCTAAAAAGGATGGAATAGTTCGAGTATGTGTGGACTATCGGGATCCAAACAAGGCTTGTATAAAAGATGACTTTCCCTTGCCTTACATCGATGTTCTATTCGACAATGCTGCTGCTTGTATAATGTACAGCTTTGTGGATGGATATGCTGGGTACAATAAAATCCTCAACAAGATAATAGATTGGATTAAGATAGCCTTCGTCACAGAATGGGGTATGTTCGCTTATAGAGTAATGCCATTTAGGTTGAAGAATGAAGTCGCGACCTATTAAAGAATGTCCACTAAGATCCTCGACAACTTGATTCACAAAGTGGTAAAAGTGTATGTCAATGATACGATGATCAAATCAGCTACTAGAGAAGGTCATTTCGAGGCTTTTGAAAAGTTCTTTCAGAGGATCCATAAGTATAATCTTCACCTCAACCCTAAGAAGTGTATTTTTGGAGTTACCTCAGGTAAGTTGTTAGGTCATGTGGTAAGCCAAAGGGGAATTGAGATAGATCCTATTAAAGTCAAGGCGATCAGAGAGATGCTAGTGCCCAGAGGGAGAAAGAAGTCAGAAGTTTCTTAGGGAAGATCTAGTACATCAGTCGATTTATTGCTAAACTAGCTTCAATTTGAAAGGCAATCTTCAAGCTTCTTAGGAAGAATCAGCTAGTTAAATGGAAGGACGACTATTAAAAGGCCTTTAAAACTATCAAGGATTACCTTCTAAATCCTCCGGTCCCAAGACCAGCTCAACCTGTTAAACCTTTAATCCTCTATTTAGCAATAGAAGATAACACAGTAGGTGCCATGATGGCTCAAGAGAATGAGTTTAGAGTGGAGTTTGCGGTCTATTACCTTAGTAAGAAATTCTTACCATATGAAGCCAAGTATGCCGAGGTTGACAAGATCTTCTTAGCGATAATTTGGGCCTTAAATAAACTAAGACAGTACTTTCACTCTTTCAGGGTACAGGCAGTTGCCAAGCAGAATCCTCTTAGGTATCTCCAAGAAGCAACTTCTCTACTAGGAAAGATGGGGAGATGGTTGATACTACTGCAAGAGTTTGATATATAGTACATCATGCGAAAAACCATCTAGGGACAAGCCGTAGCAGACTTCTTGGCTGAACATCCCATTGAAGGGGACCGATTTGAGTATAGCTTTTTGGATGAAGATATCATGGCCATTGCAGTACAAGATTGGCAATTGTATTTCGACGGAGCGATTAACAACAAGGGTGCAGGAGCAAGAATTATTCTTACAACCCCAGATGGTGAAAAGCTTCCGTTAGCTAAAAAGTTGAGGTACAAGGCCACTAATAACGAAGCTGAGTATGAAGCATGCGCCTTTGGATTGGAAGCACTATTAACCTTAGGGGCAAAGACTACAGAGGCTTTTGGGTATTCATCATTGGTAATCCATTAGATTCGAGGTGAATGGTCTGTTAAGGAAGAGTGGCTGTTGCCATACGTGAAACATTTGAAGATGTTGAGTAGTCAGTTCGAGACTTGCACCCTTCATTTTGTTCTTAGGGATGAGAACCAATTGGCAGATGCATTTGCAACCCTGGTATCCATGTGGGATAACCCTAGAGGAGTCACCATAAAACCCGTTCCGATTTCAAGTTCAAAGAGACCTTGCTTTGAAACCGAGCAAATAATAGACGTTGAGGTAATCAATGTGAAGCCTTGGTACTACGATATTCATAACTATTTGGAGAAATCAGTTTTTCCAGAAGAAGCCATTGAAAAAGACCAAAGGATGATTTGCAACTTGTCTACTTAGTTTATAAGTGTAAATGGCATGTTATACAAATGGCAAGCTGATGGTGTTCAGTTAAGGTGCTTGGCTGAAAAAGAAGCTACAAATGTTATGGAGGAAATTCAGGTCGGGATCTGTGGAGCTCACATGAGCGGCTTAACCATGGCAAAAAAGATCATGAGGCAGCGATTTTGGCTAACAATGGGTACAGATTATTTGAAGTGTGTGAGACAGTGTCAATTGTGTCAACAGTATGAAGATTTGAGGCATGTGCCTATTTCAGAGCTGCACAACCTTACATCTCCTTGGCCTTTCGCAGCTTGAGGAATAGACATCATGGGCAAAGTATGCCCTATAGCTTCCAATCGGCACAAATACATCACTGTGGCTATTGACTATTTCACTAAGTGGGTAGAGGCCGAGTCCTTCAAAAAATTGGGGTCCCAAGAAATGGCTAGGTTCATCGAGTGGAATCCGATATACAGATATGGTCTTCACACCATATTGTATTTGATAATGGGTCTCATTTTCAAGCCGAAACCAAGCAAATACTTAGAAAATATATCATGAGTCTTCTCCCTACAAACCATAAGCTAATGGAGCAGTTGAGGCAGCGAAAAAGAATGTTAAAAGGATACTGGCAAAAATGGTTTAGAATTACAAGGATTTGGCATAAAAGCTACCTTTTGCACTCTGGGGTTACATAGCTACTATCAGAACATCATTGGGAGCCACGCCTTTCTCCTTGGTATATGGGACAGAAGCTGTGCTACTAGTAGAAGTGGAACTGTAGTCTTTAAGGGTAGCCTTGGAAGACGAGATTCTAGAGGTAGAATGGGTATAGCAGCGGTTATTGCAGTTGAACTTGCTAAATGAGGATAAAATACATGCTTACTACCTCAATCAAATTTATCAAAAAAGGATGGCTCAATCATTCAACAAAAAGGTCAGAAAGAATCCATTGAAAGAAGGAGATTTAGTCATCAAGCAGATGAGACCTGGAGTGCCAGACATCCGAGGAAAATTTAGACCAACTTGGGAAGGTCCTTTTGTGCTAATGAAACTACTATCAAGAGGGGCAGCGATCCTAACGGACAGTGATGGGAACGAGTTCAAAGGGCCATTTAATGTTGATAGACTAAAAAGGTTCCATGGCTAAAGACCAAAAATAAAAAAAGAAGAGAATAATTGCCCTGCGAGTCGAAAATCAAAAAAAGGCAGCCTTGTTAAAATTGGGCACCTCGCAAGAGTGAAAACTGAAAAAAAAGCACTCTGGGCAAAAATTAGGGGTTGAGTGAAAATGTTCAATCATGAAAAATTGAGAAGGTTGATTGATAAAAGGAGTTGATGCTTACAAGATGTAATGCCCCAAAATTTTCTGTGTTTTTATATAATAACTCGGCACGCTAAAAATTCATCAAAGGTAAATTTTCGACGCATAAGAGTGGAATTTTTCCTTAAAGCTATGTAATTTAATTGTTCAAATAAATTGACATATATATATATATATACACACACACACACACACACACATAAATATGTTTACATGTAATTAGACAACAAAACATTACACAAAGAATAAAAGGTAAATAAATAAATAAATAATTATAATACATAATAAATTGTTATAGGTCTAGAATTCTCCACACGTGAGAATGAGCTGGAATTTGTGGGAAATAAGGAGAGAGGGGTATATCGGGAAGAGGAGGATAAAATGAAAAGAAAAGGGGGAGAAACAAATGAGAGCAGATCAGGGGAAGAAAATCGAGAAACTGAAAGAGGGAGAGAGAGAGCGGTGGAAGGCATTGCCGACGATCACTGACGGTGATCGGGGTACCAATCGGACCGACGCACACGGTAGCGCTGTTCCTGTGGCGTCTTCCTCCGATTCGCTGCATTGTCGTTCTAGGAAAGCGAGAGAAAATCATGAGCTTCTCATGCGATTTTCGGCGAGCTCCGACGGCGAGAGATGACATGCATGGTACCGTGGGATTCCTGGTGGGCAGACGAGCCTTTCGGTGGTTGTGGATCCCCCTCAATCGCCGGCGATGAGTAGATCGGAGGAGAAGAGAACCGAGATCTCCGGCATCGATTCCGACAAAACGAACGGCATTCACGGCGCGTGATCACTGGAAAAGAAACCCCGAGGCTCTGAGCTTCCTCCGGTGGAGCTCCGGCGAGTCTTCGGTGACGGTAAATGGGGCCAAAAACTTTAGAAGAACCGGTAAGTGACTACCAAACTTACTTTTCTGAATGATTTGTACATGAATTAAATTCGTTAAGGTATGATTTTATAGTTACAGTGTGTGGGTTGTTCTGGTTTACTAAGTTAAACGATAAATTGGCTATGTTATTTGAGTAATTAGTTTGATTAAATTGGATTTAACAAATTATTAGCATGTAAATGATAAAACTTATGTTTAAGTATATACAAGTTCAAGAGAACAGTAATGGGAAATCTAACATTGTGTTGGGAGAAGTGAATAAATATATGAATTAGTACGGGATTAATGATTAGGATAATTAAGTGAATAATTTTATATATTATTTGAGTACTATTACTTCTAACTCTAAATACTGAACCCCTTTCTTCAAGTGAATCATCGTATATTATGTTAATGTTTCCTTGTTCTAATAATAGATCAAGTTAAATTTTCAATTTTAAGTGTTGATTATAATCCTTGTTATAGAGCTTTGGATGACAAATCAATTCCTTTGTTTAAGTGTAGATATAAGAGTTATGATACTAAAAGAGTGCATGGTTAAATATGTTTTTAATTTATACAAAATCTTCCTTAACTTCTAATCATGAACCGGTTCACTGTTTCTTTTAGAAACTCAATAATAGCTTACAAAGGTGTGATTATAATTTTCTCTCTAAGAATAAGAAATTATATATATATTTTGAGAAAATAATAATAATTAAATTAAATTGTTAAGGAAATCAGAGTTTTGGCCTTAAACGGATTAATTGGGTTTTACACGTTTAAATGAGGAAATTTATAAACAAAATTGGACTAGTGAAATGTAGTGAATACTTATATTAAGAATGTTTCATTGGTATGGTATAAAATGAACTTAGTCTGATGAAATAAAAATAAAAGTGAATTGGAATGGAAAGGAAGAGTGGTGATCGGATGTATACTTGTATATATGAGGTATATTATGATTGTTAATGCATTAATTATATAAATATGATTCATAGTTCAGCTTTTGCCCTTAGTAAACGATAGAATATATGGGTAGGATACAATTGGCCGGCCAGAGGGATGTATTTTCGTTTGGAGTGTCAGTTGGATATTTAGTATTGATATGGAGTGTCGATTGGATAAGGAAAATTATGTGGAGTGTCAGATGGATTTTAAAATACTTTGAATCGGAGTGCAGGATGAAAATTTGATTGATGTATATGGATGTTGTTGATGGTATTGTAGGTTATTAAGAACCTACGAGTTAGGATTGAAGTGTAGAGCCCGGTATTGGCCACTTCAATCCATAGTCCCGTGTATTCTCTCAATGTGTCCTATCGAATTACTTTGGGCAATAACCATAGCAAAATAGTAAATTAAAAAAGTGAATCCGTGAATGTAAAATGATTGTGTGAAGTAAAGAATTAAATGATGAATGAGTAAAGTGGGGTAAATTAGTGGCTTTAAATAATAAATTTTGTAATCCATATTAAAGGTATGACCTAAAGAATTAGATGGTAAATATGGAAGTAATTGTGGATTGAGAAACTATAAAGTAACTGAATGACGGAAGTAAAGTTTAATATATATATATATATATAAACTGAATGACGGAAGTAAAGTTTAATATATATATATATATATATATATATATATATATATTTAGCCGAAAAGTCAACAAATGCATATTAAGTAGCTGATAGTGCCGTGATAAAAATTTTAATTGAATAAATGGTATTAGTAAATGATCCTATGTAATTTATGATATGATGAAGTAGCTTAATGTATGTATACAAACGTCATACTCACTAATGTGTACTACATACATGTATGTATAATAGTGGATATTATTGGACTAGATGAAAGTTAGAATAATTGTTAATGTAGAAATGAAACATTTACTACGATGTTATAAGCATATTGACTGTTTAATAATCCATGGAATTAGAACAATGATGCATGACAAGTGTGTTTTATAAATTACCAAAATGTTAAAAAATCTCAATTATTGATTTAGGGAAACTTGAATATCAATGTTTAAGAAATTTCAGCTATTTAGAAAAGTATTGAAGGTATTGCATAAATATTGTTTTACCTCACAAGCATTCATATTGGATTGGAAGCTGAATAAATAAATTATGGTTAAGTGATAATTGGTATATTAATTGTAAATTGTTATGTTATACATGAGAGGAGGAAGTAATTTGTGATCTAAATGCAAAAACATTATAATGTATGCATGTTTAATTTGTATATTTAATTTTTTTTCATGCCTTGGATAAGTAAATTTGGTAGTCACCACTAAGCGTAAAGCTTATCACGTGGTTTACCCTTGCGCAGGTGTAAGATAGTTATCAAATGAGTATCAGCACTGTTCCCAAAGGAGTAATGTTGGATGGTAAGCATGCTAAGGAGGTGAAAAGAAGGAAATTTTTGGAATTGATAATTTGAATATTGTATCTTGTTGGCATGTACACTACATAGGTAATAAGGATATTATTGTATCGAGGAGTTATACTAAACATTTATTATAGTAGATAGTTGATGTGTTAATATTATATCCTTGTATTTTGTACAGTTGATGTAAGCATTGAGTGGATGATATTTGTAAATTATTATATGAGCATGTGATTGGATCTGAATTGGAGGATGGGCAAACTTGTGTTGGAGTTTGAATTGAAGAAGGGTGAATGAGTACATGTTTATTTGAAGTGTAAAGACTTTCTGTTTACAGGGGGATAGGCAATATTATAGAGAAAACTCTGCTGAAATTTCGGTAGAATATGGTGGCAAGTTTGTAAGATGACTGAATGAATAGTAAAGTTTCATAATTGTAAGACAATTGAAAAAAAAATTACCCGGATTTTACATTGGTGTTAGGAGTAGTTTTAAGACAATCTAGTAATTGTGCAGTATCGTTAGAACAGTAGGGTGTGTACAGTTTTAGGGTGTTAGACAAGATCTATCTTGAGATTAGATGTAGTCTTGTGTTTTTGAGTTCTCTGTCAATTGATAATTATGTATGATGAAATCATAATGAAATATACACAACTATTGAATAGAAGAATTCAGTTTGCCTTTTCATGATTGTCTAGTTCTGTTATAAAAAGAAATAATTGTTCTTTATTGAATCGATGTAATCTAATGGCTATTCCTTGCTGCTTTCGTTAGCTAGGTGCATAAGCCAGTTGGTCCTATTGTTAGCAGAGGGGTTGATCACCCATCTCTTGTATTCGAGTGAAGTAAAGAAGTCACAGTCCTTAATCTTCAGGATGCTTGTTTTCACGGGCAGCTGCATCCAGAGTGTAACACCTCTCCTCGACCGCACGCATAGCCTCGCTACAGCAGTCGAAGAGTGTCGCCATGCACATCATCACACATTACGCATACACAACTAAATCATAAATGAAATATTGAATTAACAAATTTCTTTTTATATGCAGCGGAATACATTTCAAAACTCATACACATATACATATTGTCAACTTATATTACATATGACATTCAATTATTACATCATTTCTCTTTACATGCCAAAACTGGTAATTACATTATAATATTACAAAAGACCTACACAAAATAGCGGACCCTAGTGTGTTGACTAGAGAAGATGCGGAACCGTCCCTCAAGTGCGCTTCACTTAAGAACTTATATAGATTAACACCCGTACTAAGCGATAATGCTTAGTGGGGAAACAACATACAATATCCATTCATAGCAAACATTGAATATCATCATTATACACATACTTCTTAGTAATAGACACGTATGGCATAGAACATCATCATGTATATGCTTCATAAAAATGTACTCACATGGTATATCAAGTATCATATCTATACATACATATATTATCATATGCTCACATTTTGATATCGCATATCATTGGCATCACGCATAAGTTCGCATTGCTTTATTATCAATTCAGTACTCATTTAATTGTTCTCATAACAAAAGTTCACATCACTTTGTTGAAAATTCATCATTCATTTATTACTTTGCTTGATATCACATACTGTTCTCATAACGCATACAATTCACAGTACTTTATTAACAATTTATCATTCATTTCTTACCTTGCCTAATATCGCATACTGTTCTCATAACACTTGTAAATCATTACATTACTTTTATTGCCTGCATTTACAAAGTAGTGGATAAATAGATTGAAACACATAAGTACTCGAAGGTACAGTTTTAAAACGCATAAGGATCCACATCCGAAATCCAAAACACATAGGGATCATAGTAAGATCCAAATACATAGGGACCAAATCATGGTCCAAACACATAGGGACCAAATCACGGTACAAATACATAGGCTGCAGCTATAGACCCTTTAGGCATGCTGAATTATTCACGACCCGACTATTGCAGGCGAAATAATTATTTATCCATTTAATGTTCATATTATCGTACTGTATATCATTCACATAACCACATTAAGCAATATCATATCATTTGATATCATCCACACATATATGGCTTATCAAACAAGCCCACACTTTATTATATATATTCTCATTGATCAACACATTTATAGTTTTCATATGAATAATTATTCATAAGCCAAATACCATAATTCACACATATTAGGACAATTAGCAAGTTTTTATAACTTGCAACTTTGTTGCGCTCACGACACTTGTTACGCTCGTGACAGACCTCAACATACCCTTCTGTCGTGCTCGCAGTACAAGTCACGCACGCGACATAACATGCAAAATGCTTCTATTGCGCTCGCGCTCGCAATAGAACACGATCTAGCAAACTTTGCCTTATGGAGCCCTCTGTCATGCTTGCAACCCTTGTTGTGCTCGTGACCCTTGTCTTGCTTGCGATAGAGCCTGAGCTGTATGTTCAAACTCCAAATACAATTACCCCTTTTAAGCACTTTCCTACTTCCATATATATGACTTCTAAAGCTGACCAAAACATCACTTTTAGCCAACATGGACTTCTTACCAAATGTTCATCTACGTTTTAACTTCCTAATGGGGTAAATCCCAATACATTTGGACTCAAAATCAAGGAGTTATGGCCAACGGAACACAACTGCTCCAAAGGCGCTCCTACAGAATTTTAACTACACATATAAACAATTTTGAAGACATTAAATCCTTAAAAAAAAGGGCTATTTCTATAGCAATTATGAACATAGACATTATGATTCTAATCCAATAAAACACATTCATTTTAGAGTTGTAAAACTCATCTTATGACATAAACTGTCCAAGTAGGTCAAAATGGACCTTAAAAATCAGTTTTACACTATTAAGCTTATCAAGCTTGAAATAAACCTAATTGGCATAACCAATTCTCCAAAATCAAACTAAACTTCCATAACATATACATGAACACTTTGGCACATTCAATTTCATATTATGTACCCATTGATTCATAAGTTACACATCAATTTCTCAAGTCTTCAAAAATAGGGTTTTATGCTTATTGGTTAATAAACTTCATAGCAATAAATTTAACACAACCATACACATCTTCAATTCCAATCAACACACAGCACAATTATGCATTTTCAGATTATATCCACAACCAATTTAACACTTAAATTACATAGAGTTTCCCAAACCTCAATTCCTTTGCTCCAATGAGCTCACTTGGCACTTGGCTCACCAATCGTCTCCTTTCCCTTATCTTTTCTTGATTCTTCCACTTGATTTGCTAAGAATACACAACACAACTCATAACTCAATCAATTAAACAACAACTAAAATTGAAGATGAAGAGGAAGAACATAAATGAATAAGAACCGAATAAAGAACAAAAGAATGACATAAATGAAAAAAGAAATGCCTGGACAAAAAGGAATCAAGAATGGGACAAAATCTGCCTTTCCACCTCTTTATATTGCAAGAGGAGCTGAGTTGGCAAAGCCAGCACATGCCACATGGAAAGCATCCACTTTTTATTAGATTAAACCGATCCCACTTAGCACTAATTAATCATTCCTTTAATTAATCCTGCACAATTACACTTTAGTCACTTAACTTATTTATTTTATGCAATTAAGTTATACTTTCCAATTACACTTGAATCCAAAATTAGAAACCTGAAATCAAACTTGTCTAATTACCCTACTTAAGCTAAAATACTACAAGTGTAGATTTTGGGTCATTACACAGAGGCCATGATAAATAGAAGTGAATGCTATAGACAGAACACCACCCTGGAAATACAACGGGGATCTCATAATATCTTGGCGCCCTTTGAATTGGTAAGTGCAGCGGGTAGTGATGTAGAAGGTGGCCCTATAAAGCCCATACAATGGAATGCCCCCCGAGGGACCATCCTGAGTCACATAATAAAGGATCACCCAGGGGCACATAAAATTAATGTCACCATCCGCCAGTGTGGCTAGCCATATAAAGCCTTCATGAGGAGAGTCAAAGTCATATAGCCGTTGTCTAGAAAGAAAGTGCCTCAGAGTGTCACACCCCGTTTGCCCCCTAGTAGAATGAGCCTGTCTGTCTGTCTGTATGTGTAAGCATTCGCATGTGTTTGGCATTTCATAAGGGTATTTTAGGAAAATGTATGTTTTTGAGGTTTTGTTAGTACGTGGGTGCATACATGGCATTAAGGTGTGAATTAATTGAGTTACATTTGTGTGCACTTGCTTATACCATTGTAGGGTGTTTAATTAGGAGTGTGTAGAGTGTGTGTAGTGTATTCTAGTTTAGTGTGAGTGGTTAGCTTCACCAATAGGAATTGGACACAAGCTTAGGGCAAAGAAAAGAAAAAGAAAAGGGAATGAAAGAAAGGAAATAGTCAGATTTACGTTTTCTTCTTCACTCACCTTCTTCTTCTTCATTTTCTTTACTCTAAGAATTGTGGTTTGGATTCAAGCTTGAATTGGTGGAGTTAATCTCTCCTTGCATCTTCTAAATTGGTTAGTATGTATCTTTGTCTTTGTCTTACTGTAATTTTCATCTTCTTCTTCCTTGAGTTTAGGTTTAACTTAGGGTTGCATTATTGTGTTTGTGTTCTAGCTGAAGCTCCTCGTGATCCAAAGGGTAAAGAGGTTGCTGGACCTAGTGGAGCTAAGTGATAGAAGCATAGATTTCAGGTTTGGGAATAATTGATTGTGATTTGTGTGATTTTAAGTTACTGTCAATTTTCTAGGGTTCTTGTTCTTGAGAAATTTGAAAGTTATTATTCTTGAATTGGTTTAATTTTTAAATGTTGAATTGAGTTGTATAAATGTTGCTTATATTGTTTGAGATGAATTCTGGAAGGTAAGAACAGGTTTGTTTGGTTTTAAATCAAATTCGGGATGGATTTCTGGGTTCTGAGAATTCTGGAAATGGGAAAATCGTGTTTCTGTTGAAGTTCCCATTTCCAGATCGTGTGTCGCGTGACTAGCCAAGAAAGGGAGGCAAGTCACGAGACGTGACCTTCGGTCACGACTCGTGACCTGCCAGTTTGAGGCCAGTCACGAGTTGTGGCTGCTGTCACAACTCGTGACCAGCTAAAATGAGGCCAGTCACAAGACGTGACTCCCAGTCACGACTCGTGACAGGCCTGAGGGAGAGTCACAGGAGACAGTCACGCGTGACCTATCTCAAAGAAGCCAGTCACGAGACGTGACTCCCAGTCACAACTCGTGACCGGCTTGAGCGAAGGCGTGACCAGACGAGGCACGTCGCGTGATCTGCGAGGGACGAAGCAAGTCACGAGGCGTGAGCCACAGTCACGTCTCGTGACCTGCCCTGTGAGGAGGCAAGTCACGCCTCGTGACCAGCCAACCTCACCCGTTACCCCCGTTCAGCCCTGTTTCCGAAATTTCCCGGATTTTGACTCAGAAATGAATTTGGTGTTTCTTCTGAATGGATTTATATTGCGTTATGATGCATGCCATACTTTTATATGCTTTGATATAAATGATATCATGAATTTCTGATGAATTCTATTCTGTACTCTAAAATGTGAATTGAGTGTCGCATAGCCTGCTAGAGTCAAGTAAGTGGATAGTTAGGCATGCCTAATAGAGTCTTTTAGCTGCAGCCCTCAGTTCAGTTTGGACCCCGATCAGGTCCCCGTTTGGTTCCTCGCGAACCCTTCAGTATTAGGATCTTGTTTAAGATCCCCTCAGTATAAAATATTGTACTTTGATAAAATGAATTGACTTTTGAATTGTACCTGTGAGGTACCCTCAGTATTCGATTCGTACCCGTAAGGTACCCTCAGTACACTCGTTATCCACTGTCTAGAGTCAGCAGGTGTTCTTTATATGTTTAATAGAATCGTACTGATCTGATTTGGCTATTAAATGGAATATCTGAATGAGCTTAATGATGAAACACATGCTGGATTATTCTGTAATGGATATGATTATGAGATACGGATTGCATGGCTTTTAAATATGAGCATGTTTATATGGATTATGTTATAGCCTTTGCATTCTTCCATTGTGAATGTGTTATGCCTTGATGACCATTGTGAATGGCCGTCCATTATTTATGTGTGTTTCCCCACTAAGCGTTTATCGCTTAGCACGGTGTTTTTACCCGTGCAGGTGCGGAAGGCGTTTTGCTTTGAGAGAGTCGCCGTCATCAAGCCAACACAGAAGAGTTTAGTGTAGGGCTCAGTTTTGTATCAGTGATGATTCTTTTTGTATAGAACTCTTTGTATCAGTTTGTATCAGCTTCCGCTTTTGTATCTATATTTTGTTTATGTAATATTATTTTGTTTCAGCTAGTTGATCAGATCATTATTGTAATAGTTTATTATAGTAATGCATGATCAGCTTTTGCTTTCTGCATGTAAAGTTTTTAATTATTCTGTATTTCTGAATGTATGTTATGAATGGATGTATGTTTTGCTTTGCTATTGTTTGGTGACACCTTGACTCATACGGCATCTCACTCCTTATCGGATGGGATCGCCTACATATGGGAAGGGGGTGTTACAGTTTGTGGTATCAGAGCATAGGTTTAGGCGTTTCTGGGTGTTGTTGTGATTGTTCTGAGTTTCTTAGATGTGTATGTGTCTAGATCTATGTTGGCTGATACGGTTGTTTCTTGTTTGTTTAGATGGCTTCTAATTCTGCTCATGGTGCGCGTGAGGAATCCGCCGAGAGTGTGAATCCTCCAGCTGTAGATCAGTCTGTTTCTGTTACTGTGTCGGCTCAGCATGCTAGGGTCCAGCCTGAGGCCACAGCCATGCCCTTTGAGGCTATGTTCAGACTTCATCAGGACATGGCTAGGGTGTTGGAGAGAGTGACTGCTCCCAGAGCACCTATGGAGAATTTGAGAAGGGCAGGAGTTGAGGATTTCTATGGCACTGGTTTGAACGAATCTGAGATGGCAGAGAAATGGTTAGACAAGGTAAAGCGAGCTTTGAGAGAGATTCGTTGTCCTCCCGACCAGCAGGCTGAGTGTGCACTAGCTCTTCTGCAAGGGTCTGCATTTGAATGGTGGGAATTGGTTTGCAGGCATCCTCAGTTACCGGATCCGATTACTTGGGAGTTCTTTGAGGGTGAGTTCACAAAGAAGTACATCACTCAGACTTATAGAGATTCGAGATGGGCACAATTTTTGAGTTTGAGGCAGAGGGCCATGTCTGTAGCAGATTATGAGAAGGAGTTCAATAGGTTATCTCGCTATGCCCCACGTGGAGTTATGACTGATGACTTTAGATGCAAGCATTTCGAGGCAGGGTTAAATGAGTCTTTGAAGATTGCTTTGATTTCTCTGATGTGCATACCTGGGGTTAGCTACTATCAGATTGTAGAGGCTGCTGTGAGAGCTGAGTTATCTGAGACTGTGATGAGAGAGAGAGCTCAGAGGAGGAGTTCTTCTTGTGGAGGATCTTCTTCGGGTAAGAGATCTAGGAACCCACAGGATGAGTCATCTTCTAGCCCGGCTTCTAGAGGTAGACGACAGGGTTCTACAGCTGTGTCAGGTTCTGGTAGGGGTGGTAGAGTTGAGACTACATTAGTTTGTCCTCATTGTAGTAAGACACATCGGGGTGAGTGTAGGTGGCTCTCCGGTGCATGCTTCAGGTGTGGGAGTTCGGAGCATTAGTTGGCCAGTTGTCCGAGATTGCATGAGGATTCAGGTTCCCAGAGAGAGGGCAGTAGGGTCGGTTCGAATGCTTCTCAGGCTACCCGTGGCAGAGGCCGAGGTAGAGGTAGAGGTGGTCGGCATAGAGAGGGAACTGCTTCTGAGACTGTTGAGCATCCTCCTCAGGGTGCCATTAGAGCTTATGCTATGAGAGCCAGAGATGAGCAGGATGCGCCTGATGTTATTGCTGGTAAGTTCCTACTCAATGACACTGAGTTGTATGCTCTAATTGATCCTGGTTCCACACACTCATATTTGTGCACAGATAAAATTGTTGATAAATTGCATTCAGTTGATCAGTTAGATTATGAGATTTGTGTGACCAGTCCATTAGGGCATAGTGTCAGTGTGGGTAGAGTTTTTAGGAGTTGTCCTCTGATTGTTGAGGGAGCTGTGCTTCCAGTGGATTTGATTGAGTTACCTTTCAGAGAGTTTGATCTGATTCTGGGTATGGACTGGTTCGGTAAGCATCGGGCTGTAGTTGATTGCCATAGGAAGACAGTTGTGCTTCGGGATAGAAGTCAGTCTCTTGTGTTTTTGAAAGGTTTGGGTGCTAGTTCTGTGAATAATGTGATTTCTGCGATGCAAGCCAAGAGATTTATCAGGAAAGGTTGTGAGGCTTTTCTAGCAGTTGTGTTAGATTCCAAGAGGGATCAGGTTCAGATTGAGGACATTCCAGTAGTGCGGGAGTTTAGTGATGTGTTCCCGAGCGAGTTGCCTGGGTTGCCTCCTGAGAGAGAGGTTGAGTTGTCCATTGAGATTATGTCGGGTACTACACCTATTTCGAGAGCACCTTATCGGATGGCTCCTGTAGAGTTGAGGGAACTTAAATCTCAGCTACAAGAGTTATTGGATAAGGGATTTATCAGACCGAGCATATCTCCTTGGGGAGCTCCAGTTCTGTTTGTCAAGAAGAAAGATGGATCCCTGTGGATGTGTATTGACTACCGTCAGATTAATAAAGTTACAGTGAAGAACAAGTATCCTTTGCCTAGGATTGAGGATTTATTTGATCAGCTTCGAGGTGCGGGTGTCTTCTCCAAGATAGATCTTCGATCAGGGTATTATCAGCTTCGAGTTCAGGATGCAGATGTGGTTAAGACTGCATTTCGGACTAGGTATGGTCATTATGAGTTTCTTGTGATGCCGTTTGGTTTGACAAATGCTCCAGCGGCTTTTATGGATCTGATGAATCGTGTGTTTAGGCCATACTTAGATCGATTTGTAGTAGTGTTCATTGATGATATCTTGGTATATTCCAAGGATGAGAGTGAGCATGAGGAGCATCTCCGATTAGTTCTGCAGATGTTGAGAGAGCATCAGTTGTTTGCTAAGCTTAGCAAGTGTGATTTCTGGCTTCGAGAAGTGTCATTCTTGGGTTACATTGTTTCAGCTAGAGGTATTCAGGTAGATCCAGCCAAGATTGAGGCGATAGTTGATTGGAAAGCCCCTCGAAATGTTCACGAAGTGAGGAGTTTCCTCGGTTTAGCAGGTTACTACCGTCGGTTCGTTAAGAGATTTTCTGTGATTGCTGCTCCGATGACTAGATTGTTGAGGAAAGGAGTTAGATTTGAGTGGTCAGATAGGTGTCAGTCTTGTTTTGACCAGTTAAAGCAGTTGCTTGTTGAGGCTCCTATCCTTACTCAACCCATCTCGGGTAAGGAGTTTGTCATTTACAGTGATGCTTCTGGAGTTGGTCTTAGATGTGTGCTGATGCAGGAAGGTAAGGTAGTGGCTTATGCTTCTCGTCAGTTGAAGCCACATGAGAGGAATTATCCGACGCATGATCTTGAGTTGGCAGCTGTGATATTTGCTTTGAAGATTTGGCGTCATTACTTGTATGGGGAAAAGTGTAGGATCTTTTCGGACCACAAGAGCTTGAAGTACTTCCTGTCACAGAAAGAGTTGAACATGAGACAGCGCCGATGGCTTGAGTTGTTTAAGGACTACGACTGCATTGTGGATTACCATCCTGGTAAAGCTAATGTAGTCGCTGATGCTTTGAGTCGGAAGTCAGTTGCAGCCTTGTTCTTGAGGCGATTCAGATGGCGATTTGGTTCTGATGGGGCTTTGATTGCTCAGTTACGTGTGAAGCCTACATTGAGACAGAGGATAGTGGATGCTCAGAGAGATGACCAGAGGCTTCAGCAGATTGTACATGAGGTTAGATTGGGTAAGCCATCAGAGTTCTCAGTTCAGGATGAGGTACTTATGTTCAGAGATCGCCTGTGTGTGCCAGAATCTGAGGATTTGAGGAGACAGCTCATGAGTGAGGCGCATAGTTCAGTCTTTACTATGCATCCGGGCAGTGAGAAGATGTATAGAGACATGAAGCAATTCTATTGGTGGTCCGGTATGAAGCGTGATATAGTGGATTTTGTTTCCAAGTGCTTGACTTGTCAGCAGGTAAAGGCTGAGCATCAGGTTCCTTCGGGTTTGCTTATGCCTTTATCCATTCCTGAGTGGAAATGGGATGATATCGCCATGGACTTTGTTTCTGGTTTACCTTTGACTCAGAGGAAGCATGACTCAGTTTGGGTTATTGTGGATCGGCTTACGAAATCAGCTCACTTTCTGCCGGTTAGAGTGGACTACTCCTTGGACAGATTGGCCAGTATCTATGTGGATGAGATAGTTCGGTTGCATGGTGTGCCTTTGTCCATAGTGTCAGATCGGGATCCGAGGTTTACTTCCAAGTTTTGGAAGGAGTTACAGAGATCTTTGGGCACTAGGTTGAACTTCAGTACAGCGTTTCATCCTCAGACCGATGGTCAGTCAGAGCGAGTTATTCAGACTCTGGAGGATATGATGAGGGCTTGTGCTTTGGACTTTCCGGGTAGCTGGGACAGATATGTATCGTTGATGGAGTTTGCCTACAACAACAGTTTTCAGTCGAGTATCGGTATGGCACCATATGAGGCTTTGTATGGTCGTCAGTGTAGGACTCCGATTTGTTGGACCGAGCTATCCGAGAGATCTATGATTGGACCAGACTTGGTTAGAGATACTGAAGATAAGATCAGAGTAGTGCAGCGGAATTTGAAGGCAGCCAAGGATCGACAGAAGTCTTACACCAATTTGAAAAGGAAAGATGTGCATTTTGAGATCGGGGACAAGGTTTTCCTTAAGGTTTCACCTTGGAGGAAAGTGCTTCGGTTTGGCAAGAAAGGCAAGCTTAGTCCTCGTTTCATTGGACCTTATGAGATTTTGGCTAAGGTAGGACCTGTAGCCTATAGATTAGCGCTACCGATGGAGTTAGCAAAGTTGCACGATGTGTTTCATGTTTCAATGCTTTGTCGGTACAGATAAGATCCATCACATGTTCTGTCAGTTCAGGATATCCAGGTTCAGCCAGACTTCTCTTATGATGAGGAACCGCGAGCTATTCTAGCCCGAGAAGTGAGGCAGTTGAGAAATAAGCAGATTCCTTTGGTTAAAGTGTTGTGGGTCCATCATGGAGTCGAAGAAGCGACTTGGGAACCAGAGGAGTCGATGAGAGCTCAGTATCCGCAGTTGTTCAGTTCAGGTGAGAATTTCGAGGACGAAATTCTTATTAGTAGGGGAGAGTTGTCACACCCCGTTTGCCCCTAGTAGAATGAGCCTGTCTGTCTGTCTGTATGTGTAAGCATTCGTATGTGTTCGGCATTTCATAAGGGTATTTTAGGAAAATGTATGTTTTTGGGGTTTTGTTAGTACGTGGGTGCATACATGGCATTAAGGTGTGAATTAATTGAGTTACATTTGTGTGCACTTGCTTATACCATTGTAGGGTGTTTAATTAGGAGTGTGTAGAGTGTGTGTAGTGTATTCTAGTTTAGTGTGAGTGGTTAGCTTCACCAATAGGAATTGGACACAAGCTTAGGGCAAAGAAAAGAAAAAGAAAAGGGAATGAAAGAAAGGAAATAGTCAGATTTACGTTTTCTTCTTCACTCACCTTCTTCTTCTTCATTTTCTTTACTCTAAGAATTGTGGTTTGGATTCAAGCTTGAATTGGTGGAGTTAATCTCTCCTTGCATCTTCTAAATTGGTTAGTATGTATCTTTGTCTTTGTCTTACTGTAATTTTCATCTTCTTCTTCCTTGAGTTTAGGTTTAACTTAGGGTTGCATTATTGTGTTTGTGTTCTAGCTGAAGCTCCTCGTGATCCAAAGGGTAAAGAGGTTGCTGGACCTAGTGGAGCTAAGTGATAGAAGCATAGATTTCAGGTTTGGGAACAATTGATTGTGATTTGTGTGATTTTAAGTTACTGTCATTTTTCTAGGGTTCTTGTTCTTGAGAAATTTGAATGTTATTATTCTTGAATTGATTTAATGTTTAAATGTTGAATTGAGTTGTATAAATGTTGCTTATATTGTTTGAGATGAATTTTGGAAGGTAAGAACAGGTTTGTTTGGTTTTGAATCAAATTCGGGATGGATTTCTGGGTTCTGAGAATTCTGGAAATGGGAAAATCGTGTTTCTGTTGAAGTTCCCATTTCCAGATCGTGTGTCGCGTGACTAGCCAAGAAAGGGAGGCAAGTCACGAGACGTGACCTTCGGTCACGACTCGTGACCTGCCAGTTTGAGGCCAGTCACGAGTTGTGGCTGCTGTCACAACTCGTGACCAGCTAAAATGAGGCCAGTCACGAGACGTGACTCCCAGTCACGACTCGTGACCGGCCTAAGGGAGAGTCACAGGAGACAGTCACGCGTGACCTGTCTCAAAGAAGCCAGTCACGAGACGTGACTCCCAGTCACGACTCGTGACCGGCTTGAGCGAAGGCGTGACCAGACGAGGCACGTCGCGTGATCTGCGAGGGACGAAGCAAGTCACGAGGCGTGACCCACAGTCACGTCTCGTGACCTGCCCTGTGAGGAGGCAAGTCACGCCTCGTGACCAGCCAACCTCACCCGTTACCCCCGTTCAGCCCTGTTTCCGAAATTTCCCGGATTTTGACTCAGAAATGAATTTGGTGTTTCTTCTGAATGGATTTATATTGTGTTATGATGCATGCAATACTTTTATATGCTTTGATATAAATGATATCATGAATTTCTGATGAATTCTATTCTGTACTCTAAAATGTGAATTGAGTGTCGCATAGCCTGCTAGAGTCAAGTAAGTGGATAGTTAGGCATGCCTAATAGAGTCTTTTAGCTGCAGCCCTCAGTTCAGTTTGGACCCCGATCAGGTCCCCGTTTGGTTGCTCGCGAACCCTTCAGTATTAGAATCTTGTTTAAGATCCCCTCAGTATAAAATATTGTACTTTGATAAAATGAATTGACTTTTGAATTGTACCTGTGAGGTACCCTCAGTATTCGATTCGTACCCGTAAGGTATCCTTAGTACACTCGTTATCCACTGTCTAGAGTCAGCAGGTGTTCTTTATATGTTTAATAGAATCATACTGATCTGATTTGGCTATTAAATGGAATATCTGAATGAGCTTAATGATGAAACACATGCTGGATTATTCTGTAATGGATATGATTATGAGATACGGATTGCATGGCTTTTAAATATGAGCATGTTTATATGGATTATGTTATAGCCTTTGCATTCTGCCATTGTGAATGTGTTATGCCTTGACGACCATTGTGAATGGCCGTCCATTATTTATGTGTGTTTCCCCACTAAGCGTTTATCGCTTAGCACGATGTTTTTACCCGTGCAGGTGCGGAAGGCGTTTTGCTTTGAGAGAGTCGCCGTCATCAAGCCAACACAGAAGAGTTTAGTGTAGGGCTCAGTTTTGTATCAGTGATGATTCTTTTTGTATAGAACTCTCTGTATCAGTTTGTATCAGCTTCTGCTTTTGTATCTATATTTTGTTTATGTAATATTATTTTGTTTCAGCTAGTTGATCAGATCATTATTGTAATAGTTTATTATAGTAATGCATGATCAGCTTTTGCTTTCTGCATGTAAAGTTTTTAATTATTCTGTATTTCTGAATGTATGTTATGAATGGATGTATGTTTTGCTTTGCTATTGTTTGGTGACACCTTGACTCATACGGCATCTCACTCCTTATCGGATGGGATCGCCTACGTATGGGAAGGGGGTGTTACACAGAGAATATGTGCTAATCACTTTAGAAGGAGGCTTCGATAATAGTCTCAACTTTTCCTGTAGCCATGCCTAAAAAAAATAAAGACCGTTAGAGATAAAAATCATAATCGTCTCTCTAAGCAAAAATTATGTCAAAAGACGGGGTGAAAACCTAGAAATAAGAAGTCTGTCTTAAAAAAAAATTACCAGGATTAGGAAAGGACTTTCGGTTAGAAAAGCAGTGGGGTTAATGTAAAGCGCAGCCAAAAATCATCTCAGCCAGGGTCATCGGGAATGAGGTCATGTAACACCCCAGAAATTGCATCTGTCATGTATGGTAGATTTTAGGGCATGAAAGATAACCCTAGGTTAATTTTCAGAGAAATCGGGATTGGATAACTCGGTAAAACACAAGGGTGCATAAAGGTTAAACGTGCTCAGGCCGGGGTAATCCTAGGATGGGTGACCTGATGGGCAGTTTGACCTGACACCATAATATGAAAATAGGTGTTAAATGGAGTCTAACGGTACAATTTGAAGCGAAATTCAGCTTAAATAGACCTTTAAATCAGACAGAGAAGTTTTACCTGATATAGCGGAAAAGTTTGACCACAACTTTGACCAGGTCTTAGAGGGGTCTAACGACCTTCAAAAATTTTTCCGATCACATAGACATGTTGGAAATATCATAAAGACACCCCAGGAACTGAAAAATAAATTTTCTGGCAATTCCGGAATTTTCTGAATTTTGACGGGTGAATTTTTCGTCAAAGCTAGAAGTAAATCGAAACGATGTCAAAATGACTTGAAATTTTAACCATGAGCTACTACATATGTAAGTGTACTTGGGGAAAAATTTCATGGCATTCTGACATCAGGAACATTATTTTCAGAAAAATGGCCGAAAAATGGTAAAAAATCGAAATAAAATCAATTAGGGGGTATAATAGGATTAATAAATTCAGGCAAGGGAATTTTTGTTCACTTAAAATAGTCAATAATCTGTTGTAAACCCAGCACATTTTGGAGATGTGTAGAAATCCTTGAGAGAGTGATAAGTGGCTTAAAATTAAGCCATTGGATCAAATAGTTAGAGAAAGAATTTGAGCCATTGGATTGGGAGATTTTTTAGACAGCTGAAAAAGGTCTGGAATCATCTACTTCTCTCCCAAAAATTCTATAAATACCTCCCCTTTTCCCTTCAAAAACGGGCCAGCCCTTTGAGATGAAGGTTCCTCCATTTTCTCTCCATTTCTCTCTCTTCTCTTCACCACTTCAGCTCAAATTTCACCCCAAGGCACATTAAGACCTCCTCTTCACTCCTGAATTTAAGTTAGAGCAAGAAGAAGTCTTGAGAAGAAGAAATTTGGGAGGAAAGAGATTGCACACCTTAGGTAAAGTATGGTGTTTTTGTGAATTTTGGTACGGAATTTTTGTGTAGTTTGATTAGGCATGTTAAGTAGGATTAGTACATGTTAATTAAAAGCTAGAAATGTAAAAGAAAACTCATGGAATAACCCCTTCCATATTCGGCCATAGGTGGAGAAATAGGAAAGGAGAAAGAGAAAAAAGAAGAAAGCAAGGAGGAAGAAGCTTAGGTGTGCTTAAGCTTGAAAAAGGTTAGTGGATACTAAATCTACACCTAATTTCAATTATATCTTAATTTTTCTATGAATTATACATTATGTAATTATAAAATTTTATGAAATAATTGAAATTAATTTAAGGGAAGCATGTAGCATGATGAATTAAGGTGAAATAAAGTTGGAATTGCATTGGAAATAATTAATTAGGAAGCCAAATGGTTCCCTAATGATGGAATAAAGGAATTTTGTTAACTAGTGAAGTATTAAATGAAATTCTAACCTTAGAACAATAAATTGATAGCTTAAGATGAATTTGATATGAGATTAATGTATTTATGTAAATTTGAATATGTTACATAATAGTGAACAATTAAGGAATAAAAAGAAAATAAGTAATAATATGCATTAATGAACATATACATTCATAAATTAATGTTAGTATGGTAAATGACATGAAATGAAGGAAAGAAAAGCATGATAGGGTGAGAATGAGTGGGTGGCCGAATGGTGCTCACATGAAATTTTCTTGGTTTAATTTATATTTATGTGTTATATATTATGTATATGTGAATTCCTGTGCAAAAAGAATAAAATGTCATAAGTTTGACAATGAATAATTGAGTACATAATGGTATGTTTACGTAATTAAAATTTAAGTGTAATCCAACATGTGACGTTAAATTGCCCTTAGTATTCAGTGGTTAATCCACGACATTAGGATATAATGGCTAGCCATAGGAATTCTATACCGCAGTAAAATCAGACAGACAGACTGACAGAATATCCAGACAGTTAATTAGTATAGAGGCTTCATAATTACAAACAGTACATTCAGATAGTCCTCATCCCGCATATCCGGTTCGAGGATTTCCACTGTCTACTTCTAGGGGCATTTTGGTAATTGTGTAAAAAAAAATAATTGGGTCAAATATGGAGTTGAATTGACTAGAAATTAGGAAAGTAAAACAAAGAGTCAAATTTGGTCAACATTAAGGAAAAAAGTCAAATTTAGGGCTATAATGGTAATTTCGCAATTGAACAGAGAAATTTCATGAAATTAAACAAGAAAGAAGATTTCTGGAATAATTAAAGAAGAAATTGGGTAAAAAGGGAATAAACTTGGAATTTATTTAGTGATCTAAATTTATTAAAATAGTAGTGATTAAATTAATTTAAGTCCACAAAATGAATTAAATGAAATTTTGTGTTGTAGTATCCACCACTGGGCAACACGATTGCTTAGCGCGCGGTTTATTGACTGCGCATAGAGACAGGTGCTCAAGAATTTAAGGACGCTCGAGGATGACAATGGCATGTACATTTGCGTACTATGTAGTTTTTGTATTATTTAAAGTACCGATGTAAATTAAGTTTTGTAAATTAGTTATGGAACATATTGTAATAATAATAACTTTTTCTAGTTACTTATGTGTAAGTTAATGTGTAGGTGAATGTGATGTAATGAAGGTGAATGTTATGCTGTGTTGTTGTGATGTTGATGAATTGATGAGAAATATAGAAGTGTAATGTATGTCATGAAGTATTGGAGGAGGAGTATATATATTGGGAGTGCTTAAATCTGAAATTGCAGGCTTGGGTAGCAAATTTTCAAGCCGTTGTGCTGCCGAAATTTTGGTTAAATAAATAGTGATTTAGGTCCGCTTAACCAACAAAAGATATTGTTAAATGCGATTAGTCTTATAAATATAACCAATAATATATATATATATATATATATGAGTAAAAATTAAAACAAGAAGGGTGTTACAGGTCAGCCCACGGTGTATGCAATCTATGATACTGAACAGCCGATAGTCACCAATCGGCACCATCATATACCTGGACAGGTAGGTCAGTAGAATAACACTTGTATGGAAAGTGGGCACATCTGTAAAGTCGAGGAGTGCATCAATCAAGGTCCCCAAAGCAAAAGTGTTATCTTGGGGCACCAATCGAGTGGCTAGCAAGGGTGAGAGACTCAAGACATATGCCATATCTCTCGCCTGATCCGGGGTATAGTTTGGGACATAAGGCAAAGTTTCGGGAGAAAACCTTGCGTTGATAATAGCAATAAATTCCTTGAACA
The DNA here is from genome assembly GCA_947683425.1 of Excoecaria cochinchinensis. Lineage (NCBI taxonomy): Eukaryota > Viridiplantae > Streptophyta > Magnoliopsida > Malpighiales > Euphorbiaceae > Excoecaria > Excoecaria cochinchinensis. The sequence continues at coordinate 20,019,172 of CANTUQ010000119.1, forward strand.
GGAGGCATAATTCTTGGTGGGTGAGTCTAAAAACATGAAAATGAGGATCCCAATAGCGAACAACAGCCAGTGAGAGGTTTTTATCAAGCTTGATTTGCCTTAGGAATCTCAAGTTGGAATAAAGAGCAAAAATGGAAGTTTCCTAAGTTTTGGGGTCGTTTAAAAGCCAATGCATTTTATTAATCATAGGTGTCGATATATTTGGATTGATTGTGCGAGAGATAAATGGGAAATTGAACGAAAATAAAGTAAAAGAGAAGAGAAAGGAGAAGAGTACCTGGTTGGAAGCTCTTATCAAGAAGCGATAAAGAAGAGAAGCACAAAAATCAAAGAGTGAAGGCTCCTTTTATAGGAGAAGCTTGAAGGACGGGCGTGCCTCAGTTGATGAATGGCTAGCTCGCCCTTTACCCAAGACCACTCAGACGAATTTTTATTTTTGCATGGTGTAGACATCGGGTCACGAGGCGGTCCAAGATCAGAATTACCCGATAATAAAAATGATACTTGCCACAAGTAAAGGTGTCAAAAATGATGTTTTTCTTGTCGAAAGTCTCCTTTGTTCGTCTAAAAATTTTGATTCGAAAATTTACATTTTTACTCTTATTTTAATTCCTTTTTATTTTTATTTTTACTCATTTTTATTATTTTAATTTATTTTTATATGCGTGCCGCGCGTGCGGGTTGGGTCGACGTCCGCACGCAAGGGTGCACGTCGCTAGGGGCGACGTGCGCCCCAGGGGCGACACGTGCTCGCTCGGGCGCACGTCGCCTAGGGCAATGTATGCCCGCTCGGGCGCACATCGCCGAGGGGGACGCAGGCCCCCTCGGTTGCACGTCGCCCGGGGCGACGCACTCCCCATCTGGCACATGTCGCCTGGGGCTATGCACTCCCCCCCGAGCGCACGTCGCCCGAGGCGACGGACGCCCCCCGTGCACACGTCGCCTAGGGCGACGCACGCCCCCCGGGTGCACACCCATAGGGGCACCGCATGCCCATATGGGCGCGCGTCGTGCTGCTCCACCCGCAGGCATTCTTGCCCCTTCTCTCTCGCGCGCAGTCGTTTTCACCTGGAATTTTTGGTCAATTTCTAGTCCATTTTTTCTATTTGTTTCACGTTTTTGTGCAATTTTTGGTTAACGAAAAATGAAAGAGCTTTTTGTCTCTTCCCATTTTGGGACAATCCAGAGAAACAAAATGAAGAATTGATCTTCATTTTGAGAGGAGCTGCATTTTTCAAAGAAAAAAGAAAAAGAGTTTTCTCTTAAGAACAAAGAGCAGCCGAGTGTTTTTTCAAAGCAAAAAATATTAAGATTTCAAGTTTGAGCTTTTTTCCTTCTTCTTTTTTAAAAAGAATATATTTCATTCTTGGATTTATTTTGAGCAAGGAAAATTAATTTCCTTTGCTCAATCATCCCCGCCAAAATTATTTTCTTGAGTTTTCTTTTTTATTTGTTAAAAAATGTAGATTTTTTTAAGTTATTTTGGGTGTTTATCACCTCAAAACCGACAAGGAGAACAGATCAAGATATCCTATTTTCGGATCTATAAAATTTAAGGGTAAACATTTTTGGACACGTTCTCATTTATTTTTGTATATCATTTAATGTTGTTAATATTATTATCTTCATGTTATTGTCACCATGTCCATCATTTATTTCTAGCATTTTATTGTGATTATCATTGTGGACATATTATTAAGTTCTATTTTGCCATTTGCTATTAACATTGCCATCCCTATTGTTTTCATTCATATTACTATTATTATTATCATTATTATCATGGTTACTTTATTATTATTATTATTATTATTATTACTTCATTATTATTATTATTATTATTATTATTATTATTATTATTATTATTATTATTATTCCATCATCATTATTATCATTTTGTGGTATCATTATTATTAGTACTATCATTTTATGTTTATTTTATACTATCATTATTTATTATTATGATTTTCTTATTGTGATTATTATTATTATCTTTGATATTAGGCCACTGTTGTTATTATTTTGTTACCATTATTATTGTCATTGTTATTCCTTTTACATTTTTTGTTATTATTATTAGGATTTTTGCATGACCCCTTTTCATTTACTTTGCATGTAAATCATTTGTATATTAAATTAACATGTCCTATATTTATTTTGTCTTTATTTGATTAATTTTTAGAATTATTACTAATATTTTTTAATGTTATTTTTTCTTTGGGGATTTAAATGTGAATTTCGTTATGTGAGCATTCTCGTGACCACACGGAGGGGTTACTATGCATAGGAAACCACGTCATTTGGGTGAGATCTTTCCTACCCTACCTTTTGTGTTTGCGCTTGTTTGCAAATAAAATATTTTCATTTTGTGCACATGTGCGGCAAAAAATCACAAAAATATTTTATAACTAAATCGGGATTTTTATTAATAAAATTGGGACCAATGCCCCTCATTTTAGCCAAGGAATGTAAAACATCACAATAAAATGAAGAGTTAAATTTTCTCCAAAATGGGATCACTCATCCCGGTTTTTCAAGCCAACAATTTCTCGTAAATTGGGTGGCAACTCCAAATACCTCAAAGGTACCTAAAGGCGCCGTGAGGCTAGATGATCATTTCCAATGTTCTATTGGGAAGGAGGCATAAAAAATATCTCATGGCACCCAAGATCATAAAGACACGAACCAATCCCTCGAGCCCTAACAGCAGGTTCAAAGACGGCCTTTGCTAGGTTCGGCGTGCATCACAGTGTCGACTCCACTGGGGACACTTCTTGACTTTGCTCTGAAAGTGTTTTGGTTAAAATATATAATTGGGTTTTTAAAACCTAAAATTCTATCACTTTTCGAAATTTGCATTGCATACATTAGAGCCTTAGAATTATGTTAGTTTGTCCCCTATCTTACCCCGATGCATTCCCGAAACACGACCCTACTTTCACTCATTGTAGGGAAGTGTTAAGGATAATCAGCAGCCAAGGCCTCGTATCATTAATGGTATATCAAATGGAGAACTGATTAGTTGCTATGCTCGTGATGAGCTAGACCCATTGGCAGGGACCATGCTTGGGTAGACCTAAAGCATCACCACCTTGACCAAAGCTCATGTAATGGCAAATAGAAACTTTCATTAGGTGAAATGCTCCTTAATACGGTGCTTGTGATGTGGGCTATTGCGTATTAAACAAAATCAAGCAAATTAAGTGGTCTTTTATCAAAGGCTTTCATGCCACGATAGGTTCACCTTAATTTAATTAAAGTGTCCAAATACGTAATGGCCAAAACCCATACGTATGTGCTTTAAATTAAGAGTGTTATGCTGTCGATTTTTCACCGTGCACTATGCACGTTCATAGGGTCCCCTGTTGACCCATGGACTAAGCCTACCTAGGAAGAGACTATTTGACCTCATGTGTGGGAGTAACAAGGTTGGAAGGGTCTAATTGCTCGTATGTGATTGCGAAATGTTACACAACTCATGATCATGCATTGTATATGTCATCCACGCATCATTCTAACAATCTGAGTCTTTCAGCCATCATAGATTCATCCAAGTGGACTAGAGGTTCTAACGGTCGACTAGTGAGGACAAACTTGCCCTTTGGATTGCTAGAATTAGTGCCTGTTTGGGATTCTGAGTCACTCTCTACAACTAGTGAATCATCTTCGATGGCAGAAGAGACCGGAGCTCTAACCACTCAAGACCTCGCCAGGAGATTGGAGGATTTTGAGAGTAGGATGTTAAAAATGATAGGCGCCATGGCCGAAAGGATTGCTCATCCTCCTGCCCCATAAGCACCTGTGGCTGCACAAGCACATGTCGCTCAACAACCACCAGTAATCCCTCCTCGAGGACAAGTTGAGCTGCCTGTTGGCGAAAAGGCCCTAATTATAGGTAATGCTGCTCACCAACCTATCAATGAGCCTAAAGCTGCTACTATGCCTGCTGAGCCAAGAAGGGTAAGGGTCCCAAATCCTAATGAGGATTTCGTAATGGAAGAGGGAGTTGAGGAGATAGCAGCCCATCAATCTGTGAGGGTTAGGGCACCCAGGGTAGAAGATGAGGCTATGAAAGGGATGAGACAGCAGATGGAGGCTATCACCCATATATTATGGGCTGGGAAGGGAATCAACCCAGAGGATAAAGATTTGGGGGATGAGGAGTTGCTACCCCAAAGTTTTAAGATGCTTGAGCTGCCAAAGTTCGATGAAACTTCGGACCCATCTGTGCACATTAAGCAATACACCCTGGTGATGAAGGGGACATGGCTGACCAAGAAGCAAAAGGTGGAATATTTCTGCCTCAGTCTGGTGGGTCTGGCAGTAGACTGGTATCATGGGCTGAATAGGAGATCCAAAGAGGACTGGGACCTTCTGACTGATGAATTCATGAAGCAGTATGACTGCAGTACTAGAATGGGGGTCACCCTGAAGGACCTCGAGCTTTTATAGCAAAGGAGTGACGAGTCATTTCACGAATATCTCACCAGGTGGAGGAATAGGGTCATGGAGATGAAACGAAAGCCTGACACTAACGACCAGATCAGGCTATTTATCAAGAACTTTTGCCCTTATCTGAGGAACTTGCTCAGCTTTAAGGGGCTCAGAGATTGGGAGTCACTTAAGGACATTGTTGTAGAGGCTGAAGGGGCTTACCTGGCAAAGAAAGCAAACCAGAATAACTTTACCGGGAGGAACTTTGGGAATTAGTCAGGATACAAATCAGGCGGTGCTGGAAGCAGCAATGGTAAAAACGGTAAGACGGCCGAGGTTTTAGCTACCGTATTAGGACAAGGCTAGAGACACTTTTCTAATCTGGGTCAGCCTCTATCCTTGGTATTGAAGAGATTGACAAAAGAGGGTAAGCTGAGACCGCCGTCACCTAGGCTAGCTGCGAATCAGGGACAGCCGGGGTATAGAGATGATCAGGACTGTGCCTACCATCAGCACACTGGGCACCTGACAGATTATTGTCAAACTTTGAGGAACAAGGTCCAGGATCTCATTGACTCCAAAAAGATCAACGACCCTGAGAAGAGAGAGAAGAAGAAGGCAAGCTATAATGCAGTTCCCCGGCCATGCATTTGATCGGGTCTGGGAAGATGAGTACGTCGCTGTCACCCATCAGGAAATGATTGAAGAAGGGATCCTCGTGGCGGTGGGTGGAGAAGAAGACAATGTTATGTTTTTAATTCAAGAACTTCGTGTGACAATGTTTGCAATTTTAATATGATGGACAATTTTTGCTTATTTCTATGTTGTTTCTAATGATTTCATTTCTTATGATCATGATGCATCCATTCATTTTTGACATTAACCCAATTAATACAACTCCATCTGATCTCAGAACTTTGGGGAATCGAAACAAAATCTTGATAGCATCTGATGTAACTCCTGAAGAGAGGGAAATTCTGAGAGATAATGTTAAAAATAAATAAATAAATAAACAAAAGAAAAAAACAAGAGCCTTTGCCTGGACCAGGCATGATATACTGAAAATTGACAAGGACATTATTGAGACAATGTTGCTTCCACGTGCCAACGTGACGACAAATAGAATTTCGAAAGCCATACCTTTACATCCTTAACATCTAGGATACATATGATGCTGCCAAACAAAATCAAACTCCGAGAGCTACATCAGAAGTTGGACGAATGAAACATAGGACCTTCACATGGAATATACGACTAATTAGAACCCAGCCTTATGATTCCTTTCTTCCAACCATTTGAGAAATTCACTACAAAAACCAATCAAGACTGACCTTTGACCACCTAGGACCCTTATAACAAAACTTAAAAGGGCAGCTCATTACCTTTATAACCTGTTGTGACGCGCGCCGGATCCCGATGCGCCGCCCTTTCGGACCGCCCGCACGTGGGCGATCGGGGCATTTGCGGGTCCGTTGGAATCTTGCAATAAATCGCAAGTGCGTCTATGTTGGGCAACACGGAGGTATCATGGAGTCGCCACCCAATAGAACATTGGGAAAGTTACTCTCGCCTCGGAGAGCCTAAGACTTGCGCTTAGTATCCATGTTGGGCCATGAGGCCTAGGATTAGCGCTAAAGTCTCGTGACCCAAGAAGTATTTTGGAGGATAACCTCTAACCTCTCGAACCCAAAGACCAGAGCTGGGTCCGGGATTTCTCATCTATTTCTACCTCAATTAGTTTATGATCAAATTTTAATGTCATTGGTTCGCTCTCTCTCCACACTATGCAGTTGATTAAAAGGCGCATTTATTCACATTCGGAAAGCAGTAAATGAGCAGAATAAATATCAAAAGCGATACATTACAATAATACAAGGAGCGGAATACAACTCCCTTTTGTAAATGTGCGATTCATACACAAATCGGGGCATTGTTTATTTTGAGGACTTTGGTCCTCTCATGCATCATCATTAAAAATGGGATATTTAATATGTGATGATTTTTATTGGATGAAAATAGGGCGTTGGACCCTTTTTGCATTTTATACAAAACTCAATTTTATTTAAGTACAAATCGTTGATCTATTCTTACATTTAACGGGATAAAAAGAGCTTATTCATATACATAAAATAATCAATGAATGAAAAAGCGAGAGAAATAAATCAAGAGGTTTAAGAAAACTAAACCGGACGAAATCCACCACGCATGGTAGGCAGCCACTCAAGCTCGGAATTATCCAAGAAGACCAATATACACCCACAGAAAGTTAGGAGATGTTAAGATTCATAAAATTAACACATAAGAAATCAAAGGGACCGAAAAGAGATGAAGAATGATCAACAAAAATGGAGGCAGAACCCACCGACGGCCCTTCCTGGTTGACCGACGGGCGTCGGTTTGGTAATTTGATATGCCCGTTTGTCACTCAAAAAGGGTGTCCATAGGTAGGTGACCGACGGGCGTCGGTCATGAAGATGACCCGTCGGTCACCTCTGTCTCCGGAAAACAGAAAGGAAACAAGGGCCTTTCAAGATCAAAAAGCAAGTTTTATTTCAAAAGGGGAGATGGGGTAGTGGAAATGAAGAAAGGTAACGACAAGTATTCAAAAATTTCACAGAATGAATAAATAAATGATAAATGATTAAATATGAGATAGAAATGGAGAGGGAATCCGGAATATTTACCCTCAGAGAGTTGCCTTGGGTAGAATTTTGATGTCGGTTAGATCCCCGCGCGTTCCACGAGAAGTAAGAGAATGAAAGATTAGAGAGAGAAAATGAGCTATTTCACCTCCGATCCTTCAGAAAATCGATTTAGGAGTCAAAATCTAAAGAAAACTAATTAGCTTTTAGTTCCTTTGATTGATTTGATCCTTGATTAAGTAAAGTTCTTTGGAAAAAGGTGTTTTTGGAAGAGAGAGAAAACGTGCTCGAATTTTGGCAGAGTTTCCTCTTCTGAAAAATTTTCCAATCTTTTCAAATGAAAATTCGGACCTTATATAGCCAGACATGACCGACGGGCGTCGGTGCGTAGGGGCGGGCGTTGGAAGAATCCTACTGACACAAGGACACTTCCGACGGCCCTGCCACATCCACCGACGGGCGTCGGAACGGTTGCGTGCTCCGGGAAACCAGGCGGCTCCTGACAGGGGCGGTGACTTTTCGACGGGCGTCGGAAAATACCCTGAGCCGTCGGTGACTCGAAGCGACGGGCTACCTCCACAGACGGGCTGGCCGTCTGTGGAGGATAAAAAACCTTTTTGACTCAGAAAACTCCCGTTTTCTCCCCCTCTGCCCCTGAAGTGTAAAAAAACCTCATTTCTCATGGAACGCGGGACTAAAACCTCCAACTTCAGCCTCCCGTACAGGCCTTGAACATTGATTTCATCATAGGGTAACCTCCGATCTAGACCGCTCCAGGACACGGTGCTTACACCTGTAAAACAAAAGAGAAAAAAAAAAGAAACAAAAGAGCAAAAAAAAAACTCCCCCCAAAAAAAAAACACAAAGCACAAAAAAAAAAGGGAAAAAAAGAAAAAAAAAACAAATTAACAAACAAACCCACAATTTTACACTAAACCCTCTGAGTATAACTTGTAACCCAATCTCAGCCAATTTCAACCCAATCTCAACCACTACAGGATACTTTAGAAATTAAGCCACCAAACCAGCAAAAGGAATATGCAGACTTTCACGATCAAGATTCAAGCAAGGAAATACACTACCTCAGCCAATTTGCATGAGGGCCAAGAACAAGACTTTAATGCTAAAACGGAACATCGTCAGAAGGAGCAGCCTCTCTAGCTAACAAAAATGAAAGCAAATTCAATCAACACCGACGGACTGAAGGAGGGTTCATGGCAAAGGCTAAAAAAAATAATAAAAAAAAGGAGAGAAAATATTCAATCATGAAAACCCGAGAGGGCTGATTGATAACAGGAGTTTGATACTTTCAGGATCTATTCCGAGATTAGATGAGGTCTCATATTTTTTGAGTTAATACCAAATAGTGATATATTGATGTGACCAGAGCAGTTCATCTTGCATACTAAAAGTTGTCTGGTTTCGGCGTAGAATCAGCGCATTGGTACTATCTACCCTCCGGTGCTCTGCCCACTCAAGCACTTCGGTCGACTCATCTTGCTATCAACTGTGAAGCTAATTCTATAACACCTTTGTGATAAGAATCAAGCTTATACAACCATGATCTAAGACGTAAGTGCATGCCGATCATACCTGAAAGATCTTTGATGACTGCCCCAGCCTCCTTTACAATCTAAAAAAAAAAGGGGCCGTTAGAGATGAAAACCGTAATTGGCGCTCTAAGAAAAAGTTAGGCCAAAGGGCAGGGTGAAACCTTGGAAATAGGCAGTCTATCCTACAAAAAATAAAATAACTAAAAGCCACTGGATTGGGTTGGGTCCATTCCAGGCAAACAAATAAGGCACAGGGTTATATGAAAATCCGAAAGGACGCATTTCCCGCTAAGAAAAGCTAGTGTGAAAATCCACAAGGGATGCACTACCTTAAAAGAATGACTACAAGTATCAGAGGAGAACCTCATAATCCCCAAAGGCATGAAATTCAAAAGCAATTCTAGAGGGCATCGATCCTATCGCAAATTGCAGCCAGCCAACTATTATCTTTAAACTCACTTAGATGAACTCTTGTCCTGCATTCCTGCATGACTCATGCATTTCACTTGCATGCTCACTATTTTTCCTGTATATTCAATTTTCCAGTTTTGCAGTAAGAAAGATTCGATACGGACACCGACAAAAGCCGAGTGATGACATCAGTCCAAATATCAATCCAAACAATCAGCCAAAGACCTCTCAGGGGGCAATCAACCAAAGGGCTCTTAGGGGGGCACCACTTCAAAAGGGTTAGGACGATGGCGGCACTACCATTCTACGGAAGGTTAGCACGACCATGACACTACCACTTTAAAAGGGTTAGCACGATGGCGGAACTACCATTCTACGAAAGGTTAGAACGACCACGGCACTACCACTTTAAAAGGGTTAGCACGATGGCGGCACTATCATTCTACGGAAGGTTAGCATGATCACGGCATTACCACTTCAAGAGAGTTAGCACGGTGGCGGCAATACCATTCTACGGAAGGTTAGCACGACCACGGCACTGCCGTTAGCAGGATGGCGGCACTACTATTCTACGAAAGGTTAGCATGACCACGGCACCATCACTTCAAGAGGGTTAGCACGATGGCAGCAATACCATTCTACGAAAGGGTTAGCACGACCATGACACTACCGCTTTAGGATGGTTAGCACGATGACGGTACTACCAATCCACAGAGGGTTAGTACGATCATGGCACTACCGCTTCAACAAAAGACAATATGACGACAACTTGGCAACAACCACTCCAACAATACCATCCAGTCTGGGAAAGTGACCGCCTCAGGTACGCGTCTCTTCCCTTCTTTTTTGAATTTTGGCTCACCCAGAGACCCAAGTTCTAGGTTCCCTAAAATTGGGGGCAACTATAAACACCGGGTTCCGAGGCGGTCCAAGATCAGAATTATCCGATGACGAAAATGATACTTGCCACAAGCAAAGGTGTAAAAAATGATGTTTTTCTTGTTGAAAATCTCCTTTGTTCCTCTAAAAATTTTTATTTGAAAATTCACATTTTTACTTTTATTTTTATTTTTATTTTTATTTTTATTATTTTATTTTATTTTTATTTGTGCGTGCGCTCACAGGCGACGTACGCCTACAAGCGCGACGCAGGCCCACAGGGGCGCATGTCGCTAGGGGCGATGCTCGCTAGCTCGGGTGCACGTCGCCTAGGGTGATGCGCACATGCTCGAGCGCACGTCGCCGAGGGGGATGCACGCCCCCTCGGGTGCACGTCACTCGGGGCGACGCACGCCTTCGGGCGCACGTCTCTCGGGCGCACGTCACCCGGGGCGATGCACGCCCTCGAGCGCACGTCACCTGGCGTGACATGCGCCCATAGGGGCGCGCGTTGCGTTGCTCCACCCTTGGGCATTCTTGCCCCTTCTCTTCCGCGTGTGTTCGTTTTTACCTGCAATTTCTGGTCAATTTCCAGTCCGTTTTTTCTTTTGTTTTACGTTTTGTGCAATTTTTGGTTAACGAAAAATGAAAGAGCATTTTGTCTCTTCCCATTTTGGGACAATCCAGAGAAACAAAATGAAGACTTGATCTTCATTTTGAGAGGAGCTGCATTTTTCAAAGAAAAAAGAAAACGAGTTTTCTCTCAAGAACAAAGAGCAGTCAAGAGTTTTTTCAAAGCAAAAAATATTAAGATTTCAAGTTTGAGCTTTTTTCCTTCTTATTTTTTTTAAAAGAATACATTTCATTCTTGGATTGATTTTGAGCAAGGAAAATTAATTTCCTTTGCTCAATCATCCCCGCAAAAATTATTTTCGTGAGTTTTCTTTTTATTTCTTCAAAAATTTAGATTTTCTTAAGTTATTTTGGATGTTTATCACCTCAAAACCGACAAGGAGAATGGATCAAGACATTCTATTTTCCGATCTATAAAATCTGAAGGTAAACATTTTTTGACCCGTTCTCATTTAGTTTTGTATATCATTTATTGGTTTTAATATTATTATTTTCATGTTATTGTCACCATGTCCATCATTTATTTCCAGCGTTTTAATGTGATTATCATTGTGGACATATTATTAAGTTCTATTTTGCCATTTGTTGTTACCATTGCCATCCCTATTATTTTCATTCATATTACTATTATTATTATTATTATTATTATTATTATGGTTACTTTATTATTATTGTTATTATTGTTGTTATTATTATTATTATTATTATTATTATTATTATTATTATTATTATTATGCTTATGCCATCATCATTATTATCATTTTGTGGTATCATTATTATTAGTACTATCATTTTATGTTTACTTTATACTATCATTATTTATTATTATGATTTTGTTATTGTGATTATTATTATTATCTTTGATATTAGGCCACTGTTGTTATTATTTTGTTACCATTATTATTATCATTGTTATTCCTTTTATATTTTTTGTTATTATTATTAGATTTTTTGCATGACCCCTTTTTATTTACTTTGCATGTAAATCATTTGTATATTAAATTAACATGTCCTATATTTATTTTGTCTTTATTTGATTAATTTTTAGAATTATTACTAATATCTTTTAATGTTATTTTTTGTTTGGGGATTTAAATGTGAATTTTTTTTTTATGTGAGTGTTCTCGTGACCACACGGAGGGGTCACTACACGTAGGAGACCACGTCGTTTAAGATCTTTCCTACCCTACCTTTTGTGTTTGTGCTTGTTTGCAAATAAAATGTTTTCATTTTGTGTACATGTGCGGCAAAAAATCACAAAAATATTTTATAACTAAATCGAGATTTTTATTAATAAAATTGGGACCAATGTCTATCATTTTAGCCAACGAATGTAAAACGTCACAATAAAACGAAGAGTTTAATTTTCTCCAAAATGGGATCACTCATCCCGGTTTTTCAAGCCAACAATTGAATAACTCTTCGATCCCTCTTTAAGTGAGCGTGAAGGAACCAATGTTCCTAAACTAAACGAATGCTCCGATTTATATATGCCTTTTTTATGTTTGATTTTTTTTTGTTTGTTTAAATTTATGTTCATACATTTCGGGCCCTTGTAATTAATTTTGGGGCAATATTATTTAGTTTTCATCTGGGATTGTATTCCATCCCAATTTACATTTTTAATCTTCTTTTATTTGGGATTGTATTTCGCCCCAATTTCTCTTGTAATTGTGTGCTTGACGTGTTTATTGCTGTTCTTTATTGCTTTATTTACCGCTTTCTTTACAGTTTTCATTTATTGCTTTTGAATGCTTGCGATGCGCTTTAATTTAAATGCATTAATCGTGTGAGAGGAGAGATAAAATTTTACAAATTTAAAAACTCACTTAAATTAACCAAAACATAAATAAGAGTGAAATCCCGAACACCATCTCTGGTTTAGACCAATAGAGGTTAAAGACCTTTCCCAATTTCTCGTAAATTGGGTGGCGATTCCAAAATACCTTAAAGGTGTTTAAAGGCGCCATGAGGCTAGATGATCCTTTCCAATGTTCTATTGGGAAGGAGACATCCAAAATGTCTCGTGGCACCTAAGATCAAAAAGATGCGAATCAATCCCTTGAGCCCTAAAAGCGGGTTCAAAGAGGGCCTTTGCTAGGTTCGGCGTGTGTCACACATGGCTCATGCATTTTCACGTAAATAATTTAGTCATGTGCATTTGTTTATTTTTTGTAGGAAAGTTCAATGCCAGATTCGTCAGCAAAAATCGGCACAAAAGCATTCAGGGAGTACCCCTAAGAAAAAGAAAAGCGAAAGTGGGTGAGGAACGGGCTATTCCTGTTGCCCGTTACTCGACCGAGTAACAAGCAACCTGTTCCTAAAGGAGGGTATAAAAACCCTCCTTTTTCCTTCATCCCGTCATTTTCAAATTTTGTCAGTTCTTTTTTAACTTTTCCATCTTAATTTTTGGTTTTTTCATCATATCTCCTTTATTTCTGGTTCATTTTATGCACCGTTTGCGCTGAAACTACCCTCGTTTAAATGCCTACATAGTAATATATTTTTTGTCGAGTTTTCTTTCAGTTTTTTTAGTGGCCATTTTGACTATCAAGTTAGCTTTTGATGCATTTTCTCTCTTTTAGTTGCTTTATTTTGTATTTTTTTATGTTACAAATATGTTTTAAGCGATTGCATGCCGAAATATATGAATCTTGCACGATTTAGTTTTTTGCTTGAGGTTGGCAGTAACTGACAAACGAAGAAAAAGAGAAGAAAAGAAAAAGAAAAAAGTATACAAGTGTGCAAATTTATTTATTTTGGCTAGTTAGCAGTAGGAAAATAAATGGATGTTTGTTGTAGTGCAACAACATTTTAATTTCTTAGTTAACTTTTTTGGTCATAATACTGTACTTTATTAATTTTTATGCATAATTATTGAGATTGTTGTTGGGGCCTGAGGCCTATCCAAATGTGCTTTTTCATGCAGGAGGTTGGGCACATTTTAGCCGAAATGCTACTCAAATTTCTGGAAAAATTTGTGAGCTAGTCGCATCATTGCACCATAATACGTAGTAAATATTGGATATTATTGTGGCATTATCCTATGTCATGTTTACACGTAGGAAGTTGGTTCCATCCTTGCTGGAATGTCGACTAATAAGTGATAACATAGCGTATCAAAAAAAATAATAATCATATAATTTTAGAATGCATCAAGTACGCTGACTGTTTGATTTCTTTTAAGATGCCTCCACAACGTGTGTAACACCCCGATACCCCCGTTGGAAGGATACCGAAGCACCACGACAAAACACGATGATAAACAAATACATACATACATGCGCAAAAGTAAAAGCATACGATAGGCAAAAGGATGTAACTTTACATATAATTAATAAAATATACAATATCCAAAAATTATATAAAGGATCATTAAATACATATAATACTGTACCCAAAAAGAATTACATAAGCAAAAGATATACAAAAATATAGGAGCAGGGACACAAAAATATAACTCTACTCCTAGTGGCCAACCTACAGATGCACTTCTCGATCCGAACAAAACCTACCACCTATAAGGGAAAACAATCTGTGCTAAGCGATAACGCTTAGTGGGGAGGAATAAAAACAAAAGAGCACTATACCGAAATATATATAATGTCATGCTGGTACATGAACAATAAAGCATCATCATACAGAATTCTCTAAGTAGCAGAAAACAGAGATACATAAATCATAATCACTATAATAAAGCAAAGCTTAATAACAGTATGCATAAAATAGATACACTAACTAAAATCAGTCAATAATCATAACACTTCACTAAGCAAAACCCAACACTTCAAATAATAGCCTGAATTTCAGTGGTGGCGGATACGGGAACACTACACTACAGGGGACACTGCGAATAGTATCAAAAGTGGAGATCGAAGTCTCAACACTATCACTAATCACTAAGACCCTAAGCGGGGTCATCGCAAGGCCCAAACGAGGCAACATAGGCAGCTGCACTCACTATCCCTTTATAAGCATGCTTATCTATCCACTACTATGACACTTTAGGCTCAAAACTATTTCACATGGGATCTTAAACAAGATCCAAGACAGAAAGATCATGAAGATCCGATCGGGGGACCTGATCAGGGTCCAAATCACGGAAGGCTGCAGCTATAGAAACTCTATTAGGCATGTCTAACTATCCACTAGTTTGACTCTTGCAGGCCATGCATAAAACATTCCAATATCTAAACATAACATTCATTACAATTCGATAAAGCAAAGATAATTACAATTAAATGTCCATTAATAACTGAGGAAACACTAAATAAAGATTAAAAACCATAAATAAGTTGAAAAGTAACAAACAGGACAAAAATTCAAAACTTTAGAAATTTCAGGATAGAAGCCATTTACACGGCCGTATGACCAGTCCTTACCGCCATGTAGGGTAGGAAGAAGAAAATGTCACGAGACGTGCAAGCCTTCACAACTCGTGAAGGATCTGCACGAGTCATGCAAGCCTTCACGACTCGTGAAGAAGCTGCTCGTGAAGGAGCTGCCTTCACGACTCATGAAGGAGCGACCTTTGATACTCGTAAAGGAGATGCACGAGTCGTTCAAGCCTTCATGACTCTTGAAGGAGCTGCGGACTTGTGTAGGAGATGCCTTCACGACTCGTGAAGGAGCTGTACGAGTAATGCAAGCCTTCACGAGTCGTGAAGGAGCCCAAGAACAAGCCACCAGGAAGTCCAGAGAGCAATTACATGGCTGTAAGGGAGATCCTTACCGCCGTGTGGATCGACAGACCAACAAAATGTCAATCTAGAATGCATTTACACGGCAGTATGGAAATCCCTACCCCCGTGTAAAACAACAAAAACCCACCCAGGAACATGCCGAAAATCATCAAACCCACACTCAAAATAAACTAAAGATCATGGCAACTCAATTTAATTCAACAATCCAACAATAAGACATCTTAATTCATAACATTTACACTAACATGAATCTAGTAATCATCAAATTTTTAGCAATTCCATCAAAGATAAAAAAGTCATGAAAATGCATAGGAAAAAGACATATAAATTCCCAAACTTCGAATTCCCACAATCCAATCAAGGGGCTCCGCTTCTGCTCGCTATTTCCTTGCCCTTAGGCTCTCTAGGAGGAATCTCCGAGCGACAACACCCAACAAAATTACAAAATTCAAAACCCTAACCCAAAAATGCGTATTAACCAATCTAAAGAAAGGAAGAAGATGATAAAGAAGGAGAACTAGTTACAAACTAACAAAACCAGCTTACGGTTACAAAAATTCACCAAAGATTACTGCAAAAGGGAAAGATCACAAGGAAGCAAAGAAGAAAGAAAGAAGAAGATGAAGAACGAGTTGAGGAAAGAAGAAACGGGGAAGAAAAAGAAAAGAACAGCTGCCTTCTCTCTCCTCCCTCCACAATTTATACCTCTCCCACATGCCACATGGCACACACTCTCATAGGTGGACATTGCTAACATACACTCAACTACCATCCTCCTTCATACACCCAAAACCAACCTCACCTACACACACATTAACCCTATACACACACTCACACCCAAGCAAAACCCTATAATAAAGTAACAAACTTAACTTAACAAAATAACACATACTCAAAATAACACATGCTAAAATTGTACAAGCAAAATCACACACACCACAAGGCTCAAACTACTAGGGTGGAAGCGGGGTGTTACAATACTCCCCTCCTTAATAGAATTTCGTCCTCAAAATTCTCACCTGATTACTGAGATTTTATAGCCTCTTCCGGTTCCCAAGTTGCTTCTTCTATCACATGATGCCGCCAAAGCACCTTAACAAAAGGGATTTGCTTATTTCTGAGCTATCTTATTTATTTAGCAAAAATTTCCTTCGGCTCTTCATCATATGAGTAGTCTGGCTGAACCCAAATATCTTGCACTGCTAACAAATGGGACGGATCTGAGCGATAGCATCGGAACATGGACACGTGAAATACATCATGCAATTTAGCTAACACCACTGGCAACGCTAACTGATAGGCTACCGGACCAATCTTTTCTAAAATCTCATAAGGTCCAATAAATCGAGGACTCAATTTCCCCTTCTTACCGAAACGAAGAACTTTTCGCCAAGGTGAAACTTTCAAGAATACCTTGTCGCCAATTTCATATCGAATGTCCCTTCACTTCAAATTGGCATAAGATCATTGTCTATCTTTAGCTCCCTTTAAATTCCGTTGCATAACTCTAACTTTCTCTTCAGTGTTTTTAACCAACTCCGGACCCACAACAGACCTTTTCGATAACTCAGTCCAACACACTAGAGTTCTACATTTCTGTCCATAGAGAGCTTCATAGGGATCACTTGATGACTGTTAATTGTACGCAAACTCCATTAAAGGCACATACTTATCGCAACTACCAGAGAATTCTAATGCACATCCCCGAGGCATATCCTCAAGAATCTGAATAATCCTTTCTTACTGACCATCGGTCTGAGGGTGAAATGCAGTGCTAAAATTTAACCGAGTACCCAAAGCTGACTGTAATTCCTTCTAAAACTTTGACGTAAATCTCGGATCCCGATCAGATAGATCTCTGCCAACTTGTCATGGAGTAATCTAACTGAACTGGCAAGAAGTGTGTTGACTTACACAACTGGTCGACTATCACCCACACTGAATCATGCTTGCACTGTGTCAATGGAAAACCAGATACAAAGTCCATCATAACATCATCCCACTTCCATTGAGGAATGGGCAAAGGGTTAAGCAATCCCGATGGAACCTGATGCTCGGATTTCACTTGCTGACACGTAAGACACTTTGAAACAAAATCCACTATGTCCTTTTTCATACTTGGCCACCAATAAAACTGCTTAAGGTCTCTATACATCTTATTTCCTCCTGGATGCAATGTGAAAATCGACGAATGAGCTTCTTGCAAAAGCTTTCTCTTCAGATCAGGCACACACAACCGTTTTCAATGTCGAAACACTCCTTCACTATCCACAAAAAATTCCATTTGCTTACCATCTCTTACCATATTAAAAGCACGCTGCAATATAGGGTCACTCAACTGTGCATCAACTATCAATTGTCTCAAACTCGGTCTAGCCTTCAATTGAGCAATCAATGCTCCTTCTGAATCAAATCTCCACCTTCCTCTGCTCAGAGACAGAGCAGAAACTGATTTCCTACTTAGGACATCTACTACTACATTTGCTTTGCCTGGATGATAATCAATAATACAGTCTTAATCTTTGAATAACTCCAACCATCTTCGCTGCCTCAAGTTTAACTCTTTCTGAGTAAGTAGATATTTCAGACTCTTGTGACCCGTGAAGATCTTGCAAGTTTCCCCATACAAATAGTGTCGCCAAACCTTAAGAGCAAACACTAACTCCAAATCGTGCGTCGGATAGTGTTGTTCATGGGGTTTTAACTGCCTGGAAGCATAGGCTATTACCTTGCCATCTTGCATTAGAACAGAGCCAAGTCCTATACCTGAGGCATCACTGTACATAGTATACTCTTTACCCGAAATGGTTGAGTAAGCACAGAAGCCTTAATCAACATATCCTTTAACTGCTCAAAACTTTCTTGGCACTTTTCATACCATGCAAACTTAACCTCTTTTCGGAGTAGCCGAGTCAAAGGCGAAGCTAACACTAAAAATCCCTTAACAAACCGCCTATAATAACCAGCCAAATCTAGAAAACTCCTCACTTCTGGCATAGACTTAGGTGGCAACCAGCTCACAGTTGCTTTAACTTTTGATGGATCCACTCGAATACCCTCAGCCGTAATGACATGCCCCAGGAATGTTACCTCTTTTAACCAAAAATCACATTTACTCAGCTTAGCGTAGAGCTGGTGATCTCTCAACACTTGTAACACCAACCGAAGATGTTCCTCATATTCCCTTTCATTCCTCGAATAAACAAGAATATCGTCAATGAACACTACTACAAAACGGTCCAAATACTATCTGAACACCCTGTTCATTAAATCCATGAAAGCTGCAGGCGTATTAGTCAGACCAAACGGAATCACTAAAAATTCATAGTGACCGTAACGCGTTCGAAAAGCCATCTTTGCAACATCTGCATCCTTAACCCTCAACTGGTAATAACCAGACCTCAAATCTATCTTAGAAAATACTCCTGCTTCCCTCAACTAATCGAAGAGATCCTTAATCCGAGGTAATGGATACTTATTCTTTATCGTGACCTTGTTAATCTATCGGTAGTCAATGCACATTCTCAAAGTACCGTCCTTTTTCTTGACAAACAGAACCGGAGCACCCCAAGGTGACACACTCGGTCGAATAAAACCTTTATCCAAAAGCTCTTGCAACTGATTTTTCAACTCCTTCAATTCCACTAGAGCCATCCAATACGGAGCCTTAGAAATAGGAGCTACAATAGGCACAATGTCTACAAACAGTTCCACTTCTCTTTCTGGAGGCAAACCCAGTAATTCCTCTGGAAACACATCCACAAATTCTCTTACCATTGGAATATCTTGTATCTTTACTTGCCCTTGTCGAGAATCCAAAACCAAAGCCAAAAATGCTTCACATCCCTTCCTCATAAACCGTCTTGCCTTCATAACTGATATTATATTGTGCAGCGAGTTACTTCCCAAACCTTTAACAATCACTGTCTCTGAACATAACTATTTTCCTATGGCAATCAACTATAGCTTGGTGCTTGGATAACCAATGCATACCCAATATTAGATCGAATTCATGGAATGGCAAACTTATCAAATCTACTGAAAATTCCTTATCTTGCATTACCAGAGGACAATTTCGATACACCCGATCCATATTAACACACTGCCCCAATGGACTAGTCACACATATCTCATAATCCAATTTATCCTCATTAGACAATTTATCACACAACTTATCAGAACACAGATAAGAATGAGTCGAGTCTATCAAAGTATACATTTCAATATTGAAAAGCAGAAACTTACCGGCTCTCACTTCTGGTGCGTCTTGGTCATCACGAGCTCTCATTACATATGCTCTTGCGGCTGCCGGCATTGGGCGATCTACAATCTCAGAGGGTTCTCTTTCCCGAGGCCGTCCACCATGACCCCGTCCTCTACCTCTACCACGATTTCCCTCAAGAGTATTCGACCCTACTCGACTAATCTCTTGCTGACCTTGAATATTCTCTTGCAAATTTGGATAATTGGCTAGAAAGTGGTCCGTGCTACCACACCTAAAACATCCCCCAGTTAACAATCGAACATTCGCCCCAATGGCACTTACTGCAATGGGAGCACCAAAGTGCTCTATCACCTCCACCACTCGAAGCTCCTCTACTCGTGCTAGACCCTCTAAAGGATTCCTATCTTCTCCCTCTAGTAGCCGGATTAGTATGAGACTCATTAGAGGATTTCCTTGATACTCACGCGATCTCTTTCCTGAAGAAGAACTTCCTCGGGAGGACTTTTTCCTCTGAGCCTTCTCTCTCAAAATATTCTCAGAGCGTTCTGCTCGCAAAGCTGCCTGCACTATCTAATAATAAATGATATCCGGTAAAGACATCAGAGAGACCAACATCACCTTCAGAGACTCATTTAAACCTGCCTCAAAATGTTGACATCTAAACTCCTCAGTGAGAACTCCTTGCGGTGCATATTTACTGAGTCGATTAAACTCCTTCTCATACTCTGCCATTGACAACACTCTTTGCCGGAGACTCAAGAACTGCGCCCATCTGGCCTCTTTAAATGCCTTAGTTACATATTTATCCCGGAATTCTCTTTCAAAGAACTCCCATGTCACATGCTCGGGAAGCTGAGGATGCCTAAGCATTAATGTCCACCAATCATAAGCTGAGCCCTGCAATAGGGATACCACACACTCCACCTCCCTCTCCGAAGGACACCGAATTTCCCTTAGCAATCGACTAACCTTTTCAATCCACATCTCAGGTTTATCCGATTCATCTAAGCTGGTTCCAAAGAAATCCTCCGCTCCAAACTTCCACAGATTCTCAATCGGAGCTCTAGGGGCAGTAACTCTTTCCAAAACCCTGGTCATATCCTGAGATATCTTGAGCATAGCCTAAAAGGGAACCGCAGGGGCCTTAGGTTGCACCCTAGGTGGTTGAACTGGACTAAAAATAGATGGATCTTGCTCTCAGGGATTTGCACTCTCGGCTGACCCCTCAAGTGATCCACAAGCAGACTCCATCTAACTACAAAACATACACAACAATCCGTACAGGCCAACATAACACTAAACGTACACTCTCTCTTACACTTGCCCTGTAATAGCCCTAATACCGGGTTAGTCGTAAATGATATTTTTCTAGAGTGAATATTGTTTTTGGGATGAATAGTACTTCCCGAAATTAAAAAATATTTTATTTGACCATTAGATAGAGCTCATTAAGATGAGTCCGCAGGCACAAATTTTGTGTCAATCGGAGGTCAAACGAGTCCATAATGACCAAAACAGTAGGCAAAAGTATTTGCTTCAGCAAAAAGTGGGCCAAGGTGTTACCCACTGAAAAGTAAAAAGTGGTCCCAGGTGGGACCCACTGAACAATAAAAGTGGGCCAAGGTGGGACCGAATTAGATCGGTTTAAGCAAACCCGACCTCAAACAGACTCTGATTGAGCCAAAATTTTGTAAGGAGACTAATTTTAATATTATAAGAATTATGGAAGTGGTTTGGAGTAAAAATGAATTCGGGAACATTAAATTTCATCAAAACAGTGGAAAATGACCCGAAAAAGGAAAATCGGACCAAATCGGCTCAACAACTTTGGTTGGACCTGGTTGGGTTCGATTGGACCCATAGAAAAGGACCTAAAAATCTGGAAATTCCCTTGGATTCCATTTTTCTTTGGCTCCCTCTTCTTCCTCTCTTGGCCGAATACACTCTCCTCTCTTTCTCACCATTTTTCTTTCATTTTTTCTTCATCTCACCTCAAGATCAAACCTGTCTAACATAATACAGCCCCTCTAGAATCCATTGGTGGTCTCATAATTTCGTTTGGAGAAGTAAAAGTGGGTGAAATCTAGAGTTGAAGTTTAGGTGTAAAATTGAGGTAAGAGATTTAAGTATTTTTAATTTGGTTTTAAGGTTCCTAAAGGTAATATAGGATGTGAATAAGAGGTTTATTAAGTTTATTTGGTGAAAGGAAATTTGATTTTGATTAAATCTTAATTTTTTTGTTTGGACATAATTATGTCCAATAGGTGAAGGAACCTCTAAGAAAGCTAAGGGCAAGGAAAAGGATAATTGAGGAGTATATTTCAAGGATCTAAGGTTTGTGGTTGCAAATTCCATTTATATCCATGCTAAAAGCATGAATTTAGATTATATTTGTGAATAAAGTATGTGATTTATGCATGTTTAATTGAAATTAACATGATATTCATGCTTAGGGATGTTAAAAATAATGGTATGGGTGATTAAATTGAAGAAATAAATTTTGTATGAAAAGTTACTTATTTGGCCGAATGTGATTCATGTGATTTTCATGTGTTTTCATGATATTTTATGTATATTTATGGTGGATCTATGTTATTTGGCATGTGAATTAATGTATGGTATGTGTTAGAGCATGTGAAAACATCATGAGGTATGTGATGTATGTATGGCCGAATGCATATCATGTGTAAAGTCATGATTTTTATGTGTATTCATGGAAATTGATGGTATGGTGATGTTATACATCATGAAATTGGCCTAAATAAATGATAAAATTGATAAAAAGAATTAATGTGAATAAATTAGTATGTGGGCCGTATGCATGTATGTATGTATGCATGTGTACCATGATGAAATGATAAATTACATGACA
The DNA here is from genome assembly GCA_947683425.1 of Excoecaria cochinchinensis. NCBI lineage: Eukaryota > Viridiplantae > Streptophyta > Magnoliopsida > Malpighiales > Euphorbiaceae > Excoecaria > Excoecaria cochinchinensis. Next base: position 20,041,521 of record CANTUQ010000119.1, read on the forward strand.
TGTGATGATGTAATGATGATAATCACATGTGAAATGATAAAATGGTATGAAAAAGAATAAAATATTATACCATGAAAAAAATAAGTATATTATATTAATAATGTAAAAAATAAAATAATATTACCCTATGTAGTGATCTGGTAGCCAAGTCTAGTTCAGGATATGGTGGCATGCCATAAGAACATAAGACCGCGGGTGTGAGCATGGCGTCTCACTTTTTAAACAGGCCAATGATGATCCTATTTCATTGTATCTGAATATTTCATAGTACTGTACTGTATTTAAGACAGTGGTGGTCCCACAGGACTCCGCTGGTATTTCTGTGAATTTTTAGAGTTCACATCTCGTTTATCCTGTATTCAGAGTCTGCTAGTGTGTAATAGGGGTATAATTATAAAAATAAGATTAAAATGGTTAAAATATGATTAAAATAATATTTATGTGGAAAAAGGACATAAATATTATTATATAAAAAGTTTGAGGGAAATATTGTAATTTTGTGCATATGTGTGTTAAAAATAATTAATAAGGGTAAATATGTAAATAAATGGTTAAATATGAGAATTGGCCACTTTTTATGGGTGAAAATATAATTTGGCATGAAAATAATAATTGGAGGGTAAAATTGTAATTTAGCATGTAAATTAAAGGTAAAATTGTAATATTAGTGAAATTAATTAAAATAGTGGCAAAATTATAATTTTAGTAAAAATAATTGAACTAGTGGCATAATGGTAATATAGTGAAATTAAAATGAACTAATGGCAGAAATGTAATTTTGATGAAGTATAAATGAAATATTGTCTTAAGTTAAGGATAAATTGGTAAATGAGATGATTTATGTGCATTAATTACGTAATTGCCCTGATCATGAAATTTAAGAATAATTAAATATTATATTGCATGAATAATTAGTAATTAAATGAAATGTGTTTAATCTTGAATATTAAATGTTCTTATTGTGGATAATATTATGCATGAAAAAAATTAATTTAAGTGGAAATTTATGGAATTGTAATCACCACTGGACATATTTAATGCTCAGCACGTAGTTTTATTTGATTGCGTGTAGGTACTCCGTAAGATTTTGGGAGCAGAGCATACCTCACACGTTGGAAGTGGTATGGAAGAGTATTATTTAGAATATTTAAGTTGTTAAGAAGTTTGGCATGTATATGACTTATAGTATTACTTTGGGTTTTGGACTGTAATAGATTATTAAAACTGTCTCTAGTATATTGTGATTGGCATGCCTAATAATTGGTAGAAATTAAGTTAATACTATTGGTAAAGTAAAATATAGATTTTTAAGTTAAAAGAAAACTGGCCTGATGAATAGTAACTTAGACAGTTATGGGTCAATCGGCATAGTTAATAGTGAATTAAAAATAGTAAACATTAAGTTTGATAATTAATTAATAAGTATTAATAGACTTCAGTAAGTTGACTATTCATACAATATTATACATACGGTACTATTCGTACATACGATACTATTCACGTATACGGTACTATTCAAAAAAAATTAACCGGTTTTAATTATTGTCTATTTAATAACCTGAATAGTTTAATTAGGTTAACTGGATTAAAATGAACAATTAATAAATCAGAACATAGGGCGCTACAAGTATTGGTATCTGAGGTCAGTGGTATCCGGTATCTGTATCACATACGGGTATGGGGTGTCACATGCCCAGAAATGCATAAATCTTGTTTTGATACCACAAAATGTAACGCTCCTTACCTATACATAGGGAACTTCATCCTTCGAGGAGGAAGAAGGACCCCGATAGATGAGGGTTGTCACGCAAAACCTTATACAAAGCAAACAAAGCTTCTAATCATCCATCAATCAAGAATAAAATAAAATTTCTTAAAAAAATAACAAGAGATAGTGACTAAAAACAAAAGTACGGTATTTATTAATTTACAATTTAGTCTTTACATATCATAAGTACAAACGTGCCTCAGCACCAAAAGATCATATACATATCTGATACTAAGTCAAAATACAAAAATATAGTTACATCAAGAAGGCTTTCTTAAAAAATTCTTTGTACTAGTACATATACAAAAAGTACATCTTCCTATACTAGAAAAACTCTCTCCTAGTTGCATTGGCCCTGCTGATGCGAATCTCCCTGCCCAAAAACTTCATCATCTTCGACACCTGCACGGATAAAACACCCGTGCTAAGTGATAACACTTAGTAGGGAAAACGCAAATGTACAACAACCATTCACAGTGGCGTCAACCGAAAATCACATGCTCATGGTAGAATCTGTACAATAAAATCTTATAAAACAATTCAACGCATGAATGAACAATTGTAGTATCAAGTTCATATCATCACATATCATGATGAGGCTATAACATTATGTAATGCTCCAAAATCACATATTCAAATTGTAAACCCAGCCACGCAAAATAGTGGATAACGAGTATGCATAGATACCCAAGGGTACCAACAATATTTCTTAACACATGGATATTCGAAGGTATCAAAATCAATCTTTTCTTTTTGTTTTAAAAACAATTTCACATGGGATCTTAAACAAGATCCAATACAGAAGGCTCACGAAGATCCGATCGGGGGACCTGATCAGGGTCAAAATCACGGAAGGCTGCAGCTATAGAAACTCTATTAGGCATGCCTAACTATCCACTAGTTTGACTTTTGCAAGCCATGCATAAAACATTCCAATATCTAAACATAACATTCATTACAATTTGATGAAGCAAAGATAATTACAATTAAATGTCCATTAATAACTGAGGAAACACTAAATAAAGATTAAAAACCATAAATAAGTTAAAAAGGAACAAACTGGACAAAAATTAAAAACTTGATAAATTTCAGGATAGAAGCCATTTACACGGCTATATAGGAAGAAGAAAATGTCATGAGACGTGCAAGCCTTCACGACTCGTGAAGGATCTGCACGAGTCATGCAACCCTTCATGACTCGTGAAGAAGGTGCTCGTGAAGGAGCTGCCTTCACGACTTGTGAAGGAGCGGCCTTCATGACTCGTGAAGGAGATGCATGAGTCGTGCAAGCCTTTACGACTCTTGAAGGAGCTGCCGACGTGTGGAGGAGATGCCTTCATGACTCTGAAGGAGATGCATGAGTCATGTAAGCCTTCATGACTCGTGAAGGAGCCCAAGAAAAAGCCGCCAGGAAGTCCAGAGAGAGTTACACGCCTGTAATGGATATCCTTACCGCCGTGTGGATCGACAGACCAGCAAAACGTCAATCCAGAATGCATTTACACGGCGGTATGAAAATCCTTACCCTCGTGTAAAACAACAAAAACCTAAGAACATGCCAAAAATCATCAAACCCACACTCAAAACATGCTAAAGATCATGGCAACTCAATTTAATTCAACAATACAACAATAAGACATCTTAATTCATAACATTTACACTAACATGAATCTAGTAATCATCAAATTTTCAGCAATTCCATCAAAGATACAAAAGTCATGAAAATGCATAGGAAAAAGACACATAAATTCCCAAACCTCGAATTCCCATGCTCCAATCAAGGGGCTACGCTTCTGCTCGCTATTTCCTTGCCCTTAGGCTCTTTAGGAGGAATCTCTGAGCAACAAAACCCAGCAAAATTACAAAATTCAAAACACTAACCCAAAAATGCATATTAACCAATCTAAAGAAAGGAAGAAGATGATAAAGAAGGAGAACTAGTTACAAACTTACCAAACCAGCTTAGGGTTACAAAAATTCACCAAATATTACAGCAAAAGGGAAAGATCACAAGGAAGCAATGAAGAAAGAAAGAAGAAGATGAAGAATGGGTTGAGGAAAGAAGAAATGAGGATACCATTGCATACCATAAGCTTGTAATAAGTAAACCTCTCCACTACTAGCACAAGTTAGTACATGAAATCAAAGGGTCTTATTCAAGGTTGTAGCTTGGCTTAGGTAAAGGTAGGACAAATTTGGTTAATTAGCTCATCACGTGTAAAGAAAAAGTAATCCCCATATCATAAGAGACTTAAAATCTAAGCATAGTATGATCTCATGAAGCTCTAACTTACTATTCTAACTCCCTTATTAATGTCCACTTCTTCTACTAGTTCCATTTTTCACAACTTTCTTTGTTTTTTTTTTCTTTTTCTTTGTTTTTTTCAATCATTTTTTTAATATTTTTCTTTACCTTTTATAGGAACTAGCTTTTTCTAGTATTGGACTTTTGAGATAAAGGGAATTTAAGTAACATTATGCTTATACTAAACAAAAAGTGTCTCCAATGACATAGTAATCCTAGTCCTTTACATAAAAAGGGTAACAAAAGAAATAGTCTATTGTTTAAGAATGGATTGAGGCTAATTAAGTGTTTTTAGAACAAAAATTGGTTAAAGGCTCAAAATTGACTACCTAAGTCAAAAAGGTAAGTTATTTAAGCAAGCTAAAATTGGTTGTTCTAAATGCCCTTGTGATTTTTCGTGCACATTTCATACTAAATATAATCTCGAAATTTACCTAAAACAAGTTTTAGAGGATATGGAATACCAAGTCTCTCATACAAAGAAAAATGTCAATGCATAAGGCTTCAAAAGCTCACTTAATTATAGGTCAAATTACCCTAAGCAATGATTTGCCAAAATAATCATATTTACATGTGAGAAGATAAACAAATTAAAAAGAACCTACACTGAAGTGCTTTGCTAAATCATAACCCTCACTATGCACATAAAGTTGTCAAAGTAAAATAACCAATGATATTCCTCAATAATTTAGCTAACTAGACCAAAAAGTAAAAAAAAAAAAACTCAAGCTAACCATGTACGTGCTTCAAATATGCATCAAATACAAAAGCTCCAAAACTAAGCAAACTCATAAACAACCTAAACATATCAACCTAACAACACAAATATACTAACAATACATATACATAACACAAACAAACACCTAATACTAACAATCATGCATATCCATAAACACATAAAACGAACAAACAAATACACATGAATATAACACGAATTCCCCACACTTAATGGACACAATGTCCTCATTGTGTAAGGAAATGGCACAACCTAACATAAAATAAAATAAACAAAATAAACAAAATTCAAAATAAAGAAAATAAAATTAAAAGAAAAAGGAGAAAATAAAAATGCCCTCACAATGTCCCACTAGGGGAACTCGGTGGAGATGGAGTAAACTATACATTTTGTTGGCCAAAAAAGCAAAGCAACTTGCGACTGATGCTTTGTTGGCTCTTGCTCAAATCCTTCAATTGAGTCTCCATATGGTTGACCTTAGCATCTAAAGCATCTAATCGAGTTAATACTTGCCCCCATTGAGAAGAATTTACTCCTGTATCAACATCTCCCTCCGAGTCAACTGGACCCTCATCACTATCACTACTCTCACTATCATCGTCAGCAGCATCAGAATGGCATTTTCCTTTGTCCAACCCATGGCCTTGAACCTGCTCATTAAGAGAAACAAACTTGGGAGGCCAGCCGCCTATGGTCAACACATTAGAATTGCAAAAATATTTAGCATCCATCATGGCAACATGTTCATTCTCATCCAATACAAATCCATTCAATTCCCTTAAACAACCCAGCACAATACCAGTCACTATATGTCCCATACCCACATATTTACTCCTAGCACTAGAAGTATGATATAAGCCAACAAAAATAAAATCAATGGAACAAATTTCCTAGATTGTACAAGGTTTAAAACAAAAAGATCCTTGGCCTAAACTTTATTACTCTCGACTCGACCAAACAAAGCATGGCATATAAACTTGTGAAATAGCAACAACAAATCATTCTTAAAATTTCTATTAGTAGAGTTTTTGTTACTAAACACATTCAAACCAGTCAAATTCTTCCAAACATTAGTAGGGTTAAAACTGTGAGGCTCAAATCTCTTTCCATTTAGAGTGAAACCAAACCAATCATGCATTTCATCAAAGCCAAATATATATTCTTTACCCTGATGCCTAAATTTGAAATTGATTTTAAACTTATCAACATACTCAAGAGTGACAAAAAATTCAAGGGTCCACTCTTTCCTAACAGGAAAATTCATATGAACAAACTCCCCCCATTTCATATATTTCAAATACTTTTTAAATTCTTGCAGAATGCCCAAATCAGTTAACAAAGAAAAGTCTAGATGCCACATACCTATATAATTTTTCTTAGAAAAATACTGAAATTTCTCACCTTCTTCCTTAGAATAAATCGAAAATGTGCAATCATACTTGTATTGGAAAGAATGAGAATCAGGGGCTTGGGAACTAGAATCTCCAGTCACCTTCTTCCCTTTGTTTGCCAAAGTTTTAGTACACACCATTGTAAATATCCCAGCAAAATAAATAGCAAAACTACTAAAGGAAATGGACAAGAAGAAACAACAATAAAAACAACAAGAAAAACCCTAGAAAAAGCAACGAAAAATCAAGGAATGTACAAAGAAAACGTGAAGGAGATAGAGAGAAAACTGAAAATAGAGGTAAAATGTGAAGTTAAGGCTTAAAAACTATTTATAGGGAGATTTAAAATTAGTATCCAATGGTTCAAATTCTCCTAACAATTCAAAATCAGCATTCTGTCGTGCTCGAGCCAAAATCGCGCTCGCCACAAAACTCTTTCCCAATCAATACATTTTAATATCGCGCTCGCGACTCCCTTCGCGCTTGCGACAGAAACCAAAGTTTTGCCTTCCAGCGTGCTTGTGAAAGCATGTGTGCTCGCGACACTAACATACAAACAAACTTCCTTCCTATGTCATGCTCACAAAACCAGTCGCGCTTGCGATAGTAAGGAAAAACTCAAATAAAAATTTTGCTTTAAAGAAGACACTCAATATTTAAACTAACTAATAAACTTACTTACTAATATAACCTGTAGAACAAAAATAAACTCTATTAGTAATATCATAAGTCATAATTCTAGAATAAAATATAATTAACAACATACAAAAATAACTTAGAAATAATGCAAAAAATACAAAATAAAAATATTGTGTAAATAACCTTCAACCCAATTGTAGAGAGATACTTGAAACCTCCCTACCTTGAAAATTTTCATCTAAATATACCTTACATCTTTGACCATTGGCTTTAAATAATTTCTCTTTTGCATTTTTAAGTTCCAAATAACTGTGGTCAAATACTTGAATCACCTTAAAAGGTCCACTCCACCTAGACATTAACTTTCCAGGAAACAACTTCAATCTAGAGTTGAATAAAATAACTTTGTGACCTACCTTGAAACTCTTATATCTAATGTGAGCATTATGCCATTTTTTTGATCTTTCCTTATATATTCTTGCATTTTTATAAGGCATGAGGCATAATTCATCAAGTTCATTCAATTGTAAACATCTTTTCATAATAGCCTCCTTAATGTCATAATTCAATGTCCTAATGGCTCAATAAGCTCAATGCTCTAATTCAACGGGCAAATGACATGCTTTACCATACACTAACCTATATGGGGACATCCCAATAGGTGTTTTAAAAGCAGTATGATATGCCCAAAGTGCATCATCTAATTTGTGTGCCCAATTTTTCCTAGAGCTAGAAACTGTCTTTTCAAGTATCCACTTAAGCTTTCGATTGGAAACCTTTACTTGACCACTAGTTTGTGGGTGATAAGGAGTAGCTACCCTATGATGAACACCATATTTATGAAATAATGAAGCAAAGGATCGGTTTATAAAATGCGTACCTCTATTACTTATGATAGCCTGTGGCACTCCAAATCTTGAAAAGAGCTTCTTTAAGAACTTCACTACCACGTTTAAGTCATTGGTTGGTGTAGCTTTAGCTTCAACCTATTTTGATACATAATCCACCCCAACCAAGATATAGCTTTGTCCAAAAGATGTAGGAAAAGGATCCATGAAGTTTATCCCCCACACATCAAATATTTCTACCTCTAAAATGCTATTCAAAGGCATCTCATCTCTTTTCCCTATATTGCCAACCCTTGACACCTATCACATTATGCTACAAAATTCCTAGCATCATAAAATAGAGTAGGTCAATAAAAACCACATGAGATGTAGTTTTTATACTACCATTATGACCTGAATATAATGATGAATGGCAATATTGCAAAATGTTCACATACTCATCCTCACTAACACATCTACGAATCACATTATCCCCTCCTATCTTAATCAAATAAGGCTCCTCCCAAAGGTAATTTTTTACATCACTAAAGAACTTTTTCCTTTGTTGCCATGTTAAACCATGAGGCACAATACCAGTAGCAAGAAAGTTAGCAAAATCTGCATACCATGGCACATGCACTTAAATAGAAATTAAAGGCTCATCCGGAAAGGATTCATTTATTTTATTGCTATCCCCTATAGGTCCTTCATCATTTTCTAATCTTGACAAAAGGTCAGCCACTAGATTTTTAGAACCTTTCTTATCTCGAATATTAATGTTAAATTCTTGTAGCGAAAGAACCCAACGTATAAGACGAGGCTTAGCATCTTTCTTAGCAAACAAATACCTAAGGGCTGCATGATCCATATAGATTATAACTTTAGATCCTAACAAATAAGATCTAAATTTATCACATGCAAAAACAACAGCCAACATTTCTTTTTCAGTTGTGCTGTAATATAATTGAGGTGATGATAATGTATGACTAGCATAATAAATGACATGCAAATGCTTATCTTAGCGCTGACCTAGCACACATCCTACTACAAGGTCACTTGCATCACACATTATCTCAAAAGGTAAATTCCAATTAGGAGAAGTGATTATAGGTGCACTTACAAGAGCTTTCTTTAATTGCTCAAAAGCATCCATGCATGTATTAGAAAAGTCAAAAGGTACATGTTTAACTAACAAGTTAGTTAAAGGCCTGGCAATCAATGAAAAATCCTTTATAAACCTCCTATAAATTCCATCATAACCTAAAAAGGATCTTACACCCTTAAGTGTAGTAGGTAGAGGCAACTTCTCTATCAACTCAGTTTTAGCTATATCAACCTCTATACCTCTACTTGAGATCTTGTGGCCTAGAACTATCCCTTCTTCAACCATGAAATGGCACTTTTCCCAATTAAGGACCAAGTTGGTCTCCTCACATCTAGCTAAAACTCTATCTAGGTTATTCAAGCACAACTCAAAAAAATCACCATAGACTGAAAAATCATCCATGAATACTTCCATAATATCTTCTATTGAATCCCCAAAAATTGAAGTCATGCACCTTTGAAAAGTGGCCGGTGCATTACAAAGCCCAAAAGGCATCCTCCTATATGCAAAAGTCCTATAGGGATAAGTAAATGTGGTATTCTCTTGGTCAATATGGTATATGAATATTTGAAAATACCCCGAAAATCCATCTAAGAAGCAATAATGAGAATGGCCAGCTATCCTCTCTAACATTTGATCTATAAATGGCAAAGGAAAGTGATCTTTCCTTATAACTGAATTCAATTTCCTATAGTCAATACAAACCCTCCAACCCGTGGTGGTTCTAGTAGGAATCAAATCCCCATTCTCATTTCTAACAACAGTCATTCCCCCTTTTCTTGGGCACACAATGTATAGAACTCACCCATGCACTATCTGAAATCGGATAGATAATCCCAGCATCTAACAACTTAATGACTTCTTTTTTAACTACCTCCTTCAAATTAGAGTTAAGTCTTCTTTGTCTATTAGCCTTAGGTTAACACTTATCTTCCATGCTAATCCTATGCATCACTATATTGGAACTAATTCCCTTCAAATCAGAAATTTGCCAACCTATACTTTTTATCCTCTTTCTAACCACTTCTAACAACAAATACTCTTGCTTATTAGTTAGCTTATTAGATACAATGATAGGTAAAGTGCTATTCTTACCAAGAATTGCATACCTTAAATGGCTTGGTAGTTCTTTTAACTCAACATTAGGAGGACTTATAATGGATGGTGGTAAAGGTGCCTCATTTCTATACAAAAGTTCTGGCTTTGAGCTCTCTTGCTCCTCCTCCTCATGAACTTCTTCATTAAGATTGACCTCCTCTTTACCTGCATCATCCAAGACACAAGCATCAATAACATCAATTTTCATGCACACATTTTCATCCATGGGGTATTTAATTGCGTTGTCCATATGATACTCTACTTTATCCTCCCCTACTCTAAAAACCAAAGTTCCCTCATAAACATCAACTAATGCCCTATCGGTTCTCATAAAAGGTCTTCCTAAAATCAATGGGCATTTAACATCATAAGCAAAGTCCAAAATTACAAAATCAGTGGGCAAAATGAATTTATCCACTTTAACTAGCACATCTTCTATTATGTCATATGGTCTCTTAATTTATTTGTTAGGCAATTACAAAACCATTGAAGTAGAAGTAACATCTTCCAATCCTAACTTTTTAAAGATTGACAATGGCATAAGGTTAATACTAGCTCCAAAATCACACAAACACTTAGGAAATTCAATATCCCCCAAAGTATAAGGAACAGTGAAACTCCCATTATCTTTAAGCTTAGTAGGCACATTGTTAGTGATTAATGAACTACGTGCTTCAGTTAATTCAACAGTAGATAAATCTTCCCAAATCTTTTTTTTATATAAATTAAATCATTTAGAAACTTAGCATAGCTAGGAATTTAAGTAATAGCCTCAATAAAATTTAAATTAATATGTAAATGCTTCAATTTATAAAGAAAAGTTTGAAATTGCTTATCATTATGTCGTTGCTTGAGACATTGCAAAAATGGTGGACGAGGTTGGAAAACTTTTGGAAAATTTGCCTTGGATGCCCCCTCTATCACGCTCGCGACAGAATGCTCTTTCTCTACTGGCGCGCTTGTGGATGGAATCACGCTCGCAATATTGGTTGGTTTCCCCTCTATCGCACTTGCGATAGGTGTCACGCTCGCGATAGAAGGCTCGTCTTCCTTCTTTATCTCCTTTTCCTTTAAAACCGCATCTTTGTTAGAAGAAACAAATTCATGGGTGTAAGATTTACCTGATCGCAATGTGATTGCCTTCAAGTGCTCCCTAGGATTATCTTTTGCATTACTTGGAAGGCATCCTTGTAATCTTGAAGGTAATGCATTTGCAATTTGCCCCAATTAAACCTCAAGGTTGTGAATGGATAAAGCTTGATCCTTATCTATTTGATCAAACTTAGATTCCAGCCTCTTATGATTCTCCTCTTGTGAGTTGAATTTTAAATTTATTCCCTCCAAGAATCTATCCATTTTAACCTCCAACGCTCCAAATCTATCTTGTGGTGGTTGGAATCCTACACTTCCTCTATTCTGATTATTGTTGTTATTCCTGCATGAGAAATTTGGATGGTTCCTCCATCTACGGTTATAAGTGTTTGAATAGGGATTCCCACGCCCTTGTCCTTGATTAAAGCTCACTTGCTCTTCCGTACTTGCCATACGCAAATTACAACCCTCACTTGCCTGACCATGTTATCAACAAATTGTACATGCATTTAAGTTCCTCCCATGTTTAAGTTCTTTATCTTATGTGTCAAAGTTGCAACTTTTGCTTGCAAAGCAACAACCGAATCAATGGAATATAAAACTTTAACAGGGTTAGAATTTGATACTAACATCTCTTCAAGCAACTCAAATGCAACATTTGTTGTCTTCTTCATAAGAGAACCACCCGCAGCCGCATCAATGGTCCCTCTTGTGGTAGGATTGACTCCATTATAAAATGTTTGCATGAACAACTCCCTTGGAAGGTTGTGATGAGGACAACTTCTTTGCAATTCCTTAAATCTTTCCCATGCCTCATACAAAGATTTATTGTCATATTGCACAAAAGTAGTGATATCTTTAATAATCTTTGTAGTTGATAGGAGCTTAATTGAGGTATAATTTAGTATATGTTTTATATGAGTTTATGAAATTAATTATGCAATTGTGTGTATATTTGATGTCAAATGTGTTAGTTTATGTGTATATGTGTTAGTTTGTGTGTTTGTTGTGTTTGCAAGATTATTTAAGTATAAAAGTGTAAATATAAACATAAACTATGAAAGAAGGGCTTTACTGGAGAAGTGGAGCACGACTAGAATAGAATGGAGTCAACTGGGATAAGAGAACACGACTAGGAGGGGAAAGTACGAGTCGTGCTGATACAGAGAGACAGTAGAAGAAGAAGCAAGAAAGAAAGAAGAGAAAAAGGAGAGCACAAATGGGACAAGAGAGCACGATTAGGATGGATGAGCACGACTAGGAGAGGACAGCACGAGTCGTGCTCCTGCAGAGAGAAAACCGAAGAGAAAGGGAGAGAAGGAAAAGGAGAATGGCATTCCGTGCTCTGTCGCGAGCGAGATAGAGGTGTCCGTTGGAGCAGTTTTCAGCCAAAAGTCACTTGAAAAGTCATTTCTTTTCACCAACAATTACACCTATCTCCAAGGGACATCTCTAAGGGACACCAACTTCAAAATAACATCTATAAATATGTAGTTTAACTGTAATTAAGATATATAGAATTTTATTAAGTAGTTTTTCTGTAGTTGAAAGAACAATTGCTCTTAGTTAAATTTCTTAGTTATTTTTTATGTTTTGAAGAAGAAGATCAAGGAGAAAGAAAATTTATTACAAGGGTTTGAGGAAAGTGCACAAGTCATCTTTCTTAGTACTTTTATCTTTTATTTCTTCTCTATAAATTAAATGAATATTTCTTCAATGAATTTGAATGTTATTATTATTCTCTACTTCCATCTATTTTAAGAGTTTTTGAATGCAGAATTTCTATTAGTACAATTGTATGATCACTATGAGTTTGAGTTTAGTCGAGAGATAAATTCATACTTAAATCTAATAGATATTCATCATTTAATCATTATTTGAGAGATCATAATGTTTGATTGGTTGCTATAGGTTGTTTTATATTCTTGAAATATGCATGTATAACACTCTTAGTCTTAGATGAGAATTGGGATTTAGAATTATGTATGCATATTTTAGGCACTCTAATTTATGTCGAGAGAATGAGTTAGAAATATATTCCAACTTGGCTTGCATGAAATGATGATTATTATTAATTAGAATGATGGATCAAGTTCATTATTTAAAGTTCTTCATTATATATTATCTTCTTCTATTAACATAAAATAGGTTTAATTAGTTTATTTATTAGAGTAGCTTAGATTTAACCAACAAGTGATTGAATCATTGTAAACAAGATTAAAATTGAGTAGTAATAATGAGTAAAAACTATATTCCTCGTGGGATCGATAACCTTTTGTACTATTTCGGTACACCGTATGCTTGCAGAAATTAGCATTTATAAAATATGCTAACAATTTTTTGGCGCCGTTGCCGGGGAATAATGATTTTTGCCATTATGAATTTTGATTTATGATTTTGGATTACAATATTTTCTTTTGTTTTAATTTGTTTGTGTGTTTAGTTTGACTTTGTGTTTGATTTTGGTTTTTACAAGATTTGAAAGTTCATGCCTAGTACAAGGAGTTCTTTAGAAGAGCTTGAGCCCTTAAATCCTAAAATTAAAAGGTTTTTGTCAAGTAACCGAAAATCTAACAGAAAAAAGAACAAGAATAAGATACCAATTATTATGGCTGAAGAGAATCCACTAAGATTGATGGACTTTGCCACCCCAGCATTGAGTGGTGCTCAACAAGGAGTGGTAAGACCTATGGTAAATGCTAACCAATTTGAGATTAAACCTTCACTTTTACAAATGATTCAAAATAGTATTCAGTTTTATAAGTTGGTAAATGAGGATCCCAATGCTCATTTGGAAAATTTTCTTAAAATTTGTGATACTTTTAAAATCAATGGTGTTTCGGTGGATGCAATTAAGCTTAGGCTTTTTCCTTTCACTTTGAAAGACAAAGCCAAAGCTTGGTTGAATTCACTCACAAGGGGATCAATCACTACTTGGGACCAATTGTCTCAAGCTTTTCTATCAAAATATTTTTCCTTAGCCAAAACTGCCAAGATTATAAAAGATATCACAACTTTTGTACAAAATGACAATGAATCTTTGTATGAGGCTTGGGAAAGGTTTAAGGAGTTGCAAAGGATGTGCCCACATCATAATCTTCCAAGGGAGCTTTTGATGCAAACTTTTTATAATGGCGTTAACCCAACTACAAGAGGTACAATAGATGCTGCAGCTGGTGGTTCTTTGATGAGGAAAACTACTGAAGCAGCTTTTGAGTTGTTGGAAGAAATGTCAATGAACAACTGTATGTAGCCTCCTGAAAGAGTAAGAGAGTATAATAATTCTAATGCTAGGGGGGTACATTCAATAGATTCTATGGTTGCATTACAAGCCCAAATTGAAGCTTTGACTCATAAAGTCAATAACTTAAGTATTGGTGGTAATTCATCAAATGCATGCAATGTTTGTGGTCAACAAGAGCATAAGAGTGACAATTGCAATTTAGGCATGGTTAATAAGGAGGAACAAGTTAATTTTATCCAAGGATAAAAACGTGGTAATCCTTATTCTAACACTTATAACCCTGATTGGAGGAGTCATCCTAATTTATCATGGGGAAATAATAGTAATAATAACCAAAATAGGGAAGTAGGATAACAACATCCACAAGATAGGTTTGGTGCTTTTGAAGGCAAAATTGATAAGTTCATTGAAGAAATAAATTATAAAATGAATTCTCAAGATGAAAGTCAAAAGAAACTTGAGGCAAAAATTAACCAAATCACTAAAAATCATGCTGCCTCTATTCATAATCTTGAAGTTCAATTAGGCCAACTTGCTAGTTCCTTACCTTCTAAAAATCTAGGATGTCTTTCGAGTCATACTAAGGAAAATCCTAGAGATCATATAAAGCCATAATATGTCTAGTCTCTTATTTAGGTTACTTAACTATATTTTCTTTCTACATATTTTTTTATGTTGTTTTAGATTAAATTATGTAAATTTATTAATTACTTTTTGTATTTTGAATTTACATGTTATTAACACAGTGGTTTCTTTTATTCTACAGGTAATTTAGTAAGAATAGGAGTTTGTTTAATTTAGTGTATTAATTGAAAAAAAAATTACCTAAAATTTCAAGATGGCATCTCTGTCACGAGCGCGGCAGCCTCGCGATTGCGACAGAGGGCGATGTTCGAAGGTACCCCCAGCTTCACCCGACTCGTGCTGGCGAGCACGAGTCACCACAGGTAAGAAGCATCAGCACGAGTCGTGCTGTGTTGTCCGACTCGTGCTGGGATGCCCAAAATTCCTTTTGTTGCGTTTTGGATCTGTAAACATCGTGTAACTTTTCTTTTCTTCTATTTGTTTAATTTCTTTTTATTTTCTTCTTATCTAGTTTTCTTTTCTTAATCGTGAGTCACACCAGTTAGATTACCCTAAGTTTAATTACCCTAATCCCTAAAAGTACCAATATAGAAATCAAAACAGGGTAGTTTTATTTTAAAACCCTAACTCAGTAAAATTGCAACTTTTCGTTTTCATTTAAGTTTTCCCTCTTCTTTTTATTCTTTCCTTTAGTCTTTGCCCTCATCGTGTTCTACTCCACGAGTCGCATCCCTTCATTTTCCTTTTTCATTCTTTGTTCATTCTTTCTTTACTTTTCTTTCACGCAATATACTCTGCTTTTACTTTCTTGGTTTCTTTCTCTTCAAAACGCTGATTTTGTCTCTCGTAAATATCTTCCATTTTCTTCGAATTTCATTGGTTTTATTCCATTTCAAACTCTGACTTTTAAGCACCATGGTAAGAACTAAAAATCCCTCTTCATCACGATTAAGCCAAGATCAGATGGAGGAAGCACTGGGAGATTTATCTACCGTCCTGGGAGCCAGTTTCCCTATCCATTCTACTGATGAAGGTAACAAATTTCATATTCTCAAGGATAGAGCTGTACTTCATTGCAAGTTTTTCCCTTCAACTCTTCTTGAACAAGCTGGTATGTTGAATATTGTGAATGAGATGCTTTCTAACTGAGGATTGTTGAGGTTTGTGAATTTTTATGAGAATTTTTATGCTGATATTATGCTTGAATTTTACACTACATTGCAAACTAATGCACAGAATGATAGACTCTTAGATTTTCGCTTAGATGGTAAGCAACACACACTCACATATTTCATGATGCATAGAATTTTTAGTTTTTCTCAACATGGATTAACTAAACCACCTAGGTCCTTTAAGCCAAATGAGTTTTGGACTTATTTAACTGATTTGCAAACACCATTTAAGACTAGAGATGCTAAGTCTATGTACATCAAGGATTTGAAATTTTGGATTTTACATAAGATTTTAGCTTCTTATGTTTTTAATAGGTTTGAATATAATAGGGTATCTTTGCATGAATTATTCTTAATGTGGTGTGTGTACAAGGGTAAAGCTATATGTTGGTCATATTGGCTATTTAATTAATTGTTGCAATGTGCCGCAAAAAAAGATTCACCCCTCACTTATGGACACATAATTGGTGTTATTGCAAGACATTTGGATGTTAATCCTCGATGTTTCACTAGGATGCATTCTTGTATATTCTTTACTAAACATTTATTTGTGCGTGGAGAGGTTTGTAGTTCTAATTTTCAGGAAATCCCACCACATTCGAGGTCTTGTTGGAGGGATATTGCTGGTCCCTCTGCCCAACAAGAAGTAGAGAGTGCTGAGGACCCAAGTGGAGATGCATCTATGCATGAGGTGGCTGCAGCACCTGATGTTGGATCCTCCAGCCCCCAGGTTACTGCTATGTTGGAGCAGCTTCTACAAAATCAATCTCATATGCAAGCTCAGCTTTCATCGATAGTGAGATGCCAAAGGCAATTGGAGTATAGAATGGATCATTTTATCGCTCAATCGGGATTTGAGGTTCCATCTCCTCCACATTCACCATGATAGGGGATTTTTCCTTCTCTTTAATTTTGTTTCTTTCTTTTACTCTTTTATTGTGTGTCATTCCTACACATTGAGGACAACATTGGTTCTAAGTGTGGGGGAATGAGTTAGATTGCTTGATTATTATTTTATATGCTTATGTATATGTTGTTTATATATTACTTGCATGTTTGTTATGTGTATTAATGTTTCAATTAGGTTCTTAGTAAGCTTTATTATAAAGTATTGTTCTTTTGGTATATTATATAGGTTGTTAAGTTAATTATCTTTAATGTTCATTTTTATCAGTTTTTTTTCAAATTTTTTGGTATTTGTTTTAAGTTTTACAAGTTATTTTCTTTTACTTATTTCAACATTATAGATTATTTAGTCTTTTTATTAACCATGTTTTTAAAGTTAGAATTTGCTCATTTAGTCTAAAATTCTAAGTTTCTAGTTGTCTATGGAAACTATAGCCATAATTATCACCCTTTTATCTTTTTAATAAAGGATGAGGACTCAAAAAGAAAAGAAAAATAAAAATAAGTGGGATGGAGCATAAAATGCACTCACTCAAGTCATTAAAAGAAAAAGAAAGCAAGATATACATCCAAAATTGAAATGTATGGGATGAAGCGAAAAACGCACCCATGCTACATTCTCTTGCTATTTATGGATAAAAATGAAAACTATATCCATGATTCAAAACAAAAAGAAAAAAAAAAAGAAAAAGAAAAGTATAAAAATGCCATGAGATTTGATTAAGGGTAAGTGAGTTCAAAACTGTCCTAAATGCAGCTAGTTACTTTAAAAATTTTTAACTTTATGATCAATTTTCTTTCTTTAATTCATGTTTAGTTTTTTTGAGACTTAATACTCTTTATGTTGGAATTAGTAAAGTTAAGTAACTTGTTAATTTTTCAATGCATATTTTAAAATTTGATTTACTGATATTTGTGAGTGTTTGAGATAGTTGATCTTTGAAATTTTGGTATATATGTTGAATGGACAGTGCTATATAATTATGTTTACTAGTTTTAAAAATTTCTCATGTCTTTTCTCTTACTTGAGGACAAGCTAGGGTTAAGTGTGGGGGAATTTGATAGGAGCTTAATTGAGGTATAATTTAGTATATGTTTTGTATGAGTTTATGAAATTAATTATGCAATTGTGTGTATATTTGATGTCAAATGTGTTAGTTTATGTGTATATGTGTTAGTTTGTGTGTTTGTTGTGTTTGCAGGATTATTTAAGTATAAAAGTGTGAATATAAGCATAATCTGTGAAGGAAGGGCTTTACTGGAGAACTGGAGCAGGACTAGAACAGAATGGAGCCGACTGGGACAAGAGAACACGACTAGGAGGGGAAAGCACAAGTCGTGCTGATACAGAGAGACAGTAGAAGAAGAAGCAAGAAAGAAAGAAGAGAAAAAGGAGAGCACGAATGGGACAAGAGAGCACGACTAGGATGGATGAGCACGACTAGGAGAGGAAAGCACGAGTCGTGCTCCTGCAGAGAAAAAACCGAAGAGAAAGGGAGAGAAGGAAAAGGAGAATGGCGTTCCATGCCGCGACAGAGGCGACCGTTGGAGCAGTTTTCAGCCAAAAGTCACTTAAAAAGTCATTTCTTTTCACTAAAAATTACACCTATCTCCAAGGGACATCTCTAAGGGACACCAACTTCAAAATAACATCTATAAATATGTAGTTTAACTGTAATTAAGATATACATAATTTTATTAAGTAGTTTTTCTGTAGTTGAAAGAACAATTGCTCTTAGTTAAATTTCTTAGTTAGTTTTTATGTTTTGAAAAAGAAGATCAAGGAGAAGGAAAATTTATTACAAGGGTTTGAGGAAAGTGCACAAGTCATCTTTCTCAGTACTCTTATCTTTTATTTCTTCTCTGTAAATTAAATGAATATTTCTTCAATGAATTTGAATGTTATTATTATTCTCTACTTCCATTAATTTTAAGAGTCTTTGAATGTAGAATTTCTATTAGTACAATTGTATGATCATTATGAGTTTGAGTTTAGTCGAGAGATAAATTCATACTTAAATCTAATAGATATTCATCATTTAAGCATTATTTGAGAGATCATAATGTTTGATTGGTTGATATAGGTTTTTTTCTATTCTTGAAATATGCATGTATAACACTCTTAGTCTTAGATGAGAATTGGGATTTAGAATTATGTATGCATATTTTAGGCACTCTAATTTATGTCGAGAGAATAAGTTAGAAATATATTCCAACTTGGCTTGCATGAAAAGATGACTATTATTAATTGGAATGATGGATCAAGTTCATTATTTTAAGTTCTTCATTATATATTATCTTCTTATATTAACATAAAATAGGTTTAATTAGTTTATTTATTAGAGTAGTTTAGATTTAACCAACAAGTGGTTGAATCATTGTAAACAAGATTAAAATCGAGTAGTAATAATAAGTAAAAACTATATTCCTCGTGGGATCGACAACCTTTTGTACTATTTCAGTACACCGTATGCTTGCGGAAATTAGTATTTATAAAATATGCTAACAGTAGTTTTGGCTAGGGGAAAATACTTAGATAAAAATGCTTGAGCCAATTAGTCCCAAGTAGTAATGGATCCTCTAGCAAGTGAATTCAATGAAACTTTTGCTTTGTCCTTTAAAGTGAAAGGAGATAGCCTAAGCTTTATTGCATCCGCCGAAACTCCTTTGATTTTTAAGGTATCACAAATTTCTAAGAAATTTGCCAAATGAGCATTTGGATCCTCATTTTCCAAACCATAGAATTGAATGCTATTTTGAATCATTGTAAAAGATATGGTTTAATATCAAATTAATTTGCATTTACCGTAGGCCTTACCACTCCTTGTTGAGTCCCACTCAACGCTGGCATAGCAAAATCCATAAATCTAGGTGGATTATCTTCTTCAGCCATAATTGATCTCCTATTTTTATTTTTATTTTTATTGGATTTATGGTTGTTAAATAAAAATCTTTTTATCTTCGGATTCAATTGTTCAAGTTCTTCTTGAGAACTCCTTGTATTAGGCATAAACTTCAACTAACCAATCTTTTAAAACAAAAACAAACTAACAAAATAAAAAAATTAAATATTGTAATCCAAAATCATAAATCAAGATTTATAATGGCAATAATATCAATCATAACAGTTCCTCGGCAACGGCGCCAAAAACTTGATGTGCTAAATTCATAAGCGCACGGTTTATCGATTATAGTACTTCAGATATCGTTCCCACGAGGAATGTATATTGATTATTACTCACTATTACTACTTGATTTTATCTTGTTTACAATGTTCAATGACTTGAAGATTAATTCTATACTACTAGTATAATGGAAGTTAATTAAACCTAATTAATAATGATCAAAGAAGACAATTTAGATGATGAAGAAATAATGATTATAAAAATTGATTCCATCTTTTAAATATAAATATGATCCTATAAGCAAGCCAAATTAGAATAATGTTCTAATCCACTCTCTTGACATGAACTAGAGTGCCTAAAATATGCAATTATAATGCTAATCCTCAATTCTCATTGATGAACTAGTTAATTCCAATTACATATTCTATGATTAGTTACCAACTTATAGCAATTATCTTAACATACTGATCTCTCAAGCACTGTTTTGATAATGAATTTCTATTAGTTATAAGGTAAAGTAAATCTCTCGACTCCACTTTAACTTATAATGATCATGCAATAATACCAATAGAGAATTCTGCATTAAAAGACTATTAACATTAATGGAAATAGAAGTAACAATAATATCATTTAAGTTTCCTAAATATAATTCATTTAATTATAGAGAAGAAAGAAATAAATAAAGAGAAAGTAGAAAAAAATCTCTTAACCCTTTCCAAAACTCTTAAAGGAAGTCTTCTTCTCTTTATGTCTTCTTCTTCAAAAGATAAAAACTAACTTAAGAACATTAAATATAGAAATTGTTCTTCTAAAACATTCATAAAATGCTTAGTTAAAATTCCATATATTAAATTTGCAACTGGATTTAATATATGTATTGTTACAAAGTTCATGTCTCTTGATATGCCTCTTAAAAAGGTTGCAAAGCTTGGCAAAAAGACTTGACTATTCTCATGGCTTTTCAAAATAACTGCCCCGACGGATCTCTCTGTCGCGCTAATAACGTTTACGCTCTTGATAGGACACAGACTCCTCTCCCTTCGCTTTCTTCAGCTGTGTTGTCTACCTTGCTTTTCCTTGCTTTGTCGTGCTTGCAATTCCCTCGCACTCGCGACAGTACTATCCTTTCTTGCTCAATTATGCTCATTTTTCTACATTTTCTCCATTTTCTCCTAAACACACAAAACATAAAACATACCTAATTCTAACACAATTAACCATAACAAATCATAATTTTAACCATAAAACATAAAGTAAATATGAGCTATTTAGGCTCATATCAGTTGTTCTATGGAACTATGTGAGTACTTTACTATGCGAATGAATAATACTATATGTATAAATATATGTTAACTGAAGTAATCGTTAATGGCCTATAATCGAGTCGTGGATAGATAAGTATGCTTATAAAGGGCTAGTGATTCGCAGCTACCAGTGTGACACCGATGGGTGTCTGGTGTTTGATACCGACGAGTATCCAGTGATTTAGTGATAATATATTATTAGTATACCCGTATCCACTTCTGTATGATTCAGGCTATCTATATGAAACTAATTGTACATAATGATGACAATAACATGTATATGTCAATAAAATCAGTTTGTGATTTTATTGACTAGTAGTAGTGATAGTGATGCCATATTGAGTGATATTAATGCTATGTTATGGTAGTGACAGCTATATGTATTGATGACATTGAAGCCTTCCACTGGCATGGTGAATTGATTATTGTTACTTTAAAATATGGATCATTGAATGTTGGCATGTTAGCGAACTAAGGAATGGATTGCTAAAATATAGTGTTCTTTGTGATTAAAGCATGTAATATTGTTTTGTATTAATATATGAATGCTTGTATTAATATTGCTTTGTTTATATCCCCACTAAGAGTTATCGCTAGCATGGGTGCTTGTCTCCCGTGTAGGTTATAGCTTGGAGTTCATATTTTGAAGGGAGTTTACTTCTGGCCACTATAGGTGTAACACCCTTATAACTGTAAATGATGCGGATACCGGATGTCACAATACTACACTACATTGCTAATCACTGATGATACAGTTGAAAGTTCTGAATATTTTTTTTATACAAACACAACAATGCATACACAATAATATAACACTACATTAACAAATAAATTACCTATCCATACCATATCTTCCCCAACTACGCTCGTATACATGCCATGCAAATCCTTCGGTCCTTGCTGTTGCTCAATCTTCAATTGGTTCTACGTCTTCGGCCACGTCTAACTATTATAACCTGTGCGCATTTAACACACTACGCGTTGAGCATTAAAATGCCCAGTGGTAGATACTTATCCTAAGTTTTACATACTAATCCTATATGCTTGTTCACTTAATTATTTTACTGTATTTAGGTTATGGAGGCGATTATTTCTAAGTCTTTTTAAACAGTTTATAACATACTTTAATGGCGTTCACTAACCTTATCAATGTCTTTACCTTTATCACTACTCTGCAATTCGTTATTCGCTAACATACCATTAACAATCTCACTATCACTTACATTGTTAACCTTTACACTTATCGATTTCACTCTCATTTGCACTGTTAATCTTTATAGTTATCAATTTCACTACTATTTCTCAATTTCGGTATTTTACTTTATTTATTGGTTTTATTCTTTTCGTTCCTATTATCACTGGCTTATCTTATTCACTAATGTCTATTGTCACTTAACACTTTATTTGGTTTATTATTTACAATTAATTCTATACGTATCTCTTTTTATTACTTTTATCTTTGTAAATAAACTATTAGATTATTCTTTTAATTTGTATGTTCAATTACAATTTAATTTCAGACACTAAATTATTTATCAACTTACTTAATAATTTATCATTATTTCACTACTAGTAACGCTAATCAAATACTATTATTTTCTTTGTGTTTCTATCATTTCCTTTACTCTTTTACACTACACTAACTCTCTTATGTTAATATCATTTACTATGTTAAATTTTCCAATAAGTCACTTACTTAAATTAATTTCGTTTGCAATTATTGTTGTGTCACTACAAGAAAAAGGGGTATTAGTGACCAAAATTAATGAAGGTAAAAATTTTCGGTCCCTAAACATATAATAATAGGGACCAAAATTTTTCCCCTTCATCCACTCTCATTTTTGGGCCAACAAATAGCGAAGAAAAAAGTTTATAGTCGCTAAAGCTGAAAAATTCGGTTCCTGATGGTGGAGCTATGCACGGGAACATATCTTGCTTTTTCTTTATCCCTTTATAACCACCTCATTCAAACACTTAGAAATTAAATTGCTAAAATTTATTTACTTAAAAAAAAAAACCTAAATCGTGAACTCCAACAGCAGAAAACAAGACTACATGTCGTGATGGAGCTCTGCATCCTCCTCCTGCCTAATTTTCATCTACATTTTTCTTTACTTCACCATTAAATAATCCTCAAACCTTCTGATTCTCTTCTAGCTTCATTACCCAATTAAAAAAACTTATTTTAATGCTCAAACAAGGTACGACTTCATCAACGATGTTATTTTCGTTTTGATTTCCATATCTTTTATGATTAATTTATTCGGATTTCAGTCCCCATGAACGTCCTCCTCTCTTGGACCCTATTCTATACTGCACTAAGCAATAAATTTTGTTCTTCTTTTTTTATTTTTATTTCCTCTTTGCCTCTGTTCTATACTCTTACCTAATTTTTTGTTTGTCCAGATCTACTCCATAGTTGATATAGGGTATCGACCTATGCAATTCTACCCAATTTCATAGAGATACAAGTTTGCACTCTCTTTTTCTAGTTGCTTTGTATTTTTTTCAGTTAATCATCTTCTTGATTTAAATCTCTATTGAATTTTTTTTATCGCATGCTTTAGAAATCTTTTCGAATTTGCATACATTTTTTTATTCTCATTACAGAAATGATTATTTTTTTTCTTTGTAACAAAAAAGACAAGTGTAAATTTCAGCTGAATAATTTGCGTCATTAGAGAAATAATTGATTTTAGGCAATTATTTTGTAGGTTCACTGTCATATAAATTTCATATTAAATATATGTAATCTCAATTTGTTAATATTTTTAGACCAATTCCAGTAATGTAATCAGGTTTCTTTGTAGTTTTTGCTTTCCCTTTATATGATAGACACGGAATGGACTATGTCTTTATGGACTATGTGTTTGATAAACCATTGCTTTGACGAATTGGAGCTTAATAATTTACTTCAAAATACTATTTTTACCATGAAAAAATAATAAACCCCTAGCATTTTTACATGCAGTCATATACGATTGCTGCTTTATTATTTTGAGCTTTAATTTTACTTAACATTTGTGGTTTCCTTTGGAATTTATTTCTGTTCAAGATTTTGAGCTTTAATTTTACTTTACATTTGTGGTTTACTTTGGAATTTATTTCTGTTCTAAAATTAGATTTATCTATTTAAATCTTTTCCCACAACTGTTAATTTTTACCTTAATTATGCTTCCATTTGAGACATTTGCCTTTGTAGTTAGGTACTTTGCCATATATAAATATATATATAAATGATTTAAAGTGATTTGAATTTATATATATATATATATATATATATATATATATATATATATATATATATATATATTATTAGGCCAGCTAATGTTCCTGAAGGTGCTCATATTCAATGGGAAATTGAGCTAATTGGTTTTGAGACACCAAAGGTAACTGACAATTATTTCTTAGTAATTTAATGAATTGCTAGGTCTTTTATTTTAAAATCTTAATTAACTTTCTCTTTATCATTTATGAGTAGCACTCCCATAAATGGCTTGTCAGCAAAATTTGCTTTTGAGACTCATTGGTTTTTCTATCTAGTATTTATTTAGTGATCATTCTCTATAAATTAGTAATGGAAATTGTTGTTGTAAGTACAGACTTTTACTCAATTTAGCATTGAGTAGCTAGAAATCCTAATTAGGAATGTACCTTTTAGTGAATGATTTTTTTCTTATATCATGATATGTCGAATGGCTAACATGAATAGGATTGGACCGGTATGGATTTTCCAATTATAATGGGTGAAGTAGAGAAAATTAGAAACACAATATGTAGCATTCTTGTCTTTGATAGCAAGTATTACTGCTTTCCCACAACTGTTAATTTTTACCTTAATTATGCTTCCATTTGAGACATTTGCCTTTGTAGTTAGGTACTTTGCCATATATATATATATATATATATATATATATATATATATATATATATGATTTAAAGTGATTAGAATTGGGGAAATTTGTGTTCGTTTGATGCCTCGTAAAGAGATAGCTCTTGTCACTTGCCCTCCTGTTATGCATACGATAAGTTCCAAAGGTTGCTTTTCAGAATATTTTTAGCTACTGCCATCATTCTTACTTTATTATGTTCATGAAATAAATTCCCTAATTCTTCTAGTCATTCCATTTTATTAGGCTAGCTAATGTTCCTGAAGGTGCTCATATTCAATAGGAAATTGAGCTACTTGGTTTTGAGATGCCAAAAGTAACTGACAGTTATTTCTTAGTAATTTAATGAATTGCTAGGTCTTTTATTTTAAAATCTTAATTAATTTTCTCTTTATCATTTATGAGTAGCACTCCTATAAATGACTTGTCAGCAAAATTTGCTTTTGAGACTCATTGGTTTTTCTATCTAGTATTTATTTAGTGATCATTCTCTATAAATTAGTAATGGAAATTGTTGTTGTAAGTACAGTCTTTTACTCAATTCAGCATTGAGTAGCTAGAAATGCTAATTAGGAATGTACCTTTTAGTGAATGATTTTTTTCTTATATCATGATATGTAGAATGGCTAACATGAATAGGATTGGACTGGTATGGATTTTCCAACTATAATGGTGAAGTAGAAAAAATTAGAAACACAGTATACACCATTCCTATCTTTGACAACATGTATTATTGTTTCGATTCAATACTTATCAATAATTTACTTTACAAAAATTAGACACTCGTTTTATTTAACAATTTTCACTTATCACTTAGCTAGCGATTAACCTATAACTGTCTCTTTTTTTACTATTCATTTGGTCCACGTATACGTCATTATAATTTTATTACTAATATATTATTTCTTATCCGACTTTAGTCACTTATATTATTATTCACAATAATAGCCTATCTATTTTTTTTTCTCGTAACACTATTTATTAATCACTATTACTGTAAAAATCCTTATCTCTCAATATACCCAATTAAGCACTTCTAATATTCTAATTTATTTCAACTACACTCAATTTGTTAGTCCATTTTATAACCTTTATTCAATCAATTATTTTACGTAGTAGCTCAATTCACTATAATCTCGTAATAATTGACTTTCAATTTAATCCTTCTATATTCTTACAATTAAAACACTATCTTTCCATTCACTTGGTTTAGATTATCATTATTATCTATTTTATTATTTATATATTTCCAAATATCATATCTTAATTTACATATACATAAAACCAATTTATTCATTTACTTAGTACTCTATTTCTTTTCCATTTACACTTAAATATTATTGCTAGCCTTGTTATGATCAATTACGTATAAGTCCCATAAATTTAACTTATTTACAATAATCACACTAATTTACCTATTTACACTTCATTGTCACTAGCATAGTAGTTAAATCATAATCAATTTAATCCATTATTCACTTAATATTTAATCAAACAATATTATTCTAAAATTCTCAATTGTTCGCTCACTAATCACAGACACACATTTATTATTTCTCTTATTGTATATTTACATTTTAATCCCTTCCATAGTCTCATTATTTCCAATTTACCATTTATCCCCTTACTTTGTGACAATTTACAGTTTAGCCTGCAATTAGCTTGTATTACGAACTTGTCATTACTTAATTTCATTATTACATTACTTTATTATTTATTTAGCACACAATTTCCATCTAGTCACTACTATAATATTTTCCTCACATTACACTTTAGTCTCTCATTATTCATTAATTTCAATATCACCACTCCAATTCACTATAATTATGATTATACAACTATTTATAATTAATCTCACTTTTAATATTATTAATAACTCACAATTTTACATTTTAGTCTTTAAATCATTAATTCATTTAGGCATAAATTTTCACTAACTACAATATAATTAATTAAATATAATAATTTATCCAATAATTTCTTCAATGTAATAATCCACTTAAATTCACCAATTAATTAATTATACCATTATTTTGTCAATTAACGTATTTTTACACTAATTTGTTAATTGATCTTATTTCAATCATATTATTTATTAAATCACTTTAATTACACCATATATATATATATATATATACCATAATTACTCCAATTATAATTACCTAAACTTAAGTCCTTAATCTTTTCACTTAATTCCATATACATCCCTAACTTTTTCATTAATTACATCTATGTCCCATCTTTTATATTAATTACATTCATGTCCTTACTTTTGCCATAATACCACCCATATCCTTTCTTTTACACTAATTCTCTTTATGTCCTTTTTTTCATCTAATTACCATTTTGCCTTTACTTATTCAATAACCTCACTTATTTTTTTCAATTTACACTTTTACCCTTATTTACTTATTTAATTACTATTTTACCCTTCTTACACTTGAATACCACTTTTAACCTTATATTTTCACAAAATTACATATAGGTCCTTATTTTATCACTTTTCCACTAATTTACTATTTTAACTTCACATTTTGCCAAAATTACAATTTTACCCTTCCATTTATACTTTTTACCAAACTTGCTCACTTTTTACCAACTTTTTATAAAATTACTGTTTTACCCCTAAACTTCCTATTTACTTCATTTTAGTTCCGATTTCACTTATTTTTACTTTTATTACTATTTTAATCACTTTTATCACATAATTACCAGAATGCCCCTAGTATACATAAAATCTACTGACCGAATATGCGGGACTTGAATCACACAGATTCACTACACTATGAAATGATGCCAATAGGACTCTTTTCACTGCACTGCACTACACTGATCACTGTAATTATTGGATACACTATAAACACTGAACACTGCACTGAAATAGACCGTCATTGGTCTATCAATAACGATTTACCATGACTCGTACTGCGGTGTGAAATCCCTATGGTTTGCCAATTATATCCTGCACAAGATTTTTTTACCAGACCACTACTGAGGGCAATAGTTCATCAATACTCATAAAAACATCACATTATACAATCACACTTATTTTGTCATACACTTCATTTATCATCATTTAATCATATTATGCCATCACATTACACTAGTTATCAAAATACACACATAAATCACCATAATTACCATTCGACCAAGGTATCACTTTTTCACATCATTCACTTTAATCTTATTTAATCACTCATTCATACTCTTTACATATTAAACATACCAAAAATATCATTTAGATTCCATAGTTCATCTTATATCTCAATTAAATTCTTTATATACCATTTGGCCACTACACAAATTTTCCATTTAGTTCACTTTAATTCCACTTAATAATTCAATCATTCAATTTACATATTATGTTTGCTATAAATATCATTTTCTTGCTATATTACACAACATAACACATTATTTCCTTTAATATTCCATTCGGCCACAACTTTACCATTTCATTATAATTTCTTTTTAATTCTTTTAATCACTCTATTATGCTTTAAACATATTATATACATTATATCCATTATTTATATACCATAATCATCATTAGATCTTGAGGAAATCCTTTAATAACAATTTGGCCTACACTAGAGTTTTCATTCCAATAAGTTTTAATTTCATCTAATCATATTTATACACTATATTAAGTCCATAGATTATGAATATCACATTATTTTTAATTAAACATGCCAAAATCTCATTTTCACACTTAAACATAACCTAAAATTCACACATAATCAATGAAAAAGGAAGGATAATGTATCCACTCACCTTAGATTTTTGTTCTCCACATCATAAACATGCTTGCTATGCCATAACTCCTTAAAACTCCATCATTCCCTTTTATTCCCTAAGGTGGCCGAATTCAAAAATCCACATAAATTTAAAACCAAACTTCCAATATGAAATATAACATTATAAATGTGTTCTACACCCTCAAAATCCCCCATAGGGACCAATAAACTAAATTAAAAACCCTTAAATCACATACCTCAAATCTTGACATAAACTTTGCATAAAAGGTTTTTCCAACTTTTTGTTCTCCAAATAGACTCCGATAACTTCTTTATTATTATAGAGGAGCTGAAATTTTTCTATGGGGTTGAATTTTGGGGAAAGATTGGAAGAAAGAAGGAGAAAAATGGAGGAGAAGTGAAGAAAAACCATTTGGTTTTTGAAGGGAGGAAGAATGCCGAATTTGGCTGGATTTCTCTAGAGAAATATGGCCTCCTCTATTCTTATATAGCCCTCTAATGAACCAAAATGGTCCAACCAAGATGGTCCAACCGATTTAAACCTAAATTTTGGTTTTTCGGTTCAATTGCACTTTTCCACAGCATCTATATGTTTCTCTCATTATTTCCACTTCTAAACAATTCCATTGATCTTAAAACATCAAAAATAGGCTTGCTATAAAATTTTAGCTCAATCGGAGTCCATTTGGGCCTCGGTTCACTTAAATCGGTCCGATTCGATCAGTTTTTCTTCTGCTGTAAAATGCAACTCTAAACCTGTCAAAATTCACATATAACATTTCTATTGTCTTATTATACACACTCAACATCCATTAGGCCTTATTTACTATATATAAGGCCTCGATTAAACCTCATTCAAACCCCGATTTAAATTGAACCGAACCAGAGGCCAACTTCTGAATGACTTTTGGAGGTCAATTTAACTCCGTTTTCAGCTCAAATTTCACCAGTAGAGTCCTTATGGCCCATAGATCATTTTCGCAAAAATAAAATTTTTCGAATGCTGGACAGCCGGGTTCGCTATATAGCCACCCCGGTGTCACCTATCTCGGAATCACTATACTTTTAACACACTTATCACTAAATTTTGACAATGTCAAACTCACTCCCTATACTGTTCGACGCTGCGATCATCATGATAGCACTGAAATTATTCACTGACATTTCTAAATCGGTATTTGGGCCATTACAATTCTCCCCCACTTATAAAAATTTCGTCCTCGAAATTTTCTTTATGCATCACTTCCACATTTCAATATCACTATAACGTGCGGTCATTAAGTTCAGATCACTCATTTACTTACATCAGCCATTGTACCTTACACTCTCTTACTTATACTATCGTTATTCTTCCTTCAATACCTTTACTCACTTCTGCTATCAATACACATTCATGGCATGTATACGTATCGCTTTGTCCCTTATTACACTAACTTCGATTTTAGGACCACCTAAACCTTTGCTCTGATACCAAAATAAATGTAACACCCTTATAACTGTAAATGATGCGGATACCGGATGTCACAATACTACACTGCATTGCCAATCACTGATGATACAGTTGAAAGTGATATGAGTCTAAATAGCTCATATTTAACCCATATTTTAGGTTTAAAATAATGTTTATGTATAGTTTATTGTGTTAGAAATAGGTATATTTTATGTTTTTCTTTGAGTTTTGTGTGTGTAGGAGAAATTAAAGAAGATTGGAAAAAAGGAGCAGAAATGAGCCAAAGAAAGAATCAATCTGTCGAGACGTGACAAGCATCGCGAGCGCGACAGGGAGCGCCAAGCCAAGAAGAAGAGAAGAAAGGAAGAAAGAAAGTAAAGGAGAAAAGTATTCTGTCACGAGCGCGACAGGACGCGCAATTGAAGGGAGCCAAAGAGAAGGCGGAAGGAAGCTAGCTTGCAGTGTCGCGAGCAAGGCCGCCTATCGCGAGGTCGCGACATGGCATGGTGGAAGTCAGCACGAGGAAAGCGGAGCGAAGAGCAATGCGTGTTTTGTCGTGAGCGCAACAGTCATCACGATCGCGACAGAGAGGACCGTTGGAAGTTTAATTCAAATTTTTGCCTCGAAGAAAGATGACTTTTCACCAAGCTTTGCAACCTTCCTAAGGGACACTTGAAGGAACATATCTCTTGGAACTTTATAAATAGTAGTTTTAACTGTAATTTTAAAGGTTGACTAGTTTTTATTTAAATATTTATTATTAAGAATTCTGTAAGTAGAAAGTACAATTTTTTAGTTAAAGTTTAAAGTTAGATTTCTATATTTTGAAGAGAAGATTACTTGCAAGGAAGAAGATATCCTTTGTGGAAGGGAAAAGGGTTGAAAGATCTCTTTCTTATTTCTCATCTTTACTTCTTCTTTGTAATTATTTCATGAAGAACATATGAACTTGATTATTTAATGCTATATTTTATTATTCATATCAATTTAATTATTCTTTCTTGTAGATTTTTCTATTAGTATTTTTATGCATGACCATTATAAGTAAGTATTTAATTGAAAGATAAATTCTTACTTACATCTAATAGAATTTCATCATTGAAGTATTATTTGAGAAATCATAATATTAAATGATTGCTATAGGTTGTTTATTATTCCTGAAATTTGTACGAATAACACTTTAATTCATTAATAAAAATTGTGAGTTAGAATTATAAATGCATATTTTAGGCACTCTAATTTATGTTGAAAGAGTAAATTAGAATCTTATTCAACTTGGCTTACATGATAAGAATATATTCATAATCAAGAATAATTAATTCAAGTTCTATTTTATTATTTTATAATCATTAATCTTTTATTCTCCGATTATTTGTAACTAGGTTAATTAGAATTAGACATAGTTAATCCACTTTCATTCAACAAATTTATGATCATTGTAAATAAGATTAAAATTGGGTAGTAATAGTGTGTAATAATTAGCAGATTCCTTGTGGGATCGACATCTTTTGTAATATAATCGGCACACCGTATGCTTGCGGAAATTAGCATGTAAAATAGGCTAACAGAAAGCTCTGAATTTTTTTTTCACAAACACAAGAATACATACACAATAACATAACACTACATTAACACATAAATTACCTATCCATACCCTAGCTTCCCCAACTACGCTCGTATACATGCCATGCAAATCCTTCGGTCCTTGCTGTTGCTCAATCTTCAATTGCTTCTACGTCTTCGACCACATCTAACTATTATAACCTGCACGCATTTAACACACTACACGCTGAGCATTAAAATGCCCAGTGGTGGATACTTATCTTAAGTTTTCCATACTAATCCTATATACTTGTTCACTTAATTATTTTACTGTATTTAGGTTATGGAGACGATTATTTCTAAGTCTTTTTAAACAGTTTATAACATACTTTAATGGCGTTCACTAACCTTATCTTTGTCATTACCACTATTATCACTAATGAATGTCTTTACCTTTATCACTACTCTGCAATTCGTTATTCGCTAACATACCATTAACAATCTCACTATCACTTACACTGTTAACCTTTACACTTATCGATTTCACTCTCATTTGCACTGTTAATCTTTATAGTTATCAATTTCACTACTATTTGTCAATTTTGGAATTTTACTTTATTTATTGGTTTTATTCTTTTTGTTCCTATTATCACTGACTTATCTTGTTCACTAATGTCTCTTGTCACTTAACACTTTATTCGGTTTATCATTTACAATTAATTCCATACGTATCTCTTTTTATTACTTTTATCTTTGTAAATAATCTATTAGATTCTTCTTTTAATTTGCATGTTCAATTACAATTTAATTTCGGACACTAAATTGTTTATCAACTTACTTAATAATTTATCATTATTTCACTACTAGTAACGCTGATCAAATACTATTATTTTCTTTGCGTTTCTATCATTTTCTTTACTCTTTTACACTACACTAACTCTTACGTTAATATCATTTACTATGTTATATCTTCCAAGAAGTCACTTACTTAAATTAATTTCGTTTGCATTTATTCTTGTGTGGTCATCACTATACTTTAATCAGTATTTTATTTCTTCCTTTACTATTTCAATTCAGTACTTATCAATAATTTACTTTACAATATCACTTATTAATTTCATTTTACTTAGACACTCGTTTTGTTTAACAATTTTCACTTATCACTTAGCTAGCGATTAACCTATAACTATCTCTTTTTTTTTACTATTCATTTAGTCCACATATACGTCATTATAATTTTATTACTAATATATTATTTCTTATCCGACTTTGGTCACTTATATTATTATTCACAATAATAGCTTGTCTATTTTCTTTTCTCGTAACACTATTTATTAATCACTATTACTGTAAAAATCCTTACCTCTCAATATACCCAATTAAGCACTTCTAATATTCTAATTTATTTCAACTACACTCAATTTGTTAGTCCATTTTATAACCTTTATTCAATCAATTATTTTACGTAGTAGCTCAATTCACTATAATCTCTTAATAATTGACTTTACAATTCAATCCTTCTATATTCTTACAATTAAAACACTATCTTTCCATTTCACTTGGTTTATATTATCATTATTATCTATCTTATTATTTATATATTTCCAAATATCATATCTTAATTTACATATACCTAAAACCAATTTATTCATTTACTTAGTAGTCTATTTCTTTTCCATTTACACTTAAATATTATTACTAGACTTGTTATGATCAATTACGTACAAGTCCCATAAATTTAACTTATTTACAATAATGACACTAATTTACCTATTTACACTTCATTGTCACTAGCATACTAGTTAAATCATAATCAATTTAATCCATTATTCACTTAATATTTAATCAAACAATATTATTCTAAAATTCTCAATTGTTCGCTCACTAATCACAGACACGCATTTATTATCTCTTTTATTGCATATTTACATTTTAATCCCTTCCTTAGTCTCATTATTTCCAATTTACCATTTAGCCCCTTACTTTGTGACAATTTACAGTTTACCCTTCAATTAGCTTATATTACGAACTTGTCATTACTTAATTTCATTATTACATTACTTTATTATTTATTTAGCACCCAATTTCCATCTAGTCACTACTATAATACTTTCCTCACATTACATTTTAGTCCCTCATTATTCATTAATTTCAATATTACCACTCTAATTCACTATAATTATAATTATACCACTATTTATAATTAATCTCACTTTTAATATTATTATTAACTCACAATTTTACATTTTAGTCTTTAAATCATTCATTCATTCATGCATAAATTTTCAGTAACTACAATATAATTAATTAAATATAATAATTTATCCAATTATTTCTTCAATGTAATAATCCACTTAAAATCACCAATTAATTAATTATACCATTAGTTTGTCAATTAACATATTTTTACACTAATTCATTAATTAATTTTATTTCAATCATATTATTTATTAAATCACTTTAATTACACTAAATATATATATATATATATATCATAATTACTCCACCAATTATAATTACCTAAACTCAAGTCCTTAATCTTTTCACTTAATTCCATATACATCCCTAACTTTTCCATTAATTACATATATGTCCCATCTTTTATATTAATTACATTAATGTCCTTACTTTTGCCATAATACCACCCATATCCTTTCTTTTTCACTAATTCCCTTTATGTCCTCATTTTTCACCTAATTACCATTTTGCCCTCACTTATTCAATAATTATCCTTTTTAACCTCACTTATTTTTTTCAATTTACACTTTTACCCTTATTTACTTATTTAATTACTATTTTACCCTTCTTACACTTGAATACCACTTTTAACCATATATTGTCACAAAATTACATTTAGGTCCTTATTTTATCACTTTTCCACTAATTTACTATTTTAACCTCACATTTTGTAAAAATTACAATTTTACCCTTCCACTTACACTTTTTACCAAACTTGCTCACTTTTTCCAACTTTTTGTAAAATTACTGTTTTACCCCTAAACTTTCTATTTACTTCATTTTAGTCCTGGTTTCACTCATTTTCACTTTTATCTCTATTTTAATCATTTTTATCATATAATTACTAAAATGCCCCTAGTATACACTTGGTAGAAAATCTACTGACCGGATATGCGGGACGTGGATCCCAAAGATCCACTACACTATGAAATGATCCCAATAGGACCATTTCTCACTGCACTGCACTATACTGATCATTGTAATCACTGGATACACTATAAACACTGAACACTGCACTGAAATAGACCGTCATTGGTCTATCAATAGCGAGTCGTCATGACTTGTACCGCGGTATGGAATCCCTATGGCTAGCCAATTATATCCTGGACAAGATTTTTCTACCAGACCACTACTAAGGGCAATAGTTCATCAATACTCATATAAACATCACATTATGCCATCACACTTATCTTTTCATAAACTTTATTTATCATCACTTAATCATATTATACCATCATATTACACTAGTTATCAAAATACACACATAAATCACCATAATTACCATTCGGCCAAGGTATCACTTTTTCACATCATTCACTTTAATCTTATTTAATCACTCATTCATACTCTTTACATATTAAACATACCAAAAATATCATTTATATGCCATAATTCATCTTATATCTCAATTAAATTCTTTATATACCATTTGGCCACTACACAAATTTTCCATTTAGTTCACTTTAATTCAACTTAATAATTCAATCATTCAATTTACATATTATGTTTGCTATAAATATCATTTTCTTGCTATATTACACAACATAACACATTATTTCCTTTAATATTCCATTCGGCCACAACTTTACCATTTCATTATAATTTCTTTTTAATTCTTTTAATCAGTCTGTTATGCTTTAAACATATTATATACATTATATCCATTATTTATATACCATAATCATCATTAGATCTTGAGTAAATCCTTTAATAACCATTTGGCTTACACTAGAGTTTTCATTCCAATATGTTTTAATTTCATCTAATCATATTTATACACTATATTAAGTCCATAGATTATGAATATCACATTAGATTTAATTAAACATGCCTAAATCTCATTTTTACACTTAAACATAACCTAAAATTCACACATAATCAATGGAAAAGGAAAGATAATGTATCCACTCACCTTAGATTCTTGTTCTTCACATCATAAACATGCTTGGTATGCCATAACTCCTTAAAACTCCATCATTCCCTTTTATTCCCTAAGGTGGCCGAATTAAAAAATCCACATAACTTTAAAACCAAACTTCCAATATGAAATATAACATCATAAATGTGTTCTACACCCTCAAAAACCCCCACAGGGACCAATAAACTAAATTAAAAACCCTTAAATCACATACCTCAAATCTTAACATAAACTTTGCATACAAGGTTTTTCCAACTTTCTGTGCTCCAAATAGACTCCAATAACTTCTATATTATTGTAGAGGAGCTGAAATTTGTCTATGGGGTTGAATTTTGGGGAAAGATTGGAAGAAAGAAGGAGAAAAATGGAGGAGAAGTGAAGAAAAGCCATTTGGTTTTGGAAGGGAGTAAGAATGCCGACTTTGGTTGGATTTCTCTAGAGAAATCTGGCCTCCTCTATTCTTATATAGCCCTCTAATGAACCAAACCGGTCCAACCGATTTAAACAAAAATTTTAGTTTTTCAGTTCAATTTTTTCCAAAGTATCTATATGTTCCTCTCATTATTTTCACTTCTAACTAATTCCATTGGTCTTAA
The DNA here is from genome assembly GCA_947683425.1 of Excoecaria cochinchinensis. Lineage (NCBI taxonomy): Eukaryota > Viridiplantae > Streptophyta > Magnoliopsida > Malpighiales > Euphorbiaceae > Excoecaria > Excoecaria cochinchinensis. The sequence continues at coordinate 20,078,207 of CANTUQ010000119.1, forward strand.
AACATCAAAAATAGGCTCCCTGAAAATTTTAAGCTCAATCGAAGTCCATTTGGGCCTCGGTTCACTTAAACCGGTCCGATTCGATCAATTTTTTATTCTGCCGTAAAATACAACTCTAAAGCTATCAAAATTCACAGATAACATTTCTATTATCTTATTCTACACACTCAACATCCATTAGGGCTTATCTACTATATATAAGCCCTCGTTCAAACCCCAGTTTAAATTGAACCAAACCGGAGGCCAACTTCTGAATAACTTTTGGAGGTTAACTTCGTTTTCAACTCAAATTTCACTAGTAATGTCCTTATGGCCCACAGATCATTTTTGCGAAATTAAAATTTTTCGGACGCCGGACAGTCAGTTTTGTTGTATAGCCACCCCGGTGTCACCTGTCCCTGATTCACTATACTTTTAACACACTTATCACTAAACTTTGACACTGGCAAACTCACTCCCTATACTGGATGTTGCGATCATCATGATAACACTGAAATTATTCAGTGACACTTCTAAACCGGTATTTGGGCCATTATAATAGGGAGCTTTAAGTCATCTATCTAGGTTGATTTTGTTATAATATTGTATAGATAGAGCACCCTTTTGGTATAACATAGCATACCAATGTAGTATGTAATTTTGTATTGTAATATGTAAGCTATAAGGACTAATATTAGTGATAGTGTTAATAGTGGTTTTAATAGTGTTACTTATTGTTCTTAATGATAGTAACAATTTTGACTAATTGATGTTATATAGCCTTTCGCTATAACAAGTGTATCATGTATCGCTCCCTTGTCCTCTCAAGGGGCATTAGGGTGTTACAAGTTGTGGTATCAGAGCATAAGTTTAGGCGTTTCTTGACTGTAGGATGCATGATTAGAATGATTGATATGAGTCTGTTTATAGTGTGGCTATAATGCAGATATTGTTTTCTTTGTTTTGTAGGAGTGATAATAGAGTCCGACCCTAGCGAAGAGATAGGTGAGACTATCGGAAATGTTAACCCAATTCGTGCTAACTGTAATCCATTTGTACCTTAGCCTCCACCGGTTAGGAATCTGCCCTTAGTACTAGAAAACCCAATGTTAGTGCAAGGGCTAACGCATATGTTAGATAGATTGATAGCCCCTAAGGCAAATTCGGATATGATTAGGAAAAGAGGAGTTGAGTATTTACAGGGACTTCTGTAGATGAGTCGGATATAGCAGAATACTAGTTAGAGAAGATAGATAGAATATTGCAAGAAGTGAACTGTCCACAAGAGCAGCGAGTGGAGTGTGCTATATCTTTGTTGCAAGGCCTAGCATATGGCTGGTGGAAGTTGGTATTAAGAAAATCCCCTAAGACCTGCCAACTTGAACTTGGGAATTCTTTATGCAAGAATTTTAAAAGAAGTATGTTCCTAAGGCCTACCAAGAGGCTAAGTGGAGAGAATTTGTGAGCCTCAAGTAGGGAGGTTTGAGCATGGCTGAATATGAGAAAGAATTTAACCACCTTAGTAAGTACGTACCGGATGCCTTAATGATCAAAGAGTTTCAAGTGTCGACAATTCGAGGAAGGTTTGGATGAAATGATTAAAGGATTATTAGCGGCAATGACATATATGCAAATGGTAGTTGCTATTAATTGGTGCAAGCTGCTTTAAAAGTAGAAAAGTCAGAAATAGTTCAAAGAAAGAATCAACGAAATGATTAAAGGATTACTAGCGGCAATGACGTATATGCAAATGGTAAGTTACTATCAATTGTGCAAGCTGCTTTAAAAGTAGAAAGTCAAAAATAGTTCAAAGAAAGAATCAAAAGAAAAAGTCGCAAGATAGGTGGATTTGGATTTAGTGCGGGTAAGAAAGTTCATGAGACTAGGGACAATCAGATATGTATAGTGCAATTCAAAAAGTAGTGGGTAGTGAAAAAGTCAAGTAAGCGAGCACCTATTCTGAAATTGGAATTCAGTTCCATTGTCACACCCCCATTTTGCCCCTAGCAGTTTGAGCCATGTTTGTACATGTGTCTATATATGTGTTGGCATGTGTTATGGTATTTTTGGATTAAATGCATGAATTGTGGGCTTTGATAGAGTGTGGGTGCATGCATGTTAGTAGTGTGTGCATTAGTGAGGGGTTGGTCTTGAATATAGTGTCATGCATGGGTGTTGGGTGGGAGTGGTCAAGTTCCACCAATCATAGGATGGCATGTGGCTAGGGTTTTAGGAAGTGGGTATAAATAGAAGGAGAGAGAAGAAAGGGCAGCCATTTTACTGCCTCATTGCCGTTCTCCTCCTCCTCTTTATCCCTTTTTCCTCTTTTCTCTTCAAGAAAGTGTGCCCTAGTGTGAATCCAAGTGGTTTTGGTGGAAATTGATCATCTCGCAAGTGTCATTTGGGTAAGTAGTTGAGTCTTCTTCTTCTTCTTCCTCTTCCTCTCTTTCTCTGCGTAAGTTAGAATGTGTTCTAACTTAGGGCTTTTGTGCATTGTGTGATTTCTTGGGTTTCCAGTTTAAAAGGGCCTACTCGTGATCCCAAGGGGAAAGAGAAGGCCAGTGGGAGTGGAACGTGCAACTAAGAGCATAGGAATTGCAGGTTTGGGAATTTCTGCATTTTCTTGTGTTTTGTTGCGGTTGAATGATGTGCTGGAAATCTGATGGTTTTATGATGTATGTTGGAATAAATGTGATGAGTTTTGGTTATTTAAGCATAATTGAGGAGTATTGAATTATGATAATAGATTTGAGTTGGTTTGATACTACTGTGATTTCTGGGTTGCTACTGTCGGGACTGATGTTTGGTTAATCCTTGAATCAATTGTATTGAATGCTTAAAATTGTGTTTGTGCTATTTGTTTTTTTGGGAATGCCCGATCTGAGGTAAGTTGATGTTAGAAAATGATTTTGAAGTTTTGGGTGTGTTTTAGAGCTTTAGGAGTCTGCAGATTTAGAACGTAGAATCAGTGTATCCAAGTCCCGCTCGAATTAACATCTTCCGATTGGACATACCTAGAGTACACAGCACTTGGTTGTCGATTGCAAGATGGGAAGTTCTCGATCGGGAAATGGAAAGCACGATTCGTGCTTTTGCTGGGAGCCAGGTCACGAGACGTGCTGAAGAGGATGACTCGTGACATGGTGAAGTGAGATGACATGAGTCGTGCCCTTTTTGCACGAGTCGTGTCCCCTACTCTCCCTCCCCGATCGTTGCTCTTCCTTCCGATCAACTCTCAGCCCTCAATCGTTCATGCGGTTGGGTGCTTGACTGCTGAATGGAATGGGAGATCCGATCGGAGAATGCCGAGGAAGAAGGCATTACGTGCGGGCTGGAAGCCAAGTCACGAGTTATGCATGCAAGCACAACTCGCGACCGGGCTTAGAGCATCAGCACGAGTCGTGCTTTACAAGCATGACTCGTGCTCCTAGTTCCTCTCGTACGGTCGGCCTTTCGGCCGAAGCAAAGCATCGATATGAGTCGTGACTATCTACACGACTTGTGTCCTTCACTTTTCTTCGCTAGTGGCCCTTAGCCACTATCGCAAGCGCGACTCGTGCCGTGATCGCGACAGCGAGCCCTTGTCTGTCCTATCTTTCTGAAGTGCTCTGTTTTTTTCGCAAATGAATTTTCTATCTTCTCTACATGAGGTTTTATTACTGTATGGATTATAAACATGCTTTTATATGAATAATGCTATGATTACTTCATGATAAATTATATGTTATGTTTGGAACATGATTGTTTTATGCAGGACCCACGGAGTCAATATAGTGGATAGTTAGGCATGCCTAAAAGAGTTCTTTAGCTGAAGCCCTCTGTTTCATTCAGAACCTGATAAGGTCCCCCATTTGGTTCCTCGTGAACCTCAATGTGTTTGGATCTTGTTTAAGATCCCCTTTGTAAAATAATTTTGAAACGGAAAATGTGATGTTGCTTTTCGATTTGTACCCGTAAGGTACTGCCTTGCGTTCGATTCGTACCCGTAAGGTACCGCCATGTGTTCGCTTGTTATCCACTATTGTGAGTCAGCAGGTGTATTGTCTGTTTTGTTATAATTATGAGAATGTGAACATCCGATCGGTTATGACTATCAGCATGTGAAGCAATATGTATATGATTGTGTTTATGGACTTACAGATGCTATAATTGTGATTCAGTTATGATGATATTGTATGATTATCACCTTATGCAATATATATGTGTTTTGCTTTGACGACTACTGTGAATGGCCGTCCATATTATTATTGTGTTTTTCCCACTGAGTGTTATCGCTTAGCACGGGTGTAGACATAGGGTCTTGAGGCAGTCCAGGTCAGAGTTACCCGATGAAGAGATTAGCGTCGGTTTCCGGATAAATGGGTGAAATTCGGAGGTTTTCGTCTTTCATGATTCGCGATGATTAAAATCTTTTTCTATAGCATGGAGTTTTAATAGAGTTTGATAAATTTTGGTTGAAATTGAGAATTTTGCTCCACAGACGGGATGCCAGTCTGTGTAGGGGCGGCCGTCCCTACTTGGGGTGATTCCCATCTCTAGGCGTAGTGGGGACGGACGCGTGGCGATATAGGGATGCCCGTCCCTAGTACCGCGCCCCGTCTATAGTCGGTTTCCCGCGTGTGCCCTTAGTAGGGACGACCATCGGTATCTGTAGGGATGCCCGTCGGTACGTTAACTGATCAGATCACGCCGGATTGGATAAAATTTAATCTCTTTTCCTTCAAAATAGGGATAAGATTTATTAAAAATTTGAATTTTAAAGTCCTTTTAAATTCAAACTTTGGGTTGAGGCTTATCTGAATTATTTCCTAAAATCCTATAAATAGTGGATTAAATTCCATTTTTAGGGGTTAGAAGTTTTGAGAATTTTGGTGAGAAAAGTGATTATTTTTGATAAGAAAAGTTCTTTGGAGAAAAGTTATTAAATTTTTTCGAGAGATCGTTTTTTAGAAAAGGTTTTGTGAGCAATTTACTCAAAAAGTTTATAAAATCTCTGTTCATTTGCAGAATTTTATTTGATAAAATTTCTTCCAATTAATTGATTCCTTCAAATTTTTCTTACGAATTAAGCCAATTTGAGGTAAAGAAATTTATTCGTTTCCATCAATATAGCTAATTCAAACACTCAATTGCTATCAGATTTTCAAGGGAAGAAAAATATAAATCTTCTTTCTTTGATTTTTTACTTGATCCTTGCGAAGCATACGGGAATCAGAATCATTCGACATTCACCCTAAAAGGTAAAATCCGAGGGTAAACATTCTGGACTAATATTTGTATAATTTTATTTGATTTACATTAATTTTTTTTATATATTTTATTATTCTATTTTATAATCTTTTACAAAGAACTGAAAGTTTTTCTCTTTTATTTGTTTCCCCATACTAGGGACGGCCGCTGGCACAGTACAGGAGGCCGTCCCTAGGCAAACTCTCATGTTTTTAATTTGTAAATTTTATCTTTCAACTTACTTCTGTTAGAGTTTCTCGTTCTTTTATTTTTATTTTTATTCACGCTATTTGATGCTAATGTGTTTATCCCTGTGAGTTATTTTCTGACCATTTGGAGTTGGAGTTCTGAAAGATGGGGGTGCGTCAGTCTGAGGACTTCCACTCGGGTTCTTTCTTTACCCTTATCTTTTATTCATGTTATTATGGAAATGGTTTTAATGTCGTTAAAGAAAAAAGGCCAAAAGATTTCTAACAATTAACTTTGGGATTTTCTCGGAAGTTGTGGACCAATGTCCCATTTTAGACAATAAAATTGAAGCTTCATGAAAAATTATTTTTCGTAATAAAATATGCATAGTAGGACCAATGTCCTCATTCCAATGAATACCCCGTTTCATGCATGGTTTGTATTTTATTTACAATGGGTGTTGTATTCTGCCCCTAGTTTTATTGTAATTTATTTTGAGAATGTTTATTTTAATAATGCTTTACTTATTGCTTTTGACGTGAATGATTGCGCCTTAATTAAATGCATCGTATGGAAAGTTGGTGAAACAATGAATTCAAAACTTAATTATAATATTGGTCAAGGTATACATAAATGAGAAGTCCCGAACTCACTCTGGTCTTTGGGGCTCAAGAGGTGAGAGGTCTAGGACTTCCAAGACACCTCTTGAGTCTCACCAAAAGACTTAAATATACAAATCCTAGGCTCCAGGGGGTAGAGGCTGAGACCTCCAAGATCTCTCTGGCTAGCCCAAGATTGATATGTATGCACCGTCTTAGGCTCAACAAGGCTAGACGACCCTTCCCAATGTTCTATTAGGTGGCGACTCCAAGAAACCTCATTGTTGCCCAAAATAGACGCACTTGTAAATACCTTACAAGTTTTATGAACCTTTCCTGATCGCCCTAAAGCGGGCCCTTGGGAGGCCATGAGGTTCGGCGCGCGTCACAGTGGCGACTCCACTGGGGACATATTCGAGACTTCGATTCGAAAGTAAGTTGATTAAAAATTATAAAAGAGTTTTAGTTTAAAAATTTCACCTTCTTTCAAAACTGCATTGCATCGCATTAGAGCCTTAGATCTATGCTAGTTTGGTCCCTCTTTTAGCCCCGGTGCGTTCCTGAAGCAGACCCAATTTTCACTCAATTTAGGGAAGTGTTAAGGATAATCACCAGCCCAAGCCTCGTACCATCATGGTATATGAAATGGAGACCCAATCGGTCATTAAGCTCGTGATGAGCTAGACCCGTTGGCAGGGACCATGCTTGGGTAGCCCTAAAGTAACACCACCTTTTTGACTAAAGCTCATGTAATGGAAATAGTTACTTCCCCTAGGTGGTATGAACCATAATACCTTGCTTGCAATATGGATCATTTTGTATTGGACAAACCCAAATAATCTGATTGGTCACCTAATCAAAGGCTTTCATGCCCCGATAGGCCCATGTCAACTTGTTCGGGCTGCCTAAATACATGATGGTGAAAACTCATGCATATGCACATTAGCTAAGAGAGGTTATGCTGCCGATTTTTCACCGTGCACCATGCGCGTCCATCGGGTTCCCTGTTAACCCATGGGCCAATCCCACCTAGGAAAGAGACTATGACCTCGTGTGCGGGAGTAATAAGGTTGGAAGGACCTATGTACTTGCATGTGGCTTGTGAGTGTTGCATAGCACGATCATGCATTTTTAGCACAGTCATGCATCATCCTGACCCCTTGTGTTTTTCAGCCATCATAGATTCGCCTAGGTGGACAAGAGGGTCTCGGGGGCGCCTGCGCAGAAATCCGTTCTTTGAGTTACCGGAAAGGGTAAAGTATCCGGACACTTCTTCTGAAACCAGTTACGCTACTTCAAGTCAGTTTTCTGTACCTGAAGAAATGGCAAACTCACCGAGAGGGGCAGAGGCCACCAGGGCAATGATAGCAGAGGAAGTGGGCCGCAGGTTGGAAGAATTTGAGAACCGGATGATGGCAATGATAGCCACAATGGGTTAGCAAGCGGCCTCGCAGAACCCAACACCTCCTCCTATGAGAAATAATGAAAGGGGAGAGGTCAAAGAAAATCCACAAGAGGAGGTTCACGTGCCTGTAGACTTAAGAGCCACTACTTCGGGGTCACAGAGAGGAAGACCTGTCATAAGGCTAGATGATGACTGGGAAGACGAAGAATATGAGGAACGTATGTCTGAGAAATGGAAAGCCCCTCAAATTGAAGAGGCCATCTGGAGGAAGATGGAAGAGAAATTTGAAGCTATGACGAGAATGTTGATGAAGGGCCGAAGAGTGAACCCTGAGGATAAGGAGTTAGAAGGAGAGGATATAGTCCCAATGAACTTTAAAACGCCGGATGTGCCAAAGTTTGACGGTACTTTTGATCCCCTAGTACACATAAAGCAGTATTTGCTGGTAATGAAGGGCACCACTTTGACGAAAAAATAGAAGATTGAGTACTTTTGCTTGAGCTTGACGGGCCCGACAGTGGATTGGTACCACGGGCTCGATCGCCGAACTAAAGAAGACTGGGATTTTTTGACGGAGGAGTTTTTGAGACAATACGACAGCAGTACAAGGATGGAGATAACCTTAAAGGACCTGGAGTTGTTGCAGCAGAAGGGGGGCGAGTCATTCCATGAGTATCAACCCGGTGGAGGAATCGGATGATGGAAATGAAAAGGAAACCAGATACTCAGGATCAAATACGGCTATTCATTAAAAATGCGAGCCCGTATTTCAGAGAGGGATTAAGGATGAAAGGACTGAAGGATTGGGAGTCGCTGAAGGACATCGCCATTGAGGCCGAGGGAGAGTACCTTGTTAGGAAAGCAGGTAATGAGAACTATCCCAGGAGGGGTAGCACTAGCCAGGGGGCCAGTAGACCATCAGGTTCTGCTAGTGGTACAAGGAAGACTGCTGAGTTGTCAGTTGCGAACGCTACCCCGAGGCGTTTTTCCAATCTTGGAAGGTCTTTTTCATGGGTATTGAGAAGATTGATGAAAGAGGGTAAGTTACAACCTATGCCACCCAAACCTGCTAGAACTCAAGGCACGCCAGGGCATAAGGATGAGGAGTATTGTGCATATCATCGGCACACCGGGCATATAACTGATACCTGCAAGACGTTGAGGCACACGATTCAAGATTTAATCGACTCAAAGCAGATCACTGACCCGGAGAAGAGAGGGGGTCAAAAGAAAGCTGGGTACAATAGCATGCCTCCGCCAGTGAATATGATCGGGTCCAGTTTGCTTGAGAACTTTGTGTTGAAGGAGTTATACGGCAACGATATCCACACTGCTGTCACAAACCTCTACGAGGGGAGTGAAGAAGGGCTTCCTGCTGCAGTGATCGATTGCTGGTCCACTGATGATAGTGGAACTGAAAATGATGATTTTGAAGTATTTTTTGACCTATGGGGTTCGGAGGAGGAAGGAGCAGAGCCAAGGAAGAAGGAAGTGGGAACCGTGACTCGGAGTGGAAGAGTAGCCCCGGAAGTTGAGAAGTCCCAAGAGCCGGTTGAGGGCAGAAGGGGAAAGGAGCCGGAAGAAGATCCGATTATTAAACAGCTAAAAAAGACGCCGGCTCAGAATTCAATATGGGATCTTTTGAGACAGTCACCATCGCATAGATAGAAGGTGGTAGAAGCTTTGTGCGAGGCAACTGAGGTTATAACCATCTCGCCTACGGAACTTCTGGATGTAGTGAAAGGAGGATCGGGGGAAAATGTTATTTTTACCAGTGCTGATTTGCCGGCAGAAGGCCGCAATCATAATCGCCCTCTGTATATAAGGGCACAGATTAACCAAAAGCACACCGCCTGTGTAATGGTAGATGATGGTTCTTCGATAAATGTGTGCACACAGGTAGCAATGGCAGCTTTTGGGGTAACGGAGGATATGTTGGCAAAATCTGATCTTACCATCACGGCATATGACAACTCACGTTGGCAGGCTTCAGGGACGTTCACAGCAGTGGTGAAGACAGGACCGGTAGAGTCAGAAGTGAAGTTTGTGTTGCTGCCTATACCCGCCAATTTCTCGGCTTTGCTAGGCAGACCATGGTTTCATAAGTTGGGAGGAGTCCCCTCTACACTGCACCAGATGGTAAAGATACCTCACGAAGGCCAGATTGTGACTATAAAGGCTACACGGGAGAATAAGGTTTCAGTGCTAGAGATAGCTAGGCAGCCGTTTAGTGGGTTTCATGTTGCCATGATAGGCGAAGAAGAGCAGAAGGAAGAAAGCCCTCAGGTATTGAATATGATGAAGAAGATGTCATTCCTCCCTAGCGTAGGACTGGGTAAGAATTCTCAGGGGATGCCAACAACTATTACTACCAAGGGCCAAAAGGACAGAAGGGGTCTAGGATACACAGGTGTTGTAAAGAGGGGTGAGTGGTCAAAAATGGAAATTCCTCATATCCGGAAGACTTTGTGCCAGCAACCGCAGCATGTGCCTATACAGGGGAAGATGAGCCACAGTGGCTGGATGGAAGGATTGTGCCAGGGTTTGAGGTTTTCAATGATGTCTATGACAGGGACATTGGATTGATCAAGCCAGCAGAGGGCTTTTGGGATGAAGAAATCATGACCAGTAGGACAATTTGGGACCGTGAAATGCCTGAAGAAGTGACACTGAGAAGATGGTAGCCACCCAGCTGAAGGGGAAAGCGAAGATAGAGGAAGCCATTGAGGAACCTCCAAAGAGCCAAAGTGATGCAGGACCATCAACCGTGGCAGATACGCTAGCAGAGGAGGAGGAGGAAAATAGTTTAGATTTTCTTTTTGCTCCAGAACTTTTCAATGATGTTAATGACAATTTCAATCTTATTAATATATTGAATGATTTTGCTTACTTGTGTGATGTTTCCGATGATTTTACTATGCATGATCATGATCATCCATCCATATTTGATATTGATTCAACTGATGCTACTCCATTTAAGCTTGGAACCGTAGAGAACCCAAAAGAAATTTTGATAGCATCAAATATAACTCCTAAAGAGAGAGAAAAATTTGAGAGAATCTTAAAAAAATATAAAAGTCTTTGCCTGGACCTACGAAGATATGCCAGGAATCGATCGGGAAATTGCAGAGCACGCTATTCCCACCTATCCAGACCATAAACCCGTTAAACAGAAATTGAGAAGGCTTACACCAGAATGGGCAGAGAAAGTGAAAGAAGAGATTCGCCAGCAAGTCAAAGCCAAGTTCCTAGTTGAGGTGCAATATCCAACTTGGTTGGCCAATGTTGTCCCCGTAGCAAAAAAGAATGGCAAAGTAAGGGTATGTGTGGATTATCGGGATTTGAATAAGGCCTGTCCAACGGATGATTTTCCATTGCCTCATATAGATGTGCTGATAGATAGCGCCGCTGCTTGCGATATGTATAGCTTTAGAGATGGTTACGCGGGCTACAATCAGATTCTCAATAAAATAATTGACCGAATTAAGACGGCTTTCATCACAGAATGGGGGACCTATGCTTATCGGGTAATGCCTTTTGGCTTGAAAAATGCAGGAACCACTTATCAGAGGATGGCAACAAAGATATTGGATGACCTGATCCATAAAGAAGTGGAGGTATACGTGGATGACATGATGATCAAGTTAGCCACTAGAGAAGGCCATTTTGAAGCCTTAAAAAAGTTTTTCCGAAGGATAGATAAGTACAACCTGCAGTTAAATCCTAAAAAGTGTATCTTTGGTGTTACCTCAGGGAAGCTCTTGGGACACATAGTTAGTAAAAGGGGAATTGAGATTGACCCAGATAAGGTTAAGGCCATCAGAGAAATGCCGATACCGCAGAAGGAGAAGGATGTAAGAAGCTTTCTGGGCTGGTTGCAATACATCAGTAGGTTTATCGCTAAGCTTACTTCGATCTGTGAACCGATCTTCAAACTACTCAGGAAAGACCAACTAGTAGTGTGGAACAAGAGTTGTCAGAAGGCTTTTGATACTGTCAAGGAATACTTGTTGAATCCACCGGTATTGAGACCACTACGGCCAGTCAAGCCACTGATCTTATACCTGGCCATAGAAGACAGTTCCGTAGGTGCTATGGTGGCCCAAGATGACGAATTTGGAGTGGAATTTGCTATCTACTACCTTAGCAAGAAGTTTTTGGCTTATGAGGTCAAGTACATGGAAGTAGAAAAGATTTGCCTTGCGGTTATCTGGGCTTCTAAGAAATTGCAACATTACTTTCATGCCTACAGGGTGCAGGCAGTAGCAAAACAGAATCCCTTAAGATACTTACAGGAGGCTCCATCTTTACTTGGAAAAATGAGTAGGTGGCTGTTGTTGCTACAAGAGTTTGATGTAGAGTATATTACTCGGAAGACCATCAAAGGGCGTGCAGTGGCGAAGTTTTTAGCAGAACACCCGATCCAAGGAGACTCATACGAGTTTAACTTTACAGATGAGGATATGACCGCCATCGGAGTTCAGGGTTGGAAATTGCACTTTTATGGAGCCATAAACAGCAAAGGGGCAGGAGTAGGAGCCATTCTGACAACTCCGGACGATGAGAAGCTTCCCTTGGCGAAAACGTTGAGATTCAAGGCTACCAATAACGAAGCCGAGTATGAAGCGTGTATTTTTGGATTGGAGGCCTTAATAGCCTTAGGAGCAAAGAATGTGGAAGTGTTCGGTGATTCCTCCCTGGTGGTCAATCAAAATCGAGGTGAATGGGCCGTGAAAGAAGAGAGGTTAATGCCATATATCCAGCGTTTGAGGGGCCTAAGCAGTCTGTTTTAAGTATGTACATTCCATTTCGTTCCAAGGGATGAGAATCAGTTAGCCGATGCGCTCGCCACGTTAGTATCAATGTGGGACAACCCTGAAGGAGTGGTCATGAAGCCAGTTTTGATCTATAACTCCGAAAGGCCTATCTTCGAGTCCAAATCAGTTATGGAGGTAGAAGTGGCAGATGGGAAGCCGTGGTATCATGACATTATGAACTATCTAGAGAATGCAACATTTGTAGAGGAGGCTACCGAAAAGGATCAGAGAATGATTCGCAAGCTGTCTGCTCAGTTCATCTGCAAAAATGGGATGTTGTACAAACGGCAAGCTGATGGTATCCAATTGAGGTGTTTGGATGAAAAAGAGGCCAAGAGGGTAATGGAAGAAACACAAGCCGGAGTACGCGGAGCCCATATGAACGGGCTGACATTGGCCAAGAAGATCATGAGGCAAGGCTTCTACTGGCTTACGATAGATAACGATTGCTCAAAATATGTTAAGCAGTGCCAGCTATGCCAGTAGTACGCAGATTTAAGGCACTTGCTAGTATCAGAGCTACATAACCTAACGTCACCTTGGCCATTCGCTGCTTGGGGAATAGACATTATTGGAGAGATCCGCCGTACGGCCTCCAATGGGCATAGATACATAATAGTCGCAATCGACTATTTTAAAAAGTGGGTAGTGTCATGGCCGGATTTGTACCCTAAAAGAATTAACTTAAATTGGCAAGAGTGTGTGAATTGAATGTGAGGATTAGATTAAATTGATTGAAGATAGGACTCAATTGAAAGGTTGGAAGGACCTAATTGTAATATAAAGGATTGTTAAGTGGCTAATGGGTAATTATATTATGTTAAGCTAATGGTTGATTAGTTTGTCTAATGATGCATTAGTTAAGAATAAATAAATAAGAATGGGTTAGTGGAGGTAGTCTTTGGTGAGTGGAGTCCGTGTGGCTTCTTGAGAGGATGCCACCTCCACCTTTGCATGCATGGGTTATCTAAGGAAAGGGAAAAGATTCATTGTGTGATTTCAGTCAATTTTCCGTGTTCTTCTCTCTTCTTTCTTGCGTGAGAATGAGTTTTAGAGAGGCCTTAAGTAGTGCATGCATATAGTTAATGGGAGCAAGAATTAAGGGTTAACTTAAGAGGTAAGTGCATAGTGTTCTCATCTTCTACTCTTCTTCTTGGTTTTGATTTGGTATTGGAATGAGAATTGATGGATTGTGTTCAATTCTGGAATTTGAACTGGTTTTGCTAGCTGAAGAAGTGAAGAGAGATATGGGAAAAGTTGTAATCGGAGAGCCGAGCGTCCGTCGAGATTAGGAGCTAAGGCGATAAGGTTTGGGAATAAACCCTAAATGTGTAAATTGTATGATTTGTGTTGGTCCAATAGGGACTTTGATATGAGCTGCTTGTGTATGTGGTAATGAGTTTAGTGAATGAATTGCTTGAGAGCATGCGTGCTATGTGTGAATTGGGATTGATTATAACTTGTGCCCAAGATGAGTGCCAAAATAAGAAGGGAAATCAGGTATGTGCTAATTGAGTAAGTGGTTGATGTTTTTGGGTTGATTGCCAAAAGTGACAATGAGATTTGAAGTCTTGGCGTGAAAGGAGAATTGGATTGGAAAGCACAGTTGTGCTAGTGATAAAACACAGCTGTGTTATAGTGTTTTTGCATAGGTCACGGTGACAATCAAATTGATTGTGACCGTGAGGTATGCTTGAGTTCAATTCTGCCTATTGGATTTTGGTATGTCACGGTGACAATGACATGCATTGTGACCGTGAGGTACCCAAGGGAGCATCCTGTTTTGCAAAGTGTGGATATGTCACGGTGACAATGAAATTCATTGTGACCGTGACATACCCTCAAGTTGCATTCTGCCGAGAGTTGGGAACATGTCACGGTGACAATGAAATTGATTGTGACCGTGACTTGCCCCCAGTTTGCATTCTGTTTTGAACTTCAACATGTCACGGTGACAATGAAATTCATTGTGACCGTGACCTACCCTGTTTTGGCAATATAACCCTAATGTGTTTGGACTTTCTAATGGTAAGGCTTTAAGCTAGAATGATGAACCTTATGAGTAAGTGTTATGTGTGTATTAAGTAATGTACATTTGCATACTATGTGATGGTTCTTGAATGCAATCAATTATGTAACTATTAACTGTGAAGAACAAATTGGAGGCATAATGAGAATACAAGTGTAATGCTTAGCTATGTGCTAATGCGAATGTGTATAGTGAATGTGTTATGGGCTATCAACGTATGTGATGTGAAAAGTGATCAATGTGAACTGAATAATATGTTTAACAACTTAAGCCTGCGAGTCAAGTAGTGGATAGTTAGGCATGCCTATAGGGTCAAGTGCTGCAGCCCCATGCGTTAAATGTGTCTGATTCCATGGGAATCACAATGCGAAAACAATGCGAATAATCGTTGCTGGATTTTATTATATGTGGCATGATGTTAAGTACCTTAGGGTACCAATGCGTGAAAGTAATCTCGATGAGATTCAAGTACCTGAGTGGTACTAATGCGATACCCGTTATCCGCGTCATTGAATTGTAGGCTAACCAATTAACTAATAAGTGGAAAAGATTGTGATATAATATAGTAAGTGATGTGAATATGTGAACTTGTGATTAATGCTTTATGATTGAATATAGTAATGGACAATACTATGCTTGAAATGATACTTGCTTTGATAATGATTGCTCTGGCATGTCTACTAGTATGTAATGTATGATATATCTGATGTGTGATAAATTATTTACTATATATGAGTTCCCCACTAAGCGTTATCGCTTAGCATGGATTTACTCTAATCCGTGCAGGTACGGACGAGAGGTGATCGGAGGACGTCCCCGCATTTTGTACGGTCAACAATAGGAAGTAGAAAGTGTAGGTTCTGGGTTTGATATTTTGGGATTTCTGTATAAGCTTTTGTACAATCGTATGTATAGCGGGTATGTAAAGGCATGTAATAATCTGATAACTATGAATGTTAACCTAAGAGTATAAATATGTATGTGCAATGCGTGTGGCTATGGGAAATGCACTATAAGTAGTTGGCATGTGATGTATGAGTTAAGATCGTATGTGATGAAATTTTATTTTTCAGGTTATGCATGTGTTCTGTAGTGTGTGTACGGCCTTCCCTAACCAAGATTAGCTAAGCGAGTCTGTCATTAGGGAATGGGCGTCACAAGTTGTGGTATCAGAGCCCAGGTTGAGTTTTTCTGGGAATTGGGTAGATAAGACGTGTATAGTTTGTTGACCTAATGCGGAAGTCCTTGTTTAATCTATGTAGTAATGATGGATTCTGGTAGGCATACCAGAGAAGAATCTGCTGAAAGTGTGAATCCTCATGAAGCTGAGGTGACGGGGTCTGGACAGTCTAGATCGGTTGGTTATGGGAATGAGATTCCATTTGGGCCTATGGAAGCTATGATGAAAATGATGCAAGATATGGCGAGAGTGATGGAACGTATGATGGCGCCTAGAGCCCCAATAGAATCTTTGAGAAAGCATGGTTTGGAGGAATTTCAATGAACAAGGTTAGATGAGTCAGAAAAAGCAGAGTACTGGATAGAGAAGGTGGAAAGGATTCTTAAGGAGATACGGTGTCCTCCAGACCAGTGGGTTGAATGTGTGGAGTCATTACTCCAAGGCGCTGCATATGATTGGTGGAATCTGGTCCTGCAGAATCCGATGCTTCCTGAACCATTAAACTGGGAGTTCTTTGAAAAGGAATTCAAGAATAAGTACATTACCAAAGCACATCGAGAGGCAAACTGGAAGAAGTTTCTGAGTTTGAGACAGAGAACCATGACGGTGGCGGAGTATGAAGCGGAATTTTGTCACCTAAGCAAGTATGCGCCAAAAGGTGTTTTGACTGATATGTTGCGATGTCAACAATTTGAGGAAGGGTTGATTGAGGAGATTAAAGCATTGCTGATTTGTCTAACAACAGAACAGAATGTAAGTTATTATCGAATTATTCAAGCAGCTTTGAGAGCGGAAAGGACTTTGGTAGCTCAAAGAGAATGGAGACAAAGGAAGAATGCAAGTAGAGGTGGTTCCCAGACGGGGAAAAGATCAAGAGATTCTCATCTGGCACCACCCGCGGAATCAGGGTTCAGTTCTGCAGCAAAAGGTAAGAAGCGTGGCGCTCCCTCAGCATCTGGTTCGGGAAGAGGAACATCTGGTAACAGAAGTGAGGTTCATGAGTGTCCTCATTGTGGTAAGAGGCATAGAGGAGAATGCTGGAGACTGACGGGTGCTTGTTTTAGATGTGGAAGCACTGAGCATTTCCTTGCTAATTGCCCGAATGCTTATGAGATGTCAGGAAATCAACAAGAGCAGAGTAGGGGTGGTTCAAATTTGCCTTCTACTAATAGAGGAAGTGGAAGAGGACGTGGCCGAGGTAGCCAGTCCAAGGGTGCAGTTGATTCTGAGATTGTGGATAGGCCTGATGCGGCACCAGTGCGGGCTTATGCTATGAGGGCACGAGAGGATCAAAATGCGCCTGAGGTGATAGCAGGCACTATTCTACTTTGTGGTGTGAAAATGTTTGCACTTATTGATCCTGGCTCAACTCATTCATATGTGTGTGATAAAAAGATATGCGAAAAGATGCCTAAAGTTGAATGTTTAAAATATGATATATGTGTGTCTAGCCCTTTGGGAGGTAATGTTAATATGAACAGAGTGTATAGAAACTATGCATTAGAAGTTCAAGGTAGTGTGTTTCCAGCGGATTTGATGGAACTACCGTTTGATGAGTTTGATTTGATTTTGGGTATGGATTGGTTAACTAAATATGATGCGGATGTTAAGTGTAAAAAGAGGATGGTTATACTCTATGATGGTAAGGGGAACAGAGCGATAGTGAGAGGAGTGTGCACTAATCCTCTTGTAAATGTGATATCTGCTATGCAAGCCTGTCGATGTATGAGAAAAGGATGTGAAGTTTATCTAGCTTTGGTGTTGGACAGTAAGAAAGAACATGTGAAGATGCAAGAGATACCGGTAGTCAGAGAGTTTCCTGACGTGTTCCCTGAAGAATTGAGCGGCGTACCACCGATAAGAGAGGTTGAGCTATCGATTGATGTGGCGCCAGGAACAGTACCAATATCTAAGGCACCGTACAAAATGGCTCCAACTGAGTTGAAGGAATTGAAAGAACAGCTGCAAGAATTGCTGAACAGAGGTTTTATTAGACCTAGTGTTTCTCCTTGGGGAGCACCAGTGTTATTTGTTAAAAAGAAAGATGGTACAATGAGAATGTGCATTGATTATCGACAGTTGAATAAAGTGACAGTAAAGAATCGATACCCTTTACCACGGATTGAAGACTTGTTTGATCAGTTAAGAGGAGCCGGTGTGTTCTCAAAAATTGACTTGCGTTTGGGGTATTATCAGTTGCAAGTGAAGAAAGAAGATATACCTAAGACTGTATTTAGAACTCGGTACGGGCATTATGAGTTTCTAGTGATGCCATTTGGGTTAACCAATGCGCCAGCTGCATTTATGGATTTAATGAATCGGGTGTTCAGACCGTATTTGGATCAATTCGTGGTAGTATTCATAGATGATATTTTGGTTTATTCAAGGGATGAGAAGGAGCATGAGCACCATTTGAGAATTGTGCTCTGGTCACTGCGGGAGCATCAGCTGTATGCCAAACTAAGTAAGTGTGAGTTCTGGCTCAAAGAGGTGTCATTTCTGGGTCATGTGATCTCATCTGAAGGGATTAAAGTAGATCCAACCAAGATAGAAGCAATTGTGAATTGGAAACCGCCTAAGAATGTGCTGGAGGTTCGCAGTTTCTTAGGGTTGGCTGGATACTACAGAAGGTTTGTGAAAGGATTTTCAGTAATAGCTTCACCGTTGACAAAATTGTTACGAAAAGGAGAGAAATATGAGTGGTCTGAAAGATGTCAAGCGAGTTTCGATCAGTTGAGGAAGATGTTAGTAGAAGCACCGATTCTTACACAGCCTATGACTGGCAAAGAGTATGTGTTGTACACCGATGCTTCAGGTGTCGGGTTGGGTTGTGTATTGATGCAAGAGGGGAAGGTGATAGCATATGCGTCAAGGCAATTGAAACCGCACGAACAAAATTATCCGACTCATGATTTGGAATTGGCAGCAGTAGTGTTTGCTTTAAAGATTTGGCGACATTACTTGTATGGTGAGAAGTGTAGAATTTACACCGATCACAAGAGTTTGAAATATCTGCTTACACAGAAGGAATTGAATCTAAGACAGCGAAGATGGCTCGAGTTGTTCAAGGACTATGATTGTATTGTGGATTATCATCCGGGAAAAGCTAATGTAGTAGCGGATGCTTTGAGCAGGAAATCAATTTCAGCATTACAGTTAAAGTAGATTAAGTGGAGGTTTTCTGCAGACGGAGCTTTATTGGCACAGTTGAAAGCGAGACCGGTCCTGAAAGACGAGTTAATAGTTGCTCAGAGAAATGTTGCGAGGTTGCAACAAGTTCTGCAGTTAGTTAGTGATATGGATAAGACTGACTATTCAGTGAGTGAAGATGGAGTACTGCTGTACAAGAATAGAATGTGTGTGGCAAATGATAAAGAATTAAAGAAGAGATTGATACATGAGGCTCATAATACAATTTTCACTATGCATCCAGGTGGAAACAAGATGTATCAAGATATGAAACAGTTGTACTGGTGGCCTGGGATGAAGAAAGATGTAGTGGAATATGTGTCTAAGTGCCTTGTCTGTCAATAAGTTAAGGCGGAGCATCAAGTGCCTCAGGGGATGTTGCATCCACTCCCTATCCCACAATGGAAATGGGATAATATTATGATGGATTTTGTATCTGGATTGCCTCTGACCTCAAAAAAACAAGATGCAGTATGGGTTGTTATGGACAGGTTTTTGAAATCGGCTCACTTTATACCAGTTCGGATGGGTTATTCTATGGAGAAGTTGACTGAATTGTATGTAAGAGAAATTGTCCGATTGCATGGGATACCTTTGTCTATTGTTTCTGATAGGGATCCCAGATTCACTTCGAAGTTTTGGAGGAGCTTACAAGCGGCGTTGGGTACGAAATTGAATTTTAGTACTGCTTTTCATCCACAAACTGATGGACAATCGGAAAGAATTATTCAGGTTTTGGAAGATTTGATGCGAGCATGTGTTTTGGATTTCTCTAAGAGTTGGGATAGGTATCTTCCACTTATGGAATTTGCTTATAACAATAGTTATCAGACCAGTATTGGTATGGCACCGTATGAAGTCTTGTACGGAAGGAAATGTCGTTCACCTGTTTGCTGGACAAAATTGAATGAAAGCAGAATCATTGGACCCGAACTAGTGAGGGATACAGAGGAGAAAGCTAAGATCATACAGCAAAGGTTGAAAGCAGCAAGTGACAGACATAAGTCGTATGCTGATTTGAAGAGAAGGGATATTGAGTTCAGTGTGGGCGATAAAGTGTTTCTGAAAGTATCTCCTTGGAGGAAGGTACTGAGGTTTGGCCAGAAAGGAAAATTGAGTCCAAGGTTTATTGGACCATATGAAGTTCTGGAAAGAGTGGGCTCCGTGGCATATCGCTTGGCATTGCCTCCGGTGTTAAGCAAGCTTCATGATGTGTTTCATGTGTCCATGTTGAGGAGGTATAGATCGGATGAATCTCATGTGTTAACTGTGCAGGAAGTAGAGGTTCAGCCAGACTTTACTTATGATGAGAAACCGAAAGTGATTTTAGCAAGAGAAGTGAGGCAACTTCGGAATAAGCAAATACCACTTGTGAAAGTGCTCTGGCAGCATCATGGTATAGAAGAGGCAACTTGGGAACCAGAAGCGGCTATGCGAGAGCAACATCCACAACTATTTCACTCAGGTATGAATTTCGAGGACGAAATTCTCTAAGGAGGGTAGAGTTGTCATGGCCGGATTTGTACCCTAAAAGAATTAACTTAAATTGGCAAGAGTGTGTGAATTGAATGTGAGGATTGGATTAAATTGATTGAAGACAGGACTCAATTGAAAGGTTGGAAGTACCTAATTGTAATATAAAGGATTGTTAAGTGGCTAATGGGTAATTATATTATGTTAAGCTAATGGTTGATTAGTTTGTCTAATGATGCATTAGTTAAGAATAAATAAGTAAGAATGGGTTAGTGGAGGTAGACTTTGGTGAGTGGAGTCCGTGTGGCTTCTTGAGAGGATGCCACCTCCACCTTTGCATGCATGAGTTATCTAAGGAAAGGGAAAAGATTCATTGTGTGATTTCAGTCAATTTTCCGTGTTCTTCTCTCTTCTTTCTTGCGTGAGAATGAGTTTTAGAGAGGCCCTAAGTAGTGCATGCATATAGTTAATGGGAGCAAGAATTAAGGGTTAACTTAAGAGGTAAGTGCATAGTGTTCTCATCTTCTACTCTTCTTCTTGGTTTTGATTTGGTATTGGAATGAGAATTGATGGATTGTGTTCAATTCTGGAATTTGAACTGGTTTTGCTAGCTGAAGAAGTGAAGAGAGATAAGGGAAAAGCTGTAATCGGAGAGCCGAGCGTCCGTCGAGATTAGGAGCTAAGGCGATAAGGTTTGGGAATAAACCCTAAATGTGGAAATTGTATGATTTGTGTTGGTCCAATAGGGACTTTGATATAAGCTGCTTGTGTATGTGGTAATGAGTTTAGTGAAAGAATTGCTTGAGAGCATGCGTGCTATGTGTGAATTGGGATTGATTATAACTTGTGCCCAAGATGAGTGCCAAAATAAGAAGGGAAATCAGGTATGTGCTAATTGAGTAAGTGGTTGAATTTTTTGGGTTGATTGCCAAAAGTGAGAATGAGATTTGAAGTCTTGGCGTGAAAGGAGAATTGGACTGGAAAGCACAGCTGTGCTAGTGATAAAACACAGCTGTGTTATAGTGTTTTTGCATAGGTCACGGTGACAATCAAATTGATTGTGACCGTGAGGTATGCTTGAGTTCAATTATGCCTATTGGATTTTGGTATGTCACGGTGATAATGACATGCATTGTGACCGTGAGGTACCCAAGGGAGCATCCTGTTTTGCAAAGTGTGGATATGTCACGGTGACAATGAAATTCATTATGACCGTGACATACCCTCAAGTTGCATTCTGCCGAGAGTTGGGAACATGTCACGGTGACAATGAAATTGATTGTGACCGTGACCTGCCCCCAGTTTGCATTCTGTTTTGAACTTCAACATGTCATGGTGACAATGAAATTCATTATGACCGTGACCTACCCTGTTTTGGCAATATACCCCTAATGTGTTTGGACTTTCTAATGGTAAGGCTTTAAGCTAGAATGAAGAACTTATGAGTAAGTGTTATGTGTGTATTAAGTAATGTACATTTGCATACTATGTGATGGTTCTTGAATGCAATCAATTATGTAACTATTAACTGTGAAGAACAAATTGGAAGCATAATGAGAATACAAGTGTAATGCTTAGCTATGTGCTAATGCGAATGTGTATAGTGAATGTGTTATGGGCTATCAACGTATGTGATGTGAAAAGTGATCAATGTGAACTGAATAATATGTTTAACAACTTAAGCCTGCGAGTCAAGTAGTGGACAGTTAGGCATGCCTATAGGGTCAAGTGCTGCAGCCCCATGCGTTAAATGTGTCTGATTCCATGGGAATCACAATGCGAAAACAATACGAATAATCGTTGCTGGATTTTATTATATGTGGAATGATGTTAAGTACCTAAGGGTACCAATGCGTGAAAGTAATCTCGATGAGATTCAAGTACCTGAGTAGTACCAATGCGATACCCGTTATCCGCGTCATTGAATTGCAGGCTAACCAATTAACTAATAAGTGGAAAAGATTGTGATATAATATAGTAAGCGATGTGAATATGTGAACTTGTGATTAATGCTTTATGATTGAATATAGTAATGGACAATACTATGCTTGAAATGATACTTGCTTTGATAATGATTGCTTTGGCATGTCTGCTAGCATGTAATGTATGATATCTCTGATGTGTGATAAATTATTTACTATATATGAGTTCCCCACTAAGCGTTATCGCTTAGCATGGATTTACTCTAATCCGTGCAGGTACGGACGAGAGGTGACCGGAGGACGTCCCCACATTTTGTACGGTCAACAATAGGAAGTAGAAAGTGTAGGTTCTGGGTTTGATATTTTGGGATTTCTGTATAAGCTTTTGTACAATCGTATGTATAGCGGGTATGTAAAGGCATGTAATAATCTGATAACTATGAATGTTAACCTAAGAGTATAAATATGTATGTGCAATGCGTGTGGCTATGGGAAATGCACTATAAGTAGTTGGCATGTGATGTATGAGTTAAGATCGTATGTGATGAAATTTTATTGTTCAGGTTATGCATGTGTTCTGTAGTGTGTGTGCGGCCTTCCCTAACCAAGATTAGCTAAGCGAGTCTGTCATTAGGGAATGGGCATCACAGGTAGAGGCGAAGTCCTTTAAGAAGATCGACGCAAGAGGCATGGCCAGGTTCATTAAAAGAAAGCTGATCTGCAGATACGGCCTCCCACATCACATAGTGTCTGGTAACGGGGTGCAGTTCATGGGGGAAACCAGGAAGCTTCTTGAGAATTACGAAATCGAGCACCATAAATCCTCTCCCTATCGACAACAAGTTAACGGGGCAGTAGAGGCTACCAATAAGAATGTGAAGAAGATCCTAGCCAAGATCGTCCAAACCTACAAGGACTGGGCGGAGAAGTTACCTTTTGCTCTGTGGGGTTACAGAACAACGGTGAGGACATCTATGGGTGATACGCCGTATTCTCTAGTTTATGGGACAGAGGCAGTGCTGCCACTCGAGGTAGAGCTCAAATCGCTGAGAGTAATCATGGAAGCTCAGATTCCAGAGATTGAATGGGCATAACAAAGGTTACAGCATTTGAATTTATTAGATGAGAGTAGGATGAAAGTTTGCTATCATAATCAGATCTATCAGAAGAGGCTGGCCAGATCATTTGGAAAAAAGGTGAAAAAGCATCCGCTAAAGGAGGGGGATTTGGTGTTCAAACAGATGAGGATAGGTGTGCCGGATATCAGAGGAAAATTTAGGCCAACCTGGGAGGGGCCATTTGTCATTAAGAAGCCATTGTCCAAAGGAGCCGCAATCTTATCGGATAGCGATGGTAATGAATTCAAGGAATCGATCAATGTCGACAGACTCAAAAGGTTCCATGGCTAAAGACCAAAATCAAAAGAAGAGAATGAAATACCCGCGGGTCGAAAATTGAAAAAAAGGCGGCCTTGTTAAAATTAGGCGCCTCGTCAGGGTGAAAATCGAAAAAAGGCATCCTGGGCAAAATTTAGAGGCATGAGAGAAAATATCCAATCATGAGAACCCGAGAGGGCTGATTAGAGACAGGAGTTTGATACTATCAAGATTTTGGTTCCATGAATGAATGTAGTCGTGCATAATTGAATCGGTACCAAAATGATCATGTATTTTGAAATCGTACTGAAATGTACACAATTTTGTGAAATGAGATAAGACTTGATTTATTCATTTATATCATTGTCTAATTCTGCTTTAAAAAGAAACATATTACTCAGAATGCATGTAAAACTAAACTATGCCCTACTACTACCCTCGCTAGCTAAATGCCTCAGTCGCCGAGTTCGGTTATCAGGTGATGGGCTAAGTATCCACCTTTTGTACACGCTGGTGGAAGTGACAGAGTGATTCCCGAATGGAGGTATGATAGTTTTCAGTGGAAGCCGACTCCAGAGCTCATGATAGCGGGAAGCGAAAGCCGTAGAAAGGACTCCACCTCGAAAAGATAGAGGGAGTCTCACCACATCCTGAGTCATCCCAAGTTGACGGGAGCAATGGGCCGTAATGTAGAAAGTTGCCTCGCGAAGCCCGCATAGGGGAACGTATCCTGAAGACCCATCAATAACTGCACTGGACAAGGGAAGCCAAGCGTGCATGAAGCTAATATCTTCATCTGATATCTCACTGAATCTGGTAATGCCCTCGTCAGGGGTCCCAGGTAAGTATAGACGCCGGCGAGGAAGAAAACACTTCGCAGAGTACTGATTAATGACTCTAGGAGGTGGCTCTGACAAAAGCTTCAATTTCTCCTGCAACCAAATCTGAAAGAGGAAACAAAGGAAAAATAAAAGCCAAAGAAAATAGAATAAAAGGCAAAGAAAAGCCGCTGGAGTAAGTTGGATTTACTTCAGGCAAAAATTAGGCATAGGGTTATGTGAAAATCCGAAAGGACGCACTTCCCACTAAGAAAAGCTAGTGTGAAAATCCACAAGGGACGCACTACCTTTTAAAATAATGACGTACCTGAAGTAACAAGGGGCTCCAAGAAAATAAAGTGGTAGGCCCGGCACGAACAGAGTCCAAACCAAAGATAGTCTCAGCCAGAATGAGAGGAAAAGGGGTCAGCCCGCGATGAAAGTCATCCAGAAATCCAAACAGACGGGGGTCTCCGAGCAGTTCCTCTGAGGTCACGACTAGATACTTCATCAAGCAGAAAAGGAAGAGGACACTTACGCTATATGAGGGAATGTCGGAGAATTCATTCATTGCTTCAATCAGAGGTTCTAAAGCAAATACTGAGCCCTGAGGAACTAGACGAGCAGCGTCAGAAGGAGCTATACCTAAGGACAGAGTAATATCCCCGATTTTGATCAAACCACAGCGAGGTACGCAGGGCAAAGCACCAGGAGGATACCTACTCCCGGCGATAGCAGCAAGTTCTTCAGGCAGGGGGCATATTTCCTGATAGGTGAACCTGAAAACATGAAAACGAGGATCCCAGAAGTGGGTCGCAGCCGAAAGAAGGTCGTAGTCTATCTTGACTCTTCGTAAAAACCTCAGTCTAGAAAGGGGGGCAAGGGTGTTGTGCTCCCAAATTTGAGCATCGTCTAAGATACGGTGCATTTTGGAAAGAAAAGGAGAATTCATGGCTCAATAGCTAAAGTCACAGTTGCTAAGGGGAGTAAAGGAGGAAAAAAGGGGAAAAAACTAGAGAAAAGAGCCTATTATGAAGCTAAAATAAGGAAGAGGCAAGAAACCCAAGAAAAAGGCTGGGTTCTATAGGTTTGGCTTACAGACGGCTAACCCGTCCCTATAATCAGACGGTGAACCCATTTGTACTTGTCCACCTGGCAGGTTTTGCATCGTGCATATCATGCGCATTAATTAGGTAATTAATGAGGGTTAAAAGCGAAATTTGAATAGACAGACGGAATGCCCGTCTGTCGCTACATGAACGGAAAGCCCATCGGTACTTAAATTCTATATAAAGGCGCAGGTACCGATGGGCTGTCACTTTCTTTACCTTCTTCTTTACACCGACGCTTTTCCCTTTTTTTCCAGCGGTTTCTTTTCATTCTTTTTGCACCAGTTGTGAGTCTTTTACTTCTTCTTTGGGTCTTAACTTCCAGGTTAGTAAAATCCTTCCATCTGTTATTTATTTTATTTTATTTTATCATGAGTAATGTAATTTTCTTCTTTCTTCTTTTGAATTAGTGTAATTAGTAACCTTGTTAATTAATTGAAATATCATTTTTTAGTAATAAAATGCATGAATTGATACATAGAGTAAATAGCATGCAATTTTTTCTTTTTAATGAGCACAAGATGGATTGACCTATATTGTTTAAAAATAATTAGTGATAAATGTATATTTATTTCCGAGTTTTTTTTAGATAAGACATGGCTTTAGAAATGCATGCACATTGGAACCAATGCTAGGAAATAGGAAGCAAAGCAGATTTGAGCATGTTGCAATGATTGCTTGGGGCCTGAGGCCTGTCCTTCTTTTTTCTTGTTTTTTTTTTATGCAGGAGGTTGGGCACACCCTTGCCGGGGTGCTGCCCAAATTTTTTTTAGCACATGTGAATGTATTGCATTATTGCTTGGGGCCTGAGGCTTGTCCTTCTTTTTTTTTGTTTTTTTATGCAGGAGGTTGGGCACACCCTTGCCGGGGTGCTGCCCAAATTTTTTTAGCAAATGTGAATATATTGTATTATTGCTTGGGGCCTAAGGCCTGTCCTTCTTTTTTTGTTTTTTTATGCAGGAGGTTGGGCACATCCTTTTCGGGGTACTGCCCATAATTTATCTTGTCGGAATGTTGCTTTAGTTTCTAAGTAAAGTTTCTTTTATGTCTATGATGCCAAGCTAACTGTTTACCTCATTTGCAGGATGCCACCACGGTGATATGCTCCTCACGATGGGCCTGAGCCTCAGGTCCCGGGGTGGATGAGTGACGAGGCTAGACAGAGGTATACGATGCTAGCTCAGGTGCAGTTCCGAGCTAGCTGCTTCATTTCTCGACCATTCATTGAGGCTCTGGGGATGGCAGATGAGGTTGACATTCTGATAGCAGGCGCGAGATGGACGGAATTTTTGATGCCTGCCTTCCAGACTCACCCGGAGATAGTACGGCAGTTTCTTGCCACATTATAGTATGGGGGATATCAGAGATCTAACACAGAGGAGGGTGTCATACAGTTTTGGATCGAGGGCCATCATTATAGTATTACCCGTCAGCAGTTCACAGAGGCCATGTGGCTTCCATTTTGGCAGGATGTCATAGCGCCTCAGAGGTCAGTTAGACGCCAGCATTGGGCGGTTATCGCCTTGCCGGGAGTGCCGTATAATCATGATACGGCGAAGAGCACTCATCACAAGCCCTGCGATATGTACACCGAGTTTTATCCAGCTCATATTTAGAACGAGCTAGTAACCCAGGATCTCTCAATGCCGTAGAGATTTGGAGCTTGTGGGCCATGGTGGCAGGCCAGAGACTTAACATCAGCCATGAGATATTGGTCAACCTGGTAAGGGTATGCAGGGGGACAGCCCCTGTAGTGTATGTTGGGGGAGTTATTACCAGATTGCTTCTGAGTTTGGGAGTTCGTCCAGACATCCTGGGGCGTGCTTTGGATGAGAGCAGTTATGTGGATGCTCCGGCAGCTATCACTATGGCTATGATAGTACCGATACCGGGCCAGCCAGAGGAGTATAGGCTTCATACTGTGCATGAGACCAGACGTGCATTCAGCTTGCCCTCGCTAGAGCCAGTGGAGGAGAAGCCTCAGATAGAGGAGCAGCCTCAGATGGAGGAGCAGCCTCAGATGGAGCAGCATCAGCCGATGGAGCAGCCTCAGCAGCACCAGGAGGAGCATCCGGGTACGCCCTTTGACATGATGATTGAGTTCACCATGGATGAGCTATTCGCTACTCCTTCAGGGCAGAGAGTGCAGAGTCCCACTCCGCCTCCGCCATCGAGAGTACATCGGACTGCTCCCCGGGCCCATGAGAGGTTAAGTCCATATGCTAGAGTAGGGGATCCGGGGGCATCTACTTCTACAGCTCCACCTCCAGAGCCGGTACCAGAGTCAGCTCCCCCTCCATCCTCATCATCGGCTTTCCCAGCGCAGCCAGGTTTTGCTGCTCTACTGGCTTTTACCTTCACGTCCTTTGAGTACAGGCAGGAGGAGAGAGATAAGGCCCTTCTCGACCACCTCGGGGAGCGGGATAGAGTCATATTAGAGCGGCTAGATCAGCAGCAGAGTATTATTCAGGAGCAAGGGAGGCTCATTGACTTTTTGAGGCAGGAGCAGGAGAGGCTTGTGGCTCAGCTGAGGCAGGAGATAAGGACCTCCCAGGATGGGGTGGCCCAGAGGACAGACGCATCCTTACATATCATGGATGAGTCGGTTGAGGCTCTTATGTTCAGGATTCAGGTTCTGGAGGGTGCCATACTTCCTATTGCCTAGTCTCTTCGGGAGTTCAGGGAGCATACTGAGGATAGGCTGAAGAGTATGGGGACCGCCTCCACAGATCAGACCCTCCGCCTGGGCGACACTTTTAGAGAGTTAGGGGGGTCGTCACTGATACGCTGTAGTTCATGACAGTATGTGCACAGCCTTTCTTAGATGGGTTTGCTCAGGTCCAGTTCTAGAAGCAGGATCCAGCGAGAGCACAACCATTATCAGTACCAGTGGCAGTACCTCCTAGATACCAGCGACAGGCCAGAGCCTCGACTGTTCAGCGGGCCGGACCATCAGCCCCTCCCAGTCAGCCATCTGCTCCAGATGTGGGACCCACTGCCTCTTCATCTCGGTCTCAGACAGTTCATATATCAGATGATGATGATGATCCGTAGGAGGAGCTTTCAGACTATCCACCCCTATAGCCCTTCAGGGAGTCATGATATTATTTTTGTATTTTATATTATCATGTTTACATTACATTGTACAAAATTTAACTTTTTAGTGGAAAAATATTTATGGCTAGCCTGTTAAATTTGCATGTTATTTCTTCGTAATTTAGCTCTTTTAAAAAAAAGAAAAAGAAGAAGAAAAAGGGATAATTAATCATGTGATAAAAAGGAAGAGAAATAATAAAAATGTTCACCAATCTACAGTCAAATTAATTTTTTCGAGAATTAACGAGAATCTCTTGTAATACAGGAACGTGGTTTTACACCAATTCAAAATTGGCCAACAGTCAAAAGGGAGAACAAACAGGTCAAACATCATGTCCTTTGAGATCACATGAAATCAAAAGATCATAATTGTACTTCGGGGGCAGGATGAAGCCGCCAAATTGAAACACACAGTTCAGGAGAACACACCACTCAGAAGAGCAGTCTAGAATGACACTCAACCAAGAAGAAGAACAGTCCAGAAGGACGCCCGAGTTGGAAGAGCCAACTTCGCACTTTGTAAAGTCTGAAGAAGACTCGGTGCAGCTCAGGAGAGCAATGATAGCACTTTGTAAAGTCTGGAGAAGACTCGGTGCAGCTCAGGAGACCAATGATCGTACTTTGTAAAGTCCGGAGAAGACTCGGTGCAGCTCAGAGGAGCAATGATCGCACTTTGTAAAGTCCGGAGAAGACTCGGTGCAGCTCAGGAGAGCAATGATCGCACTTTGTAAAGTCCGGAGAAGACTCGGTGCAGCTCAGGAGAGCAATGATCGCACTTTGTAAAGTCTAGAGTAGATTCGGTGCAGCTCAGGAGGGCAAACTTCGCGTTTTGTAAGTCCGGAACCGACTCGACGCATCGTCACTTCCCCCAGAAAAGGTAAGGACTGCCTCAGGTATGCATTTCTTTCCTTTCTTCTTTGAATTTTGGCTCATCTAAGCACTAGTGCGCTAGTTTCCCCAAAATTGGGGGCAACTATAGACACCGGGTGTTGAGGCAGTCCAGGTCAGAGTTACCCGATGAAGAGATTAGCGTCAGTTTCCGGATAATTGGGTGAAATTCGGAGGTTTTCGTCTTTCATGATTCGCGAGGATTAAAATTTTTTCTATAGCATGGAGTTTTAATAGAGTTTGATAAATTTTGGTTGAAATTGAGAATTTTGCTCCACAGACGGGATGCCGGTCTGTGTAGGGACGCCCGTCCCTACTTGGGGTGATTCCCATCTCTAGGCGTAGTGGGGACGGACGCGTGGCGATATAGGGATGCCCGTCCCTAGTACCGCGCCCCGTCTGTAGTCGGTTTCCCGCGTGTGCCCTTAGTAGGGATGGCCGTCGGTATCTGCAGGGATGCCCGTCGGTACGTTAACTGATCAGATCACGCCGGGTTGGATAAAATTTAATCTCTTTTCCTCCAAAATGGGGATAAGATTTATTAAAAATTTGAATTTTAAAGTCCTTTTAAAATTCAAACTTTGGGTTGAGGCTTATCTAAATTATTTCCTAAAATCCTATAAATAGTGGATTAAATTCCATTTTTAGGGGTTAGAAGTTTTGAGAATTTTGGTGAGAAAAGTGATTATTTTTTATAAGAAAAGTTCTTTGGAGAAAAGTTATTAAATTTTTTCGAGAGATCGTTTTTTAGAAAAGGTTTTGTGAGCAATTTACTCAAAAAGTTTATAAAATCTCTGTTCATTTGCAGAATTTTATTTGATAAAATTTCTTCCAATTAATTGATTCCTTCAAATTTTTCTTACGAATTAAGCCAATTTGAGGTAACGAAATTCATTCGTTTCCATCAATACAGCTAATCCAAATACTCAATTGCTATCAAATTTTCAAGGGAAGAAAAATATAAATCTTCTTTCTCTGATTTTTTACTTGATCCTTGCGAAGCATACGTGAATCAGAATCATTCGACATTCACCCTAAAAGGTAAAATCCGAGGGTAAACATTCTGGACTAATATTTGTATAATTTTATTTGATTTACATTAATTTTTTATATATATTTTATTATTCTATTTTATAATCTTTTACAAAGAACTGAAAGTTTTTCTCTTTTATTTGTTTCCCCATACTAGGGACTGCCACTGGCACAGTACAGGAGGCCGTCCCTAGGCAAACTCTCATGTTTTTAATTTGTAAATTTTATCTTTCAACTTACTTCTGTTAGAGTTTCTCGTTCTTTTATTTTTATTTTTATTCACGCTATTTGATGCTAACGTGTTTATCCCTGTGAGTTATTTTCTGACCATTTAGAGTTGGAGTTCTGAAAGATGGGGGTTGCGTCAGTCTGAGGACTTCCACTCGGGTTCTTTCTTTACCCTTATCTTTTATTCATGTTATTATGGAAATGGTTTTAATGTCGTTAAAGAAAAAAGGCCAAAAGATTTCTAACAATTAACTTTGGGATTTTCTCGGAAGTTGTGGACCAATGTCCCATTTTAGCCAATAAAATTGACACTTCATGAAAAATCATTTTTCTTAATAAAATATGCATGGTAGGACCAATGTCCTCATTCCAATGAATACCCCGTTTCATGCATGGTTTGTATTTTATTTACAATGGGGGTTGTATTCCGCCCCTAGTTTTATTGTAATTTATTTTGAGAATGTTTATTTTAATAATGCTTTACTTATTGCTTTTGACATGAATGATTGCGCCTTAATTAAATGCATCGTATGGAAAGTTGGTGGAACAATGAATTCAAAACTTAATTATAATATTGATCAAGGTATAAATAAATGAGAAGTCCCGAACTCACTCTGGTCTTTGGGGCTCAAGAGGCGAGAGGTCTAGGACTTCCAAGACACCTCTTGAGTCTCACCAAAAGACTTAAATATACAAATCCTAGGCTCCAGGGGGTAGAGGCTGAGACCTCAAAGATCTCTCTGGCTAGCCCAAGATGGATATGTATGCGCCGTCTTAGGCTCGACGAGGCTAGACGACCCTTCCCAATGTTCTATTGGGTGGCGACTCCAAGGAACCTCATTGTTGCCCAAAATAGATGCACTTGTAAATACCTTACAAGTTTTATGAACCTTTTCTGATCGCCCTAAAGTGGGCCCTAGCGAGGCCACGGGGTTCGACGCGTGTCACAACGGGTGTTTTATCCGTGCAGGTGCGGAAGGTGTACAGTTTTGGAGAGTTGCCGCAAGTCAAGCCAACACAGAGGTTGATGATAGGACTTAACATTTTGTCTTATGATTATTTTTTGTTATAGTGAACTCTCTATGTATTTATTCTTTTGTTCAGCTTCCGCTTTGTAATTTTGAAAGATGTAACTATTTGGAAAATCAGAACAATTTTGTAATGAATATTATTATTATTACATTTATGCTTGAATGATCTAATGTTTTAAAGTTTTATTTCTGCTATATTTTTGTATGTATGATATATGTTTATTGTTTGGTCTGCTTGTTGACACCCTGACTCATACGGCTTCTCAATCCCTTGGGGATGGGTTTGCCTACGTATGGGTAGGGGGCATTACAGTTTTTGGTATCAGAGCACGATTTAGGCGTGTTCTGGGTGTTAATGTGCATAGATATATGTTTAGGAATGTGTTGGCTGATGCAGTTGTCTTTATGTTTTGTTCTAGATGTCTTCTGATTCGATGCGTGGGTCGCTTGAGGGATCCGCCGAGAGTGTGAATCCTTAAGCAGTGGATCCTTCTGTTTCTTTGTCGGCTCAACCAGTGAGGGTACAGCCTGAGGTTGCAGCCATGCCCTTTGAGATCATGCTGAAGATTTCACAGGATATGGCTAGAGTCTTAGAGAGGGTGACTGCCCCTAGAGCCCCTACTGAGAGTATGAGGAAAGCTGGTGCAGAGGACTTTTATGGGATTAGATTGGATGTGTCAGGGTCTGCTGAGAAGTAGTTAGAGAAGGTAGAGTGAGTTTTAGATGAGATTCGGTGTCCACCTGAGAGGCAGGTAGAGTGTGTGGTTGAATTGCTTTAGGGTTCCGCCTATGATTGGTGGAAATTGGTCCGTAGGCATCCTTAGTTTCCTGACCTAGTTACTTGAGAGTTCTTTGGGAGGGAGTTCACCAGTAGGTATGTAACTCAGGCTTATAAGGATGCGAAATGGGCACAGTTTTTGAGTTTGAAACAGAGTACCATGATAGTATCAGAGTTTGAGAAAGAGTTCAACCGGCTTGCGAAGTTTGCTCCAGAGGGTGTTTTGATAGAGGAGTTCAGATGTAGGCACTTTGAGGCTGGTTTGAATGAGTCGCTGAGAGGCATGCTTATTTTTCTGATGAGTACTCTGGGTATTGGGTATTATCAGATTATTCCGGTAGTAGTGCGGGCTGAGAGATCAGAGTTGGGGTTGAGAGAGAGGGCACAGAGAAGGCATCCCTCTCGTGGAGGATCAAGATCGTCATCGTCCTCGGGTAAGAGGTCTAGGAACCCGCATGAAGATTCTTCTTCAGGTCCGACTTTGAGAGGCAGGAGACAGGATTCAGTCATGAGATTGAGTTATGGTAGAGGGGGATCAGGTAATAGGACCGAGGTGCTGCCCGAATGTTCTCGTTGCAGCAAGCACCATAGGGGTGAGTGCAGGTGGCTCACAGGTGGCTGTTTTAGATGTGGGAACATAGATCATTACTTGGCTAGTTGTCCTATGTTGGGTGAGGCTTCTGGTGATCAGTGTGAGGCCAGTAGAGTTGGGTCACATGCACTGCAATCCGGTCGGGCTAGGAGCAGAGGTAGAGGTCGAGGCAGTCGGCCGAGTGGGGGAGCTCCACCTGAGTCAGTTGATTGTCCCGTGGCAGTTCCAGCTAAGGCATATGCTATGAGAGCTCGTGATGAGCAGGATGCCCCGGATGTGATAGCAGGTAAGTTCCTACTATTTGACACTGAGATTTGTGCTCTAATTGACCCTGGTTCCACACACTCATATTGTTAGTGGTTATGCCCTAGGCCAAGCATTTGGACCTTGATGTAATCATTATATTTTCATTTATATATAATGGTTTTCTTCACATTAATATTATTGGCATGTTACATTATTGTAATGTTTATGAATAATAATGTTATTCATGTTGTCCCTAGTCATTTATCACTAAAGGGCATAAAGATAAATTAAGACTAGTATAGATTTGCATTGATAATCATGGGATGATTATATATGATGATATAAATTGAATCTATAGGTATTTGTTAGAGAACAAAGTACCGGATAGACCCACTATAAGATCACTACATGGGATAGTGTCATAAGTGATCTTATAATAGATATGTTATTGAATCCTTTGACTTGAGGTTATCACGGTTTCCTACATAAAAAAACATTATGTTTTGACATAATCAAATGTTATCTTTAATCGGATAATTATAAAGTTTATGATCGGACATAATGAGAATTATGCAGAGGAAAGTGAATAACCAAGATGGAATTTGTCCCTCTCTTATGAGAGAGATATCTGTTGGGCCCCTCGATAAGTAGGACTATTAAATGCATGGTCGTACTACAATGAATTGATAGTGTAATCAATGTAATTTGAATTTATCAGTCTACTTAGTGATCGGGAAATTATATGTTTTAATAATATAAGTTTGACATGTACCATGACTTATGTTCAAACAAGATATAGTGTGACAAAAGGATAATGGCATGTTCTATTGTCAGGTTAAAATCGGACTAACAATATTTATATTATTTGGGTAGTCATAATGTCTTGCTAGAGACCAATTATGACTTGTGGGCTTATTATGAGATTAAGCCCACTGCCAACTTAATATAAACCTATTGGGTCATGTACTAAGACCAAAAATGAACAAAATAGATTTTATTAGGTTATTTTGGAATAATATAAATATAGATATTTATATTTAATTTCAAAACTATATTTACATGATTTATTTCGTATTAATTTGAATAAGAAATAAATAAATAAATATAATTTATACATATATATATGTGGATATATATAGGTTAAGAGGTGATTAACCCTAATCACGTTTTTCCTAGAGAGAAAAGGATAGAGAGTGGCTGATTTTCTTAAGAGAGAAAAACCTAGCCGCCATATTTTCTTTGAGAAAGAAAAATATAAAATCCAGTCGCGACGTACGGGAGCTAGCACCCCTGTGAATTTTGTTCATCGGTTCGTGCGTGTGGATACCTATAGAGGGTGTTTGTGATTAAGGCAGCACCTGTAGTCTGAGATAAGGAGTTAATTTCATTCTAAAGGTTGGTAAATCTTAATCTCTACCTTTTGAATCAATTGAAAATACATGGATCCTATTTTGGGTTTCGATTTTATTCCGCTACGTTAATTTGAATTATTGCGATGAAACCCAACACTCATATATGTGCACAAATAAGTTGTTTGATAGATTGCATGAGGTTGACCAGTTAGACTATGAGGTTTATATGACCAGTCCTTTAGGGCATAGTGTCAATGTGAGTAGAGTGTATATGAATTGTCCTCTTCTGGTTCAAGGAGTTGAGTTATCTGCTGATTTGATTGAGTTGCTATTTCGGGAGTTTGATTTGATCTTGGGTATGGATTGGCTTAGTAAGCACCGGGCAGTGGTTGATTGTCATAGAAAAGTTATTGTATTGCGAGATAGGGATCAGTCTCCAGTGATTGTTAAAGGTTTGGGTTCAGAACCTTGAGTAATGTGATTTCTGCCATGCAAGCTAAGAGGTTCATGAGGAAAGGGTGTGAGGCATTCTTAGCAGTTGTGTTGGATTCTAAGCGTGATCATGTTAAGATTGAGGATATCCCAATTGTTAGGGAATTTGGTGATGTGTTTCCGATCCTGAGAGAGAAGTTGAGTTGTCCATAGAGATAGTGTCGGGTACTACTCCCATTTCGAAAGCACCTTATCGAATGGCTCTTGTAGAGTTGAGAGAGGTCAAAACTCAGCTACAAGAGTTATTGGATAAGGGGTTTATTAAACCCAGGATATCTCCATGGGGAGCTCCGGTGTTGTTTATCAAGAAGAAGGATGGTACCTTGAGGATGTGTATTGACTATAGGCAAATTAAAAAGGTAATAGTGAAGAACAAGTATCCCTTGCCTAGAGTCGAGGATTTGTTTTATCAGCTCAGAGGTACGGGTGTTTTCTCTAAGATTGATCTCCGGTCGGGTTACTATCAGCTTCGGGTTAAGGATGCGGATGTGGTTAAGACTGCCTTTCGGACGCGATTTGGTTATTATGATTTTCTTGTGATGCCGTTCGGGTTGACAAATGCACCTGCGGCATTTATGGATTTGATGAACCAAGTGTTTAGGCCATATCTTGACCGATTTGTGGTAGTGTTTATTGATGACATTTTGGTTTACTTGAAGGATGAGAGTGTGCATGAAGAGCATCTTCTGTTAGTGTTGCAAGTTTTGAGAGAGCACCGTTTGTTTGCGAAGCTTAGTAAGTGTGATTTTTGGCTCCGAGAGGTGTCTTTCTTGGGTCATATTGTATCAACTAAGGGTATTCAAGTGGATCCGACTAAGATTGAGGCGATTATTAATTGGAAAGCACCTAGGAATGTTTTGAAAGTGAGAAGTTTCCTCGGTTTGGCTGGGTATTACCATCGGTTTGTGAAGGGTTTTTCGGTCATTGCTGCTCCTATGACAAGATTGTTAAGGAAAGGAGTCCGATTTGAGTGGTTGGATAAGTGTCAGGCGTGCTTTGAGAAGCTAAAGAGGTTGTTGGTTGAAGCTCCTGTACTGACTCAGCCCCGATAGGGTAAGGAGTTTGTAATGTACAGTGATGCATCAGGTGCCAGGCTCAGTTGTGTGATGATGCAAGAGGGGAAAGTTATGGCTTATGCATATCATCAGTTGAAGCCTCATGAGAAGAACTATCCGATGCATGATTTGGAATTGGCGGCTGTGATCTTTGCATTGAAGATTTGGCGGCATTATCTGTCACACCCCATTTGCCCCCTAGAAGTTTGAGCCATGTTTGTACATGTGCATTGTATGTGTTTTGGCATGTGATAAGGGTATTTTGGGTAAAATGCATGTTTGTAGGTTTTGCTAGTATGTTTGTGCATATATGATATTATAGTGTGAATTAGTTGGGTTGCATTTGGGTGTGTTGCTCACACATTTGTAGGGTGTTATAAGTTGGGGTGAGATTGTGTGTGTTGTAGATCATGTGGTTGGGTGTGAGTGATCAAATCCCACTAATAAGGAAATGACATGTGTCTAGGGTTAGGAAAAGAAAAAGAGGAAGAAAGAGAAAAAGGGGAAAAAGCAGAATTGTTTCCTCATTCCCGTTTCTCTCTTCTCCCTATTCTTCTTCTTCCTTTTCTCTTCTCAAAAGAGCCCTAGCTTGGATCCAAGTTGGTGTGGCGGGAATTGATTATCTCTTAATCTTCTTTTGGTTGAGCCTCCTCGTGATCCCAAAGGGAAGGAGAAGGCGTTGGGAAGTAGCACTAAGTGATTAGGAGCTAAGGAAATTCAGGTTTGGGAGTTTTTGTGATTTATGCATTTTTGTGATTTTTGCTCTTTAGATGAATTTCTGGAAATTTGAGGTTTCTTGATGTTTATAATAGTTTATATTGTATGGGTTTTGATTTAGATGTGTTAAGAAACCTTGAATGTGAGTTATTGAACCCAATTGTGCATTTGATTGAGAGGGTGAATGAATAGTATTTTGTTTTGATTTGTGTAAATTGATGTTGTCAATGGCATGAATTGATCGTAATTAATTGTGGAAATATGTTGTTTTGTGTTGGTTATGGTGTTTGGAAGGCCTATTTTGAGGTAAGTTGGAGTTTAAGATTGATTTGGGTGAAAATGGTTTGGATTTGAATGTTCTGGGCTTCTTGCGTTTTTATTGAGAACTGGAAATTCAGATGCTATCGCGAACGCGACAGAATGGAATTTCCAAATCTTGCGCCTGAAGGCTGAGGATAGTGAGCGTTGTGAGCAATGCTCACGAGTCGTGAGCTATGTTCACAAGTCATGAGCAATGCTCACGAGATGTGAGCGTCGTGAGCCATGCTCACGAGACGTGAGCCATGCTCACGAGTCGTGAGCAATGCTCACTGGCCATTCTGAGTCGCGCTTGCGATAG
This sequence comes from Excoecaria cochinchinensis, assembly GCA_947683425.1. Lineage (NCBI taxonomy): Eukaryota > Viridiplantae > Streptophyta > Magnoliopsida > Malpighiales > Euphorbiaceae > Excoecaria > Excoecaria cochinchinensis. The sequence goes on from CANTUQ010000119.1 coordinate 20,115,647, forward strand.
TGACTCCAGTATGGCCTGTTTCTCTCTCGTGCTCTGTTTTTCTAAAATGAGTTTTAAGTTTCTCTTCTTGGCTTTTCACTGCTGTATGCTATATTATTTTACTTATATGAGTAATATCATGATTTCTTCATGACAAATAACATGTTATCCATGATAAGTTATATGCTGTGTTTTGGAACATGATTTGGATTACGCATGACCTGCAAGAGTCAGTCTAGTGGATAGTTAGGCATGCCTAATAGAGTCTTTTAGCTGCAGCCCCAGTTCCGTTTGGACCCCGATCACGTCCCCGTCTAGTTCCTCGTAAACCCTTATGAATTTTGGATCTTGTTTAAGGTCCCCTCCGTAAAATGTTTTGAATGAGATAAAATAAAATAGTTTTTCGGTTCGTACCAGTAAGGTACTATCTGTATTCGATTCATACCTGTAAGGTACTGTCTGTATACTCGTTATCCACTATTATGAGTTAGTAGGTGTTCCATTTGCTTTGATTGGCTTCGATATGATTATCAAAATGTGATATCCGAATGAGAATGATTATGATTTGAGAAATTAGTTAATATGTATATAAATGTGGGTATGAGTTTTTGAATGCATGTCTTTATTCTGCAAGCATAATTATATACCTGACATGATTATCCGCATATGTCATATCGTATGTGATTTGCTTTGACGACCATTGTGAATGGCTGTACACTCTTTTGTTGTGTGTTTCCCCACTAATCGTTATCTCTTAGCACGGTGTTTTATCCGTGCAGGTGCGGAAGGTGCTGTGTTTTGGGAGAGTTGTCGCCAGTCAAGCCATCACAGAAGGGATTAGTGTTAGGGCTATTTTTGTAATAGTTATGATGATCCTTTTTGTATTAGAACTCTCATTGTATCAGTAATTTTGTAAGCTTCCGCTCTGTTTATTTTGGATATATAATTCTTTTGCCTGGGTAATTTATCAGAATATTATTGTAATGATTTTGTTATACTAATGTATGATCAGTTGTTATTTCTCAAAATTTTTAATTTTCGGTGTATTTTTGTATGTTTATGATGTATGAATGTTTGCTTTGCCTTGTTCTGTTTGGTGTGACACCCCTGCTCCTACGGCACCTCACTCCTATCCGGATGGGTTCGCCTACGTATGGGTAGGGGGTGTTACATTATTTGTATGGGGAGAAGTGTCGGAATTTCACAGATTATAAGAGTTTGAGTACCTCCTCACACAGAAGGAATTGAATATAAGACGGCACTGATGGTTAGAATTGTTCAAGGATTATGACTGTATTGTGGATTATTATTCGGGTAAGGTTAATGTGGTTGCGGATACTTTGAGTTGGAAGTCGGTTTTGGCTTTGTTTTTGCAGCAGTTCATATAGAGATTTGATTCGAATGGGGCTTTGGTCCCCCGATTGTGAGTGTAGCTGACCTTGAGACAGTTGATTGTGAATACTCAAAAAGATGATGTAAGATTGTAGTGAGTTTTGCAGGAGGTCCGATCGGGTAAGCAGTCAAAATTCTCGGTTGTGGATGGGGTGCTTATGTATAGGAATCGTTTGTGTGTGCCCAAGAGTGATGAGTTAAGGAAAAAGCTTTTGAGTGAGGCACACACTACGATCTTTACTATGCATCCTGGCAGTGAGAAGATGTATCGGGATATGAAGCAATTCTACTGGTGGTCCGAGATGAAGAAAGACATTGTGGAATTCATGGCAAAGTGTTTGACTTGTCAGCAGGTAAAGGCTAAGCACCAAGTTCCTTCAGGATTGCTCACTCCTTTATCCATTCCTCAGTGGAACTGGGATGACATCGCCATGGATTTCGTATCGGGTTTGCCGATGATGCAGCGGAAGCATGATTCGGTTTGGGTGATTGTGGATCGGCTTACAAAATCAGCTCATTTTCTACTGGTTAGAGTGGATTATTCTATGGATAAGTTGGCCAGCATTTATGTGGATGAGGTGGTCCAATTGCATGCAGTACCGTTGTCTATAGTGTCTGATCCGGATCGAAGGTTCGCATCTAAGTTTTGGAAGGAGTTGCAGAGAGGCTTGGGTACTAAATTGAATTTCAGCACGGCATTTCATCGTTAGGCAGATGGTCAATCCGCAAATTTTTGAGGATATTCTCCGGGCTTGTGCTTTGGATTTTTCTGGCAGTTGGGATAAGTATGTGCAGCTTATGGAGTTTGCCTATAACAATAGTTATCAATCGAGCGTTGGGATGTCACCGTTTGAGGCTTTGTATGGTCGGCCATGTAGGACTCCAGTCTGTTGGACAGAGTTGACTTAGAGTTCGTTTGTGGGGCCAGAAATGATCAGGGATACCGAGGAGAAGATCAGAGTTGTGCAGCGAAATCTAAAAGTGGCTAAGGATAGACAGAGGTCTTATGCCAATCTGAAGAGAAAGGATATTTGGTTTGAGATCAGGGACAAAGTTTTCCTTAAGTTTCACCTTGGAGAAAAGTGTTACGGTTCGGCAAGAAGGGTAAATTTAGTCCTCGGTTCATCGGGCCTTATGAGGTTTTGGAGGGAGTTGGTCCGGTAGCCTATAGGTTGGTCTTACCGATAGAATTGTCTAAGATGCATGACGTCTTCCATGTTTCTATGCTTTGTCGGTACCGATTGGATCCGTCGCATGTGTTGTCAGTTTAAGACGTTCAAATTCAGTCGGACTAGTCTTATGATGAGGAACCGAAAGCTATCATCGCTCGGGAAATAAAATAGTTAAGGAATAAGCAAGTTCCTCTAGTTAAGATTCTTTGGCAGCACCATGGGGTAGAGGAAGCTACTTGGGAACCAGAGGCAATGATGAGGATTCAGTATCCACAGTTGTTCAGTTCAGGTGAGAGTTTCGAGGAAGAAATTCTTATTTAGTAGAGGAGAGTTGTCACACCCCGCTTTCCCCCTAGAAGTTTGAACCATGTTTGTACACATTTCTATCTATGTGTTGTCATATGTTATGGTATTTTTGGATTAAATGCATGCATTGTGGGCTTTGATAGAGTGTGGGTGCATGCATGTTAGTAGTGTGTGCATTAGTGAGGGTTGGTCTTGAGTGTAGTGTCATGCATGGGTGTTGGGTGCGAGTGGTCAAGTTCCACCAATCATAGGATGGCATGTGGTTAGGGTTTTAGGAAATGGGTATAAATAGAAGGAGAGAGAAGAAAGGGCAGCCATTTTACTGCCTCATTGCCGTTCTCCTCCTCCTGTTTATCCCTGCTCTCCCTCCCTGATTGTTGCTCTTCCTTTCGATCGGCTCTCAGCCCTCGATCTTCTGCATAGTTAGGTGCTTGACTGCCTAACGGAATGGGAGATCCGATTTGAGAATGCTGAGGAAGAACGCGATTCGTGCAGGTTGGAAGCCAAGTCACGAGTTGTGTACGCAAGCATGACTATCGACAGGGCTTGGAGCATCAGCACGAAGCACGACTCGTGCTCCTGGTTCCTCTCATGCGATCAGCCTTTCGGTCGAAGGAAATCATCGACATGGGTCGTGACTGTCTGCACGACTCGTCTCCTTCACTTTTCTTCACTAGTGGCCCTTGGACATTGTCGCAAGCGCGACTCGTGCCGCGATCGCGACAGAGAGCTCTTGTCTGCCCTATCTTTCTGAAGTGCTCTGTTTTTACGCAAATGAATTTTCTATCTTCTCTACATGAGGTTTTATTACTGTATGGAATATTAACATGCTTCTATATGAATAATGCTATAATTACTTCATGATAAATTATATGCTATGTTTGGAATATGATTGTTTTATGCATGACTTGCGGAGTCAATCTAGTGGATAGTCAGGCATGCCTAATAGAGTTCTTTAGCTGAAGCCCTCTGTTCCGTTCGAACCTGGTAAGGTACCCCATTTGGTTCGTCGCGAACCTCAATGTGTTTGGATCTTGTTTAAGATCCCCTTTGTAAAATAATTTTGTAAAGGAAAATGTGATGTTGCTTTTCGATTCGTACTCGTAAGGTGCCGCCTTGCGTTCGATTCGTACCCGTAAGGTACCGCCATGTGTTCGCTCGTTATCCACTATTGTGAGTTAGCAGGTGTATTTTCTGTTTTGTTATGATTATGAGAATGTGAACATTTGATTGGTTATGACTATCAACATGTGAAGCAATATGTATATGATTGTGTTTATGGACTTATAGATGCTATAATTGTAATTCAGTTATGATGATATTATATGATTATCAGCTTATGCCAAATGTACGTGTTTTGCTTTGACGACTACTGTGAGTGGTCGTCCATGTTATTCTTGTGTTTTTCCCACTAACTGTTATCGCTTAGCACGAGTGTTTTATTCGTGTAGGTGCGGAAGGTGTATAGTTTTGGGAGAATTATTGCAAGTCAAGCCAACATAGAGGTTGATGATAGGACTTAGCATTTTGTCTTATGATTATTTTTAGTTATAGTGAACTCTCTATGTATTTATTATTTTGTTCAGCTTCTGCTTTGTAATTTTGAAAGATGTAACTATTTGGAAAATCAGAACAGTTTTGTAATGAATATTATTATTATTATATTTATGCATGAATGATCTAATGTTTTAAAGTTTTTTATCCTCTATATTTTTTTATGTATGATATATGTTTATTGTTTGATCTGCTTGGTGACACCCTGACTCATACGGCTTCTCACTCCCTTGGGGATGGGTTTGCCTACGTATAGGTAGGGGTGTTACATCCATCGAGTAAGGGAAGTGTCCCAATGACTTGTGAACATTGTGGAAAACCTCATTGGGGTGTATGTCGGAAGGTCACTGGAGCTTGCAACAAATGTTGTGGTTCAGATCATTTGGTAGCAAAGTGTCCCCAAGTGCAAGAGAATGTGACTATGCAATCAAGAAGAGAAGGTGTATCGAATCCTAGATGTGAAATAAGAGGTAGAGCCAGAAGTGGAATAGGGCAAGCCGGACAGCGGTCGGGTGTTATGTCTAAAACAGTGGAAGGACCAGGTGTACCTACGGGTAGAGTGTATTGTATAACTTTAGAGGAGGGAATGAAGGATCAATATGCTTTACCTGGTATGAGTTTAAAGTTATTGTTTGTGTTTATTTGAATTAGTGTCTTGCATAATGTCTTGTATGGTTAGACTAATAGCATGTATTAGAGAGAATTTTGCGGACGAAATTCCTTAAGTGGGGAAGAGTTGTAACAGCCCAAAAACCACCCTAGTGGTATTGAGTGTGATTAGCATAATTAAGTGAGTGTAAAATTAGGGTTTATAGATTTGGTTTAGACTGTAATTGAAAATTTGAACTCAATTGCAAGAAATTAAAGTATTGTAGTGACCAAAGTGTAATTGTGTGTGATTAGTGTAAGTGGAAGTTTAATTAAGCTAAGTGGTGATTAATAAATCTTAATCAAAAGTTAGTGGAAATCCAAGTGTCTTAATCTAGAGCTCTCACCTAACTTTGGGATAATGCATGGTTGACACCTTGCATATAACATGCATATAAGTAGTTTAGATGGTGGGCAAAATCTGTCCATTATTCTTCTTTTTGGTTCGGCTCTCGCTCTCTCAAAACGTGCTCTCTCTTTCTTTTGTTCTTTACCTCCTCCTTGTTTTTGAATTTTTGCAATTAGTTGCTAGGATTAGAGTTATTTCTAGTGAGCTTGCTTGAATACCCGTCTAAGTCAAACTAAAAGTTGGAGAAGCTAGTAAGAAAGCCAAGGGTAAAGAGAAGTTCATCTAGTTGTGAAGTGAAGGAGTGCTTCAAGAGGTCTGGGATTGTATTTGAATAAGATGTATATTTGATGTATTTGAGAAATTTGCTTAGTATGTACAATATTGCTAAATGCCTTGAATTAAAATGTAAGTTAGTGCAAAATAATAAATGTAGTGGAATTTGGGATAATGATAGGTAGTGGATGGTTAAGATTATTAGCATGCTATGGATTTTATATAAGGATATGTAGTCCATTTGAATGATTGGAAATGCTAATTATAGTTTATGAATTTAGAAATGATTATGTATATAAGTATTTAATTGTGTTGAAACCGGCATGTGAATAATGGGGGAAAATATGCATATGTATAAGGGATGAAATGGATATGTGCTAATGTGGGTGATGGCATGTAGGTTAACCTCTATCACGAGCACGATATGGGTCGCGAGCACGACAGAGTGCTCGGTGGTGTTATGTCGAGGACGTGGGTGTCCTCGCTAGCGCGACAAAAGCATCTTGCCTGTTCTGTCGCTAGCGCGAACTGCTAAAATTTTGAATGTGAAATATTCATGCCACTGGATGCATAATATTGCATTGAATTATGAATGATCATGCATAATAAAGTGGAGATGTGAATCGTACGCTCGATGAGATGAGATATGCGTAGTGTCCCATGCGAATCTTTTACTTAATTCTTATGAATTATATTGCGACTTATAATTTTTATGCATATGAGATTAATAAAGGAGTGTGAGCATGTTATCTAGTCACATGTGTATACGACGTATGAAATGATGCGGGTTTACTCAATATGGTGGTTCATATCATGGTGCTATTCTATGGAACTATGTGAGTACTTTACTATGTGAATGAATAATACTATGTGTATAAATATATGTTAAGTGAAGTAATCATTAATGGCCTGTAATCAAGTCGTGGATAGATAAGCATACTTATAAAGGGCTAGTGATTCGCAGCTTCAAGTGTGACACCGACGAGTGTCTAGTATTTGATACTGACGGGTATCCAGTGATTTAGTGATAATATATTATTAGTATACCCGTATCCACTTCTGTATGATTCAGGCTATCTATATGAAACTAATTGTACATCGTGATGACAAGAACATGTATACGTGTATAAAATCAGTTTGTGATTTTATTGACTAGTAGTAGTGATAGTGATGCCATATTGAGTGATATTAATGCTATGTTATGGTAGTGACAACTATATGTATTGATGACATTGAAGCCTTCCGCTGGCGTGGTGAATTGATTATTGTTACTTTAAAATATGGATTATTCAATGTTGGCATGTTAGCGAACTAAGGAATAGATCCCTAAATTATAGAGTTCTTTGTGATTAAAGCATGTAATATTGTTTTGTATTAATATATGAATGCTTGTATTAGTATTGCTTTGTTTATATCCCCACTAAGCATTATCGCTGAGCATGGGTGCTTGTCTCCCTTGTAGGTTATAGGTTGGAGTTCGTATTTTGAAGAGAGTTTGCTGCAGGCCACTATAAGAGCTTGAAGTAGTCTATCTAGATTGTTTTTGTTATAATATTGTATAGATAGAGCACCATTTTTGTATAACATAGCATACCAATTTAGTATGTAATTTTGTATTGTAATATGTAAGCTATATGTACTAATGTTAGTGATAGTGTTAATAGTGGTTTTAATAGTGTTACTTATTGTTTTTAATGATAGTAATAATTTTGACTGAGTGATGTTATATAGCCTTTTGCTATAGCAAGTGTATCATGTAGCGCTTCCTTTTCCTCTAAAGAGGTATTGGGGCGTTACACTTGGGATACATCCCAAACTTCATATGTAACACCCCAACTCATACGTGGACGAACCCATCCGCAATGGAGTAGGAGGCCGTACGAGTAGGTGTGTTACCGGACTGAAGCGAGACAAAGCATACTAAAATACGGAAGAATTTAAAACTTGAGGAGTAGATTTGGACATGCATATGTCGCAAGTGCGCATACACTAAGCAAAAGCATACAGTTGTGAAAACTTACAAGCATACAATAGAAGTTATTCTCCAAACATCGCTATACAAATATTTACATGGCCCAGAATATTATATAAATATCTTTACATATTATTACATATACATATTCATCAGAATTACAAAATCCAGGCTACAGAAATTACACAAAATACATCACTTCTAACTCCTATGTGGCCGACTCTGCAGATGCGCGACTCGAACAGAAGAAAACCTGCCACCTGCACGGGGAAAAGAGCCCGTGCTAAGCGATAACGCTTAGTGGGGAAAACAAACATAATAATATGGACGGCCATTCACAATGGTCGTCGAGGCAAAATACATTCAAACGGCAATTGCGGATATTCAAATCACATATCTAAACAGACTTGCATAATAAGGCATTCATTCGGAAACTCACACATATAATCATATACATATATCAGGAATGGGCCAAAACAGTCATAACCCAAAACACGACACCAATGTTATCATGCTGCCACATACCCAAGAAAACATCCAAAACACCACACTTCTGCTGCACAACTCTAATACATAGCATATCATTCTGTAAACACTCCCATAACGGAGACTGAAGGCATAATCACATCACTTCACATTCATATCAAAACCATGCAGAAAGTACGATTACATCATATATACTTACCCTCACAACCGATCTGATTCACATGCTTGTACACAATAAAACCATGCTTAACTCATATACATAAATACATCGATCGAATCATTTCAAAGCATTCAGAAACTAATAACAAATCACATGCCAAGTACGGATAATCATGTTAACTGAAAAGTCATGTTTACTAAATACAGATTTACCTTCTGAAGCCCGTGGTCATATTCATATACACATAAACTGATTCTTGCTCATTCAGATATCACATTCTGATGGCTATTTCAAAACAGAATAAAACAAACCATCAAAATACCTGCTGACTCACAATAGTGGATAACGAGTGAACTAATTAGTACCTTACGGGTACAAGTCGGCCAGAGAGTACCTTACGGGTACTAATCGAAAATCATTTTATTTTATCACAAAAGCATTTTACTGATGAGGGATCTTAACCCGATCCAAACACATTAAAAAGGATCGCGAGGATCCGCACTGATAGGGGTTCGCGAGGAACCAGTCGTGGGACCTGATCAGGGTCCAAATCGTTCAAAGGGCGCTGCAGCTACAAAGACTCTATTAGGCATGCCTAACTATCCACTAGACTGACTCTCGCAGGTCATGCATAATACAAATCATATTTCAAATCACATACTTTATATCATTGTACATAATCAGCAATAGTTGAGACATATGAATAAGTTCATAAAATCAAACATGTATCATACAATTTACACTTTGAACATAACATGATAATCTTAGAAAAGATCATAAGTATAAATATACATAATACATTCAATTATATTAACATACTTCATAAAGTAGTCAAAGAATAAACCTAAAGGCATCACGAGTTCGGAATTCAAACATTAGGATCACCAAAGAAAACTCATTTAACACAACACATCTGTCGCGCTCGCGATGCCTGTCGCGCTCGCGACAGAGACCATAGTCTCTTCGCTGGGCACGCGCGACGGACTTCGCGATCGTGGGAAGGAGAGAAGGGCCCGACTCTGTCGCGCTCGCGATGTTGTCGCGATCGCGACAGAGGATAAGCATTGCTATCGCGGGGTCGCGACAAGTCGCGTGCTCGCGATAGCACAGGCCAACAATGTGCTCTGTCGCGATCGCGACGGTTGTCGCGCTCGCGACAGAGAGCAGACAAGCTATTGCTATCGCGGGGTCGCGACTGCGTCGCGTGCTCGCGATGGCACAGCATCAGAATCACCGGTCTCTGTCGCGCTCGCGACAATGGCGCGATCGCGACAGAGTCATGATTTCGAAAATCTGCAGAATTTTGCAAGATCTTTCCTTCCTCAAACTCACCCACAAACACACGAAACACATCCAAAGGTTTCTTACCTCATCTCTAGCCAGTCACACATTATTGACAACATAATCCAACATTCGTATCAAGTATTTCAATAAAACACGCCATTAACAATATCCATATACACAATCTATAATAACCACGTTATTCGTCAATCATCTCAATCGCACCCACATTAAACGCATTCATTCATATGATACATCATGCTAAGGTTACTCATGAGACCATCACATACTAGCACTCATTCATAAACAATCCTTCATAGGATTATATCTATGATTAATTACTAGTTAAATCACCAATCGTAAATGTACTCCTAAGTTTTCCCAACGATAATTACTTGTATAGCCAATTAATTACCCTAAACATGCGTAATAACTGATGGGAAAGATACGGGATTGATCCGGGTCAATCCTAGACTCAAAAATATAGAAGAAAAGACTCAAAACATACTTTTCTGTCGCGAGGTCGCGACCCTTGTCGCGCTCGCGACAGAGGCTCGCTTCAGCTCCCCTAACATACTGCTTTCTACCACCAGTTCGTATCATATAAACCGACCTCTAAAACTCATTTTTAGGAAAAGTGGTCTTCTTAACAAATGTTATACTACGTCTTAGCTTTCAAATGAAACAATTTTCACATCAATTGGATGTCTAAAACTCCAGCTATGGACTCCACAACCCATACTGGTCAAACAACCCGACACAACAGGGACACTACATTTGTAATCAATATTTCGATGTCTTAGAGCGAGAATATGTCCAAGGCTATTTCTGAGACATTTAAAGTAATGGCATTCGTGGTTCTAATGGTTCAAGAATCGAATGATTTGGAGTTCTATAACTTCCGAAACAGTGTAATAACTGAAGAAAGGTCCAATGTATTCTAATCCAGTTTTTCACTCAAAAACCTATTCACATGCAACAATGAGTCATTTGAGCCAACACTCACTACCATCATCACAAATCATCACAATACACTCAAGAAGCTTGTATCATACATGAATATACCAAAAATTCTTATACAGATAGAAGAAAGTTTCCCAAACCTGGATTTGCGATTCAAAACCTCAATCTTCAAGAACCCACTCAATCAAGCTTTAGCTCCTCTTCAAATCATCCAAAACTCGCACAACCAAACCCAATAATCACTAAACCAAAACTCTAACTTACTCAAATCGAAAGCAAATTAGAGGAAAAAGAAGTTCAAAGCACAATAACCAAAACCTAACCACTTACCTCTTCAATCTTGCTCCCAAACACTTCCAAAATAGATCCAATTCGCACCCAACCAAGAGAAAGAACTCAAGAAACGGGAAAGGGAAAAGAAAAGAAAGAGAACGGGAAGGAGAGGAGGCCAAACGTGATTCTGCCCCTTTCCATTCTTCTTTTCCTATTTCTCTTTCTCATTTAATGCACACACCAACCATACCACTTGTCACCATCCTAAAGGTCCACTTGTCATAATCCTATTAAATCCAAGATACATCTTTGACTAATTCCAACCTTGGCACCATACTCACTCCACATACAAACATTTCTTGAATAAAAATCTTCAAGGTACCATACTTGAGTCACACCAAATCATTTCCTAAAACCCACTTATACCCTACTTCCATACACAACAAGCACACCATAATATTTCCTTCACTTAACTTATTTAATTAATTTCTTTGCAAATAAATCCTTATTATCCATATTATTCATGTACAAATTACCGAATTACCCTCACTCATTCCGATCGAGCAACCATATTCCGACTAGGCCCAGTTCGGGGTGTGACAAATCTTCCCTCCTAAAAGAATTTCGTCCTCGAAATTCACATACACCAGAAGAAACTCCAAAGCTACACTTCAACTCACCTTCAGACTCATACATTGCATTTTAAAACTATTCACTACTTACACTTATTACTATTGCGGTGCTCTTAATCACCTCCTACTCAACTTACACCAAACGTAGAATACTTTCTTATATTCGCATCAAACACATTTATCAGAACAATCATTACACAAATGACCGATTGAAATCAAAACCCGAACATTTTACACATAAACCAACTAACTTCGCCAATTGATACATAAATCCTTCGCTACTTAAAAGATGTCCATCATACTTACGTTTCCCTTTACCATTAACACTCCTACCAAACTTTAAAATCCTTTTTACGGCCCCAAAATACTCTTTCTGTTCAATCTTTAATCAAACACAAAACACTTTCCTAAACGATTGCTGAGCGCGTCATTTTTACCCTTAATCTTAATATCAAATAGTACATATATACCCTGTCAGCTTTCTCTCAATCAAAACATACATGCATATGCTTATCATGTATTGTCAAAGGGATGATGATGATGTAATGAAATTGAGATGATTCATGTATGCAGAGTGATGCAATTGATGCTATAATGATGCATTTTGTCCCATCCCCATGATTCAATATGCTTTCATTTAAACACTTTTCTGGAGATAGCTGACAGGCATATAGAGTACTACCAAAACCTTATAAGATCCAAATACTCATCCACTTACTTGATACCTTTCTTTACTGAGGTACACTCTGAACAAAACCTTAAGAAATCCTAGGAGCAGTCAGTCTATCCAGAATTCGAATCAATCCTTGCACTAATATTCTATTATTAGAAGCAGGACCGGAATTCTAACCAAAAGGTGCACAGAAACGAAACACTTGGATCAGTACTAACTGGGTTCACACCTTCTGTCGTCTCATTCACCTTCTCATTCGGGTCAGGCTCCATCTTACATAACACACACAGGACAAGACGCATCTGCATTAGGCCACGACACAAAACTGACTCTCAAACAAAAACTCAACACATAACAAGTAACATACAAAGACCCAATACCCAAACAAATAAGGCAACCAGAATCTTATGCTCTGATACCACTAAATGTAACACCCCAACTCATACGTGGACGAACCCATCCGCAATGGAGTAGGAGGCCGTACGAGTGGGTGTGTTACCGGACTGAAGCGAGACAAAGCATACTAAAATACGGAAGAAATTAAAACTTGAGGAGTAGATTTGGACATGCATATGTCGCAAGTGCGCATACACTAAGCAAAAGCATACAGTTGTGAAAACTTACAAGCATACAATAGAAGTTATTCTCCAAACATCGCTATACAAATATTTACATGGCCCAGAATATTATATAAATATCTTTACATATTATTACATATACATATTCATCAGAATTACAAAATCCAGGCTACAGAAATTACACAAAATACATCACTTCTAACTCCTATGTGGCCGACTCTGCAGATGCGCGACTCGAACAGAAGAAAACCTGCCACCTGCACGGGGAAAAGAGCCCGTGCTAAGCGATAACGCTTAGTGGGGAAAACAAACATAATAATATGGACGGCCATTCACAATGGTCGTCGAGGCAAAATACATTCAAACGGCAATTGCGGATATTCAAATCACATATCTAAACAGACTTGCATAATAAGGCATTCATTCGGAAACTCACACATATAATCATATACATATATCAGGAATGGGCCAAAACAGTCATAACCCAAAACACGACACCAATGTTATCATGCTGCCACATACCCAAGAAAACATCCAAAACACCACACTTCTGCTGCACAACTCTAATACATAGCATATCATGCTGTAAACACTCCCATAACGGAGACTGAAGGCATAATCACATCACTTCACATTCATATCAAAACCATGCAGAAAGTACGATTACATCATATATACTTACCCTCATAACCGATCTGATTCACATGCTTGTACACAATAAAACCATGCTTAACTCATATACATAAATACATCGATCGAATCATTTCAAAGCATTCAGAAACTAATAACAAATCACATGCCAAGTACGGATAATCATGTTAACTGAAAAGTCATGTTTACTAAATACAGATTTACCTTCTGAAGCCCGTGGTCATATTCATATACACATAAACTGATTCTTGCTCATTCAGATATCACATTCTGATGGCTATTTCAAAACAGAATAAAACAAACCATCAAAATACCTGCTGACTCACAATAGTGGATAACGAGTGAACTAATTAGTACCTTACGGGTACAAGTCGGCCAGAGAGTACCTTACGGGTACTAATCGAAAATCATTTTATTTTGTCACAAAAGCATTTTACTGATGAGGGATCTTAACCCGATCCAAACACATTAAAAAGGATCGCGAGGATCCGCACTCATAGGGGTTCGCGAGGAACCAGTCATGGGACCTGATCAGGGTCCAAATCGTTCAAAGGGCGCTGCAGCTACAAAGACTCTATTAGGCATGCCTAACTATCCACTAGACTGACTCTCGCAGGTCATGCATAATACAAATCATATTTCAAATCACATACTTTATATCATTGTACATAATCTGCAATAGTTGAGACATATGAATAAGTTCATAAAGTCAAACATGTATCATACAATTTACACTTTGAACATAACATGATAATCTTAGAAAAGATCATAAGTATAAATATACATAATACATTCAATTATATTAACATACTTCATAAAGTAGTCAAAGAATAAACCTAAAGGCATCACGAGTTCGGAATTCAAACATTGGGATCACCAAAGAAAACTCATTTAACACAACACATCTGTCGCGCTCGCGATGCCTGTCGCGCTCGCGACAGAGACCATAGTCTCTTCGCTGTGCACGCGCGACGGACTTCGCGATCGCGGGAAGGAGAGAAGGGCCCGGCTCTGTCGCGCTCGCGATGTTGTCGCGATCGCGACAGAGGATAAGCATTGCTATCGCGGGGTCGCGACAAGTCGCGTGCTCGCGATAGCACAGGCCAACAATGTGCTCTGTCGCGATCGCGACGGTTGTCGCGCTCGCGACAGAGAGCAGACAAGCTATTGCTATCGCGGGGTCGCGACTGCGTCGCGTGCTCGCGATGGCACAGCATCAGAATCACCGGTCTCTGTCGCGCTCGCGACAATGGCGCGATCGCGACAGAGTCATGATTTCGAAAATCTGCAGAATTTTGCAAGATCTTTCCTTCCTCAAACTCACCCACAAACACACGAAACACATCCAAAGGTTTCTTACCTCATCTCTAGCCAGTCACACATTATTGACAACATAATCCAACATTCGTATCAAGTATTTCAATAAAACACGCCATTAACAATATCCATATACACAATCTATAATAACCACGTTATTCGTCAATCATCTCAATCGCACCCACATTAAACGCATTCATTCATATGATACATCATGCTAAGGTTACTCATGAGACCATCACATACTAGCACTCATTCATAAACAATCCTTCATAGGATTATATCTATGATTAATTACTAGTTAAATCACCAATCGTAAATGTACTCCTAAGTTTTCCCAACGATAATTACTTGTATAGCCAATTAATTACCCTAAACATGCGTAATAACTGATGGAAAAGATACGGGATTGATCCGGGTCAATCCTAGACTCAAAAATATAGAAGAAAAGACTCAAAACATACTTTTCTGTCGCGAGGTCGCGACCCTTGTCGCGCTCGCGACAGAGGCTCGCTTCAGCTCCCCTAACATACTGCTTTCTACCACCAGTTCGTATCATATAAACCGACCTCTAAACCTCATTTTTAGGAAAAGTGGTCTTCTTAACAAATGTTATACTACGTCTTAGCGTTCAAATAAAACAATTTTCACATCAATTGGATGTCTAAAACTCCAGCTATGGACTCCACAACCCATACTGGTCAAACAACCCGACACAACAGGGACACTACATTTGTAATCAATTTTTCGATGTCTTAGAACGAGAATTTGTCCAAGGCTATTTCTGAGACATTTAAAGTAATGGCATTCGTGGTTCTAATGGTTCAAGAATCGAATGATTTGGAGTTCTATAACTTCCGAAACAGTGTAATAACCAAAGAAAGGTCCAATGTATTCTAATCCAGTTTTTCACTCAAAAACCTATTCACATGCAACAATGAGTCATTTGAGCCAACACTCACTACCATCATCACAAATCATCACAATACACTCAAGAAGCTTGTATCATACATGAATATACCAAAAATTCTTATACAAATAGAAGAAAGTTTCCCAAACCTGGATTTGCGATTCAAAACCTCAATCTTCAAGAACCCACTCAATCAAGCTTTAGCTCCTCTTCAAATCATCCAAAACTCGCACAACCAAACCCAATAATCACTAAACCAAAACTCTAACTTACTCAAATCGAAAGCAAATTAGAGGAAAAAGAAGTTCAAAGCACAATAACCAAAACCTAACCACTTACCTCTTCAATCTTGCTCCCAAACTCTTCCAAAACAGATCCAATTCGCACCCAACCAAGAGAAAGAACTCAAGAAACGGGAAAGGGAAAAGAAAAGAAAGAGAACCAAAACCTAACCACTTACCTCTTCAATCTTGCTCCCAAACTCTTCCAAAATAGATCCAATTCGCACCCAACCAAGAGAAAGAACTCAAGAAACGGGAAAGGGAAAAGAAAAGAAAGAGAACGGGAAGGAGAGGAGGCCAAACGTGATTCTGCCCCTTTCCATTCTTCTTTTCCTATTTCTCTTTCTCATTTAATGCACACACCAACCATACCACTTGTCACCATCCTAAAGGTCCACTTGTCATAATCCTATTAAATCCAAGATACATCTTTGACTAATTCCAACCTTGGCACCATACTCACTCCACATACAAACATTTCTTGAATAAAAATCTTCAAGGTACCATACTTGAGTCACACCAAATCATTTCCTAAAACCCACTTATACCCTACTTCCATACACAACAAGCACACCATAATATTTCCTTCACTTAACTTATTTAATTAATTTCTTTGCAAATAAATCCTTATTATCCATATTATTCATGTACAAATTACTGAATTACCCTCACTCATTCCGATCGAGCAAGCATATTCCGACTAGGCCCAGTTCGGGGTGTGACATCATACATACCCCAAAATTTTGTAATCGGAACCCCATAGTTCTACCTGTTCCAATACGGTTTATAAAATCATTTGCATACAGTTATGTTAATATATAACATATTATCAATACCATATAAATATTATCCACACACGTTCTTCTTGTAGGGTACACTTGCATGCATCTGTATATTTGTACTCTAGCACAGTGATCATATAGTACATATCATTTGCATTCAAGTTATTATTTTCATACCATGCTTATAATACAGTAACAAGTTTTATCGAGACATCTCACTAATATTTAGGAGTTGCTTCGTGGTGATAACCATGGGTACATACATATACATATATATTTACAATTCTTTTATAAATATAATAAGCATCACATGGAACTATAATCATATTATCTGCATAGCATAAATGTAACACTCCGTCTCCCACCCTAGTAGTTTGAGCCATATTGTATATGTATGTGTGTATTTTTGGTATGTGTTATTTCAATTGAGTTATACAAATAATTTTTGGGTTTTATTTGAGTGGTTACATGTAGGGAGTTAGTGTATGTGTAAGTGTGGTTAGACTTAGGTGTAGTGTAGAAGAGGGTAGTAGGGTGTGAGTGATAAAATCCCACCAATCCCTAGTTGACATGTGGCAAGGAATGGAAAGAGGGGTATAAATAGCTAGGAGAGAGAAAATGAGAGACAACTAATTCAGCCCTCTCCCATTTTCCCCTCCCTGCCATCCATCTCTTTCCCTTCTTCTTCCTCTTTCTTCCTCTCTTGTGCCCTAGCCTAGATCCAAGTCGGTATTTGTGGAAATTGATCAACTCAAGGGATAATTGGTAAGGTTTTTGTTTTGCTTTGCTCTTCTTCTTCATCTATTTCTTTGTTTTGGTTAGTGGTTGGTATGAGTTAGGGTTTTTAAGTTTTGTGTGCTTTAGGTTGTGTTTGCTCAGAGGTACCTCCTAGAGAACCTAAGGGTAAGGAGAAGGCGAGTGGAAGTGGTGCTCTTTGCTTTGGAGCAAAAGATTTCCAGGTTTGGGATTTTGTGGTTTTAATGCATTTTGTGATTTGGTATTTTGATTTTATTTTCTGGAAAATTTGGTAGTTAATGATGTTTATATTGGCCTAAATGTGATGGGTGTTTTGAATGATTTGTGTTGTGATGACTTGGATTGTGAGTTATTGAATCAAAATGTGTATTGAATGAGTTTTAGAGAAAAAATAATGGTTTATTTAATCATGGATTTTGATTGTGTTAATTGCATGATTTAATTGTGATTCTTAGTATAAAAGTTGGGTTTTGTGTTGTTTATGATCATTTGAAAGTTTAATTGAAGTTGTATTGAAGTTTGGTTTGATTTGGGAGGTTTGGGTATGTTTTAGAGTTGAAGGATTTTGGCAGATTTGCTGGAGATCTGGAAAATGCGACCCTGTCACGAGCGCGATGTCTGCTCGGTGGTTTCTAGCATCTCGCGGTAGCCCATTCTAACCTGCCGAGCTTCAGCATCGCGCGTACTGTCACGAACGCTACAGAACGCGTGAAGCTGAGCTGTTGCTGGCAGTAATGTCGCGAGCGCGCGCGAGTGCACGGTCGCGATAGTGACTTGACTTTGTACGTTTTCTGTCGCGAGGATGATGCATGTCGCTAGAGTGACAGAAGCTAATTTGCTTCTTTTCGCGCAAGCGTGAGGCCTGTCGCGAGTGCAGCGCTCAGGGAGCTTTGCCCCTGTAGCGAGCGCGATAGACGTCGCGATTGCGACGCTTTCTGTTTTTAAAATGGGATTTCTTTTCTACTTTCAATATTTATTTTTCGAACTTGCGATGTTCTTAGACTTATGCATGGAGGATTTTATGAAAAATATGCATATGAATTGATGAGGGTAAAGAATAAATAGAAGCAAGATTAAAATAAGATAAATGAACGTGATAAATAGAAGCAAGATTAAAATAAGATAAATGAAAATCCAATAAATTACAATAAAACTAGGGGCGGAATACAACCCCCATTGCAAATGAGCAGAAAGGGGGGACATGCACAAAGCGGGATGTTCATTGAGGATGAGGACATTGGTCCTCGCATGCATACTTACGAAGACAACTTTAAAGTGTCAATTTTATTTGATGAGAGAAATAGGAAATTGGTCCCTATTTTATTAGTGAAAATTCCAATTTTATAAATATTTAACCATTTTCATGTTTTAGCGGGATAAAATAATATTTATAATAATAATACATGAGATAAAAAATGATAAGGGTAAAGAATAAACCCGAGTGAAGATTGGCATCCTCCATTTTTAATAACCCAAAGCCATCAAATAAAGCAACAAAACGCACAAAAATAAAAATTATGTTAGTACCACAATTAACATAAAATAAACGTGAAAAAAAAACAATGATAAAAATCCATGAAGAATTATCATAAAAATAATGAGAAAAATAAGTGGCAAAAGAAGGTAAGGAAATGAAGGGGGAAAGGCCCAAGGATGGCCCATGGCACACAAGCGACGGGCGTCCCTGGGATCGTCCCTATGTCTACCGACATGTGGAGGCAAAATCCCTTGACAGCCCATCACTCGACTGAGCGATGGTCGTCGGTGGAGCTTCTGCCCGTCAGTCATCTCAGACCCAGAAAAAGAAGAAATCAAATAGAAAACTTTTTATTTTAAATAAAATGAGATTTTGTGGGTAAAATCAATATGAGATAATTAAATGTAATGGAGATTGGTCCAGAATGTTTACCCTCAAAATATTACCTCTAAATATGAATATCGCATGATTTCTGTTCCTCGAGTTCTACAAGGTTTGATCAATGATGTGTAGTTTTAGGAGATTTTTAGCTGCAAAAATTGTGTTTTCGAAAACATATCAAGAAAAGAAAATTATTTTTTTCTTTCTCGACATTTTGGTAGAAATTGTGGATGCTAGAAAGGGCTAGATGGGATAGAAACGAATTAGTCTTGTTCTCCCGGATTTGCCTTAATTCGAAGAATTTTTGATAAAAATGAATTAGTCGCGAAGTTGGTTTTTATGTTGTTTATGATGAATTGAATGTTTAATTTGAGTTGTGATGAGTTTTGGTTTGATCAGAAGGTTTGGGTAATTTTTTGAAAGAAAAGAATTTCTACAGTTCATTAGAGATTTGAAATTCGACTCTGTCGTGAGCGCAACCTTGTCGAGAGTGTGACGGAGCCGGGTAATTTCAACACCTCCCAAGCAGCCGAGCTATTAGCGGAGGAATGCACGAATCGTGTCAAGCATCATGAATTGGCATGAGGATCCCGCTCGGCAAGAGAGCCCGCTCGGCATGAGGATCCCGCCTGGCATGGAGAGCACGACTCGTGCTGAGGAACCCTTTCGGTATGTGAGTCCGTTCAGAATGGGAGCACGGCCCGTGCTCGGAAGCATGACTCGTGCTGAGTGTCCATTCGGATCCATAACAATTCTGATCCATCATAATTCTGATCCATATATATATTCTTTTGCCCACATATATAATTTATATTCAAAATACTAGCCACACATTCTGATCCATCACAATTAATAATAGTTTACTTATTCTATAGTTAGCCTGCATATCCCTTAGTAAGTGGATATCGGGTTTATAGAATGGAACACATAGGTAACCGAGGGTACTAAGTAACATATACACATAGGGATCCAAATGGGATCCAATAATGCATAGGGATTCAAACGGGATCTAATGACACATAGGGATCCAAACAGGATACAATAATGCTAAGGGATCCAATAACGCATGGGGATCCAAACGGGATCCAATAACATATAGGCTACAACATCAAAACCCTATAGGCATGCCTATCTATCCACTACCCGGTTAAAAGCAGGCACTAACTCATTTTATGTTCATTCTTATAGTACTTGTATAACTGTCATACTCATCAAATTCACATACATTCTTTATATTCATGCATCAACCATAAACACTTACAAACTTATCATATTTAATTAACATGTAGCATTTCTAGTATTCAATATTTCAAGGCACATCTTTATTTCATTACATTCATTGGAATTCAATACTTCTATAATAACCACATTCCTACAATATAAAGCATAAAATCATTGAATATCATTTGACAAAGCTAAATAAGAGTCATAATCAAGTTGATTACTTGCATGAACATTTCAACTATATTAACATCAAAAGGCAAAATTACCACTTGCCTACTAGTTATTATATTTATACATAGCTTTATTGTACACGTAAAAATTCATATCATTATCATAAATGTCATCAGATATTCACGTACAATATATATACCTATCCATATTCATATCTACATACATAATCATATACATTTTTTCACTGCATTTCAAATAATTAACTTAATGTCCCATTTGGTTTCATGTAATTTCATTACATTTGACCACATCATACATAAAACATCATCAATAATATATATGTACATTTTATTCACACTAATTTATTATACTCATACAGTGTGCTTGCATAACTAAGAATTCATGCCACATATTTATTATACAACTTCCAACCAACATAAATAGATTAACAGTTGAAAGTATACATGAAATTCAAAAAGGGTTATATAAAGGCAAACCAACTTAACTATTAGTAATTTGACATCCCATCAAGTTAGCTTACTATCACATTTCACATACATCTTACAATTTCATTTTAGAATTAAACAAAACATATATAATAAATCACATTATCACCTTTTTATCTTTGGAACATTACATGTTGTTTAAATCAATTTTAATAAAGAATTACTGAATTGAAATCATTTACAAAAATTCCTAAAATTTAGTCAAGGTTGTAATAACACAGCCAATCTCCAAATTTGTTCAATAAAACATTTCATTTATTATCCTTAACATTCCATTTATTTTCCTTATAATTTTAAATTCATGTTTAACATATTAATTAGTCAATTAATCAAGCTTTTCTCCTAACCTAAGCATAATGTACTCAAATTAAAAACATAAATTCTTCAAGCCCAATTAACCAATTATCTACAACCTAACATATTGTATTAACAATTTAAAATGCCATTAATTAACTGAATTAAACAATTAAACCCATTGCACAATAAGACACATAATCTAAAACACAGAAAATTTCCTATCAAAGCCTAATTAATTTAAAGGCCATATGAGAAATTGAATCTAATAGTGCACATACCATTTTTTAGTTCATTTATTCCATACTAAATTCTATCCGCTAGATTCTGGTTATCGGAGCTTTGCTAGAGAGACACCGCCACAACCAAAATAATGTCCAAGATGTCAGGAACCTTCCGCCGGTGATCATGCACTAGAATGACTTACCATTTGGTCGGAAAAGCCATTGAAAGGTTTCGGTACACTTAACACCGATCTCTCATTTGCCGATGAGTGAGGATGATCCATGGACACCGAGAGACTCGCCTCATTACCAAGAATCCTCTGCCACCTTGCATGTTGCCACCAGTCACTAGAGGTGGCCAAAATGGAAGGGAGAAGCTTCAGCTTCCTCTTTCTAAAAAATGGAGCAGAAAGGGTGAACAGAGGGAAGAGAAGTCAGCTGGGCTGGCTAGAATGTGGAGAGCATCACCTCATCATTGTCAGTCATTGCCGACATTGCACTCTATCGTGCTCTCTCTCTTTCTCTTTTTCTCTTTCTCGGCCTCCTTCCCATTTTTTGTTCTCTTTTTTTTTTATTTTTTTTATTTTTCTCTTTTCTCAATTCTGTCTCCTCCCTTTTGTTTTCCCCAATTCCTTAATTTTATTCTATCTTATTTTAATATTTAGTTGATTATTTATACGCATACATACATATATTTATCTATTTGTTTGACTATAATTATTTGTACATTTAGTATTATTATTATTGCTCAATTAAATCAAAATCCCTCATAATTCACCTTATAATATATTGTACATGGCATATTATTACCAAGGTATTTTAGGCCATTATAGGCGTGTTAAACCACGATTGAGTTGTGTGAATAATAAATGTCAACTTGACAACATGTGAAAGCACGGTTGAGTTACATGATTGATAAACGTCAGCTTGTCAATGTGTGAAACCACAGTTGGTTTGTGTGATTGTTAAATGTCAGCTTGTCGACTTGTGAAACCACGATTGAATTGCATGATTGATAAACGTTAGCTTGTTGATATGTGAAACCACGGTTGAGTTATGTGATTGATAAAGATCAGCTTGTTGACATGTAAAACCATGGTCGATTTGGTTGATTGATAAAATTTAGCTTGTTGACATGTGAAACCACAATTGATTTGTGTGATTGATAAATGCCATCTTGTCGAAGTGTCAAACCACGGTTTAGTTCCTTTGGTCATCTTTTGAAGAAGCTTGTGTGCCTCTTAAGAGGTCTTTGTGCTCATAGGGAGACTTTAATGATTTATGCTCACTGAGAGGCTTAGATGCTCACTGAAATACTTAGATGCTCACTAAGAGACTTAGATTTTTGAGCCTCCAGAAAGGAAATTAGATTTAAGCCTCTAGAGAGGAAATTAGATATAAGCCTCACTGAGAGGAAATTAGATTTAAGCCTCCAGAGAGGAAATTAGATTTAAACCTCTAAAAAGGAAACTAGATTTAAGCCTCACCGAGAGGAAATTAGATTTAAGCTTTTGACGCTTGCCCGTGGGCAGATGCATTTTAAAACTTTAATGTCTCTTAAGAGGAATTTTTTTTTTTTATTTTCCTTGCATTTTAGATTTGAACCTCTTCTGGTTTTGGGCTTTTTTGAGTTTTTGGCTGAAACTTTGAATTTTCACATTTTGAAAATTTTTATCGGTTGAGTGTATAAATGTTGGGGTTTTTTAAAGTATTTGAAGGCCTTGAATTTTTTTTTTATTTTGTGCAAGGGATGTTACCTAATTGCCCCCATAATGGTGCATACAAATAGGCTCTTTCTTCGGGGCATCCTTCCATGGTGTGGGCTTGGCTCTTATTCTCCCTCCGGTCGGGACAATTAGTAAATCGGTGCTCCATACTTCCGCAGTTGAAGCACGCTCCTGTGATCTTGCAACACGTACCCCAATGCTGTCTTTGGCAATGCTCACATTTCGGTGCTCTACTTCCCCTACTAGCCAGCGGGGCCACACTTCCCATTTTCGAAGGCACTTGAGCAGTCACTTTTGACACTTGTCCGATCGGAACACCTTTAGGCTTCTTATTACTGATAACTCCACTATCCAATGCTTTCCTCTTCTGCTCTATTCTCTGTTTCACCATCTCAAATTCTTCTCACTTAATTGCCGCTGCCACTAACTGATAATACCCAACTGGTTGCATAACCGCCATAGCCGACAACGGACCTCTAATCACTTCTCTTAACCCGTCTTGAAAATGCTGACACTTAAAGTTCTCAGTCAACAATAGAGTAGGCACATACTTACTCAAGCAACTGAACTCTTTCTCATAGTCACTGACCAACATGTTCCTTCGCTTCAGACTTATAAATTCCTTCCATTTTGCCTTTTGAGAGGCCTTGGTAACATACTTTTTCTCAAATTCTTATATGAAAAACTCCCATGTCAACTCAGCTGGTCTCTGTGGATTGAGAAGCACAAGCTTCCACCAATCATATGCCGATCCTTGCAAATGCGATATGGCACAAACAACTTGTTGATGCTGAGGGAAAGCTATCTCTTGTAGAATCCGATCAATCCTCTCTAACCAAAATTCAGCCATATCCGATTGGTCCAAGGAGGTTCCATGGAACTCTCCCGCTCCCCTTTTCCTCATAAGTTCAGAAGGAGCCTTGGGAGCAGTCAATCTATTCACTAGTTGCAATTGCCCTTGTACTAATGCTGGATTCTAAAACCCAAGACCCGGACCTTCTCCTAGTGCACGCTCACGTGCAGGCCTATCCTGTCCGACCGGATTAACACTTTCCATTGTATCGCCCATATATTCACTCAGATCTGACTCCATCTAAACACTACACAAGACAACATCTGCATTAGGCCATGACACAAGACCGACTCGCATGTAAGGACACTATACTCAAGCATCACATAGACCGAAATCGACTAAACTGGTGCTCTGATACCACAAAATGTAACACCCCGATACCCCCTTTGGAAGGATACCGAAGTGCTACGCACACATATATATATACATACTCAAATACTTATATATATACTCAATCATGCTAAAAGCAAATATATTCAATCGAAAAGATGCGAAATCCATATATAAATAGTCATATCGTTTTACAAAAGGGATTTGTAAACATTTAACATATACGAATTCTTTCCTTTACAAAATTACATTTCCAAAATTAAAATCCATATAAAAAACTTATATCAATACAAAAATACAGCGGAAGACAAAAAGAACTCCAATTATAGACTTCTAGTGGCCGACCTGCAGATGTCCGACTCCAAACAGAACCTGCCACCTACACGGGAAAACAACCCGTGCTAAGCGATAACGCTTAATGGGGAGGAACAAAACATGCATATACATATACAAATAACCATAATAACAACTTATAAACTTATCAAAGTAATTAAACATGTAAACAATATTCCACTCATACTCATATAAACTATTCATATGCATCTACAAGGATCATAGCATATCTTATCATATTCAAATACATATCCATAATCATGTAACACATATCCATATCCATATCGCTGGGAACACATATAATAGCCATCCATAATAGCCACATATAAAAGCCTCTTGTAAAAGTTTCATGTAATAGCCTGATTATTCACTACTTAGTGGATACGGGTACAAATGATACTGATAAGACACAGTATCCAAGCATGTAGAGACATGGGTCTCGAATCATATATAATTATGTATACTAGAGACCAGAGTCTCTTATCATATGGACCCAAATGGGGTCGACTTATATAACCCAAACGGGCCAACATGTAAAATATAGCAGCTGCACTCACACACAAACCCTTAATAAGTGCTTATCTATCCACTACTGTGACCAGCAGGCTCAAAATAACAACTCAATTATTTTATAATATTATCATATGATAGAGAAATAATTCAAGTATAATCACATAATTCATGTATACATGTATTTTAACTAATTTCAGAAACATATAAATCATATACAGATCTCAATATGAACATGTAACTCAAAATCAAGTAATCCATGTACATATAAAATCACATGGATTTATATCAGATATAAAATTATTAATCATGAACATATAACTTATAATAATACACATGCATAAGCCAAATCATGTACCATGTAGTAAACCCATGAAAAAGAAGCTTGAAAACCATTTTCAAAAAATAAGGTAGGCAGGCAGATGGGTGGTTACTGTCGTGCTCGCGACAGTAACCAAGAAAGCACTGAGGGAGAAACAAACCATCACGTGTCATTCTTAACATTACGACTCGTGCTCGGCCAAGCATCCAAAGTCACGAGTCGGACGTCTCCCTCTGAGTCGTGCACGCCACGTCGAGCGGCTCTCATTCCGAACGGGCTATCTTAATGACTTGTGAAGAACTTCACGTGTCGTGAAGACTCTCATCTGAATGGGATAATCTTTATGACTCATGAAGAACTTCACATGTCGTGAAGAGTACCCTGCCAAGTGGCTCTCCCCAAACGGGCTATTCTTTATGACTCATGAAGAACTTCACGTGTCATGAAGAATTACAGGCCGATCAGATCTTCTATGAGAGAACAAAAGACCTGGTTCTGTCGCACTGGCGATAGAATCATATTTTCCTATTCTCAGGGAAAATGCAAAAAATAGAGCTTGTAGAAACCAAATCCAAACTTTTCCCACAACCAAATATCATGCAAAATCATGTAAAAACTTACCTCTAATTCCTTCAAAACGTGCTTGTAACTATAACAACTCAAATTACACAATATTAATGCACATCTAATCAACATATATAGAGGTTGCAAAACCCAGAAAAATCCAACTCATGTTCATGTACATACTCTTCAGAGTTGACATGCAAAGCATTATAACTCTTATATCTCAAATCATATTCCAAAATCTATTAACACATGCATTTACATGTACCAAAACACATAAATAACAGATATTTACATATCACGCAATGATCCAAAGGGAAATGAACAAACATTCTCAAACGTACACAACCAAACACAAAGCTCCCAAACCTGTAAAAGGAGTTCAACCCACTATCTTCAAGATACCACTTTTCCTTTTCCTTTATATTTCCTCCTCTCTTCAGATTATTACACAATCCAACCAAAACGAAACCCAATTAACCCATGCAATCAAAACCATAAAACCATAATCAACCCAAAGGAAGAAGATGAAGAAGAAGATGAAGCAACCTTATATAAAATTCCAGCTACTTACCTCTTGGAATAACTCTTGATCTTAAAACCCTAGCTCAAACGTTAAGAACAATGTAGGAAAGAGTAGAGAGCAGAAAAATGAGAAAGATGAGGGAGTGAGAGAACGGGAAAAGCAAGGAAGAGGAGCAGCTGGTGGCTTCCACGAGAAGCAAACCCCTTTCTGCTCTCCCTCTCTCTTCTCCCTTTCAAATCTTATTCAATGCACTCACCTACCCATCCACATGTCCAACTCTCATTGGACCCCTTAAATAGTTTCCTTGACTTTACCTTTTTATCCTTTGCTTTTCCCCTTCTAAATCATTGGCAAAATACATATCACTCACTAATAACAATTCTTTTATTAAATACTTCAAATCCCATTCAATTTAGTCCTTAATTCATTTCCAATTCACTTGTATAAATACCAATTTACCCTTTAATAATCCAATTAACATGCAATTTTTGACTAGGCCATTTTTGGGATGTTACAAGCAGAGCGAAGGGCAAGGAGAAGATGGTAGATGAAGCTGTAAAAAAGTGGGTTGAAGTTCCATAGGGGGTTGCTGCAGGGCCTCCAAAATGCTAGAATGATATTCAACTGTTGGCTGCGACATCTGCGTCAACAGAGCAAGAAACCCATAGCAATTTAGATTTTCTTTTTATGCCAGAACTTTCTAATAATGTTTATGATATTTCCAATGCAATTAATAAGATGAATGATTTTGCTTACTTGTGTGATGTTTCTAATAATTTCTCTACGCATAATCATGATCATAATCCATTTATATTTGATATTGATTCAGTGGATGCCATTCCATTTAATCTCGGAACTTTGGAAAATCCAAAGGAAATCTTGATAGCATCTAATGTAACTCCTGAAGAGAAGTTAAATTTTGAGAGAATTTTAAAGAAAAATGAAAAAGTCTTTGCCTGGACCTATGAAGACATGCCAAGAGTTGATTGTGAAATTGCCGAACACACTATTCCAACCTACCTCGATCATAGACCAATCAAGCAGAAGCTCAGAAGACTCAGGCTAGAATGGGCGAAAAGGGTTCAGGAAAAAATCCATAAATAGATTGAGGCTAAGTTTCTTGTTGAAGTCCAATACCCGACTTGGTTAACCAATGTCATTTCGGTGGCCAAAAAGAATGGCAAAGTACGAGTATGTGTCGACTATCGGGACTTAAATAAAGCTTATCCGAAAGATAACTTTCCTTTTCCTCATATCGACGTTTTAGTGGACAGTGCAGCGGCCTGTATGATGTATAGCTTCATGGATGGACATGCTAGGTATAATCAAATCCTCAACAAGATAGAAGATTGGATCAAGATAGCCATCATCACCGAGTGGGAGACATTCGCTTGTAGGGTAATGCCATTTGGGTTGAAGAACACAAGCTCAATCTATCAGAGGATGGCTACTAGGATCCTCGATGACCTATCCATAAAGAGGTGGAAGTATATGTCGATGATATGCTGATCAAGTCGGCCAACATAGAGGGTCATTTTGAAGCACTAGAGAAGTTCTTTTAGAGGATTAGCAAGTATAATTTGTGACTGAACCCTAAGAAGTGCATTTTTGGGGTTACCTCAGGAAAGTTGCTAGGGCATGTAGTCACTCAAAGAGGGATTGAGATCGACCCTGACGAAGTCAAGGCCATTAAGGAAATGCTAGCGCCTCAGAAAGAGAAGGATGTTAGAAGTTTCTTAGGCAAGTTACAATATGTCAGCAGATTCATCACTAGCTTACTTCAATTTGTGAATCAATCTTCAGGCTTCTCAGGAATGATCAGCCTGTGATATAGAATGGTGACTGTCAAAAGGCTTTTGGCACCATCAAAAAATACTTGCTAAACCCCCCAGTTCTGAGATTGGCTTAGTCGGTGAAGCCTCTGATCCTGTACCTAGCATTAGAGGATAGTTTCGTAGGAGTCATGATGGCTCAGGAGGATGCATTTAGAGTAGAGTTTACAGTGTATTACCTTTGTAAGAAGTTTCTTTCCTATGAGGTCAAAGTATGTCGAAGTAAAAAAGATCTATTCGGCATTGATTTGGGCCTCTAAGAAGTTAAGACACTACTTCCATTCTTATAAGGGGCAAGCTGTTGCTAAGCAAAATCCTCTCAAGTACCTATAGGAAGCTTCGTCATTATTAGGGAACATGGGAAGATGGCTACTATTCTTACAAAAGTTTAATGTTGAGTACATTGCCCGGAAGACAATCAAGGGTCGGGCAATAGCAGAATTTTTGGTAGAACACCCCATCGAAGGAGATTCGTTTCAGCTTAATTTCCCAGATGAGGATATTGTGGCCATTGTTGTATAGGGTTGGCAGTTGCACTTTGATGGAGTCGTTAACAGCAGGGGGCAAGAGTAGGAATCATTCTTACAACCCCAAATGGTGAAAAGCTCCCATTAGCTAAGAAGCTATGAAACAAGGCTACTAATAATGAAGTTGAATACAAAGCCTGCACGTTTGGATTAGAAGCCTTAATAGCTTTAGGGGAAAAGAATGCAGAGGTCTTTGGGGACTTATCGCTAGTATTCTACTAGATTCGGGGGAATAGGCCGTGAAAGAAGAACGACTAATGCCATATGTGAAACATTTGAAGAGGTTGAGCAGTTAGTTTGAGGTGTGCACTTTTCATTTCATCCTGAGAGATGAGAATCAGTTAGTCGATGCGCTCACAACTTTAGTGTCAATATGGGATAATCCGAAAGGAGTGGTTATGAAACCCATCTTGATCTCAAGCGCTGAGAAGCTCAGTTTTGAGTTTGAACAAATAGTAGAGATTGAAGTGGTTGACAAAAAGCCATGGTACCATGACATCAAGAATTATCTAGAAAAGTCAATATTCCCGAAAGAGGCTACTGAGAAGGATCAAAGATTGATTCGCAAGCTATCTACTTAGTTTATCTATTTAGATGGTGTACTATAGAAAAGGCAAGCCGATGGCATTCAGTTGAGATGTTTGGATGAGAAAGAAGCTAAAAAGGTGATGGAGAAAACTCATGCTGAGGTTTATGGAGCCTATATGAATGGCTTAATGCTGGTAAAGAAGATCACGAGTCATTACTCACAATGGATACGGATTGATCAAAGTACATGAAGTGGTGTCAATTGTGCCAACAGTATGCAGACTTGAGGCATTTGCCAATTTTAGATCTTCATAATTTGACATCACCTTGGCCGTTCATACCTTGGGGGATAGATATCGTAGGAGAAATATGCCCTACGGCCTCCAATGGACATAGGTTCATTAAAGTCGCTATTGACTACTTCAGTAAGTAGGTAGAAGCCGAATCCTTCAAGAAGGTCGACACTCGAGATATGGCCAAGTTTATTGAAAAGAATCTGACATGCAGATACGGTCTCTCATACCACTTGTGTTTGATAACGGGGTGCAATTTATGGCTAAAATGAAGAAGCTACTCCAGAAATATGGCATTGAGCATCATAAGTCTTTTCCATACCTCCCACAGGCTTATGGGGCAGTTGAAGCAGCAAATAAGAATGTCAAGAAAATCCTATCCAAGATGGTTCAAAACTATAAGGAATGGGCTGAGAAACTACCTTTTGCACTCTGGGCTATAGGACCAACGTCAAAACCTCTACGAGAGCCATGCCTTATTCTCTAGTGTATGGGATAGAAGCAGTACTACCAGTTGAGATAGAACTCAAGTCTTTAATGGTAGTTATGGAGGCAAAGATTCCGGAAGCTGCTTGGGCCCGATAAAGATTGCTGCAGCTGAACATGCTGGACGAGAATAGATTACGAGCCTATTATCAAAACTAGATCTATCAAAAAAGACTTGCTCGGTCATTCAGAAAGAAGTTTAGAAAGCACCCGCTGAAGGAAGGAGATTTGGTTTTCAAGCAAATGAGGCCAGGTGTTTCGGACATATGAGGTAAATTCAAGACGACATGGAAAGGTCCATTTGTTCTCAAGAAGTTGTTATCTAAGGGAGTAGCGATCTTGACGGATAGTGATAGTAACGAGTTTAAGGAATTGGTCAACATCAACAGACTCAATAGGTTCCACCGCTAAAGACTAAAATGATCAAAAGAAAAGAATAAAAGCCCCATGGGTCAAAAATCGAGAATAGATTATGAGCCTATTATCACAATCAGATCTAATAAAAAAGGCTTGCTCGGTCATTCGGGAAGAAGGTCAGAAGGCACCCGCTGAAAGAAGGAGATTTGGTTTTCAAGCAAATTAGGCTAGGTGTTTCGGACATATGAGGTAAATTCAGGATGACATAGAAAGGTCAATTTGTTCTCAAGTAGTTATTATCTAAGGGAGCAGTGATCCTGACGGACAGTGATTGTAATGAGTTCAAGGAACCAGTCAACATCAACAGACTCAATAGGTTCCACGGCTAAAGACAAAAATGATCAAAAGAAGAGAATAAAAGCCCCACCGGTCAAAAATCGAAAAAAGGTAGCCTTGCTAAAAATGGGTGCCTTGTTAGGGTAAAAACCACCAAAAAGGCATCCTGGGCAAAAATTAGAGGCTCGAGAGAAAATGTCCAATCAGGAAAACTCGAGAGGGCTGATTAGAGACCGGAGTTTAATGCTTATGATATCTACTCTGAGATTAAATGTGAATTTTGCATTTCGAATTTATGTTAGATGAAGATCGTGTATAGAGAAATTGTACTAAAATGTACACAATCTTTGCAAAATAAATAAACAGAAACAATTCAACTCATATATTCGTTATTCTCTAGTTCTTTTATAAAAAAAAAAGACATAATTCGTTATTGAATGCATGAAAATCTAAAAAACTATGATCTACTGCTCTCTCTAGCCTGATGCCTGAGTCGATGGGTCCTGTTATTAACTGGAAAACTAAACAATCACCTCTTGTACTCACTAATAGAAGTAGAGGAGCAATCCTTGATGGAGAGTGTAATAGTCCTCACCGACAACTATGCCCAGAAGCCATGGTATCTGGAGGTGAAAGCTAAGGATAAGACACTCCCTGAAAGGACCAAGGGTGCCTCACGACATCTTGAGTCCTTCTTAACTGTCGAGTACAGTGGGCTGCAATATAAAAGGTACCCTCATGGAGCCCCTCGAAGGGCCATCTAAAGTCACTAGAAAAATAGGGACCTAAGGGCACATGAAACTGATGTCCTCGTCTGCCACCTCACCCAATTTAGTAACACCCTCATTGGGAGATGCGAACAAATATAGTTGTTATCGAGGAAGAAAATACCTCAGTGAGTACTGGTCGATCACCCTAGAGGAGGTTCCGATAGTAATTTCAGCTTTTTCTGTAACCATATCTGGAAAAGGAAGAAAAACACAAGATTAAAAATACTTATGCCAGGTTATTAAAACAAAAAGCTGCCGAAATGGGTAGGGTCCACTCCGGGAAAAAATAAGGTACAGGGTTATATGAAAATCTGGAAGGATGCATTTCCCGCTAAGAAAAGTTAGTGTGAAAATCCACAAGGGAAGCACTACCTTTTAAAATAATGACGTACTTAGAGTAATAAGGGGCTCCAAGTAAAGGTGGTAGAGGGATCGGTACAGACAGAATTTAAGCCAAGGATCGTCTCGAAAAGAATTAGTGAAAAGGGAGTTAGCCCGCAATGAAAATCGCCGATCAACTCCTCAGAAGTCATCATCAAGTATCTCGAGAGGCAAAATAGAAGAATAACGCTGGCCTGGTACAAGGGTATATCAGAAAAATCCTCTAGTGCCTCGATCAACGGTCCTAAGGCAAAGATGGAGCCCCGAGGAACCAATCTAGCCATAATTGAATGAGGGATACCTAAGACCAATGAGATGTCCCTCGCATGAATCATACCATAGCTCAGGATGCAGGGTAATGTGCCGGGTGGAAACCTCACGCCGATGATCACGGTAAACTCTTCTAGCAGGGGGCATAATTCTTGATAAGTGAAACTAAAGATATGGAAACGAGGGTCCCATAAGTGGGCTACAGCTAGTAGAAGGTTTTGGTCCACTCTAACTCTCTTAAGGAATCTCAAACCAGAATAAGGGTTCAAGGTGTTATTTTCCCAAGTTCGGGGGTCATTTAGAAGTCGATGCAACTTGTTAAGGGTTGTGGGTCTGTGGGGTTCACGTCCTGTATATCCAGTCCAGAGATTTCTACCGGATTGATACTAGGGGCAAAATGGTAAAAATGGATTTAAAATGATTAAGTTGGAATTAATATGAAAATTAGAGTGAAAAAGGACCTAAATGAAAGAAATAAACAGTTTAGCGGTAAAATGGTAAATTTATCAATAAATATGTTGATAAAAGTATTTAAGAAGAAAAATTGAATAAATTGATTAGTTGAGTAATTTGGTCACACTTTAGGGACTAAAATGTAATTAGGCATGAAATTAATATTTTGAGGATTGATTGGTAAATTGTATGTTAAATAATGAATTAAATGTCAAATAATGAATAACTAGTGGCATTTTTGTAAATATGTGAAAATAAAAGGACTAAAGTGTAATTTTGGCACAAAAATAGTATTGTAAGCACTAAATGGTAATTTGCATGTGACATAATGAGGTAGATGTGAAAATAAGTTTAAATAGTGTGATATCTGTAAATAAAGTGTTATTGGAGGGCAAACTTGTAATCTAGTAAAAGTTTAAGGATTAAATAGTAAATTAACGATGGTAGTGACATTTAAAGGTTTAAAACGTGATTGACTAGTAATAAGAGTGTTGAGGGTATATTTGATTTATAATAGATGATTAATAATTAAATAAAGGTAATGATGCATGAATAAATATTTAATGATTTATGTTAGGTTTAATTTATTTTAAGTATGTGACTTATGCACAGGTGATAAATTAATCGCAATAGTAATAATAGACGGATTAAACAAGTAATTTAGTAATTATGTATTAAA
Organism: Excoecaria cochinchinensis; assembly: GCA_947683425.1. Taxonomy (NCBI): domain Eukaryota; kingdom Viridiplantae; phylum Streptophyta; class Magnoliopsida; order Malpighiales; family Euphorbiaceae; genus Excoecaria; species Excoecaria cochinchinensis. Next base: position 20,149,389 of record CANTUQ010000119.1, read on the forward strand.
ATGAAAGTTAGAGATCAATTGATAATTTTAAATGTTATATTTTGAATTAGGTAAATAATTAATGGCATAATGGTAAATAAAGTGAAATTGAAAGGTAAAATTATAAATATGGATAATTTGAGGGATTAAAGAGTACATTGACTATAGTAAAAATATGGAAGGACTTTAATGAAATTTTATTTTAGTGCATGATAATTTAACGCAACAAAAAGGATTAATTGAATTAATTGTGTAGTATAAGTGCAGTTCAATTATGTAGTATAAGTGCAGAAGAATAAAAATTTTATTAATAATAATACTAATATGAAGAAAATTAATGCGGGGCATGACCTATGTAAATTGTATGAAATTAATTGAATATGGAAACTATATATAATTAAGGTGTATATAAATGAATGTATGTAAATGTACATGATTTTAATTGATAGAAAATTTATTGGTATAATATATGTATATTTATAAAGTAAAAGCGAACATCAATTAAGAAGTAGTAAAATAGCAATGGTAGGAAACGAAATATGATATTGTAACTTGTTAATAAGTATAACTAATTGATGAACCAAAGTATAAGTAAATAGTAAAGTATAGGAATGAGAATGAAATGAGAGTTCTAAGTGTAATTGTGTATATTAAAAAAAAGTAGTAAAATGATAATAGTCGATAATAAAGGAATATAACTGTAAACTAATGAAATGGAAACTTGACTACGTTATTGTTAATTGAAGAATTTAAAAGTTATAATAATGGAATGCAAGTTAGATATAATAATAATAATAATAATAATAATAATAATAACAGTACAGAATAGCAATATAGTACATAGTAATTAGTTAAATGAACTTCCTTATTAAAAGTTAATGCTAGTATCAGTAATGATGGATAATTATAATTCTAGCTTTGTTGTGATAGAGTTAAGTATCGATTTTAAAGGAAAAATATAAGGATAAGTACACGACTTAATTATAGATAATATAGGTATATGTTTACATATTGTAAGTTAAATTATAATGAAAGAACAAAATATAAATATCGTAAAGGGAAATAAAAGTTATTGTGAAAGCATGAATTATTAATTAATATAATGACAATAGTATTGAAAATTTAATAATAATAATAATAATGATGATGATAATGATGATGATGACCATGTTAATAGTAGAGAATGTGTAACACCCCAATATCCCCTGGAGAATATAGGAGCGCTGCACACACAAGCTTATCGAGACACATCATACAAGATTACTTTAGCCACATTTCATGAATCAAATTAGTTATGCTATATTTCATCTCTTTTAGTTATTCTTTTTTTTTCTTATTTATGCCATTATTGTTAACATTGATTACAATTTTTATACTAATTCATACGTATAAATGCACAGTCTTTAAAACATTTATTCTTATTTACATTATTTAATTACAATAACCTTTTACAAGTTCATTACAAAACTTTACATGTACAAAAGAATACTTCAAGCTTCACTCCTAGTGCCCCGCGGATGACGACTTAACCCTAGCACTGTCAACAACTCAATAACCTACACGGAAAAATATCCGTACTAAGCGATAACGCTTCATGCGGATACATAAAAGCAAAAGAGACTTCGAATGAAGTCACAACTATAACACAACATTGAATGTCAATAGTCATGCTTATCACATAACAACATATAATAACATATATTCTTTCATGCATATTGTCACACCCCAAAAGTGGCCTAGTTGGAATTAGCAATTTTAATTGGACAATATGGATATGTTGGTAATTTTCATAAGTGTAATTAAAGGCAATTGGGTAATTTTACAAGTGAAAGAGGATTTAATTGCAAGGAATTAAAAGTATTAAATTATAGATTTTTAGTGAGTGAGTAAAAAGTATTTTGACAAGGATTTATTAGTAATTGTAAGGAGCTATTGGAAAAAGAGTTAATAGTGGATTTAGGGGTCCAATTAGAACATGACAAATGGAAAGGTGAGTGTGTGCATGTGGGAGAGAGAAAAGAGGGTTTCAGAAATTTTAGTAGCTTCCGAAAGAAGCCATCAGATTTCACTCTCTTTCTCTCTCGCTCTCTCTCACGTTAGCCATTCCTTCCCTCTCCATTTTCTATTCTTTTCCCCATTTGCGTGTGTGTTCATCCATTGTGGAGCTAGGGTTTGAGTTTAGAAGAAGTTTTAGGAGGTAAGTGGCTGCAAGTTTTTGTGTGGTTCTCAATCTTCTCCTTCTTTCGAAATATTCATTACTGTTTCATTGGATTGATACTGTGTTTTATTTGTCGGTTCATGAAATCTGCTGAAGAGAAGAGGAAGGATAAAGGAAAAGGAAAGGTTGTGGATTGAAGGTTACAGTGGACGTTTTGAACATCATTATCAGGTTTGGGAGTGTCTGTCCTATCTCATTTTGGATCCTGTTTGCTGTTCTGATGTGAATGTTATTCATGTGTGTTTGTATATCGAATTGCAAGAGTAAGATAATTTTATATGTATGATTTGTAGTGGTGAAGTTCTGAAGTTTTGAATGTTAAAATGATGATGTATATACATGAGTGTGAATGTAAAATCCTGGATTGTTGACGTTCTGGTATTGCCCTCTGTTTGAATAGAAAAATTACGTGACTTGTATTAAGATTCCTATAAATGTATTATGGAGACTTGAAGGTACGTGTTTGCATATTTATTGCATGAAAAATGGTTTTGGGCAAGATGAAGTTTTGAATTCTTGATGTACTCTGTTTTCCACGTTTTCTGTTTTCACGTTTTCTGAAAATTCGAGGAACCAGTTTTTCCTTCTAGTGGAGAGTGAGGAGGATCACGAGTCATGAGGGAGAGTCACGACTCGTGACCCTCTTCCCTGGGAAGTCACGAGTCGTGATGGAGGGTCACGACTCGTGATTGTCCCTTCTGCTGCGTGAAGCTCGCGTCACGAGATCTTGTCTCGTGACCTTCCTTAGTGTTGGTGTCACGAGTCGTGATGTAGGGTCACGACTCGTGACCGCCCTTTTGTGTGATGCTTGCGAGAAGCTAGCGTCACGAGTCACAATTGCCTGTGTGACTCGTGACCGGCCTCTCTTCCTCTTCTGCCCTGTTTTAAAAACAAAGTTTTAAACTTCTGTTATTTGGGGTTTTTCACTACATGACACATGTTTGGGTTTAAATCTGTATTACAATTTAATAATTGTTTAATTATAAGATATGTATGCATGATTAATAATGATGTACATGATTTAAATGCTTATAATTTACATGAACATGGATTATTTCAATGTGAGTTATATGTTTTTATTACCTCCTGTATTTGATATTTATATTTTCGAATTTGATCGATATATACATGAGTTATAGGTTCGTATTTAATTCAATTCTCATGATATGATAATGATACGTGAGTTTTAAGCCTGAATAGTCATAGTAGTGGATAAGTAAGCGCTTACTTAGGTCATGGTGTGTGTGCAGCTGCTATATGATAAAACGTTATATGCGGGTCCCGTTTGGATCCTTGTTTCGACCCCGTTTGGGTCTATATGGAAATAACGAGAGACTTCGGTCTCCATATGAAAATCACATGTTTGAGACTCATGTCTCCATATGCTTGGGATACTGTGTTCTATTAGTATCCAATGGACCGCATCCACTTCTAAAGTGTATTTCAGACTAATCAGGCTATATGTTATTATGTGTTGCATATATTAAGGATTATATGTTTAAGGTGAGTAAGAATTCATAAATAACTTTATGATATACACCTGGTATCTGTGTACCTAGAATGGTGAAAGTATGAATTGAATAGTTAATTGCTTGTAAAGTATGTTGATGCATGTCTTGTAGAATTAGGAAAATATGCTTATATGTAATTGTGATGCCTTTGATTAGTGAATCAAAATTTAATTGCACGTTGATGGTTACGATGAGTTTAAATTATTGTTGTAAATATTGTATGTGCGTATTTCCGTTTGTTTTGTTCCTCCCCACTAAGCGTTATCGCTTAGCACGGGTTCTTTTCCCGTGCAGGTGGCTAGTTCGGTTTGTAGTCAGACATCTGCAGGTCGGCCACTAGAAGTCTTTTTGGATGAAGTTTATTTTTGTGTCTTCCGCTGTTATTTTGTATTTGGCTTGTTCATAGCAAAATGAATCTTTTTTAATGGAACAATTATTTTGGTATATATTTGCTTACAAGCCTGTTTGGTAAAACGATATTGATATGATGTATGTTAAAGGACTTGCTATATTATGATTAAATGTTTCGTTATATCTCACCTTAGTTTTATGTATTTTTTTTTTGGTATTTGAGAACTGATTTTGGAAAAATGTAATTTTGTTAAGGACGATTTTGAATTTGTAAATTGTTATCCTTTACAAAATCTTTTTTTGTAAAAACTAAATGGATTTGTTATCTTTTAATTAAATGTATTTGTTTCTTAACTTACATGGATATTTGTTTAAGTAATTGAGTTTGCCGCGTGGCGCTCCGGTATCCTTCCAATGGGGGTATCGGGGTGTTACACATATAACCTCCCGCTCTAGCCATATTTCATTCTCATGTAAACATCACATACGATAAGTGCTAACATTTCACTACTTCTTACATATATGCATATGGATGTACATTTAACATATTATTTGCATTTCATATAAAGGTGTAAATGTATGATAGCCTCCACTACATCTCATATACATTACATAACATTTATTAGCCTGAATTCACATCAATGGTGGATACGGGTACTCTGGATACTGATTAGCAGTATCGAACATCTAGACACCTAACTCAAAACATTTGAATACTCAAGGTATTCAACATCTAGGCACAAACAGTGCCGTGCTAGTAGCTGCACTCTAACCCTTTATAAGCATGCTTATCTATCCACTACCATGACTCTTCAGGCTAAACATAAAGACTCTATTCACTATATTATATACATTACAATCACTCAAGCATTTTATCAACCCTTGTACATCCAATTCATGTTACACTTTTTAACATACCATCATTTACATATAATCTCAATTAACAAACATTCATATACTCATTTCATAATGTTAGATATGAGTTGGACAAGCTTTAGGAACTTGCGACGAAGTTCGGGTGTGTTTCGAGAGGAAAAACACATAAAATAAATAAAAAAGGGGAGGGTCACGGTGGCAATGATTTGGTTGTGACTGTGAGGTCCAAAAATAGGCAATTATGGCTTCTCTTAGCATTGGTCATGGTGGCAATGATTTGGTTGTCACCGTGACATACTAAAATAAGCTAAAGAGAAGCAAAACTCAGGACTGCTACACTACTCTATTTTTCTTAGCCTAAACTGACATCTAAACCTCAATTTTAGGCAAAACTCCATATTTAACAATTGTTGCATAAGATGTTAAGTTTGAAATTGGACAAATTTCAGATCATTTGGATATCTACAACAACAAATATGATCTAAACAACCTATACTGCTCCAATGAACTGCCCAAAGTAGAGAAACCTCTGATTTGGTCACTTTTAAGGGTCTTAGAGTCAAAATTTTGCTCATGGTCATTTCCAGCACTATTGTAGATATGGAAGCCATGGTTCTTAAGGAACTAGATTCACTTAATGTGGAGTTCTCAAACTCCACTTATGACCAAAACATAACAAAGAGGTCTGGAAAAATTTGAGCAGAGTTACTCCTGGATACCCTACTTGCCCAAATTAACTAAACCAAACCTAACCACAACAAGTCATTTACACAACACTACCATGTTTCCAATCATCAAATTCATGCACAACCATAACACAAACATACAAATAAACACTTCCATACCTCTTTCTTTTTCTCCTTTATGCTCTTATTTGCCTTCAAGCTTGCCTTCTCTCCTTTTCTTTCTCTTCCTTATCTATGGCTAGATTTCCCTCAACCAAGCACATCAAAATTCCACATCACAATCACACTTAAACATTTATAATCAACTCTTACACAAATTGAAGAGAAATGATAACAAAACAACTTAAATCTTACCTTAATTGCCTACAATTTGTACTTGATCTTATCTTCCACTTAAGGAACCATACATGAGCAGATTTTAGAGTTTAAAAGAAGAAAATGGCTGTCGCTTTTCCCCCGATATGGCAGGGCAACTTTTGCTCAAAATAGCCAAGCAATTTGGCTTATATATGGCCAAACAATTCAAGCTTATCCCTAGCTCAAGATGTCATCTCTTCATTTGTCCATTTTAGATTTTTATGCAAAACTACCACTTTGATCCTTCATCTTTTCTCTGAATCTTGCTTTAACTCTCAATCAATTTATTCTCGCACGTAGACCCACATGATTACTTAATTCATTCAATTTTGTTCCTAGATACAAAATGACTAAATTACCCTTAACTTTTCAAATAATACCAATTACGTCCTTTTATTAGACTTAACCATTTCGATTATCTAATTACTCATTTTCGGTTACCAAAATAGTTCTTTTAATTCCATTTAAGTCATAACGACATACTTGTCCACTTTGCCGAAACTTATCGAAACTTTCGAATTAATGATGGTTGTGTCCTTTTTTACACTTCCGTCGCTTAATCAAGCGCATTCAATTTTCAAATCACCCTAAACATGCTTTAATACGGTTAGGGTGTATTTTGGTCCTTACAGAATGAATCAATTGAAGTTCTGGGAATGAATACAGGAATAGAAGATATGAACAAACACATGGACTATAATAGAAACAAAAAGAGTTATGAAAAATTGGTAGACATACAAAAGAAATGAAAGCAATATTATTTATAATATTAGTAGTAAAAATTGAAAGAATAATGCTGATAGTGTTAATTTTGCTATTTCTGATAATAATGATATTAGTGTAAGTGTTAATAGTTAAATAAATAGTACCAAAATAAAGTTAAATATATAATTATGAATACACGTTTAGTTACTATGATAACTGATTATAGCAATAGAATATAACAAGATAAAAATCATAGAGAAAATTAAAGGTATTAGATAAATAAATAATAGTAATGTGAATGCACTTGTGTAAAAATAGGATTACTTGTGTGCATGCATGAATATATGATATGGAAAGTTTGGGATATATATCCACCACTAGACATTTTTAATGCTCAGCATGTAGTGTGGTTACCGCGTGCAGGTTATGGAAAGTAGAGAAATTGTAGTGGCCGAGGATTTACTTAATATTCGATAGCAAGGATGAAGGTGTAGGCATGGCATGCACATGACCGCAATGGATGGATATGGGATTATATAGGATAGGTATATGAATTGTGTGTGGGTATGTCTACTATACTGTTGTATCTGTATGAATCTTATTATTGTAAAAAAAAAACTTACCTACTAGAACTATCGAGTGCATTGTAGTGTATGTTAGTGCTGTGTTGTGACATCTGATATCCGTACCATTTAGGGGTATAGGGTGTTACATATTCGTACTCATTTTATCTTAATAATGCGTGTAAAACATCTTGGTTTGACAATTATAGGAAATTCCTTCCTCCAAATCACCCATTTAGGGGTAATAAACAAAGGTTCATTAAGAATAAAGTTGTCCAAGCACCTCCACCACCTAATAGATCTAGTGATCAAATTTTACAAGAGATTGATGAATTAGGGTTTCTGAAAGTGATAGAAGTTGAAGTTGAAGAAATAAATGCCAGAATTGTTAAGAACTTTGGTTGGAAAAAACGTAGCATATTCTGGGATTTGCCATTTTGGAAATAGAATTTAATCCGGCATAATTTAGACGTCATGCATATTGAAAAAAACTTTTTTGATAATGTCTTCAACACCATATGAACATTAAAGGGGAGACAAAAGTTAATGCAAAATCATGCGCTAATGTAAAATTGTTTTGCAAAAGAAATTAATTAGATAGAGATTGTAACATCCCGATATCCCCCTTGGAAGGATACCGGTGCGCTACACGAACAAATACATATACATATACTCAAGCATGCTAAAAGCAAATACATTTAATCAAAAGATACCAAATCCATGTATAAATAACTATATCGTTTTACAAAAGGGATTTGTAAACATTAATATAAACATATACAAAATCGTTCCTTACAAGAATTACATTTGCAAAATTAAACACCATAAACAATACTTATATCAATACGAAAAAAAATATAGCAGAAGACAAAACGAACTCTAAGAAAAGACTTCGAGTGGCCGACCTGCAGATGTCCGACTCCAAAATGAACCTGCCACCTACACGGGAAAACAACCCGTGCTAAGCGATAATGCTTAGTGGGGAGGAGCAAAACATGCATATACATGTAACTGCAATAACACTATATATGAGCTTAACAAGAAACAAAGCATAAAAACATATACTACTCATGCTTATAACAAGTATTCATCACACACATGTATATAGGAATGTAACCATTACTTATTCATCAGATGCGTATCCACAAGATAAGGGAATTAATCATTTAAATCCAAGTAATCAATATTCATAAGCATCTTCACAATATAAACATTTAACCATTCATATCCAAATACAAGTATCGCATCATATCTTGTCATATCGCATCTACAAATACATGTAACATATATCCATTTTCGTATTCATGTAGAACATATATCATAATCATAAATAATGGTCTCATGTACCAAATCTCATGTAATAGCCTGATTACTCACTAACTAGTGGATACGGGTACTAATGATACTGATAGGACACAGTATCCAAGCATATAGAGACAAGAGTCTCGAATCATGTGTAAACATGTATACCCGAAGGCATACCGGAGACCGAAGTCTCAAATCACATAAATCCAAACGGGGTCAACATATAACTTGTAACATATAGTAGCTGCACTCACACTCTAACCCTTGATAAGCGCTTATCTATCCACTACTATGACCATTAGGCTCAAATAACAACTCAATCATGTTCTAGTATTATTATCATATAACAAAGTATAAAATCAAGTATCATCATATAGTTTCATGTATACATGTATATTGATCAATTTCGAAGACATATAAATCCTATACAGATCGTATCAAGATCACATAAATTATCAGTTAATAGTCCATACATAAGACAAATCATGTACCATGTAGTAAAAACCCATTTAAAAGAAGCTTGGAAAATCATTTTTGGGAAAACAGGTAGGCAGGCATATGGGTCACTGTTGCGCTCGCGACGGTAGCCAAGGAAGCACAAGTCGTGCTCCATCTGCCGAGTCGTGCACTATCAGCCGAGACATGCACAGATAGCCAAGATGTGCGCAAACAGCTGAGCGAGGCACTTCCTTGCGAGCGGGCTCCCACGCCGAGCGGCTCTCATTCCGAACTGGCTATCTTCACGACTCTTGAAGAACTTCACGTGTCGTGAAGACTCCCATGCCGAACGGGGCCATGCTGAGAGGGCCAATACCGAGCGGTCTCTTCTTCACGACTCGTGAAAGACTTCACATGTCGTGAAGAACCTCATATCGATCGGATTACCGTGAGAGAAAAGAATGACTCGCCAAGATGTGTACCGGAAGGCATACCGAAGACCGAAGTCTCCAATCATATAAATCCAAACGGGGTCAATATATAACTTGTAACATATAGCAGCTGCACTCACACTCTAACCCTTGATAAGCGCTTATCTATCCACTACTATGACCATTAGGCTCAAATAACAACTCAATCATGTTCTAGTATTATTATCATATAACAGAGTATAAAATCAAGTATCATCATATAGTTTCATGTATACATGTATATTTATCAATTTCGAAGACATATAAATCATATACAGATCTTATCAAGATCAGATAAATTATCAGTTAATAGTCCATACATAAGACAAATCATATACCATGGAGTAAAAACCCATGTAAAAGAAGCTTCGAAAATCATTTTTGGGAAAACAGGTAGGCAGGCATATGGGTCACTGTTGCGCTCGCGACAGTAGCCAAGGAAGCACGAGTCGTGCTCCATCTACCGAGTCGTGCACAGACAGCCGAGATGTGCACAGACAGCCAAGATGTGCACAGACAGCCGAGCGGGGCACTTCCTTCAGAGCGGGCTCCCATGCCGAGCGGCTCTCATTCCAAACTGGCTATCTTCACGACTCGTGAAGAACGTGTCGTGAAGACTCCCATGCCGAACGGGGCCATGCCGAGCGGGCCAATACCAAGCGGTCTCTTCTTCACGACTCGTGAAAGACTTCACATGTCGTGAAGAACCTCATGCCGAGCGGGCCATTCTTCGCGACTCGTGAAGAACTTCACGTGTCATGAAGGATTGCAAGCCGATCGGATTACCGTGAGAGAAAAGAATGACTCGCTTCTGTCATGCTCGCGATAAGCGTCGCACTCGTGATAGGGTTATATTTTCCTTTCCTCAGCTAAATGCTGGAAAAACAGAGCTTGTAAACCAAAACCCAATCTTTCCCCATAACGAAATATCATGCAAAATCATGTAAAATCTTACCTCTAGTGCCTCCAAAACATGCTTATAATAATAATAACTCATTTATACAATTTTAACACACATCAAATCAACTTATACAGAGGTTGCAAAAACCCAGAAAATCCATCTCATGTTCATGTACATACTCTTCAAAATTGACATGCAAAGCCTTATAACTCTTATATCTCAAATCATAATCACATATCTATTAACACATGCATTTACATGTATCAAAACATACAAATGATAGCACAATGAAAACTCAAATACATGATCCAAATGGAGAATGGCAAACACTCTCAAACCAAATATAACTCCCAAACCTAGAAATGGAGCTCAATCCGCTATTTTCAAGATACCACTTTTCCTTTTCCTTTGCTCTCTCTTCTCTCTTCAGATTCTTGTATGAGTTCAACCAAAAACACACATTCAATTAACCCATGAACAGAACTATATAACCCACATCAAAACCGAAAGGAAGATGAAGAAGAAGCAACTCATATAAACCCATCCACATACCTTTCCAGAATGAAATCTTGATCTAAAACCCAGCTCAATCTTGAAGAACCATGTAGGAAGGAATAGAGAGCAGAAAAATGAGAGAGATGAGAGAGTGAGAGAACGACCAAGTAAGAAAGAGGAGCAGCTGGTGGCTTCAATGGGAAGGAACCCTGTAACACCCCGCCATCCCCGTTGGAAGGATGCCGGAGCGCCACGCGGGCAAACACATATAACATATCCATATTCCATGTATAAACAAAAACCAAATGTAAAATAAAGAAACTTTTAATCATGTAATAATAAATCCTTTTTACATATAACATATATCCGTACTGTTTTACAAAAATGAGGCTTGTAATCGAATACATATACAAAAATTTACAGTGGAAGACTTCAAAATAACTTCATCCAAACAGACTCCTAGTGGCCGACCCGCAGATATCTGACTCCAAATCCAAACTCGCCACCTGCACGGGAAAAGAGCCCGTGCTAAGCGATAACGCTTAGTGGGGAGAAACAAAACAAACTAACAATATGCATATACAATATTTACAACAATACTATAATCTCATCCAAACCATAAACATACATTACAAGTAATTAACTATTAAAACATAATTAAAATCTACATATTTCTCACCATTGCAAATACATATACACTCAAGGTATATAAACACAAAGTTATACTATATTTCATATACAACATATACCTTTAATCTTGTCAATAAACATCTCAACATATAGATATATATATATCACATATAAACATGTAGCCTGATTAGTCTGAAATACTCTCTAGAAGTGGATACGGTCATTTGGATACTGATTGAACACAGTATCCCAAGCATATAGAGACATGAGTCTCAAACATGTATTTTCCATATAGAGACCGAAGTCTCGCTTTATTTTCATATAGACCAAACATGGTCGAAACAAGGATCCAAATGGACCCGCATATATCGTTTTATCATATAGCAGCTGCACACACACTCTGACCTAAGTAAGCGCTTACTTATCCACTACTATGACCATTCAGGCTCGAATAAATACAACTCAATAATTCATGTATTCATGTACATTGATCAAAATCAGAGACATATACATATATTCAAATATTAATTACAGAATGTAATATGAACTTATAATTCATCTAGAAATAATCCATATATTCATATATACTGTTCACATTTAAAACAAGTAACTATAAATATTAAATACAACTAAATACAAATACATATTTCACATATACATGTATCTAGATCAAATTCAAAAACATTTTAAATACATCCAGTATCAATTATTGGAGGCCGTAGTACAAATAATTCACATTCAAGACCATTTATGTTCATGTAAAATATAAACTAGTAAATTATGTACATTAATTATTTAATCAAGTATACGACTTAATAACTCACGTATCATATCATGTGAATTTCATTAAATACTAACTTATATTTCATATATACACGTATATTGATCCAATTCAGAACATTTAAATGTATAAATATCAATTACAGGAGGTAATAAGAACAAATAGTTCATATTGAACAAGTCCATGTTAAATAAATTATAAACATGTAAATCATGTAGATTAATCATTCATCATGTATACAAAACCCAATATTATGCAATTATCCAAAATACAATACAATTTTAACTCAAACATTTGTCATGTAGTGCAAAAACCCTTAAAACAGAAGTTAAAACTTTATCTTTAACAAAATAGGGCAGCAGGGGAAGGCTGGTCACGGCGTGACCACTCATCACGTCGCGTGACGCAGGCTTCACGCGAGCGCCAGGCAAAACGCAAGGCAGTCACGGCGTGACCACCAGTCACGTCTCGTGACGCCAGTGAGAGGAGAGGGGAAAGTCACGAGATCCCGTCCCGTGACACGCAGGAAAGTGAAGCAGGTCACGGCGTGATGCAGCATCACGTCTCGTGACCCTCTTCAGAGAAGAGGTCACGGCGTGAAGCTGCGTCGCGCCACGTGACCTTCAACAGAGAAGGGGGTCACGGCGTGATGCAGCATCACGTCTCGTGACCTTCTTCTCACACTTCTTCTTCCTCTTCTCAACACATCCGAAATTTCAGAAAAACATAAACCCAGAAACATCGTGAAAACAGAGTGTGATTCAAAATTCAAATCCCAATTTGCCTAAATCCATCTTTCATGCAATAATTATGCAAAATACGTACCTTTAAGTCTTCTGGGCACAATTACAGCAATTATAACACAATTAACACCTTTTTACTATTCAAACAGAGATGAAACCAGAATGTCAACATATCAGGATTTCTCATTCAAATTCATGTACATTCATCTCATTTACCAACTCACTTTATTCATTTCCACCTAAATCATGTAAACACAGTACACTTCTCATGCATCTTTATAAATGATCACATATAATCAATGTTAACACAAACAACAATTAGGATTCAAAATGAGAAAAATGGAAACACTCCCAAACCTGTACTGAAACTCAAAATGAACGACCACTGCACTTCTTCAATCCACCACTTTATCTTTTCCCTTCTCTATTCTTCTATCCTCAGAGGCTTACAAACAAGTAAAACCACAATAAAAATCCAATAACAGGATCTCTAAAACCCAAAGGAGAAACAAAAGGAGATACAACCAACAGAACCCAGAAACTACTGCCACATACCTTCTGAAGTTACTAACACATCCAGACTCAAGCTTCACAACAGGTAGAACACACATGCAAATGGAAGAAACAGCAAATGGAGAGGAAAAGAATGGCTACCGTGAGAGAGAAAGCAAAAGAGAAGAAAAACTCACGTCTATAGTTTCCAGGAAATTACAAACATACAGACTTCTCTTTTCCCTCACCCACGTGCACACACTCACCTCATCCACTTGGCACACATGCACGCTTACACAATCCCACTTATTCCTCTTTTATCAAAATGGTCCTTGACAAATTACCTTTCACTCACCAAACCAATATTTGCCAATAAATACTTTTATTCCTTTGCAATTTAATCCTCAATCAATAGCAAGTTACTCAATTACCCTTAATTGTCCAATTAAAATTGCTAAATCCAATTAAGCCACTTATGGGGTGTGACAACTCTCTCCCCCTTAAGAAAATTTCGTCCTCGAAATTTCCTCGCTAATCACTTGTAGATAAATCTTTAAACAAATCTCTGAATCGCTATCACTTATACCATATAACTATCAAATCATGTACACTCCACACTTTCCTTAACACACTACACTCTAATCCATATACCTCTTTAATCATCAAGTACTCGATGTATATCCTGTCAGCTTCTCTCAGTGAAGTGCATACAATGATGCTGTTTTCATACAAATGAGGGATGCGGATGAAATGGTCATGTAATGATTTATGTATGCGAGATGATGCGAAAATGCAATGTAAGCTACTATAATGCACTTTTCCCATCCCCATGTTTCACTATGCTTATGTGCACACGATTTCAAGAAGATAGCTGACAGGAATACAGAGTGTCACCTCGAACTCTTATCAATTCACATATGCCACTGCCTCGTCTATGCTCTCACGCGAGTCGGACTCCATCTATACTTTACACAAACGACATCTGCATTAGGCCACTATACAAAACTGACTCTCATGTATAGACTTGACTCTATACTCAAACAATCACAACATAACCCAGAACCACCAAACCTGGGCTCTGATACCAAGCTGTAACACCCCGCCATCCCCGTTGGAAGGATGCCGGAGCGCCACGCGGGCAAACACATATAACATATCCATATTCCATGTATAAACAAAAACCAAATGTAAAATAAAGAAACTTTTAATCATGTAATAATAAATCCTTTTTACATATAACATATATCCGTACTGTTTTACAAAAATGAGGCTTGTAATCGAATACATATACAAAAATTTACAGTGGAAGACTTCAAAATAACTTCATCCAAACAGACTCCTAGTGGCCGACCCGCATATATCTGACTCCAAATCCAAACTTGCCACCTGCACGGGAAAAGAGCCCGTGCTAAGCGATAACGCTTAGTGGGGAGAAACAAAACAAACTAACAATATGCATATACAATATTTACAACAATACTATAATCTCATCCAAACCATAAACATACATTACAAGTAATTAACTATTAAAACATAATTAAAATCTACATATTTCTCACCATTGCAAATACATATACACTCAAGGTATATAAACACAAAGTTATACTATATTTCATATACAACATATACCTTTAATCTTGTCAATAAACATCTCAACATATAGATATATATATATCACATATAAACATGTAGCCTGATTAGTATGAAATACTCTCTAGAAGTGGATACGGTCATTTGGATACTGATTGAACACAGTATCCCAAGCATATAGAGACATGAGTCTCAAACATGTATTTTCCATATAGAGACCGAAGTCTCGCTTTATTTTCATATAGACCAAACATGGTCGAAACAAGGATCCAAATGGACCCGCATATATCGTTTTATCATATAGCAGCTGCACACACACTCTGACCTAAGTAAGCGCTTACTTATCCACTACTATGACCATTCAGGCTCGAATAAATACAACTCAATAATTCATGTATTCATGTACATTGATCAAAATCAGAGACATATACATATATTCAAATATTAATTACAGAATGTAATATGAACTTATAATTCATCTAGAAATAATCCATATATTCATATATACTGTTCACATTTAAAACAAGTAACTATAAATATTAAATACAACTAAATACAAATACATATTTCACATATACATGTATCTAGATCAAATTCAGAAACATTTTAAATACATCCAGTATCAATTATTGGAGGCCGTAGTACAAATAATTCACATTCAAGACCATTTATGTTCATGTAAAATATAAACTAGTAAATTATGTACATTAATTATTTAATCAAGTATACGACTTAATAACTCACGTATCATATCATGTGAATTTCATTCAATACTAACTTATATTTCATATATACACGTATATTGATCCAATTCAGAACATTTAAATGTATAAATATCAATTACAGGAGGTAATAAGAACAAATAGTTCATATTGAACAAGTCCATGTTAAATAAATTATAAACATGTAAATCATGTAGATTAATCATTCATCATGTATACAAAACCCAATATTATGCAATTATCCAAAATACAATACAATTTTAACTCAAACATTTGTCATGTAGTGCAAAAACCCTTAAAACAGAAGTTAAAACTTTATCTTTAACAAAACAGGGCAGCAGGGGAAGGCTGGTCACGGCGTGACCACTCATCACGTCGCGTGACGCAGGCTTCACGCGAGCGCCAGGCAAAACGCAAGGCAGTCACGGCGTGACCACCAGTCACGTCTCGTGACGCCAGTGAGAGGAGAGGGGAAAGTCACGAGATCCCGTCCCGTGACACGCAGGAAAGTGAAGCAGGTCACGGCGTGATGCAGCATCACGTCTCGTGACCCTCTTCAGAGAAGAGGTCACGGCGTGAAGCTGTGTCGCGCCACGTGACCTTCAACAGAGAAGGGGGTCACGGCGTGATGCAGCATCACGTCTCGTGACCTTCTTCTCACACTTCTTCTTCCTCTTCTCAACACATCCGAAATTTTAGAAAAATATAAACCCAGAAACATCGTGAAAACAGAGTGTGATTCAAAATTCAAATCCCAATTTGCCTAAATCCATCTTTCATGCAATAATTATGCAAAATACGTACCTTTAAGTCTTCTGGGCACAATTACAGCAATTATAACACAATTAACACCTTTTTACTATTCAAACAGAGATGAAACCAGAATGTCAACATATCAGGATTTCTCATTCAAATTCATGTACATTCATCTCATTTACCAACTCACTTTATTCATTTCCACCTAAATCATGTAAACACAGTACACTTCTCATGCATCTTTATAAATGATCACATATAATCAATGTTAACACAAACAACAATTAGGATTCAAAATGAGAAAAATGGAAACACTCCCAAACCTGTACTGAAACTCAAAATGAACGACCACTGCACTTCTTCAATCCACCACTTTATCTTTTCCCTTCTCTATTCTTCTATCCTCAGAGGCTTACAAACAAGTAAAACCACAATAAAAATCCAATAACAGGATCTCTAAAACCCAAAGGAGAAACAAAAGGAGATACAACCAACAGAACCCAGAAACTACTGCCACATACCTTCTGAAGTTACTAACACATCCAGACTCAAGCTTCACAACAGGTAGAACACACATGCAAATGGAAGAAATAGCAAATGGAGAGGAAAAGAATGGCTACCGTGAGAGAGAAAGCAAAAGAGAAGAAAAACTCACGTCTATAGTTTCCAGGAAATTACAAACATACAGACTTCTCTTTTCCCTCACCCACGTGCACACACTCACCTCATCCACTTGGCACACATGCACGCTTACACAATCCCACTTATTCCTCTTTTATCAAAATGGTCCTTGACAAATTACCTTTCACTCACCAAACCAATATTTGCCAATAAATACTTTTATTCCTTTGCAATTTAATCCTCAATCAATAGCAAGTTACTCAATTACCCTTAATTGTCCAATTAAAATTGCTAAATCCAATTAAGCCACTTATGGGGTGTGACAAACCCACTATCTGTTCTCCCTCTCTCTTCTCCCTTTCAAATCTCATTCAATGCACTCACCTACCCAATCCACATGTCCATCTCTCATTGGACCTTATATTCCACTTCTTTGACCTTCTCCCTTTTTTTATCTTTAATAAAACTCTTATAAATCCTTAATTAATCCCCAATTCATTTACACAAGTACCCAATTACCCTTTTAATGTCCAATTAACATGCAATTTCAAGTAGGCCATTTTTTTGGGATGTTACAGAGATCCTCGAATGGAAAAATATCCAAAAGTGTGTTGTGCAACATTCTTATACCCTACGTTCAATTAACTAACAAACCTTTCCAATTCAGTTAGCCTACTTAAGAAACCAGATTATTAAACAGTCAATTACAGTGATAACCGGTAAATTATTTTTAAAACCCGATTATGTACTTACAAAACTTATTTTAACTTAAACTCAAATTCACCGATTGACCTATAATTGTCCTAAGTTACTATTCATTAGGTCAATTTTACTTTAACATGCAATTATGCATTACACCTTACCATTTGTATCGACTTAACTTCTACAGGTTATCAGGCATGCCACATCACACAATCACATGCTTCCAAACACATAAAATAAAATCATCAAACACATCACTAACAAGTGCAAATTATAACAGTCTATTACAAACCAGTACCCAAAACTAAATATAAGTTCATATACATGTAATAATTTCTTCACATACTTAAAATATTCCAAAACAATTCTTCAGTTAGCTCCCAAAATATGTGAGGTATGCACTGCTCTGCGTCCTAAGGAGTACTTACATGCAGTCAAATAAAACTACCTGCTGAGCATTAAATATGCCCAGTGGTGATTGCAATTGCAGGTATTTCCACTAAACTAAGTTATCATGCATAATCAACATTACATATATAATAAAATAATCATAATTAAATATTATTTATCTTATTTATCAATTATGCATGCAATATCACATTTAATTACCATTAAATCACATAATTAAAGGCATTTACACAATTAATACACATAAAAGACAATAATTACCATTTTGTCCCTAATCATAGCAAAATTACAATTATCCCCTTAAACTTTACCAAAATTACCAAAATGCCACTAGTTCATTTTATTTTACCATTTAACATTATTTAACATGCAAATTACTATTTTACCCTCCAATTACAAATTTCATGCTAAATTACATTTTAATCCCTAAAAAGTGACCAATTTTTATAATTAACCATTTAATTACCTTTTTACCCTTATTAACCTTTATTTATATATTTATGGACAAAATCACTATTATGCCCTCAACTTTTTCAGTAAATCCAATTATGTCCCTTTTTCATACAAATATTATTTTAATCACAATTTAACCTTTTTAAACTTATTTTTACTATATTGTCCCTATATAAAAACTGGCAGACATTTATGATCGGGATAAACGAGACGTGAACCCCAATAGGTTCAATACAGAATAGAGGGACCCTGTGGGCCACCCCTATAATATAGAAAATAAAAATACATATAAATACAATATTAAGACAGAATAATACAGAATAGGACTGCCATTGGCCTATAAATAGTGAGATGCCATGCTCACACCCACGGTTACAGAGTCCCTATGGCTAGCCACTATATCCAGAGACTTGACTACTAGAGTACTACATAGGGAATCAATTTCGATTTTTCATATCTTTAAGTTACCATACATACATTTTATGGCATCTCATCATTCTATGACATCATTATACATGTGATTCACATCCATATACCATCACATGCCATAAATTTCACGATTTCATCATGGTACACATGGATAACTCAATACATACCATTCAGCCAACAAACAAAATTTTCACCATTAATTCTTTTTATCAATTTTAACATTTATTTAGGTCATTTTCATGTTGTATAACATAGCTGTGCCATTATTTCTCATAAAAACCCATTAAAATTATACCTTTACATGTGATATCCATTCGGCCATACATGCACATTATGCATCATATAAATTTTACATGCTCTAACACATACCATTTGATAGATCTCATGCCAAATATCATGTATAGATCATAAACATGCCAGAACATCATCAAAACACATAGAAATCACACGAAAACCCATTCGGCCAACATAATAGTTCTTCATAAAAATTTTTTTTTCTCATTTTAAGCATTCATATCAGCATTTTCTACATCCCTAAGCATGAATATCAAGTTATTTTAAATTAACCATGCCTTTATCACATACTTAGTTAACAACCATAACCTAAATCACATAGTATACCATGGAAATAGATGGAGTTTGCAATCACAAACCTTAGATCCTTGTAATACACCTCTCAATACTCCTTTCTTTTATCTTTAGCTTGATTAGAACTTACTTTACCTTGATGACCTAACCATGGTCAAACACAAAGATGAAGGTTTCATCAAAACCAAGCTTCCTTTCAACAAATAAACTTCATAAACATCTTATTCACATCCTAAAGTACCTTTTGCAACCCTTGAACCAAATTAAAAACACCTGAATCACTTACCTCAAAATCACACCTTTACTTAAAAGTCTTGGTTTTTCCCACTTTCAAACCTTTAAATGGACTTTTAAGACCACCAATGGAATACAGAGGAGCTAGAATATGCTAGGGTGACTTGAGTATGATGTAAGATGGAGAGAGATTGGAAGAAAAATGGAAGAGAAGTGAGGAAGATGAATTCGGCCAAGGAATGGGGAAGAGGAGGGCAGCTACAATGGAGAAATCTGGAGATTTTAAGAAAAAGGAGGGTATTTATATAAGGGAAATGAAATTGGACCAGGTCAAACCGAAGTGGTCGAACCAGCTTGGGTCATTTTTTGATTTTCGGGGTCATTTTTTACTGTTTTAGGGTAACTGAGTATTCTTGAGCTCATGTTCACTCCCAATCAGTTCCATCATTCTTAAAATATGAAATATAGCCTCCACACAAAATTTTAGCTCAATTGGAGTCCATTTGGGGCCCAATTCACCTAAATCGGTCCGGTTCAATTCAGTTTGGTTCTACCATAAAATACAATTCTAATGATGTCAAAAAAATTCTAAAAATAATTCTGAGCCTTTGCACTTTCCACAATGGACCTTTTTATCTACTCTAACTATTTTTAAAAATTCGGTCAAAATTCAGTCAAACTTCGGTTCAACTGAACCGAACTAGAGGCAAATTTCAGACATACTTTCGAGGACCTATTTGACCTCATTTTCGCACCAAATTATACCACTAGACTCTTGACAGTCCATAGATTGATTTTACGAAATAATATTTTTTTAGCATAAAGCTGCTATAGTCAGTTATATTGCTACCAAATAGGTCACCTATCCTAGAATTGCATGCCTCAAGCACGGTTAACCTTTAAATTCTACTAAACTTAAGACACCATAATCATCATATCATGCTACAAACTAGATAACAAACTCTACAGAAAACACTAAATACTTCTAGGCTAACATACAAGCCATTACAACTCTCCCCTACTAATTAAAATTTTGTCCTCGAAATTTACCTGTATTGAATAGCTGGGGATACTGCTGTCTCATTGTCTCCTTAGGTTCTTAGGTTGCTTCTTCAACATTGTGGTGATTCCAAAGAACCTTTAAAGAGGGATCCGCTTACTTCTGAGTTATTTCACTTCTTTGGCCAGAATCTTCACTAGGTACTCTTCATTGGTCATGTCTGGCTGAACTCAAATCTCTTTAGGCTTGATGACATGACTAGGGTCCGATCGATACCTTCTAAGCATGGAGACATGGAAGACATCATGAATCTTCTCCAACTCTTATGAAAGCTTTAGTCTGTAGGCTACTAGTCCAACCCGTTGCACAATCTCATAAGGAACAATGAATCTCGGACTTAGCTTGCCTTTCTTTCCAAATCTAAGAATCCTTTTCCTCGATGAGACCTTTAGAAAAACCTTGTCTCCCACTTGAAATTCCACATCTTTTCTCTTTTAGTCTGCATAAGACTTCTGTCGATCCATAGCTTCTTTTAATCTGTCTTTAATCACTTGAACCTTCTCTTTAGTCCCCCGAACCAAATCTGACCCCACAATTTTTTTTCACCGAGTTCTGACCAATAGAGAGGAGTTTTGCACTTCCTACCATAAAGAGCTTCGTAGGGAGGCATCTTAATACTAGTCTAGTAACTGTTGTTATAGGAAAACTCTGCTAAGGGAAAATATCTCTCCCAACTATTACCAAACTCTAGCACACAACATCGTAGCATATCCTCCAAAATCTAAATCACACACTCAGATTGTCCATTACTCTGAGGATGGAAAGCTGTGCTGAAGTGTAATCTTGTCCCCAAAGCTTCCTGCAATCTCTTCCAAAATTAAGAAGTGAATCTCGGATCCCGATCTGAAATGATGGATGATGGGACATCATGTAACCTCACAATCTCACTAATATGCAATTATGCTAGCTTGGATTATGGGTAATCCATTCTGATAGGCAAGAAGTGAGCTGATTTAGTGAGTCAGTCAACAATCACCTAAACTGCATCATGTTTCTTCCTAGTAAGTGGAAATCCTGACACAAAATCCATGGTTACTGTAAACATAGGGTCCTAAGATAGTCCAGATCAGAGTTACCTGATGAAGATATCAATGCCTGTTTCTAGGTAAACGGATGAAAATTATGAGCTTTCGCTCTTCGAATTTACAAGGATTGAAGATTTTTCTTGATAATAGGAGATTTTCATGTGTTAAGAGGAGTTCGTCAATCCAAAATCTTAATTTTGGTTCACTAACGGGGGGCCCATTAGTTAGGAGAGATTCCCGTCGCTCGTTCCGAAAAATGGCCTCCCTCGCATGAGCAGTGCCTGTAGCTCGCTCAGGACGAGCCTGTCTATCACTAGAGCGACGCTCGTCGCTCATGTGAGATGGCCATCTCTCACGATGAGCGCCGGATGTCGCTCGCGGGCGAGAGACCGTCCCTCGCACTAAGCGATGCTCGTCGCTCGTACGAGAGGCGCCTGTCCCTCGGGAGTAACAGTTGGGCCCTCGCCACCCGTCTCTCGTGAGTTTACCCGCCACTTGAGAGGGTAGGTGTAGCCCGTGAGTGACGCCCGTCGGTCGGTGATCTTCAACAAGATTTAACGGGATTTTCCAAAATTTTCTTAGATTCCAAAATATATTTCCAAGATTTTTCAATATATTCCAAATCTTTTAAAATATTTTTGAATTTTGGATTTGATTTTGGAAATATTCTGCAAATCAGTCAGTTTTGATTCTAATTTTATAAATCTTTTCTTTAAATTCAAATTTAAAATTTAAATTTATTTGAATTTTTTCCTTAACCTATAAATAGGGTGCTAGGGATCATTATTAAATGTTAGCAATTTTTCATCGAATTGAAAGTTTTCCCACTAAAAATCCTGAAAAAAGTTTTTGTTTTAATTTATGAAGAAGAATTCTTTCCTTTTTTAGTAATTATTTTTCAAATTAAGGCAAATTCGAGAAAACAAAATTAATTCGTTTTTATTCGATCTAGCCTTTTTAGCATTCATAATTGCTACCGAAAACATCGAGAAGGAAAAATATAATTTTCTTTTCTTGATCTGATTTCAAAAAGTACGATTTTGAGATAAAAGTCTCCTGAAATTGCACATTGCGGATCAATCCTTGTAGAATTCAAGGAGCAGAAATCACTCGACTTTCACCTTTAAAGGTAATATTCCGAGGGTAAATATTTTTGATCAATCTCTCTCTCACTTCATCCTTTCATATTTAATTATTCGAGATTGATTTGTTTGAAAGGGTAATTTTAACGTGGAATTCAATTTTATCTAACAAAATAAAAAGGTTTTTAGCTAAATTTCTTTATTTTTCTGGATCAAGGACAACCGACAGGCAGAGGCTCCACTGACGGCCGTCGCTCAGTCGAGTGACGGGCCGTCGAGGAGTTTCGACTCCACCCGTCGGTTGACCCCAGGACGGTCGTCGCTCGCGCGATGTAGGCCGTCCTTGGGCTTTCCTTCTTCTTTCCTTACTTTCTTTTCTCTTATTTTCCCCTTATTTTTCCATGATATATTTTTATAGATTCTGTGCTTTTATTCATTTTTCATGTTTATTTTATTATCGATTATCGCGCTAATGTGATTCTTATTTTCGTGAGTTTAATTGTTTTTTTTTTCTCGGATTTGGTGTGGTAAAAATGGAGGACACCGCGATCGTCTGAGGACATCATTTAGGTTCATTTCTTTACCTTATTTCATTTTATTTCGATTTCCATGTATCATTTATTGCAAATATTGTCTTTACTCCGCTAATATGAAAATTGTTAAATGTTTATATAAATTAATTTTGAATTTTTCCTAATAAAAATGGGACCACTGTCTTAGCTTTTTTATCAAAATAAACCATCACCTTTAAGGTTTTTTTCCTTTAAATATGTATACGAGGACCAATGTCCTCATCCTTAATAAATACCTCGTTTTATGTATGATTTACATTTTCATTTATAGTGGGGGCTGTATTTTGCCCCTAGTTTTGTTGTAAGTTATCACTTTTTCATCTTTATGCTTAATTTATCTTTTTACTACTCTACATCATGTGATAATCTACGCTTTAATTAATTACATTGAAATGAATGAGAAAACAAAATGAAATTTTATCTCAAAATCTCATTCATAATTTAATCAAGGTATGAGTAAATGGGAAGTCTCGAACCTTCTCTGGTCCTAGGCTCAAAGAGGTTAGAGGACCATCTCAATGTCCTATTGGGTGGGGTCTCCAAAATATCTCTTGTTGCCTAAAATATGCCTAATTTGCATGGTCTTAGGCTCCACGAGATTAGATGATCCTTCCAGTGTTCTAATGGAAGGAGGTGTCCAACATATCTCTGGCTTGCCCAAAATGGACGCATATGCAGATGATCTTTATAGTGTTCTATTGGAAGAAGGTATCCAAAATATCTCTGAGAGCCCAAAATAGACACACATGCGCGGTCTTAGGATCAGTGAGGCTAGATGACCTTTTCCAATATTTTATTGGGTGGTGACTCCGAAACACTTCCTTGTTGCCCAAAATAGACGCCCTTGTAATCTCTTACAAGTTCCATGAACCTCTCTTGAACCTAAAAGTGGGTTTTCAAGGCCTGGCGCACATCACAGTGGCGACTCTGCTGGGGACTTAAATGAGACTTTGCTTTGAAAGTACCTTAATTAAAATATATAATTGGGTTTTAATTTTAAAATTTCACCCGTTTTCGATATTGCATGGCATATAATTAGAGTCTTATATCTATGCTAGTTTGGTCCCTCTTTTAACCCCAGTGCATTCCCGAAGCATGACCTTACGTTCACTCAATGTAGAGAAGTGTTAAGGATAATCAGCAGCCCAAGCCTCGTACCGTTTGGTATATTAAATGGAGACCTAACCGGTCATTATGCTCATGATGAACTAGACCCATTGGCTGGGACCATGCTTGAGTAGCTTGAAAGTATTATCACCCTGGCCAAAGCTCATGTAATTGAAATAGATACTTCCCCTAGATGGTATGAACCATAATACTATGCTTGCTGTATGGATCATTTTCTATTAGACAAACCCAAATATTTTATTGGTCACCTAACCAAAGGCTTTCTTGGCCCGATAGGCCCATGTCGATTTATTCGGACTGCCCAAATACATAATGGTCAGAACCTATATGTATGTTCATAGATAAGAGAGGTTATATTGCCGATTTTCCACCTTACACCATGTGCGTTCATCGGGTTCCCTGTTGACCCATGAAACAAGCCCACCTAGGAAAGAGACTGCACGACCTCTCATGTGGGAGTGATATGGTTGGAAGAAACTACTTGCTTGCATGTGGTTGTGGATGCTGCATAGCATGATCATGCATTTTATGGCATTTATGCATCATCCTAACCTAATATGTTTTGCAGCCACCATAAATCTACTCAGTGGTCAGGAGGTCCTCGTGGGTGGCTATGCAGAAATCTATTCTTCAAATTGCCAGAAAGGGTAAAATATCCGGACTCATTTTTCGAATGTAATCACGCTACCTCCTACTAGTTTTTTATACACAGTGAAACGGCTAACTCACCAAGAGGGATAGATGTAACCAAGGCTATGATAGCTAAAGAGGTAGGGAGGCAGTTTGAGGAGTTCAAGAATAATGATGGCCATGATGGCAATAATGGCCCAGCCTGTCGCACCATAGAACCCAACTACTCCTCGTATGAGATAAAATGAATAGGAGGAGGTTAGAGACGACCCACAAGAAGAAATTTGCCCGCCACCAGTGGATTTAAGGGTCAATATATTGGTAGGACAGAGAAGAGGGACTGCCCGCAGCTTAGATGAGGATTGGGAAGAAGGTGAATATGAGGAGCCAGCATTAGTAAGGGGAAGGCACCTTAGACAAAAGAAGCCATCTGGAGAAAAATAGAAGAGAAGTTCGGAACAATGGCCAAGATGCTGACTCGGGGACGAGGGGTTCTTGAGGACAAAGAGTTGGAGGGAGAGGATATGATCCCTATGAGCTTCAAAATGCCAGATGTCCCAAAGTTTGATGGCACTTCTGATCCCACTGCCCACATAAAGCAGTACTTATTGGTGATGAAGGGTACTACTTTGACAAAGAGGCAAAAGATAGAGTACTTTTGCTTGAGCTTAATTGGCCCAGCGGTGGATTGGTACCACGATTTAGACCGAAGAACCAAGGAGGATTGGGATCTATTAACAGAAGAATTCCTCAGGTAATATGACTGTAGCATGAGGATAGAGGTGACATTGAAGCATTTAGAGTTGCTGCAACAGAATTTCGGTGAGTTATTTCACAAGTATCTGACCCGATGGAGAAATCGGGTGATGGAGATGAAGAGAAAGCCAGATACTCAGGATCAGATCCGGCTTCTCTTCAAGAATGCTAGCCCGTATTTGAGGGATGGGCTGAAGATAAAGGGTTTGAAGGATTGGGAATCGCTAAAGGATATTGCTATCAAGGCCGAGGGATAGTACCTCGCGAGAAGGGCGAGTAATGAGGGTTATGCTAAAAAGGGGGAAAGCAGCTAGAGGGCAAATAGGCCAACAAGCTCCAGTAGTGGCACAAAGAAGACGGCTGAGGTTTCAGCTACAAATACTGCTTTGAGGCATTTCTCTAATCTGGGGAGGTCTCTCTTATGGGTACTTAGGAGGTTGATGAAGGAGGGGAAACTACAGCATTTACCACCCTGACCAGCCAGGACCCAAGGACAGCCAGGGCACGAAGACAATGAGTATTGTGCTTATCATCAACACACCGGGCATGTAACTAATAATTGAAAGGCGCTACGACATTCAATTTAGGATCTGATCGACTCTAAGCAGATCACAGATCCAGAGAAAAGAGGGAACCAAAAAAAGCCCAAGTATTATAATGTGCCCCCATCAGTTTTATGATCGGGACCAGTTTGCCTGAGTGGTTTATATTAGAAGATTTATACTGCATTGGTGCCAACGTTGCTATCACGTGCCTTTATGAGGCAAGTGAAAAAGGGATTCC
Organism: Excoecaria cochinchinensis; assembly: GCA_947683425.1. Classification (NCBI taxonomy): domain Eukaryota; kingdom Viridiplantae; phylum Streptophyta; class Magnoliopsida; order Malpighiales; family Euphorbiaceae; genus Excoecaria; species Excoecaria cochinchinensis. Next base: position 20,176,429 of record CANTUQ010000119.1, read on the forward strand.
CGTGGCAGTGATCGATTGCTGGTCCACAGATGAAAGTGGAAATGAAAATCAAAATTCTGATATTGAAAGATTTCCCAACCCATGGGGTTCGGGGGAGGCAGAGGAGAAGAGAGGGAAGAAGAAGGTCAGAGCCATGACCCGAAGTGGAAGGGTAGTTTCGAAAGTTGAAAGGCCACAAGATCCCGTAGCGGTCCAAAAAGAAAAAGAGCCGGAGGAGGATCCAATTATGAGGCAGCTAAAAAAGACGCCTGTTCAAATTTCCATCTGGGATCTATTAAGACAATCTCCCTCACATAGGCAAAAGTTGGTGGTGGCTTTATGCGAGACTACAGTGGCAACAACCATCTCGCCTATAGAGTTGCTAGATATAATCAAGGGAGTTACTGGAGAAAATGTGGGGTTTTTGAGTGCTGACTTGCCGGTAGAAGGCTGCAATCATAATCACCCCTTGTACATAAGGGCTCAGATTAATCAAAAACACATGGCGTGTGTTATGGTAGATGATGGTTCATCAATCAATGTTTGTCCGCTGGTGGCAATGGCAGATTTCCGAGTATCGGAGGATATGCTGACTAAGTTTGATATGACGATCACGGTTTATGATAATTCTCTGAGGCGAGCATCGGGGACATTCAAGGCGGTGGTCAAAACGAGGCCAATTGAGACCGAAGTGGAATTTGTGGTCCTTCCTATTCCTGCCAATTTCTCAGCCCTCTTAGGCAGGCCCTAGTTCCATAAGCTAGGAGGGGTACCTTCCACTTTGCACCAAATGGTCAAGATTCCCCACAGACAATTAGTGACAATAAGAGCCGCAAGGGAGAATCAGGTCCCAGTGCTAGAAATCGCCAGAAAACCCTTCAGTGAGTTTCATGTCGCCGTAATAGACGAGGAAGAACACATGGAAGGGAGCCCTCGAGTAGTAAACATGATGAAGAGGATGTCTTTCCTCCCTGGTGCAGGATTGGGCAAGAATTCACAAGGACTGCAGACAGTCATGGCTATAAGAGGCCAGAAGGATAGAAGGGACCTTGGATATAAAGGTGTTGTGAAGAAGGGCAGGAAGTCAATAGATGAGATCCCCCATATCAAGGAAAATTTTGTGCCAGGAACTTCAGCATGTGCCTAAACGGGGGAAGCAGAACCTCAGTGGGTTGATAGAAGAATTTTGCCGAGTTTCGAGTTCTTCAATGATGTCTTCGATTGGGACATTGGATTGATCAAGCTAGTAGTGGGATGAGAAAATCATGACCAAAGAGACAGTTTGGGACCGTGAAGTACCCGAGGAGGTCATTACTGAGAAACTGATGACTACCCATTTGAAGGCGAAGGGAAAGATGGAAGATGAAGCTGCAGGAGAGCAGGTGGAAGTTTCACGAGAGGTTGCTGCAGAGCCTCCAAAATGCCAGTTTAATGAACAACAGCCGACTATAGCATCCACGTCGGCTGAGAAAGTATATGAAGATAGTTTAGATTTTCTTTTTAGACCTGAACTTTTCAATAATTATGATCTATTAATAACATGAATAATTTTTCTTACTTGTGCGATGTTTCTGATGATTTCATTATGCATAATCATGATCATGATTCATTTATATTTGATATAGATTCAACTGATGCCACTCCATTTAATCTTGGAACTTCAAAAAACCCGAAAGAAATCTTAATAGCATCTAATATAACTCCCGATAAACGGTCAAAATTTGAGAGAATTTTAAGAAAACACGAAAAAGTCTTTGCCTGGACCTGTGAAGATATGCCAGGAGTAGATCTCAAAATTGCAGAACACGCTATCCCAACATACGTAGACCATAAGCTAGTCAAGCAGAAGCTTAGGAGGCTCAAGCCAAAATGGGCAGAGAAAGTGAAAGAGGAAATTCATAAACAGATCGAGGCCAAATTCTTGATTAAAGTGCAATATTCGACCTGGTTGGCCAATGTCATCTCGGTAGCCAAGAAGAATGGCAAAGTATGCGTGTGTGTGGATTATCGAGATTTCAATAAAGCTTGTCCGAAGGATGACTTTCCACTACCTCACATCTATGTATTAGTAGACAGTGCAGCTGCTTGCATGATGTATAGCTTTGTAGATGGTTGCACGGACTACAATCAGATTCTTAACAGAATAGTTGATCGAATCAAGACGACCTTTAACATTGAGTGGGGGATGTTTGCTTATAGGGTGATGCCATTTGGTTTGAAGAATGCGGGCGCAAGTTATCAGAGAATGGCAACAAGGATCCTAGATGACTTGATCCACAAAGAGGTAGAAGTGTACGTGGACGACATGATGATCAAGTCAATTACTAGAGAAGGTCACTTTGAGGGTTTGGGAAAGTTCTTTCAGAGGATCGGTAAGTATAATTTGCGATTAAACCCCATGAAATGCATTTTCGGTTTCACATCAGGGAAATTGTTAGGACATATAGTCAGCCAGAGAGGGATTGATATCGACCCGGACAAGGTCAAGGGTATCAGAGAAATGCCAGTGCCTCAGAAGGAAAAAGACATTAGAAGCTTTTTGGGTAAGTTGCAGTACGTTAGCAGGTTCATCGCTAAACTTACTTTAATTTGTGAGCCAATCTTTCTGACCAACCCATAGTATGGAATGAAGATTGCCAAAAAGCTTTCGACACTATTACAGAATATTTCCTAAACCCCCCCAGTTCTGAGGCCACCTTAGCCAGTAAAGCCACTTATTCTGTATTTAGCTATAGAAGATTATAACAACCCAAAAAGGGCCTAGTCGAAATCTGCGTGGTAAGTCGGTAATTAAGGGTATTTTCATAATTTGTGTAAGAGGAAATTTGGATAATAAGGAATTATTTGTTAAAAAATTTATTAATTAAGTAATAAGTTAAGTGAAGGAAATGTTATGATGTGCTTGTAGTGTATGGGAGTAGGATGTAAGTGGGTTAAGAGGTTTTATTGAGTGGTTTTTGTGCATGGTGCCTTGGATGAAAAGTGGTTTATTAGAAATTATATGGTGTGAGTTGAGTTTGGTGCATTGGAGATATTTTTGTAAGAGAAGCTTGTGTGTGTTTAGTGTATGGTGCCAAGAGTGGATAAGTTAATGTGGATGGTTTGATTCTCTAGGATTGTGACAAGTGGCAAGGGTAGGTGAGCATTAAATGGAAAAGGAAGAGAGAGGTAGGGAGGGCAGAATTGGATGAAGCTTCCCGTGGAAGCTGCCCTCTTCCCTTGCTATTCCATTTCCCGTCCCTTCTCTCTCTCTTGCTCCCATTTTTTGCTTTCATCTCCTTTCTCTTGTGTCATCCTTGAGCTTTGAGTAGGATTCCTGAGTTTTTGAGCTAAGTTCTTGAAGATTGTAAGAGGTAAGTGGTTGGGTTTTCTTGGGGTTCTTTTATTCTTCTCTTTCTTCGATTTTGATTGGGTGTGTAAAGGTTTTGTTCTTGGGTTAATGGAGTAATTGATTTGATTTGGTTTGTGCAAGAATCGGAAGAGAGAAGGAAGAGCAAAGGTAAAGATAAAGTGGGATTGTGAGGAGCCCGGTTTGAAGCTTCATTTCCAGGTTTGGGAGCTATGTTTGTGGATTATGTTTTTCCCCTAATTCCTCCTTGGATCAATTTTATTTTGTGATTGCATGCCATTTGTAACCTTGAGTGTTTTGTTGGATGGATGCATGTTTAAATTAAGTAGTGATTTTGAGTGAAATGTTAGTGATATAGTGAGGATGGTATGTGTTTTCGGAACATGAGCATGTTATTTAATGAAAATTTTGGGTTAAGTTTTGATGGCATCATTGATGAATTGATGTTTGATTTTAGTGTAAAATGTGTTTATGTGGCTTTGAGAATGATGCGGTGATGTACTTGAGGCTTGAGGTAAGTGTTTGTGCATGGTTGAATGAATGTATGAAGAGTTGTGTTGTGAAGAGAGTAGGAAAAGTGCAGATCTAGGCAATTCTAGGTTCTGTCGCGATCGCGACAGAATGCGGATTGGTCCCTCGTGGCGGAAGAGCCCTCTGTCGCTACCGCGACATTTTTGCGAGCGCGACAGAGAGCTCGGTAATCGAGTCCTCCGCGCGAGCATGCTGCCGAGCGTGCACGTGAAGAGGAAGGAACTGGTCTCTATCGCGACTGCGATGTTGTCGCAAGCGCGACAGAACTCGGTTGCGCGAATCTGCCTAGCGTGCTTCGTCGCGAGCAGGTCTTCTGGTGCGAGCTCGCGAGGAGGTGCCCCGTGCTCTGTCGCGATCGCGATAGAGGCCCTTCCTGCTTGCCCTATTTTTTAAATGTGTTTCTTTTGTTCTACTTTGCACGATTTCTCACTATTGCATAGAATATGTTTGTGCTTATGATCCGTGATCTCATGGTATTAGTGTCTTAGTTATGAGTTTAATTGATGTTAGAGTCTTGTGTCGAACCTTGTTTTGATTTTGTATTGTCGAGTTAGTGAATATGTTGTCGAGCCTAAAGTGTCAAGGTATTGGATAATTAAGCATGCTTAAGAAGGGTCTGAGTACAGCTATTCTGTCTGCCCCGTTTGGGCGAAGCGGTCGACCTCCGAGATGGTCATCTTCCGTGTAGTGATAAAATGTTTTGAGACTCCGGTCTCTCGCGCTACCTTCGGGTATTAAAACTGTTTTTGAGGCTTCGGTCTCCCGTCCCGTGTTCCCGTATCGTCCACCATTGAATTCAGGCTATTATGTGAAGTGTCTGGTATTGGCTTAGTGAAGTGTTTTGATTCTGGCGTGATCTCGATTGTGGTATTTTACTTCATGCTTTCTGTTCTAAATTCTGATCTTGTATAGTGATTCTTGATATCTTAATATATTTTTGTTCCCCGGTACTTTATGAATTCTGTATTTTTATGCTCAGTATCTTGTATAGTGTTCTGTTGTGTTTGTTCCTCCCCACTAAGCGTTATCGCTTAGCACGGGTTCTTGTCCCGTGTAGGTGATAGGATTTTTGGGAGCTTGCTCGTGTTGCGCATCTGCAAGTCGGCCACATAGAAGAAGAGTCTTTATTTTTGTTATCTCCTCCTATAATTCTTTTTGTATGTAATATTTTTGTATAGTGGCTCTTATTACTATTTGTAAGGTTATGATGTAATCTTTTGGGATGTTGTACTTAACTCTATATTTGATTATATGAGATATATGTTCTGCCTTTTTTATTAATGTTAGTGAATGCTTCCGCTTAGCGCATGTACACGTGTATGTGTGAATGTTGTGAGTGAGCGTTGGGTAGCGTGCCCGCCGGCGCCCTTCCAACGGGGGTGGCGGCGGGGGTGTTACAAAGATAGCTCTATAGGTGCCATGATGGCTTAGTAGGACGAGTTCGAAGTGGAGTTGGTGGTCTATTACCTTAGTAAGAAGTTCCTTGCTTATGAGGTTAAGTATGCAGAAGTGGAAAGGATTTGCCTTGTGGTAATCTGGGTCTCTAAAAAGTTGAGACACTGCTTTCACTCTTATAAGGTATAGGCAGTCGCCAAGCAAAAACCCTTGAGATATTTATAAGAAGCTCCTTTATTATTAGGGAAAATGGGAAGATGGTTGTTGCTTTTACAAGAGTTTAATGTCGAATACGTCACACAAAAGACTATTAAGGGACGAGCAGTAGCAGAATTTTTAGCAGAGCATCTGATAAAGGAGGATTCGTATGAATTGAACTTCCCAGATGAAGATGTCACAGCTATCGCAGTACAAGGATGGCAGCTGCATTTTGATGGAGCAGCTAACAGAAGAGGGGCAGGAGTAGGAATATTCTTATGACCCAAACGGTGAAAGACTTCCTTCAGCGAAGAAGCTGAGGTATAAGGCCACTAATAATGAGGCCGAATATGAAGCTTGCACCTTTGGAGTAGAAGCCTTATTGGCCTTTGGGTGAGGAATGCGGAGATATATGGCAATTCATCCTTGGTGATTTATCAGGTCAGGGGAGAATGGGTTTTAAAAGAGGAACAATTGATGCTATATGTGGAACAATTAAGAAAGTTGAGTAGTCAGTTTGAGACATGCACCTTTCACTTCATTCCGAGAGATGAAAATCAGTTGGTTAATGTGCTGGAGACATTGGTATCGATATGGGATAATTCGGATGGAGTAGCTATGAAACCCATTTTAATCTCCAGTTCTGAAAGGCCTAGCTTTAAATCTTGTGCGGTCATGGAAGTTGGGGCAGATGATGGGAAATCGTGGTATATTGACATCCAGAACTACCTAGAGCGGACGATATTCCCCGAAGAGGCCACAAAAAAGGACCAGTGGTTGATACATAGGCTGTCCACTCAGTTTATCTGTATGGATGGGGTGTTGTATAAACGACAGGTTGATGGCATGCAATTGAGGTATTTGAGTGAGAAAGAGGCAGAGAAAGTTATGGAAGAAACCCATGTTGAAATCTGCGGGGGCCATATGAACAGGTTAATGTTAGCTAAGAAGATCACGAGGCAAGGATTTTATTGGCTCACAATAGATACGGACTTCTCAAAGTACGTAAAGCAGTGTCAACTGTGCTAACAGTATGCAGATCTAAGGCATTTACCAGTTTCAGTACTACACGACTTGACATCACCCTGGCCGTTCGTAGCTTGGGGGATCGACATAATCAGAGAGATATGCCCTACAGCCTCTAATGGACATAGATTCATCATAGTCGCTATTGACTATTTTACTAAATGGGTGGAGGCTGAGTGTTTTAAAAAGGTTGACGCTCGGGATATGGCTAAGTTTATCGAAAAGAACCTGATATGTAGATATGGCCTCCCACATCATGTTGTCTGACAATGGGGTGCAATTCATGGCTGAAACTAAGAAGTTGCTTCAGAAATATGGCATCGGGCATCACAAGTCATCCCCGTATCACCCATATGCTAATGGGCCGATGGAAGCCGCCAATAAAAATGTCAAGAAAATCCTAGCCAAAATGGTTCAGAACTATGAAGATTGGGCACAAAAGTTGCCTTTTGCACTTTAGGGTTATAAAACTACCGTTAGGACTTCTATAGGAGCCACGTCGTATTCTTTAGTGTAGGGGATGGAAGCAGTTTTGCGAGTTGAAATGGAGCTCAAATCATTGAGGGTAATTGTGCAGGCTCAAATTCCAGAGGCTGAATGGGCACAACAGCGGTTGCAACATCTAAATATGCTAGATGAGAGTAGGTTGAGAGCCTATTATCACAATCAGATTTATCAGAAAAGGCTTGCTAGTTTGTTCGGAAAGAAGGTCAAGAAACACCAGCTGAAAGAAGGAGATTTGGTCTTCAAGCAAATGAGACTAGGTGTGCCGGATATAAGGGCTAAGTTAACATCGACGTTGGAAGGTCCTTTCATCCTTAAAAAGCTATTATTAAAAGGAGCGGCAATCCTGGCAGATAGTGATGGCAATGAGTTCAAGGAGCCGATCAATATTGATAGACTTAAGAGGTTCCATGGCTAAAGGCTAAAAATCAAAAGAAAAGAATAAAATCCCCATGTGTTGAAAATCGAAAAAAGGCGGCCTTGCAAAAATTCAGCACCTCGCTAGGGTAAAAATCAAAAAAGGGCATCCTGGGCAAAAATTAGAGGCTTGAGAGAAAATGTCCAATCAAAAAAACCTAAGAGGGCTAATTGGTAACAGGAGTTTAATGCTATCAAGATCTATTCCAGGAATGAATGCAGTTTTGCATTTTGAATTGGTGCTAAATGATGATCTTGTATAGTGAAATCATATTGAAATGTACACAATTTTGCAGAAGGAAATAAAACTGAATTTATTCATTTACATTGTTTTCCAGTTCTATTTTAAAAAGAAATACATTGTTTTTGCATCATCTTGCATAAATAGATCATTACATAGCCATTCCATCCGCATCCCTTATTTGTATGTGATAAAGTATCATTATATGTGTTTCATTGAGAAAAGCTGACAGGATATACATCGAGTGATTGGTGCTTAGAAGAAGTGTATGGATTAGAGTGTAGTGCGTTAAGGAAAGTGTGAAGTGTGTACGATTTGATAGCTGTATGGTATAAGTGATAGCGATTTGGAGATTTGTTTAAGGATTTACCTGTGTAAGTGATTAGCAGGGAAAATTTCGAGGACGAAATTTCTTAAGGGGGAGAGATTTGTAACAACCAGATTTGGCCCTAGTAGAATTTCAGAATTTTGGTTTCCAGAGTTTGTGTGTATAAGAGAGTGTATTTGAGTAAGTGGCTTGTGTGTCGCGAGCGCGACAGTGTCGCGGGCGCGACAGAATGCCTCACGTGAAGCCTATTTGAGTTGGATTATTTGATGTGTATCGGACACATGGCGGCATAGGGGAGTGACAAGTGGCATTGTAGGGAAATGACACTTGGCAAGAGACTTATTGGTTTTGTTTTATCTAAATACATGTATTTATTAAAGAGATATACATGTATTTAGTGAGGTTGGTTGGCCTTTAATGAGGTAAGTAGGAAATTATGGAAGTCTTTGGCTTGGATTTGGTTTGACCGGCCACTTTCCTACTCTCATTTCAATTTCTGCATTTGGCCTTTTATTCTCCTTTTGTTTTCTTTGCTCTTAGTTGCCGTGTCCCTTCTTCTTGCTATTTCTTTGCTTTTCTTCTTAATTTGCTTGGTTGTTTGGGAAGAACCACTTGGATTGGTTAAAGAAAGTGTAGAAGGGCTTGATTAGGTCTCTTCAAGAAGGTAAGTTGGATTTGTTCTTCGATCTGACCTCCTTTTTCTTTCTGTTTCTGATTTAAAGTAAAGAGAAGAGTAACCCTAGTGTTTTGAATGGTTTGTGCATGAAAGCTGTGAACAAGAAGTTGGATAAAAGGCAAAGAGAAGGTTGGAATTGAGTAAAGAACAGAGATTGAGCTTCCTAGAGTTTGGGATCGAGTGTGATTTTATTATTTTTGCATGTGTTTACATGAAATATGTTTGAATAGAGACATGTTTGAATAGGGAGATGTTTTAATTAGCTCAACTGCTCTTTTAGAGTATATTTGTTAGACGTTTATTTTGATTGCTTGCGGTGCTTATGATATGTGTATATATGTTTATAAGTATGTAACTTGATCATTTGAATGTGTGTTGATGTTGTTAGACGGGTTACCATATAGTTGTGATGATAAAGTTTGGTTTGGCTAATTCTGCTTATTTGTCATCTGACCTATGTGTAATGTTTTTGCCATAAGTAGAGTTTTATATGTCCCAGAAATGAGCTTGAGCAAATTCTTGCTCTAAGACCCTAAAAATGGGCCAAAACCATAGCGTCCTTGTTTGAGTCGGGTTACTGGAGCTGTATAGGTTATTTAGTTCATATCTTTTGTTTTACATGTTCAAACGACCTGAAACTTGTCCCATTTGAAAGATAACATCCTAAAGAACAATTGTTAAGGAGAGTATTTTACCTAAAAATGACGTTTAGAGGTCGGTTTAGATGATACAAGTATGAGATGACTGTTTTGAGGAGAAATACGAGTCTGTCGCGAGCGCGACGCTTATCACGATCGCGATAGAGATGGACTTCTCCAATTTGTTTCAACATGAGCACGAGTCATGCTCAACCAGAGAGAAAAGAAGAGGGAGCATAAGATGTACTCCAGGAGAGGAAGAAGAGGAGGGAGTGAGCACGAGTCGTGCTCATGCTCTCTCCTTCTCTGTTGTTTCTATTTTGATCTATTGCTTCTGTTTTGAGTTGTTTTGATCAGTTGCTTCTGTTTTGAGTTGATATATGTCTGTGTGAGTTTTGTCTATCACCATTTGGTCCGTGTTTGGTTAAAAATTATCTTTTAAACCTCTTGCATGGTTAGTATTAGTTAAATGAACATGATTAATAAAAAAATTGTACATGAGATAAATGCCTCTGAATTTGATGAATGCATTTGAATTATCTTGATGAATTGATATCTGTATAGAGTGTGTGTGAGTGGTTTATTGAGCCTGATTATCGTTATAGTGGATAGATAAGTATGCTTATAAAGGGTTAGAGTGCAGCTGCTAGAGTTGGCCTTAATTGTGCCCATAGTTTTGAATACCTTGTGTATTCCACAGAGCTTGAGTTAATTCTCCATATGTAAGATACTGTAAACAGTATCCAGAGTTACCCGTATCCACCATGAAAGGAATTCAGGCTTATTAATATTGTATAATGAACATGAAACGATTTCGAGTATTGTTCTGAATAAATGTTATAGTACATGAGAATAATATTTTGAGTACATGACAGTCCTATGTACAAGTAAATGTTGCATGAATGTGAACACATGGCTAATGTTATAGTTGAGCACATGATCTGTACAAGGTTGAAAGTTATATGCATGAGCTATTTTATTATTGTTATATAAAATGTGTGATTTATGTGTGACTTCGTAAAGAAGTCCTTTGCATTATTTTCATCCCCACTAAGCGTTGTCGCTTAGCACGGATGTTTATTTTCGTGTAGGTTACAGGTTCGGATCCTCGAGAGCGTGCATCTGCAGGTTAAGGCCACTAGGAGCTTTTGTTACACCTTTTTGCATAAGATAGAAATAGAGTTTATGATGCTTTGAGTAACATCATTGTGAAATGTATATGTACAGAAATGAGTATAGTAATCACATGTAGATGTATATGTAAAGTTAAAAGAAAACAAGTTGTAATATGAACATGTATAAAGATAAATATGTATACATATGTGTAGTTAATATGAATTACATGTTGGGCCTAGTGTAGTATTATTTTATTTTACTATCCTTGTATTGATGTGTATTTTGCCATCGCTTCCGCTAGTATACGTATATGTACGTGTTAGAGTTCGCGTGGCGCCCCGATATCCTCCAAGGGGATGTAGGGGTGTTACATCAACAACTCCTGTTATCAACTACGGGGCTAAGCACCCATCTCTTATATGCACTGGTAGAAGTAACAGAACGATACCTAAAGGAGGGTATAACAGTCTTCACCGGTAGCTCCCATAGATCATGATATCTAGAGGCGAAAGCCAAAGATAGAACTCCACCCCTAAAAGATAGAGGGAGTGTTACATGCGCTAAACCCTAGGTGGCCACGAAGACCCACTTTTAGGGTATTCTAGAGAGGTTCATAGGACTTGTAAGAGATTACAAGGGCATCTATTTTTGGCAACAAGGAGGTTTCTTGGAGTCGCCACCCAATAAAACATTGGGAAAGGTCGTCTAGCCTCACTGAGCCTAAGACAGCGCATCTATGTCTATTTTGGGCAAGCCAGAGATATTTTGGAGTCCCCATCCCAATAGAACATTGGGATGGTACTCTAATCTCATGAAGCCTAAGATGACGCATATACATCCATTTTTGGCAAGCCAGAGATATTTTGGAGACCCCACCTTAATAAAACATTGAGGTGGTCCTCTAACCACATGGAGCCTAGGACTATGCAAATCAGGCCTATTTTGGGCAACAAGAGATATTTTGAAGACTCCACCCTAATAAGACACTGGAGTGGTAACCTCATTGAGCCTAAGACCAGAGATGGTTCGGGACTTCCCATTTATTCATACCTTGGTTAAAGTTATGATTGAGTTTTAACTATAAGATTTCATTCCATTTTCTCATTCACTTTAATACAATTAATTAAGGCGCAAGTCGATCATATAACAAAAGCGATTAATAAAAACAAGATTAAAAATAAGATAAAAGAGAATTCAATATATTACAACAAAACTATGGGCAGAATACAACTCCCATTGTAAATGACATGTAATCACATAGAAAGCAGGGCATTTATTAGGGATGAGGACATTGTTCCTCGCATGTATATTCACAAAAGAATAATTTTAAAGTGACAATTTGTTTTGATAAAAAATTAGGACATTGGTTCCATGTTATTAGAAAAAACTCCAACTTAATTAATATAAATATTTAGCCATTTTCACTTTAGCGGAATATATAAAAAAATTTACAATAATGGAAATTAAAGTAAAGAGAAGAAGGGTAAAAAAATAAACCCGAATAATGTTCTGAACTCATCACGATGTCCTCCATTTTTAATACCCCCAAAGCCAATAAAGAAACAATTAAACTGACAAAAAAAATCATTTAAGTGTAATAATCAACAATAAAATAGACATGAAAAGTTAATAATGATAAAGAATCTATGAAAAATCAATCATGGAAAATAAGAGAAAAAATAAGAATACAGGATAAAATAAAGAAAAGAAAAAAATGAAGAAGGAAGGCCCAGGGACAGCCCATAGTGCTCGAACGACGGCTTTCCCTGAGCCAACTAACGGGTGGAGTCGAAACTCCTTGACGACTCGTCAGTGGAGCCTCGGCCCATCGATCGTCCCATATCCGGAAAAACAAAGAAAATTAACTAAAAAACTTGTTTTATTCTGAATAAGATGGAAATTTTTTTTATGTAAAATTAATATGAAATGATTAAATGCAAAAGAGGATGATCCAAAATGTTTACCCTCGGAATATTACCTTGGAAGGTGAATGTTGCGTGATTTCTGTCCTTTGAATTCTAGGCTACTTCTACACCTGGGAGTGGAGTTTGACATATTTGAACCTCCGCTTGATGAGAGTATATATGTGGACGTATCAACGGCTCTATCTATGGGTATGATTGCACAGGTGAGCGGTCACCTCGAGGAGTATCGGTTACTTACCATGGCAGAGACTAGGCATATATTCGGTCTCCCTCCACTCCAGCCCGTAGAGGAGGAGCCCTAGATGGAGGAGCAGCCTCCGTAGTAGCCTGAGCCTTAGGAGCCACAGCCCGCACACATGTCTCCATATCAATCTCAGCTAGAGGAGGAGCTGCCTCAGACTCCATTTGATATGGGCATTGAGTTTAGCATAAAAGGTTGACGCTTGGGATATGGCCAGGTTCATTGAAAAGAATTAAATATGCAGATACGGTCTCCCATATCACATTGTGTCCGATAATGGGGTCCAGTTCATGGCAGAGACGAAGAAGTTGCTTTAAAAATATGGCATTGAGCATCACAAATCCTCTCCGTATTGCCCACAAGCCAATGGGGTAGTGGAGGCTACCAATAAGAATGTCAAGAAAATCCTGGCCAAAATGGTTAAGAACTATAAAGATTGGGCAGAAATTGCCTTTTGTACTTTGGGGTTATAGAACTACCGTCAGGTCCTCTATAGGAGCTACACCATATTCTTTAATATATGGGATGGAAGCAATGTTGCAAGTTGAAATAGAGATTAGATCATTGAGGGTCATTATGGGAGCCCAAATTTCGGAGGCTGAATGGGTACCTGAATATGCTAGATGAGAGCAAATTGAGAGCCTATAATCATAATCAGATTTATCAAAAAAGGCTTGCTAGGTAATTCAAAAGGTTGGTCAAGAAACACCCATTGAAGGACGGAGATTTGGTCTTCAAGCAAATGAGACTAGGGGCACCAGATATAAGGGGTAAGTTCAGACCGACATGGGAAGGTCCTTCCATCACCAAAAAGCTGTTGTCAAAAGGAGTCACAATTCTGGTAGATAGCGATGGCAAATAGTTCAAGGAGCCGATCAATATTGATAGACTTAAGAGGTTCCATGGCTAAAGGATAAAAATCAAAAGAAGAGAATAAAAGCCCCGCAGGTCAAAAATCGAAAAAAGGTGGCCTTTCTGAAATTGGGCACCTCGTCAGGGTGAAAATATAAAAAAGGCATCCTGTGCAAAAAATAGAAGCTTGAGAGAAAATTTCCAATTAATAAAACCCAAGAGGGCTGATTGGTAACAGGAGTTTGATGCTATCAAGATCTGTTCTAGGAATGAATGTAGCTTTGCATTTTGAATTGGTGTTAAATGGTGATCATGTATAGTGAAATCATACTGAAATATACACAATTTTACAAAAAGAAATAAAACTAAATTTATTCATTTTCATTATTTTCTAGTTCTGTTTTAAAAAGAAACACATTGCTCAAAATGCGTGCAAATCTGAACTATGCTCTATTAGTGCTCTCGCCAGCCAGATGCTTAAGCCGATGGGTCCGATTATCAATAGTAGGGCTAAGCACCCATCTCTTGTAAGCGCTAGTGGAAATAGTGGAGCAATCTCTAATAGAAGATGGGATGCTCTTCACTGGCAGCCTTGCCTAGAGGGAGTGATATGTAGATGTGAAGGCTGGAGATAAAACGTTGTCCTGGAAGGCTAAAGGGAGCCTTACGACGTCCTGAGTTACCCCAAACTGTCGGGTGCAAAAGCCAGTGATGTAGAAAGTTGCCTACTATAGCCCGCACACTAACATGAAGCCAATCGCTCATAAAATTGATGTTCTCATCTGCCATCTCGCTGCATCTGGTAACACCCTCATCAGGAGAAGCAAAAGCATACGATCTCTGCCGCGGTAAGAATTGCCTCAATGAATATTGGCCAATCACCCTGGGAGGAGGTTCCGACAAAGGCTTCAGTTTCTCCTGTAGCCAAATCTGCAGGATAGAAGCAATAATAATAATAATAATAATAATAATTAAGAAAAGCCACTGGAATGGGTAGGGTCCAATCCAGGGAAAAATAAAGCATAGGGTTATGTGAAAATACGAAAGGACACATTTACCGCAAAGAAAAGCTGGTGTGAAAACCCACAAGGGGCGCACTACCTTCAAAAACAATGATGTACCTAGAGTAATAAGGGACTCCCAATAAAGGTAACAGAAGGGTTGACACGGATAGAGTCTAAACTCAGGATCATCTTAGCCAGAATCAAAGGAAATGGGGTAAGCCCGCGATGGATGTCGCCTACTATCCCAAATAGCTAAAAGTCGCCGATCAAATGCTGAGAAGTCACCATCAAAAACCTAGAGAGGCTGAACAACAAGACAACACTGGCCTGATAGGTAGACATATGAGGATAGCCCTCCAGTGCCTCGACCAATGGTTCTAGAGCAAAGGTCGTTCCTTGAGGGGCCAGCTGAGTGGCAATGGCAGAAGAAATGCCAAACATCAGTGCGATGTCCCTCGCACGTATAAAACCACAAGTCGAGAAACAAAGAGGGGTGCCAAGCTGAATCCTCGCCCCAATGATAATATCGAATTCCTCAGGTAAAGGGTATATTTCCTGATAGGTGAACTTGAAGACAAGAAAACATGGGTCCCAGAAGCGGGTCGCAGCCAGAAGAAGGTTTTGGTCTACCTTGACTCTTCTCAGAAATTTCAGACAAGAAAATAGGGCTAGGATAGTATTTTCCCAAGTTTGGGGATTGTCCAAAACTCGGTGCATCTTTGTGAGGGAAAATGAAGACATTTTCTAAATATTGCGACTAGAAAATTAAAATTAACAAGGAAAAATATGGAAAAAAGAAAGGAAAAACTTGGAAAAGAAGCTCTGGCAGAGGTTTGCAAGGTTGAAGTGCACAAAGTTCAAGGAAAAAAGGGATATTTAAAGGGAAGTGTCTACCGATGGGATGCCCGTCTGTTGGCGTTCCGATGGGGAGCGCTCGGTAAACTTGGTTGACCCTTCGGAGATCTATTTTCTTGTATATTTCATGCATGTCACACGCATAAAATAAGTCTCGCATATTTTTATTTTCTTTATAGGGAAGGAAATTTAACAAAGAGACGAGTACTGGACATGAAAATCGAAGCAAGATATTTAGTGAGTGTTTGCAAAAAAAAAGGTTAATTAATTAGTGAGAGAGTGTAACGAGGAAGAAAAGTTAATATAAAACGGGATTTTTAACGACCGACGAGATGCCCGTCTCTCGGTGTTCAGATAGGCTGCCCATCGGTCATTAAAAATTATAAATGGAGCACCTAGCGACTCTCCTTTAGTTTCTTTCTTTCTTCTTCTTCCTTCTTCGCAAGCCGATGCCCCCTTGCGGGTTTTGCCCCTTTTCTCACTCATTTCCAATCTGTTTTGCGCACGACTTGCTCCAAAATGATCCTTGCACCACCACACACATTTATGACTGCTTTTTTTGCAAATTCATCACATTCTTTTTCAGTGCAGTTGTCGCCCACTAGGTTAGTTTGTAGCCTATTTCTACTCTTTTCTATTTCTTTTTAAGCAAATTTGCATGTGAAAATGCATGACTAATGTATATTGTCAAGATGCAGGACCAAACTCTGCCTTTTTAGTTTAGATGTTTTTGGACAGTATATGAAATGTAGACCATGTTTATAATAAAAGTAAATAATGGACAAATGAAAAGAGAACTATTGGCTTGGGAACCTGATCCCATTTTGGAACCAATTTGGACTAAGTAAAGCGCATAATAAAATAATGAAATTGTTGCTTGGGGCCTGAGGCCTGTCCCATTAGTTTGTTCTTTTTTATGTAGGGAGTTGGGCATATCCTTGCCGAGATGTTGTCCAATTTTTTTGAATTTTCTGGGTAGGCACATCCTTGCCGGGTTGCTGCAAAATGGTAGGCACATTTCAGCAGAAATGCTGCCGAAATTTGCAAAATTTTTAATCGGTTGATCCGCTCGTTTGTGATGATAATGCAAATTTAACTTTTCTTCTTTTAGGATGCCTCTATGGCACAATGTCCCTCACGACCAGGCTGAGCCTCAGGCTCCCATATGGATGAGCGACGAGGCCAAGACGAGATTCTTAGCCTTGGCACATGTGTAATTTAGAGCCAGTTGTTTCATCTCCAGACCGTTCCTGCAGAGCATAGGGATGCTCGAGGAGGTTGATGCCTTAGTAGCAGTAGGATGGATAGAGTTCCTGTGGCCCTCATTCCAGACTCATCCTGAGATCATCAGGGAGTTCTTGGCCACTCTCCACTAAAGGGGATTCCAGAGGTCAAACACCAAGGAGAGTGTTATTTAGTTCTAGGTTAGAGGTCGGCATCACAGCATCATGTGCCGGTCATTCACATAGGCCATTGAGCTTCCTTATGGGGATGATGTGATGATCCCACAGAGAATGGTCAAGAGGCAGCATTGGGAGATTATTGCTATGCCGGGAGTGCCGTATGACCATGATACGACGAAGAGTACGGTACTCTCATCTCAGGTGCTGCGATATATACATAGAGTGCTCTCCAGCTCTTATTTGGGCAGGGCAGGTAATTCGAGATTTGTGAACGGAGTCGAGATTTGGAGCTTATGGGCTATGGTAGCTAACCGGCGCCTCAACATTAGCCATGAGATTATGGTTAACTTGGTCAGAGTTTCACGGGGAGCAGCTCCTATAGTATTGGCCAGAGGTGTGGTTACCAGGCTGTTGCTACATTTGGGAGTTGACCCAGACAGTTTCTGGCCTCCACTGGATGAGAGTGTTTATGTGGATCCATCAGTGGCTCTGACTATGGGGATGATTGTACAGGTGACTGATAGACTAGAGGAGTACCGGGTGCTTTCCATACCAGAGACCAGGTGTATATTCGGTCTCCCTCTACTCTAGCCAGTAGAGGAGGAGCCCCAAATGGAGGAGCAGACTCCACAGTAGCCTGACTCACAGGGGCCACAGTCCACACAGATGCCCTCACATCAGTCTCAACCGGATGAGGAGCAGCCTCAGACCCCGTTCGATATGGGTATTGAGTTCAGTATAGATGAGCTGATAGCCACCCCTCCATCGTAGAGAGTTCAGAGTCCTACTCCACTGCCACTATCACGAGTCAAGCAGTCCGTACTCTAAGAGACCAGGAGCTTCCACCCATATAGCAGGTGTAGACACCGGGTCCCAGTGTCACACCCCATTTACCCCCTAGAAGTTTGAGCCATATTTGTGCATGTGCATTGTATGTGTTCTGTCATATAATAAGGGTATTTTGGGTATATTGCATGCTTTGGGGTTTTGCTAGTGTGTGGGTGCATATATGATATTAGGGTGCGAATTAGTTGGGTTGTAATGGTGTGTGCATTAGCATATGATAGTAGGGTGTGTTTTAGTGAGGGAGGTCTAGTGTGTGTTGCAGAGCATGTGGTTGGGTGTGAGTGATCAAATCCCACTAATGAGGAAATGACATGTGTTTAGGGTTAGGAAAAGAAAAAGAGGAAGAAAGAGCAAAAGGGAAAAAAGCAGGATTGTTTCCTCATTCCCATTTCTCTCTTCTTCCTACTCTTCTTTTTCCTTTTCTCTTCTCAAAAGAGCTCTAGATTAGATCCAAGTTGGTGTGGTGGGAATTGATCATCTCTTAGTCTTCTTTTGGGTAATTTTTCTACATTTTCATCATCTCCTTCATCTTGTTCTTCATCTTCTCTTCACGTTTCTGATTTGGGTTTTGACCTAGGGTTTGTTGTTTGTGTGATTTGTGGGTTTGTTTGGTTAGTTGAGCCTCCTCGTGATCTTAAAGGGAAGGAGAACGCCTCAGGAAGTGGTGCTCATTAGATTAGAGCATAGGAGTATCAGGTTTGGGAACTTTCTTTGAATTGATATTCATATGTGGGTTTTGAGATATGCATGAACTTCTGGAAATTTATGATGTGTAAATAGGCTTATATGGGTATATATGATATGGGTTTTGAGTTTTGATGAAGTTATGTGCGTAATTATTGAGATATTGAATCAAATGTGAAATTGATTGAGCTTTGCTATAGAATTTTCTAGTTTTGTGATTAATGAGATATTGATTTGTGAATTAATTGTGGAAATATGTTGTTTAATGTTGGTTATGGTGTTTGGAAGGCCTATTTTGAGGTAAGTTGGAGTTTAAGTTTGATTTGGGTGAAAATGGTTATGATTTGAATTTTCTGGGTTTCCTGCGTTTTTGTTGAGAAATGAAAATCTCGATGCTGTCGCGAGCGCGACATTGTCGCGAGCATGACATAATGGAATTTCCAGCTCTCGCGTCTGAAGGCTGGTGTGTTGTGAGTGACATGAGCAATGCTCATGAGTCGTGAGCTA
Source organism: Excoecaria cochinchinensis (assembly GCA_947683425.1). Taxonomy (NCBI): domain Eukaryota; kingdom Viridiplantae; phylum Streptophyta; class Magnoliopsida; order Malpighiales; family Euphorbiaceae; genus Excoecaria; species Excoecaria cochinchinensis. The sequence goes on from CANTUQ010000119.1 coordinate 20,195,144, forward strand.
CGCTCACGAGTCATGAGCAATGCTCACGAGATGTGAGCATCGCGAGCAACGCTCATGGGTCGTGAGCAATGCTCGCTGGCCATTTTGTCTCAAGCGCGACTTTGTTGCGATCGCGACAGTGACTCCAGTATGCCCTGTTTCTCTCACCTACTCTGTTTTTCTAAAATGGGTTTTAAATGTCTTTTCTTGGCTTTTCACTGCTGCATGCTATATTATTTTGCTTATATGTGTGATATCATGATTTCTTCATGACAAATAACATGTTATCCATGATAAATTATATGTTGTGTTTCGGAACATGATTTGGATTACGCATGACCTGCAAGAGTCAGTCTAGTGGATAGTTAGGCATGCCTAATAGAGTCTTTTAGCTACAGCCTCAGTTTCGTTTGGACCCCGATCAGGTCCCCGTCTGGTCCCTCACGAACCCTTATGAATTTTGGATCTTGTTTAAGGTCCCCTCCGTAAAAATTTTTGAATGTGATAAAATAAAATGGTTTTTCGATTCATACACGTAAAGTACTGTCTGTACTCGATTCATACCCGTAAGGTACTGTCTTTATACTTATTATCTACTATTGTGAGTCAGTAGGTGTTCCATTTGCTTTGATTGGCTTCGATATGATTATCAGAATGTGATATCCGAATGAGCATGATTATGATTTGTGAAATCAGTTAATATGTATATAAATGTGGCTATGAGCTTCTGAATGTATGTCTTTATTCTGCAAGCATAATTATATACCTGACATGATTATCCGCATATGTCATATCGTATGTGATTTGCTTTGACGGCCATTGTGAATGGCCGTCCACTCTTTTGTTTTGTGTTTCCCCACTAAGCGTTATCGCTTAGCACGGTGTTTTATCCGTGCAGGTGTGGAAAGTGCTGTGTTTTGGGAGAGTTGCCGCCAGTCTAGCCTGCACAGATGGGATTAGTGTTAGGGCTATTTTTGTAATAGTTATAATGATTCTTTTTGTAAGAGAACTCTCATTGTATCAGTTTGTAAGCTTCTGCTCTGTTTATTTTGGATATGTAATTCTTTTGCTTGGCAATTGATCAGAATATTATTGTAATGATTTTGTTATATTAATGTATGATCAGTTGTGGTTTCTTAAAAGTTTTAATTTTCGCTGTATTTTTATATGCTTATTATGGATGAATGTTTGCTTTGCCTCATTCTGTTTGGTGCGACACCCCTGCTCCTACGGCATCTCACTCCTAACCGAATGGGTTCGCCTACGTATGGGTAGGGGGTGATACAGTTTTTAGTATCAGAGCCTGGTTTAGGCATTTCTGGGTGTTTTATTGTCATTGTTGTGTATAGATGAGTATATGTCTAGGACTGTGTTGGCTGATGCGGTTGTCTTTGTTTGTTTAGATTGCTTTTGATTCTGTGCATGGGTCTCTTGAGGGGTGTACTGTGTAACACCCCCATCGCCGTCCCCGTTGGAAGGACGCCGACGGAAGCGCTACACGACGCTCACAGATACAGATATACACATGCACAATGCGGAAGCATACATTCAGACACAACATACATACGGAAATACGGGTTAATTAAAAACTTACCTTGCGGTACAGAGTGAACATGCAATAACTCACGCACAAGCAGGCACTAAGCAGAAGCATACACAGAAGCATACATAAGACCATACAACAGAAGCATAAGCAAAATAATAAAACAAAGGAATAACTAAACATAAGGACATACTAACTATTACATTCCCAAAAGAAAACTCAAGATTAAAACATAATTAAATACATATACAATACTACAGAATTACAAAAGCTGAAATACAGAAGCTGAACCAAATACAGAACTTCTAACTCCTACGTGGCTGACCTTGCAGAAGCGCGACTCGAACAGAACCAAACCTGCCACCTGCACGGAAAGGAAATCCGTGCTAAGCGATAAACGCTTAGTGGGGAGAACACACCAGAATATGGACGGCCATTCACAATGGTCGCCAAGGCATAACACATTCAAATGGCAAATGCGGATATTCATAACATATAAATAATCAGACTTGCACATTAAAGGCGTTCATTTCAATACTCGCAATCGAACCATAACTTCATGTTCAGGATAGACTAAAACAGACATAATACAATACACATTACAAGCATCATCATGCTAAACCACATACTGTATCTCATGCATAAACCTACATGGGTAGCAAATATCAACATCTTACTGTGCAGAGTCACAAGAGCTTTACTCATGCAATTGACATAACTAAATACCCATGCACGAACTGACAACCAAACCATCATGTTAAGAATGCTAGCCATTTAACATACTTAGACATGCCAAACACATACACTAGTCAAATATCCAACGGATAATATTTAGAGCTTCACAATACCGCTGCGCAACTCTAATATATATAAAGCATCATGCAAAAACACTCTGATAGCAGAGACTGAAGCATAACCACTTAGTATTACATTCATATCATCATCATGCAAAAAGTACAGTTAAACATCACATACTTACCGTCACCACTGCTTCGGTTCACATGCTAATACATATAACAGAACTATGCTTAAGTCATAAACTTAAACACATCAAATGAATCATTTCAAAGCATTCAGAAATTTATAACAAATCACATGACAAGTACCGATAACCATGTTACATATGAAATCATGCTTACTCAATACAGACATACATTCTGAAGCTCATAGTCACTTCCATATACATATAAACTGATTCCTGACATCCTTATCAAGCTCAAACGGATATCTCATTCAAAGGTTAAAACATAATTCATATAAACATGCTCATATAATAAAGTCATACAATCAGTCTTTCATAATCATATTCATTCAGAGGTAATCCGATATACATTACATCGATATACTCATTCAGATAATCCTTTTATAGCCAAATCAGATCAGAGCAGTTCAAATAACATTCAAAGAACACCTGCTGACTCTAGGTAGTGGATAACGAGTGTACAGACAGTACTTTCCGGGTACGAGCCGATTACAGACAGTACGTTACGGGTACGAACCGATTAAACCATTATACTTTAACTTTCACAGATATTTTCACAAGGGACCTTAAACAAGATCCAATACAGAAAAGGGTTCGCGAGGAACCAAACGGGGACCTGATCAGGGTCCAAATCATTCAAAGGGCGCTGCAGCTACAGAAGACTCTATTAGGCATGCCTAACTATCCACTTACTTGACTCTAGTAGGTTATGCGTAACCCAATTCACATTTCGAATCGCACACTACATACATAATCAGCATGCATAAACAGAGAACGAAAGACATTTAAATATTCTCATAAAGTTGGTCACAAATCATACAATTCGCATCGCAAAACATATTACAGTCCATACATTTTAACATTAAACAACGTTCTAAAGCATGCCAAGAATCAGATTAAGAAGCACTACCATGCCAATGATTATTAATACAAAATCCTAATCATGCATTAGGTGAAGATACTAAGCATAAACCATGCATAGTCTAAGTTGCATTTAACATAACACAATGAGCTCCAAGGCTAAAGCATAACAATGTATTCCGACATCAGCCATAATATTCAAATAAGTCTGGCATAGCAGGATGCCAATCATACTTCATACAAGTCAAATACTGGAGTATGCAATAACTCAATTGATAACATCAGCACTATTCATCTTTTTAAAGCATAACAGGAACACATGTTGAATCATATTATGCTAAAGACCAAGGATGCGTCATCATAATCGGGGAAAAATTACAGCATAAACTTAAGCATAGCAAATTATTCTTAAAGAAGAAACAGACTAAAAATATGCATAGCATAATTCACATTAAGACAGAACATGTTTGGAACTTAAACAATCAGAAAGTCAGCATTCATAATTCCTTTGCATTCAGAATATGACATGAAATACATATCACAATAATAAGCATATTAAAGTCCAAACCATACTGTTAAAATCTCACAATCATACAACAGGATTACTATAATCCAAAACTGATTCCAAAATACTACATATAACTTATCTTAGATAACATATTATTAATACCAAATAAATTGGAATAATCAGTCATGTCATCAAGATAATATAAAACACAGTAGAGGAAAATACCCTGAAAAGCTTTTGAAAACCATTTATAAAAACTGGTCGCTTGGGGAAAGAAAAACAGAAGCAAAACAGAAGAGTCGAAAGACCTGAGCAACCTTCACGTCACGTGAAGGTTGCTCACGTCGCGTGAGCATAGCTCACGCCTAGTGAGCAAATGCTCACGTCGTGAGCATTGCTCACGTCGCGTGAGCATAGCTCACGCCTAGTGAGCAATTGCTCATGTCGTGAGCATAGCTCACGTAGCGTGAGCTTTGCTCACCTAGCGTGAGCATGGCTCACGTCACGTGAGCATAGCTCACGTAGCGTGAGCCGCTTGTGTCTTCTTCCCCCAATCGCTAACTGCAGAATTCCTTCGTTTTCCAGAACTTCAATAGAAATCATTTCCAATCTAATTCACAACACCAATAAAACTCATATTACCTTTCAATCGATGTCCCAAACAGCATAAACAAGATCATTGCAACTTAATTCAACAATTACATCAACCAAAATCATGCATAGACACATTTAATTCCTTCAAGAACATAAACCCTAACAAATAACAGTAACTTCAAAACCCAAACACAGAACTTCCAATTTAATCCTACTCATGCATTACTAACACATTTACTCACATACTCATGCATATACACATTTCAAAACATAACAAATTCCAGAAATCAGATAGTGTAAACACATTTACAAGCTTAGTGAGAAGTAGGGCAGAGATAGGAACACAGAAACTCTTTAAACCTTGCATGCAATCAAAATACTCCCAAACCTGGAATGAAGATCCAAAAATCAAGCTTCAAAATCAATCCTCAATCCTTTCCTTGCCTTTACTTGCTTCTTCTTTACAATCCAATGCTTGCACAAATAAGAAACCACACAAATCCTTAGTCCAAACCCTAACTCAACCAAAACCAACCAAAACCAGCAGAAGAGAAGAAGAAGAACAGAACGTAAATCCAACTTACCTCTTCAAACAAAGAACAATCCAAGCCAAACACAACCCAAGCCAAACGTGAAAGAAAGGAGAAGCAGAGAAAGGAGAAGAGAAGAAGAGGGGCAGGCGTGAGAGGGGAGATCGGGTTGCGATCTGTGTTTTCCTCTCTCACTCTCTTACTTTTCTTCTTTTTTTTCTTTCAATGCCTACCTAACAATTCACTTGGCAACATCCAATTGGACCCCAAACTCCACTTAACATTTCAAACCATGGCACAATACTTGAGTCATACCCAAACATTTCCTTAATAAATATCTTGTCTTAATGCTCTTTAGTCCTTAGACAAATTACACTTCACTCACTTACACAATTCTTTCCTTATAACTTAATTATCTCTTCAATTAGGTCCTTAACACTCTAAATTTCTCAAACACAAATTACCGAAATATCCTTCCGATCCCGACTTAGCATGCACAATCCGACTAGGGCTATTTTGGGGTGTGACATGCTGAAAGCGGGAATCCTCAAGCTGTTGAACCTTTGATTTCTGTGTCGGCTCAACCTGCTAGGGTACAGCTTGAGGCCGCAGCCATGCCCTTTGAAGCTATGCTTAAGCTATCTCAGGACATGACTCAAGTCTTGGAGAGAGTGACTGCCCCTAGAGCCCCTACTGAGAATATGAGAAGAGCGGGTGTGGAAAACTTCTATGGAACGGGTTTGGATGAGTCAGATTTGGCTGAGAAATGGATTGATAGGGTGAAGCGTGCTTTGAGGGAGGTTTGGTGTCCTCTTGATCAGCGAGTGGAGTGTGCAGTGGCTTTGCTACAAGGGTCTGCATATGAATGGTGGGAGTTAGTTTGTAGGCATCCTTAGTTGCCTGATCCGGTTACATGGGATTTCTTTGAAAGAGAGTTCACAAGTAAGTATGTGACTCAGACATACAAGGATGCTAAGTGGGCACAGTTTCTGAGTTTGAAGCAGAGAGCGATGTCTGTATCTGATTTTGAGAAGGAATTTAACCGTTTGACGAAGTATGCGCCAGAAGGTATTTTGACAGAGGAGTTCAGGTGTAGGCATTTTGAGGCCGGTTTGATTTAGTCGCTGCGGGCGATGTTGATTTCTTTGATGGGTACTCCGAGAGTGGGGTGTTTCAAGATTATGCAAGCTGCTGTTAGGGCTGAGAGGTCAGAATTAGTGTTGAGAGAGAGAGCTCAGAGGAGGAATCAGGTTCATCTTCTTCATCCTTGGGTAACAGGTCAAGGAACCCAAAGGATGAGTAATCTACAGGCCCAGCTACTAGAGGTAGAAGACAGGCTCAGCAGTAGTGTCTGGTTCTGGTAGAGGTGGTGCTGGTGGTAGGACCGAGTCGATGTCTGTGTGCTCTCATTGCAGTAAGCCTCATCGGGGTGAGTGTAGGTGGCTCACAGGTGGGTGTTTCAGATGTGGGAGCACTGAACACTTTTTGGCCAACTATCCGAGGTTGAATGAGGATTCGGGTGCTCAGAGAGAGACCAGCAGAGTTAGTTCGAATGCCATGCAAGCTAGTCATGGTAGAGGTCGTGGAAGAGGTCGAGGCGGTCGACCTAGAGAGGGAGCTACATCAGAGTCAGTTGAGCATCCTTTGGTAGTGCCAGCTAGAGCATATGCTGTGAGAGCTCGAGAGGAGCAGGATGCTCTAGATGTGATAGCCGATAAGTTCCTACTACATGACATTGAATTATATGCTCTAATTGACCCTAGTTCCACACACTCATATTTGTGCACAGATAAGTTAATTGATAAGTTGCCAGTTAGACTATGAGATATGTGTGACAAGTCTTTTAGGGCATAGTGTCAATGTGAGTAGAATGTATAGGAATTGTCCCCTGTTGGTTGAGGGAGTTGTGTTTCCAGCAGATTTGATTGAGTTGCCGTTCAGAAAGTTTGATTTGATTTTGGGTATGGACTTGTTGGGTAAGCATCGAGCAGTGGTTAATTGTCATAGGAAGACAGTTGTGCTTCGGGATAGAGATCGATCGTCTGTGTTTATTAAAGGTTTGGGTGCTAGCTCTTTGAGCAATGTGATTTTCGCAATGCAAGCTAAGAGGTTTATTAGGAAGGGTTGTGAGGCTTTTCTAGCTGTGGTATTGGATTCTAAGCATATCAAGTTCGAATTGAGGATATCCCGATTGTCCGAGAGTTTGATGATGTATTTTCGAGCGAGTTGCCTGGTTTGCCTCCTGAGAGAGAAGTGGAGTTGTCCATAGAGATTGTGCCGGGTGCTTTGCCTATTTCAAAAGCACCTTATCTGATGGCTCCTGCAGAGTTGAGAGAACTCAAAACTCAGCTATAAGAGCCATTGGATAAGGGGTTTATCAAACCCAGCATATCTCCATGGGGAGCTCTTGTTTTGTTTGTTAAGAAGAAGGATGGTTCTATGAGGATGTGTATCGACTATAGGCAAATTAATAAGGTAACAGTTAAGAACAAGTATCCATTGCCTAGAGTCGAGGATTTGTTTGATTAACTCCGAGGTGCGGGCGTCTTTTCGAAGATTGATCTTCGATCGGGGTATTATCAGCTGCGAGTTCAGGATGTGGATGTGATTAAGACTGCATTTTGGACTAGGTATGGTCACTATGAGTTTTTAGTGATGCCGTTTGGTTTGACCAATGCACCTGCGGCATTCATGGATTTGATAAACCGAGTGTTCAGACCATATCTTGATCGATTTGTAGTAGTGTTCATAGATGATATCTTGGTTTATTCCAAGGATGAGAGGGAGCATGAGGACCATCTCCGGTTAGTTTTACAGGTGTTGAGAGAGCATCGGTTGTTTGCCAAGCTTAGTAAGTGTGATTTTTGGCTTCAGGAAGTGTCATTCTTGGGGCACATTGTTTCGGCTAAGGGTATTCAAGTTGATCCGTCCAACATTGAGGCAATTATTGATTGGAAAGAGCCTAGGAAAGTTCCAGAAGTGAGGAGTTTTCTTGGTTTGGTGGGTTATTACTGATGATTTGTGAAGGGTTTCTCAGTTATTGCTGCTCTAATGACGAGATTGTTAAGGAAAGGAGTTAAGTTTGAGTGGTCGGATAAGTGTCAGGCTTATTTTGAGCAGTTGAAGAAGTTGCTAGTGGAAGCTCCTATACTTACTCAACCCATCTCGGGTAAGGAGTTTGTAATGTATAGTGACGCTTCAGGTATCGGTCTTGGCTGTGTTTTGATGCAAGAGGGAAAGGTTGTGGCTTATGCTTCCCATCAGTTAAAGCCACAAGAGAGGAATTATCCAACGCATGATTTAGAGTTGGCGGCTGTGATCTTTGCTTTGAAGATTTGGTGGCATTATCTATATGGGGAGAAATGTAGGATCTTTATGGACCAGAAGAGCTTGAAGTATCTCCTCACGCAGAAGGAGTTGAACATGAGGCAGCGCCTTTGGCTAGAGTTGTTCAAGGACCACGATTGCATATTGGATTACCACCCGGGTAAGGCCAATGTAGTCGCGGATGCTTTGAGTTGGAAGTCTGTTTCTGCTTTGTTCTTGAGGCAGTTTAAGTGGAGGTTTGATTCGGATGGGGCTTTGGTTGCTCAGTTGAGAGTGAAGCCTACTTTGAGACAGAAGATTGTGGATTCATAGAAGGATGATGAGAGGTTGCGGTGGGTTGTGCGAGAGGTTCGATCTGGTAAGCAGTTAGAGTTCTCAGTTCTGGATGGGGTGCTGATGTATAGAAATCGCTTGTGTGTGCCTGAGAATGAGGAGTTAAGGAAACAGCTTTTAAGTGAGGCGCACACTACGGTTTTCACTATGCATCTCGGTGGTGACAAGGTGTATCGGGATATGAAGCAGCTCTATTGGTGGTCCGGTATGAAGAGGGATATTGTGGATTTTGTTTCTAAGTGCTTAACATGTCAGCTGGTAAAGGCTGAGCATCAAGTTCCTTCGGGATTGGTCACACCTTTATCCGTCCCAGAGTGGAAATGGGATGATATTGCCATGGAATTTGTATTTGGTTTGCCTTTGACTCAGAGGAAGCATGACTCAGTATGGGTAATAGTGGATCGGCTTACGAAGTCAGCTCATTTTCTGCCAGTTAGAGTGGATTATCCAATGGATAAGTTAGCCAGTATCTATGTGGATGAGGTAGTCAGATTGCATGGAGTGCCGTTATCTATAGTGTTAAATCGGGACCCAAGGTTCACTTTGATGTTTTGAAAAGAATTACAAAGGGCTTTGGGTACCAAGTTGAATTTCAGTATGGCATTCCATCCTCGGACAGATGGTCAGTCAGAGCGGGTCATTCAGATCTTAGAGGATATGTTGCGGGCTTGTGCATTGGATTTTTCGGGTAATTGGGACAGATATGTGCAGTTGATGGAGTTTGCCTACAATAATAGCTATCAGTCAAGCATCGGCATGTCACCGTATGAAGCTTTATATGGCTGTCAGTGTAGGACTCTAGTTTGTTAGACAGAGTTATCCTAGCGTTCAGTTATTGGGCCAGAATTGGTTAGGGATACAGAGGAAAAGATCAGAGTTGTTAAAGGCGGCTAAGGATCGGCAGAAGTCTTATGATAACCTGAAGAGAAAAGATGTTCAGTTTGAGGTCGAGGATAAAGTTTTTCTTAAGGTTTCTCCTTAGAGAAAAGCGCTACGGTTTGGTAAGAAAGGCAATCTTAGTCCTCGATTTGTTGGACCGTATGAGGTGTTAGCTAAGGTTGGTCCGGTAGCCTATAGGTTGGCTTTACCGATGGAGTTAGCGAAGTTGCATGACATTTTCCATGTTTCGATGCTTCGTCAATACAGATCAGATCCTTCACATGTTATGTCAGTTCAAGATGTGTAAGTGCAGCCCGACTTTTCTTATGATGAGGAACCAAAAGCTATTCTAGCTCAGGAGGTTCGACAGTTGAGGAATAAGCAAGTCCCGTTGGTCAAAGTATTATGGAATCATCATGGGGTAGAAGCAGCAACTTGGGAACTAGAGGCGACCATGAGGTCTCAGTATCCATATTTGTTCAGTTCAGGTGAGAATTTCGAGGACGAAATTCTTATTAGTAGGGGAGAGTTGTCACACCCCATTTACCCCCTAGAAGTTTGAGCCATGTTTGTGCATGTGCATTGTATGTGTTCTGTCATATGATAAGGGTATTTTGGGTATATTGCATGCTTTGGGGTTTTACTAGTGTGTGGGTGCATATATGATATTAGGGTGTGAATTAGTTGGGTTGTAATGGTGTGTGCATGAGCATATGATAGTGGGGTGTGTTTTAGTGAGGAAGGTCTAGTGTGTGTTGTAGAGCATGTGGTTGGGTGTGAGTGATCAAATCCCACTAATGAGGAAATGACATGTGTCTAGGGTTAGGAAAAGAAAAAGAGGAAGAAAGAGAAAAAGGGAAAAAAGCAGGATTGTTTCCTCATTCCCATTTCTCTCTTCTCCCTACTCTTCTTTTTCCTTTTCTCTTCTCAAAAGAGCCCTAGCTTGGATCCAAGTTGGTGTGGTGGGAATTGATCATCTCTTAGACTTCTTTTGAGTAATTTTTCTGCATTTTCATCATCTACTTCATCTTGTTCTTCATCTTCTCTTCACGTTTCTGATTTGGATTTTGACCTAGGGTTTGTTGTTTGTGTGATTTGTGGGTTTGTTTGGTTAGTTGAGCCTCCTCGTGATCCTAAAGGGAAGGAGAAGGCGTCGGGAAGTGGTGCTCATTAGATTGGAGCGTAGGAGTATCAGGTTTTGGAACTTTCTTTGAATTGATGTTCATATGTTGGTTTTGAGATATGCATGAACTTCTGGAAATTTATGATGTGTAAATAGGCTTATATGGGTATATATGATATGGGTTTTGAGTTTTGATGAAGTTATGTGCATAATTATTGAGTTATTGAATCAAATGTGAAGTTGATTGAGCTTTGCTACAGAATTTTCTGGTTTTGTGATTATTGAGATATTGATTTGTGAATTAATTGTGGAAATGTGTTGTTTTATGTTGGTTATGGTGTTTGGAAGGCCTATTTTGAGGTAAGTTGGAGTTTAAGTTTGATTTGGGTGAAAATGGTTTTGATTTGAATTTTCTGGGCTTCCTGCGTTTTTGTTGAGAAATGGAAATCCCGATGTTGTCACGAACATGACAGAACGGAATTTCTAGCTCTCGCATTTGAAGGCTGGCGAGTTGTGAGCAACGTGAGCAATGCTCACGAGATGTGAGCTTCGTGAGCAATGCTCACGGGCCATTTTGTAAAGTCGCACTCGTGACAGTGACTCCAGTATGCCCTGTTTCTCTCACGTACTCTATTTTTCTAAAATGGGTTTTAAATATCTTTTCTTGGCTTTTCACTGCTGTATGCTATATTATTTTGCTTATATGTGTAATATCATGATTTCTTCATGACAAATAACATGTTATCCATGATAAATTATATGCTGTATTTCGGAACATAATTTGGATTATGCATGACCTACAAGAGTCAGTCTAGTGGATAGTTAGGCATGCCTAATAGAGTCTTTTAGCTGCAGCCTCAGTTCCGGATGGACCCCGATCAGGTCCCCATCTGGTTACTTGTGAACCCTTATGAATTTTGGATCTTGTTTAAGGTCTCCTCCGTAAAATGTTTTGAATGTGATAAAATAAAATTGTTTTTCGATTCGTACCCATAAGGTACTGTCTGTACTCAATTCGTACCCATAAGGTACTATCTGTATACTCGTTATCCACTATTGTGAGTCAGCAGGTGTTCTGTTAGCTTTGATTGGCTTCAATATGATTATCAGAATGTGATATCCGAATGAGGATGATTATGATTTTTCAAAATCAGTTAATATGTATATAAATGTGGGTATGAGCTTCTGAATGTATGTGTTTATTCTGGAAGCATAATTATATACCTGACATGATTATCCGCATATGTCATATCGTATGTGATTTGAGGATGGCACCCGCACTTCGTAAGTTTGGAGCAGACTCGGTGCAGTTCAGGATAATAATCCCAAACACTTCATAAGTTTGGATCAAACTCGATGTCTCGCCATTTGAGGATGGTGCCCATGCTTCATAACTCTCGAGAAGACTCAAGGCAACACAGAAAGATGGCAATCGCTACGCAGTCTAGACGGTGACTTGAGGAGATGATCCCCTTTTCGTGGCAGTAGGAAGGTTGCCGCCTCAGGTATGCGCTTCTTTCCTCTTTTCTGAATTTTTGCTCACCCAGGGACCTAAGTTCTAGGTTCCCCAAAATTGGGGGCAACTGTAGACACCGGGTCATAAGGCGGTCTAAGATCAGGATTACCCGATGATGAAAATGATACTTGCTCACAGGCAAGGATGTCAAAAGTGATGTTTCTCTTGTCGAGAATTTCCTTTTTTTTTCAAAAAATTCTAATTCGAAAAATTTTTTATTTTTATTTATTTTTTTTGTTTTGGGGGTTTTGGTGCCCAGTGCAGAGCGCCTGTATGCGGGCCCCCGCGGCGTCGTGCGCGAGGCTGAGGGGTGCCAGGCGTGCACTCGCGCCAGCTCACAGGCCGCGCGCCTGCGTGCGGCCCTAGTCCGCATGCCGCGCGCCAGCATGAGGCCCCCAGGCCGAGCACGAGCTGCAGCCCTCTGCAGGCAGGACGCAACTCGCGCACCCTGCCTGCGGGCCTCCCTCCGCGCGTGTTTGCCTGCCCTGTGCTGTCATTTTCCACATGTAAAAATAGTCAAACTTCAAACTGAAATAAAGTTTTGTTTCATATTTTTGTATTTTTTTTGGACAACGGAATTAAAAGGATATTTTGTCTCTTTCCAATTTGGGAAGATAAAGGATTTGAAATGAGGGCTTTGTCTTCATTTCAAGGGGGATAGCTTTCAAAGAAAATATGGTTTTCTCTCTAAAAAAGTTGACGAGAGCATTTTGAAAATTCTAAGGATTTCAAAATTTAGTTTTTTCTTATTTCTTTCAAAAATATATCACTCTTGGTTTGGTTTGAGCAAGGAAAATTAATTTCCTTTGCTTGATCATTCCATCAAAATATTTTCTTGAGTTTTTTTAGTTATTTAAAAACTTAGATTTTCTCAAATTTTTTATGTTTATTACTACAAAAATCGATAAGGAAGACGAATCAAGACACCATTTCTCCAATCTATAAACTCTTAGGGTAAACATTCTTGGATTCGTTCTCATTTAATTTTGTTTATCATTATTGTTATTAATATTGTTATTTTTTGTTATTATTACCACATTTATCATGTATTTCTAGCATTTTTAACGGTTTTGCCACTATTGACATATTTTTTGTTGTTTTGATAGGATTATTATTGTTGTTTTATTGACATTATTATTATTATCATCATGTCACTGTCATTATTATTATTATTATTATTATTATTATTATTATTATTATTATTATTATTATTATTCGTATCCTGTTGCCTTTATTATTATTATTATTATTATTATTATTATTATTATTATTATTATTATTATTATTATTATTATTATCTTTGTTATTATGTTGCTGCTGTTATTATTTTATTACTATTATTATTGTTATTGCTATTACTTTGACATTAGTTTTATTATTATTCTTAGCTTTTTGCATGACTTATTTTTGTTTCCTTTGAATTTGAATTATTTGTACATTAAATTAACATGTCTAATTCAATCCATTTTATTTCATACATTTATGTTGAACATGTTTTGTATTTATCTTGTCTTCATGTTTATTTGTTTGACTTTAGTATTGTTACTAATATTTTTAATATTATTTTTGTTTGGGATTTAAATGTGATTTGCCTTGTGTGAGCATTTTTGTGACTGCACGGAGGAGTCACGACGGGTAGGAGACTGCATCGCTTGGGTGAGATCTTTCCTATCCCCTTTTGTGTTTGTGTATGCTTGCAAATAAATGTTTTATTTTATGCACGTGTAAGGTAAAAAATCACTAAAATATTTTATAGCTAAATTGGGGTTTTTATTAAAAAAATTGAGACCAATGTCCCTTATTTTAGCTAAGGAATGTAAAATATCACGAATAAAACGAAGAGTTAAGTTTTCCAAAATTGGGATCACTCATCCTGGTTTTTAATCCAATAATCGAATAACTCTTCGATCTCTCTTCAAGTGAGCGTGAAGGAACCAATGTTCCTGAATCAAATGAATACCCCGATTTATATATGTTATTTTTTGTATGTTTGGTTTTGTTTGTTTGTTTTAAATTTACATTCATATATTTTGTGGGCCCTTATAATTAATTATTTTTGGGGCAATGTTGTTTAGCCTTTACTTGGGATTGTATTATGTCCCAATTTCCATTTCAAATTTAATGGGCTTTGTTTCAGGTGGGATTGTATTCTGTCCCGATCTCTCTTGTAATTGTGTGCTTGGCATGTTTACTATTTTTCTTTATCGCTTTATTTACCAATTTCTTTATAGCTTTTATTTACTGCTTTTGAATGCTTGCGATGTGCTTTAAATTAAATGCATTAATCCCGTGAGAGGAGAGATAGAATTTTATGAAATTAAAAACTCATTTATAATTAACCAAGACATAAATAAGAGTGAAGTTCTGAACACCATCTCTAGTTTAGACCATAGAGGTTAGATGATCTTTTCCCAATTTCTTGTAAATTGGGTAGCGACTCCAAAATACCTCAAAGGTGCCTAAAGGTACCAAGAGGCTAGATGAACTCCCCAATATTCTATTGGGTAGGGATTCCAAGATGTCTCATGGCACCCAAGATCAAAAATACGCAAACCAATCCCTCAAGCCCTAAAAGCGGGTCTCCCCTACGAGGGCCTTTGCTAGGTTTGGTGCGTGTCACAATAGTTCAGGACACTCGGGGGCATCCACCTCCACAGCACCTCCCCCAGAATACAACGCAGAGCTAGCACGGTCCACTCCATCGCCACCTCCACAATTAGCCCAGCCTGATATCATTGCAGTTATGATCGCCATTCTCACTGCCTTGGAGCATCGACAGACCGAGCCTTCCTTAAGCATCTCGATCGGTATGAGGAGAGGGACCGGGTTATGTATGAGTGTCTGGGCCAGTAGTAGATGCTTATAGACGAGCAGGGGAGGCTCATTGAGGACTTGAGGCGTAATTTGGGTGCCTCCCATGATGCAGCGGCCCAAAGGGTAGATGAAGCGGTCCCGATGATTGATGAGTTCGTGTAATGGCCCAAAATATAGCCTGGTAGTAATTGGCTTAATTAAGGTTGTGTGGGAATTTAATTATGCAATTGGACTAAATTAAAATAACAAGTAAAGGACTTAATTGAATAACTAAAAGAAAGTTAAGTGGCTTATTGGCATTTGTGCATGATTAACACTAGGATGGATTTATAAGCATAATTAAAATCATATTTGTTTAGGTGAGATTAAGGGATAAGGTGGAATCCACGTGTGGGTTTAGGGTGTTGGTAGCTCTCTCTTTGTATGCAATATAAGGGTTATAGAGAGAGAAGTTCACTAGTGCGTTTGTTTCAGAGATTCCTTTCTCTCTCAAGGAATCTATTTGCCATTCCTTCTTTTTTCGTGTGTTATTCTCAATTTCTCATTTTTTATTTTATGAATTCTTCTATGGTTATTAAGTAATTGGAGGGTAAACTAAGTTGTTTGATTTGGAAGGTAAGTGAATGGATTAACTCTTCTTCTCCTACTCTTTCTAGTTCTGTAAATTATGTTGGATTGAGGACTGATTTTGTGATCCAATTCTGGAAACTGGACCATGTGTGTAGTTGAGAAATCAAAGAAAGATAAAGGGAAGGCCAAAGTTGGAGAACCTAGCTCAAAAGGGACTCTTTAGGAGCATAGGAAAGGAGGTTTAGGAAACTACCTTTATGTTTGAATGTTATGACTTAAATTGTGTTCTATTTAAACATTTGAATGGAGAACTTGTCTTTGGTAGGTTATGAGAGCATGCTTTATTTGATAATTGATATAGCAAACTGAATCTTAGGTTGATGCATATATGGAACTACGGTATTTGAAACTTAATATGTATACTAATGAAGGGGAAGTGTGTTATAATTCTTATGGAATGAAAAATATGTATTTAAGGGATTGTTGGTAAGTTAGTTCGTAAAGGAACTTATGGCAAAAGGGTGATTCTATCTAAATTTGGGTTTGGGGAGTTTTACACGGTGGTATGAAATGGGCATACCACTGTGTAAAACTATTCTGTTTTGATTATGTTTTGTGTTGAGTATTTTACACAGGGGTAAGGCCTTGCCATACCACCATGTAAATGCATTATGTTTTGTGAGGGTTTTATGTTCGACATACCACACGGGGTATGATTTGTTCTCACCACCGTGTAGGATGTCTTACACGGCGGTAAGCTATTTGTATACCGCCGTGTAAATGCCCTCTGTCCTGGAAATTGGAAGTTTGATTTTTCATTCTTTTTTATTTCGTTTGGACTTGCTTTTATCTAAACCTTGCTTATTGGCACTTAAGCTATTGAAAGGTGATTAACATGTGCAAGATTTTAATCTTAACTTAGAAATGTAATTAAGATATATATACATGAGAATTATGTTGGTATTTAGGTAAGTATGTGATTTCATGCCTATAACATGATGAAAGAATTGTGATGAGAACTATAATTCTATGAACAATGTGATAGGGTATAATGACTGTCACTATAATGCGATACTTACTATAACTCTAGAATAACTGGACTTATTAATGTTTAGCCTGCAAGTCAAGTAGTGGATAGATAGGCATGCCTATAGAGAGTCTAAGTGCTGCAGCCCAATGCGTCCGATTCCTCCACAATCACAAGGTGATATAAAAACTTACTGGATTCCAATGTGAAAATTATGTTGATGTTTCGTACCTTAGGGTACTAGTGCAAATGTGAGGTATCTACGGATCCCAATGTGATTATTGTACCCATGTGGTACCACTGCGATACTCGTTATCCGTATCTTTAAATTGTAGGCAAGATTAAACTAATAGGAGTAATAAGTAAACCATGTGATATATGAACAAGTTAAATGAGTTCAATGCAAATGTGTACACTATTGCGATGAATATTGTGCCTGAATTGTAATTATTTAAGTATTTAAATGCAGAATATGTACCTACATGATACATGAGCCTTGTTAAATTGATTTAATTGTTATCATGCTTGTATTAAGATATGTCTTATAATTGAATAATTATTGTAATGTATGCTATAAAGTACATACATGTGTATGTTGTTTCCCCACTAAGCGTTATCGCTTAGCATGGGTTTGCTAATCCGTGTAGGTTTGGAGGAGAGGTGATCGCGAAGGATGGATCCGCATTGCTATCGGTCAACACTAGGAGTACTTATAGTGTAGGTTTTTTGCAAGTGGGCAATGAGTTTTGTATATGTAATGTTTAATCCTTTTGTATCAAACAATATGTACAGATGTAATAATTAGGTATTGTGTCTATGTGTATATATGTATGTAAGTGTGTTAGTTCTAGCATGTAATGATCGCTGTGTGTGAATGCATGAGTTATGGAATTTAATTGTTCAGATATTGGCATACGTGTTTGATGGTGTTATTTGCGTATGTTTGTTGTGTGGTGACCGTTCCCGACTGCTGCAGCTAGGCTGTTCCAGTGGTTGAGAATGGGCGTCATTAGTTGTGGTATCAGAGCCTAGGTTTAGTCTTTTCTGGGTAACTGGGTAGCCAGTGTCACACCCCGTTATAATGCTTATGCAAGCTGTCACACCCCGTTACCCCCGTTGGAAGGATACCGGAGTGCCACGCATACAAATACATTTACATACTCAAGCATGCTAGAAATAATTACATATAACTGTAAAGATATCAAATCCTTATATAAATAATCATATAGTTTTACAAAAAGGGATTTGTAAATATTAAACATATACATATATAAAATCATCCTTTATAAAATTACATTTTTCCAAAATCAATTCCCATATACAAAAATACAGCAGAAGACAAAATAACTCTAACTAAAGACTTCTAGTGGCCGACCTGCAGATGTCCGACTCCAAGAAGAACCCGCCACCTATACAGGAAAAGCGCCCGTGCTAAGCGATAACGCTTAGTGGGGAGGAACAACACATACATGTACATATAATTGCAATAACAAATAAATGAGCTTATTAATAACAATAGCATATAAACATATACTACTCATGCTCATAACAAGTATTCATTATACACGTGTTTCGGAAAGTAACCATTCATATCTAAGTAGTCATTATTAAGTGCATCTACACAATACCACATTTAGCCGTTCGTGTCCGAATACAAATATTACACTTCATCTTGTCATAACACATAAACATATACGTGTAACATATATTCATATCATATAACTAATAGCTTCATATATCAATCTCATGTAACAAACTCGAGTAATAGCCTGATTACTCGCTAACTAGTGGATACGGGTACTAATGATACTGATAGGACACAGTATCCCAAGCATATGGAAACATGAGTCTCAAAATATTTCTATAAACATGTATACCCAAAAGTACACTAGAGATCGAGGTGTGACGCGCGCCAAACCCCGGGGCGCCCCGAGGGCCCGCTTTTAGGGCGATCGGGTAGAGGTTCATGAAAACTTGTAAGGTATTTATAAGTGTGTCTATTTTGGGCAATAAGGAGGTTTCTTAGAGTCGCCACCCAATAGAACTTTGGGACAGGTCGTCTAGCCTCAGTGAGCCTAAGACGGCGCATAATATCCATTTTGGGTAAGCTAAAGGGATCTTGGAGATATCATCCCAATAGAACATTGGAATGACCCTCTACCCCGTGGAACCTAGGATTATAAATTTAAGTGTTTTGGTGGGACACAAGAGATATTTTGGAGATTCCATCCCAGTGAAACACTGAGATGGACCTCTAACCTCATTGAGCTCAAGACCAGAGTGAGTTCGGGACTTCCCATTTATTCATACCTTGGTTAATTTTATAATCGAGTTTTGAATTTATCATTTCATCCCATTTCTCATTCATTTTAATGCAATTAATTAAAGCGCATGTCAATCACGTAGTGAAAGTGATAAATAAAAGCGTAAATAAAATAAAGCATATGTAAAAATATTACAACAAAACTAGGGGTGGAATACAACCCCCATTGTAAATAAAATACAAATCATGCATAAATCGGGATATTCATTAATGATGAGGACATTGGTCCTCGCATGCATATTTATTATAAAAATAATTTTGATGTGATGATTTTTTTTTTGGATAGAGAAAATTGAGACATTGGTCCCATTTTTATTTAGGAAAACTTCCAAATTAATTAATAAAAATGCTTTGTGATTTTTATTCTAGCGTGCCTAAAGTAAACAGTTTTATAAGAAAATTACATGGAAAAATAAATGGAAAAGCAAAATGAATAAAATATTACAAATAAATCAGTTAAATATCTAACCCAAACGAGCCTTCTGGATCTCCTCGTGTGCTCGCAAAAAATGCCCAAGTAAAGAAAATAAGTTTTGACAAAAAAAACAAAATAAAAATGAAATAATGTTAGTAATTAAATCAATTAAATAAATTAATGATAAAATGAGATAAAATAAAGAGGGATGGCATCAGAAACGGATTAAATGAATTGAAATATTAATAAACTAAAATAAATGAGGAAAATGCATTATAAATGACAAATGAATTGAAAGATATGATTGAAATAATATAAAACGTGTTAATGAATTAATATATGAAACTATGCACATGATAATAATTACAATGAAAATAAATAAATAACAATAAATAAAACATGTGACAACGATAAAAAGAATGATAAAAATGAATAAGAGAAAGATGAAAATAATCAAATGAATGACATGACTAATTGAATATGTTCACAAATGATATAAACCATTTACATGGTAAAAATATTAATTAAAACGAATTTATTAATTACATGTTAAAAATAATGATGAATTAAAGTGAAATAAATGAATTACATGTTAAAAATAATGATGAATTAAAGTGAAATAAATTAATTACATGTTAAAAATTAAAAGAGATCAATATTCACATGAATAAAAATGTAATAATATATATACACAACAAGACAAATATAACAACAATAGAACAAATAAATAAATGAGAACAATAAATAAATTAATGAAAACAATAAAATATACATGAATAAAAATAAAATCATATATAAACAAAATAAATAAAATAAATGTAAACAATGAAATAAATAAATAAATGAAAATAATAAATTAAATATGAACAAAAAGAATAAGAAGAACAAGCGTGGAATGTTTACCCTCAGAGTTTCGGATTCGATGAAGGTAAAAAGGATGATTGATTTCCTTATTTTAGTCTGCAAGATTAGAATGAAAGATGATGTAAATGTTGGAATTTTATTCCAAGAAAAAATAGGATAAAAAATTGATCAAAAATTCTTTAAGAACAAAGAATTGATTTCTTTGCCTAAAGAAATGATTTTGATCAAAAAAAGATTTTTATTGATTAAAAAATGAAAAGATTATCTCAAAAACAAATAATTATTTGTTTGTCTTAAGAAAAAAAATGATTGAAAGTCCTATTTTAGAGAATCAAATGAAAAAATTAGATTTTGATAACAAACAATTGTTTTGTTTGTCTTAAAATTAATTTTTCATTAAAAAAAGAGATTCAAAAGAAAATCAATGAAAAACAATTATTGAGACTTAAATATTACGAATAAATATGCATAACATTAGAGGAGCAAAAGGCATTTTAAAAGCTAATGGACCTGCAATGAATAATATATTACCTCATTTTTTTTTATCTCTAAATGATCATTCTTGTGGTATAAAATCTTCCAATAGAGAGCTCATATTGAGGTTGCATTTTGCTTGATATGTCCTGTAATGATAGTTATATATAGAAAGATTTTTGTAGAGTATATGGGATTGTAATCTGGACATGAAAATATCCAGCATTGAGCATTGTTAGAGCTAAAAATGAATATGAATCAGCAATTGTGATAGTTGTTGATGGTGCTGCAATTGATCATAATCTTTATGATGGGATATGGAATAAAATCTACGATTTGGCATTGGAGCCTACAAATGGATTATACACTCATCGATTTATTGAGCGTCTCATTTGTGCTTAAATGTAATATTTGGTAAGTAATTTCTTCACCATAATTGGCTTGACCTTGTTCAGTCTGAAGCTGTTTTCTTGAACTTGATTATCAAATATTTATCTGATAGATTTCTCAAAAATTTCAATGTTTTGATGATGCAGGAGAAGTATCAATAATAGCAGAGTGGAAAAGGATGACAGTGAAGATTGATTTCATAAAAGGCAACTTTTGAGAATTCCACATATATTATATGGTAAATATCACTTAGCTGTTTAAGTTTGAACAAAGATTTTCTTATAAATTTGTAGTAGCTAAAACTGTAAATGACTCTTTACTATATTAGTTATGGAATAGGCATTGGAATCTTTTTTTTTTGTTTCCTTGGAACAGTTAAATTGTAAATGATCTTTTTAGTATCTTGTATTTCTGAAGGCTGAATTTCTTGTAATTTGAAAATGTATACTCACAATTTGTGCAGCAACTAATTAATTTAGAGTGGATTTTGATGATGCAGGATAAGTTATTGATGATTTTAGATAGGCCTATAATCTTTGTTATAGGACATGGAATAGAATTGGGGTTTTGTCTTTGGAGACTCCATATATTATATGTTTATCAGTTAATTGGGAGCCTCATTTGTTTTTAAATATAGCACTTGGTAAGTATCTGCTTCACCAACTCCCCAGTTTTGTGCTATTTTTGTTTTGTTGATGCAGGGGAAGTATCCATAATGCCATAAATCATTAAGCTTTATTATATAGAGTTGGAATTGAAATTAGCAGATATTTTTCCTAGAATACCTATATTATAAATGATATTTTGGAATCTGATATATTCTTAATGCTGAGTTTTAAATGACATGAAGCTGAAATAATTTTGTATGCAAAAGCTTATTACACAATCCATTATAACAAAAACGAAATTGGCAAGTAGTTAATTAAGCAGATTTGATTTTATTATAGGAACCTAATCCCATCATCCCCATTCATTTTTACTGTCATTTAACTCAAGTCATTGATCCATCTTGTATAAATTATTAGACATGTGGTTTTTATTTTCTACATTTTGATTCTAGAAACAGATTTATATGTAAGTTATCTATTTGACTATTTGGTTGATTTTTTTTTAATTCAAATTGAATTGGGAAATGCAGTGTGATTGTAGAAGCTCTTAAAGTGAATGGGAAGTAAATATATTTTGTATGTCATGTGAATTTGTTAAATTTATTTATTTTGAGCATATTATTATTAATATTTATATTATTATTAATAATATATTAATATATTTATACCTATAATATATTAATATATTTATAATAATAATATATATTGTTTTCTTTTTCTTAGGATACACAAGAATCAACTATATTTTTGAAGGTCTACACCAGTGTCAACTTTTCATTATCAGGTTTTTTTCCTTTTTTTATCTTATAAATTTATAAAATTTCTTTGTATGTTGTAATTATTGTCTTGAAAACTACTTAAATAGTATGTAGATTTTACCCAAAATAATTTTATATATATATGTGTTTTATGTTATGTATGATATATGTGGGCTCAATTTAACTTTAATATATTATTTTATTTTTTCAATTACTTAATAATGATTATTTTCATTTAGGTTATATTAAAAAATGGATAAGAGTTTGATGTATACCATGAAATGGTCTAAGGAGTACATAGAAGCTGCACGATTACTTGATTGTTTATATATATATATATATAATTAGCTGAAAAGTTAACAAATGCATATTAATATCTTAAATTATTTATAGCTGATAGTTTTGATGTATTAATATTGTACCTTTGTATTTTGTATAATTGAATTAAGTATTGAAAGTGGATGATACAAGTATATTATAATATATGGTGTGTGTGAGATTGGACCTAAATTGGAGGATAGGCAAACTTGTGTTGGAGTTTGAATTGAAGCAGGGTGAATGAATATATAATTATTTAAAGTGTAAAGATTTTATTGTTTACAGGGGGATAGGCAATATTATAGAGGGAATTTTGCCGAAATTTCGGTAGAATTAAGTGACATATTTGTATTTTGATTGAATGAATAGTAAAACTAAATAGCTATAGGGCAGATGGGTATAGTGAAAGGATAAAAAAAAAATAATTACCCGGATTTCGCAACAATCTTAAGAGTAGTTTAAGACAATCAAGTAATCGTGCAATATCGTTGGAACCGTAGTGTGTGTATAGATTAAGGGTGTTATATGATTGAATTTTTTTTATCTAATATATGATTTTTCTTTTTGTAGGAACAGGATGCAAATTTTGAAGTTTCAACAGAATTTATTTCTAAATTAGGATGCAAATTTAATTTTTTGCATTGGATAGTATGTTTTTATTTAATTAACCTTTTATTTGAATAAATACGTTAAATTAGATTTTCTTTAGAAATTTCATTGATTGTATAACATTAAATTTAAAATGTCATTTTTAATACAACGCATATATGACAAGTATATTTGTCATAATTTGTCGACTTTTTAGTTCATAAATGACAATATAATATTTACAATTACGATATTAGTATTGTAATAAAAAAATATAATTTAATGACAATAAAAAATTGTCACTAAAATTATTTTTTGTGACAATTATTTTTGTCTATATTTATGTCACTAATTTGTAAAATAATATGACAATTTATATTCATCATTAATATACATTAATTTAATGATGAAATCATTTTTCGTCACTTAAAGTATTAGATTTAATGACGACATTAAATATTTTATGATGAAATTTATATTTATTTGTGACGATAATTACGTAACAAATATTTAATGGTTTTAACTAGAAGCAGAGTTTCGTCATTAAAAATGTTTAATTTCGTGACAAATTTTAAATTTGTCATAAAAAATGTCAATTTTTTGTGACGATAAACAATATAATGTGACGAAATATAATTTTATTTGTGACATAATTTTTGTCATGAAAAGTAAGAATTAAAGATGACGATAATTATTTTCGTCACAAAAAATATACTTACGGCGACAATTAACTAAATTGTCACGTAAACTTTTATGTTACGCGTCTACCGTTACGTTCTCTGTGACGATAAAAATTCGTCACCTTATTTTTTCAGCAATGAAAAATGATTTTTTCATGACAATTTTTTGCGTCATAAAAGGTGTAATTTCTTGTAGTGACACAAATAAAAGGTTAAAAAAAGAATTTTGAGAACAAATAATTGTTGTATTTTTCTCAAAAATTAAATCAACCAACAAAACTCATTCTAAATATATGTTTAGAAGAAATTCTATTGGAAAAAAAGTGAAAATGATGAACTGAATTTTTGTTCTTTTTGGTGGGGAAATTCTGGAATTTTTTAGAGTGAAATTGAGAGGAAAAAGAAGAGAAAAAGATGAAGAGAAAAACCCTAGAAGAATCCCCTCCTCCTTTAGGTTTTCATCCTAAAATATTTATAAGGTATAAAAAATGTTGCCCTAATTCCATTAAGGAAAAAAATTATTTTAACACAGAAATCCTTTTTTTTTTTAATGATGAAATCAGGTTTTATTAATTAATTATCTAAAATAATGTTTTAGAATTTAATTTGGACTCAAAAACCTTCATTTGGGGTGAGAAAACACGTTTTTGGGGTGAAAAAATCAGAAAAAAAAGAATCAGGTGTTTTAGCGACGGCCAGAAGGGACAGACACGCGCCCGTCGCTATAGAGAGACGGCGTCACGCGCCACGCTGCGCGCGGATGTTCGCGCGTGAGCGTCGCCTCGCCCACGATGCGCGACGCGCGCGCAGCGGACGCTCCGAAAATTTTTTTTTTTTTATTTTCTAATTTAACTAAAAATATGATAATTTCAAGCCCCCATTTTTCAAAACTAATTTTTAAAATATTTTTTTATTATTTTTCTATTTTTCACTCTAAAATGCAAATTTTACAAGGAAATAATCACTTTTAACCTTTTTGCCTGTGGAAAGGCGTATTATCATCATTGGATAACTCTGATCTGAGCTGCCTCAGGACCCGGTGTCTACAGTTGCCCCCAATTTTGGGGAAACTAGTGCACTAGTGCCTAGATGAGCCAAAATTCAGAGAAGAAGGAAAGAGATACGTACCTGAGGCAGCCTTTACCTTTTTGTTGTGTGGAATGTTGCGACTTGTTGTCGTTGAGCTGTAGCACTACAGACTGTGGCTCATTTGCAATATTTTCTGTCGGATTGTCTCGCTCGCCTACGGTCGGCTTGCACGGCGTGAGGTGAAGTGTTGTCTAACTGCATCCTCTATTGCGATCTATTCTATCGCTGTCCCCCGCTAACCTCATCTCGGTCTGCACAGCGGCTGGTCTGTCCCGCTAGCCTCATCTCGACCTGCTCGGTGTGAGGTGAAGTGTTGTCTAACAGCATCCTCTATTGCTATCTGTTCTATCATTGTCCCCTGCTAACCTCATCTCGGTCTGCACGGCGGCTGGTGTGTCCAGCTAGCCTCATCTCAGCCTACGCAGTGTGAGGTGAAGTGTTGTCTAACTGCATCCTCTGTTGCGATCTGTTCTATCGCTGGTGATCCGCTAGCCTCATCCCGGTCTGCATGGTGTCTGTGAGATGCAGTACTCTCTGATTACAACCTCTGTTTGCGATCTGTTCTACTGCTGGTGATCCGCAAGCCTCGTCTCGGCCTGCACGGTGTCTGTGAGATGCAATACTCTCTGATTACAACCTCTATTTGTGATCTATTCTACCGCTGGTGGTCCACTAGCCTCGTCCCGACCTGCACGGTGTCTGTGAGATGCAGTACTCTCTGACTACAACCTCTATTTGCGATCTGTTCTACCGCTGGTGATCTGCTAGCTTCATCCCGGCCCGCACGGTGTCTGTGAGATGCAATACTCTCTGACTACAACCTCTGTTTGCAATCTGTTCTACCGCTGGTGATCCGCTAGCCTCCTCCCGGCCTGCACGGTGTCTGTGAGATGCAGTACTCTCTGACTACAATCCCGTTGCGATTTGTTCTATCGCGTGTGATTGAACGTTCTGTCTTGGTAGCCGCTTCTGGGCTTGCACAGTACAACCTTGGTAACCTCCAACCAATCCGTGTAACATCCTATCTGCTAACCATTATTCGGTCAGTGTAATATCTGCTCTGCTAACCACCATCCGATCAGTACAATATTTGATCTGCTAACCCCCATCCGGCTATTTCAATGTCTGATCTGCTAACCCCCATCCGGCTAGTACAATGTCTGATCTACTAAACTACATTTGGCTAGTTCAATATTCTGATATGCTAACCCCCTTAGGTCGGTATGGTGACTTGTTCGTCGTTTTCTTTGCTGGCGATTATCCTAAACCTATTATTTTTTACTACAAAAAGGGTAAAGCAAATGTGTAGGGCATATAAAAGAGATGCATACCTGTGGCAGTACATACCTATTGGGGCCAATGTCAGAGTGTGCCCCCGAAGGATGGTTGGTTGTTCCCCATTTTCTTGAATGCACTGACTGTGACATACCAGATATCAATTCCTCTATCATCTCCAATGCAGCCTCCTTGTTGAAAAGACCTACATACTTCTCCAGAGGGTGAGAGAATTTGATATTAAGCCTCCGGGGCGGAAAAAAGATTTGAGCTTTCTCAAAGGAAAATTAGATTGGAGGTTTTGTTGCTTGGCTGTAGGCAGATGATTTTTCTCTTTTGTTTTTGTTTTTGTTTCTGTTTTTTGCTTGTTTCATTTTTGATCTTTACATTTTGAATGTATTTGAATTTTACAGTATTTTGGATTTTCAAGGCCTTGAAAATATCTTCTCCTTTTTGTTTTGTTTTATTTGTTTGAAAATTTGCATTTTTTGTGTTGTTTTCGGTTTGAGAGTTTGTTTTCTTGTACATTTGCATTTGTTTGAGAACTTGTACATTTGAATTTGGCTTTGATACACTTACTATGTGATGTATGTGAGTGTATATCTTATGATAGGGAAACTTACCTGGTGGCTTCCGGCCCGGCATGCATGAGTCTAACAATGTTAGGCTTATTCTTTTCCCTCTTGGGAGCAGGTCCTTGAGATTCTTCTCTCGCGAGGACTTCATCTTGACTATTGTGTGATGTGTGCAAGCATACATCTTACGGTAGAGAAACTTACCTGTTGCTCCTGACATGGTGTGTATGAGTCGGCTTGCTCTCTTAAATGTCCTTCTAGGAGCAGGTCTTTGAGATTCCATTCTCGGGAAGGCCTCATTTTGATCTGATTGTTCGGCATGGATGAGCATCGATGTAGATTCAAAACTGTACCTTGGCTCACTTTTGCGTCTGATTTGCCTCCGACTAAAGTATGTGTGGACAGTTTGGCTTCTCAAAGGATCTTATTTTCTACAGATTTGTGTGATTCCAGATTGCCCTGAGCATGGTGTGTCTGGATAAGCTTGCTCTTTTAGGCGTTCCACCTCTATACCTATTCACCTGATTTTATGCCGGATACAGTGGCCGATCATGCGGAGCTGAATCCGTCCTTTGGATCATCCTTGCTCATGAGGTCTATTCGGACCCTTCCCTCTGAGTCATGTACACAGCAAAAGATTGTGTGTGTGTATGGAATAATGTGTGTGAAGTATACATACAAAACTATATATAAGAAACACGTGCAAAGGATTAATGTACAAGAATTGTGTGTGCATATCTATACGTGTAAAAGACTGAATGCACGTGACATGCATGTGATATGCGAAAATGAATAGACCACATCCCAGGTGGTTAAGGGATTCATTGAGTGTGCTGCTCGGCTGCTCACATTGTCTGATGCTCCCAAGGATCTAGAAAAGCGTTGTCTTAGCTTTACGGACTCTGTCCCAAAATCTTTTCAAAGAGAACTGACTCGTGCGCATCTTTGCCCCCCGGTCAACGAGAATTTTGACCCCTTGACTCTGAATCAAGCTCTACCTAAAGGAAAGTCATTCGGAGTAATGCCGCCTTATCGCTCCAGGCTTCAAAAGTCATTATTTTAAAAGTAGTACGTCCCTCGTGGATTTTCACACTAGCTTTTCTTAGCGAGAAATACGTCTGACGCGACCTCAGCAAGTGTACTGAATCGGCAAGTAATATAATGGAGTATTTTCAAGACTCCGAGTTATCGTACCCAAGTGACTGAGTATGCAAGTTATGACACTTAAATGTATGCTAAAGAATTCCCAGTTGTTGAATTGATTGAGTTAACTATTGATTAAAAACAAAGAATTTAAGTAACCAAAATAAACAAACAGAATTAATCAAATTAAATTGACAGCAATAATTGCAAGAAATAAAATGATGGAAAAAAATAACAAAATAAGGATTCAAAATAAACAAGCGTTGCTCAGGTTCACTCATCCACTCCATACCCAAATATGAATCAAAACACATAAAGGAAACATATATGAACGAAATCGGGATAACCCTCTTAACCCAAGCGTCCCATTCCGGAGCAAGCTACTCTAATTACATGACGTCCCATTATGGAGCAAGCCATACAACTAGCCTAAGCACGGGTTTAAAATCCTAAGATTGGTTTGCTTTCCCATTCCGGAGACAAACAACCCAAAACCTAATTGTGGTGCGCCAGAATCCCGCTTGAGGGCGATCGGGCAATTGGGGATCCGTTAGCAACTTGTAAAGATATTTACAACTGCGTCTATTTTGGGCAACAAGGAGGTTTCATGGAGTCGCCACCCAATAGAACATTGGGAAAGTTTCTCTCGCCTCGGAGAGCCTAAGACTGCGCTTAGTATCCATTTTAGGCCAACCAAAGGGGTCTTGGAGGGTGAACCTCTCTCCTTAAGGAGCCTAGGATTAACGCCAAAGTCTCGTGACACAAGAGGTGTCTTGGAGGGTAAACCTCTCGCCTCTTTGAGCCCAAAGACCAGAGCTGGGTTCGGGACTTCTCATCTATTTCTACCTCGATTATTTTGTGATCAAATTTTAATTATCATTAATTCGCTCTCTCTCCACACGATGCAATTGATTAAAAGGCGCATTTATTCACATTTGGAAAGCCGTAAATGAGCAAGTGAAAAATGAAAGCAATAAATTACAATAACACAAGGAGCGGAATACAACTCCCTTTCATAAATGTGCGATACATACACAAATCGGGGCATTGCTTATTTTGAGGACTTTGGTCCTCGCATGCATCATTATTAAAACTGGATGTTTTTATCGTGAGGATTTTTATTGGATGAAAATAGGACATTGGGTCCTTATGTTTATGGAAACCTCTCTTTCTTAAATATAAAACATTAATCAATTTTATATTTAGCGAGATACAAAAAGGGTATACACATGGGCATAAAATAATTAATGAATAAACAAATACAGGAAATAACCAAGAAGGTTAGAAAACTGAACCGGACGGAGTCCTCCAAGCATGGTAGATCGCCCCTCGAGCTCAGGATAGTCCAAGATAATCAATATATGCTCACAAAAGATTAATGGTTGTTAATGTACAAAAGCTCAATTATAAATAAAGTTCTAAGACTTGAGAGAGATAGAAAAGATTTGGAAATGTGGAAACAGGACCCAGCGACGGCCTCTGTTGAGTGACCGATGGGCGTCAGTCAAGGTGACCGACATGTCCGTCGCTCACTCAAGAGAGAGGGCGTCTGTGAGTGGGGTGACCGACGGGCGTCGGTGAAATGGATGACCTGTCGGTCACCGCTGTCTCCAAAAATAAACAGCAAAATATCCCTTTTTGAAAGCAAAAATGAGTTTTTATCACAAAATGAGATGAGAAGAATCAAAATAAAGAAAAATAAAAGCAAAAAGCCAAACGAACAGCAAGAATAAAGAATAAAGATGAAATAATATGGAGATTAAGTCCGGAATATTTACCCTCAGATAATGTTTTAGTGAGATTCGTGGTGTCAATTAGAGTCCCGGACACTCCACGAGAAACGAAATGAAAGGTCCGAAAAGAGGAAAATAGATTATTTCCTTCTTAACCCTTCGAAAAGATTGACTTTGGAATCAAAAACCCAAAGAAAACTAATTAGTTTTAGTTTCTTTTTAATGGTTTGATTCTTAAATTAAAAGAAGCTTTCTTGATGTATGTGTTTGCTAGAAGAGGGAGAAAATGTGCTTGAATTTTGAAAGAGTTTCCCCTCTTGAAAATTTTTGGAAACCTTTTTAGGAAGAAATTCAAAGGTTTTATAGGCCAGGCACGACCGACGGGCGTTGTATGTGGGGACAGGCATCGAAAGAATCCTTCTGACACAAGGATTCCTCCGACGGCCCTGCCATTTCCACCGACGGGCGTCGGAGAGGTTGCGTGCTCCGGGAAATTAGGCGGCATGCTCCGGAAGAAGCGGATCCGTCTGACGAGCGTCGAAAAAAACCATAGGCCGTTTGTGAC
This sequence comes from Excoecaria cochinchinensis, assembly GCA_947683425.1. NCBI lineage: Eukaryota > Viridiplantae > Streptophyta > Magnoliopsida > Malpighiales > Euphorbiaceae > Excoecaria > Excoecaria cochinchinensis. The sequence continues at coordinate 20,225,528 of CANTUQ010000119.1, forward strand.
CCTAAGCGACGAGCTGGCCGTCTGTCGAGGAAAACATACTTTTTTGACTCAAAAATTCTCGTTTTCCCCCCCTCTGCCTACGAAAGGCGAAAAGACTCATTTCTCGTGGAGCATGGGACTAAAACCTCCCAATCCAAACCGTTTGTACAGGCTCGGATACCGGTTTCATCATAGGGTAATCTCTGATCCGGACCGTTCCGGGACACGGTACTCACAGTTGCCCCCAGTTTTGGGGAAAATAGTGCACAAGCGCCTAGGCGAGCCAAAACTCAGAGAAAGGACAGAAAGGAAGAAAGCGTACCTATGGCGGTTCTCACCTTCTGTGCCTTTTGTCGGGTAGACCTCGTCTCAGTCTGTTCGGCTTGTGAAGATATCCCTATCGGTCTCGTCTCGACCTATAGGTGTTGGTGAGATGTAGCATTCTCTAGCCACGACCTCGATGTGAAGAGCAGTGTTTCTCTAACTGTGACTTCTGCTTCTGCTGGCGTCGTTTCGGCTTGCGCAGTGTTGAAGAGATGTAGTACCCTCTAACTACAAACTCGATGTGGAGAGCAGTGTTTCTCTAACGCTGCTTCTGTTGGTGAGAAGCGTTGTTTTCTAACCACAATCTCGAGCTGAAGAGCAGTGTTCTCTAACTGCAACTCCGATCATGAAGTTCCCCTGCTAACCCCCATCAGATCTGCAAGGTGCGTAGCACTCTCTGGCTGCCGCGTGAACTGTGAGATGAGGTACTCTCTGACCGTTACTCTCTGTGTGAAGAGCAGTGTTTTTTTAACCGCAACTTTGATCATGAAGTTCCCCTGCTAACCCCCATCTGATCTGCAAGGTGCGTAGCACTCTCTGGCTGCCGCGTGAACTGTGAGATAAGGTACTCTCTGACCGTTAATCTCAATTTTGTAGAGAAGGAGACCTCACTGGGTTCCCTTTTCCCAGAAGACATGAATCTTAGGCACCCATGTTCGAACTTTTGATCGATGCTCGTGCTCGGATTGATGTTTCTCTGTACCTGTGTGATAAAAGTCTTCGTTAATTCATGTTTGAGTTGTTATCCTTTAACATGTCCATGAATGGCGTGGTTTTGCTTTATTTACCATGTCAGGTTTCATTTACATTCTCTTTCTTCTTTTTTTCGTTTTATTAAGTCGTCGTTTTTCAAATCTTGGTTATCTTTTGTTATTATTTCCCTTCATTTGTTATGGTATTATTTTGACTCATGAGAAAATGTGAAAACATATACTTATTTGTAATATGAATGGATCATAAATGAATGGATGTACCAAACTGAAAACAAAAATTTTTTCACTAGAAATCCTCTTTTGTACAATGTATATACAAAGCGGAAATATGTAAAAATACAAAAATATGGCTCCCTGAATATCAGAGGGGCGGGTAGTCGGAGGGCTCCTCATCAGTATCCTCGTCATCAGATATGTGCACTGTCCCTGGCGGAGGTGGAGGTGGAGCTGGCTGTACCGGAGGCGGAGGCTGAGCCGTGGAAGGTCGTGCCTCAGCATCGTGGGTCTGTCTGAACTGGATCTGAGCATAGCCATCCAAGAAGGGCTGGGTGCAAGTCCTCATGAACCCTAAAGTCTCTGAGACTGTGCCTCCTAACTTCTTGAACGCCTGGCTCATCTGAATGGTCTGCTCGCTGGTGGCCCTCCTCATCTGCTCTAGGCGCTACTCTGTTTGCTCTCTGAACTGCCTCATGGTCTGAAACAAGGGTGGAAGGATCCCCTTTATCGCCTGAACCCGAGATCTCAGGGAGTCGAGTGACTCATCGATCATCTGTAGAGTCATATCAACTCTCTGAGACGCTTGATCCTGGGACATCCTCAGATCATGAGTGAGCTACTGCCTAAGCTCCCTCTGGCCCTGGGGAATCTGCTCTATCAGCCTCGCCTGCTCGTCTCTGAAGGCCTCCACGACCTGAGCCTGCTCTCGCGCTGTGTGCTCGATATAACCGGCCTGATCCTGAGCCAAATGCTCTATCACCCGAGGCTGCTCCTGAATAGCAGCCTGCTGACGGTCTAACCTCTCGTGTATAGCTCTGTCTCTCTCATCCTATCGTCGCTCTAAAGCTGTGAACATAGAAGTGAGGAGCTGGGAGAAGTCAGGCTGTGCTGGCTCTGGCGGCGGTGCTGTGGAGGTGGATGCCCCTGGGTCGCCTCAAAAATATGGGTGATACCTCTCGAGGGGCCCGTGGGTAGACCTCTGTACCCTAATGCTCGGCGATGAAAAAGGAGTCGGCGCTCTAGATGCTGGTGAAGCGGCAAAGAGCTCGTCCATAGTGAACTCCATGTTGAAATCCGACGGAGTCCTGGGCTGCTCCTGCTGTGGCGGCGGTGGCACGGTCTAGGGCTGAGGCTGGGAAGGCTGCTGCTCCGGCTCAGGCTCTGGCTGAGGAGGCTGCTGCTCTGGCTGAGAAGGCTGAGGAGACTGAGGAGGCTACTGCTCTGGCGGCTCCGGGTGCTCCGGGTCCGGACCCAAAGGTGGAAGGAAGAAAATTCGCTTGGTCTTATGGATGGACAGCAATCTGTAAGCCTCTGCCTGCCCTGACATCTGCGAGATCATCCCCATCTGCACTGCTGCGGCGGCATCCACATGTATCCCCTCATCCAGGGGTCCTCTCAGCCTGTCCGGGGCAACTCCTAACCCCAAAAGCAACCGAGTGATGACTCCTCCCACTATCACCACTGGCTTCAGTCCTCTGCCAACTCTGACCAAGTTAGCCAAGATCTCATAGCTAACGTTGAGGCGCTGGCCTGCCACCATAGCCCAGAGGCTCCAGATCTCGGCTGCGTTAAGTGACCGTGGATTACCAGCTCGACCAAGGTACGAACTGGATAGCACTATGTGCAGGTACCGGAGTGCCTGAGACACCAATATGGTGCTCTTCGCTGTATCATGATCATACAGCACTCCCGGTAAGGCAATGGCTGCCCAGTGGGCGCGTCTCACCGCTCGCCGTGGGATCTCGACCCCCTCCTCTCTAGGGAGCCCCATGGCCTCGGCAAATCTCTGCCTGGTAATACTGTAATGCTGGCCATCGAACCAGAACTGGACCACCCCTGGCTCTGTATCTGATCTCTGGAAACCGCCATAACGTAGGGTGGCTAGTACCTGTCGGGTAGCCTCTGGGAAGGTCTAAAAAGCAAGCTCGAGAAACTTGGTCCATCCGGCGCCCTCAACAAGCATGTCGACCTCCAGGGCCATCCCTAGGGCCTCTAGGAACGGCTAGCCCAAATCTCCACCTGAGCCAGCGCTCTGTATCTCTGAGCTGACTTATCGTCCATCCAACCCGAAACCACGACCTCGAGCTGGGCCTGTGGTGCTCTGCGTCTAGGAGGCATCCTGCAAAAGAAATGTTAGATGGTAAAAATTTGACAAAACAGGCGTTATTAGGCTCTTTTTTGAGGTGAAAGCCCATTTAGGCCTCACCCGGGCAATGGCGGCCCGAATATGAGGTAAAAAATAGATAATGAATGAAAAGGGGCGAACGTCCTGTCGAGGGATGTTGCCCAGCATGCTTCGCACATATCAAAAGCAGAAGAAACATGCAATCGGCATAGAAACATTTAAAGCGAATAAAAATGGGCTTTCTAGACCCCAAGGCATGCATTATACACAAAAATAATTGTTTTCTAGAATAAAAAAGAAAATTTGGGCAGCACCCCGGCAAGGATGTGCCCAACCTCCTGCATGAAAAGGCACCAAAGCAGGCCTCAGGCCTCAACAATGATATATGAATATACAAAAAAATGGGCCGCACCCCGGCAAGGGTGTGACCCCAAAGCATGCATAAAATAACGGCCTCAGGCCCCAATAATACAACATATGTTCTAAAAAGCCTGTTTCTAAGGCGACAAAAGTACAAAAAAGTTCTATTTCTATGTGATCATGCAAAAGTTTAGATTAATTGCACTACAAAATAATAAAGAAATAAATAAATAAAAAAACGGGCAACATTCTCCCTAGATTTTTAAGGCATCTAAAGCATTCTAATCATTTCTAAGGCTAAAGGAAGAAGAAATGAAGAAATAAATTGAATTAATTAAAAAAAAAGTAGTTATTTTACTTACTTGTAGTCGCGAGAAGTGTAGAAAAACTGAAGAAAAATGAATGTTTGAGCGTCCGGTGAGTGGAGAATGCGGAAAGATGAAGAAATTGCAAGAAAAAGGAGAAAAAATGCTTGAAAATGCAGAAAAAACGAAGAAAAAATCGTTTTGGAGAGGGGAAGTGAAAATGACAGCGCCGCTGGTCCGTCTGTCACTCTCCCTTATATAGAGTTTCGTGACCGATGGGCTGGGCGTCTGTAGGAGAGACCGACGGGCTGTCCGTCTGTCGTTCACCATTCCCCAATTAATGCGCATTTAATGCTCGTGATAAATGCAATACTGACGTATGCATCTGCCAGGTGGATCTTTACCGACGGGCAGGCCGTCTCTTGTGAGAGACGGGTAGGCCGTCGATGGCGCTTCTCTATAAATTCTTCTAAAAATTTTGCTTTTCCCAACATCTTGAGCCCTTTATTCCTTTCAAAATGTCTTCCCCTCTTCTCCAATTAATGCACCGTATCTTAGATGACAAGCACACTTGGGAAAAAGGTGCCCTTTCCTCTCTGTCTGGGCTAAAATATTTGTGTCGGGTCAAAGTTGATCAGAACCTTCTTCTGGCGGAGACCCACTTCTGGAACCCCCGGTTCCACGTCTTCCGGTTCACTTACCAGGAGTTGTGCCCCCTGTCTGAGGAGTTAGCTGCCATTCTTGGAGCCTGGTTCCCTCCTAACGCTCTGCCCTGCGTCCCCCGCTGCGGCCTACTCCAGACTCGGGACATAGCTATGGCTCTCGGCATACCTTCTTCTGAGGCCACCCGGCTGGTCTCTTCGGGCTCTTTCTTTGCTCTGGGGCCACTGATCGAGGCTCTAGATCAGTTCACTGACATCCCAACTTACCGGGTAAGCATCATATTCTTGTTTTGCATGATGAACTTTCTCATTGTTGTTCCAGGGGGTTTGACAGGTGTCACACCCCGTTTGCCCCCTAGTAGAATGAGCCTGTCTGTCTGTCTATCTGTCTGTCTGTATGTGTAAGCATTCGCATGTGTTCAGCATTTCATAAGGGTATGTCAGTAAAATATATGATTTTGGGGTTTTATTATTATGTGGGTGCATACATGGTATTAAGGTGAGAATTAATTAAGTTGCATTTGTGTGCACTTACATATACCATTGTAGGGTACATTTAAATGAGGTTACTTAGGGTGTGTGTAATGCATTTGAGATTGGTGTGAGTGGTTGGCTTCACTAATGGGAATTTGACACATAATTAGGGTAAAGAAAAGAAAAAGAAAAAGGAAAGGAAGGAGTGAAGATAACAGATTCACGTTATTTTCTTTCTTTGATGCTTCTTCTCTTCTTTTTCTCCATTTTCTTTACTCTAAGCATTGTGGTGTGGATTCTAGTTTGATTTGGTGAAGATAATCTCTCCTTGCATCCCCTAGCTTGGTAAGTGCATATCTTGTTTGTGTTTTACTGTAACTTTACATCTTCATCTTCTTCTTTAGGTTGAGTTTTAATTTAGGGTTGCATGTTGATGGTCATTTACTTTGTTTGTGTTCTAGCTGAGGCTCCACGTGATCCAAAGGGGAAAGAGGTCGCTGGACCTAGTGGAGCTAAGTGATAGAAGTTTAGAATCCAGGTTTGGGAATGTTTACTTGTGAATTGTATGATTTTGAAGTTACTGTAATTCTAGGGTTCCTGTTCTTCTAAGTTTGAATGTGCATGCTCTTGATTTGATTTGGTTAATTATTTGATGAATTGAGTTGTATAATTATTGCCGATGTTGTTTGGGATAATTTCTGGAAGGTAAGAACAGGTTTGTATGGATTTAAATCAAATTGGGATTGAATTCTGGAAATTCTGGAAATTCTGGGAAAATCGAATTATTGTAGAAACTCTCTCTGTCGCGTGACTCGCTACGAAGGAAGGCAAGTCACGTCGCGTGACCCTCGGTCACGGCGTGACCTGCCTGCTGAGAAGCCAGTCGCGTGACCAGCTGAAGAGCAAGCAAGTCACGCGACGTGATCTTCGGTCACGTCGTGCGACCTGCGAGGAAGAGGCGTGATCTGTGAGATCACGCGACGTGATCTGCGAGAGAGGAGAAGCACGTCACGAGTCGTGACGTCCAGTCACGCCGTGACCTGCGTAGGACGTTGCGTGATTTGTGAAGATCACGCAACGTGACCGGCGAGAAACAAGCACGTCACGTCGCGTGACCCTCGGTCACGCCGTGACCTGCCGGTTGAGAAGGCCAGTCACGCCCAGTGACCAGCTGATCTCGCCCGTTTCTCCGCTCAGCTCGTTTTTCCGAAATTTCCTAGTTTTTAACTCAAAAATGAATTTGGTATTTCTTCTGAATGGACTTCACTGTTGTATGATGCATGTCTTACTGTTTGATGCTTCGATATGCGTGATAGCATGACTTTCTGATGAATTATATTCTGTATCCTGAAATGTGTTCTGTTTGACGCATAACCTGCTAGAGTCAAGTAAGTGGATAGTTAGGCATGCCTAATAGAGTCTTTAGCTGCAGCCCTCAGTTCAGTTTGGACCCCGATCAGGTCCCCGTTTGGTTCCTCGAGAACCCTTCAGTATAGAATCTTGTTTAAGATTCCCTCAGTATATAAATAACATGTTCTGATTAACGATATAATATTTGATTTGTACCTGTGAGGTACCCTCAGTATTCGATTCGTACCCGTAAGGTACCCTTAGTACACTCGTTATCCACTGTCTAGAGTCTGCAGGTATTCTTTAAATGTGAATGGAAATGTTCTGATCTGATATGGCTTTGAATGGAATATCTGAATGAGTTTAATGATGAAATACAGGCTGGTTTATTCTGTAATGCATATGATGATGAAATTCTGAAAGTATGATATTTAAATACGAGCATGTTTATATGGATTATGTATTAGTCCTTGCATTCTGCCATTGTGAATGTGATATGCCTTGACGACCACTGTGAGTGGCCGTCCATAATTTATGTGTGTTTCCCCACTAAGCGTTTTATCGCTTAGCACGGTGTTTTTACCCGTGCAGGTGCGGAAGACGTTTTGCTTTGGGAGAGTCGCCGTCATCAAGCCAACACAGAAGGGATTAGTGTAGGGCTCAATTTTGTATCAGTTATTGATTCTTTTTGTATAGAACTCTCTGTATCAGCTTCCGCTTTTGTATCTATATTTTGTATATGTAATATTATTTTGTTCAGCTAGTTGATCAGATCATTATTGTAATAGTTTAATTATAGTAATGCATGATCAGCTTTTGCTTTCTGCATGTAAAGTTTTTAATTATTCTGTATTTCTGAATGTATGTTATGAATGGATGTATATTTTGCTTTGCTTTTGTTTGGTGACACCTTGTCTCATACGGCATCTCACTCCTTATCGGATGGGATCGCCTACGTATGGGAAGGGGGTGTTACAGTTAGTGGTATCAGAGCATAGGTTTAGGCATTTCTGGGTGTTGATGTGATTGATCTGAGTTTCTTAGATGTGTATGTGTCTAGATCTGTGTTGGCTGATACGGGTGTTTCTTGTTTGTTTAGATGGCTTCTAATTCTGCTCATGGTGCGCGTGAGGAATCCGCCGAGAGTGTGAATCCTCCAGTTGTAGATCAGTCTGTTTCTGTTACTGTGTCGGCTCAGCATGCTAGGGTCCAGCCCGAGGCCGCAGCCATGCCCTTAGAGGCTATGTTTAGACTGTATCAGGACATGGCTAGGGTTTTGGAGAGAGTGACTGCTCCTAGAGCACCTATGGAGAATTTGAGAAGGGCAGGAGTTGAGGATTTCTATGGTACCGGTTTGAATGAGTCTGAGACTGCAGAGAGATGGTTAGATAAAGTGAAGCGTGCTTTGAGAGAGATTCGGTGTCCTCCCGACCAGCAGGCAGAGTGTGCATTAGCTCTTCTTCAGGGGTCTGCTTTTGAATGGTGGGAGTTCTGAGCATCAGTTGGCCGGTTGTCCGAGATTGCAGGAGGATTCAGGTTCCCAGAGAGAGGGCAGTAGGGTCGGTTCGAATGCTTCTCAGGTTACCCATGGCAGAGGCCGAGGTAGAGGTAGAGGTGGCCGGCATAGAGATGGAGCTGCTTCTGAGACTGTTGAGCATCCTCCTCAGGGTGCCATTAGAGCTTATGCTATGAGAGCCAGAGATGAGCAGGATGCGCCTGACGTTATTGTTGGTAAGTTCCTACTCCATGACACTGAGTTGTATGCTCTAATTGATCCTGGTTCCACACACTCATATTTGTGCACAGATAGAATTGTTGATAAATTACAGTCAGTTGATCAGTTAGAGTATGAGATTTGTGTGACCAGTCCATTAGGGCATAGTGTCAGTGTGAGTAGAGTTTTTAGGAGTTGTCCTCTGATTGTTGAGGGAGCTGTGCTTCCAGCGGATCTGATTGAGTTACCCTTCAGAGAGTTTGACTTGATTCTGGTATGGACTGGTTGGGAAAACATCGGGCTGTAGTGGATTGCCATAGGAAGACAGTTGTACTTCGGGATAGAAGTCAGTCTCTTGTGTTTTTGAAAGGTTTGGGTGCTAGTTCTGTTAATAATGTTATTTCTGCGATGCAAGCCAAGAGATTTCTCAGGAAAGGTTGTGAGGCTTTGCTAGCAGTTGTGTTAGATTCCATGAGGGATCAGGTTCAGATTGAGGATATTCCAGTAGTGCGGGAGTTTAGTGATGTGTTCCCGAGCGAGTTGCCTGGTTTGCCTCCTGAGAGAGAGGTTGAGTTGTCCATTGAGATTATGCCAGGTACAGCACCTATTTCGAGAGCACCTTATCGGATGGCTCCTGTAGAGTTGAGGGAACTTAAATCTCAGCTACAGGAGTTATTGGATAAGGGGTTTATTCGACCTAGCATATCTCCTTGGGGAGCTCCAGTGCTGTTTGTCAAGAAGAAAGATGGATCCCTGCGGATGTGTATTGACTACCGACAGATTAATAAAGTTACAGTGAAGAACAAGTATCCTTTGCCTAGGATTGAGGATTTATTTGATCAGCTTAGAGGTGCAGGTGTCTTCTCCAAGATAGATCTTCGATCAGGGTACTATCAGTTACGGGTTCAGGATGCAGATGTGGTGAAGACTGCATTTCGGACTAGGTATGGCCACTATGAGTTTCTTGTGATGCCGTTTGGTTTGACAAATGCTCCAGCGGCTTTTATGGATCTGATGAATCGCGTGTTTAGGCCATACTTAGATCGATTTGTAGTAGTGTTCATTGATGACATCTTGGTGTATTCCAAGAATGAGAGTGAGCATGAGGAGCATCTCAGATTGGTTTTGCAGATGTTGAGAGAGCATCATTTGTTTGCTAAGCTTAGCAAGTGTGATTTCTGGCTTCGAGAAGTATCTTTCTTGGGTCACATTATTTCAGCTAGAGGTATCCAGGTGGATCCAGCTAAGATTGAGGCGATTGTTGATTGGAAAGCGCCTCGAAATGTTCAGGAAGTGAGGAGTTTCCTCGGTTTAGCAGGTTATTATCGTCGGTTCGTTAAGGGATTTTCTGTGATTGCTGCTCCTATGACTAGATTGTTGAGGAAAGGGGTCAGATTTGAGTGGTCGGACAAGTGTCAGTCTTGTTTTGATCGGTTAAAGCAGTTGCTTGTTGAGGCTCCTATCCTTACTCAACCCATCTCGGGTAAGGAGTTTGTCATTTACAGTGATGCTTCTGGAGTTGGTCTTGGATGTGTACTGATGCAGGAAGGAAAAGTAGTGGCTTATGCTTCCCGTCAGTTGAAGCCACATGAGAAGAACTATCCAACGCATGATTTAGAGTTGGCAGCTGTAATATTTTCTTTGAAGATTTGGCGTCACTACTTGTATGGGGAAAAGTGTAGGATCTTCTCGGACCACAAGAGCTTGAAGTACTTCCTTTCACAGAAAGAGTTGAACATGAGACAGCGCAGATGGCTTGAGTTGTTTAAGGACTACGACTGCATTGTGGATTACCATCCTGGTAAGGCCAATGTAGTTGCAGATGCTTTGAGTCGTAAGTCAGTTTCAGCCTTGTTCTTGAGGCGATTCAGATGGCGATTTGATTCAGATGGGGCTTTGCTTGCCCAGTTGCGTGTGAAGCCTACTTTGAGACAGAGGATAGTGGATTCTCAGAGAGATGATCAGAGACTTCAGCGGTTTGTGCATGGGGTCAGATCGGGTAAGCAGTCAGAGTTCTCAGTTCAGGATGAGGTACGTATGTTTAGAGATCGCCTGTGTGTGCCAGAGTCTGAGGACTTGAGGAGACAGCTCATGAGTGAGGCGCATAGTTCAGTCTTTACTATGCATCCAGGCAGTGAGAAAATGTATAGAGATATGAAGCAATTTTATTGGTGGTCCGGTATGAAGCGTGATATAGTGGATTTTGTTTCCAAGTGCTTGACTTGTCAGCAGGTAAAGGCTGAGCATCAGGTTCCTTCAGGTTTGCTTATGCCTTTATCCATTCCTGAGTGGAAATGGAATGATATCGCCATGGACTTTGTTTCTGGTTTGCCTTCGACTCAGAGGAAGCATGATTCGGTTTGGGTTATTGTGGATCGGCTTACAAAATCAGCTCACTTTCTGCCGGTTAGAGTGGACTACTCCATGGACAGATTAGCCAGTATCTATGTGGATGAGATAGTTCGGTTGCATGGTGTGCCTTTGTCCATAGTTTCAGATCGAGATCCGAGGTTTACTTCCAAGTTTTGGAAGGAGTTACAGAGAGCTTTGGGCACTAGGTTGAACTTCAGTACAGCGTTTCATCCTCAGACCGATGGTCAGTCAGAGCGAGTTATACAGATTTTGGAGGATATGATGAGAGCTTGTGCATTGGATTTTCCGGGTAGTTGGGACAGATATGTGTCATTGATGGAGTTTGCCTACAACAACAGTTTCCAGTCTAGTATCGGTATGGCACCATATGAGGCTTTGTATGGTCGTCAGTGTAGGACTCCGATTTGTTGGACCGAGCTATCCGAGAGATCTATGATTGGACCAGACTTGGTCAGAGATACTGAAGAGAAGATCAGAGTAGTGCAGCGGAATTTGAAGGCAGCCAAGGATCGACAGAAGTCTTATGCCAATTTGAAGAGGAAAGACGTGCAATTTGAGATCGGGGACAAAGTTTTCCTTAAAGTTTCTCCTTGGAGGAGAGTGCTTCGATTTGGAAAGAAGGGTAAGCTGAGTCCTCGTTTTATTGGACCTTATGAGATTTTGGCTAAGGTAGGACCTGTAGCCTACAGATTGGCGTTACCGATGGAGTTAGCAAAGTTGCATGATGTGTTTCACGTTTCGATGCTTCGTCGGTACAGATCAGATCCTTTGCATGTTCTGTCAGTTCAGGATATCCAGGTTCAGCCAGACTTCTCTTATGATGAAGAACCGCGAGCTATTCTAGCCCGAGAGGTGAGGCAGTTGAGAAATAAGCAGATTCCTTTGGTTAAAGTGTTGTGGATCCATCATGGGGTCGAAGAAGCGACTTGGGAACCAGAGGAGTCGATGAGAGCTCAGTATCCACAGTTATTCGGTTCAGGTGAGAATTTCGAGGATGAAATTCTTATTAGTAGGGGAGAGTTGTCACACCCTGTTTGCCCCCTAGTAGAATGAGCCTGTCTGTCTGTCTGTATGTGTAAGCATTCGCATGTGTTCAGCATTTCATAAGGGTATGTCAGTAAAATATATGATTTTGGGGTTTTATTATTATGTGGGTGCATACATGGTATTAAGGTGAGAATTAATTAAGTTGCATTTGTGTGCACTTACATATACCATTGTAGGGTACATTTAAATGAGGTTACTTAGGGTGTGTGTAATGCATTTGAGATTGGTGTGAGTGGTTGGCTTCACTAATGGGAATTTGACACATAATTAGGGTAAAGAAAAGAAAAAGAAAAAGGAAAGGAAGGAGTGAAGATAACAGATTCACGTTATTTTCTTTCTTTGATGCTTCTTCTCTTCTTTTTCTCCATTTTCTTTACTCTAAGCATTGTGGTGTGGATTCTAGTTTGATTTGGTGAAGATAATCTCTCCTTGCATCCCCTAGCTTGGTAAGTGCATATCTTGTTTGTGTTTTACTGTAACTTTACATCTTCATCTTCTTCTTTAGGTTGAGTTTTAATTTAGGGTTGCATGTTGATGGTCATTTACTGTGTTTGTGTTCTAGCTGAGGCTCCACGTGATCCAAAGGGGAAAGAGGTTGCTGGACCTAGTGGAGCTAAGTGATAGAAGTTTAGAATCCAGGTTTGGGAATGTTTACTTGTGAATTGTATGATTTTGAAGTTACTGTAATTCTAGGGTTCCTGTTCTTCTAAGTTTGAATGTGCATGCTCTTGATTTGATTTGGTTAATTATTTGATGAATTGAGTTGTATAATTATTGCCGATGTTGTTTGGGATAATTTTTGGAAGGTAAGAACAGGTTTGTATGGATTTAAATCAAATTGGGATTGAATTCTGGAAATTCTGGAAATTCTGGGAAAATCGAATTATTGTAGAAACTCTCTCTGTCGCGTGACTCGCTACGAAGGAAGGCGAGTCACGTCGCGTGACCCTCGGTCACGGCGTGACCTGCCTGCTGAGAAGCCAGTCGCGTGACCAGCTGAAGAGCAAGCAAGTCACGCGACGTGATCTTCGGTCACGTCGTGCGACCTGCGAGGAAGAGGCGTGATCTGTGAGATCACGCGACGTGATCTGCGAGATCACGCGACGTGATCTGCGAGAGAGGAGAAGCACGTCACGAGTCGTGACGTCCAGTCACGCCGTGACCTGCGTAGGACGTTGCGTGATTTGTGAAGATCACGCAATGTGACCGGCGAGAAACAAGCACGTCACGTCGCGTGACCCTCGGTCACGCCGTGACCTGCCTGTTGAGAAGGCCAGTCACGCCCAGTGACCAGCTGATCTCGCCCGTTTCTCCGCTCAGCTCATTTTTCCGAAATTTCCTAGTTTTTAACTCAGAAATGAATTTGGTATTTCTTCTGAATGGACTTCACTATTGTATGATGCATGTCTTACTGTTTGATGCTTCGATATGCGTGATAGCATGACTTTCTGATGAATTATATTCTGTATCCTGAAATGTGTTCTGTTTGACGCACAACCTGCTAGAGTCAAGTAAGCCCATCGCGCGCGCGCTGCGAAGAGACTATGGTCTCTGTCGCAAGCGCGACAGACATCGCGAGCGCGACAATCTTGTTATGCTGAATGAGTTTTCTTTGGCATTTGCGTGTGGTTTTGAACTCCTGTTTCCTTTGGTGACCATAAGCCTTATATCTTTTAACTTATGAATTATATGAATGTGAATCCATAATATGAATATGTCTTTATGTATGCAAATATGTACATATGTAATTTGGAATGTTATTGAATGAATTGAATGGATTATGCATAGCCTGCAAGAGTCAGTCTAATAGAGCTTTGTTAGCTGCAGCCCTTTGAACGTTTGGACCCTGATCAGGTCCCTGTTTGGTTTCTCACGAACCTTTTTATGTGTTTGGATCTTGATTAAGATCCCCTAATGTGAAAGTGTTTCGAATGACAATTAATGTGATTACTTCGATTCGTACCCGTAAGGTGCGCTCGTTCGTACCAGCAAGGCATTGTCAGATTACTCGTTATCCACTATTTTGAGTCAGCAGGTATTCTGTTTGTTTCGTCTTATTTGAACAAGAGAATGTGATATTCGTATGGGTATGATTTTGGACATATGGATCGGATTTGTGTCCAAATGTGTTTTTGAATCTCTGAATGGGTTGGGTATGACCTAAGCATGTGATATGGACATATTTAGTTGTGTATCTGTATATGTAAATCATATTGTGAATGAATTTGTATGCTATCAGTTTTTGATCTAAGTGCTGGAATTAAGACGTGCATGATTGTGATCATGATCTTTCGAATACCATGAACATATTTTATTATGTTATGCCTGTGAGAATGTGAAGCTGACTAGTTAGGTTATAAGCATTTGAGGTAATATGTATTCGAATGTGAGCGTGAATTACGAATTGATAGGGCTAATTAGTATGTATTTGAATGTGATTCGGTGCTGTAAACTATTATGGTATGCTCAAAATGTAATAGTTGGCTATATGTTCCTTTGGTTTTAACTGTTGGGAGTGTCTTTGGCAGGGTGTCGTGTATCTACGTTTGGCATGATATTTATATGATTAGACCACTAGGGATATTGCTTATTGATGATGTACTTTGTGCATGATAAGTAATAACTATACAAATGAAATCTCCGACATCTGATGCCGTGATTTCGGTAAGTGAAAGTTAATTCGTATGTGTGATTGCGTGATACACTTAAATCTTGCATATTATTCTGCCTGCGTTGATTTGATCAATGCGAGTCGTAAATGTGGTTATGATTTGTTGAATGCCTGGCCTTTGTACGCACGAACGTATATCTATCTGTTAGAATTATGTGCTCATGCCATTTGGAATGTGTTAGTGTTTGACGTCCTCCCTTGGGTTCGGTTAATGTGTGTGTTATGGCATGACAAATGTATGTTTAGGTAGCCAATGTTCTTAGCATGATAGTTATTATTATGGTAATGTTGTAGCATGCGAATGAGTTATCAGTTAATGCTTGGGTACTCTGCCATGATATTTTGCACGCGTAATATCTCTTGTGACTGCGCACGATAAGACATTGATACTTGATACCTCAGAAAGTTCATGCGTGTGAGATTGTAGGTACTTCTGCATGTTAATACTTGTATTTTGTATAACCTTCTGTTGGTATTAGTTCGACTAATATGATTATAGGAATATGGTAACTGCATGACTTTGTCAAGGAGATGAATACTCAAGTAATGTATACGTTTTTATGAACATAATCTGATGAATGCATGGTATTTCTGTACAAGCATGTGATTCCGTATGCTATGAATAATTGCTTATGCCATTTGTGAATGTGTTATGCCTTGACGACCATTGTGAATGGTCGTGCTTATTGCTGTGTGTTTTCCCCACTAAGCGTTATCGCTTAGCACGGGCTCTTTTCCCGTGCAGGTAGCAGGTTGGTCCGGTTCAAGTCGCGCATCTGCAAGGTCGGCCACGTAGGAGTTAGAAGTTCTATATTTTGTTACCAGTTTATGTAATTTGGATTTTGTAATTCAGTAATGTTTTGTATATGTTTAGATATAACGATCTTAATGTAATTTTTGGGCTATGTAAGTGTTTTTAAGTATTAACGTTTTGGATTAGTTTTTGTACCTTTTCTGCCTAATGAATGCTTCTGCTGACTGAATGCATGTTTGCATGATAGTATGCTTCCGCGTAGTGCTTGTGTGTGTGTGCGAAGTAATGCATGATCACCTTGTGCCCTCAAAAGTTTTTATTCCCTCGTATTTCCATGTACATATGATGTGTGAATGTATGCTTTGTTCCGTGTAGCGCAATCGCCGGCGCCCTTTCAATGGGGATGTCGGTAAGGGGGTGTTACAGTTAGTGGTATCAGAGCGCGGTTTTGCGATTCTGGTTGTTTTGTTTGTTAAGTGTCAAGTCTTTACATGGTAGTCGGTCATGTGTCGTGTCTTTGTATGCGAGTCGGTTTGTGTCGTGGCCTAATGCAAATGTGTCGTGTCTTGTGTCGTGTTTAGATGGAGTCTGATCCTAGTGAGAATTTGGGCGAGACAACGGAAAGTATGAATCAAGTTAGTGCTGATCAGAGTGTTTTCGAGCATCCTTTGGTTGGAAACTCCGGTCCTACTTCCGATGAGAGAACATTGGTGATATTGGATATGTTGACTGCTCCTCGGATTCCTTAGGATTCTGTTCGGAGGGTGCCTCAAAAGAGAAAGGTGTCAGATAGAGAAGTGTCAACGGGAAAAAGAATTCAAGAACTTCCGATGTGTCAACAATGTCAGAAGCAACATGAGGGAAAGTGTAAGAAGAAGTGGGTATCGCCAATATGTCAGCACTGTCAGAAGCGACATCCGGGTCCGTGTAGGAAATTCACGTGTGCTTGCTTTAGAAGTGGCAGTATGGAGCATCAGATTGCTGATTGTCCTAAGATGAGGGAGAATCTAGCTCAGCAAGCTAGGAAAGATATGGAGGAATTGCTTCGAGCCATCTGTGTGCCCTCGGGTTTTATTGCGCACCGCAGTGAAGTAGCGGACTCTGCAGCGCCTTTTGGTAAGTATTCTTTTGATATGTTTGAGTAAGATTGTTCTAGGAATTTTTTAAGGTGGAAGGGTAGTGGGATTCTGTAAGGTCTTGGTAATACTCTATATACCTGTCAGCTATCTCTAGAAAAAGTTTTTGAATGAAAGCATATTGAATCATGGGGATGGGACAAAGTGTATCATTATAGCATCAATTGCATCACTCTGCATACATGAGTCATTGCACTTTCATTGCATCATCGTCCCTTTGACCATACATGAAAATCATCTATATAGGTGTTTGGCTGCGAGAAAGCTGACAAGGTGTACATGGAGTATTGGTACTAAGGTTAAGGGTAGAAATGGCAAGCTTGTTATTGGAAGTGATTTGTGTTTAGTTTGAATGAATAGAAGGAGTATTTCGGGATCTCGTACAAGTGAATGTAAAGAAGTTATTTATGAGCATAGCAATGGTGATGGGTGTAAGCAAGTGAGTAGTTTGAAAGTGAAGTGTATGAGTTATTGGGGTCTTGGATTGTAGTATTGAGAATCCTTTCGGTGTAAGTGAATTTCGAGGACAGAATTCTTTTAGGAGGGAAGAGTTGTTACACCCTAAATCAGGCATAGTCGGATTTTGCAAGCTAAGTCGGTTAAGTGAAAGATATTTCGGTAAATTGTGCGTGAGAATTTGGGATAATAAGGACTTAATTGCTAAGTAATTCATTAAATAAGTTAAGCGTGGGAATTATTTGGTGTGCATGTGGTGTATGGTTATAGAGTGTTTTGGTTGTGGCAATTATCTAGTGGTTTGTGGGTGTGGTACCAAGATTGGAAAATATCTAGTTAAGAGTTATCAAGTGAGGTAAGTGTATGGTGCCTTGGTGTTTGAAGTCAAAAGGTGGAATTTTGGTCCATTGAGAACTTGCCATGTGGAAAGGTTGGTGGCCATTGAATGAAGAAAAGAAGAAAAGAGAGAGAGAGAGAAGGAAAACAGAATTTTAGTTCCCGCTCTCCCCTCCCTCTCACGCCTCCTCTTCTTCTTCTCTTCTCCATTCTTTTTTTCCCTCTCCTTCTCTTTTGCCGGACTTTGTGCTTGCTTAGGGTGCTTTGATTGAGTTTTTGGAACAAGATTAAGGAGGTATGTGTTTGAGTTTACGGTTCCTGCGTTTTGGGTTCCTTCCTCCTTTCTTCTTGGTTTTTGTTTGAGTTATTTGGGTTTGAATGAGTAATTTTCTAGGTTTTTGTTTGTGCAAGTTCAAGTTGGCAAGAAGAAGCTCAAGGGCAAGGAAAGGATAGAAGATTGAAGCTAGAAAGTGATTTTTTTGGATCTTTGATTTCCAGGTTTGGGAAATTTGTTGTTTTGTATGTAAATGTGTTTATGCATGTGTTCTTGGTAATTTCCGGAATTGGGTTGTGATATGCTCTTGGTAAGGCATGTATGTTATGGGTTTGTGTTTGGGTAAATTAATTTTGCATGAGCATGGGATTGTTGTAGTGATTTTGTGGATTTATGTAGTTTTTGTTGCAAATTTGTGGGTATTGGAAATTATTGGTATTGTGAGTTTGAATTGATGTTGGTGTGAAATTAATTGTTGATAAATGTTATATTGTGGCTATTAATGTTGATGGGTGGCTGGATTTCAGGTAAGAGCCCATTTGAGTGTGAATTGTGTGTTGTGGGTGTCTTTTGGAAGAGGAAGAATTTGCAGAATTCTGCAGATTTTGCAGATCCTGACTCTGTCACGATCGCGACAGAGACCGGTGATCTTGGCCTGTGCTGCCGGAAGCACGTGAGCTCGCGATATCAAAAGTTAATGTGCTCTCTGTCGTGAGCGCGACGACGTCGCGATCGCTACAGAGCGCAATGCTGGCCTGTGCTGTCGCAAGCACGCGATCTATCGCGAGCCTGTGATAGCAGCGACATAGTCGCGAGCGTGATAGAGACCGGCTGTTCCCTCCTCCCCGTGATCGCGAAGCCCGTCGCGCGCGCACTGCGAAGAGACTATGGTCTCTGTCGCAAGCGCGACAGACATCGCGAGCGCGACAGTCTTGTTATGCTGAATGAGTTTTCTTTGGCATGTGCGTGTGGTTTTGAACTCCTGTTTCCTTTGGTTACCATAAGCCTTATATCTGTTAACTTATGAATTATATGAATGTGAATCCATGATATGAATATGTCTTTATGTATGCAAATATGTACATATGTAATTTGGAATGTTATTGAATGAATTGAATGGATTATGCATAGCCTGCAAGAGTTAGTCTAGTGGATAGTTAGGCATGCCTAATAGAGCTTCGTTAGCTTCAGCCCTTTGAACGTTTGCACCCTGATCAGGTCCCTGTTTGGTTCCTCGCGAACCTTTTTATGTGTTTGGATCTTGATTAAGATCCCCTAATGTGAAAGTGTTTCGAATGAGAATTAATGTGATTACTTCGATTCGAACCCGTAAGGTGTGCTCGTTCGTGCCAGCGAGGCACTGTCAGATTACTCGTTATCCACTATTTTGAGTCAGCAGGTATTCTGTTTGTTTTGTCTAATTTGAACAAGAGAATGTGATATTCGTATGGGTGTCATTTTGGACATATGGATCGGATTTGTATCCGAATGTGTTTTTGAATCTCTGAATGGGTTGGGTATGACCTAAGCATGTGATCTGGTCATATTTAGCTATGTATTTGTATATGTAAATCATATTGTGAATGAATTTGTATGCTATCAGTTTTGGATCTAAGTGTTGGAATTAAGATGTGCATGATTGTGATCATGGTCTTTCGAATGCCATGAATATATTTTATTATGTTATGCTTGTGAGAATGTGAAGCTGACTAGTTAGGTTATAAGCATTTGAAGTAATATGTATTCGAATGTGAGCCTGAATTACCAATTGATAGGGCTAATTAGTATGTATATGATTGTGATTCTGTGCTGTTAACTATTATGGTATGCTCAGAATGTAATAGTTGGCTATATGTTCCTTAGGTTTCAACTTATGGGAGTGTCTTTGGCAGGGTGTCGTGTATCTACGTTTGGCATGATATTTATATGATTAGACTGCTAGGGATATTGCTTGATGATGATGTACTTTTTGCATAATAAGTGATAACTATACATGTGAAATCTCCGACATCTGATGCCGTGATTTCGGTAAGTGGAAGTTAATTCGTATGTGAGATTGTGTGATACACTTGAATCTTGCATATTATTCTGCCTGCATTGATTTGATCGATGCGAGTCATAAATGTGGTTATGATTTGTTGAATGCCTGGCCTTTGTACGCACGAACGTATATCTATCTGTTAGAATTATGTGCTCTTGCCATTTGGAATGTGTTAGTGTTTGACGTCCTCCCTTGGGTTCGGTTAATGTGTGTGTTATGGCATGACAAATGTATTTTTAGGTAGCCAGTGTTCTTAGCATGATAGTTATTATTATGGTAATGTTGTTGTATGTGAATGAGTTATCAGTTAATGCTTGGGTACTCTGGCATGATATTTTGCACGCGTAATATCTCTTGTGACTGCGCACGATAAGACATTGATACTTGATACCTCGGAAAGTTCATGCGTGTGAGATTGTAAGTACTTCTGCATGTTAATACTTGTATTTTGTATAACCTTCTGTTGGTATTAGTTCGACTAATATGATTATAGGAATATGGTAACTGCATGACTTTGTCAAGGAGATGAATACTCAAGTAATGCATACATTTTTATGGACATAATCTGACGAATGCATGGTATTTCTGTACAAGCATGTGATTCCGTATGCTATGAAT
Source organism: Excoecaria cochinchinensis (assembly GCA_947683425.1). Lineage (NCBI taxonomy): Eukaryota > Viridiplantae > Streptophyta > Magnoliopsida > Malpighiales > Euphorbiaceae > Excoecaria > Excoecaria cochinchinensis. The sequence goes on from CANTUQ010000119.1 coordinate 20,245,456, forward strand.
AATTGCTTATGCCATTTGTGAATGTGTTATGCCTTGACGACCATTGTGAATGGTCATCCTTATTGCTGTGTGTTTTCCCCACTAAGCGTTATCGCTTAGCACGAGCTCTTTTCCCGTTCAGGTGGCAGGTTGGTCCGGTTCAAGTCGCGCATCTGCAAGGTCGGCCACGTAGGAGTTAGAAGTTCTGTATTTTGTTACCATTTTATGTAATTTGGATTTTGTAATTCAGTAATGTTTTGTATATGTTTAGATATAACGATCTTAATGTAATTTTTGGGCTATGTAAGTGTTTTTAAGTATTAACGTTTTGGATTAGTTTTTATACCTTTTCTGCCTAATGAATGCTTCCGCTGAATGAATGCATGTTTGCATGATAGTATGCTTCCGCTTAGTGCTGTGTGTGTGTACGAAGTAATGCATGATCACCTTATGCCCTCAAAAGTTTTTATTCCCTCGTATTTCCGTGTACTTATGATGTGTGAATGTATGCTTTGCTCCGTGTAGCGCAACTGCCAGCGCCCTTTTAATGGGGGTGTCGGGGTGTTACAGGTGACTCCAAGAAACCTCCTTGTTGCCCAAAAAAGACGCCTTTGTAATCTCTTACAAGTTTTTATGAATCTCTCTCGAAAGCCCTATAAGAGGGTAGGGCCACCGGGTTCGGCGCCCGTCACAAATGGTCAAACACAAAGATTAAGATTTAATAAAAACCAAGCTTTCTTTCAACAAATAAACTTCATAAACATCTTATTCACATCCTAAAGTACCTCTAAAATCCCTTGAACCAAATTAAAAACACCTAAATTACTTACCTAAAAATCACACATTTACTTCAAAGTCTTGATTTTTCCCACTTTTAAACCTTCAAATTGACTTTTAAAACCACCAATGAAATCTAAAGGTGCTGAAATATGTTAGGGAGGCTTGAATATGAGGTGAGATGGAGAAAGATTAGAAGAAAAACAGAGGAGAAGTGAGGAAGATAAATTCGGCCCAGGAATGGGGAAGAGGAGGGCGGCTACAATGGAGAAATCTAGAGATTTCCAAAAAAATGAGGGGATTTATATGAGGTAAATTGAATCGGACCAGGTCCAACCGAAGTGGTTGAACCGGCTTGGGTCAATTTTCGATTTTCGTGTAATTTTTCACTATATTAGGGTAACTCAATGTTCCTAACTCATTTTTACTCCAAATGAATTTCATCATTCTTAAAATATCAAATATTGCCTCCACACAAAACTTTAGCTCAATCGGAGTCTATTTGAGGCCCGGTTCACTTAAACCGGTCCGATTCGATTCAATTCGGTTCTGCTGTAAAATACAATTCTAATGCTGTCAAAAAAATTCTAAAAATCATTCTGAGCCTTTACATTTCCCATGGTAGACCTTTTTAATCACTCTAATCATTTTGAAAAATTCGATCAAAGTTCAGTCAAACTTCGAACCGAACTGAACCAGAGGCAAATTTCAGACTTGCTTTTAGGGACCTATTTGACCTCATTTTCATGGCAAATTATACCACTAGACTCCTGACAGTCTACAGATCGATTTTAAGAAATAATATTTTTTATCATGCAGCTGCTATAGTTAACTATACTGCTACACAATAGGTCACCCATCCTAAAATTGCTATGCCTCAAGCACGCTTAACCTTTAAACTCTACTAAATTTAAGACACCAGGATCATCATATCATGCCACAAACCAGACAACAGACTCTATAGAAAATACTGAATAGTTCTAGGCTAACATACAGGCCATTACATGTTGTACTTTGGACAAGAGACACAAGAAAGTTTTGTGTGAATGGTTAAGAAGACTAAAGTTTTCAGATGGTTATGTGTCAAACTTAGCAAGTTGCGTGGACATGAGGAAGTATAAATTATTTAGAATAAAAACTCGTGAATGCCATGTATTCATGCAAAAGCTAATGCCAATTATTTTTCGAGAATTGTTTCCTCTAAACGTGTGGGAAGCTATAATAGAGTTAAGTTTGTTTTTCAAAAACTTAACTTCATTCGAGATAAAGCTGGCTAACATGGAGAATTTGGAAGCAGAAATTCTGATAATCCTGTGCAAATTAGAGGGGATTTTTCCTCCAAGTTTCTTTGATATTATGGAACGTTTACCAATACATTAGCAAAGGAGGAAAAACTGGCTTGACCACTTCAATATAGTTGGATGTATCCTTTTGAGAGGCAATTAAAAATGGTAGTTTACCTATATAAACTTGTATTTTGTTATGATTATTAATTTTCCATAACACTTGCTGTGTAGGGATTTGGATCATTTAAAAAAATTATAAAATAAAGCCAGAGTTGAAGGTTCAATATGCAATGCGTATTTGGTCGAGGAAGCAAGTATATTTTGTTCCCATTATTTTAAGCCACATGTCCAAACAAGATACTAAAAAGTTCCACGTAATGACGATCGGGGTGAAACAAGCGAAAATGATAGAAACTTGTCTATTTTCACATACCTTAGTCAATTACATGGACGTTCAACAAGAAAAAGGCTTAAAGAAGAGGAATTAGAGGCTGGCCATGGTTATATCTTACTAAATTGCTAGAAGGTTCAAACTTTCGTGTAGTAAGTTTAGCTTATTGTTTGAAATTCATAATTTAGTTTATGAGATTAAGGGTGGTATGAACTTATATTGTTGTATATTGTTGTAGTTTATATGAGGAATGGTTACGGGAGCTAATGCCATAAATAACACAAAATGACATTAATAAGGACGTTGAAAAGCACTTTCACAAATTGTTTAACACATACGTAAGTGTTGACTTCAATTATAGTACATGAAATACATAGAATTTTAATTACCATTCAAATGACATTAGACAATCTCATTCTACAAGCATTAGAAAATCCACTTGAAAATAGTTACATCTCTAACCTTGCAAAAGGACCACTGCGGACTATTAAATCTTACTCGGTTTTGTAATAACCCAATTTGCACCTTAGCCATTTTGGATAGGATTCCTATGTATTTATGTTTGGGATAAATAAGTATTATTATGATTATGAGTTAATACATAATTGGAATTAAGCTATTAGAAGAGATTAAGTAGTAATTTACATGTGAGGACCCAATTACAAAAATAGGTGAATTTAATTGCATTAGTTAAGAAGTTGATTTGGCCTAGAAAAGATTATTATAAATTGAGAGTTTAATGTAAGAAAGAAAGAAAAGATAAGGATTAATGAGAGAAATGAAAGTGTGCACCAATCACTTTTGAGCAGCTGTTCACTTTAGAAGGTGGAAGAGAATTCATGGATTTATAAGCCATGAATGTCGGCTGGATTGGGAAGAAAAGAGCCAGCCAGTTTCTCCTTGCACCAAAATTGTCATCCTCTTCTTCTTGCACCTAAATATTTGTTTGAGATTACTCAAGCTAAATCTCAAGTAGTAGATTAGTTTAAAAGTGGTTTTGGAAGTATTAAGGTAAGAATAAATTCTTGCTAATTATCTTCTTCCTTTTTAATGGTTAAAGTGCAAGTTATGGTATTTATGATATTGATAAGGTTGTGCTACCTGAGCTAGATATTTTAGGTGTTGAAGATAAGAAAAAGGAGTAAGGAAGAAAGAAGGTGATTGAGTTGAAGGAAAAGTGAATTTTGAGGTTTGGGAATATCTATTCCTTTATTTTCAATTTATCTAAACTTGAGTAATTGAGGTCTTTGTGTTTTTAAGAATATTGCTAAACTGGTATGGGAATTATTTGATTGTGGAATAATCATTGTGGAAAGGGTTGTATGTGAAAAGAATGGATTTGGATGTTGTTTGAGTTAGGAAGCATAAAACAGATCATATCATTTCCAGATTTGCACAGCTATGCTTTTGAAACCACAACTGTGTTTTAGTGGAAATAAGGTAGCTATGCTAGGTTACACGACGATTAGGGATATTCTTACCACCGTGTGATTATGATAAGTTACAGAATTGTGGCAGTTCGTGGGCTTACACGGAGGGCAGGTCTACCCTCACTGCCGTGTAGAAGCATACTGTCCAACTTATGGATTGTGAGGTACTCCACACGGCTGTCAGGCACATCCTTATCGCCGTGTAAATGTATTCTATCCAGCAACTTGTTGTATTAAACATCGCACACAGTGGTCAGGAGTCCCTTAACACCATGTGGTGTTTTTTACACGACGGTCAGGATTGTTCTTACGGCCGTGTAAATGCATTTTTTTTTGACAAGGCGAAATTCCTATATTCCACACGACGGGTAGGTTTTCCTTACTGCCATGTGACCCCTATTTTGAGAATTTTTTTATAAAATGTTGCAATCAAATGGCTTCTAAATTACACCAAATTTCATGTAATGATTATTTATCATTAATAAATGATATTCGCGGTAATTCCATCATGTTCTGTGAATTACTCATTGGAGGAATATAGGTACTATGTAAATCTTTACTTGACGCCATGACATGATAAACCTATGAAGTGGCTAAAAACCTTGTTATATGCTTCCCCGCATGCTTTAGGCCGAGTGGTGGATAGATAGGCATGTCTATAGGCACTCTGATTGTTGCAGCTACCGTTTTATCATAAGGATCCGTTTGGGTCATCTTTACTGCAAAAAGAAAATAATAATATGATTAAAGTATATTGTTCCTTTGGGTACCACCATTTATTACTCTTCCAGTTATCCATTCCCCTAGGTTAATGTAGGCAATTTATGATAATTATATATGCTTATTACTGTGAACTGAAATATGCTCACTATAGATATATGGTTACTCTCTACTCTATTTACACCGAGGTTACGATTATGTATTATGTATATAGTGATAATCTATGTTTGTGCATGCATTATGTATGTCTGGCTTTGTCCACTGCTGTGAGTGGTCATCAATTTCATGTTAATTCCCCACTAAGCTTTATGCTTAGCAGGGGTGTTCTATAACACCCCATACCCACAATTGGTACGGTTATCGGGTGTCACGATATTACTATCCAATCGATACATACGACAAATACGGTAAAAAAAAATTCTTTTTCTTTTTCTTTTTAATTCACTTATGATATCATTTATCCTTTTGAATTCTCTCCTGTCACTAATACATTTCACTCAATCTAGTTCAGACATTACATTTAATACATCGTGTCATTTAATAATCATCTATAACATTCATCATGCCAATCATACACAGCACAACATCAATGCTCTACTCTTACATATACATGCCACTAACACTACTCATTTGATCAAAATTGGGCAGCGTGTCCTCTATAACATTAATTACCCAAAACCTGCAAATTAAACAACCACACAACCCAACTTAGGGCACAACAACTATAACTTATTACACATTCCAATTCAATCTATATAAACTCAATAATACAGTAACATTCATTTTATATATAACTATTCCAATATTGCAAAATGTTTATATACATTCTAATAACTATACACATACTATGCTTATCTTTCATTCAGAAGTCCCATCCAATCTCAAAGCTGATGGGATGCCTGTTCCACAGACGCTCCACTTGGTACCTACACGTAGTCAAATAAACTAAGTGCTTTGTATTAAATATACTCAGTGGTGATTATGAATGTAGTAATTTCCAATGCTAACACATGCACAAATACAAGCACAAATTACACTATACTTAACTAATTTCTTATTTTCATTTAATTCACTTGCTAACACTTTACTTATTACACTATAGTTTTTTTAGTTGTCCTTCTTCTTTGCAAATTACACTTTGATCCTTAACTTATTCAGTGCTCATCAAATAATTCTTTCATTTAACTAAATTTCCATTTAACCACTCTGTCTGCATTTGTTTACCCATAACACTCTTATTTACTTAATGGCATCTAAATTGCCATGTCACAATTTAGTCCTCAAACTTTCATTTTGGTCCTCATTTGACCATCATTTTTCTCATTTACTCACATATTTCTATAATTCACTCCTTTCACATTATTACTATTCTTTTTACAATTCTCTACAATTTTGATATGTAAATTTACAGTTTGGTCCCCAAACTTTTGCTTTAATGTTCATGTTACATATATGTTCATATTAAGTCTCTATATTGCATTTAAGTCCATTACTTATTCATTTTATTACTCTTTATCATTTAATCAATCGTTTCATATACAAATTACCATTTAATCCCTATTTTATATGTTTCAGGACAAATTAAAATTTTTTTTGCCCTTCTTTTGACTTTATTAATGGAATTGAAACTAGTTCACTTTTCTTTTCATTTTAAAGCCTTAATCGACTTACAAATTACATATTAGTCCTTGTTTAGCATTTTGATAGAAAATTAAATTTTAGTCCTTGAACTTTGGATTCTTTACATATTTGTCATTTTAATTTCATATTTCACTTGCATATATCTTATTAGTGTACTTTTACACAAAATTACTATTTTGCTTTTGCACTTTTGTTAAATTACAACTTGGTCTTTCATTTAATGCTTAATTTCAAATTTGACATTTATTCACTTTATTTTCACATTTATTCACTTTTTAACTTATAATTTACCAATTAGTCTGATGCCTAATTATTTTTGCATATGTATATATATCTTCATTAGCTCATAAGCATAAAACCATACAATGTACAGTTTCATAATAGTCATTGCATATTATCATATAGAAGTTTTGTGTACATGTTTCAACATAACACGCCTCATCTTATTACTTCTAGCACATAACATTGAATATATCTTATTACTCATATAACATCAGTAGTAACTCATATAAGGTTCACAGACATTTTCTCACCTGTCATAACACCACTTACTTGATACCACATACAATGTCCATTATGCATTAATTCACATTAAACATTAACAATTTATCAACAATGACATAAATAATGCATATCCCCATCAAATTATAATCACAAGATCCACATTACTTGTACTTTAACCTACTAATAATATACACTCACAATTTCACATAATAGACTAAGTTAACAATCAATTACTTGTTTAATAACTATTTTCTAATTTGCTTGCACTTCAATAGTAGTGGATAATTGGTTAATTACTCTAATATCCGTAGATACCTTTAAACTAGTATCTGGAGATACTAAATAATCAATCGCATTTGTACCCGTAGATATAATGATATAAAGATACACAATCACTCACTTTTGGAGAACCTAATCAAGGATTACCCCCGACCAAAACGGGGCCGGTTAATAAAATTAATCGCTTTTGGCTGCAGCACTTAAGACCCTATAGGCATGCCTATCTATCCACGACTCCACTTGCAGGCTAGACAACTGGCTCAAATACTTTAATCAGATTCACTTGATATAAGCATAATGAGACTATATTAAACAAATATTGATTATCTCTTTTCACTGTTCACTTCCACACATATTTATCTCATTATCAATCTCACACTTCATCATTTTTACACATTGCATATACACATATATAGGCACATGCTCACTTGAATTATCACATTATTAGACTCCATTCTAATAAGCAATTTATAAGTTCAAGGTTAAAAGTCATACCAATACACTAACATTAGCTAACATCCCAACATATGATATCTTGTATACACACATATATGAGTTACCATACAAGCTCATAATTCATTATTCAAAATTTCACATGGATCATATATATATACTTATTATTTTCCATACAACTACATTAAACTTTAACATGTCATTTGTAACCACACGCTTTGGCCCTAGAAGAATTGCAAAATTTTTGTTCGACAATTTGAGAGTTTATGTGTATAAGAGAGCGTATTTGAATGAGTTTCCTATTTAATTAAGGTTAAAAATACGGTGGGAAGTAAAATTATTTTTAGAGGTGAAGATGGCTTAGTGTGGGTTCTATCGCGAGCGGAATAGTGTCACGGGCGCAATAGAACGCTTCACGAGAAGCCTATTTACGATGGACTTTTGGGTTCATTAGATGTGTATTGGACATGTGGCAGTGTCAGAGATTGACAAGTGGCAACATAGGAGATGGACACTTAGCATGGGACTTTTTGTTTTAAGTAAATGAATGTATTTATTTTTGGTAAGTGGCATTTATGTGAGGTGGTTAGTGGCATTTATGTGGGTATTTGACTTGGATGAGGATGGATCGTTTGCCCTTTCTTTCTTTTGCTTCCTTTTTATTTTGCTTTTCTTTTAGCCTTTATCCTTCTATCTTCTCCTTAGTTTCTACCGTGTCTCTTTACTTTCCATTTCTTTTCCTTTTCTTCTTCATTTGCTTTGCTCTTTAAGTGAGTTAGCCACTTGGATTGGTTTGAAGGGAGTAAGATAAGGGTAGAATTTGCTCTTGAGAAGGTATGCAGTGTGGTTTTGTTAGTATTAGTCTTCTTCTTCTACTTTAGCTTTCTGTTTTTGATTTAAAGTTAAGAATTTGGGTTAAGTATTCTATGGGTTGATTTGAGCATGAAAACTGTGGACAAGAAGTTGGATAAAGGCAAGGAGAAGATCGGAATCGAATAGAGAGCAGCGATCGAGCTACCTAGAGGTCGGGATCGTGTGCGATTTTAACTTTGTTCATTTTGATTGCTTGCGGTGTTCTTATGTTATATATATTTATATATGTTTATGAGTATGTAATTTGATCATCTGTATGTGTCTTGATGATGTTAGATGATTGCCATATAGGTTTAGAGTGTAAGGTTTGAGTTTGGAAAACTCTGCTCTTTTTTCATCAGACCTCTGTGTAATTTTTTTATCATAAGTAGAGTTTTAGACCTCCAAAAGGAGTAATTGTTGATCCATTAGAACCATGACTTACATTCGTATAAAAGTCTCAAAAATCACCTTGAGAAAATTCTTGGTCTAAGACCCTCAAATTTGTCCAAAACCGATGTGTCTCTACTTGAGCTGGCTTACTAGAATAGTATAGGTTGTTTAGCTCATATCTGAAGTTATAGATTTCCAAATGACTTAAAACTTATCCCATTTGAACGTTATCATCCTAGGGAACATTTTTGAAGAGAAAGTTTTGCCTAGAAATATCTCTAACTATGCGGAAAATGGAGTACAAGTTTGGACCTTAAGTCTGTCTAGAGTCTGCCTTTTGTTTTGAGGCAGAATAGGTTTACACGGCGGTAAGGAATTTCTCACCGCCGTGTAAAGCATTATGTGTGTTAGAGTATATGTGTGTGATTTGGCATGTGTTAACTAAATTGAGTTATATGCCAGTTTGAAGATAGGTTAAGAGAGAGCATCAGAGGTCCTCTTTCCACTATGACTGTCATGCATTCTGTAGGTTACTACTAATTGGTTTTTACAGCAATAAAATTAGAAGAGTCTGAAGTGACTAAGCAGCTCAAGGAACACAAGAGGAAAGTAACGGATAGTGTTTTGATAAGAGTTAAAAAGTCATGAGAGGTTGCTAGTGGACAGGTTACCCGAGGATCGGGTCATGAACCAGCATCGAAGGGAAGTGTTTTGGCACCATCAACTAAGGGAAGTATAGTGCCCAAGTATGAGTACTGTGGGAGGTTCCATTGGGGTACTTGTAGAAAGCTCATTGGAGCGTGTTTCCGATGTGGCAGCATGGAGCATATGCTGGTCAATTTCCCGAATTTTAAGGAAGGTTCAGTTTAGTCGGATAGTAAAAGCAACATGTGAGTGACTAGATCTGCTAGAGGAGGAAGACGTAGAGGACAGACAATGCAAGTACCATCAGAGACGGTTGAAAAATCGGTGCCTTTAGGTGGTCTAGCTCGGTGTTATGCCATGGTCAGAGATAAGGAATATGATCAAACGGGTCCTGCTGGTAAGTTCCTTTCATTTAAGTTGATCTATATAAGTTATTTTATAGGAAGTTTATTGTTATCTGTTTGGCATCGGGTGCAATTTTGAGGATGAAATTTCTTAAGGAGGAGAGAATTTGTAACAACCCGGATTACACCCTAGTAGGATTTGTGGTGTTTTGACAAGTATAAGATGTGAATTAATAAGAGAGGACACTTTGGAAAGAGTGTTTGGCTTAGCAAAGATTTATGTGGAGGTTTGGTCATGTTATTGATTAAGTGGTTTGAGTGAGGGTTCTATTGTAAGCGCGACATCATTGCGAAGGCGACAGAACGCTCCCGAGGAATTAGATAAAAGTTGGTTTTTAGTTGCTTTTGAGGGACTTAAGGGAGCTTTTGTAGAGGAAGTTAGAGGGAAATTGCATGTTAGAGGGACAAGTGATGTATGAGTGACATGTGGCTTTTGTCATGCTATAAAGGTTGAGTTAGTGGTTTTTGCTGTCCCCAATAGGATTGCATGCAGTTTTCTCTCTTTCTTTTCTCTTTTTTCTCTCTCTTTCGGGTTCCTCTTTTTTCTTTCTCTTCGTCTGAGTTTTGATTCTTCTTTGGGTTGGTTTTTGACATTTTAGTTGAGTATTAGAGGTTTGAAGGAAAGTTTTGGAAGGTAAGTGTATTTGAATTTGTAATTCTGCTCCTTCCCATTTCTTTTGGTTTGAGCTGGTTGTGTAATGGACAAAGAGATTTTTGTTGTTGTTCTTGGCTGTGTATCGAAGTTTCGGATAGAAGAATTGAGAAGGGCAAGGACAAGGTCTGATTGTGGGACTGTTTCGGTTGCTTTTAGAGGTCGGGATCGTGTGCTTTATGATTTCTGCATGTGTTTATAGTTAAAGGGTATTTGATGCATGTTGTGAATTAAGCTGGATTTGTAGTATTGCATGTGTAACAACCCGTTTGCCCCCTAGAAGTTGGAGCAATTTGTGCATGTGTGCATTGGGTGTGTTTTGGTATGTAATAAGGGTATTTTGGGTAAAATGCATGTTTTGTGGGTTTTATTATAGTGTGAATGCATGTAGAGTTATAGGATGTGAGTGTTTGGGTGGCATTAGTGTGTGCATACTCACATGTTGGTAGGGTGTGCATTAGTGAGGATATCCTTGTGTGTGTGTAGTGCATGCTTGTTGGGTATGAGTGGTTAATCTCCACCAATGAGGAAATGACATGTGTTTAGGGTTAGGAAAAGAAATAGAAAAAGAAAGAGAAAAGGGGATTTGTGGGTATTTTGTGTGATTTGTGGGTATCGTTTCTAGTTGAGCCTCCTCGCAATCCCAAGGGGAAGGAGAAGGCCTGTGGAAGTGGTACCAAGTAGATTTAGAGCTAAGGAATTGCAGGTTTGTGATTTTATTTGGAATTTGATTGTTTGATGTTCATATGGTGATTTATGCTTTTGTATATGATTTCTGAAAAATTGATGTTTGATGATGCAAATTATAGTGTTAATGTTGTGGGTAATTAATTGATTTTAGTTAAGAGGCATGAATTTTGATGTTTTGAGCAAATGTTGAAGTTTGATGAATGTTTGCTGTAAATTTTTGGGTTTGTATTCTTGAGGAGTTTGATTTTGATGATGCATGATTTTGATTGTGTTAAATGTGGATCTAGGTTGTGGTTTATGTTAATTGTGGTATTAGAAAGGTTGATTTGAAGGTAAGGTAAAGTTGAGGTGATGCATGTTTAAGTTTGGAATTGTGGGTGTTTTTAAAGTGAGGAAATCTGCAAAAATTCACGCAAGAGCTGAAAATCACGACGCTGTCGTGAGTGCGACACTGTTGTGAGGTTGCGACAGGGCTCGGTGATTTTAGCCCTTGTGCGAGGCCGAGTGGATTCGCGTGGCCGAACGGCTGGGAAGCCAAACGCTCGCAGCGGGACCTCTCTGTCGCGAGTGCGACAGGGCGCTCGACTGCCGAGCGGATTGGATTGTCAAGAGCTTGACTGCTGAGCAGGTGGGGCTGCCGAGCTCGCAGCGAGAGCTCTCTATCACGAGCGCGACAGAGCACTCAGCTGCTAGACAGTTCGGGGAAGTCACCTGTCGCGAGCGTGCACCTGTGCGTGGCACGACAAGCTCTATTGGTAGCTCACTGTCACGAGCGCGGTGATCGTCATGAGCGCGACAGTGAGGTGTGTTTCTGTTTCCTTGCGAGCACGAGGACTTCTGTGATCGCGATAGGGGGCAAGTTATGCCTCTGTCGCGAACGCGACACCCCTGGTTTCAAAGTGGTGTTTTCTTTTGTGGTTTTCAATGTTTATTTTCCGAACTTGTGATGCTCTTAGAATTATTCTTGGACTATTTTATGAAGCTTATGAGTTGAATTGGGTGTATTATGTATGTGTAGTTATATGAATTCTATAAATGTGAATTAATGGATTATGCATGACCTGCCAGAGTCAGTCTAGTGGATAGTTAGGCATGCCTAAAAGAGCGCTTTTGCTGCAGCCTCTGTACTGTTCTAGACCCTGATCAGGTCCCCGTTTAGTTCCGCGCAAACTTCTATGTGTTTGAATCTTGTTTAAGATTCCTCTGTAAAATGTTTTGAAAAGAGATAAAGTGATACTGTGTTTCGATTCGTACCTCTAAGGTACCGCTATGTGACGATTCATACCCGTAAGGTCCCTCTATGCGTTTACTCGTTATCCACTACTTTGAGTCATCAGGTGTTATGGTTTGTTCTGATATGGTCAAAAGTATGCGAATCCGAATGAGTGTGATTATAAGTATTTGAATTTGAATGACTCTTCTATGAGCTTACGAATCTGTTAGCATATGAATTTGTTTATTGAAACTTTGAATGGAATTCAATTGTGATTATATCTGACAATATTCAGTATGCCATTATGTATGTGATTTGCCTTGACAACTATTGTGAATGGCCATCCATATATTATTGTTTTTTTCCCCACTAAGCATTATGCTTAGCACGGTGTTTTCACCCATGCAGGTGCGGAAGATGTATAGCTTTTGGGAGAGTCGCCGCTAGTTAAGCCAACACAGAGGGATTAGTGTTAGGGCTTTATTTTTGTAGTATGATTCTTATGTAATAGAACTCTCTATTGTATATCATTTTTGTAAGCTTCCACCATATGTCTCTGACAGTTGTAATTATGTTGTATTGGCTATTTTGATCAGAACATTATTGTAATGAATTTTGGTTATATTAATGAATGATCATTCTGAGGTTACCAAAGGTTTTATTTCCGCTGTATTTTTGTATGTACAATGTGATTGAATGTATGTTCCTGTATCCTTTCTGTGGTGACACCCCTGCTCATACGATATCTCACTACCTAGCAGATGGGTTCATCTACGTATGGGTACGGGGTGTTACAGCATGTGTTAATAGTTCATTTATTATAATCTTAGACACTGTTTTGATGCATGTTGTGGTATGCTACGCCTTGAGTGGGTATGAGTAGCATGTGTTTGTAAATTTGATTGCTCATGTACATGGCTAGAATTTGATATATGAATGTGATAAGTATTTATTAATACCTTTAAATGTTTATAGCATATTTTATGTTGGTATAAGCATGTTTGATAGTTTATTTGAATGAAGAGTGATTTGCTTATGCAAGTTGTGCGTTGTGAAGTTTGGATTTCAGAGTTGTGTTTTGTCGCGAGCGCGGTATAATGCATTGGGTGATGTAACACCCCGAAATGTACCCTAGAAGGATTTGTGTATTTCCGGGGATTTTGACGATCGAAATCGTGTGATGTGATGGTCGGAGTGATTAAGTAGTAGGAAAAGATATGATCGGAATTAAGAAAAAGAGAGCCACGGGTATTTCGGTAATTTCACATATATGGATTTAACTGAGTGGAATAAATAATATGAGGGCTAAATTTTAAGAATGGATCATTTATATGCCGAAAGTATGTGAGTTGAGGCATTAGATGCGTCGAAAGGACGAATTTGGTATTAACATAAAAGATTCGGCAAGTGCGGCCAATTTCAAAAATTTAAAGGTTATTAAGTTAGGACTTAATTGAAGGGAGTAAGGTTTTAATTGTGGGTCAATGTAGGAATAACATCTATGTAGTGGACCAAGGAAAGATTAAAGAAGAGCTAAAGGACCAAAAGAAGAATTGTTATAAAAATCTAGTGAGGGCCAATAGAAAAAGGACATGTGGCATTGAGATAAGCTTGACTTTATTAAGGAAAGAGAGAGAGAGCAGATTTCTGCACGTTCCCCTCTCCTCCCTCACGTTTTTTTTCCTTTCTCTTCTTCTCTCCTTCCTCTACTTCATCTCACGCCATTCTCTTTCTTTCTTTGCAAGCCCAAGTTGTAAGTAGTGGAATTTACAAGCTCAAGTGTTCTTATGAGAGATTTGTGTTAAAAGGGTAAGTTATGAATCCTCATCTCTAAAATTTCATCTTTGTTCCCTTAAATATAAGGAGTAATATTCTATATTTTGATGAGGAAATTGGAGTGATAAAACTAAAGAGGGAGTATGGAAGCAAGAAGTGCCACTATTGAAGCTATTGGAGCAAAGGAGTTTGAGGTTTGGGAAAATTTATATGTTTTGAAGTGATTCTTAATTATTGATTTGTGTATGAATGAGTTTCTGTTTTGAAGTGTATTTTATTTAAAATTTGATTGGTTGTGTTGATATGGTTGTGTGGATTGGCTTGGGTTTAGCGAATTTGAGTTTTCTGGGAATACTCTGTCAAGATTTCACTGGACCTTTAGTGTTCGTTCTAGTTATAAGTCAAGCTATAGATGTCCAAATGAGATTAAATTAGTGCCATTTGAAAGATAATTAATTTATGAAAAATTGACTCTGAAGGACCGAAATCTAATTCTGGCTCTAAGACCCTTGAAAATGGTAAAAACCGGGGTGTTTGTACTTAAACGGGTTTACAGGAGCAGTATAGGTTGTGTAGCTCATATCTAGAGTTCTAGATGTCCAATTGATCTAAAATTTATTTCATTTGAAATCTAACATCCTAAAGAACATTCTTTAAGAATAACGTTTTGGTTAAAAATGAGTTTTAGTGGGTCGTTTAAGCGATACAACGTCAAACATGGAAATCTGTCTCGTAAGTCAGTTTTCGTAGGGCAGTTGGAAGAGCTCTCTGTCGCGAGCGCGACAGAACCTGTTTGTTGAAGGTTTTTCCTTCCATTTTGAGCCTCATAATTTGTATGAACCCTTGCCCCTCTTTCCTAATCTTTAGGATGCGTAATTTGTCATGTTTTTCATCCCGAAAAACACCCGAACTTCCTCGGAACCTTTCAAGATATATTCATCATATGTTTAAACTTTGGAAATGAGTAAATAAATTGATATCACTTAGGAATACAATTGTCTAAGGTTATAAATAAGAATATTAACTTCGTTATTGAGAGGCTTAATGAATCAAACATTTCCGAGTATGTTCTTTATAACCTAATTTAATATTATGTTAGGCAATTTGAAGTGCAATTTCATAACTTGCATTTTGAGTTAATAGGATTTTGAGGTTTGGATTCCCAACCCTTTGGAATGCATAGGAAGTTTAGAACATTCTTTCAAGTTCAAACCAAAGCGTAGAAGCTTAATCGAATATGAAGGACAGTGTATCAAGTGAACCTTGCTAGTGTTTTGGTGTTTGTTAAGAATAATTGTGGCACGTTTGTGTAAGACCTACAAAAGTCTATGAGTCTTTAATAATTCAAGACTTGAGGAGATTTATTTATAGTTTAGAATTTGTATGAGATGTTAAGAATGAAGTAAATGATGGAATTAAGTGTGTCGTAAACCGAAATTGAAATGAACCTTTCGTATCTCGATGACTTTTAATTTGACTATTTAGTTACGAAATGACTCTTAGGCAATTGAGTAGTTTGGGATATTTGTGTTGGAACTCTTGGATTCTATACACGAATTTATGAAAGAAATGTTCAAGAAAATTAGTTATGGACATGACAAAAGTAAGTATATTTCTATGTGAAGTGTATACAAGTGAGAGAAGAAAGAAGGATGATGTTTAGCTCTTTCGCGAGTGCGACTGGTGTCGCGAGCGCGACAGAGATCATCTAGTTTTATCGTGGTCGCGAATCAAGTCGCGAGCGTGATTCCTAGTGTATGGTTGGGCTCTGTCGTGAGCGCGACAGAGGCCATTTAACTTTCTGTTGCGATCGCGACAAGGGTCGCGAGCGCGACTCTTTTCTACACCATGAATAGATGATTGATTGAGCTATTGGACATGAGTTTTGGCTTGTGATTCACATTTGACAGAGTGTGTAATTTAAAATGTGCGATACCATGCAAATTATAGTCGTAATAATATGTGGAGCATGTATTAAAATTAAATGTGATTATAATTACAGGTTACGGATTGTTATAATTACGTGAACCATTATTTTTATCAACAATTTATGTATCGGATTATTATGCGATTCTAATAAAAGTATGTACTTTTGAAAAAGATTTTATATTATGGCATGAGCATTTCTAAAAGAAAGAAGTAAGTTTTAGCCTGCATTAGTCGAGTCATGGATAATTAGGCATGCCTAATAGAGTTATGTGTAGCTGCAGCCATGTGTACGATTTGGACCCTGATCAGGTCCCCCGAATGGATCTTCGTGATCTTTCTATTGAATCTTACCTAAGATTCGATGTGAAAATACTTTGGAACAAGAATAAAAAGATTGTTTTGATACCCTCCGGTATCTATGTGTTATGAGAATATTTCTGGTACCTTCGGGTATCTATGTGTTACTCGTTATCCACCCTTTTGACTTAGCAGGCATTAACGAGCATAATTATGTGAACTGAATGATACGTGTGAATTGATAAAGATATGTTAAGCTTTGTATAAATTTATGCACTCAATGAGAATGTGATCACCTTGTGCGATAAGACTTATATTTTGGCATGAGCTGCGCGTCGCGCACCTATGGTTTTGGGTCCAATGGGATCCCTATGCGTAAATGTGGTAATGTCTTTAATAGTTCATATGCTTCAGCTTTGATTATTTTCTTTGTACTATTAACATGAGTTAATGACACGATAGTAATGCAATAATTTGAAGGAAGTAATTAAACGAAAGTGATTATATATATATAAGATACATTTATATGCTTTGAACATGAAGTTAGATTGTTAGCGGCTTAATCATGACCCCCTTGATATGTGAGAATTATTGTAATTAGAGATCTGATTATAGGCTGAATAAAATGATGTGTATTGTCACACCCCAAAAGTGGCTTAATTGGAATTAGCAATTTTAATTGGATAATTTAGGGCAATTGGGTATTTGCAAGAGGAAAGAGGATTAAATTGCAAGGAATTATAGTATTAATTTCAGATTTTTATTTTAGTGAGTAAAAAGAAATTAAGAAGGACCTATTAGAAGATTACGGTGCAAATGGTAAAAGAAGGATAAGTGGATTGCGTGAACCTGTGCATGTGTGCCAAGTGGAGAGGTGGGTGTATGCATGTGGGAGAGAGAAAGGAAGATTTCAGGAATTTTTGTAGCTTCTGTAAGCAGCAATCAGATTTTAGTTTCATTCTCTCTTGCTCTCTCTCACGTTAGCCATTCCTTCCCCTCTCCATTTTCTGTTCTTTTCCCATTTGCATGTGTGTTCTTTCATTGTGGAGCTAGGGTTTGGGGTTTGGAAGAAGCTTCAGAAGAAAAGAAGAAAGATAAAGGAAAAGATAAAGTGGTGGATTGAGAGTTTCAGTGGTCATTTTTGAGCTTCATTATCAGGTTTGGGAGTGTCTGTCATTTCTCATATTTGGATCCTGATTGCCGTTCTTCTTTGATTGATATTTATGTGTTTTTGGTTATCAAAATGTATGAGAAATACAATGTGTATGCATGATTTAAGTAGAAAATAATGTAAATGGAATGTATATGCATGTGTTTGAATGTGAAAACCTGGGACATGGAGATTCTGGTATTACCTCTATTTAACTGATAAATGTATATGATTTATGCTTAGATTGCTGTAAATGTGCTTTGGATACTTGAAGTCATGTGTTTGATTAATCATTGCATGAAAAATGGTTTTGGGTAAGCTGGGGTTTTGAATATAGGAAGTACTCTGTTTTTATGATCTTCTGGTTTTTCACGTTTTTCTGGAAATATTAAGAAGAAGGAGTGTGTGAAGAAGATCACGAGACGTGATGGAGCATCACGCCGTGACCTCTTCCCTGAAGAAGGTCACGTGACGTGATGGAGCATCACGCCGTGACCTCCTTCTCTGGGAAGTCACGAGACGTGACGGAGAGTCATGCCACGTGACCTTTCCCCTTCCCTGCGTGTCACGAGTCACCACTGTCCAGGTAACTCGTGACCATCCCTCTCCTCTCAGGCGTCACGAGGCGTGACGGAGGGTCACGGCTCGTGACTGCCCTTGTTTTGCTTGGCGCTCGCGTGAAGCCAGTGTCACGAGATACCATTGCCAAGGTGACTCGTGACTGGCCTTCCTCCTGCTGCCCTGTTTTTCCAAAAAGTAAAGTTTTAAGCTTCTGGTTTTTAGGGGTTTTCACTATATGACATATGTTTGGGTTTAAATATCTGTATATATTTTTAATAATTGGTTAATATTGAGATTATATACATGATTAATAATTGATGTATATGATTTACTTGTTGATAAATTACATGAACATGGATTATTTCAATGTGAGTTATATGTTCTTATTACTTCCAGTAATTGATATTTAGATATATTTAAATGTTTCTGAATTTGATCAATATACATGTTTACATGATTTATAAATTATTTTGAGTGGTGTCTTTAAGCCTGAATAAGTCATAGTAGTGGATAAGTAAGCGCTTACTTAGGTCAGAGTGTGTGTGCAGCTGCTATATGATAAAACGTTATATGTGGGTCCATTTGGATCCTTGTTTCGATCCTGTATGGGTCTATATGGATATAATGCGAGACTTCGGTCTCTATATGAAAAGTACATGTTTGAGACTCATGTCTATATATGCTTGGAATACTGTGTTCTATCAGTATCCATTTGACCGTATCCACTTCTAGAGAGTATTTTAGACTAATCAGGCTACATGTTAATATGTGTTGAATATGTTGAGATGTTTATTGACAGGTTTAAAAGTATATTAATGCACATGAATTCTTGTATGACTTTATGTTTGTACACCCCGTACATGTGTACTTCGAATGATGAGATTTTAATAGTTAATTGTTTATTGTTGTAAATATTGTATATATATATATATTGTTTGTTTGTTTTGTTCCTCCCCACTAAGCGTTATCGCTTAGCACGGGCTCTTTTCCCGTGCAGGTGGCGAGTTTGGATTTGAGTCAGGCATCTGCAGGTCGGCCACTAGAAGTCTTTTTGGATGAAGTTATTTTTGAGTCTTCCGCTGTTATTTTGTACATGGCTTGTTTATAGCAAAATGAATCTTTTGTAAAGGAACAACTATTTTTGTATATGTATTTGCTTACGAGCCTTTTTGTAAAATGATATTGATATGATATATGTTGTAGGACTTGATATTATATGATTAAAAGTTTCTCTAAATTTCATTTGGTTTATTTACAAGTATGTACTTTGATTCGTTTATATGTTTGTCCGCGTGACATTCCAGTATCATTCCAACGGGGATATCGGGGTGTTACAGCTTGGTATCAGAGCCCAGGTTTGGTGGTTCTGGGTTATGTTGTGATTGTTTGAGTGTAGAGTCAAGTCTATGCATGAGAGTCAGTTTTGTGTAGTGGCCTAATGCAGATGTCTTGTGTTGTGTAGTGTTTGTATGGAGTCGGATCCAAGTGAGTATATGGGCGACACCATGAGCAGTATCAATGTGGGTCGAAGAGAGAATCCAGTCAGAGGAGGTGATCCAGTGGGTCAGGATAGGCATGAGCAGGAACCTGCACCAGCTGTGGGTGCAAATAGAGGAGTTGGTTTTGATCCAGCGTTAGTACAAGGGTTACTGCAAGTGGTTGATAGGTTGACTGCTCCTAAGGCTCCAACTGAGTTGTTAAGAAAGAGAGGAGCAGAAGACTTTCATGGGACTGCCTTAGATGAATCAGATGTGGCTGAGTTTTGGCTGAAGAGGGTAGGTAGGATTCTGCAAGAGATTAGATGTCCCGCAGATCAGAGAGCTTCATGTGCAATATCATTGCTTCAAGGATCAGCATATGATTGGTGGGAACTTGTGATGAGGAATCCGCAACGACCAGCTGAATTTACTTGGGAATACTTCAAGCAAGAGTTTGAGCAAAAGAAAGTGACGAAGGCTTACCAAGAAGCTAAGTGGAGAGAGTTCATTAGTTTGAAGCAGCGGGGAATGACTGTGAGTGAGTATGACAAGGAATTCAATCGGTTGAGTAACTATATGCCCGAGCAGTTGTTGACGGATTAGTTCAGATGTAGGCACTTTCTAGAGGGACTTCGTGAGGTGTACAGAGGTCCTTTGTCTGCAATGATCGTCTTGCAACTAGTGGGGTATTATCAGCTTGTGGCTGCAGTAATGAAGTTAGAGGAATCAGAGGTGATTAAGCAAAGAATGGTTAGCAAGAGAAGAGCACCGGATGGGGAAGTTGCGAGTACTAAGAAGTCTAAGGGTACTCCAACCGAACAATGAACTAGAGGGACTGTTCAGGTGCCTTCAGAAGTAGGAAGTGTGGCACCGCATGCTAGTAAGGGAAATTGAGCACCGGAGTGTGAGCATTGTCATAGGTACCATTGGGGTACATGTCGCAAGATCACCGGTGCATGCTTTAAGTGCGGGAGTATGGAGCATCGGTTTGCAAGTTGCCCTAATCGACAAGAGGACCAGAATCAACAAGAGAGCAGAAGATCCAATGTTACTCGAGGTAATCGGGATGGAAGTAGAGCTCCGAGAGCACCATCAGAGACAGTGCAACGACCAGGTGCTACGGAAGATCATAACCGGCATAGAGCTTATGCTATGATTGCTGAAGATGCGACCGTTGCCGCGGGTCCTTCGGGTAAGTGTTTATATGTTAAGTTTTGTTTCGTTTCGGTTTTGGTATTTGAGATGTATTTCATAAGGAAGGAAATTTCGAGGACGAAATTTTCTTAAGGAGGAGAGAGTTGTCACACCCCAAAAGTGGCTTAATTGGAATTAGCAATTTTAATTGGATAATTTAGGGCAATTGGGTATTTGCAAGAGGAAAGAGGATTAAATTGCAAGGAATTATAGTATTAATTTCAGATTTTTATTTTAGTGAGTAAAAAGAAATTAAGAAGGACCTATTAGAAGATTACGGTGCAAATGGTAAAAGAAGGATAAGTGGATTGCGTGAACCTGTGCATGTGTGCCAAGTGGAGAGGTAGGTGTATGCATGTGGGAGAGAGAAAGGAAGATTTCAGGAATTTTTGTAGCTTCTGTAAGAAGCAATCAGATTTTAGTTTCTTTCTCTCTTGCTCTCTCTCACGTTAGCCATTCCTTCCCCTCTCCATTTTCTGTTCTTTTCCCATTTGCATGTGTGTTCTTTCATTGTGGAGCTAGGGTTTGGGGTTTGGAAGAAGCTTCAGAAGAAAAGAAGAAAGATAAAGGAAAAGATAAAGTGGTGGATTGAGAGTTTCAGTGGTCATTTTTGAGCTTCATTATCAGGTTTGGGAGTGTCTGTCATTTCTCATATTTGGATCCTGATTGCCGTTCTTCTTTGATTGATATTTATGTGTTTTTGGTTATCAAAATGTATGAGAAATACAATGTGTATGCATGATTTCAGTAGAAAAGAATGTAAATGGAATGTATATGCATGTGTTTGAATGTGAAAACCTGGGACATGGAGATTCTGGTATTACCTATATTTAACTGATAAATGTATATGATTTATGCTTAGATTGCTGTAAATGTGCTTTGGATACTTGAAGTCATGTGTTTGATTAATCATTGCATGAAAAATGGTTTTGGGTAAGCTGGGGTTTTGAATATAGGAAGTACTCTGTTTTCATGATCTTCTGGTTTTTCACGTTTTTCTGGAAATATTGAGAAGAAGGAGTGTGTGAAGAAGATCACGAGACGTGATGGAGCATCACGCCGTGACCTCTTCCTTAAAGAAGGTGACGTGACGTGATGGAGCATCACGCCGTGACCTCCTTCCCTGGGAAGTCACGAGACGTGACGGAGAGTCACGCCACGTGACCTTTCCCTTTCCCTGCGTGTCACGAGTCACCACTGTCCAGGTAACTCGTGACCTCCCCTCTCCTCTCAGGCGTCACGAGGCGTGACGGAGGGTCACGGCTCGTGACTGCCCCTATTTTGCTTGGCGCTCGCGTGAAGCCAGTGTCACGAGATACCATTGTCAAGGTGACTCGTGACTGGCCTTCCTCCTGCTGCCCTGTTTTTCCAAAAAGTAAAGTTTTAAGTTTCTGGTTTTTAGGGGTTTTCACTATATGACATATGTTTGGGTTTAAATATCTGTATATATTTTTAATAATTGGTTAATATTGAGATTATATACATGATTAATAATTGATGTATATGATTTACTTGTTGATAAATTACATGAACATGGATTATTTCAATGTGAGTTATATGTTCTTATTACTTCCAGTAATTGATATTTAGATATATTTAAATGTTTCTGAATTTGATCAATATACATGTTTACATGATTTATAAATTATTTTGAGTGGTGTCTTTAAGCCTGAATAAGTCATAGTAGTGGATAAGTAAGCGCTTACTTAGGTCAGAGTGTGTGTGCAGCTGCTATATGATAAAACGTTATATGTGGGCCGTTTGGATCCTTGTTTCGATCCTGTATGGGTCTATATGGATATAATGCGAGACTTCGGTCTCTATATGAAAAGTACATGTTTGAGACTCATGTCTCTATATGCTTGGGATACTGTGTTCTATCAGTATCCATTTGACCGTATCCACTTCTAGAGAGTATTTTAGACTAATCAGGCTACATGTTAATATGTGTTGAATATGTTGAGATGTTTATTGACAGGTTTAAAAGTATATTAATGCACATGAATTCTTGTATGACTTTATGTTTGTACACCCCGTACATGTGTACTTCGAATGATGAGATTTTAATAGTTAATTGTTTATTGTTGTAAATATTGTATATATATATATTGTTTGTTTGTTTTGTTCCTCCCCACTAAGCGTTATCGCTTAGCACGGGCTCTTTTTCCGTGCAGGTGGCGAGTTTGGATTTGAGTCAGGCATCTGCAGGTCAGCCACTAGAAGTCTTTTTTGGATGAAGTTATTTTTGAGTCTTCCGCTGTTCTTTTGTACATGGCTTGTTTATAGCAAAATGAATCTTTTGTGAAGGAACAACTATTTTTGTATATGTATTTGCTTACGAGCCTTTTTGTAAAACGATATTGATATGATATATGTTGTAGGACTTGATATTATATGATTAAAAGTTTCTCTAAATTTCATTTGGTTTATTTACAAGTATGTACTTTGGATTCGTTTATATGTTTGTCCACGTGACATTCCGGTATCCTTCCAATGGGGATATCGGGGTGTTACATGTAGGACATGCGATATATGATTAACAAAACATGAAAAGCATGTATCAAGCAAGACTGTCACCCTGTTTAATCTTATAAATGATCGTGATTAAAATATTCTAATTATGACCAATTATGTATATATGTGTTAAATGACTTGATGTTGGTTATCTATTGTGTGTTGTGACTGACGACCATTATGAATGGTCGCCCATACTATGTGCTTTCCCCACTAAGCTTTGTGCTTAGCATGGGTTTTTATCCATGCAGGTTTGGAGTTAGTCGTATCGCCGAGGATAATCCGCAATAGTCTGGCCATCAAGTCCGTAGTAATAGCTAGTGTTTAGGAATTATAGTCTACCTTTTTAATGTAATTCTTAATGAGCATTGTATTAAGCGATTGGGATGTAATAAAATATTATGAGCAATGTAATGATAAGTATATGAATGTCTTTTGTGTTTGTGGATGTTTGTATGTTCTGAGAAATTTTTTGATAACTCTGCTTATATTATTGTTCCCCGGCTTGCTTTGCCGTAGCATTCCTCACCCATCGTCGCATACTGCCTATGTTACCATACAGTATGCTATACTTGGGTGAGGGGTGTTACAGGTGAAGTCTGCTTGCATGCGTCGCCAGCCCTGCCGAGTTCTCTTGCACATGGTCGAGCGATGCCGTACCTAGTCGCGAGTGTGACAGAAGCCATCTAGGCATTCTATAGGGAGAGCGACGAGGATCGCATGCGCGGTAGTTGCGAGAGTTCTGTTCTGTCATGAGCGTTACACTGTGCAGTCTTGTAACTTTAAATCTTTTATGCTTACCTTTTTGTGTCATTGGGGCATGTTTGTACATGATTATATGTTTAATTATATGTATTTATGAATAATTATATGTTAGATAATTTACTATTTTTTCTTAATGGAATTAACATGTGAATGTGGAGTTGATACTTGAATGTTGAGTTCCTATGTATAGTTGCTATGTTAAGCCTGATAGGTCAAGGTAGTGGATAGATAAACATGCTTATTAAGGACTAGAGTTTTGCAGCTGCTCCTATCGACCCGTAAGGGTTTAAAGTTTTAGGCTTCGGTCTTCTATATTATAGCTTTTAGACTTCGATCTTCTTAAAATTTAAGACTTCAGTCTTTTGATACTGCTCGCTAGTATTCTGTTACCCGTATCCACCATCGTCATGATCTGAGGCTATATTTGTATTGTATACTTGTGAGAATTATGCATATTTGTATCAATTATACGTTGTGTTGTTTCAGTATGTTAGCAATTATTATTATTGCTTCCGAATCTATTTGATTATAAGTATTTTTTTTACTGGCATGTTTATGCTATGTATATGTTAAGCTTCTTAACTATTGATAGTATCTTTAATTTATATGCATGTGTATAGTATTTGTTGTGACCTCCTTGGAAGTATTTTGTTTCTATTCATACCCACTGAGCATTATCGCTTAGCACGGATGCTTTATTTCCATGTAGGTCTTCGGGTTCTGTTCTGAGCGAGTGTCCCAATCTGCTGGCCACTAGGAGTTGTCCTTGAAGTATGTTCTTTTATAATAGTAATAGTACCTCTTTTGTATAGGACTCTTGTATTGTGTTTTGTTTTTGGTGAAGACATGTAATGTTGTTATATGTGTTGAACAATTTTGTATATGTATACTTTATAAGTTCTGTTAATGCAAATATATTTATGTTATTCCAGAATGCTTTCGCTTTTGTGATTTGTGATGTTTGTGTTTTGCGTGTGTGATATCCCGATATTCCTCCCGAGGGGTGTTGGGGTGTTACATTTGGATTTCACAAGTTTCAAGTGTTTTAGATGGAAGAATTGCATGGGTAAGTTAATAAGGAAGTCTTCTATTTTGTTATTTTCTTCTTCATTGTTTATCAACTCTAATTATCAGATGTGGCTGTTTTGATGAGGGATCTTGATGATTATGGCCATGGAAGATAAGAAGAAGGAGAAAGAGAGAAAAGTGTAGCAAAAAGGGAACATCAATTGAGGTTTAGGAATTTATATGTTTTGGTTGTGTGAATGATGAATTGCATATTTCAAAGTGTATATATATGCTTTGTGATTTTAAGAATTGAATTTGGTGGTTGGATGTGTTGAATTGGTTGAATTAGAGCTTATTAAGCTAGGAATGGTAAATTTTGTTTAGAGGGTAAGATTGACCTCTGATGACTGTTTTGATCATAAGTTGTGTTTTATTACTCCAAATTGCATTATTCTAGTGGGGTTAGAACCGACACATGTATGCCAATAAAACTCCTGGAAATAGTTATAATTTATTTCTGATTCTAAGGGCCTCAACATTGGCTATTATAGTAGCTAAATTCTTCAGGTGCATCTTTAGAGCAGGGTACACATGTTTGGGCATATCTCTTTGGTTCCAGCTCCAAATGACATGAAATTTGTGCCATAAGAAAGCTAAAATCTTGGGGAACATTCTCTAGAAGACCATTTCGGAAGAAAAAGCCATTTACTATGTAATGGCCCAAAATAGCAACTTTCACGAAAAGTGAATTTCGGGCTATCAATAGTGACACCGGGTTGAATAGTGCCATCCGGAGGCGAATAATATTTTATTTGATCATCAGGAAATACAAGTTATAAGGAGTTTGGTGGTATAATTTGAAGTGAAATTGAGGTCAAATAGGTACTCAAAAGTCAAAAATAAAAAAAAGTCCCGGCTCGGTTTAAATAGTAACAGGGTTGACTTTATATTTGACCGGACTTTTAAGATAGTAAATGACCTCTGAAAAGTTATTTGAAGGCATGGATAGACTCAAAATGATGTGTAGAACAATTCGATGGTGAAAAGGAAAATTTATGGTGGCACTGAAAAAGTAGTAAATCGGACCGGTTTAATTGAACCGGACTGAAAAGGGGCCTTAATTGAGATGAAATCAAAGTCTAATGAGTTATTAAGAGTAAAAAGAAAGTTAAGGATGAAAGGTGAATGTGACACGCGCAGGATCCGCGTGGGCGCCCCTTGACTGCCAGCTTGAGGGCGATCGGGCATTTGAAGTCCGTTGACAACTTGTAACGAATTACAAGTGTGTCTATTTTGGGCAACAAGGAGGTTTCATGGAGTCGCCACCCAATAAAACATTGGAAAAGTTTCTCTCGCCTCGGGGAGCCTAAGACAGCGCTTTCATCCATTTTGGGCAAGCCGAAGGGGTCTTGGAGGGTAAACCTCTCGCCCAAAGGAGCCTAGGATTTGTTAGGTCATAGAGTATAAGAAGGGTCTTGGAGGGTAAACCTCTTGCCTCCTTAAATCCAAAGACAACGCTTTTATCCATTTTGGGCAAGCCAAAGGGGTCTTGAAGGTTAAACCTCTCGCCCAAAGGAGCCTAGGATTAATGTCTAAGTCTCGTGACACAAGAGGTGTCTTGGAGGGTAAACCTCTAGCCTATTTGAGCCCAAAGACCAGAGAATGGGTTCGGGACTTCGCATCTATTTCTACCTTGATTAATTTTATAATTTGGTTTTAAGTTTATTAACTCGCTTTCTCTCCACACAATGCAATTTTAATTTAAAAACGCAAATATTCACATTGAAAGCGATAAGATAAACATATCAAAAATAACATCAAAGATAAATTACAATAATACCAGGAGCGGAATACAACTCCCATTTAAAAGTGCAAACATACATAAAACCGGGGAATTTATTAATTATGAGGACTTTAGTCCCCGCATACACAATTAAAGAAAATATTTTGGATGTGATGATTTATTTGGGATGAAAATTTGGACATTGGTCCCATTTATTATGAAAATCCAAATTAATTTATTAGAAATATTTGTGTGGTTTTTATTCATGCGTGAATAAAAAAACATTTTATTCAACGAATATATACAAGGAAATATAAATAAAATGAGAATTGAAAATGTCCAATGAAAATACCAAACTCCGCATATCCTCCTTCTCGTGCATTGGTGCTCAAATGAGGATAAAACAATGATTTGCAACCAAAAATAAAATAGAAGAGATTCATGTTAGAAATTAACCCAAAGAGATGAGATGACATAAAAGATAATATGTATAATGACCATATAACATGCATAAAAATAATTATGATGCAATTTAACAAGCATAAAGTGAGATAACATCATGGCAAATGCAATTTATTAATAATAAAGGTTAACATGCATGAAAAAGCCTAAGGTAATATCAAGCATAAAGAAGGCATGAGAAAATAAACTTGAAATTTAACATGCATGCAAAATATGAACAAGAACATTAATGATAATAGTGATACTAGCATCTAATGATAGCAATAAATAAGTCTAATAAAAATTTTAATGATAATTAACACATGCAAACACAATAATAATCATAATATAACATAAAGAGATCAAAGATATTAACAAACTAAATTAAACATGCATAATAACATGGAAAAAAAAATAATTTGACATAAAAATAAGATAATAGAATTTAAAGAGTTTACTTGTTATATGAACAATTGAAGATAAAAATAAGAAGAAGAATATGGAGACTAAGAGAATTTACATGTTTAATATGTTAATTGGAAGCAAAAATAAATGAAATTAACAAGAGAATTAATAAGTAAAACCAAGAATAATTACCCTCAAATTCAGTTTTGAAGAATTGAAGGTAGAAGTGTTGATTTCCTTGTCTTCTCTGGTGAAAATCCTTAGAAAATAGCTTGAAAACTTGAAGAAAAACTCTTGGAAACAAGTGTGTAAGATGGATTTTTCTCTCTCAACTCAAAAGCTCTAAAATTCAGTTTTTTCCTCTCCAAATGTTCTTAGTTCGTCCCCCCCCTTTTTCTCTATTTTTTCTAGTGTTTTAACCCTCAAAAACTACCCCAAAAACCACCCAAAACCGGTTAAAAATCAAGTGGGAATTGAAAATAGGTGAAATGGGGGCGAAATCGGCGCTCTAACGCCGAAAATCGGCGTCACTCCTCGCGAAAACGCGCGGAGTGCGAGCAATCCCAGCACAATGTGCGCGGAGCGCGCGCTCCGCAGCGTTCCGCGCACGTACAATAGCGACGGCGCCTTGCCGTCGCTGTTCCGTCGCGAATGATTTCCCCTCCATTTTTATCACCATTTTTCAACTTTTTTCAACTTTTTTTTTAATTCCACTAATCTAAAATACACTTTTTCTTCTCCAAAATAATTTTAAAAATATTTTTAAAATATTTTTAAAATACACTTTTGCTGATTGAGAAGACAAGGAAAAAAACACTTCCGAACTCTAATCTTTTTGCCTATAAGCCGGCATAGCTAAATTTCATCATCGGGTAATCCTGATCAAGGCTACTCGGGACCCGGTGTCTACAGTTGCCCCCAATTTTGGAGAGGCTAGTGCATGGGTGCCTAGGTGAGCCAAAATTCAGGAAAAGGAAAGAAATGCGTACCTGAAGCGGCGATCTTCCTGCTTGATGGAGTTATGATGATAGCTGTTGCTGTCTTTTGGTTGTAGCTGGCAATGCCGTGGTCGTGTTAACCTCTTGTGGGTAATGCCGCCATCGTGCTAACTGCTGATAAGTTGGTAATGCCGTGGTCGCGCTAACCTCTTGTGGGTAGTGCCGCCATCGTGCTAACCGCTGTGAGTTGGTAATGCCGTGGTCGTGCTAACCTCTTGTGGGTAGTGCCGCCATCGTGCTAACCTCTGTGAATTGGTAGTGCTGTGGTCGTGCTAACCTCTTGTGGATAGTGCCGCCATCGTGCTAACTGCTGTGAATTTTTTAGCTGTGCTCCTTTAGATGTTTGGACTGGTGTCGTCAATCGGCTTTTGTTGGTGTTCCCCACCGATTTCTCCTGCAAGATTGTATGCATAGAAATATACAAGAAATCACGTGTGTATGATATGGAATGCAAATGCCTGCAAAAATGTATAGATTGTGCCCTAAGTGGTCCAAGTTTTGTTGAGGTTGTAGCTTGTCTGCTCTACCATGCCCCCTGAATCCTGAGGATCGTCGATAAGTTTTCTAAAAGAGACGTCCAGTGATCATCCTTTGCCCCCCTGGTCAATGATCACTTACCCGGGATTCTATTTCATGTTCTGTGTTGTGTGTTATCTGATTGAAAGAAGATCATCTGAAATAACGCCGCCTTATCGCTCCGGGCATTGAACGTCATTGTTTTAAAGGTAGTGCGTCCCTTGTGGATTTTCACACTAGCTTTTCTTTATGGGAAATGCGTCCCTTAGGGGATTTTCACACAACCCTTTGCTTAATTTTTGCCTGGAATGGACCTAACCCAATCCAGCGGCTTTTGTTCATTTTATTTTTATATTTTGTTTTTGTAGGGCAGACTGCCTGTTTCTAGGTTTTCACCCTGCCCTTTGGCCTAACTTTTGCTTAGAGAGCCAGTTACGGTTTTCATCTCTAACGGACTTCAATTTTTTTATTTTTTTTTTAGAGAAGGTTATCATAAAAGCTTCTGTTAAGAGCAAAAAGCACATATCCAATGAAGGACTGAGCAATAATCATTAGATGAACAATTGGTATATTTCTTTGTAGGACAGAACTGAAAGATCAATGAAAATATATTCCTTTATTCATTGCAAAATTGTGTATATTTCTATATGATTTCATCATACATGATTTTCATTTGACAAGAATTCAAAAGCATATGACAACACCTAATCTCGGAGTGGATTTTGTCAGCATCAAACTCCTGTTATCAATCAGCCCTCTCGGGTTTTCTTGATTGAATATTTTCTCTTGGCCCTTAATTTTTGCCCAGGATGCCTTTTTTCGGTTTTCACCCTGACAGGGCGCCCAATTTTAGCAAGGCCGCCTTTTTTCGGTTTTCGACCCGCGGGGCATTTATTCTCTTTTTTTATTATTTTTTTTGTCTTTAGCCATGGAACCTTTTAAGTCTATCGACATTGACCGGGTCCTTGAACTCATTTCCATCACTGTCTGCTAAAATTGTTGCTCCTTTTGTTAGTAGCTTCTTCAAAACAAACGGACCTTACCAGGTGGGTCTGAATTTTTCGCGTATGTCTGGCACTCCCAGCCTCATCATCTTAAAGACCAAGTCCCCCTTCTTCAATGGATGCTTTCGTATTTTTTTGCAAAATGACCGAGCCAGCCTCTTTTGATAAACTTGGTTGTGGTAATAGGCTCGTAACCTGTCTTCATCCAACAAATTTAGCTGTGACAAACGTTGTTGTGCCCATTCTGCTTCAGGAATCTCAGCTTCCATGACTACCCTCAATGATTTCAGCTCAATTTCAATAGGCAGGACTGCTTCAGTTCCATATACCAGAGAGAATGGTGTTGCCCCTGTAGAGGTTCTGACTGTTGTTCTATAACCCCAAAGTACGAAGGGTAGCTTTTCTGCCCAATCTTGTAGTTCTGAACCATCTTGGCCAAAATTCTCTTCACATTCTTATTCGCTGCTTCAACTGCACCGTTTGCTTGAGGACGGTAAGGAGAAGACTTATGATGTTGGATCCCATATTTCTGGAGCATCTGTTTAGTCTCTGCTAGGAATTGCACCCCATTATAAGACACAATGTGATGTGGGAGACCATATCTGCATATCAAATTCCACTCAATGAACTTAGGCATATCCTTTGCATCAACCTTCTTGAAAGATTCAGCCTCAACCCACTTAGTGAAGTAGTCAATGGCAACTATGATGAATCTATGCCCATTAGAAGCCGTAGGATGGATTTCGCCTATGATGTCTATTCCCCACGCTGCAAATGGCCATGGAGATGTTAAGTTATGTAACTCTAAAACTGGCATATGCCTCAAATTCACATACTGTTGGCATAACTGGCATTGCTTCACAAATTTTGAACAATCTGTATCCATTGTGAGCCAATAAAACCCTTGGTGCATGATCTTCTTTGCTAAGGCTAAGCCATTTATGTGAGCTCCACAAAGCCCGGCATGAACCTCTTCCATAACTCTTTTAGCTTCTTTCTCTGCCAGACATCTTAACTCGATACCATCAGCTTGCCTCTTGTACAAAGTGCCATTAACACTGATGAATTGAGTGGATAACTTCCTGATCATTCTTTGGTCCTTCTCAGTGGCTTCCTCTGGAAAGACTGATCTCTCTAAATAATTCTGAATGTCATAATACCATGGATTTCCATTAGTGGCCTCAATGTCCATCACCTGTTCAGCTTCAAAGCAAGGTCTTTTCGAACTATAAATCAGCACGGGTTTCATCGTAACTCCTGTTCGGTTATCCCACATAGACACTAATGTTGCTAGAGCATCGGCTAACTGATTTTCGTCTCTGGGGATGAAGTGAAAAGTGCAAATCTCAAACTGGCTGCTCAACGTTCTCAAGTGCTTTACATAAGGCAACAGCCTTTCTTCCTTGACTGACCACTCCCTTCTGATCTGATGAATTACCAAAGAAGAATCTCCGAATACTTCTGCGGTCTTTGCCCCCAGAGCGAGTAATGCTTCCAATCCAAAGATGCAAGCTTCATATTCTGCTTCATTATTGGTAGCCTTATACCTCATCTTCTTAGCCAATGGTAGCCTTTCACCATCTGGGGTCATAAGAATAACTCCTACGCCTGCTCCCTTATTATTGACTGCTCTATCAAAGAATAATTGCCACCCTTGCACTGCTATGGCCGTGACATCTTCATCTGGGAAGTTGTATTCAAACTAATCTCCCTCAATAGGATGCTCGGCTAAGAACTCTGCTACGGCTCTTCCTTTAATGGTTTTCCTAGTTATGTACTCAATGTCAAATTCCTGCAACAGCAGTAACCATCTTCCCATCTTCCCTAGTAGAGAGGGTGCTTCTTGGAGGTATCTGAGCGGATTATGTTTGGCAACCGTTTGTACCTTGAAGGAATGAAAGTAGTGTCGCAACTTCTTAGAAGCCCGGATAACTGCTAAACAAATCTTTTCCACCTCTACATATTTGGCTTCGTAAGGCAGGAATTTCTTGCTAAGATAGTAAATGGCAAACTCTACACCAAAATCATCTTCCTGAGACATCATAGCAGCCACTGAGTTATCTTCCACAGCCAGGTACAGGATTAGTGGCTTGGCACGGTGTGGTGGTCTTAACACCGGAGGATTTAACAAATACTCCTTAATAGTGTCAAAGGCCAATTGACAGTCATCGTTCCATACCCCCGGCTGATTCTTCCTAAGAAGATTGAAAATAGGCTCACATACTGAAGCTAGCTTGGCAATAAACCGGTTGATATACTGAAGCTTTCCTAGGAAACTTCTGACGTCCTTCTCCTTCTTGGGCATCGGTATCTCTCTTATGGCTTTGACTTTATCGGGATCTACCTCAATTCCCCTCTGGCTTACTACATGGCCTAGCAACTTTCCTGATGTAACTCCAAAAATGCACTTCTTGGGGTTGAGGCATAGATCATACTTGCTGATCCTTTGAAAGAACTTTTCTAAAGCCTCAAAGTTACCTTCTCTAGTAGCCGACTTAATCATCATGTCGTCGACATACACCTCTACTTCTTTATGGATTAAGTCATTGAGAACCTTGGTGGCCATCCTCTGATAAGTTGCTCCTGCATTTTTCAACCCAAAAGGCATAACTCGATAGGCATATGTCCCCCACTCGGTGATGAAAGCTGTCTTAATCCGATCCATTATTTTATTAAGGATTTGATTGTACCCTGCGTACCCATCCACAAAACTGTACATCATACAAGCAGCAGCACTATCTACTAGCACATCAATATGAGGCAGCGGGAAATCATCCTTAGGGCAAGCTTTGTTCAGGTCTCGATAGTCGACGTATACTCAAACCTTACCATCTTTCTTAGCTACAGGAACCATGTTAGCTAACCATGTTAGGTATTGAACCTCTATCATGAACTTAGCCTCAATCTGCTTATGGATCTCCTCTTTCACTTTCTGTGCCCATTCTGGCCTAAGTCTTTGGAGTTTTTGCTTGACTGGTTTAAACTCTGGGTAAGTTGGGATGGCGTGTTCGGCAACATCTCGATCTATTCCTAGCATATCCTCATAGGTCCAGGCAAAGACTTTTTCATATTTTTTTAATATTCTCTCAAATTTTATTCTCTCTTCAGGAGTTATGTCTGATGCTAGCAAAATTTCCTTTGGATTTTCCAAAGTTTCGAGATTAAATGAAGTTGTGCCAGTTGAATTAATATCAAAAATGAATGCATCATGCTTATGATAATGTGAAATGAAATCATCAGAAACATCACACAAGTAAGCAAAGTTATTCATCTCATTAACATAATTAGAAACATTAACATTGTTCTCAAAGAGTTCTGGCATAAAAAGAGAATCTAAATGATTATCAACTTCAGTCAACGCCGATGCTGCAGCCGACTGTGCTTTGGCTTCTTGATTTAGTGAAATCTTGAGATCTTCAATCTTCGGCTCTGGTTCCGCTATCTTCTCCTTCCCTTTGAGCTAAGTGGCTAACATCTTATTAGTGACGATCTCTTCGGGCTCATCCCTGTCCTAGATGCTGCATTGGGTCATAATCTCCTCGTCCCAAAAGTTCTCTACAACTTTAACAACTCCGATCTCCCAATCAAAGACATCGTTGAAAATTTCAAATCCCGGGATGATCTTCCCATCCACCCATTGCGGCTCTTCTTCTCCGGTGTAAGCACAAATCGATGATGATGGCACAAAGCTCTCCGAAATATGGGGAATCTTCTCTGACACTTTCATCTTACTATACTCTCCTTTGTAGCCCAACCCTTTTCGATTCTTCTGACCACGTGTAGTGATAGCATCCTGCCGCCCTTGTGACTCATTTCCCAAACCAGCCCCTGGGAGGAAGTGCATCTTCTTTAGCATGTTCACCACTTGAGGGCTACCTTCTAAGCTTTGCTCTTCTCCGATCACCGATACATGAAAGCCACTGAATGGCTGATTAGAGATCTCCAAGGCAGACACTTGGTTCTCTTTCGCTGCTTTAATGGTCACTACCTCTCCTTCATGAGGTACCTTAATTATCTGGTGTAAGGTGGATGGCACTCCCCCTAACTTATGGAACCACGGTCTTCCAAGCAGAGCTGAGAAATTTGCTGGAATCGGCAAGACCACAAAATCCGTTTCTGTCTTTACAACAGCTTTGAAAGTTCCCAATGCTTGCCTCCTGGAATTCTCGTAGGCAGTGATGGTCAATTCAGATTTGCTTAACATACTCTCATCCATCCCAAAGGCTTGAAGCGCCACCAAAGGGCAAACATTTATTGACGACCCATCATCAACCATGACGCAAGCGGTGTGTTTACCATTGATCTGTGCCTTGATGTATAAAGGTCGATTGTGGTTGCGACCCTCTGTTGGTAGGTCTGCATCAGAAAAAACCAACTTCTCCCCGGATCCCCCCTTAACAAGGTTTAAAAGCTCGGATGGAGAGATTTTAGTTGCTACCGTGGATACACTCAATGCTTCAACTAACTTCTGTCGGTGAGAGGGGGACTGTCTCAAGAGGTCCCAAATAGATATCTGAGCCGTGGTCTTTTTTTAGTTGCTTCACTATTGAATTTTCTTCCGGCTCCTTCTCTGCGATTGCTTGTGCTGGGTCTTGCTGCTTCTCAACTTCTGGAATGACCCTCCCACTTCTTGTTACTGCTTCTATTCTTTCTTCTTCCTCTGAATCCCACGGATCCGTAAACTCTCCATTTTTCTCATCTTCATCATCTCCACTCTCACTAGTGGACCAACAGTCTATTATCGGCACGGAAACCCCTTCTCCATCCACTACAGGGCGAGTAATAGCGACATACTCATTTGCATATAGATCTTGCATCACGTACCACTCTGATAGGCTCGATCCAATCATAAAGACTGGAGGTGGCACTGTATTATAACCGGACTTCTTCTTGCTTTCTCTCTTCTCAGGATCGGTGATCTGCTTGTTGTCAATTAGATCTTGGACCCGATGCCTTAGCGTTATACAATCATCCGTCAAATGGCCGATATGTTGGTGAAATGCGTAGTACTCATTCTCCTTGTGCCCTGGCTGTCCCTGGGTCTTGGCCGGCCTAGGAGATAGGGGTCGCAGTTTTCCTTCTTTTACTAGCCTTTTCAGCACCCATGATAAAGGCCTACCCAAGTTCGAGAAATATCTCTGACTTACGCCTGTGGCAGACACCTCAGCTGTCTTCCCACCTCTGTTATCGCTGCTTGAACTTGCTGGCTTGGCTGTCCCCTGATTGTTGTATCCCTTCCTGGCATAGGACTCGCTGTTTGCCCTCTTGGCTAAATATTCTCCTTCTGCTTCTATGGCAATGTCCTTCAAGGACTCCCAATCCTTGAGTCCCTTCATTTTCAGTCCATCTCTCAAGTAAGGGCTGGCATTTCGAATGAATAGCCGGATCTGATCAGAAGTGTTCGGTTTGCGTTTCATCTCCATAACCCGATTTCTCCACCAAGTAAGGTACTCGTGGAAGGACTCCCCAGCCTTCTGTTGTAGCAACTCGAGATCTTTCAAAGTGACCTCCATCCGGGTACTGCAATCGTACTGCTTAAGAAACTCTTTGGTTAGCAAGTCCCAATCCTTCTTGGACCTCCTCTCAAGCCCATGGTACCAATCAATAGCAGCTCCTGTGAGACTCAAGCAGAAATACTCTATCTTTTGCTTTCTTATTAAGGTCATTCCCTTCATGACCAGCGAGTATTGCTTGATGTGTGCGGCAGGGTCAGAGGTGCCATCAAATTTGGGAATGTCCGGCATCTTAAAATTCTGGGGAATCAGGTTATCCCCATCCAGCTCTCGGTCTTCCGGGTTCATTCCTTTTCCCACAGTCATCATCCTTGCCATGGCCTCAAATCTCTCTTCCATTTTCCTCCACATTGCCTCATCCAGTTTTGGCGACTTCTCTTTAGCTACTGTACGCTCCTCTAGCTCATCTCCCCCAAACTCAGCTTCAGACCTGGGGCCCTCTCTGCGCTCAATAGGTGCAGATGCTCTTTGCTCAACCACTGGTTGGTTAATTGCAGCAGGACGTTCTTCTCTAACAACCTCTTGTTCAGCTGGTACTCGGATAGGGGCAACAGCAGCTTGTTTCCCAGCTATTGTGGCGGCAAGATTGCCCATCATTGCAATCATTCGGGCTTCAAATTCCTCCATTCTCTTTCCTACCTCCTCAGCGATTATTGCCCGGGTTGCATCAGACGCATTTGATGGATTAGCCATGCTTACTTCTGTTGATAATTCGGAAGAAAACCCCACACTGTTTTTTGAGATTGAATCTGAACTCTGATCCGACACTAACTCTGTTGACCCCAAAAGCGGCGTCCTTCTTAACCGTCCGTCGGGACCTCTAGACCACCCAGGAGAATCTATCATGGCTGAAATGCAAAAATTGTTAAGATGATGCATGATTAAAATGCGATGCATGCTCGTGCTAATGCAACATAGACAAACACATGCAAGCAGATAGATCCTTCCAACCTTATATCTCCCACACACGTGGTAGTGCGGTCTCTTTCCTAGGTGGGCTTCATCCATGGATTAACGTGGAACCCAATGGACACGTATGGTGCGCGGTGAAAAACCGGCAGCATAACAGCTCCTATCTAATGTACATACGTATGGGTGTTTGGCCTTTATGTATTTTAACAATTCAATTTAACTAGGATGGGCCCACCGGGGCATGAAAGCCTTTGATGAAGACCATTTAATTAACTTGATTTCGTCTAATATATGATGGCCCATATAGCAAGCATAGTATTAAGGTACATTTCACCTAGTAGAAGTATCTATTGCCATTACATGAGCTTTAGTCATGGGGTGATGATATTTTTGGGTTACCCAAGCATGATCCCTGCCGACGGATCTAGCTCATCACGAGCATAACGACCGATCGGGTCACCATTTGATATAGCATAATGGTACGAGACTTGGGCTGGTGATTATCCTTAACACTTCCCTAAATTGAGTGAAAATAGGGTCGTGCTTCAGGAACGTACCGGGGTTTGAAAAGGGACCAAACTAACTTAATCTAAGGCTCTAATGAGATGATATGCAATTTTGAGATAAAGCGAATTTCATAAACTAAAACTTAATTGTAAAAGTTAATCAAGGTATTTTCAAATTGAAGTCTCAAACCAGTTGTCCCCAGTGGAGTCGCCACTGTGATGCGCGCAAGACCCGCATGGGCGCCCCTTGACCGCCCGCTTGAGGGCGATCGGGCATTTGAGGTCCGTTGACAACTTTTAACGAATTACAAGTGCGTCTATTTTGGGAAACAAGGAGGTTTCTTGGAGTCGCCACCCAATAAAACATTGGGAAAGTTTCTCTCACCTCGAAGAGCCTAAGACAGCGCTTTCATCCATTTTGGGCAAGCCGAAGGGGTCTTGGAGGGTAAACCTCTCGCCCAAAGGAGCCTAGGATTTGTTAGGTCATAGAGCATAAGAAGGGTCTTGGAGGGTAAGCCTCTCGCCTCCTTAAGTCCAAAGACAACGCTTTTATCCATTTTGGGCAAGCCAAAGGGGTCTTGGAGGTTAAACCTCTCGCCCAAAGGAGCCTAGGATTAATGTCTAAGTCTCGTGACACAAGAGGTGTCTTAGAGGGTAAACCACTAGCCTCTTTGAGCCCAAAGACCAGAGAATGGGTTCGGGACTTTGCATCTATTTCTACCTTGATTAATTTTATAATTTGGTTTTGAGTTTATTAACTCGCTCTCTCTCCACACGATGGAATTTTAATTTAAAAACGCAAATATTCACATTAAAAGCGATAAGATAAACATATCAAAAATAACATCAAAGATAAATTACAATAATACCAGGAGCGGAATACAACTCCCATTTAAAAGTGCAAACATACATAAAACCGGGGAATTTATTAATTATGAGGACTTTGGTCCCCGCAAGCACAATTAAAGAAAACATTTTGGATGTGATGATTTATTTGGGATGAAAATTAGGACATTGGTCCCATTTATTATGAAAAATCAAAATTAATTTATTAGAAATATTTGTGTGGTTTTTATTCATGCATGCATAAAAAAACATTTTATTCAACGAATATATACAAGGAAATATAAATAAAATGAGAATTGAAAATGTGCAATGAAAATGCGAAACTCCGCATATCCTCCTTCTCGTGCACTGGTGCTCAAATGAGGATAAAACAATGATTTGCAACCAAAAATAAAATAGAAAAGATTCATGTTAGAAATTAACCCAAAGAGATGAGATGACATAAAAGATAATATGTATAATGAGCATATAACATGCATAAAAATAATTATGATGCAATTTAACAAGCATAAAGTGAGATAACATCCACTACAAAAAAAAGGGCTTTTAGCGACTGAAATTAGCGACTAAATTTTTTTAGTCGCTAATTAGCGACAACATTGCGACTAATACTAATTTTAGTCGCAATATAAAAATTTTGTGGCAAATAGCGACTAAATAGTGACGGATCAAAGTAAGTGGTCGCTAATTTTTGGCGGGAGGCTGGCACGCTTTTTTTTGCGACAAAATTAGCGAGTATATATTTAGTCGCTAAAAATTAGCGACAAAAATATAGTCGGTAAAATTCTATTTAATTATTTGCGACTAAATAGCGACTAAATTTTTCGTCGCAAATTTTTTTAGCATTTAGCGACTAATTAACACTAATTAGCGACTAAAAGCAGACGACGGTGGTATTAAATAGCGACAAAATTTTGCAGTCGCAATTTAGTCGCTAAATTTTGATTTACTTACAGAATCATTTTAACCTAAACCCACAAATTGTCGTCTCTCTCAAACACCGGTAAAAAACGAAGAGAAGGTCGATTCCCCTTTTCGGCCAACCCCCACGCCACCTGTGTTGACAGCGATTGTCGCTGGAGTTGTCATTGGCGTCTGGTACTCCGGCTAGAGCTACGGTGTGAGAGGTAAGCAAATCTACATTTCTGATCTTCTAAAACAAACAGCGGGTTAATTGACTGAATTTTTGATGTGTTAATCTTCTTTGTATGTTGAGGTTTTGGGGGAGATTTGGTTGGGCGAAAGGAAGAGGAAGGAGAACCGAGCAAGCGCTGTCTGCCCTCCGATCCAACTCCGGTGAGTTGAACGAACTAAACAGGTATGTCATTCCAGTTTAATCGATGTGCAATTTGTTAGGTTTTTCAGAATTGATTCTGAATGTTGAAGTGTTTATTGTCAATGTATGTGTTTTATTCATTGTTTTGGGGCATTTTGCTGTGCTGGATCTCTTGTATGTAGTGGATAGGATTGGAGTTTACAGTAAGCATGAATGTTGTTGTTTAGATTCAAAGGACCAGAAGCTATAGATGCTGGAAAAACAAAATCCAGAGCCTTAAAAGTAGTAAGTGACTTTATAGAGCCAATTTCTGGAATCTGAACTTTGATTTCTTCAATAATTTTGATTATGCGACTCACCAAACTTTCTTTTTCCTTTTTATTATATTTTGGTGTTATATATATATATATATACACACACACACATACTACCATGTACAAAACTACTGAATTATAATCGAAAATTAAATCGAATTTTAGACAATTTGATCTGTTTAGTTATTTTTTTTTCAGTTTTCGATCTAAGTAATTTATTTTTTAATATTTAATTCAGTTTAATTGAAATTAAAAGAATTGAACTGATTAAACCTTTATTTATCTTTCACAATTATTGGTGATGAAATTAAATGGGGAATTAAAAACAAAGATTAAAGAATGATAATATATATAGAGGGAGAGATCCTGTTTAAACTTTTAATTGCTCAAACTAAGAAATCATTCCAAAAGCTGCCTGAGTTCTTCCAGTCGAACTCAAGATCCATAGTACTTGTCATCAGACTAAATTATAATAGTTATGGTCTTCGAATACTGGTCGTTACACTAAATTTTATTGATCAAGCTCTTCAACCAAATTCTAGTGATACGGCCTGAGTTATATAGTCATCACGCTATCTCATTTTTGCATAAACCAAAATCTTTGCAAACAAAGCATAGACATTCATTACAGATTTGCCATAGTGCTTAAAATAGCAAATACCTAATGTGTCGAACACAAATTAGAAAAGAAACAAAAAATAACATATGGATAGATATAATTAAGTCATCAGAAACTTATCAATGGGCAAGAACACACAACTATAATAGCAATAACTGGGTTTCTAAACAGCTAAATTCATCCCCTATTTCATAAATAAACAGCAGCATCGCAATGATAAAATGGACCAAATGATAAAAGAAATATGAAGTCAATGGCAAGACTAAACTACTGAAAATGAAATTATTAGTTTTACAATCATTTAAATTGTAATTTATAACTTATTATATGAATTGTTTTTTCAAAATATGATTATTATGATAATGTAAACATTATTTATAACTATTAGTACCTTGAAAATTTTATTATTAAGCACAAAATTTGGAGGCATAAGTTTTTACCCCATGAAGAATCTCAAAGTGGTATAATGAGACATTCCAAAACTTAGCTACTTGTATCCATGTCATTATGGAACAAGCTCCAACATATAAATTTGGCAAAAATTGAAAGAAACAGTGAAGTTCACAAACCCCCAACATATAAAAAAATGTTTTAAGGATTCAAATTGATGGAAAAAAAAAGTTGACAGTAGAAATGTCAAAAATCACTATAGTTTAGTGAATACATTATGCTTTTTGCCTTAATTTTATTATTATTGGCTTTGAATTTATTGTTTCTTTGGGTATTGCTTTGATGCAATCCCCAATCTTACTATCTATGGTCCTGGTTTCTATTTGCAAGGAATTGGATTTAATTTCTTCGGATAAAAATATTTGTTTTTAATATTGTAAGTTGGTTTTGCAAACCTGGGTATTTTCCCAGCCTACTTTATTGTTTCTAATTTATTTAGGGTAAGGTTAGTCCCATGCTGTAAAAGGAGAGAATTGCCTATGATGTTAATGCCGCCTTAAGTCTTGTGAAGATAGATTACAAATTGTACAAATCTAATGGTTGTTATAATGTAATTGATGTACCTTGAAAACAAAAATAAAAGAAAAATGGCTATGTTGTACAAAGCAATCAACAAATTACTTCGTATTCAAAGGATTGTTTTTATATTATGTTAAAGTATTTTTGAGGTGAAGTCATTAGGTTAGTCGATTTTGTTATTGAATCACATTAATTTCTTCCTCATATTTTTATTTTGGTATTTAATTTTAAAATCTTATATGATTGGAACCTAGTGATAAAAGCGACTAAGTCTATGCTATGTTATTTTGAATAAAGGGGAATACTCAACATTTGTTTTGTTTCTTGTTGTGTTCCAATTCGAATTTTTAGGTTTAATGGAACCCTTAGATCGCAGTTGGATGTATAATCGACGAGATTCAAGTGGAAGGACTAATGCATCGTTCGTCTATGGTGTTGAGAAGTTTATTAATTTCGCCACTTCTCATCCAGAAGAAATGAGTGGCGATCTTATTAGGTGTCCATGCAAAAATTGCGTTAACCGAAGGTTCCATGACGTGGAAACTGTTATGAGCCACCTCCTTCGCAGGGGTTTTGTTCAGGATTATTTGGTTTGGAATTGCCATGGGGAGACACACATTGCTACTGACGAGCCGAATTGGAATCCAATAATTAATGATTCAGTTGGTGGCGCAGAGGTTAGTAATCCATATCAGCAAATGGTTCTTGATGCAGTCGGACCTAACTTTTTTCCTGATAACCATTGGCAACAATATATTCTGGAAGAGCAAACTACTTATAATCAGGCACAACGTGTAATGGCTAACCCAAATGAACCGGGTCCATCAAACTGGGGTGGAGATTCAATGGATGAGCCACCAAATCCTCAATGTCAAGAATTGTATGACCTTCTGGAATCTGGTAATGCAATGCTGTATCCCAGTTGTGATAACCATTCGCAACTCTCGGTAGTTGCTCGGATGTTGAATGCAAAATCCCAATTTAATATGCCCGAGAGATTTTTTGATGCAAACATTCAACTATTAAAAGAGGCTTTGCCTGAGGGTAACATACTGCCTGAGAATTTCTACCAAACTAAGAGTCTTGTGAGAAGCTTAGGATTGCCCGTTCAGAAAATCGACTGTTGCAATGAGGGATGCATGTTGTATTGGCATGATGATGAAAACTTGACTCATTGTAAGTTCTGCAATCACCCAAGATTCAAAGTGCGTGTAGATTCTCGGAATAACAGATCAAAATCATACAAGAAGATGTACTACTTTCCACTGATACCAAGGCTGCAACGATTGTTTCAGTCTAAAGAGACGGCACCACATATGAGATGGCATCATGATCATATCCAAGATGTTGGGGTTATGCAGCATCCTTCTGACTCCCAAGCTTGGAAACATTTCAATGAAACTCATCCTTTATTTTCCGCTGAGACTAGAAATGTAAGGTTGGGGTTATGCACAGACAGTTTTCAGCCATTCGGACAATATGGGAGAAAATATTTGTCATGGCCTGTAATAGTCACGCCTTATAACCTGCCTCCTTGGATGTGTATGAAGGAAGCTTATATGTTTTTGACTGTAATTGTACCTGGCCCTAAGAATCCAAAACAAAAAATTGATGTCTTCTTACAGCCCTTGCTTCATGACTTGAATGAATTGTGGAATATTTGGGTGCCTACATATGATGTGTCAACGAAGCAAAATTTCATGATGAAAGCTGCCTTAATGTGGACAATCAATGACTTTCCAGCATATTCCATGATGTCTGGTTGGAGTACATCTGCAAAGTATGCATGCCCTCATTGTATGGAACATACTCAATCATTTAGGCTAGAAAGTGGTGGTAAACAAACATGGTTTGATAATCATAGAAAATTTCTCCCTATTGATCATCCATTTAGG
Organism: Excoecaria cochinchinensis; assembly: GCA_947683425.1. Classification (NCBI taxonomy): domain Eukaryota; kingdom Viridiplantae; phylum Streptophyta; class Magnoliopsida; order Malpighiales; family Euphorbiaceae; genus Excoecaria; species Excoecaria cochinchinensis. The sequence continues at coordinate 20,288,434 of CANTUQ010000119.1, forward strand.
AGAAATGGAAGGAATTTTAGAATCGGACATGTCGAAACTTTGCCACTGCCACCAATAAGAGATGGGGAACAAATTCTACAAGAAATTGAATAGTGGGGTCTTGTGAAAGTTACTGAGCTTGATGCGGATGAGATTAATGGTTTTATTTGTCAGTCTTGTGGCTGGAGAAATTGGAGCATTTTTTGGGATTTGCCTTACTGGAAAACACATTTGATTCGACACAATCTTGATGTCATGCATATTGAGAAAAATGTATTCGACAATGTGATGAACACGGTCTTAAATGTTGAAGGAAAAACCAAAGACAACGCCAAAGCCCGTACAGATTTGGAAAAGTATTGTTGTCGGCCAGAGTTGGCAATGGATCCAATTAGTGGCAAATATCCAAAAGCATGTTACACACTGGATAAAGAATCAAAAAAAGAATTGTTTGAGTGGTTGTCGGAACTTAAGTTCCCAGATGGATATGTATCTAACTTGGGTCGGTGTGTTGACATGTCAAAATTGAAATTGTTTGGCATGAAAAGTCACGATTGTCATATATTCATGCAGCGATTGATCCCTGTTGCATTCCGGGAGTTACTACCTGGAAATGTGTGGCAAGTTCTCACAGAGGTAAGCTTATTTTTCAAAGAATTGACATCTAGTACTCTCCGGGTTGAAGATGTCGAAGCATTGGAAACAAACATCCCCCAAATTCTGTGTAAGCTGGAGAAGATATTTCCACCATCATTCTTCGACTCAATGGAGCACTTAATGGTACACTTACCATATGAAGCAAGGATTGCTGGCCCTGTACAATATCGATGGATGTATCCGTTTGAACGGTAAATATCAGTATAATAATGTACATTATGTATTGTCAAACTTAATGGACGGAAGCACGTATAAACTAATTATTTATACTGGTCGTATGCAGGTTTCTTCGGACGCTAAAAAAAAGATTGGTAACAAAGCAACAGTTGAGGCATCTATTTGCAATGCGTATTTACTTTCAGAATCATCTACATTTGTCTCACATTATTTTGAACCGCACGTCAGTACTAGATAACGACGACCACCTCGTAATGATAACGGAGATTGTAGGGAACAAAATACAGAAAATTTAACAATTTTCACTTACCCCGGCCGAGCATGCTCAGAAATTCGAGACAGAGCATTAACATCGGAGGAGTATCAGGCAGCTTATACATATATTTTATTAAATTGCGATGAGGTTGCTCCATTCTTGAGGTAGGGAGTATTGTATTTAAATATTAAACTGCGATATATGCTAGGATTTCTACTAAGTGAATAACAGAATTTTTTTTACTGTATTGTTATACAGTATATATTGCAATAGCTTACATGAAAAGCATCCCAATCTTACTCCAAGCCAAGTTGAAGCGAATATTGACAAGTACTTCGCCGACTGGTTTGAACTCCATGTAAGTCGAACACTATTTCTATATATAACTTTTAAATATCATTTAACATTGGATTGCTGATGACTTTTCCATGTTTTCTATTTTCAAATAAGGTCCGCTACAATGGGATTGACAATGAATACCTCTGTAGTTTGTCACAGAGACCATTACGGAGAGTGAAGTGTTACTCAATCTATTTTATCAATGGATTCAAATTTCACACAAAAAGCCATGCTTCTGGGAGACGTTCAATGAATAGTGGCATTTGTGTAAAAGGCTCCAACTCATGTGATAATATTGGTGATTACTATGGATGGATTGAGGAGATTATAGAGTTAGAGTACCCTTCGTTACCAATAAAACGGACAGTACTATTTAAATGTCATTGGTTTGATCCCACTATAGACATAGGTCTTAAGGTACACAACCACTATGGAATGGTTGATGTAAACCAACATCGTCGTTTCAACAAATATGAGCCATTTATCCTAGCAATGCAAGCTTCTCAAGTGTATTATGCAAGATATCCCTCTTTAAGAGTAGATAGATCAAACTGGTTAGCTGTGTTTTCAGTTAAACTAAGAGATTTCATTGTCACATCAGATGCAAGAGATGATACTGCTACTACAAGTTCTAATGCCTTCCAAGATGATGAAGTTACATTGCATGATGTAACTGTTGATATTGGTAATGACGATGATATTGATTTGCGTGACCCTAGGGGGGTTGTGATTGAACTTGACAACGTTGATGGAGTTGGTCAAGAACATGAAGAGGACGATGATGAAGAAGAATTCTCTGATTATGATAGCAATGAGGACGATGATGAGGAATTTGAACAGTCGTCTGATAGTGACTAATTGATAACAAATACTTTTTTTTACTATCATGTTGTAACCTGTAAAACATTTAAATTGTTATATATCACATGAAAAATAGCATTAATACGTGCACTTATGAATATGTATGTAATTTCTTTTATACAAATACATGTATAGTTCACAATTTTTGCAGGTATGGGTCGTGGTAGAGGACGGGGCTTTATAGGTCGAGGTCGACAGGGGGGACGTTCTGGAGGGGATGCAATTACACCACCTTTTGGAGACATGCCACATGTACCGGGAGAACCTTCATCCCAGAATGCACAGACGCCTCCTGTCACATTCACGCCATTTGCATAAACTCCATCACCACATACAGCCAACAGCACTACATCGACTACATGTGAAGTGGCAAGTGAAAATAACAGTCAATTGCGCGTTACAGTGAACCCAAGGGGCCTGTAAGTTTTAACCAATACAAATTGCAATTATGTGATAATAACATGTTTAACCTTATCATTTTTATATTATATACTTTGCAGGCTGGAACCCTCCTCAGGTTGTTCCAGAATCATAACCAGCAGCTTCCACCAGAGAGTAGACATTAATGGCGTAAGTTGGAAAGAGGTTTCTAGAGAAGTTAAGGAGTTATATTGGGGGGAATTCATGGTACATTCGAATATTGTTGAAACTTTTTCATTACAAACTTAAGTTTGCAAAATTAATTGGATTATTGAATATTGTATTCACTAATAATTTTATTCTCATGTGCATATACAGAAAAAGTGCCATTGGGATGCTAATGCAAATGGCGTTGTTAGGTCAGGCTGGGAAACAAAGGCAGCTCAAAGGTACAAGGATTTTGTGTACCACATAAAATACGCCAAGCAAAAGCCAAGAGACTTTCCAGAAGCTGCATGTGTTAGGTGGAATGAGCTTTTTAATTTACCTCCACGGATTCAACTTTCCAATCAGAAAAAAATCAATCGCCATGGAGGGTCTGAAGAGAAGGCTCCTGGATTATACACCGGTGGGACTATTTCTATTGGTGAGCATGTCTCACGACTGGTAAGTAGTTCAGTTCTAACAGAAATTATAATTTTACATTAGTCAATTTTAATTATCATAATGTTTGCGAATTGATGAATTCAATTGAGTAATTTTGAAACATTTAGCTTTTTTTATGTGGATTACATATAGCCAATTAAATAATGGATCTCAATTATGTGCGAATTGTATGACAACATATTGGAGGATGGGCAAATTGTGCTGGTGTTTGTTGAGGGGATCGGAGTATATTTGTGCTTTTAAGGAGTGTAAAATGAATTTTTATTTACAGGAGGTTGTCAATATTATAGGGGAGGTGCTGCCAAAATTTTTATAGATTTTTTATAGATTTTCACTTCAAACAATATATTGAAATAGCATAAACACGAAAAAAATAGTAATGCCATTTTTTAATAACAAAGCTTATCTTATATCTTCGTTATCAATTTTCTTCATTTTCAATTACAACTTTCTACTGCACAATATAGGAGAAAGAGTTGGGCAGGCCACCTACAATTCCCGAGACCTATCTGCACACACATACTATCAATCATGATGGGAAGACGTATGTGGCGGATCGGAGCAGGGAGTTACATGTAAGTTAGATATACTTTACTTATTCATAATATTTTCAGTTTCTCAAATACTAAATTGTTGTAAATTATGATTTGTTCTTATATTTGTGTTTATTAAAAATTGTTGTTGTTTACCATGTCAGGAGAGATTTGAGCAACTCCGATGTGAAAGATCGCAGGACGAGTCGTCGGTTGATGAGTCTGAGTTGTTCTTTGAGGCCGCGAGATGCAATAAAAGGAGAACAATTTACGGTCTAGGCTCATATGTGCCTCCTGGTCTTTATCCTCCCGGTCCATCGTGTGGTGCTGGTGCAAGCACATCCTCTCATTCCGGTGGTCCTTGCTTGACAAAAGAAGATGTTGCGGATATTGTCGCCACCACTATTCGTTCATTGTTTTCGCACTTGATGCCTCAGCCGCCAGCCACTCAGCCCGGTACCACCACTACATCACCTGCACCACATGATGACGTCGACCCTGCATGTCCACACGGTCCTGACCCGCCCGATGATTTTCATTTCGGTAGTGGTGGCCCTACCTGAACATCAATCTCAATATATATATATATATTTTTTTTATGTATGATACTTTTATTGCAATTTGTTACTTTGGATGGTAATATGTGATACTATAAGGTTATTATTTTAATTTAGTTTTTATGTATTCTATAGTAGATATATATATATATATATATTATGTACATACGAATATTAATATATATATATATATATATGTTTTGAATTATAATTTTATATATTTGATTATAATTTGCATTTATATGTACGAATATTAATTATATATATATATATATTTTGGATTATAATTGCATTCACTTAATTATAATTATAATTTACATTTATATTTATTTATTTCATTAAAAAAAATTAAAATATTAGCGACTGAATTGCGACAGCAATTTTAGTCGCTAATATTTTTGCGACAAAACTCAATTCGTCGCTAAATATTAGCGACTGAATTAAGTGGCGACTAACTGTCGCAATGTTAAATTAGCGACTACTAATTGCGACTGATTTGGAGTCGCTAATATAGTCGCTAATTATTAGCGATGAAATATGATGGCGACTAACTGTCGCAATCGTAAATTTGCGTCTAAAATTGCGACGGTAAGTTAGTCGCTAATTACTGTGGGCGACCAACTGAGATTCGCAATTAGCGACTAAAACGATTAGATTTTGTGACTAAAAATTAGTCGCTAAATTTAGCGACTAAATCTATTTTAGTCGCTAAATTGCTTGCGATGGGCTGATTTGCGACAATCCGTCGTCCTGTCGCTAAAATCAATTAGCGACTAAATTTAACAAAATAGCGACTAAAAGTGCAGTCGCTAATTTCCTTTTTTTTGTAGTGATCATGGCAAGTGCAATTTATTAATAATAAAGGTTAACATGCATGGAAAAGCCTAAGGTAATATCAAGCATAAAGAAGGCATGAGAAAATAAACTTGAAATTTAACATGCATGCAAAATATGAACAATAACATTAATGATAATAGTGATACTAGCATCTAATGATAGCAATAAACAAGTCTAGTAAAAATTTTAATGATAATTAACACATGCAAACACAATAATAATCATAATATAACATAAAGAGATCAAAGATATTAACAAACTAAATTAAACAAGCATAATAACATGGAAAAAAAATAATTTGACATGAAAATAAGATAATAGAATTTAAAGAGTTTACTTGTTATATGAACAATTGAAGATAAAAATAAGAAGAAGAATATGGAGACTAAGAGAATTTACATGTTTAATATGTTAATTGGAAGCAAAAATAAATGAAATTAACAAGAGAATTAATGAGTAAAACCAAGAATAATTACCCTCAAATTCAGTTTTGAAGAATTGAAGGTATAAGTGTTGAATTCCTTGTCTTCTCTTGTGAAAATCCTTAGAAAATAGCTTGAAAACTTGAAGAAAAACTCTTGGAAACAAGTGTGTAAGATGGATTTTTCTCTCTCAACTCAAAAGCTCTAAAATTCAGTTTTTTCCTCTCCAAATGTTCTTAGTTCGTCCCCCCCCCCCCCTTTTTCTCTATTTTTTCTAGTGTTTTAACCCTCAAAAACTACCCCAAAAACCACCCAAAACCATCCAAAAACGGTTAAAAATCAAGTGGGAATTGAAAATGGGCGAAATGGGGGCGAAATCGGCGCCCTAACGCCGAAAATCGGCATCACTCCGCGCAGAAACGCGCGGAGTGCGAGCAATCCGCGCACAACGTGCGCGGAGCAAGCTACGCCCAACGCGTCGCTCACGCAGACCGATCGACGGCTTTGGCATCTGTCGCGCGGAGCGTGCGCTCCGAAGCGTTTCGCGCACGTACAATAGCAACGGCGCCTTGCCGTCGCTGTTCCATTGCGAATGATTTCCCCTCCATTTTTATCACCATTTTTCAACTTTTTTCAACTTTTTTTTTTTAAATTCCACTAATCTAAAATACACTTTTTCTTCTCCAAAATAATTTTAAATATATTTTAAAAATATTTTTAAAATACACTTTTGCTCATCGAAAAGACAAGGAAAAAAACACTTCCGAACTCCAATCTTTTTGCCTATAAGCCGGCATAGCTAAATTTCATCATCGGGTAATCCTGATCAAGGCTACTCGGGACCCGGTGTTTACAGTGAATCGAACCGGTGAAACAAAAAAATCAAACCGGCCGGACCAGTTTTACAGTAGTTGACCGGTTTGACCGATTTATTCAGATTGACATAGAAAATATATCATTATTGAAGCATTCAATAAACATCATCGCATTGCTCATTTGCACTATGGCTCACTTCACAATTTATTCACCATGGCATATATATATAATCACATGCATATTTTAAAGATTATTCTCATATACATGTTCATTCATCTTTCATACATATTGGTATAACAATTTTGGTCATTTAAGAAGTCATTTCAAACATTCAGAAGTGTCGTTCTCGTGACAGACTCGGCAATCTGCTTCTGTCATGATTGCGACCCAAGTCGTTCCAGTGATAGAATGCAGCCCAAGCCTTTGTATCGCTCATACACTTGTGGACGACCGCGATAGAAGCAAAAATCACCTAAAGGAGCATTCTGTCGCGCTCGCGACAGAATAAAATTTCCCATTCAAAGCTCCCTAACACCAACTCCCTTTTACCACAGTTTGTCACCCTCTCACATAGAACTCTCATAACCCATTCTAACCTTGTTATTGGTTGACATGATCCGCTAAACACTTATTTATCCACATGTTTCGATTACAATGGCACAATTCTCATCATTCATAGTCTCATATTTAAGGAGTTATGGCCAATGGAACCTTACATGCTCCAAATGCCCTCCTATCACAATAACCTAACTTAGGTACTCAAAATTGAAGATCATGTAGTCCCCAATTCGACATAGTTACTTTTACATTTTATTGTTACACCCCTTAAGAACTAAACACTTATATCTCATTCAAAAACTGAGCTAAACTTTGCAAGTTACAGCTCACATGAACTCACAAGTCAATTACTCTACCAATTCCAGTTTTATTAGTACAATTGGTCAAGCTCAATTTTACCAATTTAAGACAACTCTTTCACACACATGCCTACCCAACACACCCACAAGTCTCTCAGCAATTTTCATTTCTTAATAAACACAAAATACACAGCATATGAGTAACTCTTATCTTAGATATACAAAACAGGGTATCATGATTAATCAACTCATCATATCTATATATTTCATCATCGCATACAAGTTCAATTTCTATTTATCTCAATCAAGTATTCAATGAAACAATCATAAACTCATTGTTATTAAAATAACACACAAAGCAATGTTCCTCAAACCTCAAAATCCTTTGCTCCTAAAGCTCAATTTGCACTTGATTCACCAACCTTTGCTTTACCCTTGTCCTTCCTTAGTTCTACATCTACAATTATGATCCAATTTCCAAAATTGGATACAATTGATCATTGTTCACAATAATAAAAAATACTAACAAGAAGGAGTAGAAGAAGGAGAAGAACAAATCTACAAAGCAACTTACCTTGCTAAGATGTTAAACCATACATGCAAACACCTCAAGACTCAAATCAGCAGATAATACACATTGATTGTCTAAGGAAAAAAAGATGAAACGAAGAAGAAGAAATGGAGAGAGGAGTGGCCGAAGAACACATGCAGAAAATGAAGGGTTTTCTCTTTCACCCAAGCTATTTATTGCATGGCATAAGGTGATGTGGCATAAGGAGGGAGTGACACTCGGATTTCCACTATACCAACTCCCACTCACATAATATTTGTTTTCCCTCAGAATTCATTAATCTTTATTAGTGCTAAACAGGTCCACTTACATTTAATCATGCTCTATTACACATTGGTCACTAGAACTTATTTTATTTTTACAATCAAGTCCTTAATTAACATATACTTAAGTCCTGATTTTAGCAAACTTCAAATTAAATTTACCCAATTGCCATAATTAAACCACTTTTACTCCTAAGGTAATATTCGGGCTGTTACAATTCCCCCGTCCTAATAAGAATTTCATTCGCAAAATTCATACCTGAATCAAATTATTGAGGGTACTGATCTCGCATAGCTACTTCCGGTTTCCACGTCGCCTCCTCAAACCCATGATGTTGCCAAAGCACTTTAACTAATGGAACCTGCTTGTTTTGAAGCTACTTAACTTCTCTTGCTAGAATCTCTTTGGGCTTTTCATCATAAGAAAAGTCTGGTTGCACTTGCACATCCTGCACTGGAATGATATGGGATTCGTCCGAACGATATCTCCGAAGAATTGATACATGGAAAACATCATGGAGCTTAGACAATGCTGGAGGCAAAACCAATCGATAAGCCACGGATCCCACTCTTTCCAACACCTCATATGGCCCAATAAACCTAAGACTTAGCTTTCCCTTCTTTCCAAACCTTAGTACTTTCCTCCATGGAGACACTTTTAAAAACACTTTATCACCCACTTTAAATTCAATGTCTTTTATCTTCAGGTCCGCTTAGGATTTTTGTCTATCACTTGCAGTCTTCAATCGTTGTTGAATTAGCTTTGCTTTCTCCTTAGTATCCCTAACCAAATCAGGACCAATAGCCTTATACTCAGTTAATTCTATCCAACAAACTAGGGTCCGATATTTTCTACCATACAGAACTTCAAACGGTGCCATACCAATACTCATGATAACTGTTATTATAAGAAAATTCCATTAACAGAATATACTAATCCCAGCTCTTCGAGAAATATAATACAAATGCCCGAAGCAAATATCCCAACACCTGAATTACTCTTTCAGACTGTCCATCTGTCAGCGGGTGGAAAGCCATATTGAAATTCAATCTAGTACCCAAAGCAGCTTGTAACCCCTCTAGAATATTGAAGTAAACCTTAGATCTCTATCAAAAATAATAGACAAAGGAATACCATGCAGTCTAACGATCTCTTTCACATACAAATCAACTAACCAACCCATGGAGTAGTTGAGTCAAATCGGTATAAAGTGAGCAGACATTAAAAAATTGATCAACTAGTACCCAAACTGAATCTTGTTGCATCGATGTCAATGGCAAACCCGAAACGATGTCCACGATAATGTTATCCAATTTCCATTGAGGAATTGGAATGGGATTCAGTAAACCGCATTGAGCCTGATTTCTGCTTTCACTTGCTGACAGGTTAAACACTTAGAAACATAATCCACGACATCCCTTTTCATACCAGGCCACCAATAGAACTGTTTTAAATCTTGATACATCTTATTACCGCATGGATGCATAGTGAAAACCCTATTATGTGCTTCATGTAACAATCTCTTCCTTAGCTCTTTATCATTAGCCACACATAATCGACCTTGATAGGACAAAACACCCTCTTTGCTCATGAATAGTTAGTCTTGTCTCCATTTCTAACTGACTGAAGAATCTGCTGCAACTTGGGATCACTTTTCTCTGCATTCACTAACTCTTCCTTTAAAATTGTCCTTGCTTTCAACTGTGCAACTAAAGTACCATCTGAATCAAATCTCCACTTAACTCTTTGTAATAATAAGGCTAAAATGGAATTCCTACTCAAAGCATCCGCTACCACATTGGCCTTACCCGGATGGTAATCCACAATGCAATCATAATCTTTAAACAATTCCAGCCACCTTATTTGTCTCAAGTTCAATTCTTTTTGAGTGAGTAGATACTTTAGACTCTTATGATTAGTGAAGATCTTACACTTTCCACCATACCAGTAATGTCGCCAAATCTTTAAGGCAAACACTACTGCCGCTAATTCTAAATCATGAGTAGGGTAATTCTTCTCACGCAGTTTAAACTGCCTCGAAGCCTAAGCTACTACCTTACCATCCTGCATCAATACACATCCCAATCTGATTTTAGAAGCATCACTGTACAGAGCATACTCTTTACCCAAAATAGGTTGAGTCAAAATTGGAGCCTCATTTAACATTCTCTTCAATAGTTCAAAACTTGCTTGGCACTTATCCGACCACTCAAACTTAACTCCCTTACGAAGTAACTTAATAAGCGGAGAAGCAATCACTGAGAATCCCTTCACAAAGCAAGGCTAATACCCTGCTAATCCTAAGAAGCTTCATACCTCAAGCACATTCTTAGGTGGTTTTCAACTCACTATAGCTTCAATCTTAGCTGGATCAACCTTAACACCCTCAGAAGAAATAATGTGACCCAAAAAAGACACTTCTTTCAGCTAAAATTCACACTTACTTAGCTTCGAAAATAACTGATGCTCCCTTAAAGTCTGAAGCACAGTTCTCAAATGCCATTCATGCTCCTTCTCACTTTTCGAATATACCAAGATACCATCAATAAATAAGACCACAAACTGATAAAAAAAATGGTCTAAACACAATATTTATCAAATCCATGAATGCAGCAGGCGCATTTGTCGACCCGAATGGCATTACGAGAAATTCATAATGTCCATATCGAGTCTAAAATGCAGTCTTAGGTACATCTTCCTTTTTCACTTGCAACTGATAATACCTAGACCACAAATTAATTTTTTAAAACACACCAGCTCCCCTCAACTGGTCAAACAGATCCTCAATCCTTGGCAGAGGATATCTATTCTTTACTCTCACCTTATTCAGTTATCTATAATCAATACACATCCTCATAGACCCATCTTTCTTCTTTACAAATAGCACCGGTGCTCCCTAAGGAGACACAATTGTTCTTATGAAACCCCTATCCAACAATTCTTATAACTGAGTCTTCAATTCCTTCAACTCAGTAGGAGCCATCCGATAGGGTGCCTTAGACACAGGTGTTGTACCAGGCACAATATCAATTGACAACTCTACTTCTCTTATTGGTAGTACACCAGCGCACTCTTCGGGAAAAACATTAGGAAATTCTCTCACAACCGGAATATTCTGAATTTTCACTTGTTCTCTCTTCGAATCCAACACAAGGGCTAAGTAAGCCTCACATCCTTTCCTCAAACACCGATAAGCTTGCATAGCAGAAATCACATCTACTAGCGGATTAGAGTACACACCTCTCACAATCACTTTAGACTTTTCTGCACTACTAAGCACAACTATTTTCTTGCTACAGTTGATTACAGCTCTGTGCTTACTCAACCAATCCATGCCTAATATCAAATCGAACTCATCAAAAGGCAACTCAATCAAATCTATAGGGAGCACATAGTCTTGAACCATTAAAGGGCAATCTCTAAATGCTTTGTTCACATTCACACTACTTCCTAAAGGGCTAGTCACACATATATCATAATGTAGATGCTCAACAACAGACATCTTATCACATAATTTCTTAGAGCATACATATAAATACATAGACCCAGGGTCAATCAATGCAAATATTTCTATATTAAAGAGTAGAAATGTACCTGCAATAACCTCTGGCACATCCTAGTCCTCTCGAGCTCTCATTGCATATGCTCTTGCTGGTGATGTAGGAGGTCTATCCACTGATTCTGACATTGTTCCCCCTCTAGACTGGCCACTTCTACTACATCCTCTACCTCTTCCTCGATTAGCTGGAGATAAATTCGACCCACCTAACTTCTTGTTGATCTCTTAATGCCTCATAAGCCTTAAGGTAATTAGCCAGAGAGTGCTCTGTACTACCATATTTGAAGCAAGTCCTAGTCAACTTCCAACAATCCCCTCTATGCCTCTTATAGCAATAAGGACATTCAGGAACTTCACTCCTATTACCAGATGCACCCCTACCAGTACCAAATGCATAGGAAGATCCCTACCTTTAGCCTCTAAAAACTGGATTGCTAGCTGATTTAGTTAGAGGTATTGCAGAAGAATCTCTTAATCTTTTACCCGAATGTACCCCACCTCGGCTAGGATTTCCCCTTTACATTCTCTCTCTCTGACTCTCAAGTGATCTTTCAGCTCTCATGGCTGCCTGTACTATCTGGTAATAACTCACAGTATCACACCCCAAATCGGGCCTAGTCGAAATATGCTTGCTCAGTCGGGATAAGTGAAGGTATTTTGATAATGTGTGCATGTGGAATTGGAGTATTAAGGACCTAATTGAAGAAGTAATTACAGTTTAAGTGAGGAAATAATTGTGTAAGTGAGTGAAGTGTGAGTTTGCCAAGGACCAAAGAGAAATAAGACAGGATATTTTATTTGGGACCTATGAGAGCTTGCCAAGTGGACTTGGTTGGTGGGCATTGAACGAAGAAGAAAAAAGAGAGAGAGAGAGAGAGAGAGAGAGGGAGAACACAACAAATCTGTATCCCCGTTCTCCTCCCTCTCACGTCTCCTCCTCTTCTTCTCTTCTCCATTTTTTGCTTTTCCTCTTTGTTTCTCTTTTGACTGGGATTTGTGTATGCTTAGAGGTGATTTTAATAGAGATTTGGAACAATATTTAAGAGGTATGTGTTTGGGTTTTAAGGTTTCCTGCGTTTTGGGTTCATCTTCTTCCTCTTCTTCAGGTTTTTGTTTAAGTTAGGGTTGGAAGAGTATATTATGGGTTTTGGTTTGTGCAAGCTTTGGGTGGCAAGAGGAAACTTAAAGGCAAGGAAAAGATTGAAGATTAAAGCTTGAAGAGGATTGTGGGTGTTGCTTCAAAAAGGGTTGGGAGCTCTTTGTTTTGTATTTTCAGTTTAGAGTTATTTGAGTTGTCTCTGCCCTAGCTCTCATTTAGATTTGGTATGTGTTTTGCATTGTTAATTTCTGGAATTTTTAACATCTTGGCATGAGTTTATGCATGATTTGTTTGGGAATAAATTCATTTATTGATGATTTTTGGGTGTTATTGAAGTTCTGGAAATTTCATGAGCCATGATGCTTTAAATGGTTTGTGTGACCTGAGGTTTGATGTATGTTGAATTTAGAACTTACATTGTGAATTTCAGATTTTGATTTTTTGAGTTATGCATGTATGAGAATTGCTAGATTGTGGGTGGTATCGCATATTGCTATCTAAATACGAGTGAGTTGTGAATGCCAATTTCATCGTTGTTTATCATGAGCATGTTATATTAAAATGTGAAATGTATTATGCATATCTGTACTTATGATCCTCCTTTAAGAATATTATGCTATGCTTAAGTGTAAATTATATCATTGCATGATTAAGACTTTGCATTGTTAAGTATTGGCATAATAATGTTCCCTTACTTGACCCTGGTGCTATAGAATAAAGATATGGGTATAGTGTGTTGGCATGAATTATATTATATGCTTTGCAATATGAATTGTATGATGCATGACTGACATTATGAACATATTTATATTTCTATTGTACTCTGTTTTATGCATGATAATATATATATGCGTTATGCGATTCGAAACGTGAATTGTTTCATGCATGACCTGTCACACCCCAAGTCGGGCCTAGTTGGATTTTGAAAGCTAAGTCGGATAAGTGAAGGGTAATTCGGTAATTTGTGTATGAAGATTTTGGATAATTAGGATTTAATTGCAAAGTAAATAATTAATTATGTTAAGAGGGGAAAATTATAAGGTGTGCATGTGTGTATGGAGGTAGGGTACTTTGGTTTTGGCATGATTCTGGACATGTGAATCGGTTACGTATCCGAAGGTGATTATGAATCTCTGAATAGGTTAAGTGTGACCTAAACATGTGAATTGGACATATTTATTTGTATATATGGGTATATGCATAACATAGTGTGAATGTATGGTATGCCAACGGTTGTGAATATAGGTACGGGAATTAAGATGTGCGTGACTGTGACCATGATCTTTTGAATGCCATGAATTCGATTAGTTATGTCTATAAGAATATGAATTAATAGGTTTTGAATGCTATGATTAGTAAGCATGTGCAAACATGATTTTGTACTTTTGACGGTTATAGTGAATTATATGAATCAAGATACGTAATGAATGTGCTCTTGACCTTGGAATGTATATATATATTGTGTTATGTTACGTGCCTCCTCTCTCTAGTTTTCCTATTGTAGTGATTTCAGCGTGTGGTCATGTATTTACATTTCAAGGCATGATAAAAGTATGTTTAGTTAACTAGCGTTCTCGGCATGATAGTTGGGTGCGTATTGCCTGATAATTGTATTGCATGTGAATGCGTTTTCCGTTAATGCATGAGTACTTGGTATGATAGTCATATGTGTATTATCTCTCGTGACTGTGCACGGTAGGGTACTGATACTTGATGCCCCGGTAACTATATGCATAAGAGTCTGTATGTATTCTTACATGAATATTTGTATCTACTGTGATCCCTTGTCTGCTTGGGGCTTTTCTTAATATGATATAAGAGTGTAGTATTCGGACGAATATGATATTGAGACGAGCACTCAGGTAATATTTATAAATATGTGAATATCAACTTCCGAATGCATGGCTTTCCTATGCAGGCTTGTTTATCCATCTGTTGTGATTAATTGCATATGCCATTTGTGTATGTAACTTGTTCTGGCGACCATTGTGAATGGCCGTCCATCTTGCTTGTGTGTTCTCCCCACTAAGCGTTTATCGCTTAGCACGGACTCTTTTCCCGTGCAGGTGGCAGGTTTGGTTTTGTTCGAGTGCGCGTCTGCAGGGTCGGCCACATAGGAGTTAGAAGTGTTATGTTATTCTGTTCAGCTTCTGTATTTTGATTTCTGTAATTTGTAGCCTTTTGATTATTTAAGGATCTTATTGTAATTAAGTTTCAGTTATTTCTCCGCTTTATGCTTCCGCTAAATGATCATATGTATGCATGTGTATATGTTGCGGCTTAGTGCCTGCGTGTGTGTGAGTTAATGTATGTCCAGTTTTGCTTCTCAAGATAAGTTTTTAATTTCCCGTGTTTTTGCAAGAACGTATGCTTTCGCTTAGCGTATGTGTGCATGTATGTGAGTGAGCATCGGGTAGCGCTCTCCGGCGTCCTTCCAATGGGGACGTTGGGGGTGTTACATTTAGTGGTATCAGAGCGCCGGTTTGGCAGTTCTAGGTGTGTTGTTTGTTATGTGTCGTGTCTTTGCATGTGAGTCGGTTTGTGTCGTGGCCTAATGCAGATGTGTCGTGTCTTGTGTCATGTTTAGATGGAGTCTGATCCTAGTGAGAATGGGGACGTTAGAGGTGTTACATGACCTGCGAGAGTCAGTCTAGTGGATAGTTAGTCATGCCTAGCAGAGATCCATAGCTGCAGCGCCCTTTGGACGTTTGGACCCTGATTAGGTCCCTGTTTGGTTCCTTGCGAACCCCTTTAATGTGTACGGATCTTGTTTAAGGTCCCTTTTGTAAATATTTTTGAATGTGGAAAATGATGTTGCTTTTTGATTCGTACCCGTAATGTACGCTACCATATTCTCTCGTTATCCACTAAAGTGAGTCAGCAGGTATTCTGTTTACTTTGTCTGATGTGAATATGAGAATGTAATATCCGAATGAGCATGATTTTGGATATGTTAATCAGTTATTTGTCCGAATGTGATTATGAATCTCTGAATGGGTTTAATGTGACTCAAGCATGTACATTATACATGTACATCATAAATATGTATACTGCTCTTCCGTATAGTGATGGGATAATTTAATATGTATATGAGCTAGAATTTTTGAATGCGAGCTAGAATTTTTTAATGCTATGGATAATTTGTATGTATATTAATGTGATTTTGTGCTGTTAATTCTTATGGTTAATATGTGAATTAGTATGCATATGAATATGATTTTAAACTAGCGAATGCAACGAATTTAATATTATGCTATATGTTTCTTTGGTCTCGGCTATTGTAATACCTTCGGCATGTTGTCATATGTTTATGTTTCATGGCATGATATTTTATATATTAGAGTTGCGCAGGGGAAGTGTGGTGTTTTGGACGTTGTCCCTTGGGTTTTGGCTAGTGTGTATGTGTTATGGTCTGACAAAAGAATGTTTAGATAGCTAGTAATTTTGCATGAAAGTGAGTGCGTTAGTGCATGGTAATTGTATTGCATGCGAATGGGTTTCAGTTAATGTATGGGTACTTGGTATGATCATTTCATGGGTAAATCTTATGCGGCTATGCATGGTGAGGTACTGATATCTGATACTACGGCGAACTCGGTAAGGGTATGCATGTGAGATTGTATGTATTGCTGCATGATAGTACTTGTATCTTGTATGGTACTCTATCTGCTTGGGTTTGTTCGACGCGAATTTTTGAATGTGGATAGGATCTTCTAAATGCATGGCTTTTACATGCAAGTATGTATATCTATCTATTAGAACTATATGCATATGCCATTCGAATGTGTTATGCCTTGACGACTATTGTGAATGGCCGTCCATATTGCTTGTGTGTTCTCCCTACTAAGCGTTATCGCTTAGCACGGGTTCTTTTCCCGTGCAGGTGGCAGGTTTGGTTCGGTTCGAGTCGCGCATCTGCAAAGTCAGCCACATAGGAGTTAGAAGAGTTTTTTCATTTTTGGTTTTAGCTCCTGTATTTCAAATTATGTATTTCTGTAGCCCTATTTATATGTAGTTAAATATGTAAGGTTCTTGATGTAATATTTTGGAGGTTGTCAATGTTATCTTATTTTCATATTAAGTTATCCTTTTGTTTTATCGTTCGCTTTATGCTTCCGCTGAATGATCATATGTATGCATGTGTATATGCTTCTACTTAGCGCTTGTGTGTGTGTGAGTTAATGCATGATCAGCTTTAGCTCCTCAAGGCAAGGTTTTATTTCCCTCGTATTTATGTATGTATGATGAATAAATGTATGCTTTGGTTCTGTTCTGCTTGGTGACATCCCTACTCGTACGGCTTCCTACTCCGTTTCAGATGGGTTTGCCTACGTGTGGGTAGGGGGTGTTACACACCATCTGAGATGTGGTCATTGAGATCATCAATGCCTTGATTTTCTCAATCAATCCATCCTTAAATTGCTATCATTTAAACTCCTTAGTGAGCACTCGCACGGGTGCATACTTACTCAACCTACAAAACTCTTTCTCGTATTCGGCTATTGACATAGCTCTATGCCTCAGATTTAGAAACTACTTCCAATTAGCTTCCCAATAGTTAGTACCAATTTCCACCAATCATAGGCAGATCCTTGAAGCAGTGATACTACACATTCAACCTTTTGTTCAGTAGGGCATCTTCTCTCATCCATTACTCTTTGAATCTTCTTAATCCAATACTCAACCTTAACTGATTCATCCAGACCTATTTCATAGAACTCTTCTGCCCCAAGCTTCCTCAAAGATTCCAATGGAGCCTTTGGTGCTATCACTCGATCGAGTACCCTCGCCATGTCTTGCGACATTTTGAGTAAAGTTTCTAAAGGGACCATGGGCACATCACGTCCCGCACTTACTGGTGCAGACAGACTAGACTCAAACACTTCAACATCTCAGGGGTTCACACTTTTTACGATCTCTTCTCTAGCATCTTCAAAAGCATCCATCGATCTCAGACATAAACAAGGACGTCCGCCATTAAGTCAACACATCTATACACATCCTAATCTACACTATGCTCAGAAACGACTAAACATTGGCTCTAATACCACAACTTGTAACACCCCATTCCCATCCACTCGCACAGCTTCATTGCGGTAGTCGAGAATGTTTGTCACGACACACATCACATGCACATCACATGCCATTTCATTATCATACACAACTCTAAGCCGATTAATTTCATTCACATGCAGTGGAAGACATTCACTACGCTTACGTCATCTCATACCTCCATATTAAATTACATCACATATACCAAGTTATGTTATAAATCTTACATGCCCAAAATTATTAATTACATATACAAATACAAAATAATAGAACCTACACTAGGGATCAAATCCTAATGTTTTGATCAACCAAAATGTGGGACCGTCGTTCCAATCACTTTACTTCAGAACCTACACAGATTGAAAACCCGTGCTAAGCGATAACGCTTAGTGGAGAAATAATAACAATGCTCACATTATGCATGTATATATACAAACCAGCATAAGATAAGTAATATCAATACATGTTTTACATTTATGTTTCATTTTTAACATGCTTGCATTCATATGATTGAGTGTGCTATTAATAATCATTAAAACATATCAGAATACCATAAACAGTTGTCATATTAATACATGTCAGTTTACTAACACATCCATTAACAATATCATATCACATGGCATTCATTTTCACAATATAGCTCATTTTATTATTCAAGCCTTGCCTGCAATTCAAACACGCAGATAATGGGTATCGCATCAGTACTCGAGAGTACAGTAATCGCATTTGCATCTGAACATACATACTTTCGCATCAGCACCCGAAGGTACAGAAATAATCAATAAGAGATATAATAGACACTTTAAGAATCCAGAGGATTCAATACGTATTGGGATTCCATAGGAATCAGACACTTTTGGCTGCAGCACTTAGACCCTGTAGGCATGTCTAACTATCCACTTCTTGACTCACAGGCTAAATTATTAGTTTGATTTATTCAGATTGATATAGAACATATATCATTATTGAAGCATTCAATAAACATCATCGCATTGCTCATTTGCACTATCGCTCACTTCACAATTTATTCACAATCGCATATATATATAATCACATGCATATTATAAAGATTATTGTCATATACATGTTCATTCATCCTTCATACATATTGATATAACAATTTTGGTTATTTAAGAAGTCATTTCAAACATTCAGAAGTGTTGCACTCGTGACAGACTCGATAATCTGCTTCTGTCGCGATTGCGACCCCAAGTTGCACCCGGTACAGAACACAACCCATGCCTCTGTCACACTAATGCAGTTGCGCACACCCATGATAGAAGCCAATATCAACTAAAGGAGCATTTTGCCGTGTTTGCGACAGAAAAAAATTTCCCATTCAAATCTCCCTAACACCAACTCCCTTTTACCACACTTAGTCACCCTCTCTCATAGAACTCTCAGAACTCATTCTAACCTTATTATTAGTTGACATGGTCTACTAAATACTTATTTATCCATATGTTCAAAGTACAATGGCACAATTCTCATCATTCATAGTCTTATATTTAAGGAGTTATGGCCAATGAAACCTCACCTGCTCCAAATGCCCTCCTATCACAATAACCCAACTTGGGTACTCAAAATTGAAGATCATACAGTCGCCAATTTGACATAGTTGGTTTTACACTTTATAGGTACACCCCTTAAGAACTAAACACTTATATCTCATTCAAAAATAGAGCTAAACATTGCAAGTTACAACTCACAAGAACTCACAAGTCAATTATTCTACCAATTGCAGTTTAATTAGTACAATGGATCAAGCTCAATTTTAGCAATTTAAGA
This sequence comes from Excoecaria cochinchinensis, assembly GCA_947683425.1. Classification (NCBI taxonomy): domain Eukaryota; kingdom Viridiplantae; phylum Streptophyta; class Magnoliopsida; order Malpighiales; family Euphorbiaceae; genus Excoecaria; species Excoecaria cochinchinensis. The sequence continues at coordinate 20,308,084 of CANTUQ010000119.1, forward strand.
CACCTCTTTCACACACATTCCTACCCAACACACCGACAAGTCTCTCGGTAATTTTTGTTTCTCAATAAACACAAAATACACAGCATATACGCAACTCTCATCTTAGATATACACAGCATATGCACAACTCTCATCTTAGATATACAAAACAGGGCATCATGATTAATCAACTCATCATATCTATTTCATCATTGCATACAAGTTTAGTTTCTATTTATCTCAATCAAATATTCAATCAAACAATCTTAAACTCATGCTTATTAAAATAACACACAAAGCAATGTTCCTTAAACCTCAAAATCCTTTGCTAGTAAAGCTCACTTTGCACTAGATTCACCAACCTTAGCTTTACCCTTGTCCTTCCTTGGTTCTATAACTACAATCATGATCCAATTTCTAGAATTAGATACAATTGATCATTACTCACAACCATCCAAAATACCAACAAGAAGGAGTAGAAGAAGGAGAAGAACTAATCCATAAAGCCACTTACCTTGCTAAGATGATAAACCATACATGCAAACACCTCAAGACTCAAATCAACAGAAAATACACATTGATTGTCTAAGAAAAGAAGAAGAAATGAAGAAGAAGGAATGGAGAGAGGCGTGGCCGAAGAACACATGCAGAAAATGAAGGGTTTTCTCTTTCATCCAAGCTATTTATTGCATGGCATAGGGTGATATGGCACAAAGAGGGAGTGACACTCAGATTGTAATGCCCCAATACCCCTTGGGAGGATATTGGTTTGCTACACACGCTTACACATACTATACACTCATGCAGAAGCGAATTAGTAAATCATACATGTCACACAAGCAGCAGAAAATTATCTCTAAACACATAAAATATTGTATTTGTATATACAAATATCCTTATCATATGCTTTACTAAACATACATATATCAATATTAATGTCCTTATACATAACAAGAGTATTCCTTTAATAAACATTTACATAACTTATACAAAATACATTACATGAACATATACCGTACCATACAAAGGTACTATATCAAAACAATATACAAAAGGAACATCAACTTGAACTCCTAGTGGCCATGACCTACAGATGCTCAACTCCTCACTAAACCAGCAACCTACACCGAAAAAATACCCATGCTAAGCAATAATGCTTAGTGGGGATAACTCAAATAATAGACTTCTTGCGAAGTCGCAAGCATTAACAATATGGAATATACATATCTGGTATGTTAATCATATAACAATATTCATTCCAAATATAATAATAGGAACATGCATTTAACATATAATAACATGTTAAACACTTAAATCATGTGTTATACATTTACTTTTGACATTTAGTAACTTTATTTCTTTCTATTCTTTCTATTTTTACTTATACAATATTAGCATGACAATACATCTCATACTCATACATGTACTTATAAGCACATAGCACAGCTTGTATGATCCTATATAATAATAGCTTTACTTGTACTCTCAAGCAATAGTGCAAATACATATTTAGCATGCTAATCATATAACAATATCCATTGCCGAACATATCTAAATGAATATGCAGTTTTCATATCATATCTAAAAAAGTATACTATATCATGTGCATACTCTCTAGCTTTACTTACAGGCAGCATAACATGAACATCAAGTCACTACTTTTCAAGTACTTTGATATGCATATAACCACAAGGGTGCATCTCTAGCATTTTCATGCACAAATCTTAGCTTTTCATATACTTTTGTAATCATATATCGATATCTCTGGTATGATAGTCATGTACAAATTATAACAGTTCCAATAAATCTCAAACATATGATAGCATCCGATATACATATAAACATATAAACAAATAGCCTGACTTCATAACGATAGTGGATATGGGTACATATAGGAACTGTTAAATAGTACCAAACATATGGAGACCGAAGGCTCAAATCATATAGATACCAAAAGGTACCAAACCTCTAGACACCCGTCGGTGCCAAACATCTAGTAGCTATTCTAACACCTTATAGGCATGCCTATCTATCCACTTCTATGAACAACTCAGGCTTATAATAAACACTTTGTGCACTTATCCATATACATTACTTCTATTCAACTATCATCTTATACTATTGCTCATACAACTCAATAAATACATATACTAACTATATACAACTACAAACATATTCATATAGTTCACCATATAAGTAAACGTACCATTATGATTCAATCATATATCGCATGCCATATCATGTTCAATAAGAATGTATACATTTAATTCCTTTATTAAACTACAATGCCATAGCATCATTAACATATAGTTCACTTAACAAACATTCATAGACTTAATTCATAATGTTAGGCATGAATTGGACAAGTTATAGGAACTTGCAATGAAGTTCGGATGCATTTCGGGAAGGAAAAACACACAAAAACACAAAAACCAGAGGAGGGTAAAGGTAGGCAATGATTTATGCCAACCATGGGATCAAAATAAGAAGGAAAAATCATCATTTAACTTCATCAGGAGCCCTACGAGATTGCTTTTCACCTCAAATTGTACCGCACAAACCAACCTCTAAAAGTCATTTTTAGGCAAAATTTCCTTCTTAAAAATTGTTACCTAGGATTTTAAGTTTCTAATAGAAAACAGTCAGCTCATTTAGATATCTAAAACATCATATATGACCTAAAAATGATATACTATTCCAATGAACCTGCCAGAATAGAGACACTTATGTTTTGGCAAATTTTAGGGGTCTTAAAGCAAGAATTAGTTCATAGTCATTTATGGGACTTTTATAGGTATGGAAGTCATGGTTCTAATGGCCCAACAATAACTTAAATTGGATTTGGTAAACTCAATTTAGAATACAAACATTACACGGAGGTCTAAGATAATCTGAGCAGAGTTTTCCCCTAAAACTAGGGTTCATACTTTGGTCATAAACTCATGGCAATTCAATTAACAATTTTAACACACATCAATTACACATATCAACTTATAACATCTATCAATTATCACACTAGTACACATAAATCCAACACTAATCAATTATGCATTTAATCAAAGATTAACACAAAATCTAATCCCAAACCTCTTGAAGCTCTCCTTCACTTCACTACTCAATTTGCCTTCTCTTTTCCCTTAGCTTTTCTAATTGCTTCTTCAACTTAGCAACAATATATCATACACATGCAAAACCCAATTAGAACTATACTTATAAATTGAAATTCAAATTAAGTGGAGAAGTACACTGGACTCAAACTTACCCTTTCTAACTTATCACTTGATATTCTTAATGAATGCAACTCAAGACTTAGAAAAACAAATGAAGAAAATGAAGAGAGCAAGAAAGGGACTAAGGAGGATGAGAGGCAAGAAGAAGAATTACAGAAATGAGGAGATTGGCCTGACCAAAGGAGATGAAAAATGACAGATTTTACCACTATCCATTACTTATATATGCATGCAAATATGAGGTGTCAAAACACAAGCTCTTCATTTACTAGGTGGCAGCTCTTGCAAGGACACATGTATCCCCCTATCCACTTCATCTAATCAAACTTAGGTTAATTAATCTTAATTAATCCTCTCTTATCTCTTAATCATGCAATTTACACTTTGGTCACTACAATACTTTTATTTCTTGCAATTAAGTCCCTAATTTCTTATTTTTAATTTAGTGTAAAATTGAAAACCCTAATTTAAACTAACTTACTTACTCTAATTATGCTCGATACTATTAGGGTCAATTTCGAGCTGTTAATTAGATTTCCACTATACTAACTCCCACTCACCTAAAATCTGTTTTCCCTTAGAATTAATTATTACTTATTAGTGCTAAAGAAGTCCACTTACACTTAATCGTGCTCTATTACACATTGGTCACTAGAACTTATTTTATTTTTATAATCATGTCCTTAATTAACTTACACTTAAGTCCTAATTTTAGCAAACTTCAAATTAAATTTACCCAATTACCATAATTAAACAAATTTTACTCCTAGGGTAATATTCAAACTATTACACAGGTGCTCTAGTACAAAATGGAGAGTGCCCCTTACCGTGTGCGTGGCAGGGGACAGTGCCTCTCCCACGCTTGGGCACAATAAGTGGCAGCACCCCACACGTGCAAGCGCACAGCAAGGGGCAACACCCCTCGAGCGCGGTAGGGGAAGCATCTCTCATGAGCAAGCGTGGTAGGGGCAGCTTACCACCCGCACGTTCCTCCCCCTATGAGACCGACGCATTCACGCCCTCCGCACGTAAACCCAAAAAAACCACCCTTTTTTTAAAAAACTTTAAAAGCATTTTGAAACAGATAATAGAACTTGACGAGTAGACAATCACTTGCCATTTTCTTGCCTATGAATCCGTCTTTATTTTCATCATTGAGTAATCCTGATCTTGGACTACCTCGGGACCTGGTGTCTACAGTTGCCCCCAATTTTGTGGAAATAATAACGTAAACGCCTAGGTGAGCCAAAATATAGAGAAAGGAAATAAGTGCGTACCTGAGGCGGTGACCTTCCTATTGCTACGAGAAGGAAATTGTCTCTTTAAGTCACCATCTAGACTGTGGAGTGATTTTCATCCTTCTGGGTTGCACCGAGTTTTCTCAAGATTTTCAAAGTGAGGGTACCATCCTCAAATGGCAAGGCACCAAGTTTGCTCTAAATTTACAAAGCACCGGGGTTGTTCTCCTGAAATGCACCGAGTCTGCTCTAGACTTACAAAGTGCTAGTGCCATACTCAAATGGCAAGGCACCGAGTCTACTCCAGACTTACAAAAAGCGGGAATTATACTCCTGAACTTCATCGACTCTGCTCCAAACTGACAAAGTACGGGTACTATCCTCAAATGGCGATGCACTGAGTCTTCTCCAGACTCACAAAATGCAAGAATTTTTCTCCTAAATTGTATCGAGTCTGCTCCAAACTTACAAAGCGCAGGTGCCATCCTCAAATGGCATTGCACCGAGTCTGCTCCAGACTTACAAAACACGAGAATTTTTCTCTTGAACTGCACCAAGTAAGTTCTAGACTTACAAAGTACGGGTGCCATCCTTAAATGGCGATGTACAGAGTCCGCTCTAGACTTATAAAGCGAGGGAATTGCTCTATAGCATAGCCTCAGCTGCTCCCTGAAAAAAACAAACTCCGATAAAGCGAGGCCATTTATCATTCGTGAAGGTTGAATTGTTGTTATCTCACCACCTAATTTTATCATTTGTGGTTTGTCATCTCATATATATTATTTTTATCTTTGCCATGTTAAACGTGTTCTAAAGAAAAAAGAAGTAATGGAAATAAAAGATCATCAGCATACAAAATATATCCGTTTAGTACAAAAATGAACAAAGCTAAAAATCATGACAGGTGGTCTCCCTGAATATCAGCTATAGATAGTCAGTGGGCTCCTCAGGGTCACTCTCGCCTGGGAAGTGCGCCATCGACACGACTGGTACTGCAAAGGTGGATGGCTAATCAAATACCTCTACTGGCAGATATCTAGGGACTGACATCTGGGGCTCTTGAACCATCATACCAAATCATCCCTCCTGGAAAGGTTGAATTATAGTCCGTACCATTTCATTCAGCTCATGAATACCTACCCCGACCACTCCGATGGTATGGGTATGCCCAATAATGTAGCTACTCGCCTTGGTGAGCCTAGCATCCATACTTTCGCACAAGTATTCCACTGATTGCCAGATATCATGGATCAACCACCTTAGCATCTCAACCTCTAGCCTCATCATGTAGATAGTCTCATTTACCACCTATAGGGCCTCATCCACCCTCTGTGCAGCTGCTGCATGGGAAACCGTCATGGATTCCTCAAACCGGTCCATGTGTCGACCTAAATGACCAAACCCCTCATCAATGCGCTAGTCCATCGCTGTGAGTCTATCATCTATGCACTGGTTGTGGGCGACTAATACTGTCATCATGTCTGTATGTATAGATTGGATAAGAATCCCCAAGCTAGAATGTCCCTGCCCTCTACTTGGCTTTGGGGGGAGCCATCGAAGTGGATGCCCCCGAATGATCTGGACGACTATAAGGGTGAAACCTCTCATATGCGTGGGGGCCTACACCCGGCCCATGTAAGGCATGATCATCTGGAGGAAGTGATTGAGGTGGTGGATTGCTCAATAAATACTCTACATCCACACAGTACCACTCTATGGTGTGCTAGGCCCTACCTATGGCTGTGGGGGATGCTGCTCATCCTCTGGCTGATGGTGCTCTCTGCCTGGCACAACACCTAGAAGTGGGGCTAGGCCATAAAGCCATCTAGTCTTTATGATCGGGAGCAACCTGTACACTCCGAGATACCTCGGTATCTGCTCATCCATGCCGATAGCTCTGGTAATCACTAGATCCACATAAAAAACTACATCCAAAGGTGGCTCGAATACACTGGGGTCATACCCTAAATAAAGCAATAACCTTGTGATGACTCCACTTACGCATATCTGTGATATGGACCGCCGTCCCTACTTGAACAACCCAGATAAAATCTCTTGGCTGATATTAAGTTGTGTCCCAATAGCCATATCCCAAATAGCGTAAATCTCTATGGCATTTATACCCCTTTAAACTCCCTATCCGGCCAAAGTAACTACTATCCGAGACCTTCTAGATGTATCTGTTGGCCTGCGAGACCAATAATGTGCTCTTTACTGTGTTGTCGTCATAACGGATCCCGGTAATGTAATCGTCTCCCAACGCTGTGCTGTAACACTCCTATCTGATGTTTGTACATGATCCCCAACTAGGAGGCCCATAGTTTTGGCAAACTACCTATGACTCATGGAATGTCGATCGTCCCTAACCCTGAAAGTCATAGTCCCAGTGTGACGTGCGCCGAACCTCGTGTCCTCCCGAAAGCCCGCTTCAGGGCGATCAGGAAAGGTTCATAAAACTTGTAAGGTATTTACAAGTGCGTCTATTTTGGGCAACAATGAGGTTTCTTGGAGTCGCCACGCAATAAAACATTGGGAAGGGTCGTCTAGCCTTATCGAACCTAAGACGGCGCATACATATCCATCTTGAGCTAGCCAGAGGGATCTTGGAGGCCTCATCCTCTACTCCCCTAGAGCTTAGGATTGTATATTTAAGCCTTTTGGTTGGACTCAAGAGGTGTCTTGGAAGTCCTAGACCTCTCGCCTCTTTGAGTCCCAAAGACCAGAGTGAGTTCGGGACTTCACATTTATTCGTACTTTGATTAATTTTACAATTATGTTTTGAATTTATTATTTCATCAACTTTCCACATGATGCATTTTATTAAAGTGCAAATCATTCACATCCAAAGCGGTAAATAGAAGCAAGAATCAAGATAAAGTGTTCGAAATAAATTACAATAACACTAGGAGCGGAATACAACTCCCATTTATAAAAGTGCGATACATGCATAAAACGGGATATTCATTGGAATGAGGACTTTGGTCCTACCATGCATATTCATTACAAAAATGGTTTTTTATGAAGTGTCAATTTTATTGGCTGAAATGGGACATTGGTCCACCATTTTCGGGAAAATCTCCAGGTTTAATTGTTAAAAAACCTTTGGTCCTTTTTACCTTAACGATATTAAAACCATTTCCATAACAACATAAATACAAGGTAAGGGTAGAAAAATGAACCCGAATCGAGATCCGCAGGATGGCGCAACCAACATCTCTCACAACTCCAACTTCCAATGGTCAGAAAAGAACTCACCAGGATAAACACGTTAGCAAAAACGTGAATAAAAATAAAAATGAGACAATTCTAACAGCAATAAGTTAAGAGATAGGATTTTATGAGATAAAAAAATGAGAATTTTGCCTAGGGACGGCTACTTGGATCGTGCCAGTGGCCGTCCCTAGTGAGGGGAAAACAAATAAAAAAAAACCTCTTAAATATTTTGTAAAAAAAGATAATGAAGTATATATAGAAATCAATGTAAAACAAATTAAATTATACGAATGTTAATCCAGAATGTTTACCCTCGGATTTTACCTTTTAGGGTGGATGTCGAATGATTTTGTCCCCGTGTGCCTCGCAAGGATCAAAAGAAGAATCAGATCAAAGAAAGAAAATTTATGTTATTCTTTCCTTGAAAATTTGATAGCAATTGTGTGTTCGAATTAGTTATATTGATGGAAACGACTGAATTTCGTCACCTCAATTTGACTTAATTCGTAAGAAAAATTTGAAGAAATCGATTAATTAAAAGAAGTTTCATCAAAATAAAACTCTACAGATGAATAGAGATTTATGAACTTTTTGCGTAATCTGCTCACAGAAAAGCCTTTTTCTAAAAAGCAATTTTTTTCAAAAATATTTGATAGCCGCTTTTTCTAAATAAAATTTCTCTAAAATTTCTCTCTCCTTTTCCAGATTTTCTCCAAATTTTCTAACCTCTAAAACTGAAATTTGATCCTTTATTTATAGGGTTTTATAAGATAATTAAGATAAGCCTGTATCTAAAGTTTGAATTTTAAAAGGGCTTTAAAATTCAACTTTTAGATAAATTCTATCCCCCTTTTGAAAAGAAAAGAGATCAAATTTTATCCAATCTCAAGTGATCCGGTCAGTTATCGTACCGACGGGCTTCCCTGCGCCTACCGACGGCCGTCTCTACTAGGGGCAAATGCGGGAGACTGACTAGGGACGGGGCGCGATCCTAGGGACGGGCGTCCCTAGGTTACCACGGGTCCGTCCCTACTACGCCTAGGGACGAGTATCGCCCCAAGTAGGGACCGGCGTCCCTACACAGACGGAATGCCCGTCTGTGAAGCAAAACTCCCATTTTTACCCAAATTCTGTAAAATTTAGCCAACTCTTTCAAAACTTCATGCTATAGAAAAAGATTTTAATCCTTGCGAGACCGAAAGACGAAAACCTCCGAATTCCATCCCCTTACTCGTAAATCGACATTGATCACTTCATCGGGTAACTCTGATCTGGACTTCCTCGAGACCCGGTGTCTACAGTTACCCCCAATTTCGGCGAAACTAGCGCACTAGTGCCTAGATGAGCCAAAATTCAGAGAAGAAAGGAAAGAGACGCATACCTGAGGCAGTCCTTACCTTTTCACCGGGGAAGCGGCAATGCGTCTAGTCAGTTCTGGACTTATAAAACGCGGGGTTTGCACCGAGTCTTCTTTGGACCGTACGAAGTGCGATAATTGCTCTCCTGAGCTGCACCGAGTCTTCTTCGGACTGTACGAAGTGCGATAATTACTCTCCTGAGCTGCACCGAGTCTTCTTCGGACTGTACAAAATGCGATAATTGCTCTCCTGAGCTGCACCGAGTCTTCTTCGGACTGTAAAAAGTGCGATAATTGCTCTCCTGAGCTGCACCGAGTCTTCTTCGGACTGTACGAAGTGCGATAATTGCTCTCCTGAGCTTCGGACTGTACGAAGTGCTATAATTTGGCGGCCTCGTCGTGCCCCCAAAGTACAATTCTGATCTTTTGATTTTCGATGATCCCGAAGGACATGATGTTTGATCTATTTATTTTTCCTCTTGACTGTGGGTCGTTTTTGAATTGGTGTAAGACCATGTTCCTGTATTGTAAAAGACTTTTGTTAATTCTTACGCCAAGTACCTTGATTGGTAGAGTTATGAACATCTTATATCTCTCTTTATTATTCATCATCTTATTTTCCATGTGATCAATTCCTCTTTTCTTTTTCTCTTTTTTTTTTCTCTTAAATTTTCTTTTAGGAAATCATGAAGAAATAACATGCAAATTTAACAAGTTGATCCAAATTTTTTTTTCCACTAAAAGGTTAAATTTTGTACAATATACAGATGTGATTACAAAAAGTATATACACAAAACTAGATGAACTCCCTGAACAATCTATAATGGCGCATAATCCGAGAGCTCCTCTGGGTCATCATCATCGTCCGATATATGAACCGGCTGGTCTCGTGCCGGAGCGGCGGAGGGCCCTGCATCTGAGGCAGATGGCTGACTGGGAGGGGCTGACGGTCTGGCCTGCTGAGTAGCCCAATCCCTGGCTACCTGCTGGTATCTGGGAGGTACAGCCACTGGTACCGATAACGGCTGTGCTCCTACTGAGTCCTGCTACTGGAACTGGACCTGGGCATATCCATCGAGAAACGGCTGTGCACAGACCGTCATAAACTGGAGTGTACTGGTAACAACCCCCCCTAACTCTCTGAAAGCATCGCCCAGGCGGAGGGTCTGATTTGTGGAGGTGGTCCTCATACTCCTCAACATATCCTCAGTCTGCTCCCTAAACTCCCGCAGGGACTGGGCGATGGGAGGTATGGCACCCTCTAGGACCTGAATCCTGAATCTGAGAGCCTCCACTGACTCATCCACCATCTATACGGATGCGTCTATCCTCTAGGTTGCCTCGCTCTGGGAGGCCCTCATCTCCTGCCTCAGCTGACCTACGAGTCTCTCCTGCTCCAGCCTCAGATGATCAATAAGCCTCCACTGGTCCCGGATGATCCCCTGCTGCTGATCTAGCCGATCTAATATGACCCTATCTCGCTTTTCGAGCTGTCCGAGAAGGGCCCTATCTCTCTCCTCCTGTCTATGCTCCAACGATGTGAACAGAGAAGTCAATAGGGTAGTAAAATCTTGCTGCGCTGGGAAAGCTGATGACGAGGATGGAGGGGGAGCCGAATCTGGCGTCGGCTCAGGTGGTGGAGCTGTAGAAGTAGATGCTCCCGGATCCCTCACTCTAGTATATGGGCTAAACCTCTCAGGCGCTCGGGGAGCTGTCCGCTATACTCTCGATGATGGAGGCATAGGACTCTGCACTCTCTGTCCTGGAGGAGTAGCCAGCAACTCATCCATAGTAAACTCGATCCCCACATCAAAAGGTGTACCCGGCTGCTCTTCGTGCTGCGGCTGCGGAGGCTGACCATCGGGATGCTCTGGCTGTCGGGGAGGCTGGTTCTCCTGATGCTGAGGGTGCTCGGGAATCTGATGCTCCTGATGTTCTAGGTGTTCAGGAGGCTAGTCCTAAGCCTGCTCCTCTACTGGCCCTAATGAGGGCAATCTAAATGCACGCCTAGTCTCGTGCACAGTGCGAAGTCTGTATGCCTCGGGGTGGCCCGGTATCGGCAGTATCATGGCCATCGTCATAGCCGCTGGAGCGTCTACATAAATACTCTCATCCAAAGGGCGCCCCAAAATATCTCGATGAACACCCAAACTCAAGAGCAATCTGGTAATGACCCCCCCGACATACACTACAGGGGCTGCCCCCCTGGATACCCTCACCAGGTTGACCAAAATCTCATGGCTGATATTGAGCCTCTGGCCTGCCATCATGGCCCATAAACTCCAGATCTCTGCGGCATTAAGGGAACCTGGGTTACCAGCTCATCCCAAATATGAGCTGGACAAAACCCGATGAAGATATCGCAGAGCCTGTGATAAAAGTACTGTACTCTTCGCCGTATCATGATCGTACGGCACTCCTGGTAAGGCTATAACCGCCCAATGCTGATGTCTCACTGATCTCTGGGGTGTTATGACATCCTGCCCGACTGGAAGCCCCATGGCCTCTGTAAACAGCTGACGGGTGATGCTGAAATGGTGGCCCTCAATCCAAAATTGGATGACACCCTCCTCCGTGTCAGATCTCTGATATCCGCCATAGTGTAGCGTAGCGAGGAACTGTCGTACCACCTCTGGGTGAGTCTGAAAAGCAGGTGTCAAAAACTCTATCCAACCCGCGCCCGCCATCAGTATATCCACCTCATCCGCCATCCCCTGAGCCTCGAGGAACGGCCTAGAAACGAAGCGGCTAGCTCGGAACTGCACCTGAACCAGTGTTGCATATCTCTGTCTAGCCTCGTCGCTCATCCAACCTGGGGCCTCAGGCTCGGGCTTATCATGTGGAGCGTATCGTCATGGTGGCATCCTGTGAATAAGACAAACAGTTAGCTTTGGTATTGTGGGCATGAACAGACCTTATGATAGAAATTTAGGTGGCATTCTGCGTGGGTATGTCTAAACCAAAAAGATTTCAAAAATTTTGGCAGCACCTCGGCAAGGGTGTACCCAACCTCCTGCATGAAAAGATCAAAAGAAGGGACAAGCCTCAGGCCCCAAGCAACAAAATAATATTTACATTTGCTAAAAAAACTGGCTGTACCCCTGCAAAGGTGTGCCCAAACTCTTGCATTAATGAAGAAGAAATAGAACGGAACGGGCCTCAGACCCCGAACAACGATGCAATATAATCACCTTTGCTTTCTAATTCTCACATTATTTGCTTCAAAATATATAAATTCCTAAGGCCATATTTATACTCTGAACACTAATTATTCCTCGAACAGCATACATTCGTGCACTCTTTATTTAGTAAAACAAACTTCATTCTATTAACTTATTTACAGTGTCAACCAAGACCAACCAGGTCACTAATTCAATCCCCTTGCTCATAATAATAATAAAATAAAGAAAAATGGAGGTATTTTTACTAACCTGGAAGTCGAGACCCACTTAAGAAGTAAAAAAACTGGAAACTTGTAACACCCCCTATGTCCCCGTTAGAAGGACGCCGGTGTGCTACCGAGGCTCACTCACATACATGCACACATACGCTAAGCGAAAGCATACGTTCATGCAAAAACACGAAAAATTAAAAACTTATCTTGAGAAGCAAAACTGGACATACATTAACTCACACACATGCAGGCACTAAGCCAAAACATATACACATACATACATATGATTATTCAGCGGAAGCATAAAGCGGAGAAATAACTGAAACTTAATTACAATAAGATCCTTACATAATCAAAAGGCTACAAATTACAGAAATCAAAATACAGAAGCTGAACATAATTACATAACACTACTAACTCCTATGTGGCCGACCCTGTAGACGCGCGACTCGAACCGAACCAAACCTGCCACCTGCACGGGAAAAGAGCCCGTGCTAATCGATAATCGCATAGTGGGGAGAACACACAAGCAAGATGGACAGCCATTCACAATGGTCGCCAGAACAAATTACATACACAAATGGCATATACAAATAATCACAACAGATGGATAAATAAGCCTGCATAGGAAAGCCATGCATTCGGAAGTTCATATACACATACTTGTACATATTACCTGAGTGCTCGTCTCAATATCATATTCGTCCGAATACTACACTCTTATATCATATTAAGCAAAGCCCCAAACAGACAAGGGATCACAGTAGATACAAATATTCATGTAAGAATACATACAGCTAGTTAACTAAACATACTTTTATCATGCCTTGAAATGTAAATACATAACCACACGCTGAAATCACTACAATAGGAAAACTAGAGAGAGGAGGCACGTAACATAACACAATATATATATATACATTCCAAGGTCAAGAGTACATTCATTATGTATCTTGATTCATATAATTCACTATAACCGTCAAAAGTACAAAATAATGTTTGCACATGCTTACTAATCGAATTCATGGCATTCAAAAGATCATGGTCACAGTCATGCACATCTTAATTCCTGTACCTATATTCACAACCGTTGGCATACCATACATTCACACTATGTTATGCATATACCCATATATGCAGATAATTATGTCCAATTCACATGTTTAGGCCACACTTAACCCATTCAGAGATTCATAATCACATTCTCTTATTCACATTAGGCAAAACAGACAGAATACCTGCTGACTCAAAATAGTGGATAACGAGTATACAGACAGTACTTTACGGGTACGAGCCGGTACAGACAGTACTTTACGGGTACGAGCCGATACAGATAGTAATTTACGGGTACGAGCCGATACAGACAGTACTTTACGGGTACGAGCCGATACAGACAGTACTTTACGGGTACTAGCCGATAAATCAAGATACTTTTAACTTTTCCAAAACACTTTCAAAAGGGATCTTAAACAAGATCCGAACATATAAGGGTTCGCGAGGAACCAAACAGGGACTTGATCAGGGTCCAAACATTCAAAGGGCTGCAGCTAAGAGACTCTATTAGGCATGCCTAACTATCCACTAGACTGACTCTTGCAGACGGAGAATTACACAGTTTACGGCCATAGTTCAATTATAATACGCAAAGAGTTCACTTACTTTGATGAATCGGTACATACATAATATAGCTCACATCAGGTGGTATCGCATGCTAAAATCCACAATTAAACATTCCTAACACATACAAAAATTAAAGGATTTTATTGCAAAAACAGGGTAGGTCACTGTGGTAATCAAACTGGTTGCCACCGTGACATACAAAGGACCTTCGGCAGAAAGCAAGTCTGGGGTACCTCACGGTGGTAACTAAATAGGTTGCCACCGTGACATGCCCACAACCCAGAACAGAATCTAGGGTCTGAACACCTCACGGTGGTAACCAGATTGGTTGCCACCGTGACCTATTCAAACTCACGGCAGAAATGCATCTGGTTCGCGCCTCACGGTGGTAACCGAATTGGTTGCCACCGTGACCCATGCCCAGATGCGATTCCTGAGGGCGATTTCCAGGTTATTCAATCCAACTATCCCAAAATTCTCATTTCAAACAACATATCCTCATTCCAATAGCAATAAAAACCCAAATCAAACATCATTGAATCATGCCATTAATAGTCTTACACATGAATTCGAAGAACAACATCACATTACATCAATTCATGCTAACACTTAACAATGCAAAGTCTTAGTCATGCAATGGTACAATTTACACTTAAGCATAGCATAGTATTCTTAGAGAAGGATCATAAGTACAAATATGCATAAATACATTTCACATTCAATATCACATGCTCATACAGATTGAGGTACTACAACCCTTAAGTGTCATTTAACTTGATTAGATTCTAATCATACAATTAGACCTAATTATTTTATTAGTTTGTATTAATCTTAATCCTATTCACATTTATTTTCCAAGTGATAACTATTCTTATACTCGTTTAACAGTCCTAAACTTGCATCGGATGGATCCTAGGAAGTTCCGGTGCAAAACGGGTTCAATTCAGGAAGAAAAACACATAAAATGGTCAAGACAGAAGGGGTCACGGTGGTAATGAATTTGGTTACCACCGTGAGGTCCCAAACTAAGCATTCTGTCCAGGATTCACATATGTCACGGTGGTAATGAATTTGGTTACCACCGTGACCTACCAAAAACTTGCAAAACAGAAGCTATGATTCAGGACTGCTTCACAACTCATTTTGGTTCAGCCTAAACGGACATCTAAATGACATTTTTAGGCAAAAGTTCCTTCTTAACATTTATTTATTAGGATGTTAAGATTCAAATGCAACAAATTTCAAATTAAAAGGACATCTATAACTCCAGATATGAGCTAAAACATAAACACTGGTCCAGTAACCCGACCCAACCAGAGACACTTCAGATTTTAGCTTATTAAAGGGTCATAGAGCAAGAACTAGCTTCCAGAACTTTAGAGACAATTTTATATCTATGTCTTAGCTTTCAAAGGGAACTGGAATTACTCATTTTGGAGGTCTATAACTCGACCTATGACAAAAACAATGCACAAAGGTCTGGCAAAAACTAAACAGAATTTCCCAAACATCATACTTTACACACCAAAAATTATATGAACAATCTAACACATCCAAAATTCATGCACAATCATCCAATACATCATCATGTATCATTTATACATCAAGATTATATCACACATAGCTCCCAAACCTGGAAATCAAAGCTTCAAACCGAACACTTCAAAATCCAACCTTCTCTTCCCTTCTCCTCCAATTCTTGCAACCAAATCAAATCAAAACCTCATTAACCCAAGAACATAACCTTTAAAACCCACTCAAATCCGAAAAAGGAGAAGAAGAAGAAGTATACTAAAAGCAAAACAGCCACTTACCTCCTATAAAACCTTCAAAGCTCAAACCCTAGACCAAAGGTGGAAGAAAACCCACATGAAAGGAAGAGAGAGCAGAAATGTAGATGGGAAAGAGAGAGAGAGGCGTGGGAAAGGGAAGGCAAAACTTCATTTAGCTTCCACGGGAAGCTACTCCCTCAATCCCTCTCCCTTCTCCTTTCAAATCCCAATCAATTAATGCTCCCACCAACCTTACACATGTCACCCCACAATTGGTCCCTAATGACCTCATCTTGACTAACAACCCAAGGCACCACACTCAACTCACACCATATAACCTCCCATGAAACACTTTTACATCCTAGTTACCATGCACTAATACCACTAGATCATGCCAAAACCAAAGTACTCTACATCCATACACACATGCACACCTTATAATTTTCCCCCTCTTAACATAATTAATAAAATACTTTGCACTTAAGTCCTTATTATCCAATTTCTTCATGAACAAAATTACCAAAATGCCCTTGACTTATCCGACTTAGCTAGTCAATTCCGACTAGGCTCGATTTGGGGTGTGACAACTCTTCCCTCCTAAAAGAATTTCGTCCTCGAAATTCACTTACACCAGAAGAATTCTCAACACTACATTCCAAGTCACCGTCAAACTCATACACTTCACGTATAAACCACCCGACTTTCGCCGACAGCTATACATATCCTTTTAACACTACAAAGATGTCCGTCATACATGCTATTTCCTCTTACTAACAATACATCTATCAAACCCCAAAAATCACTTTACATTCACTGTATACGATTCTGAAATACTCCTTTCACTCAACTTAACCAAACACAGGACACTTCCTTAACAGTGGATATACTCATCACTTATCACCCTTAGTCATAACATTAAATACTCCAGTACACTCTGTCATCTTTCTCTCAATCAAAACACATATGCAAATTTTTCTCATGTATGGTCAAAGGGATGATAATACAATGAGAATGCGATGGCTCATGTATGCAGAGTGATGCAGAAGAAATGCAATTGATGCTATAATGATGCACTTTATCCCATCCCCATGATTCAATATGCTTTCATTCAAAAACTTTTTCTGGAGATAGCTGACAGGTACACAGAGTACTACCAAATTCTTACAAAATCCAAAAACCCTTGCACTTACGTCCTATCATCGGGAAGAGGACCGGAATCCTCAACCAAAGGATACTCAGAAACACTCTGATCAGCACTAACTGGGTTCACACATTCCGTTGTCTCTCCCACATTCTCACTAGGATCAGACTCCATCTAAACATGACACAAGACACGACACATCTGCATTAGGCCACGACACAAACCGACTCACATGCAAGGACACGACACATAACAAACAACACACCCAGAACCGCCAAACCGGCGCTCTGATACCACTAACTGTAACACCCCCTATGTCCCCGTTGGAAGGACGCGGGTGTGCTACCGACGCTCACTCACATACATGCACACATACGCTAAGCGAAAGCATACATTCATGCAAAAACACGGAAAATTAAAAACTTATCTTGAGAAGCAAAACTGGACATACATTAACTCACACACATGCAAGCACTAAGCCAAAACATATACACATGCATACATATGATTATTCAGCGGAAGCATAAAGCGGAGAAATAACTGAAACTTAATTACAATAAGATCCTTACATAATCAAAAGGCTACAAATTACAGAAATCAAAATACAGAAGCTGAACAGAATTACATAACACTACTAACTCCTATGTGGCCGACCCTGCAGACGCGCGACTCGAACCGAACCAAACCTGCCACCTGCACGGGAAAAGAGCCCGTGCTAAGCGATAATCGCTTAGTGGGGAGAACACACAAGCAAGATGGACAGCCATTCACAATGGTCGCCAGAACAAATTACATACACAAATGGCATATACAAATAATCACAACAGATGGATAAATAAGCCTGCATAGGAAAGCCATGCATTCGAAAGTTCATATACACATACTTGTACATATTACCTGAGTGCTCGTCTCAATATCATATTCGTCCGAATACTACACTCTTATATCATATTAAGCAAAGCCCCAAACAGACAAGGGATCACAGTAGATACAAATATTCATGTAAGAATACATACAGCTCTTATGCATATAGGTACCGGGGCATCAAGTGTCAGTACCCTACCGTGCACAGTCACGAGAGATAATACACATATGACTATCATGCCAAGTACTCATGCATTAACGGAAAACCCATTCACATGCAATACAATTATTAGGCAATACGCACCCAACTATCATGCCGAGAACGCTAGTTAACTAAACATACTTTTATCATGCCTTGAAATGTAAATACATGACCACACGCTGAAATCACTACAATAAGAAAACTAGAGAGAGGAGGCACGTAACATAACACAATATATATATATACATTCCAAGGTCAAGAGTACATTCATTATGTATCTTGATTCATATAATTCACTATAACCGTCAAAAGTACAAAATCATGTTTGCACATGCTTACTAATCGAATTCATGGCATTCAAAAGATCATGGTCACAGTCATGCACATCTTAATTCCCGTACCTATATTCATAACCGTTGGCATACCATACATTCACACTATGTTATGCATATACCCATATATGCAGATAATTATGTCCAATTCACATGTTTAGGTCACACTTAACCCATTCAGAGATTCATAATCACATTCTCTTATTCACATTAGGCAAAACAGACAGAATACCTGCTGACTCAAAATAGTGGATAACGAGTATACAGACAGTACTTTACGGGTACGAGCCGGTACAGACAGTACTTTACGGGTACGAGCCGATACAGACAGTACTTTACGGGTACGAGCCGATACAGACAGTACTTTACGGGTACGAGCCGATACAGACAGTACTTTACGGGTACGAGCCGATACAGACAGTACTTTACGGGTACGAGCCGATAAATCAAGATACTTTTAACTTTTCCAAAACACTTTCAAAAGGGATCTTAAACAAGATCCGAACATATAAGGGTTCGCGAGGAACCAAACGGGGACCTGATCAGGGTCCAAACATTCAAAGGGCTGCAGCTAAGAGACTCTATTAGGCATGCCTAACTATCCACTAGACTGACTCTTGCAGAAGGAGAATTACACAGTTTACGGCCGTAGTTCAATTATAATATGCAAAGAGTTCACTTACTTTGATGAATCGGTACATACATAATATAGCTCATATCAGGTGGTATCGCATGCTAAAATCCACAATTAAACATTCCTAACACATACAAAAATTAAAGGATTTTATTGCAAAAACAGGGTAGGTCACTGTGGTAATCAAACTGGTTGCCACCGTGACATACAAAGGAGCTTCGGCAGAAAGCAAGTCTGGGGTACCTCACGGTGGTAACTAAATAGGTTGCCACCGTGACATACCCACAACCCAAAACAGAATCTAGGGTCTGAACACCTCACGGTGGTAACCAGATTGGTTGCCACCGTGACCTATTCAAACTCACGGCAGAAATGCATCTGGTTCGTGCCTCACGGTGGTAACCGAATTGGTTGCCACCGTGACCCATGCCCAGATGCGATTCCTGAGGGCGATTTCCAGGTTATTCAATCCAACTATCCCAAAATTCTCATTTCAAACAACATATCCTCATTCCAATAGCAATAAAAACCCAAATCAAACATCATTGAATCATGCCATTAATAGTCTTACACATGAATTCGAAGAACAACATCACATTACATCAATTCATGCTAACACTTAACAATGCAAAGTCTTAGTCATGCAATGGTACAATTTACACTTAAGCATAGCATAGTATTCTTAGAGAAGGATCATAAGTACAGATATGCATAAATACATTTCACATTCAATATCACATGCTCATACAGATTAAGGTATTACAACCCTTAAGTGTCATTTAACTTGATTAGATTCTAATCATACAATTACACCTAATTATTTTATTAGTTTGTATTAATCTTAATCCTATTCACATTTATTTTCCAAGTGATAACTATTCTTATACTCATTTAACAGTTCTAAACTTGCATCGGATGGATCCTAGGAAGTTCCGGTGCAAAACGGGTTCAATTCGGGAAGAAAAACACATAAAATGGTCAAGACAGAAGGGGTCATGGTGGTAATGAATTTGGTTACCACTGTGAGGTCCCAAACTAAGCATTCTGTCCAGGATTCACATATGTCACGGTGGTAATGTAACACCCCGCCATCCCCGTTGGAAGGATGCCGGAGTGCCACGCGGGTAAACACATATAATCATATACTCAGAAAATTCCTGTAACATATATATACAAGTCCTTATACATATATCGTTTTACAAAAAGAGGCTCGTAAGCAAATACATATACAAAACTAATATTTGTTCCTTTACAAAAAGTTACTTTGCTATACACAAGCCATATACAAAATTACAGCGGAAGACTTCGAATAACTTCAATCAAAAAGACTCCTAGTGGCCAACCCGCAGATATCTGACTCTGAATCCAAACTCGCCACCTGCACGGGAAAAGAGCCCGTGCTAAGCGATAACGCTTAGTGGGGAGAAACAAAACGAACTAACAATATGGATATACAATATTTACAACAATACTATAATCTCATCCCAACCATACACATACATTACAAGTAATTAACTATTAAAACATAATTAAAATTCTACATATTTCTCACCATTGCAAATACATATACACTCAAGGTGTATAAACACAAAGTTATACCATATTTCATATACAACATATACCTTTAATCTTGTCAAAAAAACATCTCAACATATATATATACATATATCACATATAAACATGTAGCCTGATTAGTCTGAAATACTCTCTAGAAGTGGATACGGTCATTTGGATACTGATTGAACACAGTATCCCAAGCATATAGAGACATGAGTCTCAAACATGTATTTTCCATATAGAGACCGAAGTCTCGCTTTATTTTCATATAGACCAACCATGGTCGAAACAAGGATCCAAATGGACCCGCATATATCGTTTTATCATATAGCAGCTGCACACACACTCTGACCTAAGTAAGCGCTTACTTATCCACTACTATGACTTATTCAGGCTCAAAGAATACAACTCAATAATTCATGTATTCAGGTACATTGATCAAAATCAGAGACATATACATATATTCAAATATTAATTACAGAATGTAATATGAACTTATAATTTATCTAGAAATAATCCATGTATACATATATACTGTTCACATTTAAAACAAGCAACTATAAATATTAAATACAACTAAATACAAATACATATTTTACATATACATGTATCTAGATCAAATTCAAAGACATTTTAAATACATCCAGTATCAATTATTAGAGGCCGAAGTACAAATAATTCATATTCAAGACCATTTATGTTCATGTAACATATAAACTAGTAAGTTATGTACATTAATTATTTAATCAAGTATACGACTCAATAATTTACGTATCATGTCATGTGAATTTCATTAAATACTAACTTATATTTCATATATATACACCTATATTGATCCAATTCAGAACACTTAGTTCGTATTGAAAAAGTCCATGTTAAATAAATTATAAACATGTAAATCATGTAGATTAATCATTAATCTTGTATACAAAACCCAATATTATGCAATTATCCAAAATACAATACAATTTTAACTCAAACATTTGTCATGTAGTGCAAAAACCCTTAAAATCGGAAGTTCAAAATCATGCTTTTAGGAAAAACACGCAGCAAGCAGAAGCCAGTCACGCCGTGACCACTGGTCACGTCTCGTGACTCTGGCTTCACGCAAGCATCTCGCAAAACAGCAAGCAAGAACAGGCGGTCACGGCGTGACCATCAGTCACGTCTCGTGACGCCTGTGAGGAGAAGGAGAAAAATCACTATCTCGTGACACACAGGGAGGCAGGCGAGGTCGCGAGGCGTGATGCTTCATCACGTCGCGACTTCCCACAGGGAGGAAGGTCACGGCGTGATGCTTCATCACGTCTCGTGATCTTTCTCTCACAAACTTCTCTTCTCCCAACTTCTCAGATAAGGGGATCACGGCATGATGCCCCATCACGTCGCGTGACCTTCTTCAGGGAAGAGGGTCACGGCGTGATGCCCCATCACGTCTCGTGATTCTCTTCTCACACTACTTCTTCTTCTCCAACAGATTTCCAAAATTCCCAGAAAGAAAACGTGAAAACCAGAAAATCCAGAAAAACAGAGTATTTCTAAAATTCATAACTCCTCTTTATCTAAAACCATTTTTCATGCAATCAGGATTCAAATACGTACCTTCAAGTCTCCAGAGCACATTCACAGCAATTATAACACAAATAACACATTATTACAATTATTACAGAGGCAATATCAGAAAATCAACTTCCCAGGAATCCACATTCAAACTCATATATATTCATCTTCTTATAAAACTCACTTTATTCTTTTCTACCGGAATCATGTATACACAGTACATATTTTATGCATTTTGATATACAAACACACAGAAACCACGTTCATATCAAAACTGCAAACAGGATCAAAACACAATAAGGGACAGACACACTCCCAAACCTGAAATGAAGTCCCCAAAATGCCCACTGCTTCTCAATCCACAACCTTATCTTTTCCCTTTATCTTTCTTTTATCCTCAAAGGCTTGCAAACAAGTAAAACCACAATCAAACCCAAGAATGTAATCTCTATAAACCCAAATTAGAAAGAAGAACCACACGAAAACCAGTAACCACTCACCTTCTGAAGCTTCTAACAACTTTAACCTTTAGCTCCAAACTAAAGAACACCACATGCAGAAGAAAGAAAGAACAAAATGTGGTTTTACGAGAGAGAGAGAGAGCAAGAAGAGAGGAAACTTTCAGTCTTTTGTTTCCAGCCAACCGAGTTTTTCTCATTCTTCCCTTTTCCCTCACCACATGCACACACACATTCCACCTGGCACACATGCACGATTACACAAAACCAGATACTCTTCTTTTACCAAATGGTCCTTGATAAATTACCCTTCACTCATTCAAATAAATCTGCCATTTAAAATACTTTTGTTTCCTTGCAATTTAATCCTCAATCACAAGTAAAATTACTCAATTGTCCTTAAATACCCATTTAAAATTGCCAATTTCCGATTAGGCCACTTATGGGGTGTGACAGGTAATGAATTTGGTTACCACCGTGACCTACCAAAAACTTGAAAAACAGAAGCTACGATTCAGGACTGCTTCACAACTCATTTGTGTTCAGCCTAAACGGACATCTAAATGACATTTTTAGGCAAACGTTCCTTCTTACCATTTATTTATTAGGATGTTAAGATTCAAATGAAATAAATTTCAGATTTAAAGGACATCCATAACTCCAGATATGAGCTAAAACATAAACACTGGTCCAGTAACCCGACCCAACCAGAGACACTTCAGATTTTAACTTATTCAAGGGTCTTAGAGCAAGGAATAGCTTCCAGACCTTTAGAGACAATTTTATATCTATGTCTTAGCTTTCAAATGGAACTGGAATTACTCATTTTGGAGGTCTATAACTCGACCTATGACAAAAACAATGCACAAAGGTCTGGCAAAAACTAAACAGAATTTCCCAAACATCATACTTTACACACCAAAAATTATATGAACAATCTAACACATCCAAAATTCATGCACAATCATCCAATACATCATCATGTATCATTTATACATCAAGATTATATCACACATAGCTCCCAAACCTGGAAATCAAAGCTTCAAACCGAACACTTCAAAATCCAACCTTCTCTTCCCTTCTCCTCCAATTCTTGCAACCAAATCAAATCAAAACCTCATTAACCCAAGAACATAACCTTTAAAACCCACTCAAATCCGAAAAAGGAGAAGAAGAAGAAGTATACTAAAAGCAAAACAACCACTTACCTCCTATAAAACCTTCAAAGCTCAAACCCTAGACCAAAGGTGGAAGAAAACCCACATGAAAGGAAGAGAGAGCAGAAATGTAGATGGGAAAGAGAGAGAGAGGAGTGGGAAAGGGAAGGCAAAACTTCCTTTAGCTTCCACGGGAAGCTACTCCCTCAATCCCTCTCCCTTCTCCTTTCAAATCCCAATCAATTAATGCTCCGACCAACCTTACACATGTCACCCCACAATTGGTCCCTAATGACCTCATCTTGACTAACAACCCAAGGCACCACACTCAACTCACACCATATAACCTCCCATGAAACACTTTTACATCCTAGTTACCATGCACTAATACCACTAGATCATGCCAAAACCAAAGTACCCTACATCCATACACACATGCACACCTTATAATTTTCCCCCTCTTAACATAATTAATTAAATACTTTGCACTTAAGTCCTTATTATCCAATTTCTTCATGAACAAAATTACCAAAATGCCCTTCACTTATCCGACTTAGCTAGTCAATTCCGACTAGGCCCGATTTGGGGTGTGACAAAACTGGTGCAAAAAATGCAATTTGAAAAGACAAAAACGAAAAAAAATTGTTGGAAACAAAGGAAAAGGCGTCGGTGTGAAGAAGAAGGAAAAGAAAACGATTTCCCGTCGGTACTTGCGTCTTTATATAGATTTTAAGTACCGACGGGCTTCCCGCCCGTATAGCTACAGACGGGTATTCCATCTGTCTATCCAGATTCCCTCATTAATTACCTAATTAATGCGCGTAATATGCACAATGCACGATTCGCCAGGTGGACTAGTACAGACGGGTTCACCGTCTGAATATAGGGACGGGTTAGCCGTCTGTCAGCCAAATCTATAAAATTCAACCATTTTTCTTGAATTTCGTGCCCCTTCCTTATTTTAGCTCCAAAATAGGCTCTTTTCTCCAGTTTTTTCCTTTTTTCCCCTTAGCAACTGTGGCTTTAGCTATCAAGACATGAATTCTCCTTTCCTTTCCAAGATGCACCGTGTCTTAGATGATGCTCAAATTTGGGAACACAGTACTCTTGCCCCCCTTTCTGGACTGAGGTTTTTACGAAGAGTCAAGGTAGACTACACCCTTCTTTTGGCTGCAACCCACTTCTGGGATCCTCGTTTTCATGTCTTCAAGTTCACCTATCAGGAAATATGCCCCTTGCCTGAAGAATTTGCTGCTATCATTGGATGTTGGTATCCACCTGGTGCTTTGCCTTGCGTACCTCGCTGCGGTTTGATCCAAATCCGGGATATTGCCTTGTCCTTAAGTGTAGCTCCTTCTGACGCTTCTCGTCTAGTTCCTCAGGGCTCAGTATTTTCTTTAGAACCTCTGATTGAAGCACTGGATGAATTCTCCAACATCCCCTCATACAGCGTAAGTGTCATCTTCCTCTTCTGCCTGATGAAGTATCTAGTCGTGACCTCAGAGGCGCTACTCGGAGACCCTCATCTATTTGGAATTCTGGATGACTTTCATTACGGGCTCACACCTTTCCCCCTCATTCTAGCTGAGACTATCTTGGGTTTGGACTCTGTTCATGTCGGGTCTACCACTTCATTCTCTGGGAGCCCCTTATTACTCCAGGTACGTCATTGATTTAAAAGGTAGTGCGTCCCTTGTGGATTTTCACACTAGCTTTTCTTAGCGGGAAGTGCGTCCTTTCGGATTTTCACACAGCCCTATGCCTAATTTTTGCCTGAAGTAAATCCAACTTACTCCAGCGGCTTATCTTTTCCTTTTATTTTATTCTCTCTGGCTTTTATTTTCTTTGTCTTTCTTTATTTCCCCTATCAGATTTTGTTGCAGGAGAAATTAAAGCTTTTGTCAGAGCCTCCTCCTAGAGTCATCAATCGTTACTCTGTGAAGTGTTTCCTCCCTCGACGTCGTCTGTATTTACCTGGGACTCCTGATGAGTGCATTACCAGATTCAATGAGATATATGACGGTGATATTAGCTTTACGCACGCTTGGCTTCCCTTGTTCGGTGCAGTTATTGATGGGTCTTCAGGATGTGTTCCCTTATGTGGGCTCCTTGAGGCGACGTTCTACATCACAGCTCGTTGTTCCCATCAACTCGGAGTAACTCAGGATGTGGTGAGACTCCCTCTATCCTTTCGAGGTGGAGTCCTTTCTGCGGGCTTTGCCTCCCGCTATCATGAGCTTCGGAGCCGACTTCCATTGAAAACTGTCATACCTTTATTCAGGAGCCATTCTACCATCTCTACCAGGGCGTACAAGAGATGGATACTTAGCTCGGCAGCTGATAACCGAACCCGACGACTGAGGCATTTAGCCAGCGAGGGTAGTAGTAGGGCATAGTTTAGCTTTACATGCATTTTGAGCAGTACGTTTCTTTTTAAAGTAGAATTGGCAATAATGTAAATGAATAAATCAAACTTATTTCATTTCACAAATTTGTGTACATTTCAGTATGACTTCAGCATACATGATCGCTTTTTTGACATTAATTCAATTATGCAAGACTATATTCATTCATGGAACTAAATCTTGACAGCATCAAACTCCTGTCTCCAATCAGCCCTCTCGAGTTTTCATGATTGGATATTTTCTCTCAAGCCTCTAATTTTTGCCCAGGATGCCTTTTTTTGGTTTTCACCCTGACGAGGCGCCCGATTTTAGCAGGGCCGCCCTTTTTCGGTTTTCGACCCGCGGGGCTTTCATTCTCTTCTTTTGATTTTGGTCTTTAGCCATGGAACCTTTTGAGTCTATCAATATTGACCGGCTCTTTGAATTTATTGCCATCACTATCCGATAAAATTACAGCTCCTTTTGATAACAGCTTCTTGAGGATATATGGCCCTTCCCAAGTTGGTCTGAATTTTCCTCTGATATCTGGCACTCCTGGTCTCATCTGTTTGAACACCAAATCCCCCACCTTCAGCGGATGCTTTTTCACCTTTTTTCCAAATGATCTGGCCAGCCTTTTCTGATAAATCTGATTATGATAGTAAGCTTTCATCCTGCTTTCATCTAATAAGTTCAAATGCTGTAACCTCTCTTGCATCCATTTGGCTTTCGGAATCTGAGCTTCCATGACTACTCTCAGTGATTTAAGCTCTACCTCAACCGACAGCACTGCCTCTGTTCCATAAACCAAAGAATACGGAGTAACGCATGTAGATGTCCTCACCGTCGTTCTGTAACCCCACAATGCAAAGGGAAACTTCTCTGCCCAGTCTTTGTCGGTTTGGACCATCTTGGCTAGGATTCTCTTCACATTCTTATTAGCGGCCTCTACTGCCCCGTTAGCATGTGGTCGATAGGGGGAGGATTTGTGGTGCTCAATCCCGTTCTTCTTAAGAAGTTTTCTAGTTTCCCCCATGAATTGCACCCCGTTATCAGACACTATGTGATGTGGGAGGCCATATCTGCATATTAGATTTCTTTCAATGAACCTAGACACTATGTAATGTCGCAATTTCTTAGAAGCCCAGATTACTGCAAGGCAAATCTTTTCTACCTCTGCGTATTTGACTTCGTAGGCTAAGAATTTCTTGCCGAGGTAATAAACAACAAATTCCACTCCAAAATCAACCTCTTGGGCCATCATAGCACCTACAGAACTGTCCTCTATGGCCAGGTATAGGATCAGCGGCTTGCCTGGCCATGGTGGTCTCAGTACCGGTGGATTCAACAAATATTCTCTGACAGCATCAAAAGCCTTTTGACAACTCTCGTTCCATACTACTGGTTGATCTTTTCTGAGTAGTTTAAAGATTGACTCACAGATCAAAGTAAGCTTAGCAATAAACCTACTGATGTATTGCAGCCTGCCCAGAAAGCTTCTTACATCCTTCTCCTTCTGCGGTATCGGCATTTCTCTGATGGCCTTAACCTTATGCGGGTCAATCTCAATCCCCCTTTTACTAACTATATGTCCTAAGAGCTTCCCTGAGGTAACGCCAAAGATGCACTTTTTAGGATTCAACCGCAAGTTGTACTTATCTATCCTTCGAAAGAACTTTTCCAGGGCTTCAAAATGGCCTTCTCTAGTGGCTGACTTGATCATCATATCGTCCACGTATACCTCTACCTCTTTATGAATCAATTCATCCAATATCTTCGTTGCCATCCTATGATAAGTGGCCCCTGCATTTTTCAGGCCAAAAGGCATCACGCGATAAGCGTAAGTCCCCCACTCTGTGACGAAGGCCGTCTTGATCCGAGCAATTATTTCATTGAGAATTTGATTGTAGCCCGCGTAACCATCTCCGAAGCTATACATCTCACAAGCAGCGGCGCTGTCTATTAGTACGTCTATATGAGGCAATGGAAAATCATCTTTTGGATAGGCCTTATTCAGATCCCGATAATCGACACATACTCTTACTTTGCCATTCTTCTTGGCTACAGGGACAACATTGGCCAACCATGTTGGGTATTGCACCTCGACTAGAAACTTGGCTTTGATTTGCTGGTGAATCTCTTCTTTCACTTTCTCCGCCCATTCTGGCCTAAGCCTTCTCAACTTCTGCTTAACAGGTTTATGGTCTAGATAGGTGGGGATAGCATGCTCTGCGACTTTCCGATCGATTCCTGGCATATCTTCGTAGGTCCAGGCAAAGACTTTTTCATATTTTTTTAAGATTCTCTCAAATTTTTCTCGCTCTTCGGGAGTTATATTTGATGCTATCAAAATTTCTTTTGGATTGTCTAGGGTTCCAAGATTGAATGGAGTAGCATCAGTTGAATCAATATCAAATATGGATGGATAATGATCATGATTATCCATAGTGAAATCATCAGAAACATCACACAAGTAAGCAAAACCATTCAATTTATTAATAAGATTGAAATTGTCATTGACATCATTGAAAAGTTCTGGAGCAAAAAGAAAATCTAAACTATCTTCCTCTTCCTCCTCTGCTAGTGTATCTGCCGCAGTCGACGTTTTCGCATCATATTGGCCCTTTGGAGTCTCCTCATCCATCTTCCGCACAGCTTCCTCTATCTTGGCCTTTCCTTTCAGCTGGGTGGTTATCATCTTTTCAGTAATTATTTCTTCTGGCGTCTCGCAGTCCCAAATTGTCCTACTGGTCGCTTATTTCCTCTTTATGAATTTTGGCTCACCCAGGCACCTAAGTTCTAGGTTCCCCAAAATTGGGGGCAACTGTAGACACCGGGTCACAAGGCGGTCTAAGATCAGGATTACCCGATGATGAAAATGATACTTGCTCACAAGCAAGGATGTCGAAAGTGATGTTTCTCTTGTCGAGAATTTCCTTTTTTTTTCAAAAAATTCTAATTCGGAAATTTTTTTTTATTTTTATTTATTTTTCTGGTTTCGGGGGTTTCGGTGCCCAGAGCAGAGCGCCTGTATGCGGGCCCCCGCAGCGTCGTGCGCGAGGCTGCGGGGTGCCAGGCGTGCACTCGCGCCAGGCGTGCGGCCCCCAGGCCGAGCGCGAGCTGCGGCCCTCTGCAGGCAGGATGCAGCTCGCGCACCCTACCTGCGAGCCTCCCTCCGCGCGCGTTTGCCTGCCCTGTGCTGTCATTTTCCACATGTAAAAATAGTCAAACTTCAAACTGAAATAAAGTTTTGTTTCATATTTTTGTATTTTTTTTGGACAACGGAATTAAAAGGATATTTTGTCTCTTTCCAATTTGGGAAGATAAAGGATTTGAAATGAGGGCTTTGTCTTCATTTCAAGGGGGCTAGCTTTCAAAGAAAATATGGTTTTCTCTCTAAAAAGTTGACGAGAGCATTCTGAAAATTCTAAGGATTTCAAATTTTAGTTTTTTCTTCTTTCTTTCAAAAATATATCACTCTTGGTTTGGTTTGAGCAAGGAAAATTAATTTCCTTTGCTTGATCATTCCATCAAAAATATTTTCTTGAGTTTTTTTAGTTATTTAAAAACTTAGATTTTCTCAAGTTTTTTATGTTTATTACTGCAAAAATCGATAAGGAAGACGAATCAAGACACCATTTCTCCAATCTATAAACTCTTAAGGTAAACATTCTTGGATTCGTTCTCATTTAATTTTGTTTATCATTATTGTTATTAATATTGTTATTTTTTGTTATTATTACCACATTTATCATGTATTTCTAGCATTTTTAACGATTTTGCCACTATTGACATATTTTTTGTGGTTTTGATAGGATTATTATTGTTGTTATATTTGACATTATTATTATTATCATCATGTCACTGTCATTATTATTATTATTATTATTATTATTATTATTATTATTATTATTATTATTATTATTATTATTATTCGTATCCTGTTGCCTTTATTATTATTATTATTTTTATTATTATTATTATTATTATTATTATTATTATTATTATCTTTGTTATTATGCTGTTGCTGTTATTATTTTATTACTATTATTATTGTTATTGCTATTACTTTGACATTGCTTTTATTATTATTCTTAGCTTTTTGCATGACTTATTTTTGTTTCCTTTGAATGTGAATTATTTGTACATTAAATTAACATGTCTAATTCAATCCATTTTATTTCATTCATTTATGTTGAACATGTTTTGTATTTATCTTGTCTTCATGTTTATTTGTTTGACTTTAGTATTGTTACTAATAATTTTAATATTATTTTTGTTTGGGATTTAAATGTGATTTGCCTTGTGTGAGCATTTTCGTGACCGCACGGAGGAGTCACGACGGGTAGGAGACTGCATCGCTTGGGTGAGATCTTTCCTATCCCCTTTTGTGTTTGTGTATGCTTGCAAATAAATATTTTATTTTATGCACGTGTAAGGTAAAAAATCACGAAAATATTTTATAGCTAAATTGGGGTTTTTATTAAAAAAATTGAGACCAATGTCCCTAATTTTAGCTAAGGAATGTAAAATGTCACGAATAAAACGAAGAGTTAAGTTTTCCAAAATTGGGATCACTCATCCTGGTTTTTAATCCAATAATCGAATAACTCTTCGATCTCTCTTCAAGTGAGCGTGAAGGAACCAATGTTCCTGAATCAAATGAATACCCCGATTTATATATGTTATTTTTTCTATGTTTGATTTTGTTTGTTTGTTTTAAATTTACATTCATATATTTTGTGGGCCCTTATAATTAATTATTTTTGGGGCAATGTTGTTTAGCCTTTACTTGGGATTGTATTATGTCCCAATTTCCATTTCAAATTTAATGGGCTTTGTTTCAGGTGGAATTGTATTATGTCCCGATCTCTCTTGTAATTGTGTGTTTGGCATGTTTACTATTTTTCTTTATCGCTTTATTTACTGATTTCTTTATAGCTTTTATTTACTGCTTTTGAATGCTTGCAATGGGCTTTAAATTAAATGGATTAATCCCGTGAGAGGAGAGATAGAATTTTATGACATTAAAAACTCATTTATAATTAACCAAGACATAAATAAGAGTGAAGTTCTGAACACCATCTCTAGTTTAGACCATAGAGGTTAGATGACCTTTTCCCAATTTCTTGTAAATTGGGTGGCGACTCCAAAATACCTCAAAGGTGCCTAAAGGTACCAAGAGGCTAGATGAACTCCCCAATATTCTATTGGGTAGGGATTCCAAGATGTCTCATGGCACCCAAGATCAAAAATACGCAAACCAATCCCTCAAGCCCTAAAAGCGGGTCTCCCCTACGAGGGCCTTTGCTAGGTTTGGTGCGCGTCACAATAGCTCAGGACACTCGGGGGCATCCACCTCCACAGCACCTCCCCCAGAATACAACGCAGAGCTAGCACGGTCCACTCCATCGCTACCTCCACAATTAGCCCAGCCTGATATCATTGCAGTTATGATCGCCATTCTCACTGCCTTGGAGCATCGACAGACCGAGCCTTCCTTAAGCATCTCGATCGGTATGAGGAGAGGGACCGGGTTATGTTTGAGTGTCTGGGCCAGTAGTAGATGCTTATAGACGAGCAGGGGAGGCTCATTGAGGACTTAAGGCATAATTTGGGTGCCTCCTATGATGCAGCGGCCCAAAGGGTAGATGAGGCGGTCCCGATGATTGATGAGTTCGTGTAATGGCCCAAAATATAGCCTGGTAGTAATTGGCTTAATTAAGGTTGTGTGGGAATTTAATTATGCAGTTGGACTAAATTAAAATAACAAGTAAAGGACTTAATTGAATAACTAAAAGAAAGTTAAGTGGCTTATTGGCATTTGTGCATGATTAACACTAGGATGGATTTATAAGCATAATTAAAATCATATTTGTTTAGGTGAGATTAAGGGAGAAGGTGGAATCCACGTGTGGGTTTAGGGTGTTGGCAGCTCTCTCTTTGCATGCAATATAAGGGTTATAGAGAGAGAAGTTCACTAGTGCGTTTGTTTCAGCGATTCCTTTCTCTCTCAAGGAATCTATTTGCCATTCCTTCTTTTTTCATGTGTTCTTCTCAATTTCTCATTTTTTATTTTATGAATTCTTCTATGGTTATTAAGTAATTGGAGGGTAAACTAAGTTGTTTGATTTGGAAGGTAAGTGAATGGATTAACTCTTCTTCTCTTACTCTTTCTAGTTCTGTAAATTATGTTGGATTGAGGACTGATTTTGTGATCCAATTCTGGAAACTAGACCATGTGTGTAGTTGAGAAATCAAAGAAAGATAATGGGAAGGCCAAAGTTGGAGAACCTAGCTCAAAAGGGACTCTTTAGGAGCATAAGAAAGGAGGTTTAGGAAACTACCTTTATGTTTGAATGTTATGACTTAAATTGTGTTCTATTTGAATGTTAAAATGTGAATTTGAGATAAGTAGGGAATAGGTTAAACATTTGAATGGAGAACTTGTCTTTGGTAGGTTATGAGAGCATGCTTTATTTGATAATTGATATAGCAAACTGAATCTTAGGTTGATGCATAAATGGAACTAAGGTATTTGAAACTTAATATGTATACTAATGAAGGGGAAGTGTGTTATAATTCTTATGGAATGAAAAATATGTATTTAAGGGATTGTTGGTAAGTTAGTTCGTAAAGGAACTTATGGCAAAAGGGTGATTCTATCTAAATTTGGGTTTGGGGAGTTTTACACGGTGGTATGAAATGGGCATACCACTGTGTAAAGCTATTCTGTTTTGATTATGTTTTGTGTTGAGTATTTTACACGGGGGTAAGGCCTTGCCACACCACCATGTAAATGCATTCTGTTTTGTGAGGGTTTTATGTTCGATATACCACACGGGGTATGATTTGTTCTCACCACCGTGTAGGATGTCTTACACGGCGGTAAGCTATTTGTCCGCCGTGTAAATGCCCTCTGTCCTGGAAATTGGAAGTTTGATTTTTCATTCTTTTTTATTCCGTTTGGACTTGCTTTTGTCTAAACCTTGCTTATTGGCACTTAAGCTATTGAAAGGTGATTAACATGTGCAAGATTTGAATCTTAACTTATAAATGTAATTAAGATATATATACATGAGAATTATGTTGGTATTTAGGTAAGTATGTGATTTCATGCCTATAACATGATGAAAGAATTATGATGAGAACTATAATGCTATGAACAATGTGATAGGGTATAATGATTGTCACTATAATACGATACTTACTGTAACTCTAGAATAACTGGACTTATTAATGTTTAGCCTGCAAGTCAAGTAGTGGATAGATAGGCATGCCTATAGAGAGCCTAGGATTATAAATTTAAGTGTTTTGGTGGGACACAAGAGATATTTTGGAGATTCCAACCCAGTGAAACACTGAGATGGACCTCTAACCTCATTGAGCCCAAGACCAGAGTGAGTTTGGGACTTCCCATTTATTCATACCTTGGTTAATTTTATAATCGAGTTTTGAATTTATCATTTCATCCCATTTCTCATTCATTTTAATGCATTAATTAAAGCGCATGTCAATCATGTAGTGAAAGCGATAAATAAAAGCGTAAATAAAATAAAGCATACGTAAAAATATTACAACAAAACTAGGGGTGGAATACAACCCCCATTGTAAATAAAATACAAATAATGCATAAATCGGGATATTCATTAATGATGAGGACATTGGTCCTCGCATGCATATTTATTATAAAAACAATTTTGATGTGATTATTTTATTTTGGATAGAGAAAATTGAGACATTGGTCCCATTTTTATTTAGGAAAAGTTACAAATTAATTAATAAAAATGCTTTGTGATTTTTATTCTAGCGTGCCTAAAGTAAACAGTTTTATAAGAAAATTACATGGCAAAATAAATGGAAAAGAAAAATGAATAAAATATTACAAATAAATCAGTTAAATATCTAACCCAAATGAGCCTTCTGGATCTCCTCGTGTGCTCGCAAAAAATGCCCAAGTAAAGAAAATAAGTTTTGACAAAAAAAATTAAATACAAATGAAATAATGTTAGTAATTAAATCAATTAAATAAATTAATGATAAAATGAGATAAAATAAAGAGGGATGGCATCAGAAACGGATTAAATGAATTGAAATATTAATAAACTAAAATAAATGAGGAAAATGCATTATAAATGACAAATGAATTGAAAGATATGATTGAAATAATATAAAACGTGTTAATGAATTAATATATGAAAATATGCACATGATAATAATTACAATGAAAATAAATAAATAACAATAAATAAAACATGTGACAACGATAAAAAGAATGATAAAAATGAATAAGAGAACGATGGAAATAATCAAATGAATGACATGATTAATTGAATATGTTCACAAATGATATAAACCATTTACATGGTAAAAATATTAATTAAAACGAATTTATTAATTACATGATAAAAATAATGATGAATTAAAGTGAAATAAATCAATTACATGTTAAAAATAATGATGAATTAAAGTGAAATAAATTAATTACATGTTAAAAATTAAAAGAGATCAATATTCACATGAATAAAAATGTAATAATATATATACACAACAAGACAAATATAACAACAATAGAACAAATAAATAAATGAGAACAATAAATAAATTAATGAAAACAATAAAATATACATGAATAAAAATAAAATCATATATAAACAAAATAAATAAAATAAATGTAAACAATGAAATAAATAAATAACTGAAAATAATAAATTAAATATGAATAAATTAAATATGAACAAAAAGAATAAGAAGAATAAGCCTGGAATGTTTACCCTCAGAGTTTCAGATTTGATGAAGGTAAAAAGGATGATTGATTTCCTTATTTTAGTCTGCAAGATTAGAATGAAAGATGATGTAAATGTTGGAATTTTATTCCAAGAAAAAATAGGATAAAAAAATGATCAAAAATTCTTTAAGAACAAAGAATTGATTTCTTTGCCTAAAGAAATGATTTTGATCAAAAAAAGATTTTTATTAATTAAAAAATGAAAAGATTATCTCAAGAACAAATAATTATTTGTTTGTCTTAAGAAAAAAAATGATTGAAAGTCCTATTTTAGAGAATCAAATGAAAAAATTAGATTTTGATAACAAACAATTGTTTTGTTTGTCTTAAAATTAATTTTTCATTAAAAAAAGAGATTCAAAAGAAAATCAATGAAAAACAATTTATTGAACACAAATAAAAGGTTAAAAAAATAATTTTGAGAACAAATAATTGTTGTATTTTTCTCAAAAATTAAATTAACCAACAAAACTCCTTCTAAATATATGTTTAGAAGAAATTCTATTGGAAAAAAAGTGAAAATGATGAACTGAATTTTTATTCTTTTTGGTGGGGAAATTCTGGAATTTTTTAGAGTGAAATTGAGAGGAAGAAGAAGAGAAAAAGATGAAGAGAAAAACCCTAGAAGAATCCCCTCCTCCTTTAGGTTTTCATCCTAAAATATTTATAAGGTATAAAAAATGTTGCCCTAATTCCATTAAGGAAAAAAATTATTTTAACACATAAATCCTTTTTTTTTAATGATGAAATCAGGTTTTATTAATTAATTATCTAAAACAATGTTTTAGAATTTAATTTGGACTCAAAAACCTTCATTTGGGGTGACAAAACACGTTTTTGGGGTGAAAAATCGGAAAAAAAAAGAATGATGTGTTTTAGCGACGGCCAGAGGGGACAGACGCGCGCCCGTCGCTATAGAGAGACGGCGTCGCGCGCCACGTTGCGCGCGGATGTTCGCGCGTGAGCGTCGCCTCTCCCACGATGCGCGACGCGCGCGCAACCGACGCTCCGAAAAATTATTTTTTTTTCTATTTTCTAATTTAACTAAAAATATGATAATTTCAAGCCCCCATTTTTCAAAACTAATTTTTAAAATATTTTTTTATTATTTTTCAATTTTTCACTCTAAAATGCAAATTTTACAAGGAAATCATCACTTTTAACCTTTTTGTCTGTGGGAAGGCGTCTTATCATCATTGGATAACTCTGATCTGAGCTGCCTCAGGACCCGGTGTCTACAGTTGCCCCCAATTTTGGGGAAACTAGTGCACTAGTGCCTAAATGAGCCAAAATTCAGAGAAGAAGGAAAGAGATGCGTACCTGAGGCAGCCTTTACCTTTTTGTTGTGTGGAATCTTGCGACTTATTGCCATTGAGCTGTAGCACTACAGACTGTGGCTCGTTTGCAATATTTTCTGTCGGATTGTCCCGCTCGCCTTCGGTCGGCTTGCACGGCGTGAGGTGAAGTGTTGTCTAACTGCATCCTCTATTGCGATCTATTCTATCGCTGTCCCCCGCTAACCTCATCTCGGTCTGCACGGCGGCTGGTCTGTCCCGCTAGCCTCATCTCGACCTGCGCGGAGTGAGGTGAAGTGTTGTCTAACAGCATCCTCTATTGCGATCTGTTTTACGTTGTCCCTCGCTAACCTCATCTCGGTCTGCACGGCGGCTGGTGTGTCCAGCTAGCCTCATCTCGGCCTACGTTGTGTGAGGTGAAGTGTTGTCTAACTGCATCCTCTGTTGCGATCTGTTCTATAGCTGGTGATCTGCTAGCCTCATCCCGGCCTGCATAGTGTCTGTGAGATGCAGCACTCTCTGATTACAACCTCTGTTTGCGATCTGTTCTACTGCTGGTGATCCGCAAGCCTCGTCCCGGCCTGCACGGTGTCTGTGAGATGCAATACTCTCTGACTACAACCTCTATTTGCGATCTGTTCTACCGCTGGTGGTCAGCTAGCCTCGTCCCGACCTGCATGGTGTCGGTGAGATGCAGTACTCTCTGACTACAACCTCTATTTGCGATCTGTTCTACCGCTGGTGATCTGCTAGCTTCATCTCGGCCCGCACGGTGTCTGTGAGATGCAGTACTCTCTGACTACAACCTCTGTTTGCAATCTGTTCTACCGCTGGTGATCCGCTAGCCTCCTCCTGGCCTGCACGGTGTCTGTGAGATGCAGTAGTCTCTGACTACAATCCCGTTGCAATTTGTTCTATCGCGTGTGATTGAGCGTTCTGTCTTGGTAGCCGCTTCTGGGCATGCACAGTACAACCTTGGTAACCTCCAACCAATCCATGTAACATCCTATCTACTAACCATTATTCGGTCAGTGTAATATCTGCTCTGCTAACCACCATCCGGTCAGTACAATATCTGATCTGCTAACCCCCATCCGGCTATTTCAATGTCTGATCTGCTAACCCCCATCCGGCTAGTACAATGTCTAATCTGCTAAACTACATTTGGCTAGTTTAATATTCTGATATGCTAACCCCCTTAGGTCGGTATGGTGACTTGTTCGTCGTTTTCTTTGCTGGCGATTATCCTAAACCTCTTCTTTTTTACTACAAAAAGGGTAAAGCAAATGTGTAGGACATATAAAAGAGATGCATACCTGTGGCAGTACATACCTATTGGGGCCAATGTCAGAGTGTGCCCCCGAAGGATGGTTGGTTGTTCCCTATTTTCTTGAATGCACTGACTGTGACATACCAGATATCGATTCCTCTATCATCTCCAATGCAGCCTCCTTGTTGAAAAGACCTGCATACTTCTCCAGAGGGTGAGAGAATTTGATATTAAGCCTCCGGGGCGGAAAAAATATTTGAACTTTCTCAAAGGAAAATTAGATTGGAGGTTTTGTTGCTTGCCTGCAGGCGGATGATTTTTCTCTTTTGTTTTTGTTTTTGTTTCTGTTTTTTGCTTGTTTCATTTTTGATCTTTACATTTTGAATGTATTTGAATTTTACAGTATTTTGAATTTTCAAGGCCTTGAAAATATCTTCTCCTTTTTGTTTTGTTTTGTTTGTTTGAAAATTTGCATTTTTTGTGTTGTTTTCGGTTTTAGAGTTTGTTTTCTTGTACATTTGTATTTGTTTGAGAACTTGTACATTTGAATTTGGCTTTGATACACTTACTATGTGATGTATGTGAGCGTATATCTTATGATAGGGAAACTTACCTGGTAGCTTTCGGCCCGGCATGCATGAGTCTGGCAATGTTAGGCTTATTCTTTTCCCTCTTGGGAGCAGGTTCTTGATATTCTTCTCTCGCAAGGACTTCATCTTGACTATTGTGTGATGTGTGCAAGCATACATCTTACGGTAGAGAAACTTACCTGTTGCTCCTGACATGGTGTGTATGAGTCGGCTTGCTCTCTTAAATGTCCTCCTAGGAGCAGGTCTTTGAGATTCCATTCTCGGGAGGGCCTCATCTTGATCCGATTGTTCAGCATGGATGAGCATCGATGTAGATTCAAAACTGTACCTTGGCTCACTTTTGCGTCTGATTTGCCTCCGACTAAAGTATGTGTGGACAGTTTGGCTTCTCAAAGGATCTTATTTTCTACAGATTTTTGTGATTCCGGATTGCCCTGAGCATGGTGTGTCCGAATAAGCTTGCTCTTTTAGGCGTTCCACCTCTATACCTATTCACCTGATTTTATGCCGGATACAGTGGCCGATAATGCGGAGCTGAATCCGTCCTTTGGATCATCCTTGCTCATGAGGTCTATTCGGACCCTTCCCTCTGAGTCATGTACACATCAAAAGATTGTGTGTGTGTATGGAATAATGTGTGTGAAGTATACATACAAAACTATATATAAGAAACACGTGCAAAGGATTAATGTACAAGAATTGTGTGTGCATATCTATACGTGTAAAAGAATGAATGCACGTGACATGCATGTGATATGCAAAAATGAATAGACCACATCCCAGGTGGTTAAGGGATTCATTGAGTGTGCTGCTCGGCTGCTCACATTGTCTGATGCTCCCAAGGATCTAGAAAAGCGTTGTCTTAGCTTTACGGACTCTGTCCCAAAATCTTTTCAAAGAGAACTGACTCGTGCGCATCTTTGCCCCCCGGTCAACGAGAATTTTGCCCCCTTGACTCTGAATCAAGCTCTGCCTAAAGGAAAGTCATTCGGAGTAATGCCGCCTTATCGCTCAAGTCATTATTTTAAAGGTAGTACGTCCCTCGTGGATTTTCACACTAGCTTTTCTTAGCGAGAAATACGTCTGACGCGACCTCAGCAAGTGTACTGAATCAGCAAGTAATATAATGGAGTATTTTAAAGACTCCGAGTTATCATACCCAAGTGACTGAGTATGCAAGTTGTGACACTTAAATGT
Source organism: Excoecaria cochinchinensis (assembly GCA_947683425.1). Classification (NCBI taxonomy): domain Eukaryota; kingdom Viridiplantae; phylum Streptophyta; class Magnoliopsida; order Malpighiales; family Euphorbiaceae; genus Excoecaria; species Excoecaria cochinchinensis. The sequence continues at coordinate 20,347,316 of CANTUQ010000119.1, forward strand.
ATGGCAAAGAATTCCCAGTTGTTGAATTGATTGAGTTAACTATTGATTAAAAACAAAGAATTTAAGTAACCAAAATAAACAAACAGAATTAATCAAATTAAATTGACAGCAATAATTGCAAGAAATAAAATGATGGAAAAAAATAATAAAATAAGGATTCAAAATAAACAAGCGTTGCTCAGGTTCACTCATCCACTCCATACCCAAATATGAATCAAAACACATAAAGGAAACATATATGAACGAAATCGAGATAACCCTCTTAACCCCAAGCGTCCCATTCCGGAGCAAGCTACTCTAATTACATGATGTCCCATTACGGAGCAGGCCATATAACTAGCCTAAGCACGGGTTTAAAATCCTAAGATTGGTTTGCTTTCCCATTCCGGAGCCAAACAACCCAAAACCTAATTGTGACGTGCACCGGAATCCTACGACCGCCCGCTTGAGGGCAATCGGGCAATTGGGGATCCGTTAGCAACTTGTAAAGATATTTACAAGTGCGTCTATTTTGGGCAACAAGGAGGTTTCATGGAGTCGCCACCCAATAGAACATTGGGAAAGTTTCTCTCGCCTCGGAGAGCCTAAGACTGCGCTTAGTATCCATTTTGGGCCAACCAAAGGGGTCTTGGAGGGTGAACCTCTCTCCCTAAGTAGCCTAGGATTAACGCCAAAGTCTCGTGACACAAGAGGTGTCTTGGAGGGTAAACCTCTCGCCTCTTTTAGCCCAAAGACCAGAGCTGGGTTCGGGACTTCTCATCTATTTCTAACTCGATTATTTTATGATCAAATTTTAATTATCATTAATTCGCTCTCTCTCCACACGATGCAATTGATTAAAAGGCGCATTTATTCACATTTGGAAAGCCGTAAATGAGCAAGTGAAAAATGAAAGCAATAAATTACAATAACACAAGGAGCGGAATACAACTCCCTTTCATAAATGTGCGATACATACACAAATCGGGGCATTGCTTATTTTGAGGACTTTGGTCCTCGCATGCATTATTATTAAAACTGGATGTTTTTATCGTGAGGATTTTTATTGGATGAAAATAGGACATTGGGTCCTTATTTTTATGGAAACCTCTCTTTCTTAAATATAAAACATTAATCAATTTTATATTTAGCGAGATACAAAAAGTGTATACACATGGGCATAAAATAATTAATGAATAAACAAATACAGGAAATAACCAAGAAGGTTAGAAAACTGAACCGGACGGAGTCCTCCAAGCATGGCAGATCGCCCCTCGAGCTCAGGATAGTCCAAGATAATCAATATATGCTCACAAAAGATTAATGGTTGTTAATATATAAAAGCTCAATTATAAATAAAGTTCTAAGACTTGAGAGAGATAGAAAAGATTTGGAAACGTGAAAACAGGACCCAGCGACGGCCTCTGTTGAGTGACCGATGGGTGTCAGTCAAGGTGACCGACATGTCTATCGCTCACTCAAGAGAGAGGGCGTCTGTGAGTGGGGTGACCGACGGGCGTCGGTGAATTGGATGACCCGTCAGTCACCGCTGTCTCCGAAAATAAACAGTAAAATATCCCTTTTTCAAAGCAAAAATGAGTTTTTATCACAAAATGAGATGAGAAGAATCAAAATAAAGAAAAAAAAAAGCAAAAAGCCAAAAGAACAGCAAGAATAAAGAATAAAGATGAAATAATATGGAGAATAAGTCCGGAATATTTACCCTCGGATAATATTTTAGTGATATTCGTGGTGTCAATTAGAGTCCCGCACACTCCACGAGAAACGAAATCAAAGGTCCGAAAAGAGGAAAATAGATTGTTTCCTTCTTAACCCTTCGAAAAGATTGACTTTGGAATCAAAAACCCAAAGAAAACTAATTAGTTTTAGTTTCTTTTTAATGGTTTGATTCTTAAATTAAAAGAAGCTTTCTTGATGTATGTGTTTGCTAGAAGAGGGAGAAAATGTGCATGAATTTTGGCAGAGTTTCCCCTCTTGAAAATTTTTGGAAACCTTTTTAGGAAGAAATTCAAAGGTTTTATAGGCCAGGCACGACCGATGGGTGTCGTATGTGGGGACGGGCATCGAAAGAATCCTTCTGACACAAGGATTCCTCCGACGGCCCTGCCATTTCCACCGACAGGCGTCGGAGAGGTTGCGTGCTCTGAGAAATTAGGCGGCATGCTCCGAAAGAAGCGGATCCGTTCGACGAGCGTCGAAAAAAACCATAGGCCATCTGTGACCCTAAGCGACGAGCTGGCCGTCTGTCGAGGAAAACATACTTTTTTAACTCAAAAATTCTCGTTTTCCCCCCCTCTGCCTATGAAAGGCGAAAAGACTCATTTCTAGTGGAGCATGGGACTAAAACCTCCCAATCCAAACAGTTTGTACAGGCTCGAATACCGGTTTCATCATAGGGTAATCTCTGATCCGGACCATTCCGGGACACGGTACTCACAGTTGCCCCCAATTTTGGGGAAACTAGTACACAAGCGCTTAGGCGAGCCAAAACTCAGAGAAAGGACAGAAAGGAAGAAAGCGTACCTATGGCGGTTCTCACCTTCCGTGCCTTTTGCCGGGTAGACCTCGTCTCAGTCTGTTCGGTGTGTGAAGATATCCCTATCGGTCTCATCTCGACCTGTAGGTGTTGGTGAGATGTAGCATTCTCTAACCACAACCTCGATGTGAAGAGTTTCTCTAACTGCAACTTCTGCTTCTGCTGGCGTTGTTTCGGCTTGCGCAGTGTTGAAGAGATGTAGTACCCTCTAACTACAAACTCGATATGGAGAGCAGTGTTTCTCTAACCGCTGCTTCTGTTGGTGAGAAGCGGTGTTTTCTAACCACAGTCTCGAGGTGAAGAGCAGTGTTCTCTAACTGCAACTCTGATCATGAAGTTCCCCTGCTAACCCCCATCCGATCTGCAAGGTGCGTAGCACTCTCTGGCTGCCGCGTGAACTGTGAGATGAGGTACTCTCTGACCGTTACTCTCTATGTGAAGAGCAGTGTTTTTCTAACCGCAACTTTGATCATGAAGTTCCCCTGCTAACCCCCATCCGATCTGCAAGGTGCGTAGCACTCTCTGGCTGCCGCGTGAACTGTGAGATAAGGTACTCTCTGACCGTTAATCTCAATTTTGTAGAGAAGGAGACCTCGCTGGGTTCCCTTTTCCCAGAAGACATGAATCTTAGGCACCCATGTTCGAACTTTTGATCGATGCTCGTGCTCGGATCTATGTTTCTCTGTACCTGTGTGATAAAAGTCTTCGTTAATTCATGTTTGAGTTGTTATCCTTTAACATGTCCATGAATGGCGTGGTTTTGCTTTATTTACAATGTCAGGTTTCATTTACATTCTCTTTCTTTTTTTTTTTCGTTTTATTAAGTAATCATTTTTCAAATCTTGGTTATCTTTTGTTATTAAATGTAACACCCCAACCCATACGTAGGCGAACCCATCCGCAAGGGAGTAGGAAGCCGTACGAGTAGGTGTGTTACCGAACAGAAACGATACAAAGCATATAATTACGAAAGAATTTAAAACCTTAAGGAACAAAATCTGAACGTACATATTCATAAACGTGCATATTTTAAAACGAAAACATACACATATACAAATTTACGATCATACAATAGGAGCCTGAAATATTACATCATTCTCTTTACATATTATTACATATACATATTTTACAGAATTACAAAATCCAAAATAAAGAAGCTGGACAAGAACCAAAGCTCCTAGCTCCTATGTGGCCGACTCTGCAGATGTGCGACTCGAACTGAACCAGACCTGCCACCTGCACGGGGAAAAGAACCCGTGCTAAGCGATAACGCTTAGTGGGGAGAACAAACATAAAAGTATGGACGGCCATTCACAATGGTCGTCAAGGCATAACACACATAACATCATACACACCTAGTTCTTACCGAGAAATACATATAACAATTAGGCATTCAAATGTTTCTAATCATGTTCATGTACTTATATGTGTGACACTAATCAAATCAAACCTCACCATAGAAGATGTGAATAGGTTCATACATAGCTACATGTAACTTCACATGCATGCACTTACCTATACATTACATGTCGGTAACATTATATTTATATGCTAATACTTGTGTCATCATACCAAAACAGGTCCTCATATGCATACATTTACCGAGCACATTGGGAAGTCGAGCTTTTGGAAGAACATCATGCAGAAATACATAATTACAATACCATCACACTTCCGCTGCACAACATTAATCTTTAATACAAGTAACTATACAATATTGCATTCCAATCACGGTATTCCAGAGAGCCAATAAGTCTGTACTTATTAATTCACATAACTATAATCATAACTGATCAGAATCGCATGCTTACGAATATAACATAACAAATCATACACCTGCTGACTCATAATAGTGGATAACGAGTGTACAAATTAGTACCTTACGGGTACAAGTCGGCCAGAGAGTACTTTACGGGTACTAATCGAAAATCATTTTATTTTGTCACAAAAGCATTTTACTGATGGGGGATCTTAACCCGATCCAAACACATTAAAAAGGATCACGAGGATCCGTACTGATGGGGTTCGCGAGGAACCAGTCGGGGACCTGATCAGGGTCCAAATCGTTCAAAGGGCGCTGCAGCTACAAAGACTCTATTAGGCATGCCTAACTATCCACTAGACTGACTCTCGCAGGTCATGCATCATATAAATCATATTTCAAATCACTTAATTTATATCATTGTACATAATTAGCAATAGATAAGACTTATGAATAAGTTCATAAAGTCAATCATGCCCCATACAATTTACACTTAAGCATAACATGATAATCTTAAAGAAAGATCATCAGTATAGATATGCATAATACATTCAATTATATTAACATACTTCATAAAACAGTCCAAGAATAAACCTAGAGGCATCACAAATTTTGGAATTCAAACATGGAAATCACAAAAGAAACTCATTTAGCACAACACATCTATCGCGCTCGCGACAGAGACCATAGTCTCTTCGCTGCGCACGCGCGACGGACTTCGCGATCGCGGGAAGGAGAGAAGAGCCCGGCTCTGTCGCGCTCGCGACATTGTCGCGATCGCGACAGAGGATGAGCATTGCTATCGCGGGGTCGCGACAAGTCGCGTGCTCGCGATAGCACAGGCCAACAATGTGCTCTGTCGCGATCGCGACGGTTGTCGCGCTCGCGACAGAGAGCACACAAGCTATTACTATCGCGGGCTCGCGACAGCGTCGCGTGCTCGCGATGGCACAGCATCAGGATCACCAGTCTCTGTCGAATTGATTGAGGAAATTAAAGCTTTGCTGATTTCTTTAACAACAGAGCAGAATATAAGTTACTATCGAATTGTACAAGCAGCTCTGAGAGCTGAAAGGACTTTGGGAGCCCAAAGAGAATGGAGACAAAGGAAGAATGCGAATAGAGGTGGTTCCCAGACGGGGAAAAGATCAAGAGATTCTCATGTGGCATCACCTGCGGAATCAGGGTTCGGTTCTGCAGCGAGAGGTAAGAAGCGAGGCGCTCCCTCAGCATCTGGTTCTGGAAGAGGAACATCTGGTAATAGAAGTGAGGTTCATGAGTGTCCTCATTGTGGTAAGAGGCATAGAGGAGAATGCTGGAGAGTGTCGGGTGCTTGTTATAGATGTGGGAGCACTGAGCATTTCATTGCTAATTGCCCGAATACCTATGAGATATCGGGAAATCAACAAGAGTAGAGTAGGGGTGGTTCAAACATGCCTTCTACGAACAGAGGAAGAGGAAGAGGACGTGGCAGAGGTAGTCAGTCCAGAGGTGCAGTCGACTCTGAGATTGTGGATAGACCTGATGAGGCTTCAGTGCGGGCTTATGCTATGAGGGCACGAGAGGATCAGGACGCGCCTGAGGTGATAGCAGGTACTATTTTACTTTGTGGTGTGGAAATGTTTGCACTTATTGATCCTGGTTCAACTCATTCATATGTATGTGATAAAAAGATATGTGAAAAGATGCCTAAAGTTGAATGTTTAAAATATGATATATGTGTGTCTAGCCCTTTGGGAGGTAATGTTAATGTGAACAGAGTGTATCGAAACTGTGCATTAGAAGTTCAAGGTATAATGTTTCCAGCGGATTTGATTGAGCTACCGTTCGATGAGTTTGATTTGATTCTGGGTATGGATTGGTTAACTAAGTATGATGCGGATGTTAAGTGTAAGAAGAAAATAGTTATACTCTCTAATGGTAAGGGTAACAGAGCGACAGTGAGAGGAGTGTGCACTAATCCTCTTGTGAATGTGATATCTGCTATGCAAGCCTGTCGGTGTATGAGAAAAGGATGTGAAGCTTATTTGGCCCTGGTATTAGATAGTAAGAGAGAACAGGTGAAGATGCAAGGGATACCAATAGTCAGAGAGTTTCCTGACGTGTTTCCTGAAGAATTGAGCGGTGTACCACCAATAAGAGAAGTTGAGTTATCAATTGACGTGGTACCAGGAACTGTACCGGTATCTAAGGCACCCTATAGAATGGCTCCAACTGAGTTGAAGGAATTGAAGGAGCAGTTGCAAGAATTACTGAACAGGGGTTTTATTAGACCTAGTGTTTCTCCTTGGGGAGCACCAGTGTTATTTGTTAAAAAGAAAGATGGTACAATGAGAATGTGTATTGATTATCGACAGCTGAATAAAGTAACAGTAAAGAATAGGTATCCTTTACCTCGAATTGAAGACTTGTTTGATCAGTTAAGGGGAGCCGGGGTATTCTCAAAGATTGACTTGCGTTCAGGGTATTATCAGTTGCAAGTGAAGAAGGAAGATGTACCTAAGACCGCGTTTAGAACTCGTTATGGGCATTATGAATTTCTAGTAATGCCATTCAGGTTAACTAATGCGCCAGCTGCATTCATGGATTTAATGAATCGGGTGTTCAGACCGTACTTGGATCAGTTTGTGGTTGTGTTCATAGACGATATTTTGGTATATTCAAGAAATGAAAAGGAACATGAACAGTATTTGAGAGTTGTACTTCGGACTTTGCAAGAACATCAGCTGTTTGCCAAACTCAGTAAGTGTGAGTTCTGGCTCAAAGAGGTATCATTTCTGGGTCATGTGATCTCATTTGAAGGAGTTAAAGTGGATCCAACTAAGATAGAAGCAATCATGAATTGGAAACCGCCTAAGAATGTGTTAGAAATTCGCAGTTTCTTAGGGTTGGCTGGATACTACAGAAGGTTTGTGAAAGGATTTTCAGTAATAGCTTCACCGTTGACAAGATTGTTACGTAAAGGAGTGAAATATGAGTGGTCTGAAAGATGTCAAACAAGTTTCGATCGGTTGAGGAAGATGTTAGTAGAGGCACCGATTCTTACACAGCCTATGACTGGTAAAGAGTATATATTGTATACCGATGCTTCAGGTGTCGGATTGGGTTGTGTATTGATGCAAGAGGGAAAGGTGATAGCGTATGCGTCAAGGCAATTGAAACCGCATGAGCAGAATTATCCGACTCATGATTTGGAATTGGCTGCAGTAGTGTTTGCTTTAAAGATTTGGCGACATTACCTGTATGGTGAGAAGTGTAGGATTTACACGGATCACAAGAGTTTGAAATATCTGCTTACACAGAAGGAATTGAATCTGAGACAGCGAAGGTGGCTCGAGTTGTTTAAAGATTATGATTGTATTGTGGATTATCATCCGGGAAAAGCTAACATAGTGGCCGATGCTTTGAGTAGGAAGTCCATTTCAGCATTACAGTTAAAGCGGATTGAGTGGAGGTTCTCTGCAGATGGAGCTTTATTAGCACAGTTGAAAGCAAGACCGGTTCTGAAAGATGAGTTAAAAGTTGCTCAGAGAAGTGATGGGAAATTGCAACAAGTTTTGCAGTCAGTTGGTGATATGGATAAGACTGACTATTCAGTGAATGAAGATGGAATACTGCTGTATAAGAATAGAATGTGTGTGGCCAACGATAAAGAATTAAGAAAAAGATTGATGCACGAGGCTCATAATACAGTTTTCACTATGCATCCAGGTGGAAACAAGATGTATCAAGATATGAAACAGTTGTATTGGTGGTCAGGGATGAAGAAGGATGTAGTGGAATATGTGTCTAAGTGCCTTGTCTGTCAACAAGTTAAAGCGGAGCATCAAGTGCCCCAAGGAATGTTGCATCCACTCCCTATTCCCCAATGGAAATGGGATAATATCACGATGGATTTTGTTACTGGCTTGCCTCTGACCTCAAGACAGCAAGACGCAGTATGGGTTATTGTGGACAGGTTTTCGAAATCAGCTCACTTTATACCTGTTCGGATGGATTATTCTATGGAAAAGTTGGCTGAATTGTATGTAAGGGAAATTGTTCGATTGCATGGGATACCTTTGACTATTGTTTCTGATAGGGATCCCAGATTCACTTCTAAATTTTGGAGGAGTTTACAGGCAGCATTGGGTACGAAATTGAATTTCAGTACTGCTTTCCATCCACAAACCGATGGACAATCGGAAAGAATTATTCAGGTTTTGGAAGATTTGATGCGAGCATGTGTTTTGGATTTTTCTAAGAGTTGGGATAGGTATCTTCCACTTATGGAATTTGCTTATAACAACAGTTATTAGACCAGTATTGGTATGGCACCGTATGAAGTTTTGTATGGAAGGAAATGTCGTTCACCGATTTGCTGGACAGAATTGAATGAAAGCAGAGTCATAGGGCCAGATTTGGTTCGTGATACAGAAGAGAAAGCTAAAATCATACAGCAAAGATTGAAGGCAGCAAGTGACAGACAGAAGTCGTATGCTGATTTGAAGAGAAGAGATATTGAGTTCAATGTAGGTGATAAAGTGTTTCTGAAAGTGTCTCCTTGGAGGAAGGTACTACGATTTGGTAAAAAGGGGAAGCTGAGTCCAAGATTTATTGGGCCATATGAAGTGCTTGAAAGAGTAGGTTTTGTAGCTTATCGGCTGGCTTTGCCTCCGACTTTGGCTAAGCTACATGATGTGTTCCATGTGTCTATGTTAAGAAGATATAGGTCAGATGATTCCCATGTGCTATCTCTACCAGAAGTGGAAGTGCAGTCAGATTTCACTTATGATGAAGAGCCAATAGTGATCTTAGCAAAAGAGGTCAGACAACTTCGGAACAAGCAGATACCACTTGTGAAAGTACTCTGGCAGCACCATGGTGTTGAAGAAGCAACTTGGGAACCAGAAGCGACTATGCGAGAACAGCATCCACAACTATTCCACTCAGGTATGAATTTCGAGGACGAAATTCTTTAAGGAGGGGAGAGTTGTCATGGCCGGATTTGTATCCTAAGAGAATTAACCTAATTTGTAATGTGTGTGTAGGATTGGACTTAATTGAAAGAAAGAAGTTTAGTTAAGGGAGTTAAATGGTAATTGTGAATGTTTGTGCTAAGCATGAGTTAAAGGCTGATTAACTAGTTAATGGAGGGTTAATTAGGAATAAAATAAAGTAAGAAATTGGTAAGTGGAGGCAGGTTTTCTGAAGTGGATTCCGTGTGGCTTTGTAAGGTTTTGCCACCTCTTCCTTTGCATGCAAGTGTGGGTTAAGATGAAAGGTTTTCATTTGGTAACCTAGCTATTTTCTGTATTTTGGCTTTGGCTTTCTTCTTGTTTCCGTGAGTAAGGATAAGAGTGGTTTAAGTGGATGTGTGCATGTAGCTAATTGGAACAAGAATTAAGTGTTAAGACCTTAAGGTAAGTGGTTTTGTGTGCATATTCTCATCTTCTACTCTTCTTCTTGGTTTTGAGTTAGTTTGGAATGTGGATTGATGGATTGTGCTCAATTCTGGAATTTGAATTGGTTTTGCTAGCTGAAGAAGTGAAGAGAGATAAGGGAAAGGCTGTAATCGGCGAACCGAGCGTCCGTCGTAATTAGGAGCTAAGGCGACGAGGTTTGGGAACAAACCCTAATTGTATGAATATGTGATTAGTGTTGGTTAAATAGGGTTTTGAACTGAATTGCATGATATGTGAAATTGAAGGTTGAGCATGAATTATGTGATGCTAAATTGTATGACTATAGTAGCAATATGATTGTGATAAAGTGCTTGAAAGTGATTATGATTTGTACTATTAATGAATGCCAAGTAAGAAGGGAAAATCAGGTATGTATTATTGATTGTGTGGTTGATGTATTTGGGTTAATTGCCAAAAGTGAGAATGAGATTTGAAGTCTTAATGAGAAGGAAGAAATGGACTGAAAAACATAACCATGTTATGGTGTTTTTACATAGGTCACGGTGACAATGAAATCCATTGTGACCGTGAGGTATGCTTGAGTTCAATTCTGCCCAATGGATTTTGGTATGTCACGGTGACAATGAACTTCATTGTGACCGTGAGGTACCCAAGGGAGCATTCTGTTTTGCAAAGTGAGAATATGTCACGGTGGCAATGGGATTCATTGTGACCGTGACATACCCTCAGGTTGCATTCTGCCGAGAGTTGGGAACACATCACGGTGACAATGAAATTGGTTGTGACCGTGACATGTCCCCAATTTGCATTCTATTTTGGACTTCAATATGTCACGGTGACAATGAAATCCATTGTGACCGTGACCCACCCTGTTTTGGCAATATAATCTTAATGTGTTTGGTCATTCAAATGGCATGGCTTTAAGCTGAAATGAAGGACAACATGAGTAAGTAATGTTTATGTGTTAAGTGATCTACAAATGCATACAACTATGATGACTTCTGAATGTGATAAGTTATGTGAATATCAAATGTGAAGACTGAATTTGAAAGCATATTGAATATGCAAATGAAATGTATGGCTGTGTGCTAATACAAATGTGTAAAGTGAAAAGTGAATTGAATAACGTGTTTAAACAACTTAAGCCTGCGAGTCAAGTAGTGGATAGTTAGGCATGCCTATAGGGTCAAGTGCTGCAGCCCCATGCGTTAAATGTGTCTGATTCCATGGGAATCACAATGCGATTATCCTTACTGGATTGTGTTATATGTGGAACGATGAAAAGTACCAGAAGGTACTAATGTGATATGAAGCACCAGAAGGTGCTAAATGTGAAAAAGTAGTCTCGATGAGATTACTGGTATCTGAGAGATACCGATGCGATACCCGTTATCCGCGTCATTGAATTGCAGGCAAAGTGGCAAAAAGGCTAATTGGTTAATCGGCTAAAATTTAATTAAATATAAACAGAAGTGATTGTGATATAAGGAAGTATGGAAATGTGAATAAGTAAATGATGCCTTATGATTGAATATAGTAATGGTTGATCTGGCATGTTTATTAGCATGTTATGTATGATGATTCTGATGTGTGATAAATTATATGCTATATGTATGAGTTCCCCACTAAGTGTTATCGCTTAGCATGGATTTACTCTAATCCGTGCAGGTACGGACGAGAGGTGACTGAAGGACGTCCCCCGCATTTTGGTACGGTCAACAATAGGAAGTATGTAGTGTAGGTTTGGGGGTTTGTTATTTTGGACTTTTGTATAAGTTTTATATGGTTAATATGTATTTTGAATATGTAAAGGCATGTAATAATGTAGTAATCACGGATGTAACCTCCCACATGTATGTGTGTTATGTGAATAGCTAAGGCGTGTGACTAATAGTAGTTGGCATGTGATGCATGAATTAAAATAGTGTGTAATGAAATTTTATTATTCAGTTTCCGCATGTGTTCTGTGTGTGTGCGACCTTCTCTAACTAAGATTAGCTGAACTAGTTGTCGTTAGGGAATGGGCGTCACACTCCTTCAGGATTATCCCACATCGACACTAGGGTTGCCAACGCATCAGCTAGACGGTTCTTGTCTCTTGGCACGAAGTGGAAAATGCAGGTTTCAAACTGCCCACATATCTCCTTCAAATATTCAACGTAGGGTACCAGTCGTTCTTCTTTTATAGCCCACTCACCTCAGATCTGATTAATCACCAAGGATGAGTCACCAAAAACTTCTATGTTCTTTGCCCCCAAAGCAGCTAAAGCTTCCAACCCGAACGTGCATGCTTTGTACTCGGCTTCATTGTTGGTCGCTTGGTATCTCAACTTCTTGGCTAAAGGGAGTTTCTCATTATCTGGTGTTGTCAAAATAATTCCAACTCCAGCCCCTTTGTTATTCACTGCCCCATCAAAGTGTAACTGCCATCCTTGGACAGAGACCGCGATTATGCTCTCATCAGGAAAGGTGAACTCAGGAGTGTCCCCTTGAATAGGATGTTCGGCAAGAAATTCAGCTACGGCCCGCCCCTTAATAGTTTTATGGGTGATGTATTCAACATCAAACTGCTGTAGCAAAAGCAACCACCTCCCCATCTTACCAAGCAAAGACGGCGCTTCTTGCAAATATCTTAACGGATTCTGCTTGGCCACTGCCTGAACTTTGTATGAATGGAAGTAATGTTTCAGTTTCTTTGATGCCCAAATCACTGCAAGGCAGATCTTCTCTACTTCAGTATATTTAATCTCATAAGCCAGGAACTTCTTGCTGAGGTAATAAACTGTGAATTCCACTCTAAATTCATCCTAGAGCCATCATGGCACCTACAGAACTGCCTTCCATTGCCAGATACAGGATAAGCGGCTTGACTGGTTGCGGCGGCCTCAATACCGGCAGATTCAACAGATATTCCCTGATGCTATCAAAGGCTTTCTGGCAGTCTTCATTCCAGACCACGGGCTGATTCTTTCTAAGCAGTTTAAAAATAGGCTCGCATATCGAAGTGAGCTTGGCAATGAATCGGCTGACATACTGCAGCTTGCCCAGGAAACTCCTGACATCCTTTTCTTTTTGCGGCACGGGCATCTCTCTAATGGCTTTCACCTTATCTGGGTCAATTTCTATTCCACTCTGGCTGACGACATGTCCCAACAGCTTCCCTGAAGTTACTCCGAAGATACACTTCTTGGGGTTGAGTCGCAGATTGTACTTATCGATCCTGGTGAAGAACTTCTTTAGAGCTTCAAAGTGGCCCTCTCGGGTGGCTGACTTGACCATCATGTCATCGACATACACCTCTACCTCCTTGTGGATCAGGTCGCTCAGAATCTTGGTTGCCATCCTCTGGTATGTGGCCCCTGCATTTTTCAGGCCAAAAGGCATAACTCGGTAAGCGTAGGTCCCCCATTTTGTGATGAAAGCGGTCTTAACCCGGTCAGCTATCTTGTTCAGGATCTGGTTGTAGCCAATATAACCATCGCTAAAACTGTACATCGCGCAGTTGGCGGCACTGTCTATCAACACATCAATGTGGGGTAGTGGAAAATCATCTTTAGGGCAGGCCTTGTTCAGATCTCGATAATCCACACATACCATGACCTTCCCGTTTTTCTTCGCTACAGGGACCACGTTTGCCAACCATGTAGGATACTGCACTTCAATAAGGAACTTGGCCTTAATCTGCTGCCGAATCGACTCCTTGACTTTGTCTGCCCATTCTGGCCTGAGTCTTCTCAACTTTTGTTTTACAGGCTTAAAGTCTGGATAAGTCGGGATAGCATGTTCTGCTACGTCTCGGTCGATTCCTGGCATGTCTTCATAGGTCCAGGCAAAGACTTTTTCATGTTTTCTTATTATTCTCTCAAAATTTTTTCTCTCATCAGGGGTTATATTTGATGCTATTAGAATTTCCTTCGGATTTTTCGAGGTCCCAAGATTAAAAGGCGTTGTATCAGTGGAATCAATATCAAAAATTTATGGAATATGATCATGTTCATGCATGTTGAAATCATTAGAAACATCGCACAAGTAAGAGAAATCATTTGCCTTATTAATAATATTATAATTGTCATTTACATCATAAAAAAGTTCTGGGATAAAAAGACAATCTAAGCTAGAGTCTTCTTCTGCCTCCCTAGAGGTTGATGCTGCTACAGCTTGCTCATCGGCTTCTTGATTCAGCAGATGCCCTTTAGGTACGTCTGAGGAAATCTTTAAATCCCCCATCTTCAGTTCTGTTTCTACCATCTTCTCATTCCCTTTCAGCCTGGCAAACAACATCTTTTCGATGACAACCTCTTCGGGCTCGCATCTGTCCCAAGCAATGCACTGAGTTATGACCTCTTCATCCCAGAAGTTCTCACTGGTCTTGATAATCCCGACATCCCACTGTGGCTCATCTTCACCAGTATAAGCGTATACCAAGGATGCAGGCACAAAGCTTTCTGAAATATGAGGGGTCTTATCTGTCGTCTTTTTCTTGCCAAAACCACCTCTATATTCCAGACCCTTCCGGTTCTTCTGACCTCGAGTGGTGATCGCAGTCTACAGCCCCTGAGAATTTCTACCCAAACCAGCCCCAGGGAGATAGTGCATCTTTTTCATCATGTTAACCACAGCTGGGTTATCCACTGACCCATGCTCTTCTCCTATCATTGACACGTGGAAGCCGCTGAAGGGCTGATTAGCAATTTCAAGAGCTGACACCTGATTCTCTCTGGCCGCCTTAATAGTTATCACCTCCCCTTCGTGCGGGAACTTTATCATTTGGTGCAGTGTGGATGGTGCTCCTCCTAATCTGTGAAACCAAGGCCTCCCAAGCAGGGCTGAGAAATTAGCTGGGATGGGCAGAACCACGAACACTACTTCTACCTCAATGGGTCCTGTCTTGACCAGGGTCTTTAATGTCCCCGAAGCTTGTCTTCTTGAATTATCATAGGCTGTAATCGTCAAGTCTGATTCTCAAAGCATATCCTCACTCAATCCAAAAGCCTGAAGGGCTATCAGAGGGCAAACGTTGATAGAAGATCCATCATCTACCATAATGCAAGCGGTGTGCTTATCGTTAATCTGTGCTTTGATGTACAGAGGTCGGTTACAATCGCGGCCCTCGAGTGGCAGGTCGGCATCGGAAAAAACTAATCTCTCCCCCGATCCTCCTTTAACTAGACCCAAAAGTTTCGATGGGAGATTGTGGTGGCAACAGTGGACTCAGTCAAAGCCTCTACCACTTTCTGCCTGTGAGAAGGGGATTGCCTTAAGAGATCCCAGATGGATATCTGAGCTGCAGTCTTTTTCAACTGCTTAACAATCTGATTCTCCTCCAGCTCTTTTTCCTCAGACGTCTGCGCTGGTTCCGGTACCCTTGTGATCTCGGGAACCACTCTCCCACTGGTTGTTATAGCCCCTATCTCTTCTTTATCCTCATCAGATCTCCACAAATTAGAGCTCACCTCTCCTTCCTCTCCGGCCCCTTCACCGCTCTCACTGCTTTACCAACAGTCAATGGTCGCTACAATAGCTCTTTCTTCTTTATCCTCAGAACAAACAACAGCAATACCCTTGCTCCCAAATAAATCCTGTAGCACGTACCACTCTGGCAAGCTGGATCCGATCATAAAAACTGGTGGTGGTACGGCATTGTAACCAGGCTTCTTCTTGTCTTCCCTCTTCTCGGGGTCAGAAATTTGCTTGTCATCGATCAAATCTTGAATAGAGTGCCTTAGCGCCTTGCACTTGTCCATTAGATGGCCTGTGTGCTGATGAAATGCAAAATATTCATTGTCCTTGTGACCCGGCTTCCCTTGTGTCATAGCAGGCCTAGGAGCCAAGGGTTGCAACTTTCCTTCTTTCATCAATCTTCTTAAAACCAAAGATAATGGTCTTCCTATGTTCGAAAACTTCCTCGGGGTAGTTGCGTCAGTAGAAGACACCTCAACCGTTCTTCTGGTGCTACCACTAGAACCAGTTGGCCTGCTGGCTCCCTGACCGGTACTAGCTCTCTTTGCAAAACTATCATTGCTGGCTTTCTGGGCCAAGAAATCTCCCTCCACCTCAATGGCTATGTCTTTCAGAGACTCCCAATCCTTCAACCCTTTCATCTTTAGACCATCCTTCAAATACGGGCTCGCGTTATTCATAAACAGGCGGATCTGGTCCTGGGTGTCTGGCTTTCTTCGCATTTCCATCACTCGATTTTGCCAACAGGTGAGATAGTCGTGAAAAGATTCCCCGGCCTTCTGCTGGAGCAATTCAAGATCTTTAAGAGTCACCTCCATCCTGGTGTTGCAATCATATTGCCTCAAGAACTCCTCTATGAGTAGATCCCAATCTTCCTTAGTTCGACGATGGAGGCTATGGTACCAGTCGATGGCAGGGCCAGTCAGACTCAGACAAAAGTACTCCACCTTCTGCCTCTTAGACAAAGTGGTCCCTTTCATAACCAGAGAGTATTGCTTCACATGGGCAGTCGGGTCAGAAGTACCGTCAAATTTTGGCACATTAGGCATTTTGAAGTTGTAAGGAATCGAATCTTCTCCCTCCAGTTCTTTGTCCTCCGGGTTCATCCCCTGACCTCTACTCAGCATACGGGCCATGGCTTCAAACCTCTCTTCCATCTTTTTCAGAATGAACTCATCAGTCTGGGGTGCCTTCCCTTTCTCAGATACAGAACTCATTTTGTCGTCTTCATCATCCCTGTCATCATCTACCCTCAGCACTGGTCTTCTTCTCTGTCCTCCCGAAGCTACTGACCTTAGCTCTATTGGTGGCGGCCGAATAGGCTCTTCTTGCCTCTTAGCTCTTTCCTCTTCTCGCTCATTTTATCTCACGGGAAGAGGAGGTGGTGGATTCTGCGGAGCATTCTGTTGTGCCAAAGCGGTTAGCATGTTCATCATTCTGCCCTCAAATTCCTCAAACCGTCAGCCCACTTCTTCTGCAATCATGGCCCTGGTAGCATCATCTCCCCTAGGTGAGTTTGCCATCTCAGATACGGTACAGCTGACTTCTGGTAAGATTTTTGGAAGGCCTTCTCTATCTAGCAGTTCAGATGCAAGAACTCGGATCAATCGTCCGGTAGGCGATCTAGTCCACCTGGGCAGATCTATGATGGCTGCAGGGACAAGGCGTTAGATGTGATGTATGGAATGCAGATGCAATGCATGGTCGTGATATGCAACAGCCACAAAACAAAAGCAAGCAAGTAGGTCCTTCCACCCTTATTTCTCCCACACACGTGGTCGCGCGGTCTCTTTCCTAGGTGAGATTAGCCCAAGGGTCAATGAGGGACCCAATGGACATGCATGGTGCACAGCGAAAAACCAACAGCATAACAGTCCTATGCTAATGTACAAGCGAATGCATAATGATCATCATATATTTGGGCATTCCAAAAATTTTGACATGGCCCTACCGGGGCATAAAAGCCTTTGGCTAGGTTGCCAAGCAAGACATCTGGACTCACCCAATACATGAGGATCCATACAGCAAGCATGGAAT
The DNA here is from genome assembly GCA_947683425.1 of Excoecaria cochinchinensis. Classification (NCBI taxonomy): domain Eukaryota; kingdom Viridiplantae; phylum Streptophyta; class Magnoliopsida; order Malpighiales; family Euphorbiaceae; genus Excoecaria; species Excoecaria cochinchinensis. The sequence goes on from CANTUQ010000119.1 coordinate 20,364,516, forward strand.
TACGGTTCATATCACCTATGGAAGGTAGCTACGGCAAATACATGAGCTTTGGACAAGGGAGATGTTACTTTAGGGTTACCCAAGCATGATCCTTGCCAATAGGTCTAGCTCATCTTGAGCATAATGACCGATCGGGTCATCATTTTGATATACCATTGGCTTGGGCTGGTGATTATCCTTAACACTTCCCTAAATTGAGTGAAAATAGGGTTGTGCTTCAGGAACGCACCGGGGCTAATAGAGGGACCAAACTAGCATATTCTAAAGCTCTAATGGGATGTAATGCAAATTTGAGAGAAAGCAAATTTATGAATTAAATTTTAATCATAAATGTTAAACGAGGTATTTTCAAATTGAAGTCTCAAACCATATGTCCCCAGCGGAGTCGCCACTGTGACGCGCGCCGAAAACCAGCGGCCGCCCCTACGACCGCCCGCTTAAGGGCGATCGGGCAATTGGGGATCCGTTAGCAACTTGTAAAGATATTTACAAGTGCGTCTATTTTGGGCAACAAGGAGGTTTCATGGAGTCGCCACCCAATAGAACATTGGGAAAGTTTCTCTCGCCTCGGAGAGCCTAAGACTGCGCTTAGTATCCATTTTTGACCAACCAAAGGGGTCTTGGAGGGTGAACCTCTCTCCCTAAGGAGCCTAGGATTAACGCCAAAGTCTCATAACACAAGAGGTGTCTTGGAGGGTAAACCTCTCGCCTCTTTGAGCCCAAAGACCAGAGCTGGGTTCGGGACTTCTCACCTATTTCTATCTCGATTATTTTATGATCAAATTTTAATTATCATTAATTCGCTCTCTCTACACACGATGCAATTGATTAAAAGGCGCATTTATTCACATTTGGAAAGCCGTAAATGAGCAAGTGAAAAATGAAAGCAATAAATTACAATAACACAAGGAGCGAAATACAACTCCGTTTCATAAATGTGCGATACATACACAAATCGGGGCATTGCTTATTTTGAGGAGTTTGGTCCTCGCATGCATCATTATTAAAACTTGATATTTTTATCGTGAGGATTTTTCTTGGATTAAAATAGGACATTAGGTCCTTATGTTTATGGAAATCTCTCTTTCTTAAATATAAAATGGTAATCAATTTTATATTTAGCGGGATATAAAAAGGGTATACATATGGGCATAAAATAATTAATGAATAAACAAATACAGGAAATAACCAAGAAGGTTAGAAAACTGAACCGGACGGAGTCCTCCAAGCATGGTAGATCGCCCCTCGAGCTCAGGATAGTCCAAGATAATCAATATATGCTCACAAAAGATTAATGGTTGTTAATATACAAAAGCTCAATTATAAATAAAGTTCTAAGACTTGAGAGAGATAGAAAAGATTTGGAAACAGGACCCAGCGACGGCCTCTATCGAGTGACCGACGGGCGTCAGTCAAGGTGACCGACATGTCCGTCGCTCACTCAAAAGAGAGGGCGTCTGTGAGTGGGGTGACCGACGGGCGTCGGTGAAATGGATGACCCGTCGGTCACCGCTGTCTCCGAAAATAAACAGCAAAATATCCCTTTTTCAAAGCAAAAATGAGTTTTTATCACAAAATGAGATGAGAAGAATCAAAATAAAGAAAAATAAAAGCAAAAAGCCAAAAAAACAGCAAGAATAAAGAATAAAGATGAAATCATATGGAGAATAAGTCCGAAATATTTACCCTCAGATAATGTTTTAGTGAGATTCTTGGTGTCAATTAGAGTCCCGCACACTCCACGAGAAATGAAATGAAAGGTTCGGAAAGAGGAAAATAGATTGTTTCCTTCTTAACCCTTTGAAAAGATTGACTTTGGAATCAAAAACCCAAAGAAAACTAATTAGTTTTAGTTGCTTTTTAATGGTTTGATTCTTAAATTAAAAGAAGCTTTCTTACTGGAAAAGAGAGAAAATGTGCTTGAATTTTGGCAGAGTTTCCCCTCTTGAAAATTTTTGGAACCCTTTTTAGGAAGAAATTCAAAGGTTTTATAGGCGAGGCATGACCGACGGGCGTCGTATATGGGGACGGGTGTCGGAAGAATCCTTCTGACACAAGGATTCCTCCAACGGCCCTGCCATTTCTACCGATGGGCGTCGGAGAGGTTGCGTGCTCCGGGAAATCAGGCGGTGTGCTCCGGAAGAAGCAGATCCATCCGACGGGCATGGAAAAAACCATAGGCCGTCTGTGACCCTAAGCGACGGGCTGGCCTCCCACAGACGGGCTGGCCGTCTGTCGAGGAAAATATACTTTTTTGACTCAAAAAATCCTCATTTTGCCCCCTCTGCCTACGAAAGGCGAAAAGACTCATTTCTCGTGGAGCATGGGACTAAAACCTCCTAATCCAAACTGTTTGTACAGGCTCGGATACCAGTTTAATCATAGGGTAATCTCTAATCCGGACCGCTCCGGGACACGGTGCTCACACTAATTATTTCACTCCTCACTCCAACCTTAAACCATGAAAACCTGCACATATGGATTCCCATTTCGGAGCAGTCCAAATGATACAGCAAACATGACAGAAAATCTAAAGATAATTTATCATGACATTCAATCATACAATTCAATAACCAATTAAGATACATGAATTAAATCATTCATCAAAACAGGAAATTAACTTGAAAATATACATCTCATGATTTGACAATAATAACCAGTGAAATAAACCCTTCATTCACATATCGAATATCAAAATATGTTCAGAATTCACATCAAGGATAGGGGATTTAGAGATCCCCCAAACAACTAAAAGACTACTCACGATCCATTACAAAATCAAAAGAATAAACCCAAAAATTCATTGAGGTAGAAATCCCGGTTGAATCCCACGTTCTTCGATCTTCTTCTTTGGATCTTCAATGGAGAATTAAACTAAAATTCTGGAAAACTAAAAATAACAATCTCTGGAAATTAAACTATGTATCTAATGAAAATTACTCTCAATTTCTAATTGAAAACTTAAGACAAGAATGAAAACTAAAGTTTAGAACAGAAGAATAATTCAGAAAATCTCAGCCGCCAAAACTAAAATAAAAAACTAACTAAAAAATTCGGAACCCTAACCAAACAGAAAAGTGCATTTTTATAGTCTTAGAGTGGTCACGGTGACAATGAAATTCATTGTCACCGTGAGGTGTCGAGATCGTTAAATTGCCTTTGCGCACGAGAGAGGGTTCACGGTGACAATGAATTTCATTGTCACCGTGAGGTCTTTAATTTTTGCTTCTGTCCAGGAAAAAAATATGTCACGGTGACAATGAACTTCGTTGTCACCGTGAGGTACGTGCTGCTCTGATTCTGCCTTAATGATTTTCATGTCAGGGTGACAATGATATAGATTGCCACCGTGACATGTACTTGCATTCTGTCCAAACGTTTGCTATGTCACGGTCACAATGAAATCCATTGTGACCGTGACCCCTCTAAGTCTGCTCATGTCTTCAATTTCTCTTTATGTCACGGTCACAATGAGTTTCATTGTGACCGTGAGGTACCTAGAACCACACCTGCAAATACAAATCAAATTCCATCAAAAACTATCTATAATGCATAAAAATTCCAATTTGACTAAGATTAGTAAAATTAACCTAAAGGAAACAAAACATGACACAAAACCACAACTAAACACCCAAAAATCATATGAAAACGCCATCAAAACTAAGTACTATATTAAAGTTATCAAAATACCCCACACTTAGACTTTGCTCGTCCTCGAGTAAATGAATTATCCACATTCCTGAAATTTCAAACTCTAACTCAGAATACGAAAACTTAACAACAATCATAGCACCAAGCAGAAGGGTCTTAGTTATAAATCCTCAAATCAATTTATATCAAGTAATTTCACGTGTGTGTGTGCTAGGCTCAAAACAAATTTTCTCTTTTCAAAACAAAACAACCAATGCATTCCAACAATTGAGCAAAGAAATTAAATATGCAAATGAATTTGCATACAGGTTTCGCGCTTAAAACTCACGATAATCATACGCCTCTCCTTTAGCACCGGAACCACAAGGGTCATCTCCACTTAAACAACTCAAATCAAGAACAGGATCAAAAGGACTTATTACAAGGTTGTAATGTTGGGTTAGGGTATTAGCTAACAAGAAAAGTAAGGGAAATCAAATAAAGAGTCAGCCACTCTACCTATAATTTCAACTACCCAAAACTGAACAAGATTGTCCATGACCTACCTTCAATTTACCCATAATTTCCAATGTTGTCTAAACTTCCCCATACATAAAATACATCGAACTCAAAACAACAAGGTGATGAACTTCCCTTTTTAATTCACTTTTACACCCAATTATCCGTAAATATGAGTATATCTTCTTCTACTCAAAGGTACCCCACACTGAATTTTTCTATATTCAATACATCAAAATTAACTAAAAACAACAAAACTCATTAAACTTTCATTTTTCATTTTTTTCTCTTTCTTCTTTTTTTTTCATGATCTTTTTTTTTTCTTTTTTTTTTCATATATATATATATATATATATATATTTTTTTTTCAACTAGGGTACCCAAAGTCTAGATTTTCTTATACCCATTTTTTTTTCTAATAACGGAAAGTTTAACACCATACTAAATAACACCAAAAAAATTCAACAATTCTTCTCATATTTCCACTTTTTCGACAATAGACACCCTTATTCAACTTTCAATGATATTCCAACCCAATCCTAGGGTGGCCAATACTTAGAAAAGGGTAGGCAAAGGCATTTAGGCTAAATGGTAAATTACGAGTGTAACAAGAAAATTGCGTAGTACGCTTTTAGCATACCAAATTGGCTCAACTGGGCTAGCAATGGAAATAACATAAACAGGTAGGTCTAAAGCTATTTAAAAGTGGTTATCAAAGAAACAAATTGCCTTAATCATGTCCTAAACTTGTTTAAGTTATTATCATGTTTCGAAAGGTGATGAGGAAGGTTCTAACTATCCTAACATTTTCTCACTTAAAAGCTTTTACGCATTGGAGTTTTTAAATTTTTCCAAACAAGCCTCTAGTGCATAAAAGATTGGAAATCACAAGATATATGACTGATTGAGATTCAATTTGCTTCTAAAACTTCCAACTACTCATTTGCCAAGATCAGTTTTTAAGATAGACCATTCTCCAATTAAAGTTCAAAACATTTACAACAGGAATAACTGAGGTTAAGCCAAGCTGAGATAAAGATATTCAGGCAACGACAATAAAGTACAAAGAAACTAAAACAGGAAAAAAAACATGCATCATACATCAATGGCTGTTAATTACATATATATATGAAGTTAATTTCTCCTACCCCCCACACAAAAACTTGCTGTCCCCAGCAAGTAATAATATTACATATCAAGAAGAAAAATAAAAATAAAATAAACAAAAATCAAAAAAAAAGATAAGAAGTCTCCCTGATCAATGATCTGGTGGTGGTGGCGGCGGTGAAAAATGGGCATCAAACCATGCAGACCAGGCGGAAAATCCCTGGATCAGCTGGTCCATCTGGGACTGAATGTCTGCCTGAGACGCTGAGATGGTGTCCACCGATGCAGCTATGGTATCCATCCGCTCCATAATCGCGTCATGATGCGCGGAAGAAAACTGCTGGTGCTCAGGGGCTGGGGGAGCTGGTGCCTCAGGATCCTCCTCATTATCACATGGCAAGCCTCCCAGACTGTGCTCGACACCGTGCAAATACTCATCACGAGTGGACAACCGAAAGCCATCAGCCATTGTCACATCCTTCACTATGACCTTCATATTTGTAAGCATCTTCTGATCAATTGTGTCAATGGAAGGCAATGATTTGTACTTTTTCAATGGGTGGCGGACACGCTTAGCTATGGCGGTGACAAATCCCCCAAGTATGATTTTGGTCAATTTTTTCGGCTTCCATTGCATCTCCTCCAATTTGTGCCATAAATGCGTGGCGCCATTAATGCAGACACCCTGCACTATGCATGCGAGAAACAGTGCTTCAGGTAGGTTGACTTGGCTCGCTGAATCTGCATGGCTTAACATAGATAATGAGAAAAAGCAATGGAGGATGCGCAGAATGTGGTTGTCTAAATGATGCGCCTTTGTTTTGCCCGAGACATATTGAGTGGTAGTCATAGTGTCGCGGATGATCGCCCATGCATCGTCTTTAGAGTAATCATCATAACAATCCAGCACCAGGTGTGGAAAACCAAGATACTCTGAAAATTCATGGAAAGTGAGGTTATACTCTATAGTGTCCAAGAAAAATGAAACAAAACCTGGATCGGTGATGAGGTCTCGGCCTGGTCGATAGGTGATAGTCGACACAAAATCTCTTGTCAAGGTAGGATAGACTTTCTCATTGAGCATGAAAACCCGCTCCCAGCCAATATTGGCGATAAGCTGTTGGACTTCATTTTTTATGCCAAGTTTCTCCAGCAATCAAAAATCCAAATAAGTCATTGGGATGAACGAGCATTTGGTGAATCGAGCATACGGAATCTTTTTAGCACCTGGAACCCAGGCTCGCACCTTAGAAATGTCCATTGAATCTGCGCTGGGGGCTTGGCTGGCAGAGCTAGAAGCTAGAGCAGAGCGTTTTCTTTTTAGAGCCACTGCACGAAAGCAATCAGCCAATTTCAATAACAATGTAAGTTTAAACAAACAATGGCTACCACTCTACTCAGCAATAAACAATCCATTCTACCCAAATCTATGTATCCTCCAAATGAGCTTGATTTTAACAAAGTGATATTAACTCATAAAGAGGTTAAGAGCGTGAAATGATAACCTTAAAGCACAATTAAACATCAGGGTAAATAAAACTCTGCATTCCAAAATGTTAAAAATTGCAGAATCTGGAAAATCAGTTCATAGAGACATTTTATCAAGCACTTGGTGAGTAAGCATTTAAACGCACTAGAATTGAAAACCAACGGCACTAACAACCGCCCAAATTGGGAATTAACAACAATACAATGCATAACAAATAGTTTAAGATCAATAAAATTCAAGTGCAATCCAAAATTTGAGTTAAATCATCAACCCAAGTTGTGCACCATTTACACCCTAAATTCCTACTTCCCAATCGGTCACGTTCAGAAGTAAGGATCAAAATTAAGAAGAACATGAAGAATTAAGAGGATTCACATCAAGATTTCAAAGCAATAACAGAGAGCATCATTAAATTTTCGGACAAAGCAACCAAGAAAAGCATGGCAAGGGAGAACGAATAAGAACAGGGGATGAGAGGAGGAGAAAAACAAAATTAAAATTAAAGTAAAAGAAAGAGAAATTTACTTACTTATTGTAGATTATCCGGAATGGTGGTCTAAAAGAGAGAAAAAAAACACGGAGAATGCAGAGAAGAACAAATAGTGCAGGGTGCGAGTGAATGAGGTGTGGGAAAGTGAAAAATAACAAATGGAAAACTGGGATTTTAAAACATCTTTTCGCGGGGTCACGGTCACAATGAGTTTCATTGTGACCGTGACATACCCAAAAATTGCAATCCAGAATTGAACCGCCATGGGGTTACGGTGACAATGAGTTTCATTGGCACCGTGACATAACCCATGTTGGAAACATAATCGAATGTGCATTATGTCACGGTCACAATGAGTGTCATTGTCACCGTGACATAACCCAATTTGAAAACAGAATTGAATGTGCATTATGTCACGGTCACAATGAGTTTCATTGTCACCGTGACATAACCCAATTTTAAAACAAAATGTAACTTACTCTACCTCACGGTGACAATGAATTTCATTGTCACCGTGACATGTGCACACCTCAAAACAGAAAGTTACTTACCCGATGGTCACAGTCACAATGAAATTCATTGACACCGTGACATGTGCACCAAATATGATCCAGAATGTAGCTTCCGTTGGTCACGGTCACAATGAATTCATTGTCATCGTGACCACCTGCACACTTGCCAAAATATCATCAATCTCTCAAAATTTCTAACTACTACTACTTTGAAAATTCTCCAACAAAACATAATTTCTCTTCTAAACATAAAATTTACAAAACGAAACAAGATTAACTTCCTAAAAAAAATACCATTAAACGATAAAAAGAAACAAAGATAAGAAGTAGTTCTGCATTTAACAAGTCCGCACCTGGACTTTTAAAAACCGTCAAGGATCTGCAAGAGTAACGATCGTGGAAGCACTATCAAAGGTAGATTCAACATACGGCTTCACACGATGTCCATTCACCTTGAATTCATCCTCAAACCGCGGGTGCTTCAATGTCACCACGCCAAACTTATCAACTGCCACTACTTCATAGGGTCCCTTCCATCTCGATTTCAACTTACCAGGAAACAACCGCAGCCTCCTGTCATAAAGAAGCACTCGCATTCCAGGTGTAATTTCCTTCCTGACCGGCTTTCGATCATGCCACTTCTTGGTATTATCTTTGTATCTCATAGCACGATCATAGGCCCAAAATCGATGCTCGTCTAGTTCATTTAGCTGCAAAGACCTGCACTTACCTGCATTCTCAAGGTCAAAATTCAGAAATTTGGTAGCCCAGTAAGCTTTATGCTCTAATTCCACTGGGAGGTGACAGGACTTCCCATAAACCAACCTAAAAGGGGACATTCCTATCGGTGTCTTGAATGCTGTCCTATAGGCCCATAGAGCATCATCTAACTTAAGGTACCAATCTTTTCTAGATGAATGAACCGTTTTTTCTAAAATGGCCTTTAACTCCCTGTTAGACACTTCAACTTGACCATTAGCCTGAGCATGATAAGGGGTTGTGACCTTATGCCTAACGCAAAATTTCTTTAATAAAACCTTAAATTGGTGGTTCACAAAATGTTTACCACCATCGCTTATTGTCACACCCCAAAGTGGCCCTAGAAGAATTATAGAGTTTTGTTCGAAAAAGGTAAGTTTATGTGCGAGAGTTCTGTCGCGAGCGCGACAAGTATCGCGGGCGCGACAAGTGTCGCGGGCACGACAAGTGTCGCGGGCGCGACAGAGCCCTCCAGCGGTTTTCGAACTTCAGCTAGTTGGTGCGGGCGTGAGCATTCTGTCGCGAGCGCAACAGAGCCCTGTCGCGAGATGTGTTCATAAGTGGGACTAAGAGACTTGGAGTTGTAGGGAGTTGACACATAGTATCATAGAAGAGTGACAAGTGTCATCATAGAAGAGTGACAAGTGTCATCGTAGAAGAGTGATAAGAGGCGGCATAAGAGTTTGACAAGTGGCATTGTAGGAGTGTGCCAAGTGTCATTGTAGGGAAGTGACACATGGCTACAAGAGAGAGTGACATGTGGCATGGGACTTTTAGATTGAGATGGATTAATGAAGGGTAAGTGACATTAAGTGAGATTTGTTGGCATTTATAATGGTAATTGAATTTGGATGAGGGTTGACTAGTTGTTTTGGTTCTTATTCCCGTTGGTTTCCTTGTGGCCTTGGGTTTTTGCTTTTCTTTTCTTTTTCTTTGGTCTTTTGCCGTCCTCTCTCTCTCTCTTATTTTGCTTTTGCTCCTTTCCTTCTCCAATTGCCTTACTCTTTGAGTGAGCCTCTTGGATTAGTTAAAGAGAGAGTTGAGAAAACTAGAGTTAATCATTGAAAAGGGTAAGTTTAGTTAGTTTTCCGATCTAACTTCCTTTTTTCTTTCTGTTTTTAATTTAAAGTGAGAAAAAAAGTCTAACTCAAAATGTTTTCTATGTGATTTGTGGAAGCTATGAACAAGAAATGGGACAAAGTAAAGGAAAGGGGTTGGAGCTGAATAGAGAGCTTAGTTCGAGCTTCCTAGAGGTAGGGATCGAGTGTGATTGTGTTAATTTTGCATGTGTTTACATGAAAAATGCTTGAACAAAGACATGTGGAAATAAAGAGATGCTTGTTGAGCTTTAATTAGCTCAAGATGTTCATTTTGATTGCTTGTAGTGCTCATGACATGTGTATATATGTTTATAAGTATGTAACTTGATCATTTGAGTTTGTGTGTTGATGATAGAGTTTGATTTTGTGAAATTCTGCTTATTTGTCATTCAACCTCTATGAAGAATTTTTTTCATAAGTATAGTTATATACTTCTGAATTGAGTGATTGTTGAACCAATAGAACCATGACTTCAATACCATTAAAAGTCACAAAAATGGCCTTGAGCAGAATCTTTCTCTAAGACCCTGAAAATTTGCTAAAACCATAATGTCCCTGTTTGGGTCGGGTTATTTGAATAGTATAGGTTGTTTAGATCATATCTTACGTCGAAGATTTTGAAATGACCTGAAAAGTGTTCCATTTGAAAGGTAACATCCTAGGGAACAATTGTTATGAAGACCACTTTTCCTAAAAATATGGTATAGATGGTGATTTTTGTGATGCAAGTTTAGGGTAAAAAGCAGTGCCGTGGGGCACCAGAGGCGAGCCTCTGTCGCGAGCGCGACACATGTCGCGACCTCGCGATAGAACAACTCATTTTAGGCTTTTTCTTCTTCTTTTTGAGCTCCTAGTTGTCATGGGTCAACCCCTTACCCTTCCCCTTAGCTTATTATGCATGTTTAGAGTTAGCAAATGACTATAAAGTAGTTATCAACGGGGAAATGCATTTGAGTATGTTTAAGATTTGTAATTTAACTAATAAAGTAACAATGTACAATTGTATGAAAGATAGTAAATGGAATGATAAAAATGTGTGAACTTATGAGTGCTTGTATATGATGATGTGATATAAGAGTTTATACATGGAATTTAAATGTTACATGCTTTTAGGTATTGAACATGATTAATAAAGATTGTATATGAATTAAATGCCTTTGAAGTTGATGAGTGCACTTGAGTTATAATCTATGCTTTGGCATCAGAGTAGCGTATAATTGAGTTGTTATTGAGCCTGATTACTGTTATAGTGGATAGATAAGCATGCTTATAAAGGGCTAGAGTGCAGCTGCTACATGTTGGCCTTAATTGTGCCCAGAGTTCGGAATATCTCGTGTATTCCATAGAGTTTGAGTTAATTCTCCACATGTAAGATACTGTAAACAGTATCCAGAGTTACCCGTATCCACCATGAAAGGAAATTCAGGCTTGTCTTATTAATGTTGTGTAGTGAGCTGGAGACGATTCAGAGTATTGTTTTGAATAAGTGTTATAGTATATGAAAGTAATGTTTAAGCACATTACAGTTCTGTATACAAGTACATGATTACATGAGTGTATTGACATGAATGTGGTTACATGATAATGTATATTTGAATAAATGAGATGTACAAGATGTAGTGTACATGAATTAGTGAAAGAGTAGATGTTAATTATATGTGAGTTCAGAGTATTTGATATTTAAGCATGCAACCTATATATGTATAAGACTTATATGCCTGAGATATATGATTGTGTGATTTATCTGTGACTTCGTAAAGAAGTCCTTTGTAGTATTTTCATCCCCACTAAGCGTTATCGCTTAGCACGGATGTTTATTTCCATGTAGGTTACAGGTTCGGAGCAGTGAGCGGGCATCTGCGTGTCAAGGCCACTAGGAGTTTTGTCATATTTTTTTACAAGTTAGAAATAGAGTTTTACATTTTGAGTAACATCATTATGTAATATAAGTAGAAAAATCACAAGTAAGGGTACATGTAAATGTATATGTAAAGCTAAATGAAAACAGATGTAATATGAACATGTAAATGTATATGTAGTTAATATGAAATGCAAGTGGGCCCTAGTGTAGTATTTAATTACTTTTAAATGGATGTGTTTATGCTATCGCTTCCGCTAATGCATGTACATGTATACGTAAGTGTCCGCGTAGCGCCCTGATATTCCTTACCGGGGGTATGGGGGTGTAACACTTATAATGGCTCTAGGGGCTCCATACCGAGTGAATATATTTCTCCTCAAAAATTCTAAAACAATCTTAGCATCAGAAGTTCTAGTGGCTATAGCTTCGACCCATTTACTCATATAATCCACTGCCACCAGAATATATTCAAACCCGTACAAAATCAGAAAAGGTCCCATAAAATCTATTCCCCATACATCAAATAGTTCTACCTCAAGCATGTTTGTCAGAGGCATCTCATCTCGCTTAGATATATTTCCTACCCTCTGGCATCTATCACAAGTCTTCACATAAAACTGAACATCTCTAAACATTGTAGGCCAATAAAAACCAGAAGACAAAATTTTCATTAACGTTCTATTTGGCCCATGATGTCCACCAGCTTCTCCACCGTGACAAGCTGTGATGATTGCACCCGTCTCCTCATCTGAGATGCACCTTCTTAAAACTTGATCAACAAATAATCGGAAAAGGTAGGGGTCATCCCAAATGTATTGTCTTGCATTAGCTCACAGTTTCTTCTTTTGCTGCCAAGTAAAATCTTTAGGCATAAAACCTCCTGCAAGAAAATTTTCTATGTTAGCAAACCAAGGAACAGAAGTGTCACAAGCAAATAAAGCACAAATGTGTTCATCAGGAAATAAATCTAAAATTTCCCCCTTTTCAATATGGTCATTTTCCATTCTTGACAAATGGTCTGCCACGAAGTTTTCAGCGCCCTTCTTATCCTTAATTTCTAAATCGAACTCTTGCAATAGCAGCACCCAATGAATCAGCCTCGGTTTGGATTCCTTCTTAGCAAACAAATGCCTTAAGGCTGAATGGTCCGACCACAGCACAACTTTTGCACCTAGCAAATATGGCCTGAACTTCTCAAATGCATACAGAATTGCAAGAAGTTCTTTCTCTGTGGTGGTGTAATTAACCTGTGCTCCTGTCAAAGTGTGACTAGCATAATAAATTGCACAGAATATCTTATCCCGACGCTGTCCCAGTACCGCTCCCACTGCATAATCACTAGCATCACACATTAGTTCAAACGGCATAGTCCAATCCGGAGATATAATCACCAGAGCTGAAATAAGCCGTTGCTTTAACGTTTCAAAAGCTAGCAAGCATTCACTATCAAAATTAAAAACAACATCTTTCATGAGTAAATTAGACAGGGGTTTAGCAATTTTTGAAAAATTTTTAATAAAACGCCGGTAAAACCCTGCATGTCCTAAAAAACTCCTTATGCCCTTAACACTCGTCGGAGTCGGTAACTTCTCTATTACTTCAACATTTGCCTTATCCACTTCTATCCCTCTCTCTGAAATTTTATGCCCTAACACAATGCCCTCTCTCACCAGAAAATGGTATTTTTCCAAATTTAAAACTAGGTTAGTCTTTTCACACCTCCCTAGCACTAAATCAAGATGCTTTAGACAGCTCATAAAATCGGCCCCATATATAGTGAAGTCATCCATGAATACCTCCATAAATTTCTCTATAAAATCATGGAAAATAGCCATCATACACCGCTGAAACGTAGCCGGTGCATTACATAAACCAAAGGGCATTCTTCTATATGCAAATGTGCCATATGGGCAGGTAAAGGTCATTTTCTTTTGATCCTCAGGGGCTATAGGAATATGCAAATATCCCGAATACCAATCTAAAAAATAGTAGAACCTATTACCTGCTAACCTCTTTAGCGTCTGATCAATAAACGGCAAAGGGAAATGGTCTTTTCTAGTGGCAATATTCAACCTTCTATAATCAATACAGACTCTCCAACCCATAACTGTACGAGTTGGAATCAGTTCATTCAGTTCATTCTTTACCACTGTCATCCCCCCTTTTTTAGGCACACACTGCACTGGGCTAACCCATCTACTATCAGAAATAGGGTAGATTATACCCGCATCAGAGAGTTTGAGTACCTCCTTCTTTACTACCTCTTGCATGGCCGGGTTGAGTCTTCTCTGAGGCTGAGCTACCGGCTTGCATTCCTCCTCCATTGGGATCATGTGTGTGCAGTAACTTGGGTCAATCCCCTTCAAATCTGAGGTTTCCCATCCAATGGCTCCCTTGTGCTTCTTCAGCACCTCTAGCAACAGCTGTTCTTCATCACCTGACAACAAAGAAGATATGATTACTGGTTTTTGATCTTTCTCTAAAAACACATATTTCAAATGAGAGGGGAGAGGTTTAAGTTCATAATTTAAATCCCCCTTTTTTTGGGTTAAACTCTTCATTCTGTGATTCATCCTTTCCATCTTCTATCTCCACAATTTCTATTGCTTCTCCCCTCATCTCTTCTTCCACTTCTTCTCCTTGCACTGAATTTAACAAACACGAATTTTCTGGATCAGCTCCAACCACTTTTTGCACTTCTTCCACACACTCGTCTATTACATCTACAAAATAAACAGACTCCTCCATATCCCCTGATGGATACTTTTGAGCCTTGTTCATATCCACTACCAACTCCGCATTATTGAACCGTAGGGTGACCGTTGGACCATGAACATCGATCAATGCCTTTGCTGTGTTTAAAAACGGCCTCCCCACTATCAGTAGCACCTTCCTATCCTCTTCCATCTCCATCACCACAAAGTCCACTGGGAAGATGAATTTCCCCACCTTCACTAACAGATCTTCTATCACTCCTTTGGGCCGCCTCACTGACCTATCTGCAAGTTGGAGTCTCATTCCCATCTCCCTGAGGTCCCCAAGATTAAGCTTCCTGCAAATAGAATAAGGCATCAAATTTATGCTGGCACCCAAATCACATAAAGCATTACCATAAAAATCTTCACCAATAGCACAGGGTAAAGTAAAGCTACCTGGATCTTCCAATTTCTCAGGGATCTTGTTCATAATTATAGCACTGCAATTTTCTGTAAGTTGTACAGTTCCATGCCCTTCTAATTTCTTTTTATTAGAACATAATTCTTTCATAAATTTAGCATAGTTAGGCATATGAGCTAAAGCTTCAGCAAATGGTAAATTAATGTGCAGCTTCTTAAACATCTCTAGAAACCTAGCCTTTTGCTGATTTTTCTTTTCCTGTTTAGCAACTGTAGGAAATGGCAGTCCATTTATATCAAGATCCTCTACCCTCTGATTCACTAAACTTTTACCCTTATCACTTTTAGGAGCATTTTCATTAACTTCTACCCTAGAGTTAGAGTTACTTACTGTCCGTGTCGGCTCTTCCTTTTCTGATGATGAAGAATTTTTACCTTGGTCTGGTCTCGGTACCACTTCCTTACCACTTTTCAGTGTGATTGCTTTAGCTTCCTCTTTTGGATTCCGGTCCACATTCGAAGGAAATGTTCCCGGTTGTCTGTGAGACATGGAATTTGCCAGTTGTCCCACTTGAGTCTCTAAATTTCGTATGGAAGCATCTTGGTTCCGATTCCACTGCTCTTGAGATTTCCACCTTGACACTTGATTAGCCATGAACTGCTGCTGGCTATTTACAAACTGTTGTTGACTATTTATGAAAGTAGCCAACATGTCTTCCAGATTTGGCTTCTTTTCTTGCACAGGTGGCCTCTGTTGGTATCCTGGTGGGTGGTATTATTGCCCTTGGTAGTGATGGGGTGGATATGGTTGTTGATACAGCTGCCCTTGGTTCTGATGAGTGTTTTGGTTGAAGGGAGGTCTAACTTGTGGTTGAGAGGATGAAGCATTTGGATTTCCATCCTTCCAAGAGAAGTTTGGATGATTTCTCCAGCCCGGATTATATGTGTTGCTGTAGGGGTCATTCCTTCTGTAATCTCCTATGGCATTTATATCTCCCATTGCCCCACTCTCTTGTCCAAGTTGCCCACTTTCATACCATCCACTCTCTTGAGCCACAAAAGCTACATTCTGCACTTTCAGACTACTCATCTCCTTCCTCATGGACTCAATCTGTGCCTTCAGCATCGACACCTCATCCACAGCGTGTATCCCTTGTCTTTTCGGAACTGACCTAGGGTTAGACCATTGAGCATCATTCGCCGCTATTTCATCTAGCAGATGAAAAGCTTCCTTTGGTAGTCTATTCATTAATGACCCTCCTGATGAAGCATCCAATAAAGATCTTGTCTGTGGTGTAACCCCAGAATAAAATGTTGTCATCAGGTGGTATATGGCTATCGCATGGTGTGGACAGCTTCTCAACAGTTTTCTAAACCTTTCCTAGGCTTCATGAAACGGCTCCTCACTCATTTGACTAAAACCCAATATACTGTTACGGATGTTCGCAGTCTTTATCGGAGGGAAGGATCTCATAAAATATCTCTCCTGTAACTGGTCCCATGATCTAATTGACTGTCTAGGTAGCATTTGCAACCATTCACGTGCTTTTTCAATCAATGTGAAAGGGAACAACATTAATCTTACCGAGTCAGATGACACTCCAGGAATCTGAACCGTATCATTGACCTCTAAGAATATGTCTAAGTGCTGTGCGGGATCTTCCACTTCTGAACCCGAAAACTGATTCCACTGTACCATATTGATGGTGGCTGGTTTAAGCTCAAACTGCACTCCCCTTGGCAGCACAATCGTCTGATTATCCTCATTCCATCTTGGTATTGCATAATCCCTTATTGTCCTCTGCCTCGGGACCTCTTCTCTATAATTCTCCAGATTTTCATCTTGTGCCCTCGGCATTTGTTCATTCTCGGGAGGAATCTCACCAATCGGAGGATTATCTTCCATGTTATTATTTCTGTTGGCTCTCCTTCGTTGATGCAAGGTCCTCTCGATTTCAAGGTCGTATGGTGCTATTGGTTCCTGTCTCAGTCTGCTCATGCACCACAGCTACCTGAAAAGAATAATAAAACAAAACTAATATAAGAAAAATATAAACACACACAAATAAAAATCAAAACTCACAAATAATGCCAGTCCTCGGCAACAGCGCTAAAAACTTGACGCGACCTCAGCAAGTGTACTGAATCGGCAAGTAATATAATGGAGTATTTTCAAGACTCCGAGTTATCGTACCCAAGGGAATGAGTATGCAAGTTATGACACTTAAATGTATGCTAAAGAATTCCCAGTTGTTGAATTGATTGAGTTAACTATTGATTAAAAACAAAGAATTTAAGTAACCAAAATAAACAAACAGAATTAATCAAATTAAATTGACAGCAATAATTGCAAGAAATAAAATGATGGAAAAAAATAACAAAATAAGGATTCAAAATAAACAAGCGTTGCTCAGGTTCACTCATCCACCCCATACCCAAATATGAATCAAAACACATAAAGGAAACATATATGAACGAAATCGGGATAACCCTCTTAACCCAAGCATCCCATTCCGGAGCAAGCTACTCTAATTACATGACGTCCCATTCCGGAGCAAGCCTTACAACTAGCCTAAGCACGAGTTTAAAATCCTAAGATTGGTTCGCTCTCCCATTCCGGAGCCAAACAACCCAAAACCTAATTATTTCACTCCTCACTCCAATCTTAAACCATGAAAACCTGCACATATGGATTCCCATTCCGGAGCAGTCCAAATGATACAGCAAACATGACAGAAAATCTGAAGATAATTTATCATGACATTCAATCATACAATTCAATAACCAATTAAGATACATGAATTAAATCATTCATCAAAACAGGAAATTAACTTGAAAATATACATCTCATGATTTGAGAATAATAACCAGTGAAATAAACCCTTCATTCATATATCGAATATCAAAATATGTTTAGAATTCACATCAAGGATAAGGGATTTAGAGATCCCCCAAACAACTAAAAGACTACTCACGATCCATTACAAAATCAAAAGAATAAAGGAAAGAATAAACCCAAAATTATCTTCTTCTTTGAATCTTCAATGGAGAATTAAACTAAAATTCTTGAAAACTAAAAATAACAATCTCTGGAAATTAAACTATGTATCTAATGAAAATTACTCTCAATTTCTAATTAAAAACTCAAGACAAGATTGAAAACTAATGTTTAGAACAGAAGAATAATTCAGAAAATCTCAGCCGCCGAAACTAAAATCAAAAACTAACTAAACAATTCGGAACCCTAACCAAACAGAAAAGTGCATTTTTATAGTCTTAGAGTGGTCACGGTGACAATGAAATTCATTGTCACCGTGAGGTGTCGAGATCGTTAAATTGCCTTTGAGCACGGGAGAGGGGTCACGGTGATAATGAATTTCATTGTCACCGTGAGGTCTTCAATTTTTGCTTCTGTCCAGGAAAAAATTATGTCACGGTGACAATGAACTTCGTTGTCACCGTGAGGTACGTGCTGCTCTGATTCTGCCTTAATGATTTTCATGTCACGGTGACAATGAAATAGATTGCCACCGTGACATGCTTCATACTTGCATTCTGTCCAAACGTTTGCTATGTCACCGTCACAATGAAATCCATTGTGACCGTGACCCCTCTAAGTCTGCTCATGTCTTCAATTTCTCTTTATGCCACGGTCACAATGAGTTTCATTGTGACCGTGAGGTACCTAGAACCACACCTGCAAATACAAATCAAATTCCATAAAAAACTATCTATAATGCATCAAAATTCCAATTTTACTAAGATTAGTAAAATTAACCTAAAGGAAACAAAACATGACATAAAAACACAACTAAACACCCAAAAATCATATGAAAACACCATCAAAACTAAGTACTATATTGAAGTTATCAACGTCCCTTTAGGGATTTTCGCAAAACCTTGTGTCTAATTTTTGCCTGGAATGGACCCAACCCACTCCAGCGGCTTTTTTTCATTTTCATTTTTTTGAAGGATAGACTGCCTGTTCCCAGGTTTTCACCGTGCCCTTTGGCCTAACTTTTGCTCAGAGCGCCAATTACGGTTTTCATTTCTAACGGCCTTTTTTTTTTTTTTAGACTTTCTCGCCTTTCAGGTACAGTCGCAAGAAAGGTTGAAGCTGCTATCAAAGCCTTTTCCTAGGGTAAACAACAGTTATTCTCTAAGGTATTTCCCTCTAGGCTTCAGTTGCATTCCTTTGACTTTCTGGATGAATGTGTTGCTAGATTGGGTGAGGTAGCAGATAAGGATCTGGTTCTTGAAGGCCTCATGAGGCTGCCTTTTACACTACCACCTATTGTGCTTGATAATTCAGAGGGATTAACGATGTAGTGAGACATTCCCTATTCTTTCGAGGCGGGGTCTTATCTTCAACCTTTGCTTCTCAGTATCATGATCTTTGGACTGAATTACCAGAGAAAACTACTATACCCTTTTCTGGGAATCATTCTGTAACTTCTACCAGCGCATATAGATGATGGACACCTAGCCCCGCAGTTGATAACAGGACCTGGCCACTAAGGCACCCGGCCGGCGAGAGCAGTAGTAAGGTCTAGTTCAGATTTGTATGGATTTTAAGCAACATGTTCCTTTTTAGAACAGAACTAGGAAATGATATTAATGAACGAATTTAGTTTTATTTCATTTTACAACATTGTGCCCGTTTCGGTACGATTTCAATATACATGATCACCATTTAAAACTAATTCAAAAATGCCAAACTACATACATTCACAGAGCCAAATCTTGATAGCATCAACTCCTGTTACCAATCAGCCCTCTCGGGTTTTCTTGATTGGATATTTTCTCTCATGCCTCTAATTTATGCCCAGGATGCCTTTTTTCAGTTTTCACCCTGATGAGGCGCCCAATTTTAGCAAGGCCGCCTTTTTTCGGTTTTCGACCCGCGGGGCTTTTATTCTCTTCTTTTGATTTTATTTTCTTTTGCCATGGAACCTTTTGAGTCTATCAATATTGATCGGTTCTTTGAACGCATTACCATCATTATCTGACAGAATCATAGCTCCATTTGATAACAGCTTCTTCAGGACGAATGGTCCTTCCCACGTTGGTCTGAACTTTCCTCTGATATCAGGCGCACTTGGTCTCATCTGCTTGAACACCAAATCCCCTTCCTTTAGGGGCTGCTTCTTGACTTTCTTTCCAAAGGACCTAGCGAGCCTCTTCTGATAGATTTGGTTATGGTAATAGGCTCTCAATCTGTTCTCATCCAACATTTTAAGTGCTATAACCGTTGTTGTGCCCATTCAGCTTCTGCGATCTAAGCTTCCATGACCACTCTTAGTGACTTGAGTTCAACTTCGACTCGCAATACCGCCTCTGTTCCATACACCAAAGAGTACGGTGTGGCTCCTGTAGATGTTCTAGTGGTCGTTCTGTAAACCCAGAGTGTAAAAGGCATCTTTTTCGCCCAATCTTTATAATTCTGAACCATCTTGGCTAGAATTCTCTTCATACTTTTGTTGGCGGCTTCTACTGGCTTGAGGGCGGTATGGGGATGACCTTTGATGCTCAATACCATACTTTTGGAACAATTTCTTCATCTCGGCCATAAACTGGACCCCGTTGTCAGATACCACATAATGTGGGAGGCCGTGCCTACATATCAAATTTTTCTCAATGAATTTCGGCATATCCCTAGCATCAACTTTTTTGAAAGACTGAGCTTCTACCCATTTGGTAAAATAATCAATGGCGACGATGATGTATCTGTGTCTATTAGAAGCCATAGGATGAATTTCCCCAATAATATCTATCCTCCAAGTTGCGAACGGCCAATGCGATGCCAAATTATGCGATTCTGAAATGGGCAAGTACCTTAAATCTGCATACTATTAGCATGACTGACACTGCTTTACATAATTTGAGTAGTCATTATCCATGGTGAGCCAGAAGAACCCTTGCCTCATAATCTTCTTTGCTAATGTCAGCCCGTTCATATGGGCTCCGCATACGCCAGTATGAGTTTTTTCCATTACCCTATTGGCCTCTTCTCATCCAAACATCTCAACTGGATACCATTAGCCTGCCATTTGTATAATATCCCATTTATGCAAATGAACCAGGCAGATAATTTGCGAATCATTCTCTGATCTTTCTCAGTAGCTTCCTCTGGAAAAGTCGTATTTTCTAGATAGTTCATAATGTCGTAATACCACGGTTTCCCATCCGCTACTTCTGTTTCCATGACTTATTTAGATTCGAAGGTAGGTCTCTTAGAGCTAGAAATCAAAATCGGCCTCATAGCTACCCCTTCTGGATTGTCCCATATTGACACTAAAGTGGCGAGCGGGTCAGCCAACTGATTTTCGTCCCTTGGAACGAAATGGAATGTACACACTTCAAACTGACTACTCAGGTCTTTCAAGTGCTTAATGTACGACATTAGCCTTTCTTCTTTAACAGCCCATTCGCCTCGAATTTGATTGATCACTAGGGATGAATTACCAAACACTTCCACTTTCTTTGCCCCCAAGGCTATTAACGCTTCCAACCCAAAAGTACATGTTTCATACTCGGCTTTATTATTGGTGGCCTTGAACCTCAGTTTCTTTGCAAAAGCGAGTTTCTCATTATCCGAGGTGGTCAGAATAACTCCTACTCCTGCCCCCTTATTGTTCACAGCCCCATCAAAGTACAGTTGCCATCCCTAAACTTCGATGGTTGTCACCTCCTCATCTGGAAAGTTAAACTCGAATGAGTCTCCTTGAATTGGGTGTTCTGCTAGGAATTCTGCCACTGCACGCCCTTTGATAGTTTTTTGAGTAACGTACTCTATATCAAACTCTTGTAGCAGAAACAACCACCTACCCATTTTTCCAAGTAAGGATGGAGCCTCCTGCAAGTATCTCAAGGGATTCTGCTTTACTACCGCCTGTACCTTGTAGGAGTGAAAGTAGTGTCGCAACTTCTTAGAGGCCCAAATTACTGCAAGGAAAATCTTTTCTACTTCTGTATACTTAATCTCATAAGCCAGGAACTTCTTACTAAGGTAGTAAATAGCAAATTCCACTCTGAATTCGTCCTCTTGGGCCATCATAGCGCCTACAGAACTATCTTCTATAGCTAAATACAGAATCATTGGTTTGACTAGCTGTGGTGGTCTCAACAACAGTGGCTTCAGCAAGTATTCTCTGATAGTATCGAAAGCTCTCTGGCAATCTTCGTTCCACACTACAGGTTAATTTTTCCTTAAGATTTTTGTCGCCATCCTCTGATAAGTGGCTCCTGCATTTTTTAGGCCAAAAGGCATTACCCGATAAGCATGCGTCCCCCACTCCGTGATGAAAGCCGTCTTAATTCGGTCAATTATTTTATTGAGAATTTGATTGTAGCCCGCATAACTATCTCCAAAGCTATACATCTTGCAAGTAGCGGTGCTGTCTATCAACACATCTATATGGGGCAACAAAAAGTTATCTTTCGGATAAGCCTTATTCAAGTCCCGATAATCTACGCATATCCTTACCTTGCCATTCTTTTTGGCTATGGGGACAATATTTGCCAACCAAGTTGGATACTGCACCTCAACTAGAAATTTGGCTTTGATTTGCTGGCAAATCTCCTCTTTTACTTTATCTACCCATTCTGGCGTAAGCCTTCTCAGTTTCTGTTTAACAGGTTTATGATCTGGATATGTAGGAATAGCGTGCTCTGCGACTTCCTGATCAATTTCTGGCATATCTTCGTAGGTCCAGGCAAAGACTTTTTCATATTTTATTTTAATTCTCTCAAATTTTCTCACTCTTCAAGAGTTATGTCAGACGCCATTAAGATTTTTGAGGTTCCAAGAATAAACAGAGTAGCATCAATCGAGCTAATGTCAAATATAAATGGATTACGACCATGCATAATGAAATCATTGAAAATAACATCACACAAGTGAAGGAAATTGTTCGATTTATTAATAAAACTAAAAAACGTCATTAATCATTATTAAAAAAAAGTTCAGAACTAAGAAGGAAAGTCTAAACTATCATCTTCCTCTCTCCGCCGATGCAGGTGTTATTGCCGACGGTTCATAATCAACTTTAGGGCCCGTCCTGCCTTTCCACTTAGGCACTTAGTCTATCTTATTCTTTCCCTCAAGCTTTTCTGGGTTGGAGATCTGGTGGGAGTCAATCAGATCTTGAATGGCATGTCTCAAGGTCTTGCAATCGTCTGTAGTATGCCCAGTGTACTGGTGGAAGGCGCAATACTCATCCCCTTTATGATCGGGCTATCCCTGGCTTCTAGCGGGCCTAGCTGGCAATGGCTATAATTTCCCCTCCTTCATCAGCCTCTTGAGGACCCAGGACAAAGACCTGCCCAAATTAGAAAAATACCTTTGTCTCACCTCCATGGTTGGCACTTCCATAATCTTTTCCTTTTTTGGGTCTGGCACCAGTTCTTGATTGCGATCTCTTAGAGGACTGCAGTAGTCTGTTCTATGCCCTGAATACTGATGATATGCGCAGCACCAATCTGCCCTATGCCTAGGGTGCCCTTGACTTGGGGCAGGCCCGGCCGGCAAGGGCTGTAACTTCCCTTTCCTGACAAGATGGGTGAAGTGCCAGGATAATGGCCTACCCGAAACAGTGTGGTGGGACTAAACTGCTCTAGTGGCTGGGATTTCTATAGCCTTAGCATTCGCCTTACTATTGTCAATGCCTCCCGAGCTTTCATTCTTTGGAGTACTCATGATTGCAGGGTCTTCATCCTCGAACATAATGCCATGTTCTAAAGTAGGCTTCCTATTTCATCCTTGCTCAACCGGGGAATCAAGTGATCTCTTACCTCTAATCTTAGAAGGAAAAGGAGGTACTGGAGTTGTCATTGTATGAGCCTTCTCGATCGTGGCCGGCTTTCCTTGGTTGAGAGCTGTTGTCATAAGCTCAGCTTACAGAACAAGTGCCATGGCATCCATCCTTTCTTAGACCATGGCCATCATCTTTGTTTCAAGCTCCTCGAACCTTCTATCCAACTCCTAGGCAATTAGGGCACGAGTCTCTTCATTCTGTTGTGAAGGGCCAGCCATTTCTAATGCCTTTAGATGCTCTGGTAAGAATGCTAAAACTTTGTTAACCCACGTGAACTCTGATCTCTCCTTAGATAACTATTGGGATCCCTTAACAACCCAAGCAAATGGTCTATAATGGCTGAAAATCAAGGAGTTAGAATGATGTATGAATTGTCACACCCCGTTTACCCCCTAGTTGAATGAGCCATTTGTGTATGTGTGTGCAATTGCATAAGTCTAGTATAATAAGGGCATTTTGGTAATATTGTATGATTTGGGATTTTTCTGGTGCGTGTGTGCATGTGTAGCACTATGGTGTGAATTAGTTGGGACATATTTGTGTATGTGTTAGTGCACCATAGTTGGGTATGCACTAGTGGGTTATTGTAGTGTGTGGGCATGCATACATTTGTAGGGTATTTTATTTCGAGAAATCATTGGGTGTGTGTTGCACATACATATGTAGGGTGCATTATTAGGGTGTTCCATTGTGTGCATGTGAGGTATGTTTGTTGGGTGTGAGTGATTGAATTCCACCATTAAGATGAGGACACTTGGCAAGAGAGGGAAAAGTAAAGATTAAGAAGCGGAACGAGAATAGGAAAGCAGAACTTTGCTCCCTCAATCCCGTTCTCTCTTCCCTTCCTAACTCCTCTTTCTCTTCTCCTTCATTGTGGTGCCCTAGTTGGGATTCAAGCCTCTAGTGGTGGAAATTAATCATCTCCTTACTTTTCCTTAGTAAGTTTTCTGCGTTTTCCATCTTCTTCTTCCTCTTCTTCATCTTTCTTCTTCATATTTTCTGGATTTGGGTTTTATTCTAGAGTTGCTTTGTTGTGGGTTTTGCTGGGTTGTGCTTAGTTAAGCCTCCTCGCGATCCAAAGGGCAAGGAGAAGGTTGGAACTAGCGGATCCAAGCAATAGGAGCTAAGGATTTTGAGGTTTGGGAATTTCTTGCTTTTGCATGTAAATATGTTCATGTATGTGTTCTTGATGATTTGTGGAAATTGGGTTGTGATATGCCTTTGCTATGGTATGTATGATATGGGTTATTGTTTTGGAATGTGGATCTTGCAAAAGCATGAGTTAATTTTGGTAATTTGGGAATTGATGTGGTTTTGGGCATAAATTGGGTTTTTGGTTGACTCCTGAAATTGGAGGTTTAAATTAATGTATTGTATGAAATTTCTTGTTATTAAAAGCTATATTATGGTTGTTGTTTCTATTGGATGGCGGGATTTGAGGTAAGAAGTTCTTGGTTGAGAATTGTATGTTGTTGGATGAATTTGGGAGAAGAAAATTCTGCAAAATTCTACAGATTTCCAAAAATCGGATGATGTCGCTATCACAACGTCTGTCCCGAGCGCGACAGGGATCGGCAATTAGAGCTTCGCTGTCGCGAGCATGCGACATCCATCGTGAGCCCGCGACAGCCGAAGCATTGATCAGCCTCTGTCGCGAGTGCGACAACTGGTGGATCGTGACAGAGCGCGATGTTGGTCAAGTGCTATCGCGAGCACGCGATTCGTCGCGAGCCCGCGATAGCAACTTTGCTCTCTGTCACGATCGCGACATGCGTCGCGAGCACGACAGAGCCTGGCCTTTCCATCCTCCTCTCGGTTGTGAAATTTGTCGTGCGCGCACAGCGAAGAGACTTCGGTCTCTATCGCGAGCGCGACAGTCCCCTGTATGCTGAATGTGTTTTACCTTCGTTGCGTGTGGTTTTTGAACTACAGTTTCCTTTAGTGCTTTTGAGATTCATGCTTGATATCTTATGAATAATATGAATGTGGATCCATGATAAGACTATGTACATGTATGATAATGGTTTTTGGAACCTTATGAAGTGAATTGAATGGTTGATGCATGACCTGTTAGAGTCTAGTAAGTGGATAGTTAGGCATGCCTAATAGAGTCTCTGCTGCAGCCCCAGTTTCGTTTGGTCCCCGATCAGGTCCCCGTTTGGTTCCTCGTGAACCCCCTGTAATGTGTTTGGATCTTGTTTAAGGTCCCTCAGAAAAATTTTTGTGAATGAAAATTTAAAATGGTTTTTAATTCGTACCCATAAGGTACTATCTGTAATCGGTTAGTACCCGTAAAGTACTCTCTGTTCACTCGTTATCCACTATCTTGAGTCAGCAGGTGTTTCAATGCTTAAAATGCTTTGGATGAACTGTAATATGAGAAAGGTATGAGATATATGTATGGATTCGATGGTGAAAAGTATAATCTGTTATGAGGATATGACTATTGTTATAAGCTCTCTGATGAATGGCTTTAAGTATGCGAGCATGTGTATATGCAATTGTTATGCTATGCTTATTGTATATATATTTGTACGTGCTATGCATGTGTATTGCCTTGATGACCGTTGTGAATGGTTGTCCTTATGCTATATGTGTGTTTCCCCACTAAGCGTTTTTCGCTTAGCACGGTGTGTTTACCCGTGCAGGTGCGGAAGGAGTTGCTTTGGGAGAGTCGTCGCCTTCGAAGCCAACACAGCAGGGTCTTAGTGTAGGGCTTTATTTTTGTATTTTGAGGACTCTTTTTGTATAGAACTCTCTGATATCGATTTTATAATAGCTTTCGCTTTTGTACATGTATTTTGGAATTTGTAATTATCTGATGTATTTCTTAGTTGATCAGAACAGTAATGTAATGCTTCCGTTATATTAATGCATGATCAGCTTATTTCATGAATGGTCTTGTAAAGTTTTAAATTACCCTGTATTTCGATATGTATGTTTATGTATGAATGTATGTATATTCTGTATCTGTGCGGTGGCACCTTTACTCATACGGCATCTCACTCCTTATCGGATGGGATCGCCTAAGTACGGGTAAGGGGTGTTACATGAATAATATGTAATGCATGATCGTGCTGTGCAACAAATGGTATACAGTGACTGAAAGAGATTATAATGATACATGTGAAACATTTAAAAAACTATACACAAGATAATATGTACATGTAGTAATTATATACAAAGAATAAGATGTATACATAGGGCAGAAATAAAAAATTTTATTTGTGCATAAATAACATGAATATGCAATGCATCATCCACAACCACATACAAGCAGATAGATCCTTCCAACCTTATTGCCCCCACACACGAGGTCGTGCAGTCTCTGTCCTAGGTGGGCTTGATCCATGGGTTAACAGGGAACCCGATGGATGCACATAGTGGTCCGTGAAAAAACAGTAGCATAACCTCTCTTAGCTAATGTGCATACGCATGGGTTTTGACCATCATGTATTTAGGCAGTCCGAATAAGTTGACATGGGCCTATCGGGGCATGAAAGCCTTTGATGAGGTGACAAAATCAAATTATCTGGGTTTGTCCAATGCATAATGATCCACATCACAAGCGTAGCATTAAGGTTCATACCACATAGGGGAAGTAACTATTTCCATTACATGAGCTTTGGTCAAGGTGATGTTACTTTAGGGCTACCCAAGCATGGTCGGTGCCAACGGGTCTAGCTCATCACGAGCGTAACGACCGATCGGGTGTCCATTTATTATACCATGATGGTACGAGGCTTGGGCTGGTGATTATCCTTAACACTTCCCTACATTGAGTGAACATAGGGTCGTGCTTCGGGAACGCACCGGGGCTGATAAAGGGACCAAACTAGCATAGATCTAAGGCTCTAATGCAATGCAATTTCGAAAAAGGATGATTTTTTTTTAAATTAAAACTCAATTATAAATTTTAACCAAGGTACTTTCGAAGTGAAGTCTCGAGTATGTCCCTAGGGAAGTCGCCACTGTGACGTGTGCCGAACCCCGGGGCGCCCCGGGGGCCCACTTTTAGGGCGATCGGGTGGAGGTTCATGAAAACTTGTAAGGTATTTATAAGTGCGTCTATTTTGAGTAACAAGGAGATTTCTTGGAGTCGCCACCCAATAGAACATTGGGACAGGTCGTCTAGCCTCGGTGAGCCTTAGACGGCCCATAATATCCATTTTGGGCAAGCTAAAGGGATCTTGGAGATATCATCCCAATAGAACACTAGAATGACCCTCTACCCCGTTGAGCTTAAGATTGTAAATTTTAGTCTTTTGGTGGGACACAAGAGATATTTTAGAGATTCCATCCCAGTGAAACACTGAGATAGACCTCTAACCTCATTGAGCCCAAGACCAGAGTGAGTTCGGGACTTCCCATTTATTCATACCTTGGTTAATTTTATAATCGAGTTTTGAATTTATCATTTCATCCCATTTTTCATTCATTTTAATGCAATTAATTAAAGCGCATGTCAATCACGTAGTGAAAGCGATAAATAAAAGCGTAAATAAAATAAAGCATATGTAAAAATATTACAACAAAACTAGGAGCGGAATACAACCCCCATTATAAATAAAATACAAATCATGCATAAATCGGGATATTCATTAATGATGAGGACATTGGTCCTCGCATGCATATTTATTATAAAACAATTTTGATGTGATGATTTTATTTTGGATAGAGAAAATTAAGACATTGGTCCTATTTTTATTTAGGAAAAGTTCCAAATTAATTAATAAAAATGCTTTGTGATTTTTATTCTAGCGTGCCTAAAGTAAACAGTTTTATAAGAAAATTACATGGCAAAATAAATGGAAAAGCAAAATGAATAAAATATTACAAATAAAGCAATTAAATATCTAACCCAAATGGGCCTTCTGGATCTCCTCGTGTGCAAACAAAAAATGCCCAAGTAAAGAAAATAAGTTTTGACAAAAAAACAAAATACAAATGAAATAATGTTAGTAATTAAATCAATTAAATAAATTAATGATAAAATGAGATAAAATAAAGAGGGATGGCATCAAAAACGGATTAAATGAATTGAAATATTAATAAACTAAAATAAATGGGGAAAATGCATTATAAATGACAAATGAATTGAAAGATATGATTGAAATAATATAAAACGTGTTAATGAATTAATATATGAAAATATGCACATGCTAATAATTACAATGAAAATAAATAAATAACAATAAATAAAACATGTGACAACGATAAAAAGAATGATAAAAATGAATAAGAGAACAATGAAAATAATCAAATGAATGAAATGATTAATTGAATATGTTCACAAATGATATAAACCATTTACATGGTAAAAATATCAATTAAAATGAATTTATTAATTACATGTTAAAAATAATGATGAATTAAAGTGAAATAAATTAATTACATGTTAAAAATAATGATGAATTAAAGTGAAATAAATTAATTACATGTTAAAAATTAAAAGAGATCAATATTCACATGAATAAAAATGTAATAATATATATACACAATAAGACAAATATAACAACAATAGAACAAATAAATAAATTAATGAAAATAATAAAATATACATGAATAAGAATAAAATCATATATAAATAAAATAAATAAAATAAATGTAAACAATGAAATAAATAAAAAACTGAAAAATAATAAATTAAATATGAATAAATTAAATATGAACAAAAAGAATAAGAACAACAAGCCAGGAATGTTTACCCTCAGAGTTTCGGATTCGATGAAGGTAAAAAGGATGATTGATTTCCTTATTTTGGTTTGCAAGATTAGAATGAAAGATGATGAAAATGTTGGAATTTTATTCCAAGAAAAAATAGGATAAAAAAATGATAAAAAATTCTTTAAGAACAAAGAATTGATTTCTTTGCCTAAAGAAACGATTTTGATCAAAAAAAGATTTTTATTGATTAAAAATTGAAAAGATTATCTTAAGAACAAACAATTATTTGTTTGTCTTAAGAAAAAAAATGATTGAAAGTCCTATTTTAGAGAATTAAATGAAAAAATTAGATTTTGATAACAAACAATTGTTTTGTTTGTCTCAAAATTAATTTTTCATCAAAAAAAGATATTCAAAAGAAAATCAATGAAAAATAATATATTGAACAAAAATAAAAGGTTAAAAAAAGAATTTTAAAAACAAATAATTGTTGTATTTGTCTCAAAAATTAAATCAACCAACAAAACTCCTTCTAAATATAGGTTTAGAAGAAATTCTATTGGAAAAAAAGTGAAAATGATGAACTGAATTTTTGTTCTTTTTTGTGGGAAAAATCTGAAATTTTTAAAGAGAAATTGAGAGGAAGAAGAAGAGAAAAAGATGAAGAGAAAAACCCTATAAGAATCCCCTCCTCCTTTAGGTTTTCATCCTAAAATATTTATAAGGTATAAAAAATGTTGCCTTAATTCCATTGAGGAAAAAAATTATTTTAACACAAAAACCCTTTTTTTTTAATGATAAAATCAGGTTTTATTAATTAATTATCTAAAAGAATGTTTTAGAATTTAATTTGGACTCAAAAACCTTCATTTGGGGTGAAAAAACACGTTTTTAGGGTGAAAAAATCGGAAAAAGAAAGAATCAGGTGTTTTAGCGACGGCCAGAAGGGACAGACGCGCGCCCGTCGCTATAGAGCGACAGCGTTGCGCGCCACGCTGGGCACGGATGTTCGCGTGCGAGCGTTGCCTCGCGCATGACGCACGACGCGCAGCAGCGCAGCCGATTCTCCGAAAAGTTAATTTATTTTTTTTTATTTTCTAATTTAACTAAAAATATTTTAATTTCAAGCCCCCATTTTTCAAAACTAATTTTTAAAATATTTTTTTATTATTTTTCAATTTTTCACTCTAAAATGCAAATTTTACAAGGAAATCATCACTTTTAACCTTTTTGCCTGTAGAATGGCGTCTTATCATAATTGGGTAACTCTGATCTGAGCTGCCTCAGGACCCGGTGTCTACACGAGGCCTCAAACATCTTATATGACCCAAACAGGGCCCTCATGTAGCAAATAACATATAGCAGCTGCACTCACATCCCGACCCTTGATAAGCACTTATCCATCCACTAACCAATATACATATACCATTTATCATGCTATGAACACTTATTTAGATATGTTAAACCTATTATGAAAGCCAATAATCCTCATGATTAACACTTGAGAATGCAAAATGTATAAAATTACATGTTGAAGATATCTCACGGTGGCAACCAAATGGTTGTGACCGTGACATGCATAACAAACAAAACATAATACGAGACTGAAGTACCTCACGGTGGCAATCAAAGTGGTTGTCACCGTGACATACTTCAGAACTCAAAACAGAAAGCAAAGCTGGATACCTCATGGTGGCAATCAAAGTGGTTGTCACCATGACATACCAACTACACACGGGCATAATGAAATCCTACATACCTCACGGTGGCAACAAAACTGGTTGTCACCGTGACCTATGTAAAATTCCAATTTCACAGCACCCAAACATATATTCAAGCCTTCCCAAACTATCACAACCCTAAATAATCATACATAAACATTCATTCCCTTGATCATATCTTTAGCATATACCATAATGAACTCATATCCATGCTACACTTATAATGCTTATGACAATATAACTCAATTACACAATGATTACACAAATCAAAACAACATATATTAAGGTTGCACAAACCCAGAAATTCATCGTATATTCATGTATATACACTCTAAATCAACATGCAAACCACTGTAACTATCTCATCACAAATCATGTACACAAATCAATTATTCTCATGCATTTTCATATACCAAAATACACAAATAACAAAAGCAAATGAACTCAAAACAGGATCCAAACCAAGAATGGACAGAACACTCTCTAACAACTCCCAAACCTGGTATGGAGCTCAAAAATCCACTGACTTCAAGGTACAACTTTTCCTTTCCCTTTATCCGTCCTCCTCTCCTTAGATTCTTGCAAGCAACCAGCCAAAACAAAAGCTTAGATAACTCATGATCATAACCATGTGTAGACACCGGGTCCCGAGTCCGTCCAAGATCAAGATTACCCGATGATGAAACTAAAGACTAATTCACGAGCAAGAAAATAGGAATCGATCATCTCTTTGTCAAATGCTTTTATTTTCCTCAAAATCCTTTTAAAGTGTTTATTCTTATTTTTATTTTTATTTTATTTTTATTTGTATATTTATTTTTATTTGTATATTTATTTTTATCCATATTTTTGTATTTCATTTTATTATATTTTCTAAATAAAACAAAAACAAATTTCAGAGGCCGAGTTGCGGCAGCCGCGCTCTGCCTGCCCGCAACTGCGCGCAGATCTCGCCGACAGCCCCCCTAAACCCCAAAAATCAAAATTTTTTTTTAGGTTAAAAAATAATTTTTTTCTTGTGATTCTTTCAGTTTTTATTCAAATTTGACAAATGCTAGTCAAATTGGGTGGAAACTAAAAGTCAAAAAACAACAAAAAATAATTAAAAATAAATAAAAATATTAATTGTCCATATTTGACTTTAGGGATTTGATGTTGAATTTTTGAGTGTTTTTTGTTGAAATTTGTAGGTGGGATCTTGGACAAATCTGTAGGGGAGCTAAAGATGTGAAACGATTGGAGTTTTTATGGGGATTAGATTTTCATTTTGAGAGAGAGAAAAAATTGAAGTTTTTACGGGAGTGAGATTTCATTTTTTTGAAGGAGGGAGGAAAAATTGGATTTTTGGAGTAAGAAAATTTTCTCTAAGAAAATACATTTTTCTAAGGCACTTTGAGAGAGATATTCTTGAGGGGAGATAGTGCATTTTGTTGGAAAAACAAAGAATTCAATGTTCTTGGAGTTCATCTTTTCTTATTCCTAAAAATTAAAATCACTTTCTTCAATCTTTTTAATTCTCTTCTTTTTTAAATCTACAAGTTTTCTTCTTAAATTCTATTCTACTTTTTTTCTTATATAAAAAATTTTATTGAACTTGAAAACTTTGAGAAAGGAAAATTAATTCCTTAACTTGAGTTTTCTCATCAAACATCAAATACAAAAAATCAAATCATTTTTGAGTATTAGTGTAAGCACCGTGTCCCGAAGCCGTCCAGATCGGAGATTACCCGATGAAGAGATCGATGTCCGTTGTCGAATGAGTGGATGAGGTTTGGAGACATTGGTCCTCTAGATTCACGAGAAATATGGTTTTTTTATTTGCAATAATGAGAAAAGGGAAATTTGGGGGTTTTGGGCTTGAAAAGAAGTTTCTTCCTCCACCGGCGGCCAGCCCGTCGTTTGATGGAGAGCCCCGACGCCCATCCGTGGTCCTCTGACGTCCGCCGGTAGAATCTAATTTCCTATAGGAAAACGAAATTAAACCGACGCCCGTCTGTGGGCTTCAGACGTCCGTCGGTTGAATCTTATTTCCAACAGGAAAAGTGATTGAACCGACGCCCGTCAGTATGCTTCCGACGGCCATCGGTAATTCAAAACCTATATAAAGCTATTTTTCACCCGTTTTGGGGGTTGGCTGGTTGGACAATTTTAGCTACAGTTGTAACACCCCGAATGTACCCTAGAAGGATTTGTATATTTTCGGGCATTTTGATGATCGAAATCGTGTGATGTGATGGTTGGAGTGATTGAGTAGGAGGAAAAGATATGATCAGAAATAAGAAAAAGAGAGCCAAGGGTATTTTAGTAATTTCACATATATGGCTTTAACTGAGTGGAATAAATAAATATGAGGGCTAAATTTTGAGAATGGATCATTTATATGCTGAATATATGTGAGTTGTGGCATTAGATGTGTCGAAAGGAAAAATTCGGTATTATTACAAAAGTTTCGGCAAGTGCGGCCGATTCTAAAAATTGTAAAGTATTAATTTGGGACTTATTTGAAGTGAGTAAAGATTTAATTGTGGGCTAATGTAAGAATGATAATTATGTATTACACCAAGGAAAGATTAAAAAGGAGTTAAGGGACCAAAAGGGGAATTGCCATAAAAAAATCTAAACTTGGCCAATAGGATGGTGCCACATGGCATTGAGGATAAGTTAGGATTTAATATGGAAGAAAGAAGTGAGACCAACCATTTTTTTTGCTGGAAATTTGAGGACAGCCACGTCTTCCTCCTTCTTCTTCTTTAGCTTTCTTTGTTTACTTGGCTTCCTAGGAGTTTGGATGGATCAAGTGAATTTCTAGGCATGATTAAGGTATGGTAATGTTAATTTATCTCTCTCTTCTCTTGTTCTTTCTCTTTGGTTTTGAATTCCTAATTTTGGGGTGATGGGTAACGTAAATTTTGGTATGGTCTATTTGAGGAATTGGATGATTGTGAGAGTGGAAGAGTAGGGGAGCAAGGAAGTGCAACCCTTAAGCTAAATGGAGCAAAGGAGTTTGAGGTTTGGGAAATTTATATACTTTGATGTAAATTCTTACTTATTGATTTGTGTATGAATGAGTTTCTGTTTTGAAGTGTATTTTGCTTAAAATTTGATTGGTTGTGTTGATGTGGTTGTGTGGATTAGCTTGGGTTTAGAGAATCTGAATTTTGGGGGATACTCTGTCCAGATTTTTTCTGGACCTTTCGTGTTTGTTTTGCTTATAAGTCAAGATATAGATGTCCAAATGATATGAAATTAGTACCATTTGAAAGCTACTTCATTTATCTAAAATTGTCTCTGAATAACCGGAACCTAATTCTGGCCCTAAGGTCCTCGAAAATGGTAAAAACCGGGGTGTCTGTGCTTAGACGGGTTCAGTGGAGCAGTGTAGGTTTCGTAGGCCATATCTGGAGTTTTAGATGTCCAATTAATTTGAAGCAGGTGGCATTTGAAAGCTAACATCCTAAAGAACATTTGTTAAGAAGAACGTTTTGGCTAAAAATGAGTTTTAGTGGGTCGTTTAGGTGATACAAAGTTGGAGACGCAAAACTGTCTCATAGGTCAGATTCTGTTGAACAAGTGGGGAGAGCCTCTGTCGCGAGCGCGACCCATGTCGCGAACGCGACAGAGACTGATTCTAGAGGACTTTTCCTCTTCTTTTGAGCTCCATAGTTGGTGGGAACCCTTGGCCCTCTTCCCCCTTCTTTAGGATGTGTATTTTGTAATGTTTTCCCTTCCGAAATACGTCCAAACTCCCTTGGGACCTCTTGATACATATTCATCATATGTTTAAGGTTTGGGAATGAGAAGATAAATGGTTATTACTTAGGAGTATAATTGCTTAAGGTTATAAATAAGAATATTGACTTTATTACTGCG
This sequence comes from Excoecaria cochinchinensis, assembly GCA_947683425.1. NCBI lineage: Eukaryota > Viridiplantae > Streptophyta > Magnoliopsida > Malpighiales > Euphorbiaceae > Excoecaria > Excoecaria cochinchinensis. Next base: position 20,399,173 of record CANTUQ010000119.1, read on the forward strand.
AGGTTAGTGAATCGAACACCTTCGAGTATGCTCTTTATAAACCTAATTCATATTATATTAGGCAAATTGAACTGGAATTCCATATCTTACATTCTGAACTAATAGGGTTACCGGGTTTGGATTCCCAATTCTTCGGGATACATATGAAGTTTAAAACCTCCTTTTAAGTCCAAACCAAAGCATAGGAATTTAATCGAACATGGAGGGTAATGAATCAATTGAACTCTATCGGTGCTTTGGTGATTGTTAAGAATAAATGTGGCATATAGGTGTAAGACTTTATAGAAGTTGGTTGCGCCATTAACGATTTTTATGTGACTGTATAGTTACGGAATGATTCTTAATCAATTGAATGGTTAAGATATCGTGTCAAAATTCTTGAGTTTTATACATGAATTCAAGGGAAGATAATGTTTATGAAAATTAGTTATGGACATTATAAAAGTAAGTATGTTTCTACGTGAAGTTATATGCAAGTGAAAAGGGACAGGGGTGTATTGCTTAGCTTTGTCGCGAGCGCGACCCTTGTCGCGAGCGCGATAGAGGCCATCCAGTTTGGTCGTGATCGCGACTCAGGTCGCGAGCGCGACTTTTGCCTATACTGAGAATGTATATTTATTGATATATATAACATGGGATTTAACTTGTAATTTATATATGACATGGTGTATAAATTAATATACAATATACTATGCCCATTATAAATGAAATAAATTGTTGTGCATATATATGAGAATTAATATGTGATCATGATTAAAGATTATGGGTTGTTATGTTCCAAATAAACCATCATTTTCAGTTATGAACAAACCATGCATAAAATTATTATGTGATTATATAAGAGCAGATATTCCTGAAAATGATAATAAATTACGGTATGAATCCTATTAAATGGAACCAATATGCGTTCGCCTGCCTTAGTCGAGTCGTGGATAGTTAGGCATGCCTAATAGAGTTATGTGTAGCTGCAGCCATGTGTACGATTCTGGACCCTGATCAGGTCCCCCGATTGGATCCTCGCGATCCTTCTGTTCGAATCTTGCCTAAGATTCCATGTGAAAAATGTTTTTGGAACAAAAATGAAAAGAATGTTTTGATGCCTTCGAGTATCTATGTGTTTTGTGATGATATCGATACCCTCGGGTATCTATGTGTACTCATTATCCACCCTTTCGACTTAGCAGGCATTAAATGAATATAAGAATGTGCATTGAACAATAAGTGTGAATTGATAAAGATGTGTGAAGATTTGTATGAGATTATGCACTCAATGAGAATGTGATCACACTGTACGCTGTGACTTATATATATTTACGGCATGAATTTGTGCTCAGTGCACCTATGTGTTTTGGATCCTGTGGGATCCTTATGCGAAAATGGGATAACGTCTTTAAAAGTTCATATGCTTCAGCTTTGATTATGCTCTTTTTTAATATTAGCATGTGTTAATTTCACGAAGGTGATGCAACAATTTAAAGGAAGTAATTAAACGAAAGTGATTATATACATTTGGAATACATTTATATGTTTTGAACATGAAGTAAAGTATTAATAGTTTACTCAAGATCCATTTGATGTGTGAGAGTTATCGTATTTAGAGAACTGTTTATAGGCTGAATAAATTGACATGTATGACAGGCGATATATGAATAATGAAACATAAAAAGCACGTATCAAGTAAAACTATCACCCCTTTTTAAGTTTAAAAATGCTTATGATTAAAACATGCTATCTATGACCATCTGTGTATATATATGTTAAGTGATTTGATGTTGGTTAATTATTCGTGGTGTTTGACGGCAATTGTGAATGGTCGCCTATACTATGTGTTTTTCCCCACTAAGCCTTGTGCTTAGCATGGGTGTTTATCCATGCAGGTTTGGAGTTAGTCGTGTCGCCGAGGACAATCCGCCGCAGTTTGGCCACCAAGTCTATAGTAGTAGTATTAGTGTTAGAAAGTATAGTCTATATTTTGTAATGTATTTTCTTAATTGTATTGTACCAGATGTTTGAGATGTAATAAGACTTCATGAGGAAGGTAATACACGTTATATGAATGTCTTTTGTGTTATGCGTATGATTATGTGGCATGAAAAAAAAATAATTCTGCTTGTACTATGGTTTCCTGCATGTTATTCGTGTAGCATTCCTTACTCATCGTCGCGTACTGCCTGTGTTATTATACGGTATGCTATACATGGGTAAGGGGTGTTACAACAGTATACCCTAAAAACCCCTTTCTGATTATTTAGTTCCACCTTTTTTATCTCAATAGAAATTCCTTTATTTTCATTTTCATTTTGGATTTGGAGAATTTAACTAACTAAAGGGAGCTAAAATCAATTGGTTTCCCGTCAATATTCATAAAATCCAACATCTGAATATTTTACGATTATCAAGAAAGAAAAATCTAGGTTTCTTTTCTTGATTTTTGTTTATTTCTCGTGAAGCGCGCGGGACTCGAACCATTCGAAAATCCATCCTAAAAGGTAAAATCCGAGGGTAAATATTCTGGACACACTTTCTGTTTGATTTATTTCAATTATTTTCATTTATTTTCGGTTCTTGTTTTGAGGAAAATTGTTTGGTTGCATTTTTGCTGTTGTTTTGAGAAACAGAGGTGACTGACGGGCAATAAGGTCATCGACGCCTGTCTCTCTGTCGAGCGACGGTGCGTAACGGCGCACCTTATTACCCGCCGGTCACCCCAACGGACGCCCGTCGGTAGAGCTTTTATGGCCATCCCTGTGTTCTATTTCCATTTTTTTAAGCTATTTTATTTCCCTTTGCAATGTACTCCTTTTCATTATTTTTCCTTTTTTTTATTATTTAGTTTCAAAATCTTTTCTTTTCTGTAAAAAGTAGAATATTAATAGTTTTTATTTATTTTTGATTTTTAATCTTCTTTCACATTTATTCTAGCTTGTTTATTAAATACTAATATTTTTGATTATTTTGTGAGATTCTAATTTTTGGTCATTGAGATGATTTGAGCTTGAGAGGAGGTCGCCATGTGCAAATGTGGAAGACTCCAGTTGGTTTAAGTCCTTTCCCCCTTTTTGCCATTTATTTATTTAATTTAATTTCGCGCTTTATTTATTTATTTATTTATTTGTTTATTTATTTATTTATTCTCTTTTTTAATAATTTATTTATTCATTTCTTATTGATTATTTTGTGCTCACAATGAATCGTTTTATTCCGCGTTAAGTAAAAACAGATAAATATTTTATAGTAAATAAAATTGGGATTTTTATAAACTCAAGGATCCAATGTCCTATTTTCCATCCAATAAAAACATCACGATAAAAACTAGTTTCTTTTATAATAAATGCATGCGAGGACCAAAGCCCTGAAAATAATTGAATTCCCCGTTTTTTTATGTATGCAATGCACTTTTATAAATGGGAGTTGTATTCCGCTCCTAGTGTTATTGTAATCTATTTTATAGCCATTATTGTTATATATTGCTTTATTTATTACGCTTTTAACGTGAATAAGTGCGCTTTTAATTGAATTGCATCATGTGGAGAGAGAGCGAACTAGTAAACTCAAAATCTAATCGTAAAATTAATCAAGGTAGAAATAGATGAGAAGTCCCGAACTCAGCTCTGGTCTTTGGGCTCAACGAGGCGAGAGGTCCTTCTGATCACTCATTGGAACCTCCAAGACACCTCTTGTGTCCCATTTAAAGACTTGAATAAAATCCTAGGCTCTAAGGGAGAGAGGTTCATCCTCCAAGACCCCTTTTGGTTTGCCTAAAATGGATACATGCGCTGTCTTAGGCTCTCTGAGGCGAGAGGAACTTTCTCAATATTTTATTGGGTGGCGACTCCATGAAACCTCTTTGTTGCCAAAAATAAATGCACTTGTAAATATCTTATAAGTTGCAAACGGATCTTCACTTGCCCGATCGCCCTCAAACGGGCGGTCAACGGGCGCGACCCGGGGTTTGGCGCGCGTCACAGTGGCGACTCCGCTGTGGACTGGTTCGAGACTTTGATTTGAAAATACCTTGATTAAAATTTACAATTAATTTTTAGTTTATAAATTCGCTTTCTCTCAAATTCGCATTACATCCCATTAGAGCCTTAGATTACGCTAGATTGGTCCCTTCTAAACCTCGGTGCATTCCCGAAGCACAACCCTATGTTCACTCAAATGTAGGGAAGTGTTAAGGATAATCACCAGCCCAAGCCTCGTACCATTTGGTATATAAAATAGAGATCCAATCGTTCGTTACGCTCACGACGAACTAGACCCGTTGGGAGGGACCATGCTTTGGTAGACCTAAAGTAACACCACCCTTGACCAAAGATCACGTAATGGCCATAGATACTTCCCCTAGGTGATATGAACCATAATACCGTGCCTGCTGTATGGATCCTTATGTATTAGATGAGTCCAAATGTCTTGTTTGGTTACCTAGCCAAAGGCTTTCATGCCCCGGTAGGGCCATGTCAATATATTTGGATTACCTAAATATGTAATGATCATTATTCATGCGCTTGTGCATTAGTAAAGGAGTGTTATGCTGTCGGTTTTTCACCATGCACCATGCGTGTCCATCGAGTTCCCTGTTGACCCATGGGCTAATCCTACCTAGGAAAGAGACTATGACCACGTGTGTGGAAGTAATAAGGGTGGAAGGACCTATCTGCTTGCATGTGATTTGTGGGTGTTGCACATCACGATCATGCATTTCATTGCATTCATACATCATTCTAACTCATTGTCTTTGCAGCCATCATAGATCTGCCCAGGTGGACGAGGGGACCTGTGGGACGATTGATCCGAAATCTTATGTCTGAGCTGCCAGAAAAGGAGAATTTATTGGAGACTCATTCAGAGACCAGCTGCGCTATTTTAGAGATGGCTAACACACCAAGAGAGAATGATGCCACCAGGGCTTTGATTGCAGAAGAAGTTGGCCGAAGGTTTGAGGAGTTTCAGGGCCGAATGATGAACATGATGGCCGCAATGGCCCAGCACACTACTCCACAGAACCCGCCTCCTCCTCTTATGAGACAAAATGAATGGGGGGAGGATAGAGAAGAGAGGCAAGAAGAGATCCGACCACTGGCTGTGGATTTAAGGTCTGTAGCATCGGGGGTTCAGAGGAGAAGACCGGTTCAGAGGTTAAAGGTGACCGTGGGGATGAAGATTATGAGGATAGCATTGTGTCAGAAAGGGGAAAAGTGCCCCAGTCAGGAGAAATCATTTGGAAGAAAATGGAAGAGAAATTTGAGGCGATGGCCCGAATATTAAGTAGGGGTCAAGGAATGAATCCTGAAGATAAAGAGCTAGAAGGAGAGGATCCAATCCTATACAACTTCAAGATGCCAGACGTCCCTAAGTTCGATGGCACTACTGACCCAACTGCCCACGTGAAGCAATATTCATTAATTATGAAGGGGACCACCTTGATGAAGAGACAGAAGGTGGAGTACTTAGCAAAGAAGATTGGGATTTGCTGATGGAGGAGTTTTTGAGGTAGTACGATTGTAACACGAGGATGGAAGTGACTCTCAAAGATCTAGAGTTACTACACCAAAAGTCGGATGAGTCATTCCAGGAGTATTTGACCCGGTGGAGGAACCGAGTAATGGAGATGAGGAGGAGGCCTGATACCTCAGACCAGATCAGGCTGTTTATTAGGAATGCCAGCCCATATCAGAAATATGTTTTAAAGATGAAGGGGCTGAAGGACTGGGAATCCCTGAAGGATATAGCCATTGAAGCTGAGGCTGAGCATCTGGATAAAATGGCTAAATCTGCAAACCTGGCCTTGGGCAAAAGCGAAGGAAGCAGCAATGATAATGGAGGCAATACTGGGATAGCAGAGGTCTCAACCACCAAAGCGACTCCTAAACACCTCACCATCGCAAGCAAGCTATTATCTTGGCACTTCACCTGCCTCATCAACGAAAGGAAGTTGCAACCCTTGTCATCTGGGCCTGCTGCAAGTCAGGAAAAGTCGATGCACCGAACTGACTGGTATTGTGCATATCACCAGTACACCGGGCATAGGACAGACTATTGTCGCCCTCTGAGAGATCGCATTCAAGAATTGGTGCCTGGCCTGGATGAAGAAAGAAAATATTAGCGTTGTTATAATGCTTTTCATTTTCTAAAGTGTATTCCTGAATTATACACTTGTTTATCTTTTTTGCTTTAATAATATGGGCTTTGCTTGTATATGCATTTTTATATTTTATTGCATCAAGCATGAGTTATAATCATGATTAAGGCATTGGTTTAAAAAAAAAACACTGCTTTGTTCAGTTTCAATAATAGTAATCTTGGTTGCATCCAATTTCACTCCTGAAGCGAGACGAAATTTGAGAGAATTAAAATAAAAAAAAAGTCTTTGCCTGGACATGTGAAGACGTGCTAAAAGTTATTCACGGAATCACCAAGCATGCCATTCCAAATACCTCAATCATGGACCGATCATGCAGAAACTCTGAAGATTGAAGTCAGACAGGGCAGAAAAGGCCAAAAGGAGGAATCCATAAGTAGGAACGGGACTAAAACTCTTACTAAAGCGCAACGTCCGACTGGATAAACCAATGATGGTCCCAATAGTTAAGAAGAAGTGCGCGTATGTGCGAACTCCTGGATTTGAGCGAAGCTTGCTAAAAGGGAATGCATTTGGGGGTCAAAAACAAACAAAAAACAAAAAAAATCAAAAAAACAAAAAAACAAAAAAACAAAAAAACAAAAAAACAAAAAAATAAAAAAAAATGGAAAAAATTAGGGGCAAGGAAATGCTGTTTGGGGACAAGCTTTGTTCAAATCCTGCTGATTCACACATGCCTGTACTTTGCTTGACTTGCAAAAAGGAACACAAGAATTACATCGATTTGCAATGGATACGGGTCACTCGAACTTGAGAATAGACATCATGGAAAGCCGCACCACACAGGGTTCAAGGATGGAAGGACAAACTATAAGTTAGTCCAGGGAGTTGGTCCAGTAGCGCGCAAGTCTTCTCTATATTAGCCCCAAACCAATAGGGCAGGAGAGACTGCTAATAAAGGAGATCTTCATCAAGATGGCTTAAAATTACAAAGACGTAGCAGAAAAATTGCCTTTTGTACTTTAATGCTGAAGAGTCATTGTCAGAACTCTACAAGAGTCCCAAGGGGGCAGAAGCAGTATGGCCAATTAATATAAATGTCACACCCCGTTTGCCCCCTAGTAGAATGAGCCATCTATGTGTGTATGTATTTGTATGTGTTTTGGCATGATCATAAGGGCATTTTGGGAATATTGCATAATTTGGGGTTTTCTAGTGCGTGTGTGTGCATGTGTTGCACTATGGTGTGAATTAGTTGGGACAACTTTGTGTGTGCATGAGTGTACCATTATAGGGTGTGTTCATGGGAGTTGCATTATGTGTGGTTGATCATACTATAGTAGGATGTGCACTAGTGGGTTAATATTGTGTGTGAACATTTGCACTTTAGTAGGGTGTTATTAGTTGGGAGTTTATTATGTGTGTTTTTGTATGAGAGTAGTGTGTGAGTGATTAATGCCCTCCACTAAGATGTTGACAAGTGTAAAGGGAGAGAAAAGAAAGGAAAGAGAAAGAGAAAAAGGGGAAATTCAGATTCTAAACCCCATTTTCCCATTTTCCCTTCTCCTTCCTCCTTCTTCTTCCTCTTTGCTCTTCTCTAAGTGATTTGCTTCGTTTCAAGCTGGTGTGGTGGGAATTAATTGCTCCTGGAGTTTGATTGGTAAGTTTTTATGCTTTTAGTTTTGCTTTTATTCAAGTTCTTCTTCTCTTCCTATTTTCTGGTTTTGGGTTTTGAAGTTAGGGTTGTGTTTTGTGTTTTTCTTATTTGATTTGATGTTAGTTGAGCCTCCCCGTGACCCAAAGGGCAAGGAAATAGCTGGGAGTAGTGGATCTAAGCACTAGAACCAAAGGATTTGAAGGTTTGGGAAATTTATTGTTTTGTATGTAAATGTGTTTATGCATGTATTCTTGGTGATTTCTGGAATTGGGTTGTGATATGTTCTTGATAAGGCATGTATGTTATGGGTTTGTGTTTGGGTAAAGTAATTTTGCATGAGCATGGGATTATTGTAGTGATTTTGTGGATTGATTGAGTTTTTGCTGCAAATTTATGGGTATTGGAAATCATTGGTATTGTGAGTTTGAATTGATGTTTGGTGTGAAATTAATTGTTGATAAATGTTATATTGTGGTTATTGATATTGATAGGTGGCTGGATTTGAGGTAAGAGACCATTTGTGTGCGAATTGTGTATTGTGGGTGTGTTTTGGAAGAGGAAGAAATCTGCATATTTTGTAGATTCTGACTCTGTCGCAATCGTGACACTGTCGCAAGCGCGACAGAGACCGATGATCTTTGCCTATGCTGTAGCGAGCATGCGACCTTATCGCGAGCTCGCGATAGCAAAAGTTGATGTGCTCTCTGTCGCGAGAGCGACGACGTCGCGATCGCGACAGAGCGCAATGCTGGCCTATGATGTCGCGAGCACTCAATCTATCGCGAGCCCGCGATGGCGAAATATTAGTCTCTGTCGCGATCGCGACGTAGTGGTGAGCATGACAGAGTACGGCTTTTCCCTCCTCCTCACGATCGCGAAGCCCGTTGCGCGCGCACAGTGAAGAGACTATGGTCTCCGTGGCGAGCGCGACAGTCTTGTTATGTTGAATGAGTTTCCTTTGGCGTGTGCGTGTGGTTTTGAGCTCCAGTTTCTTTTCGTGACCATAAGACTTATATCTATTAACATATGAATTATATGAATGCGAATCCATGATATGAATATGTCTTTATGTATGTAAATATGTACATATGTAATTTGGAATGTTATTGAATGAATTGAATGGTTTATGCATAGCCTGCAAGAGTTAGTCTAGCGGATAGCGGATATTAAGGATGTTATGAAGGCAATGGTACTTAATCAAAGGTACGACTCTATATGTTTACATGTTCACATGTTCATACTTTTGTTTAATGCGTATTTTTGATTATGCCATCCGTATGTGTATTACTTTGATTACCATTGTGAATGGTTGTCCTTTGCTATATGTGTGTTTCCCCACTAAGCGTTTATCGCTTAGCACGGTGTATTTACCCGTGCAGGTGCGGAGGGAGTTTGCTTGGGAGAGTCGCAGCCATCGGAGTCAGCACAGCTGTGTCTTTAGTGTAGGGCCTAATTTTGTATTTCGATGATTCTTTTTGTATAGAACTCTCGTACTTCATTTTTGTAATAGCTTCCGCATTTGTATATGTATATTTTGGGGATGTAATTATCTTTTGTAACTCCGGGTTGATCAAACAGTAATGTAATGATTTCCATTATATTAATGCATGATCAGCTTCTTTCTCGAATGGTTTTGTAAAGTTTTAAATTACTCTGTATTTCGGCATGTATGTTTGTGTATGTATGTATGTATATTCTGTATCTTTGTGGTGGCACCTTTACTCATAAGGCATCTCACTCCTTATCGGATGGGATCGCCTAAGTACAGGTAAGGGGTGTTAAAAGTTGTGGTATCAGAGCCTAGGTTTAGGTGTTTCTGGGTGATTGTTTATGTGATGTTATGTGTGGATGCATCTATGTCTAGGGCTGTGTTGGCTGATGTGGCTGCCATCTTGTTTGTTAGTTGGATTCTGATTTTGCTCGTGGTGCGCTCGAGGAATCCGCTGAAAGTGTGAATCCTCCAACTATAGATCCGTCTGTTTCTATTTCTGTATCGGCTCAACGTGCTAGGGTCCAACCCGAGGCCGCTGCCATGCCTTTGGAGGCAATGTTCAGATTGCATCAGGACATGGCTCGGGTTTTGGAAAGGGTGACTGCCCCTAAAGCTCCGATAGAGAGTTTAAGAAGAGCTGGTGTTGAGGATTTTTATTGGACCGGGCTTGATGAGTCAGAGTTAGCTGAAAAGTGGCTTGATAAAGTAAAGAGAGCTTTAAAGGAAGTCAGGTGTCCTCTCGATCAGGAAGCTGAATGTGCTGTGGCATTGCTTCAAGGGTCGGCTTATGAATGGTGGGAGTTGGTATGTAGGCAACCTCAGATGCCTGATCTGGTTACATGGGAATTCTTTGGAGAGGAGTTCACAAAGAAGTATGTGACTCAGGCATATAGGGATGCAAGATGGGCGCAGTTTCTGAGTTTGAGGCAAAGGGCTTTATCACTTTCGAATTATGAGAAAGAGTTTAATCGGCTGTCTCGCTATGCTCCGCGTGGGGTTATGACAGATGATTTCAGATGCAAGCATTTTGAAGCGGGGTTGAACGAGTCTTTGAAGATTGCTTTGATTTCTTTGATGTGTATGCCTAGGGTAAGTTATTATCAAATTATAGAGGCTGCCATGAAGGCGAAAAAGACAGAATCACTGCTTAGGGAGAGAGCTGAGCGAAGGAATTCTGCACGGGGTGGTTCTTCTTCATCTTCGGGTAAGATACCTAGGAACCCGCAAGATGAGCCATCAGCTGGTTCGGCTGCTAAAGGTAGAAGGCAAGGTTCAACAGCGGTATCTGGTTCTGGCAGAGGTGGTAGATCGGATGCTACACCTGTTTGTGCACATTGCAACAAGGCTCAGCGGGGTGAGTGTAGGTGGCTCACTGGTGGGTACTTTAAGTGTGGGAGCACCGAGCACTGTTTGGCTAATTGTCCACAGACGGGCGATGATTCGGGTCCACAGAGAGGGGCTAGTGGAGTTGGATCTAATGCTACATAGGCTATCCGTGGTAGGGGCCGAGGTAGAGGTCGAGGCGGTCGACCAAGAGATGGAGTTGTTTCTGAGACTGTGGAGCGTCCTCCATCAGTTGCAACCAGAGCTTATGCAGTTAGAGCCAGAGGGGAGCAGGATGCCCCTGATGTGATTGCTGGTAAGTTCCTACTCCATGACACTGAATTATATGCTCTAATAGATCCTGGTTCCACACACTCATATTTGTGCACGCATAAGATTATTGATAAGTTGCATGTGGTAGATCACTTAGACTATGAGATATGTGTGACCAATCCATTAGGGCATAGTGTCAATGTGAGTAGAGTCTTTAGGAATTATCCTCTGTCTGTGGAAGGTGTAGAGTTCCCAGTGGATTTGATAAAGCTTTCGTTCTGAGAATTTGACTTAATTTTGGGTATGGATTGGTTGGGCAAGCATCGGGCTGCAGTTGATTGTCATAGGAAGACATTTGTGCTTCGGGATGGGAACCGAGCTCCAGTGTTTGTAAGAGGTTTGGGTGCGAGTTCTGTGAACAATGTGATCTCAGCGATTCAAGCTAAGAGGTTTTTGAGGAAAGGTTGTGAGGCTTTCTTAGCTGTGGTTTTGGATTCCAAGAGAGATCAAGTGAAGATTGAGGATATCCCTGTTGTGCGGGAGTTCAGTGATGTTTTTCCAAGTGATTTGCCGGGTTTGCCTCTAGAGAGGGAAGTTGAACTAGCCATAGAGATCATGCCGGGCACCACACCTGTATCGAAAGCACCTTATCGGATGGCTCCTGTAGAGTTGAGGGAACTCAAAACTCATCTGCAAGAGCTCTTGGATAAGGGGTTTATTCGACCCAGCATATCTCCTTTGGGAGCTTCGGTTCTGTTTGTCAAGAAGAAGGATGGGTCTTTAAGGATGTGTATTGATTATAGGCAGATTAATAAGATAACAGTGAAGAATAAGTATCCGCTACCCAAAGTCGAGGATTTGTTTGATCAGCTTCGGGGTTCCGGTGTTTTCTCTAAGATAGATCTACGGTCGGGGTATTATTACCTTCGGGTAAAGGATGAGGATGTGGTTAAGACTGCATTTTGGACTCGGTATGGCCATTATGATTTCCATGTTATGCCAGTTGGTTTGACCAATGCTCTAGCGGCATTCATGGATTTGATGAATAGAGTGTTTAGGCCATACTTAGACCGGTTTGTGGTAGTTTTTATAGATGATATTCTGGTGTATTCCAAGGATGAGACCGAGCATGAGGAACATCTCCGATTGGTTTTGCAAGTGTTGAGGGAACATCGGTTGTTTGCCAAGTTGAGTAAGTGTGATTTTTGGCTTCGAGAAGTGTCATTTTTGGGCCACATAGTTTCAGCCAAGGGTATTCAAGTAGATTCAGCTAAGATTGAGGCGATAGTCGATTGGATAGCGCATACGAATGTTCAGGAAGTGAGGAGTTTCCTTGGTCTGGCGGGTTACTACGGTCGGTTTGTTAAGAGTTTCTCGGTGATTGCCGCTCCGTTGACTAAATTACTGAGGAAGGGAGTTAAGTTTGAGTGGACGGATAAGTATCAAGCTTGCTTTGAGAGGTTGAAGCAGTTGTTGGTTGAAGCTCCTATACTTAATCAACCCATTTCGGGTAAGGAGTTTGTTATGTATAGTGATGCTTCAGGTATTGGTCTGGGATGTGTTCTGATGCAGGAAGGTAAGGTGGTGGCTTATGCTTCTCGACAGTTAAAGCCACACGAGAGGAACTATCTGACGCATGATCTTGAGTTAGCAGTGGTTGTCTTTGCTTTGAAGATTTGGCGCCATTATCTCTACGGGGAGAAGTGCAGGATCTTTACGGACCACAAGAGTTTGAAGTATTTCCTGACTCAGAAGGAACTGAATATGAGACAACGTCGATGGCTTGAGTTGTTTAAAGACTACGATTGCATTGTGGATTACCATTCGGGTAAGGCCAATGTAGTCGCAGATGCTTTAAGCTGGAAGTCAGTTTCTGCCTTATTTTTTAGACGATTCAGATGGAGGTTTGGTTCGGATGAGGCTTTGGTAGCTCAATTGAGAGTCAAGCCTACCTTGAGACAGCGGATAGTTGAGGCTCAGAAGATTGATGAGAGGCTTCAACGGATTGTGCAAGAGGTTAGTTTGGGCGAGCAGTCAGAGTTTTCAGTTCTAGATGGAGTGCTTTTGTATGGGAACCGTTTGTGTGTTTTGAATGATGAGGAATTGAGGAAGCAGCTTTTGAGAGGGGCGCATAGCACAGTTTTTACCATGTATCCTGGGAGTAACAAGATGTATCGGGATATGAAGCAGTTTTATTGGTGGTCTGGTATGAAGAGGGACATAGTAGACTTTGTATCCAAGTGCTTAACATGTCAGCAGGTTAAGGCTGAGCACCAAGTTCCTTCTGGATTGCTCACGCCTTTGTCCGTTCCTGAGTGGAAGTGGGATGACATTACCATGGATTTTGTTTTTGGTTTGCCCTTGACTCAGAAAAAACATGATTATGTTTGGGTTATTGTGGATCGACTCACAAAGTCCGCTCATTTCTTACCGGTTAGGATAGATTACCAGATGAATAGATTGGCCAGTATCTATGTGGATGAGATAGTTCGGTTGCATGTAGTGCCTTTGTCCATAATTTCAGATCGGGACCCAAGGTTCACATCTAAGTTTTGAAAAGAGTTGCAGCGAGCTTTGGGTACCAAGTTGAACTTCAGTACGGCATTTCATCCTCAGACTGATGGTCAGTCTGAGTGAGTGATTATGATCTTAGAGGACATGTTAAGGGCTTCTGTTTTGGACTTTCCGGGTAGTTGGGACAAGTATGTATCGCTTATGGAATTTGCCTACAACAATAGCTATCAGTCCAGTATCGATATGGCTCCTTATGAGGCTTTGTATGGACGTCAGTGTAGGACTCCAGTTTGTTGGACCGAGTTATCCGAGAGGTCAGTGATTGGGCCAGATCTAGTTAGAGATACAGAGGAGAAGATCAGAGTTGTGCAGCGGAATTTGAAAGCGGCCAAGGATCGACAGAGATCTTATGCCAACTTGAAGAGAAAGGATGTGCAGTTTGAAGTCGGAGACAAGGTTTTCCTGAAAGTTTCTCCATGGAGAAAAGTGCTTAGGTTTGGAAAGAAAGGAAAGCTTAGTCCTCGTTTCATTAGTCCGTATGAGGTGTTGGCAAGAGTTGGTCCGGTGGCCTATCGACTGGCGTTACCGATAGAGTTGTCCAAGTTGCATGATGTGTTCCACGTTTCTATGCTTTGTCGGTATAGGTCGGATCCTTCTCATGTTTTGTCGGTTCAAGAGGTTCAAGTGCAGTCTGATTTCTCTTACGACGAGGAACCAAAAGCTATCCTAGCTCGTGAAGTGAGGCAGTTAAGAAGCAAGCAGATCCCTCTGGTTAAGGTTTTGTGGAATCATCATGGGATCGAGGAAGCGACCTGGGAGCCAGAGGAGTCCATGAGAGCTCAGTATCCGCAGTTGTTCAGTTTAGGTGAGAATTTCAAGGATGAAATTCTTATTAGTAGGGGAGAGTTGTCACACCCCGTTTGCCCCCTAGTAGAATGAGCCATCTGTGTGTGTATGTATTTGTATGTGTTTTGGCATGATCATAAGGGCATTTTGGGAATATTGCATAATTTGGGGTTTTTCTAGTGCGTGTGTGTGCATGTGTAGCACTATGGTGTGAATTAGTTGGGAAAGGTTTGTGTGTGCATGAGTGTACCATTGTAGGGTGTGTTCATGGGAGTTGCATTATGTGTGGTTGATCATACCATTGTAGGATGTGCACTAGTGGGTTAATATTGTGTGTGAACATTTGCACTTTGGTAGGGTGTTATTATTTGGGAGTTTATTATGTGTGTGTTTTGTATGAGAGTAGTGTGTGAGTGATTAATGCCCTCCACTAAGATGTTGACTAGTGTAAAGGGAGAGAAAAGAAAGGAAAGAGAAAGAGAAAAAGGGGAAATTCATATTCTAAACCCCATATTCCCGTTTTCCCTTCTCCTTCCTCCTTCTTCTTCCTCTTTGCTCTTCTCTAAGTGATTTGCTTCGTTTCAAGCTGGTGTGGTGGGAATTAATTACTCCTTGAGTTTGATTGGTAAGTTTTTATGCTTTTGGTTTTGCTTTTATTCAAGTTCTTCTTCTTCTCTTCCTATTTTCTGGTTTTGGGTTTTGAAGTTAGGGTTGTGTTTTGTGTTCTTCTTGTTTGATTTGATGTTAGTTGAGCCTCCCCGTTACCCAAAGGGCAAGGAAATAGCTGGGAGTAGTGGATGTAAGGACTAGGAGCAAAGGATTTGAAGGTTTGGGAAATTTATTGTTTTGTATGTAAATGTGTTTATGCATGTGTTCTTGGTGATTTTCGGAATTGGGTTGTGATATGTTCTTGATAAGGCATATATGTTATGGGTTTGTGTTTGGGTAAAGTAATTTTGCATGAGCATGGGATTATTGTAGTGATTTTGTAGATTGATGTAGTTTTTGCTGCAAATTTGTGGGTATTCGAAATCATTGGTATATTGAGTTTTAATTGATATTTGGTGTGAAATTAATTGTTGATAAATGTTATATTGTGGTTATTGATATTGATGGGTGGCTGGATTTGAGGTAAGAGACCATTTGAGTGTGAATTGTGTGTTGTGGGTGTGTTTTGGAAGAGGAAGAAATCTGCAGATTTTGCAAATCTCGACTCTGTCGCGAGCGCGACAGAGACCGGTGATCTTGGCCTGTGCTGTCGTGAGCTCGTGATAGCAAAAGTTGATGTGCTCTCTATCGCAAGCGTGACGACGTCACGATCGTGACAGAGCGCAATACTGGCCTGTGCTGTCGTGAGCACGCGATCTATCGCGAGCCCGCGATAGAGAAATATTAGTCTCTGTCGCGATCGCGTCGCAATTGCGAGCGCGACAGAGTCTGGCTTTTCCCTCCTCCTCGCGATCGCGAAGCCTGTTCTGCGCACACTGCGAAGAGACTATGGTCTCCGTCGCAAGCGCGACAGACATCGCAAGCACGACAGTCTTGTTATGTTGAATGAGTTTCCTTTGGAGTGTGCTTGTGGTTTTGAACTCCTGTTTCTTTTGGTGACCATAAGCCTTATATCTGTTATCTTATGAATTATATGAATGCGAATCCATGATATGAATATGTCTTTATGTATGCAAATATGTACATATGTAATTTGGAATGTTATTGAATGAATTGAATTGTTTATGCATAGCCTGCAAGAGTCAGTCTAGTGGATAGTTAGGCATGCCTAATAGAGTCTCTTAGTTGCAGCCCTTTGTTCAGTTTGGACCCCGATCAGGTCCCCGCTTGGTTCCTCGCGAACCCCTTTGTGTTCGGATCTTGTTTAAGGTCCCCTTTGAAAAGGTTTTGTGAAAGTTAAAAGTAAAATTGGTTTTTGATTCGTACCCATAAGGTACTGTTTGTAATCGGCTCGTACCCGTAAAGTACTGTTTGTTCACTCGTTATCCACTACTTTGAGTCAGCAGGCACTTTATCATTTTGAATTGCTTTGCTAAGTATGAGATTTTGTGATCCGAATATGTTTATTAAGGATGTTATGAAGGCAAAAGTACTTAATCAAAGGTATGACTCTATATGTTTACATGTTCATACTTTTGTTTAATGCGTATTTCTGATTATGCCATCTGTATGTGTATTACTTTGATGATCATTGTGAATGGTTGTCCTTTGCTATATGTGTGTTTCCCCACTAAGCGTTTATCGCTTAGCATGGTGTGTTTATCCATACAGGTGCAGAGGGAGTTTGCTTGGGAGAGTCGCAGCCATCGGAGTCAACACAGCTGCGTCTTTAGTGTAGGGCCTAATTTTGTATTTCGATGATTCTTTTTGTATAGAACTCTCGTACTTCAGTTTTGTAATAGCTTTCTCATTTGTATATGTATATTTTGGGGATGTAATTATCTTTTGTACCTTCGGGTTGATCAAACAGTAATGTAATGATTTCCATTATATTAATGCATGATCAGCTTCTTTCTCGAATGGTTTTGTAAAGTTTTAAATTACTCTGTATTTTGGCATGTATGTTTGTGTATGTATGTATGTATATTCTGTATCTATGTGGTGGCACCTTTACTCATATGGCATCTCACTCCTTATCGGATGGGATCGCCTAAGTACGGGTAAGGAGTGTTACAGTAAAGTTCAAATCTTTAAGGACATCCATGGAAGTCTAGTTTCCAAAAGCTGACTAGGCACAGCAATAGTAGCATCAACCAAATATGTGCGGACAAAAATAGGTCAAGAGTTTACTGCCACAATCGGACCTCTCAGCAAACACTCTACTAAATCATTTAGGAAAGTAGTCAGAAAATAACCACTAAAGAGTGGAGTTTTAGCCTTTGGGCAAACAAGTCCAAATGCCCCAGACAAATGAGTCAAGTCCAGGCCAATGTAAGAGGATTCCCCTTTTTTCTCAAAAAAAAAAATTGCTCTCCGGGACAGCAGCAACAGACAGCAATGAAGATGACTCCAAAGAACCGTTCAATATGGGCAGACATAAGAGGTTCCATGGCAAAAGACTTAAAAATCAAAAGAAGAGAATAAAGGCCCCGCGGGTCGTAAACCGAAAATAAGGCGGCCTTGCTAAAATTGGGCGCCTCGTCAGGGTGAAAACCGAAAAAAGGCATCCTGGGTAAAAATTAGAGGCTTGAGAGAAAATATTCAATCAAGAAAACACGAGAAGGCTGATTGATAACAGGAGTCGGATGCACCTAAGTTGTTACTCATTAAGATTGAATAAAATTAGTGTTTTCGTATCACAGGTCTAATCGTGATCATTCTTATTGCTATATGGTGCATATAAATAAAAATGCGTGCATAAGCTAAGCATAAACATGCAATTAAACGGTTAAGAGAAACCTGTTGCAGACATAAGGATATATGCTAGGGCAATTATCAAGGCATTAATAACAATGTTTCATATGACAAATCCTCCTCCTGCCCCTAAAAAAAAAAAGCAGCTGGAGTGGGTTGGGTCCATTCTAGGCAAATGTTAGGCACAGGGTTATGTGAAAATCCCAAAAGGGACGCATTTCCCGCTAAGAAAAGCTAGTGTGAAAATCCACAAGGGACGCACTACCTTTAAAACAATGACTTTTGAAACCTGGAGCGATAAGGCGACATTACACCGGATAACTTCCCTTTGGTCAGGTGGTGCATAATGCAGAACTTGATTTAGAGTCCTGGGGGACAAAATCCTCGTTTGACCAGGGGGCAGAATTACACACGGGTCAGTTATCTTTGAAGAGATTCCGGGTCAGAATCCATGAAGCCAAGACAATACTTTTCTAGATCCTTGGGGGCATCTGACAATGGGACCAGCCGAACCATACCCGCATTGAACCTCTTAACCACCTGGGATGTGGTCTATCTATTTTTGCATCTCACATGCATCTGACATGCATAGATCTTTTGCATATCCTCCAGTATATCACGTGCATTCAATCCTTCATGCATATAGTTGTGTACACATAATTTTGTACACTAATCATTTATTTGTGATTCATGTATATAGTTTTATGTATACATTTCATGCACATTATGCACACACAATCTTTTGTACATATCTTCGTGCTAATGATTTTGCAGATAAAAAAAAAGCCAAACCAAGCGATAGCTTTGGCATCATGCAGTCAGGAATAAACATGCAAAAGCTGAAACCATGTGGTAACTTGTAAAGTCCTTTATCAGATTTCCTTTTAAGTCCTTGTTCATAAGGCATTCTCAGTCTCTTCGGAGCATTCTCTTTAAGTCCTTGTTCATAAGGCATTCTCAGTCTCTTCGGAGCATTATCTTAAAGACCTTTCTCAAAGGCATTCCCAATCTCTTTGGAGCATTTCCTTTTAAGTCCTTATTCAAAAGGCGTTCTCAGTCTCCTCGGAGCATTATCTTTAAGTCCTTGTTCATAAGGCATTCTCTGTCTCTTCGGAGCATTCTCTTTAAGTCCTTGTTCATAAGGCATTCTCAGTCTCTTCGGAGCATTATCTTTAAGACCTTTCTCAAAGGCATTCCCAGTCTCTTTGTTGCATTCTCTTTAAGTCCTTGTTCATAAGGCATTCTCAGTCTCTTTGGAGCATTATCTTTAAGACCTTTCTCAATGGCATTCCCAGTCTCTTCGAAGCATTCTCTTTAAGTCCTTGTTCATAAGGCATTCTCAGTCTTTTTGGAGCATTATCTTTAAGACCTTTCTCAAAGGCATTCCCAGTCTCTTCGGAGCATTCTCTTTAAGTCCTTGTTCATAAGGCATTCTCAGTCTCTTCGGAGCATTATCTTTAAGACCTTTCTCAAAGGCATTCTCAGTCTCTTCGGAGCATTCTCTTTAAGACCTTTTTCACAGGCATTCTCAGTCTCTTCGGAGCATTCCCTTTAAAACCTTTTTCACAGGCTTTCTCAGTCTCTTCGGGACATCAAATTGTTTTCAAAAGTATTCCAAATCCCTTCAACCTAAAATGATTTGAGAAATGGGTTCAGCTTAACCTTATCAAAAACTGCCCAGAAAAGCAAATCTCTTCATTCACATTATGCCAGGGACAATCAGGCCGGGATGAGGCTAACAGATCAACAACACCAAGATTGTAGTTAGAGAGTGCTACATCTCACAGTTCACGTGAAAGTCAGAGAGTACTACGCACCCTGCAGATCGGATGGGGGTCAGCAGGGGAACTTCATACATCGAAGTCGCAGTTAAAGAATACTGCTCTTCACACCAAGGTCGTAGCTAGAGAACGCTACATCTCACCAATACCTTACAGGTCGAGATGAGACCGGTAGGGGCACCTGTATCAAATTCACTCTTCGCTGAGCAGACTAAGACGAGGTCTACCCGGCAATGAACGCGAAAGGTAAGGATTGCTTCAGGTACGCTATTCTTCCTTTTGTTTTCTTTTATTCTCTGAATTTTGGCTCATCTAGGCACTTGTACACTAGTTTCCCCAAAATTGGGGGCCACTGTAAGCACCGTGTCCCGAAGCAGTCTAGATCGAAGATTACCCGATGAAGAGATCGATGTCCGTTTCCGAATGAGTGGATGAGGTTTGGAGACTTTGGTCCTCTAGATTCACGAGAAATATGGTTTTTTTATTTGCAGTAATGAGAAAAGGGAAATTTGGGGGTTTTGGGCTTGAAAAGAAGTTTCTTCCTCCACCGGCGGCCAGCCCGTCTATCACGGTATGCCCGTCGTTCGATTGAGACCCCCGACGCTCCTTCCATGGTCCTCCGACGTCCGCCGGTAGAATCCAATTTCCTATAGGAAAACGGATTTAACTGATGCCCGTCTGTGTGCTTCAGACGTCCGTCGGTTGAATCCTGTTTGCAACAAGAAAAGGGATTCAACCGACGCCCGTCGGTATGCTTCCGATGGCCGTCGGTAATTCAAAACCTATATAAAGCTATTTTTCACCCGTTTTTGAGGTTGGCTGGTTGGACGATTTTAGCTACAGTATACCCTAAAAACCCCTTTCTGATTATTTAATTCCACCTTTTTTATCGCATTAGAAATTCCTTTATTTTCATTTTCATTTTGGATTTGGACAATTTAACTAATTGAAGGGAGCTAAAATCAATTGGTTTCCCGTCAATATTCATAAATTCCAACATCTAAATATATTACGATTATCAAGAAAGAAAAATCCAGGTTTTTTTCTTGATTTTTGTTTATTTCTCGTGAAGCGTGCGGGACTCAAACCATCCGAAAATCCATCCTAAAAGGTAAAATCCGAGGGTAAATATTCTGGACACACGTTCTGTTTGATTTATTTCAATTATTTTCATTTATTTTCGGTTCTTGTTTTGAGGAAAATTGTTTGGTTGCGTTTTTGCTGTTGTTTTGAGAAACAGAGGTGACCGACGGGCAATAAGGTCACCGACGCCTATCTCTCTATCGAGCGACGGTGCGTAACGGCGCACCTTATTACCTGCCGGTCACCCCAACGGACGCCCGTCGGTAGAGCTTTTATGGCCGTCCCTGTGTTCTGTTTTCATTTTTTTAAGCTATTTTATTTCCCTTTGCAATGTACACCTTTTCATTATTTTTACTTTTTTTTATTTTTTAGTTTCAAAATCTTTTCTTTTCTGTAAAAAGTAGAATATTAATAGTTTTTATTTATTTTTGATTTTTAATCTTCTTTCACATTTATTCTAGCTTGTTTATTAAATACTAATATTGTTGATTATTTTGTGAGATTCTAATTTTTGGTCATTGAGATGATTTGAGCTTGAGAGGAGGTTGCCATGCGCAAATGTGGAAGACTCCAGTTGGTTTAAGTCCTTTCCCCCTTTTTGCCATTTATTTATTTAATTTAATTTCACGCTTTATTTATTTGTTTATTTATTTATTTATTTATTTATTCGCTTATTTAATAATTTATTTATTCATTTCTTATTGATTATTTTGTGCTCACAATGAATCGCTTTATTCCGCGTTAAATAAAAACAGATAACTATTTTATAGTAAATAAAACTGGGATTTTTATAAACTCAAGGATCCAATGTCCTATTTTCCATCCAATAAAAACATCACGATAAAAACTAGTTTCTTTTATAATAAATGCATGCGAGGACCAAAGCCCTCAAAATAATTGAATTCCCCGTTTTTTTATGTATGCATCGCACTTTTATAAATGGGAGTTGTATTCCGCTCCTAGTATTATTGTAATTTATTTTATAGCCATTATTGTTATATATTGTTTTATTTATTACGCTTTTAACGTGAATAAGTGCGCTTTTAATTGAATTGCATCGTGTGGAGAGAGTGCGAACTAGTAAACTCAAAATCTTATCGTAAAATTAATCAAGGTAGAAATAGATGAGAAGTCCCGAACCCAGCTTTGGTCTTTGGGCTCAACGAGGCGAGAGGTCTTTCCGATCACTCATTGGAACCTCCAAGACACCTCTTGTGTCCCATTTAAAGACTTGAATAAAATCTTAGGCTCCAAGGGAGAGAGGTTCATCCTCCAAGACCCCTTTTAGTTTCCCTAAAATGGATACATGCGCTGTCTTAGGCTCTCTGAGGTGAGAGGAACTTTTCCAATGTTTTATTGGGTGGCGACTCCATGAAACCTCTTTGTTGCCCAAAATAGACGCACTTATAAATACCTTACAAGTTGCCAACGGATCCTCACTTGCCCGATCGCCCTCAAGCGGGCGGTCAAGGGGCGCCACCCGGAGTTCGGCGCGCGTCACAATTAGTGTTCTTGAGTTTTTTTGAGATAAGAACTCAAGATTTTCTTGAACATTTTTGAGTTTACTCTTGAATCTTGACAATGAGAATAGATTGAGACATCTTGCTTCTATATTACTTAATTCTGAGGGTAAATATTCTTGGATCCATTTTTTTTATCTCATTTCATTTTATTTATGTTAGTTTATTTTATTTTATTTTATTTTATTTTGCATTAATGCATGTATGTTTTTTTTGGGGTTGAGATTTATTATCTAGCATGAGTTTTCCATCTTTATTTTGTCATTGGCATGAAAATGGATAAAATACATGATGTTTAGGGGATGAAAACTAGGATTTGCATGATGTTTTCTTTTAGTATTATTTCTTGTGATTTTTTGCATGCTTAAATACTAATCACTTTATGTTGCATATTTGACTGTCTTATTCTTATTGCATGTTTGATTGTCTTACTCTTGTTTATTCATCTAATTTTATTGGTTGATTATTATTATTATTATTATTATTATTATTATTATTATTATTATTATTATTATTATTATTATTATTATTATTATTATTGTTATTGTTGGGATTGGTATCGTTATTGTCATTATTTTTTTATGGTTATTATATTTTGCATGGTGTTATTTCATGATTTAGCTTTTGTCATTATTATTAATATTACCTTGCATGATTTTTTCTTCTATGTGTGATTTTAACATGTTAAATTAGTATGTCCAATTTAATCTATTTTATATATTCTATTGGTTTGTTAATTTTACACTTGATTTCTTTTATTTTTATTATTAAATAATTTTGGAATTATTGCTAATTTTTTATTGTTATTTTTTTGGGGGTAAAATATCGTGCTTATTTGTTTGAGCATCTATCATGACCAAACTCCTCACGACACGTAGGAGTTCACATCACTTGGGTGGGACATTTCCTATCTCTATTTATGTGATTGTTTTTGCTAGTAAATAAAATAGTTTATTTTATATGCGTGCTAAAATAAAAAATCACAAAAATATTTTGTACAATTAAATTGGGATTTTTTTCAATAAATTGTGACCAATGTCCTAGATTTTAACCAAAAATGCAAAAACATTGTGGACAAAAACGAAGAATTGATTTATTAAAAATGGGATCACTCATCCCGATTTTCACTACAAATATCAAAAATAACTCTTCGATCCCTTTTTAAGTGAGCATGAAGCCAATATTCCTGAACCAAATAAATATCTCGATTTATGTATGTCCCTCCTTTTTGATTGATTTTGTGTGATTGTTTAAATTTACGTTTATATTTTTTGGGCCCTTGTAATTAATTATTTTTGGGACAATTTTATTTCATTTGGGGATTCTACTCTGTCCCGATTTTCATTTAAATTCAGCTTTTCTTTTTCATTTGGGGATTGTATTTGTACCAATTTTCCTTTTGTAAATGGCGTGGCTTTGTGTGTTTACCGCTTTATTTATTGTTTTATTTATATTTTTCTTTTATTGCCTCCTCGATGCTTGAAGTGCGCTTTAAATAAATTGCATTAAACGCATGAGATGAGACGTGAAATTTTAAAATTTAAAAACTCATTTATAATTAACTAAAGACATGAATAAGTGTGAAGTTCCGAACCACTCTCTGGTTTAGACCAATAAGAGGTTAACATTTCCCAATTTCTTGTAAATTGGGCGACGACTCCAAAATACCTCAAAAGTGCCTAAAGGTGTTATAACGATGGATGGTCCTTTTCAATGTTCTATTGTGAAAGGAGGTGTCGAAAATATCTCATAATACCTAAGATCCAAAAGACGCGAACCAATCCGTCGAACCCTAAAAGCAGGTTCAAAGAGGGCCTTTGCTAGGTTCGGCGCGTGTCATAGTGGCGACTCTGCTGGGGACTATTTGTGACTTTGCTCTGAAAGTGTCTTGGTTAAAATGTATAATTGGGTTTTTAAAACTAAAATTCCATCTCTTATCTAAATTGCATTGCATCCATACTAGAGCCTTAGAATTATGCTAGTTTGGTCCCTTTCTTAACCTCGGTGCATTCCCGAAGCACGACCCTATTTTCACTCAATTTAGGGAAGTGTTAAGGATAATCACCGGCCCAAGCCTCATACCACCATGGTATATTAAATGGAGACCCAATCGGTCGTTATGCTCGTGATGAGCTAGACCCGTTGGCAAGGACCATGTTTGGGTAGCCCTAAAGTATCACCACCTTTGACCAAAGCTCATGTAATGGTAATAGATACTTCCCCTAGGTGAAATGAACCATAATACAATGGTTGCTATGTGGGCCATCATGTATTAAACAAAATCAATCAAATTAACATGGTCTTCATCAAAGGCTTTCATGCCCCAGTGGGCCCATCTTAATTTAGCTGAATTTTTTAAATACATAATGGCCAAACACCCATATATATGCACATTAGACAAGAGGTGTTATGCTGCCGGTTTTCCACCGTGCACTATACGTGTCCAACGGGTTCCCTGTTGACCCGCGAATTAAGCCCACCTAGGAAGAGACCAATTGATCTCGTGTGTGGGAGTTAAAAGGTTGGAAGAATCTACTTGTTTGTATGTGGTTGTGACGTGCTGCATAGCTCACGATTATGCATCATGTACGTCATTCATGCATCATTCTAACAAAGTGAGTTATGCAGCCATCATAGATTCATCCGGGTGGTCTAGAGATTCTAGTGGGTGGCTGATCAGGAATCCTATCTTGGTGTTGCTTGGAGGGGTATCAGTTCGGGAGTCAGATACAGAAAGTAGTAAGACTTTATCTTCAGTAGCATCCAGTATGGTTGATCCTTTCGGAGAGTCTGAGGCTACCTATGCATTGGTTGCTGAGGAAGTGGGTAAGAGATTGGAGGAATTTGAAAATAGAATGATGATAATGATGGGAAATTTGACCACTATGATGACATAATCTGCGGGACAACCATCAGCTGCTCCCACAATAACACAGCTTGCTGGACAGCAACCAATTGCTCCTGTAGTGGGACAAGAGAGGCATGATTCAGGCAAAGAAGATCCCCCGGTGATTTTACGCCCACTAGTGGTTGAACCTAAGGGTGCACCCGAGCCAAAAAGGGTTTTAGACCTTGACAATGATTCCTTTGAAGATAACTTGGAGGGCCCAGTCTCAGTAAAGGGCAAGACACCTAAAGTTGAGGAGGCAATGTGGAAGAAGATGGAGGAAAAGTTTGAGGCCATGTTAAGGATGTTGAGGGTAGGGGAGGAATGAACCCTGAGGATATGGAGCTAGACAGTGATGATTTGGTCCCTCAGAATTTCAAAATGCCTAACGTTCCCAAGTTTGACGGCACCTCCGATCCCATTTCGCACATAAAGCAGTACTCACTACTGATGAAGGGTACCACCTTGACAAAGAGGCAAAAGGTCGAGTACTTTTGTCTGAGCTTAACTGGTCCAGCAGTGGATTGGTATCACGGGTTAGACCAAAGAACGAAAGAGGATTCAGATTTATTGACGGAAGAATTTCTCAGGCAGTACAACTGTAGTACAAGGATGGAGGTAACTCTGAAGGACCAAGAGCTGCTACAACAAAAGGTTAGAGAGTCTTTTCACGAATACCTCACCCGATGGAGGAACAGGGTTATGGAAAAGAAGCGTAAACCGGATACTCCTTACCAGATCCGATTATTTATCAGGAATGCCAGCCCATATCTAAGGGATGGATTGAAAATAAAAGGGTTGAAAGATTGGGAGTCATTAAAAGATATTGCCATAGAAGCGGAGAGTGAGTACATGGCAAGGAGGACAAGTTGTGAGGCCTATGCCAGAAAGAGCTACAGTAATCTGGGGGCAAGCAAGTTAGCAAGTTCTAGCAATGGTAACAAAATCATAAGGACAACCGAGGTTTCAGCCACAGGAGTGAACCAACGGTACTTCTCAAACTTGGGTCGACCTTTATCCTGGGTATTGAAGCGATTGATGAAAGCGGGAAAGCTGCAACCACTGCCACCTAGGCCAGCTAGAACCCAAGGACAATCGGGGCACAGAGAAAATGAATATTGTGAATTTCACCAGCACACTGGGCATCTGACAGACAACTGTGCGAGGCTGAGGCACCATATTCAAGATTTGATTGACAGTAAACAGATTTTCGATCCTGAGAAGAGGGAAAAAGAAAAGATGACTGGGTATAATACTGTTCCTCCACCTGTTTTTATGATAGGTTCAAGCCTGCCGGAAGGGTACGTGTTAAGAGACCTTTATTGTAATGATTATGTGTCTATTGTTCGTCCTGAGTAGGGGGTTAGTGAAGAGAAGCCTCAGGTTGGCATGATAGAATGTTGGGACTTGACCAACGAAGACGAGGATGGAAAAGTTGATGAGCTAGAGGACGAGTGGAATTCCGAGGATGAAGAGAAGGTACAGGAGGTACAAGCTGTGACTCGAAGTGGCAGAGTGATTCCAGAGGTGGACAGGCCTCAAGATCCAATGCCTGTGCCTGCAGAAAGGGAACCCGAGGAGGATGGGATAATGAGACAGCTGAAGAAGACACCGGCTCAGATATCGGTGTGGGACCTGCTAAGACAGTCTCTGAGTCACAGACAAAAGCTAGTGGAAGCCTTGTGCGAATCAATAGTTGCTACGACCATTTCACCTACCGAGTTATTAGACATGGTAAAAGGGGGATCTGGAGAGAATGTAGTCTACACCGATGCTGACTTACCAATTGAGGGTCGCAATCACAATCGCCCCCTGTACATCAGAGCCCAAATTAATGGGAAGCATACAGCTCGTGTCATGGTGGATGACGGGTCTTCCATCAACGTATGTCCACTTGTGGCGTTACCTGCCTTTGGGATAAATGAGAGCCTGTTGAGTAAATCTTACGTAATCATTACTGCCTATGACAATTCAAGAAGACAAGCTGTTGGGACTTTCAAGGTACAGGTGAGAACAGGGCCAATTGAGACGAAAACCAAATTTGTTGTCCTGCCTATCCTAGCCAACTTTGCAGTACTACTAGGGAGGCCCTGGTTTTACAAGCTGGCAGGGGTTCCATCTACCCTCCACCAAATGATCAAAATCCCCTATGAGGTCCAGGTCGTGACAATCAAGGCAGCCAACAATAATCAAGTATCAGTCCTCGGGATTTCCAATCAACCCTTTAGTGGGTTCCATGTGGCCGTGCTTGATGAAGAGGATGGTTTAGTGGGGACTCCTCAGGTTGTCAACATGATGAAGAAGATGAACTTCCTCCCGGGGGCCGGTTTGGGCAAGAATTCACAAGGGTCCCAGGCACCTATCGCCACAAGGGTGCAAAAGGATAGAAGGGGTTTGGGTTACACCACCGAAGCTAAGAAGAACAAACTTGGGAAGAAGCCCGCAGAGATCCCGCACATTTTAGAGAGCTTTGTGCCAGCTGCATCAATATGCGCCTAATGTGGAGAAGCCGAGCCATTAATGGATTGGCGGTAAGATCACCCCATGCTTCGAGAGTTTTAGTGATATTTTTGACTGGTCCGATAGAATGGTTAAAATAGTAGAAGGATTCTGGGATGAAGAGGTCTTCAACCAATGTTTGGCTTGGGATCAAGAATTTCCCAAAGAGATCATCACTGACAGTCTGCTAGCCACCCGGCTGAAAGGCAAAGGAAAAGTAGAAGATGAGGTGACGGTGTCAGAATTGAAGAACCTAAAGATTGCAGACGACCAAGACGATAGGCCATCGACTTCAGCGTTGGCAGCAATGAAAGATATTAATGATGTACTTTTTATCCCTGAACTATTTGACAATTATGCTTG
This sequence comes from Excoecaria cochinchinensis, assembly GCA_947683425.1. Taxonomy (NCBI): domain Eukaryota; kingdom Viridiplantae; phylum Streptophyta; class Magnoliopsida; order Malpighiales; family Euphorbiaceae; genus Excoecaria; species Excoecaria cochinchinensis. The sequence goes on from CANTUQ010000119.1 coordinate 20,426,856, forward strand.
TAACTCTAAGTTTGTCAATGAAATGAATAACTTTGCTTACTTGTGCGATGTTTCTCACGATTTCATTATGCATCATAACGAACATGAATCAGTTATATTTGACATTAACTCAGCTAATACCACCTCATTTAATCTCAGAAATTTGGAAAACCCAAAAGAAATCCTGATAGCATCTGACATAACTCCTGAAGAGAGGGAAATTTTGAGAGAATATTGAAAAAATATAAAAAGGTCTTTGCCTGGACCTATGAGGACATGCCAGGAATTGATCAAGAAGTCACTGAACATGCTATTCCAACCTATCCAGAATGCAAGCCAATCAAACAAAATCTCAGAAGGCTCAGACCGGAGTGGGCAGAAAAGGTAAAAGAAGAGGTGCACAAACAGATTGAAGCAAAGTTCCTAATAGAGGTTCAATACCCAACATGGTTGGCTAATGTTGTCCCTGTAGCCAAAAATGATGGAAAGGTTCGGGTATGTATTGACAACCGGGACTTAAATAAAGCATGTTCGAAAGCTGACTTTCCTTTGCCCTATATTGATGTGCTAGTCGATAGTGCGACAGCTTGCACGATGTATAGTTTTATATATGGATATGCGGGATACAACCAAATCCTTATAAGATCGCAGATCAAATTAAGACAGCCTTCATCACTGAGTGGGGTACATTTGCCTACCGGGTTATGCCCTTCGGATTAAAGAATGCAGGAGCAACATACCAAAGAATGGCCACCAAGATCCTGGATGACTTGATCCACAAAGAAGTGGAAGTGTATGTCGATGACATGATGATCAAGTCAGCCACTCGAGAGGGGCATTTTGAGGCATTGGAAGAGTTCTTTTAGAGGATTGACAAGTACAACCTACGCCTTAACCCTAAGAAATGCATCTTTGGAGTAACCTCGGGTAAACTGTTAGGCCATGTGGTGAGTCAAAGGGGAATTGAAGTAGACCCAGATAAGGTTAAAGCAATCAGGGAGATGCTAACGCCTCAAAAGGAAAAAGAGGTCAGGAGTTTTTTAGGCAAATTACAATATATTAGCAGGTTCATTTCCAAGCTTGCTTCGGTATGCGAACCAATTTTTAAGCTCCTTAGGAAGAATTAGCCAGTTAGGTGGAACGATGACTGCCAAAAAGCTTTTGATATTATCAAGGAATACCTTCTACACCCCCCAGTTCTGCGGCTGCCGCAGCTAGCCAGGCTATTAATCGTTTATCTAGCAATAGAAGAGAATTCCGTAGGCGCTATGATGGCCCAAGAAGATGAATTTGGGGTTGAATTTGCGGTTTACTACCTCAGTAAGAAATTCCTTCCTTATGAAGCCAAGTATTTCGAGGTGGAAAAGATTTGTTTAGCAGTAATATGGGCTTCAAAGAAAATAAGAAACTATTTCCATTCTTATAAGGTGCAGGCGGTTGCAAAACAAAACCCTCTCCGATACCTTTAGGAGGCACCCTCTTTGCTAGGAAAAATGGGAAGATGGCTGTTATTGCTACAAGAGTTTGATGTGGAGTACATCACCTGAAAGACCATTAAGGGTCGGGCAGTTACAGAGTTCTTAGCTAACCATCCGATCGAAGGTGACCAATTGGAATATGAATTTCCTGATGAGGATGTATTGGCCATCACAATGCAGAAGTGGCAAATGTACGTCGATGGAGCATTGAACAGCAAGGGAGCTGGAGTAGGAGTAATTTTGGTGACCCCAGAGGGTGAAAAACTCCCCTTAGCTAAGAAGTTAAGATATGGAGCCACCAATAACGAAGCTGAGTATGAAGCCTACATCTTCGGGTTGGAAGCACTCTCAGCCGTGGGGACAAAAGTAGCAGAGGTTTTTGGAGACTCATCCTTAGTGGTCAATCAGGTTAGGGGTGAATGGTCCATCAAGGAAGAACGGTTGCTACCATATGTGGAGTGTTTGAAGGGATCAAGTAGCCAATTTAAAGTCTGCACTTTTAGCTATGTGCCTCGAGATGAGAACCAATTAGCAGATGCCTTGGCCACCCTTATATCTATATAGGATAACCCAGAAGGAGTAGTTATGAAGCCTATGCTGGTCTTTAGTTCGGATAAGCCATGCTTTGAAGCTGAGCAGGTGATGGATGTTGAGGTCGACGATGGAAAACCTTGGTATTATGATATTCAGAATTACTTAGAAAGGTCGGTTTTCCTACAAAAAGCCACTGAGAAAGATCAAAGAATGATTAGAAAGCTATCCTCTCAATTCATCAGTGTGGACGGGACATTGTATAAGAGGCAAGTGGATGGTATTCAGTTAAGATATTTAGCAGAGAAAGAAGCTGGAAGGATTATGGAAGAGGTTCATGCCGGGGTTTGCGGAGCCCACATGAATGGTTCAGCCTTAGCAAAGAAGATCATGCGCCAAGGATTTTATTGGCTTACAATGGATGCTGATTGCTCAAAGTATGTGAAGCAATGCCAGTTGTGCCAGCTATACGCAGACATGAGGCATGTGCTAGTTTCAGAACTACACAATTTTACATCTCCGTGGCCATTTGCAGCTTAAGGAATAGATATAATAGGAGAGATACATCCTACCGCATCTAATGGGCATAGGTTCATTGTAGTCACCATTGATTACTTCTCTAAGTGGGTCGAATCTGAATCTTTTAGAAAGGTTGACGCTAGAGACATGGCTAAATTCATCGAGCGAAATTTGATATGCAAATATGGCCTCCCACACCACATTGTGTCGGATAATGGGGTACAATTCTTGGCGAAAACTAAACAGATGCTTCAAAAATATAGAATCCAGCATCACAAGTCTTCTCCTTACCGACCACAGGCTAATGGAGCAGTTGAAGCAGCGAACAAGAATGTCAAAAGAATATTGGCCAAGATGGTTCAGAATTATAAAGACTGGGCAGAAAAGCTACCTTTTGCACTCTGGGGCTACAGAACCACTATCAGAACTTCAACAGGAGCTACCCCCTTTTCTTTAGTTTATGGGACAGAAGCAGTTTTACCAGTGGAAATCGAGCTCCAATCGTTGAGGGTGATATCGAAAGAGAAGCTGCCAGAAGCAGAATGGGCGCAGCAACGGTTGCTACAACTGAACTTGCTGGATGAGGATAGGATGCGGGCCTATTATCACAATCAAATTTACCAGAAAAGATTAGCTCTGTCATTTGGAAAGAAAGTTAGAAAGCACCCCCTAAGAGAAGGGGATTTAGTCTTCAAGCAAATGAGGCCAGGAGTTCCGAACTTTCGAGGCAAATTCAGACCGACTTGGGTAGGACCTTTTGTTCTAAAAAAGATACTGTCCAAAGGAGCTACGATCTTAATAGACAGTGACGGGAATGAATTCAGAGAACCGGTCAACGTGGACAGATTAAAGAGGTTCCATGGCTAAAGACTAAAATAAAAGAAGAGAACAAATGCCCCGCGGGTCGAAAACCGAAAAGAGGCGGCCTTGCTAAAATTGGGCGCCCTGTCAGGGTGACAACCTAAAAAAGGCATTGTGGGCAAAAGTTAAGGGTTAAGGGAAAATGGTCAATCATGAAAACCCGAGAGGGCTGATTGATAACAGGAGTTTTGAATGCTTTCAGGATCCATCTCGAGATTAGATGTGGTCTTGTATCTTTAGCCTAATGTTAAATGATGATCTTGTATAATAAATTCACGCGGAAACATGTACATCTATGCAATTGTATGCTCACTTCGTATGATTAATGCCATTATGTTCCCTTCTGAAAAGGTAATACATTATGCATGTGATTGTCCACTGTTGCTTTTTCCGACAAAGGGCCTGGCCTCAAAAAAAATAATAAAAAAATAAAAAAATAAAAAATAAAAAAAAAAGAGAAAAAAGAATAAGGCCGTTAGAGATGAAAACCGTAACTGGCTCTCTAAGCAAAAGTTAGGCCAAAGGGCAGGGTGAAAACCTGGATACGGGCAGTCAATCCTACAAAAAACAAAAAAAATGAATAAAAGCCGCTAAGATGGGTTGGGTCCATCCTAGGCAAAACTAAGGCACAGGGTTATGTGAAAATCCCCGAAGGGACGCATTTTCCACAAAGAAAAGCTAGTGTGAAAAACTACAAGAGGCGTACTACCTTCAAAATAATGACTTTTGATGCATGGAGGGATAAGGCAGTGTGACGCGCGCCGGATCCCCGCGGCCGCCCCTTCGACCGCCCGCACATGGGCGATCGGGGCATTTGTGGGTCCGTTGATAACTTGCAATAAATCGCAAGTGCGTCTATGTTGAGCAACAAGGAGGTTTCATGGAGTCGCCACCCAATAGAACATTGGGAAAGTTTCTCTTGCCTCGGAGAGCCTAAGACTGCGCTTAGTATCCATTTTGGGCCAGCCAAAGAAGCCTAGGATTAACGCTAAAGCCTCGTGACACAAGAAGTATCTTGGAGGATAACCTCTAACCTCTTGAGCCCAAAGACCAGAGCTGGTTCGGGACTTCTCATTTATTTATACCTTGATTAATATCATAATTAAGTTTTGAATTCATTGTTTCATCAACTTTCCACACAATGCAATTTAAATTAAAGGTGCAATCATTCATATCAAAAGCGGTAAATGTAAGCAAAATCCAAAATAAAGCATTTAAAAATAAATTACAATAACACTAGGAGCGGAATACAACTCCCATTTATAAAAGTGAAATACATGCATAAAACGGGTTATTCATTAATAGTGAGAACATTGGTCCTCGCATGCATATTTATTATGAAACAGTTTTGATGTGATGATTTATTTTGGTATGAAAAACTAGGACATTGGTCCCCTTTTATTTAGAAAAAAAATGTCAAGTTAATTAATAGAAACGTTTTTGTGATTTTCTTTTTAGCGTGCCTAAATAAAGAATTTTACAAGAAAATTATATGGCAAAATTAAATAAAATATTACAAATAAAGAAAATAAATGTATGAACCAAACGAGCCTTTTTGGACCTCCCGATGTGCTCGCAAAAACGCCCAAGCGAAAAATGAGTTTAGACATAAAAACAAAATACAAATAAAATAATGTTAGTAATTAAATCAATTAAACATACAAAATAATGAATAATAAATTAAAATAAAATAAGATGATATGAAAAGAATGATAATGGAATCAAAAATATTAACAAACCAAAATAAAATGAGAAACATGGATTATATGTGATAAATGATTAAATGATGTGGTGAAAATAAAATAAAACATGTTAATTAATTAGTACATGAAAATATACACATGATGAAAATAATGATGATGAAGATAAAGGAATCAAAGAATATATAAAATGATAAAGAAAAGAATAATAAATGAAAACAATTAAAGAATGATGAAAACAATTAAATGAACAATATGATTAATTAAATATGTTCACAAATGATATAAACCATTCACATGGAAAAAAAGATTAATTTAAAATGAATTTATTAATTACACGTTAGGAATTAAAAGAAAACAATATTCACATGAACAAAAATAAAATCATATATAAACAATTAAATGGAACAAATATAAAATGAATACAACAAATGAATAGATGAAAACAATAAACAAATCAATAAAAATAATATACATGAATAAATTAAATATAAATAAAAGAAAAGAAATGGAAATGGAGCCAAGAATATTTACCCTCAGAATATTGGATTTGATGAAGGTAAAAGATGATCGATTTCTTTGTTTGATGATCCACAATATTAGAGTGAAATATGATGAAAATGTCGGAATTTTATTCCAAGAAACATGAAAAAAATGATCAAAAATTCTTTAAGAACAAAGAATTGATACCTTTGCCTAAAGAAATGATTTTGATCAAAAAAAGCTTTTATTGATTAAAATAAAGAAAAATGATTTCAAGAACAATCAATCACTTTGTTCATAAAAAATTGATTGAAGTTTTATTTTAGAAAAATCAAATAAAAATTAGATTTTGATGACAAACAATTATTTTATTTGTCTCAAAATCAATTTTTTATCAAAAAGAGATTCAAAACAAAATCAATGAAAAAGTTTTATTGAACACAAAATAAAAGATTAGAAACAATTTTGAGAACAAATAATTATTCTATTTGTCTCAAAAATTAAATCAAACAACAAAACTTCCTCTAAAAAATATGTTTAGAAGAAATTATGTTGAAAAAAGAAGGAAACATTTGATTTTTCTTTTTGATTTTTTGTTGGGGAATAAATCTGGAATTTTTGTGGAAGAAGAAGAAGATGAAGAGAAATTTTTAGGTCTAAAAAATGTGTGGAGGAGCCTCCTTTGATTTCATCATAAACTATTTGTAGGATCAAAATAGGTTGCCTTAATTTAATTAAGGAAAAAACCTATTTTAACAAAAAATTCATTTATTTTTAATGATAAAATCAAGTTTTATTATTTAATTACCTAAAAAAATATTTTAGAATTTAATTTGAAGTCAAAAACCTCAAAAAATGGGATAAAAAACGGATTTTTGGGTGAAAAAATCGGAAAAAGGGCTGAAAAATGGGAAAATAGGGTATCAGACCCCGTACCGATGGCCAGGAACCCGTTGCTATAGAGCGACGGGGCCTCTCGCAGCGCAGCCGCGCGCAGAGGCGCGAAAATCGCGCTCCTCAACGCACAGTGCGGCGCGCAGCGCGCAACGCTGCGCGTCGCTCTTTAGCGACGCGCGGCAGCGTCGCCAAATCGCGCCCAGCGCGCTGGGCGCCTGCCGCAGGCGCGCTGCCGCGCTCGACACTCGCGGTCCGAAAATTTTTTTTATTTTTTATTTTTTTTTTCTATTTTTTTAAATTTTAAATTGACTAAAAACATCATAATTTTAAGCCCCCTGTGACGCGCGCCGGATCCCGATGCGCCGCCCGTTCGAACCGCCCGCACGTGGGCGATCGGGGCATTTGCGGGTCCGTTGGCATCTCGCGATAAATCGCAAGTGCGTCTATGTTGGGCAACAAGGAGGTATCATGGAGTCGCCACCCAATAGAACATTGGGAAAGTTACTCTCGCCTCGGAGAGCCTAAGACTTGCGCATTTTATCCATATTGAGCCATGAGGCCTAGGATTAGCGCTAAAGCCTCGTGACCCAAGAAGTATTTTGGAGGATAACCTCTAACCTCTCGAGCCCAAAGACCAGAGCTGGGTCCGGGATTTCTCATCTATTTCTACCTCAATTAGTTTATGATCAAATTTTAAAGTCATTAGTTCGCTCTCTCTCCACACTATGCAGTTTAATTGAAAAGCGCATTTATTCACATTTTGAAAGCGATAAATGATCAGATAGATGATACAACAATAAATTACAATAATACAAGGAGCGGAATACAACTCCCTTTTGTAAATGTGCAAGGCATACATAAATCGGGGTATTGCTTATTCTTGAGGACTTTGGTCCTCGCATGTATCATTATCAAAAATGTGATATTCAATTTGTGATGATCTTTATTGGATAAAAACAGGGCATTGGACCCTTTTGCATTTTATACAAAACTCACTTTTATTTGAGTACAAATCGTTGATCTATTTTTACATTCAACGGGATGAAAGAGCTTATTCATATACATAAAATAATCAATGAATGAATAGGCGAGAAAAATAAATCAAGAGGTTTAAGAAAACTAAACCGGACGAAATCCCCCACGCATGGTAGACAGCCGCTCAAGCTCGGGATTATCCAAGAGATCCCATATACACTGACAGAAAGTTAGGAGATGTTAATATACATAAAATTAACACATAAGAAATCAAAGAGACTGGATAGAGATGAAAAATGATTAAAATAAATGGAGGCAGAACCCACCGACGGCCTTTCCTGGTTGACCGACGGGAGTCGGTTTGGTTATTCGATATGCCCGTTTGTCACTCAGGAAGGGCGTCTGTAGGAGGGTGACCGACGGGCGTCGGTCATGAAGATGACCCGTCGGTCACCTCTGTCTCCGGAAAATAGAAAGGAAAAAAGTCCTTTCGAGATCAAAAAGCAAGTTTTATCCAAGAAGGAGATGAGGGAGTCAAAATGAAGGAAAGTAATGACAGGTATTCAAAAATTTCACAGAATGAATAACTGAATAAATATATGAATTAAATATGAGATGAAAATGGAGAGAGAATCCGGAATATTTACCCTCAGATAGTCGCTTTGGGTAAGATTTTGGTGTCGGTTAGATCCCCGCGCGTTCTACGAGAAAACAACAGTGAAAGATTAGAGGGAGAAAAATGAGATATTTCACCTTTAATCCTTCAGAAAATCGACTTTGGAGTCAAAATCTAAAGAAAACTAATTAGCTTTTAGTTCCTTCGATTGATTTGATCCTTGATTCAATAAAGTTCTTTAGAAAAAGGTGTTTTTGGAAGAGAGAGAAAACGTGCTTGAATTTTGGCAGAGTTTCCTCTTCTGAAAAATTTTCCAACCCTTTTGAAATAGAAATCCGGACCTTATATAGCCAGACACGACCGACGGGCGTCGGTGCATGGGGGCGGGCGTCGGAAGAATCCTACTGACACAAGGACACTTCCGACGGCCCTGCCACATCCACCGACGGGCATCGGAACGGTTGCGTGCTCCGGGAAACCAGGCGGCTCCTGACAGGGGCGGTGACTTTCCGACGGGCATCGGAAAATACCCTGAGCCGTCGGTGACTCGAAGCGACGGGCTGCCTCCACAGACGGGCTGGCCGTCTGTGGAGGACAAGAAAGCCTTTTTGACTCAAAAAACTTCCGTTTTCTCCCCTTCTGCCCAGGGATTGTAGAAAAACCTCATTTCTCATGGAACGCGGGACTAAAACCTCCCAATGCAGCCTCCCGTATAGGCTCGAACATTGATTTCATCATAGGGTAACCTCTGATCCGGACCGCTCCGGGACACGGTGCTTACAGTTGCCCTCAGTTTTGGGGAAACTAGTGCACGAGCGCCTAGATAAGCCAAAACTCAGAGAAAGGTTGGAAAGGAAGCGTACCTGCGACGGCTTTTCACCCTCCGTGCCTTTTGCCTGGTAGACCTTGTCTCGATCCACTCGACGATGCGAAAATACTCTCCTTAGTCTTCTCTCGACCTGTAGGTATTTGGTGAGGTGCAGCAGGCTTTGGCCACGGCCTCGATCTGGTGAAGTGCGGTGCTCTGACCACAGCTCCGATTTGTGAGATGCAGCACTCTTTGGCTACAACCTCGATCTGGTGAAGTGCAGTGTTTCTCTAACCGCAGCTTCGATGGGTGAGATGTAGCACTCTCTGGCTACAACCTCGATCTGGTGAAGAGCAGTGTTTCTTCAACTGCAGCTTCGATCTGTGAGGTGTAGCGCTCTCTGGCTACAACCTCGATCTGGTGAAGAGCAGTGTTTCTTCAACTGCTGCTTCGATCTGTGAGATGTAGCGCTCTCTGGCTACAACCTCGATCTGGTGAAGTGCGGCACTCTCTGACCACAGCTTCGATTGGTGAGATGCAGCACTCTCTAGCTACAATCTAGATCTGGCGAAGTGCAGTACTCTCTGACTACAGCTTCGATCTTGGAGTGTGGAAACTCCGTTGGTTTCCTTGTTTCAAAGGAGATCTTTTTTAATCGATGTCTGTGTTCAGATCGGTATTTCTCTGTACCTGTGAGATAAAAGATTTTGTTAATTCATGTTTGAGTGGCCGTCTTTTGACCTGTCTATTGATGGCATGATCTTGCTTTATTTGCTACGCTATGTTTCACCTTTTGCTCATTTTTTCTTATTGAGATGTTATTGATTATCATTCTTTTGTTGTTTGTTTCGTATTATTTCTTCATTGTCATTTTTATCGACACATAAGTAAATATGAGAATGTACACTTTCTGTGATGTTATTTAAGCAATTAATCGAAAAAACATGCAAATAATGAAGCAAAGGTTTTCCACTAGAAATGTCATTTTTGTACAGTGCAGATACAAAATATAAAATATACAAGAGATACAAAAATAACTCCCTGAAGCTCAGAGAGGTGTGTAGTCTGAGGGCTCATCGGGATCCTCATCGTCCGATATATGCACGATCTGTCACACCCCAACCTATACCATGGATACTTCTGCTCGTGATTAGAGCGAGAAGTACCCCGATAGGGAGGAGTGTCACATCCCACTAGTACAAACATGTAAACATCACATTTGCAGAATCACATATTCAGTACAAATAAAAACTTTAATAGAAAGAAGAGGATAATAGAACAAAATGAGTACTTTTATTTACATACAAAGAAAATCTTTACATCTTACATCGTTTTACAAAAAGAAGGACGAATATACAAAAGTCCCAAGTACACTGTCCAAAAGGCTTACAAAATAATACATCCATTACAAAAGAAAGAAAAGCCTATACTATAACACTTCCGATCCCTAGCTGCGTTGGCCTTCCCGATGCGACACACCCATACCACGCGTATCAGAACCTTCCACACCTGCACGGATAAACACCCGTGCTAAGCGAAATCGCTTAGTGGGGAAACACACAATGCATGACCGCCACTCACAGTGACGGTAACAGAAAACACATGATAACAATGCAATTATGGGCATATAATCATATATAGTTAACTCAGACATTTGCATTCTCATCCAAAGATTCTTATACAAAACACAATGACACCTGCTTAATCATTATGAGTGGATAACGAGTACACATAGATACTTGAGAGTATCGGTATCATATTTCAAACATATAGATACCCGGAGGTATCAAAATATTCCATTATTTTATTCCAATTTGGTTTCACATAGAATCTTAAGAAAGATTCAGACAAAGGGATCGCGAGGATCAAGTCGGGGGACCTGATCAGGGTCCAAATCGTACACATAGCTGCAGCGGCACATAACTCTATTAGGCATGCCTAACTATCCACTTATCCGATATTAGCAGGTTATGCAAAATCTTATCACGTTTATATGTACATATATTATTAGGCAAAAGATAGTCAAAACTTATGAAAACTGCATGCAAAAGAATTTAAGTCATTAAGCAAAATGGAAAAGAAATCAAATTTTGGAAGTCCCGTCTGTCGCGCTCGCGACGACTGTCGCGCTCGCGACAGAGGCCAAGCTACACTTCCCCGCCTCGTCTCGCGATCGCGAGAGGTCTCGTGGTCGCGAGAGGACGTAGGGATGGCTCTTCTGTCGCGCTCGCGACAGAAGAGAAACTCGCACATGCTCGAAGCTCGAGCACTCTGTCGCGCTCGCGATGGTTTTCGCGCTCGCGACAGAGAGCTCCCTCGAATTCTTCGGCGCGACATCTCTCGCGCCGGCGCGAGGATTGAAACCCCCGCATTCTGTCGCACTCGCGACTGTGTCGCGGTCGCGACAGACACGGGTTTTTCAACTCTTACGCCCAAATTCTGCAGATTTCACTCAAATTTCACATCCAAACTTCCAAAATTGATTCCAAAACTCAAAATTCAGCAACCCAAGCATCCACAACTCATAACATACATAAAAACTCAACTTTACCACTGTTTATCTCAATTAAATCAAGTCAATTACATGCTCAATTTCAAAGATTTCCAAAACAGCCCATTTCACAACAATTATCACTATTCACATACTTTCTCATAAATTCTTCAACAATATTCATTCTTTCTCATCACATATCACACAAATTTCGATTTAAGTTATAACAACTCAACTCATAATCCCAATCAAAGCCAAAAACACATTTATCAAACTCAAATCACAAAAATGCACAAAAGATGAACAATCCCAAACCTTCTCTCCTTAGCTCCTAATCGCGAGCTCCACTTCCGCTAGCGATTCCTTTCCCTTTATCAGGTCTAGGAGCCTCCTCTGAACCACAAACCCATAACAATCAAGATCAATTCTAAAATAACCCATAATTGAATTTACAATTATTTAAACCTAGAGAAGGGGAAAAAGAAGAATCTAAAATACCCATAACAATCAACTCACCTTTGAGCTTCAAAATCCACAAGCTAATCAACTCTAATTACTTAATTAAGAAAGTGGGAGCAAGATTATGTAAAGAAAAAGAAGAACAAAGGAAAAGGAAGAAGAAGAAAAAGGAAATGGCGTGAGAAGGAGGAGGAGAACGGGAAATCAAGGGAAAAGCTGCCCTTTTCTCTCTCTTCACCAACCTAATAAATGCCCCCTTATCCTCTTTGCCACATGTCACACTCTCCTTAAGCCACATGCCATCTAACACATCCTACTCCCATACTTGCCTATCCACACTAAGCTAACTCCTATTCACACATTTACTTCCATACACTCACTTATACACTAGTCTAATTTCCTCTTCTCACTAATACACACACTTATACAATAAATAATTAAATTAAATAATCCAATTTAACACAAATACATATAAGAATACACACATATATACACGGACAGGCTCAAACTACTGGGGTGATTTTGGGGTGTTACACGATCCCTGGCGGAGGTGGACGGGCCGGAGGTGGTGGCGGAGCTGTAGAGGGTCCTGCCTCGTGATCATGGGCTCGCCTGAACTGAACCTGAGCATAGCCGTCCAAGAAGGGCTGGGTACAGGTGCCCAAAAACCCTAAGGTCTCAGAGATCTTGTCCCCCAACTTCTTGAAGGCTTGGCTCAGCTGAGTGGTCTGCTCAGCGGCGGCCGTCCTCCTATGCTCTAGGCTCTGCTCCGTCTGCTCCCTAAACTCCCTCATGGTCTGAGAAAGAGGGGGGAGAATCCCCTCCATCGCCTGGACACGGGATCTCAGAGAGTCAAGTGACTCATCAATCATCTGAAGGGTCATATCGACCCTCTGAGACGCCTGGTCCTGTGACGTCCTCACATCATGAGCGAGCTGTTGTCTCAACTCCCTCTGTGCCTGAGCAATCTGCTCAACCAGCCTCATCTGCTCTCCTCTGAAGGCCTCCAGAACTCGAGTCTGCTCATCTCTAAAGGCATCCATAGCCCGCCTGCTCTCGGGATAGGCGCTCCACCGACTGAGACTGCTCCTGAATAGCAGCCTGCTGCCGATCCAACCTCTCGTGAATGGCCCTATCCCTCTCATCCTGTCACCGCTCAAAGGCCATAAACATAGAAGAGAGGAGCTGAAAGTAGTCCGGCTGAGCTGGCTGCTGTGGTGCTGGCTCTGGTGGTGGTGCCGAAGAAGTGGATGCTCCTGGATCGCCCCGGGAGTACGGATGGTATCTCTCGGAGGGCTCGCGGGCAGGCCTATGTACCCTGGCGCTCGGCGATGGGGCTGGAGTCGGGGCCCTAGATGCCGGTGAAGAGGCGAAGAGATCGTCCATCGTGATCTCAAAATCGAAGTCCGAGGGGGTCCTAGGTGGCTCCTGCTGCAGGCACCGTCTGTGGCTGAGGAGGCCGAGGCTCCGGCTGAGGCTCCGGCTGCAGAGGCTGAGGTTGGGGCTGTGGCTCGGGCTCTGGCTGTGGAGGCTGCTTGTAACACCCCCACCGTCGCCCCCGTTGGAAGGGCACCGGCGGGCGCTCTACCCGACGCTCACTTACATACATGTACGCATACACTAAGCGGAAACATACATTTATACATAACATACATATGAAAATACAGCGAAAATTAAAACTTTAAAGAAACAAAAGCTGAACAAACATTAACTCACATACGTACATATAATCATTCAGCGGAAGCATAAGGCGAAAGATAAGACTGAGGAATAACTGAGAACCTCATTACAATAATATCCTTTACATAACCAAATACATAAGAAAAAGGCTACAAAATTACAGAATCCGAAATACAGAAGCTGAACAAAATAACAAAACGCTTCTAACTCCTATGTGGCCGACCTTGCAGATGCACGACTCGAACCGAACCAAACCTGCCACCTACACGGGAAAAGAGCCCGTGCTAAGCGACAAACGCTTAGTGGGGAGAACACACAAGCAATATGGACGGCCATTGACAATGGTCGCCAGAACAAATTACATACACAAATGGCATATACAAATAATCACCATAGATGGACAAATAAGCCTGTATAGGAAAGCCAGGCATTCGGAAGTTCATATACACATACGACGATCATGCCAAGGACTCATGCATTTAACGGAAAACCCATTCACATGCAATACAATTATTAGGCAAATACACACCCAATTATCATGCCGAGAACGCTAGTTAACTAAACATACTTCTATTATGCCTCGAAATGTAAATACATGCCCACACGCTGAAATCACTACAATAGGAAAACTAGAGAGAGGAGGCACGTAACATAACACAATATATATATACATTCCAAGGTCAAGAGCACATTCGTTACGTATCTTGATTCATATAATTCACTATAACCGCCAAAAGTACAAAATCACGTTTGTGCACATACTTACTAATCATAGCATTCAAAATAGACATAACTAATCGAACTCATGGCATTCAAAAGATCATGGTCACAGTTACACACATCTGAATTCCCGTACCTATACTCACAACCGTTAGCATACCATACATTCACAATATGTTATGCATATACCCATATATGCAGATAATTATGTCCAAATCACATGCTTAGGTCACACTTAACCCATTCAGACATTCATAATCACATGCGGATACATAACTGATTCACGTGTCCAGAATCATGCTTAATCGAATATCACATTCTCTTGTTCATATTAGGCAAAACAAACAGAATACCTGCTGACTCAAAATAGTGGATAACGAGTATACAGAAAGTACTTTACGGGTACAAGCCGATTACGGAAAGTACCTTACGGGTACAAATCGAAAACCATTTCTATTTTCATTCACAAACATTTTTCGGAAGGACCTTAAACAAGATCCAAACACAATAAAGGGGTTCACGAGGAACCAAACGGGGACCTGATCGGGGTCCAAACGATAACGGAAGCTGCAGCAGGAAGACTCTTTTAGGCATGCCTAACTATCCACTAGACTGACTTTCGCAGGTCTTACATACTACAAATCATATTTCAAATCACATAATTTATATCATTATGCATAATCAGCAATAGGTGAGACATATGAATAAGTTCATAAAGTCAAACATGCATCATACAATTTACACTTTAAGCATAACATAACAATCTTAGAGAAAGATCATAAGTATAGATATGCATAATACATCCAATTATATTAACATAATACATAAAATAGTCAAAGTATAAACCTAAAGGTACCACAAGTTCGGAATTCAAACATTGGAATCACCAAAGAAAACTCATTCAACACAACACAACTATCGCGCTCGCGATGCCTGTCGCGCTCGCGACAGAGACCATAGTCTCTTTGCTGCATGCGCGCGACGGACTTCGCGATCGCGGGAAGGAGAGAAGAGCCCGGCTCTGTCGCGCTCGCGACGCTGTCGCGATCGCGACAGAGGGTAAGCATTGCTATCGCGGGGTCGCGACAAGTCGCGTGCTCGCGATAGCACAGGCCAACAATGTGCTCTGTCGCGATCGCGACAGTTGTCGCGCTCGCGACAGAGAGCACACAAGCTATTGCTATCGCGGGCTCGCGACATCGTCGCGTACTCGCGATGGCACAGCAATAGGATCACCGATCTCTGTCGCGCTCGCGACAGTGTCGCGATCGCGACAGAGTCATGATTCCGAAAATCTACAGAATTCTTCAGAATCTTTCCTTCCTCATACTCACCTACAAACACACGAAACATAACCAAAGGTCTCTTACCTCATCTCCAGCAAGCCACACATCATTGACAATATAAACACAACCTCCGTATCAAGAATTTCGATAAAACATACCACTAACAATATCCATATACACAATCTATAACAACAACATTATTCGTCATTCGTCTCAATCGCACCCATGTTAAATGCATTCAAACATGTGATACATCATGCTTAGGTTACTCATAAGATTAACACATATTAATCCTCATCCTTCACAAGGTGATATCTATCATTATTTACTAGCTAAATCACCAACCTTAATCATACTCCTAAGTTTCTCCCAAAGACAATTGCTTATACAGCCATTTAATTACCCTAAACATGCATAAAAAGCTGAGGGGAAGGTACGGGATTGATCCGAATCAATCGAGGGCTCAAAAATGAAGAAATAAAGGCTAAAATAGGTTTTTCTGTCGCGAGGTCACGACCCTTGTCGCGATCGCGACAGAGGCTCAACTCAGAACCCGCAAAAGACTGTTTAACGCCCCAGATTTGCATTGCCTAAAACAACCTCTAAACCTCATTTTTAGCCAAAACTTCCTTCTTAAAAAATGTTCCCTAGGATGTTAAAGTTCCAATGCAATAAATTTCAGATCAAAAGGACATCTAGAACTCTAAATATGATCCCCACAACCCAAACTGGTCAGACAACCCGACACAAAAAGAGATGTTACGGTGTTAATCAGATTTCAGGGTCTTAGGGCAAGAATTAGCCCAAGGCTATTTCTAGGACATTTAAAGGAATGGGAATTAGGGTTCTAATGAAGTAAGAATCATGCAATTTAGAGCACTATAACTACACCTATGACAAAAACAATGCACGGAGGTCAAAAGAGAACTGAACAGGATTACTAAAATTACCATAAAATATCAAATTCAAAGAAATCCCCAAACTCATGCATTTCAATACTAACCCACATACACATTCATCTCATTCAATAACATGGATTACTAACACATTTACTCAATTTAAATCATGCATAAACTCATATCAAAGCACTTCAAATTATTGGAAACAAACGTAAACACATACTCATGATCCAAGGAGAATTAGGCAAATGACAACTCAAACATAATGAAGAAATCAAAGCTCCCAAACCTCTTGTAGACCAAAAACCCAGTTGATCTTCACTCTTGAGCCTTCTCCTTGCGTTTGTTCTTCTTCTTGTCACTCAAAACTTACACATACCAAAACTCACAAATTACCCATCCAAACCTTAAATTCCCAAAATCAAAAGCAACTAGAAGAAGAAGAAGATCCAAACACAATAATCCAAAATCTAACCACTTACCTCCTTAATCTTGCTCTCATACACTTCCAAAACCAGCTCCAACCCACACAAGCAAGAGAGGAAACGCAAGAAATGGGAATAAGAGAAGAAGAGAAGGAATGGGAGAGAGAGATGAGAGTCCCACGTGAAATCTGCTCTCCCTCTCATTCTTCTTTTCCTTTAACTCTTTTCCCATTAATTGCCCACCTACCAAGCCACTTGTCAACTTCCTATAGGACCAAACATCCACTCACTTGACTTTTCCACTAAAAGCACCATACACAAACCACACACAACCATGTCTTGAATAAATATCTTCAAGGCACCAAACACCACTCACACCATATAATTCCTTAAAACCCACTTACATCCTACTCCCATACATTACAAGCACACACTAGATTAATCACAATTAACATACCCTACATCCATACACCACCTGCACACCTTAATATTTCTCCTCTTAACATACTTAATTAATTTCCTTGCACAAAATCCTTAATATCCAAATTTTCCTCTTACACAAATTACGGAAATACCCTTAATACCCCGACTTATCGCGCAAAATTCTGACTAGGCCCTTTTTGGGGTGTTACACTGCTCCTCCTGGTGCTCTGGGTGATCAGGATCTGCCCCCAAGGGTGGAAGGCTTAACATCTGCCGGGTCTCGTGGATAGTCAACACCCTATAGGCCTCTGCCTGGCCAGAAATCGGGGAGATCATCCCCATCTGAACTGCCGCTGCAGCGTCTACATGGATCCCCTCCGGCAAGGGTCCTCTCAACCTCTCGGGGTTAAACCCCAATCTCAACAGTAATCGAGTGATGACTCCCCCTACCATCACCACCGGTGTCAACCCTCTGCCAACTCTGGTCAGGTTGGCCAAGATCTCGTGGCTAATGTTGAGACGCTGGCCTGCCACCATAGCCCAGAGGCTCCAGATCTCGGCCGCGTTAAGTGACCCTGGATTACCAGCTCGACCGAGGTATGAGCTGGAAAGCACTCTGTGCAAATACCGGAGTGCCTGAGACACCAGTACGGTGCTCTTCGTTGTATCGTGATCGTACAACACTCCTGGTATAGCAATGGCCGCCCAATGGGCGCGTCTCACCGCTCGCCGCGGGATCTCGACCCCCTCCTCCGTAGGGAGCCCCATGGCCTGAGCAAACCTCTGTCTGGTGATGCTGACATGGTCGCCATCGAACCAAAACTGGACCACCCCCGGGTCGATATCCGCACTCTGAAAGCCTGTGTAGCGGAGAGTGGCCAAGACCTGGCGGGTAGCCTCTGGAAATGTCTGGAAGGCGGGCTCGAGAAACTCTGTCCAACCAGCCCCCTCGGCAAGCAGATCAAACTCCGGGGCCAACCCAAGGGCCTCTAGAAAAGGGCGAGATACGAAACGACTGGCCCGAAACTCTACCTGAGCCAACGCTCTGTACCTCTGAGCGGACTCGTCATCCATCCAAGCCGGAGCTACAAGCTCGGGCTGGGCCTGTGGTGCTCTGCGTCTGGGAGGCATCCTGCAAAAGGGAAGGAATCAGATGGCGAAAACTTGGTGAAACAAGCACTATCAGGTTTATTTTCCAAAATCTAAGGTCCATCTAGGCCTTAACAGGGCAATGGCGGCCCAACATGAGATAAAAAAGAGAAAGGTAATGAGAAATAACAATAGCCAACATCCTGTCTAAGGAAGTAGCCTAACATGCTTTGCACGCATCATGGCAAAAGGAACACGCAATCCTCATGGAGATAATTAAAGTGAATAAGAATGGGCTTTCTAAGTCCCAAGGCATGCATTACACATGCAAGAAAATAAATATTCAATTCTAGAATAAATAATACAAATTTGGGCAGCACCCCGGCAGGGATACGCCCAACCTCCTGCATGAAAAAGCAAGATAATAGGCCTCAGGCCCCAGCAATATTAAATGCATGTAAATGGGGCGCACCCCGGCAAGAGTGTGCCCCCAACAACTCAAAATAATGGCCTCAGGCCACAAAAGCAAACTATGCACAAAATAGTGCGCTAAAAGGATGCAATTCTAAAGTACCAAGATTATAGAAAAATTCTACTTCTATGTGATCATGCAGAAAGTTCAGATTTAATTGCACTAAAACGATATAGAAAAATGGGCAGCATTCCCCCTAAATTCTAAAATCATCTAAAACTTCTTAAAGTTAAAAGAAGAAAGGATGTAGAAATAAATTGAATAAAAATCAAAAAAAGTAATTATTTACTTACTTGTAATCCGGAGAAGTGTAGAAACTGGAGAAATATAAATATCCGGGCACCGGGTGAGTATATAATGTGAAAAAATGAAGAAATCACGAAAAAATAAGAAGAAAAGACTCAAAAAGCGCTAGAAAACGTTTAGAAACCGCTTGAGAGAGGAAGAAGAAAGGGACAGCAACGTTTGCGCCGTCTGTCACTCGCCCTTATATAGAATTTTGTGACCGACGGGCAGGGCGTCTGTACAAGCGACCGACGGGCTGGCCGTCTGTCGCGCAATGAATGCAATTTAATGCGCGTGATGAATGCAATGATGACGCATGCATCTGCCTGGTGGACTTCCGACGGGCAGGCCGTCCCTGTGGAGAGGTGGTCAGGCCATCTCCGTAGAGAGGCGGGCAGACCGTCTCTGTAGAGGGGCGGGTAGGCCGTCGGTGACCCTTCCCTATAAAATCTTACAAAATTTTGCTCTTCTTGTCTCTTCATTTTCCAACACCTTGGGCCTTTTATCTTTCTCGGAAATGTCTTCTCCTCTAGCCCAAAGGATGTACCGTATCTTAGACGACAAACACACTTGGGGAGAAGGCGCCCTCTCCTCTCTGGCTGGGCTGAAATACCTGTGCCGGGTGAGAATCGACCAGAACCTCCTCCTGGCGGCGACCCATTTCTGGAACCCCCGATTTCACGTCTTCCAATTCACCTACCAGGAACTGTGCCCTCTATCTGAAGAATTGGCTTCCATTCTGGGAGCTCGGTTCCCTCCTAGCGCTCTGCCTTGCGTCCCCCGCTACGGCCTGCTTCAGACCCGGGACGTAGCCCTAGCTCTGGGCATACCTCCCTCCGAGACCATCCGACTGATTCCTCTGAGTTCCTCCTTTTCTCTGGAGCCACTGATCGAGGCTCTGGATCAGTTCACCGACATCCCCACCTATCGGGTAAGTATCACATTCCTATTCTGCATGGTGAACTTCCTTACTATTGTTCCAGGAGGTTTGACAGGTGACTTTCGTCTGCTTGGAGTCTTGAGCGACTTTCATCTGGGCCTGTCACCCCTACCACTTGTCCTAGCCGAAACCATCCTAGGTTTGGACGCTGTGAGCTCTGGGTCCACTACAACCTTTGCCGGCAGCCCCTTATTACTCCAGGTACATCATTATTTTAAAGGTAGTGCGTCCCTTATGGATTTTCACACTAGCTTTTCTTAACGGGAGGTGCGTCCTTTCGGATTTTCACACAACCCTGTGCCTTATTTTTGCCTGAAGTAAACCCTACTTACTCCAGTGGCTTTTTTTTTTTTTTTTTTTCAGATCTGGCTGCAAGAGAAACTGAAGATGCTGTCTGAGCCACCCCCTCGAGTCACTCCGCAGTACTCGCCGAGCCATTTCTTGCCTCGTCGGCGATTATATGGGTGTGCCACGGCTGGTGAAGGCATTACCAGATTTGGTGAGCTGTAAGATGACGATATCAGTTTTACATCAGCTTGGCTCCCGCTGTCTCATGTAGTCATCGACGGGTCATCGGGTTGTGTCCCCCTCTGCGGCCTCCGACAGGCCACCTTCTGCATCACTTCTCGATGTTCACGGCAGCTCGGGATGACCCAGGATATAGTGAGGGTTCCCCTGTCCTTCCGAGGAGGAGATCTTTCGGCTGCGTTTGCTTCTCGGTATCATGAGCTGTGGGGTAGACTACCCAGGAAGACCGTTATCCCGAGGTTCGGTAATCATTCCGCATCTTCGACTAACGAGTACAAGAAGTGGATCCTTAGTCCAGCCTCTGATAACAGGACCCGAGGGCTCAAACATCTGGTCGGCGAGAGCAGCAGCAGGACTTAGCCTAGCCTATATGTGTATTTCTTTTGGTGCTATATTTCTTTTTAATGCAGAACTAGAAAATGACAAAAGCAAAAAGAATAATATTCATCCCTTTTCACGAGTTTTGTGTACATTCCCATATAATTTCAGCATACATGATCAGTTTTGGCATTTACTCAGTTGCTTACGCGCCATCAATGCATGAAACTAAATTTTAACAGCATCAACTCCTGTTACCAATCGGCCCTTTCGGGTTTTCACGATTGGACATTTTCTCTCATGCCTCTAATTTTTGCACAGGATGCCTTTTTTCGGTTTTCACCCTGTCGAGGCGCCCAATTTTAGCATAGCCGCCTTTTTTCGGTTTTCGACTTGCGGGGCATTTTATTCTCTTCTTTTTATTTTGGTCTTTAGCCGTGGAACCTTTTGAGTCTGTCGATATTGATCGGCTCTTTGAATTCGTTCCCATCGCTATCTGATAAGATTGCAGCCCCTTTGGACAACAGCTTCTTAAGGATATACGGCCCCTCCCAGGTAGGTCTGAATTTCCCCCTGATGTCTGGTATCCCTGGCCTCATCTGCTTGAACACCAAGTCCCCTTCTTTCAGCGGGTGCTTCCTCACTTTCTTTCCGAAAGTTCTCGCCAGTCTCTTCTGGTAAATCTGATTGTGATAATAAGCTTTCAGCCTACTCTCATCCAGTAAGTTCAAGTGCTGTAACCTCTGCTGCGCCCATTCGGCTTCCGGGATTTGGGCTTCCATGACCACCCTTAGAGATTTGAGTTCTATCTCTACTGGCAATACTACTTCTATTCCGTATACCAGGGAAAACAGTGTAGTGCCTGTAGATGATCTTACCGTTGTTCTGTATCCCCACAGGGCGAAGGGTAACTTTTCAGCCCAGTCTCTGTAGGTTTGGACCATCTTGGACAAGATCTTCTTCACATTCTTATTGGTGGCTTCTACTGCTCCATTCGCTTGCGGTCGGTAGGGAGAGGATTTATAATGCTCAACACCATATTTCCCGAGAAGTTTTCTGGTTTCTCCCATGAACTGCACTCCATTATCAGACACTATGTGATGAGGGAGGCCATATCTGCATATCAAATTCCTCTCTATGAATTTGGCCATTTCCCTTGCGTCAATTTTCTTGAAAGATTCTGCCTCGACCCATTTGGTGAAATAGTCGATTGCGACTATGATGTATCTGTGCCCATTAGACGCCGTAGGGCGAATCTCTCCAATGATATCTATCCCCCAAGCAGCAAATGGCCAAGGTGATGTTAGGTTATGTAGTTCTGATACCGGCAGGTGTCTCAGATCTGCGTATTGTTGGCACAACTGACATTGTTTGACATACTTTGAACAATCAGTGTCTATCGTAAGCCAATAAAAGCCTTGTCTCATGATCTTCTTGGCCAAGGTCAAACCATTCATGTGGGCCCCACAGACCCCTGCATGGGTTTCCTCCATTATCTTGCGCGCTTCTCTTTCATTCAAGCACCTGAGTTGAATCCCATCTGACCGTCTTTTGTACAACACCCCTTCTAAGGATATGAACTGAGTAGACAACTTACGTATCATCCTCTGGTCTTTTTCAGTGGCTTCTTCTGGGAATCTATTGCTTTCCAAGTAATTCATGATATCAAAGTACCATGGCTTGCCATCTGATGCCTCGACCTCCATCACTGGCTCGGTTTCAAAACTAGGCTTATCAGAGCTCGAAATTAGCACCGGTTTCATGGCCACTCCTTCAGGGTTATCCCACATTGACACTAAGGTTGCCAACGCATCAGCCAGACGGTTCTCATCTCTGGGCACAAAGTGGAAGGTGCAAGTCTCAAACTGCCCACACATCCCTTTCAGATATTGAACATAGGGGACCAGTCGCTCCTCTTTAACAGCCCACTCACCTCGGATCTGGTTTATTACCAAGGACAAGTCACCAAATACCTCTACGCTTCTTGCCCCCAACACAGCTAAAGCTTCTAACCCGAAGGTGCACGCTTCATACTCAGCTTCATTGTTGGTCGCCTTGTATCTCAGTTTCTTAGCAAGAGGAAGCTTCTCATTATCTGGGGTCGTCAGGATGATTCCGACTCCGGCTCCTTTGTTATTCACTGGCCCGTCAAAATGCAACTGCCATCCTTGAACAGAAATCGTGCCTATGCTCTCGTCAGGAAAGGTAAATTCGGTGGTGTCCCCTTGGATAGGATGTTCAGCAAGAAATTCGGCTACAGCTCGCCCCTTAATAGTCTTGCGGGTGATGTATTGCACATCAAACTCTTGTAGCAAGAGCAGCCACCTCCCCATCTTTCCAAGCAAAGATGGTGCTTCCTGCAAATATCTTAAAGGATTCTGCTTGGCAACGGCCTGAACCTTGTATGAGTGGAAGTAATGTCTCAGCTTCTTTGATGCCCAAATTACTGCAAGGCAGATCTTCTCCACTTTAGTATATTTTATTTCGTAAGCCAGGAACTTCTTGCTGAGGTAATAAATCGCAAACTCTACCCCAAATTCATCCTCTTGAGCCATCATGGCGCCCACTGAACCGTCTTCCACAGCCAGATACAGAATAAGCGGTTTAACAGGTTGCGGAGGCCTTAGTACTGGCGGATTTAACAGATACTCCCTGATATTGTCAAAAGCTTTCTGGCAGTCCTCGTTCCAGACCACAGGCTGATTCTTTCTAAGCAGCTTGAAAACAGGCTCGCATATCGAAGTGAGCTTGGCAATAAACCGGCTAACATACTGCAGCTTGCCCAGGAAACTCCTTACATCTTTCTCCTTTTGTGGCACAGGCATCTCTCTGATAGCTTTCACCTTGTCGGGGTCAATTTCTATCCCCCTTTGACTGACGACATGTCCCAATAGCTTTCCTGAAGTCCCCCCGAAAATGCACTTCTTGGGATTAAGTCGCAGATTATACTTATCGATCCTGGTGAAGAACTTCTCTAGAGCTTCAAAATGTCCCTCTTGGGTAGCTGATTTGACCATCATATCATCGACATACACCTCCACTTCTTTGAGAATCAGGTCACTTAAGATCTTGGTTGCCATCCTCTGGTATGTGGCCCCTGCATTCTACAGGCCGAAAGGCATGACCCGATAGGCATAGGTGCCCCACTCCGTGATAAAGGCAGTTTTAACCCGGTCAGCTATCTTGTTCAGGATCTGGTTGTAGCCCACATAACCGTCCCCAAAACTGTACATCGCGCAATTGGCGGCACTGTCTATCAATACATCAATATGGGTTAGTGGAAAATCATCTTTAGGGCAGGCTTTGTTAAGATGTCGATAATCCACACACACCCTGACCTTTCCGTTCTTCTTAGCCATAGGAACCACATTTGCCAGCCATGTAGGATACTGGACTTCCACAAGGAACTTAGCTTCAATCTGCTGTCGAATTTCCTCCTTAACCTTATCAGCCCATTCTGGTCTTAGCCTTCTCAACTTTTGCTTCACAGGCTTGCAATCTGGATAAGTCGGGATGGCATGCTCCGCCACAGCTCGGTCAATCCCCGGCATGTCCTCGTAGGTCCAGGCAAAGACTTTTTCATGTTTTCTTATTATTCTCTCAAAATTTTTTCTCTCCTCAGGAGTTATATTTGATGCTATTAGAATTTCTCTTGGGTTCTCCGAGGTTCCAAGATTAAAAGGCGTTGTGCCGGTGGAGTTAATGTCAAAAATTGATGGAATATGATCATGTTCATGCATGTTGAAATCATTAGAAGCATCGCACAAATAAGTGAAATTGTTCATCTTATTGATAATATTATAGTTATCATTTACATCATAAAAGAGTTCTGGAATAAAAAGACAATCTAGGCTAGAGTCTTCTTCCGCCACTTCCGAGGTTGATGCCGTTGCAGCTAGCTCACTAACTTTTTGATATGGCAGAGGCCCTTCAGGCATGTCGGAAGAAATCTTCAAATCCCCCATTTTCAGCTCTAAGTCTGCTATCTTCTCTTTTCCTTTCAGGCGGGCAGCTACCATCTTCTCAGTTTCTCTCTTTTCAGGGTCAGAGATCTGCTTGCTATCGATCAAGTCTTGGATAGAATGCCGGAGGGCCTTGCATTTGTCAGTGATATGGCCTGAGTGCTGGTGGAATGCACAGAACTCGTTGTCCTTATGCCCCGGTTTCCCTTGTGTCAAAGCTGGCCTAGGAGTTAGAGGGCGCAATTTTCCTTCCTTCATCAGCCTCCTCAAGACCAAGGATAATGGTCTCCCCAAGTTCGAAAACTTCCTCTGGGTGGCTACCTCAGTAGCAGACACTTCACCCATTCTTCTACTGCTGGTACTGGGACCTGCCGGCCTACTGGCTCCTTGACCGGGGTTAGCCCTTTTGGCGAAATTGTCATTATTAGCTTTCCGGGTTAAAAACTCTCCCTCTGCTTCGATGGCAATATCTTTGAGAGACTCCCAGTCCTTTAACCCCTTCATCCTCAATCCCTCCTTCAAGTACGGGCTCGCGTTCTTAATGAAAAGACGGATCTGGTCCTGGGTATCAGGCTTTCGGCGCATCTCCATTACTCGGTTCGGCCATCGGGTAAGATACTCATGGAAGGATTCCCCGGCCTTCTGCTGGAGTAGCTCAAGATCTTTCAGAGTCACCTCCATTCTGGTATTACAGTCGTACTGCTTCAGAAACTCCTCAGTGAGCAGATCCCAATCTTCTTTAGTGCGCCGGTCAAGGACGTGATACCAATCTATGGCATGAGAGGTCAGACTCAGACAAAAGTATTCTAGTTTCTGCTTCTTGGACAATGTGGTCCCCTTCATGACCAGAGAATATTGCTTCACATGCGCGGTGGGATCAGAAGTACCATCAAACTTCGGCACATCCGGCATTTTGAAGTTATAAGGGATTGGGTCCTCTCCGTCCAGCTCCCTATCCTCAGGGTTCATCCCGTGAGCTCTGCCTATCATACGAGCCATAGCCTCGAATCTCTCTTCCATCTTTTTCAGAATAAAGTCATCAGCCTGAGGCGCCTTCCCCTTCTCAGATACCATGCTCAACCTATCGTCCTCGATATCTCTATCGTCATCAATTCTTAGCACTGGCCTTCTTCTCAGCTCTCCCGAAGCCACTGATCTTAACTCTACCGGCGGCGGCCTAACGGGCTCCTCTCGCCTTTCAACCCTTTCTTCTTCAGGCTCATTCTGTCTAATTGGAGGAGGAGGAGGATTCTGTGGAGCATTCGGCTGAGCGTTCTGCTGTGCCAAGGCGGTCAACACATTCATCATCCTGCCCTCGAATTCCTCAAAACAGCGGCCCACTTCTTCCGCAATCATGGCCCTGGTAGCATCTTCCCCCCTAGGCAAGTTTGCCATCTGAGATACTGTACCACTGATTTCTGATAAAATCTCCGGTAGACCCTCTCTATCTGACAGCTCAGGAGTAAGAACTCGGATCAGTCGCCCGGTTGGTGATCTAGTCCACCTAGGCAGATCTATGATGGCTGCAGGGACAAAATTTAGAATGATGCATGAAATGTAGGTATAATGCATGATCGTGATATGCAACATTTACAGAGCACAAGCAAGCAAGTAGGTCCTTCCACCCTTTTTTCTCCCACACACGTGGTCGTGCAGTCTCTTTCCTAGGTGGGATTAGCCCAAGAGTCAACGAGGGACCCAATGGACGAGTATGGTGCGCGGCGAAAAACCGGCAGCATAACACTCCTATGCTAATGTACAAGCGGATGGATAATGATCGTCACGTATTCGGACGCTCCATAAATTTCGACATGGCCCTACCGGGGCATGATAGCCTTTGGCTAGGTTACCAAGCGAGATATTTGGACTCATTCAATACGTGAGGATCCATACAGCAAGCATGAGATTACGGTTCATTTCACCTGTGGAAAGTGACTACAGCCATTACATGAGCTTTGGACAAGGGAGATGTTTCTTTGAGGCTACCCAAGCATGATCCCTGCCGACGGGTCTAGCTCATCATGAGCGTAGCGACCGATCGGGTCACCATTTTGATATACCATTGAGGTACGTGGCTTGGGCTGGTGATTATCCTTAACACTTCCCCAAATTGAGTGAAAATGAGGAGGTGCTTCAGGAACGCACCGGGGCTAAAAGAGGGACCAAACTAGCGTATTCTAAGGCTCTAATGATATGCAAATGCAAATTTGAGAGAAAGCGAATTTATGAATTAAATTTTAATCATAAATGTTAAAAGAGGTATTTTCAAATCGAAATCTCGAACCATAAACGTCCCCAGCGGAGTCGCCACTGTGACGCGCGCCGGATCCCGATGCGCCGCCCGCACGTGGGCGATCGGGGCATTTGCGGGTCCGTTGGCATCTCGCGATGAATCGCAAGTGCGTCTATGTTGGGCAACAAGGAGGTATCATGGAGTCGCCACCCAATAGAACATTGGGAAAGTTACTCTCGCCTCGGAGAGCCTAAGACTTGCGCATTTTATCCATATTGAGCCATGAGGCCTAGGATTAGCGCTAAAGCCTCGTGACCCAAGAAGTATTTTGGAGGATAACCTCTAACCTCTCGAGCCCAAAGACCAGAGCTGGGTCCGGGATTTCTCATCTATTTCTACCTCAATTAGTTTATGATCAAATTTTAAAGTCATTAGTTCGCTCTCTCTCCACACTATGCAGTTTAATTGAAAAGCGCATTTATTCACATTTTGAAAGCGATAAATGATCAGATAGATGATACAGCAATAAATTACAATAATACAAGGAGCGGAATATAACTCCCTTTTGTAAATGTGCAAGGCATACATAAATCGGGGTATTGCTTATTCTTGAGGACTTTGGTCCTCGCATGTATCATTATCAAAAATGTGATATTCAATTTGTGATGATCTTTATTGGATAAAAACAGGGCATTGGACCCTTTTGCATTTTATACAAAACTCACTTTTATTTGAGTACAAATCGTTGATCTATTTTTACATTCAACGGGATGAAAGAGCTTATTCATATACATAAAATAATCAATGAATGAATAGGCGACAAAAATAAATCAAGAGGTTTAAGAAAACTAAACCGGACGAAATCCCCCACGCATGGTAGACAGCCGCTCAAGCTCGGGATTATCCAAGAGATCCCATATACACTGACAGAAAGTTAGGAGATGTTAATATACATAAAATTAACACATAAGAAATCAAAGAGACTGGATAGAGATGAAAAATGATTAAAATAAATGGAGGCAGAACCCACCGACGGCCTTTCCTGGTTGACCGACGGGCGTCGATTTGGTTATTCGATATGCCCGTTTGTCACTCATGAAGGGCGTCTGTAGGTGGGTGACCGACGGGCGTCGGTCATGAAGATGACCCGTCGGTCACCTCTGTCTCCGGAAAACAGAAAGGAAAAAAGTCCTTTCGAGATCAAAAAGCAAGTTTTATCCAAGAAGGAGATGAGGGAGTCAAAATGAAGGAAAGTAATGACAGGTATTCAAAAATTTCACAGAATGAATAACTGAATAAATATATGAATTAAATATGAGATGAAAATGGAGAGAGAATCCGAAATATTTACCCTCAGATAGTCGCTTTGGGTAAGATTTTGGTGTCGGTTAGATCCCCGCGCATTCCACGAGAAAACAACAGTGAAAGATTAGAGGGAGAAAAATGAGATATTTCACCTTTAATCCTTCAGAAAATCGACTTTGGAGTCAAAATCTAAAGAAAACTAATTAGCTTTTAGTTCCTTCGATTGATTTGATCCTTGATTCAATAAAGTTCTTTAGAAAAAGGTGTTTTTGGAAGAGAGAGAAAATGTGCTTGAATTTTGGCAGAGTTTCCTCTTCTGAAAAATTTTCCAACCCTTTTGAAATAGAAATCCGGACCTTATATAGCCAGACATGACCGACGGGCGTCGGTGTATGGGGGCGGGCGTCGGAAGAATCCTACTGACACAAGGACACTTCCGACGGCCCTGCCACATCCACCGACGGGCGTCGGAACGGTTGCGTGCTCCGGGAAACCAGGCGGCTCCTGACAGGGGCGGTGACTTTCCGACGGGCGTCTAAAAATACCCTGAGCCATCGGTGACTCGAAGCGACGGGCTGCCTCCACAGACGGGCTGGCCGTCTGTGGAGGACAAAAAAGCCTTTTCGACTCGAAAAACTTCCGTTTTCTCCCCCTCTGCCCAGGGATTGCAGAAAAACCTCATTTCTCATGGAACGCGGGACTAAAACCTCCCAATGCAGCCTCCCGTATAGGCTCGAACATTGATTTCATCATAGGGTAACCTCTGATCCGGACCGCTCCGGGACACGGTGCTTACACCCCCATTTTTCAAAATTAATTTTTTAAATATTTTTTATTATTTTTTAATTTTTCACTCTAAAATGCAAATTTGACGAGAAAATCATCACTTTTAACCTTTTAAGCCTGTGAAGGCAATTATCATCATTGGGTAACTTCGATCTAGGCTGACTCAGGACCCGGTGTCTACAGGCAGCATAAACTCTGATGATTTCACTTAGGACAGGACAAGGCCTAATTCAGGACATGAGTTAAAATTCGGGCCATATACCCATTGACCGGGGGGCAAAGATGTGTACCTGATGATTTACTCTAAGAAGATTATGGGTCAGAATCCCTAAGCCAAGGAGCATCCCAATTAAGATCCTCGAGAATGAAATTGTGCTTCGATACCCAGACCACCCGGATGGATTCATCACTCACGTTTTGCATGAGCATGTGCACATTCACACGCATAATTTGCCTTTGGGAATTGATTTTAAATCTTGAAGCAGATATTAGGCAGCGAAGCTTTTCTAGAAGAACACCTCAGGAATACAGGGAGTATGCAGAAGAATTGTATATAAATAAATAATTGTGCAAATCTTTTCTTTTTTTCAGGATGCCTCCACGACGTGCTCCGTCTAGAGAACCAACAGGTGCTCCACCTCCAGCATGGATGGATGCTACACAAAGACGAAAGTTTAAAGCACTATGTGGTTTATGGTTTCTATGCAATAAATTTCTATGACAAACATTCTTAGAGCAGATGGGCATGTAGGAAGAAGTCAGCATGTTGTTAACAGCTATAGGTTGGACGGATTTCCTTACACCAGCTTTTCTCACCTACCCAGAGGTTACTAGGGAGTTCCTGGCTATGCTTAAGTATGGGGGGGCTTTCAAGATCAGATACAAACCCTAAAGCTATATCCTTTCGGGTCTGAGATACAAAGCAACATACGATGATTCGCTAGAGTTTTGCACAGATCATGGGTATTCCGACTGGGGACCAAGTACAGGTACCAGATAGAGTTATTTTGGCACACCAATGGGAAGTGATCACAGCACCAGGGGCCAATTATGACCGCAATACGGCATAGAGTACTCTATTAGCCTCACAGGTCTACAGGTATATTTAGAGGGTTTTAGCCAGCAGCTACTTGGGCAGAACTGGTAGTCCTAGTGCCATCAGTACAGCAGAGATTTGGAGTCTGTGGGCTATGGCAATGGGGACCCCGCTCAACATTAGTAACGAGATTATGGCCGGCATGGTTAGACAAAGTTGGAGGGCTACGGCGTAGATATCTATAGGCGGGGTAGTCACCAAGTTGCTACTGCACTTAGGACACGACCCTGACACGTTTGGGCAGCCTGTGGACAGAGATATTTATGTTAATTGGGCCCTTGCCAAATGTATGGGTATGGTTGAGCAGTTACGTGGACAGGCAGGAGTGTATAGACTTCTCACTATGGCGAAAACTCGACAGATGTACCGTTTGCCTCCACTCACAGTTGCCACACAGTCCGAAGATCAGTTCCAGGGTGAGGAAGAGCTTCCACAACCTCAGACAGATGAGAAGTACTATCGCCCACAACTAGTAGAAGAAGAGCCTCCACAACCTCAGATAGGTGAGGAGTACTATCATCCGCAACCAGTGGAGGAAGAGCTTCCACAACCTCAGACAGATGAGGAGTGCTATTATCCACAACTAGTGGAAGGAGAACCTTCACAATCTCAGACAGACGGGAAGTATTATCGTCCGCAGCCAGAAGAAGAAAAGCCTCGCTCGCCGCCAGACTGTACGAATATGGACATCAATATGGATGACTTTGACATTGATCTGAGTGATCTTTCTCACACTCCATTATCACAGCCAGTTCCTCCAGAAGATCAGATACGCCATCCTCCTTACATGCATGCTTCGAGGACGGATCCTCAGATATCTAGGAGGTATCACCCCTATGATCGTCTAGATTCTCCGGGGGCATTTACTTCGGCAGCTCTGCCACCATCACTTAGTCCCGAGATGGAGCAGAGCTAGACAAGTATGGAGATCCTCATCCAAACCATGCAGAGGAAGATTTTAGCAGCATTGGAGGTTAGATCCCAGCACTTTGATGAAAGACTGATGGCTGTGGAGCAGCGCATGGATGAGAGATTGATGGCTGTAGAGCAGCACATGAATAAGAGGCTGATAACTATAGAGCAGCGTATGGATCAGCGCATGAGTGAAAGACTACAAACCATTGACAAGAGATTGCAGTGCATGGGGCGGTTCATGAAGGAGACGCGACAGCACCAGGACCGATCCGAAGAGCCTACAAGAGCCTCCTACACACCTATGAGCCACAAAGGATCAAGCGATGCACGCCAACCATGATCTTTTTAGTCGATGTTCAGGGAGATTTATGATTTTTGATGTAATTTGTATACGAAAATAATATCTGACCTTTGTTGTGCTTTGCATGTTTGGATACCCTTTAAATAAAAAAAAAAATTCTTTTTTGAGTTATGGATAATAAAATGACAAAGATGGGAATCATATGATAAGCCACAAATTGGTAAAATCATAACAGTTGAACCTTCATAGAAGTTAAATAATTGAAATGATCACAATGATACATTGATCTAACCGGAGTTCATTTTGTTCAGGAAGCAACTGAAGTTATGCTAGAGAAAACTTTTCGCGTCTTGAGTAGACTCGGCGCATCATCATCCGCACTTTGTAAGTCTGAAGCAGACTCGGTGCAGCTCAGGAGAGCAACCCTCCATTTTTTAAGTCTGGAGTAGACTCGGCGCATCACCAACCGTACTTTGTAAGTCTGGAGCAGACTCGGTGCAGCTCGGGAGAGCAACCCTCGCGTTTTGTAAGTCTGGAGCAGACTCGGCGCAACACTTCTGCACTTTGAATCTTGGTAGCGATTCAGTGCGATCACTTTGTAGCTTAGATAACAGCTCAGTGATATTCCAGAACTTTTGCACTTTGAATCTTGGTAGCAATTCGGTGCAATCACTTTATAGCTTAGATAACAGCTCGGTGATATCTCAGAACTTTCGCACTTTGAATCTTGGTAGCGATTCGGTGCAATCACTTTGTAGCTTAGATAACAGCTCGGTGATATCTCAGAACTTTTGCACTTTGAATCTTGGTAGCGATTCAGTGCAAGCACTTTGAATCTTGGAAGCGATTCAGTGCAGCCTCAGAACTTTCGCACTTTGAATCTTGGTAGCGATACGGTGCAAGCACTTTGAATATTGGTAGCGATTCAGTGCAACCTCAGAACTTTCGCACTTTGAATCTTGGTAGCGATTCAGTACAACCTTAGAACTTTCACACTTTGAATCTTGGTAGCGATTCGGTGCAAGCACTTTGAATCTTGGTAGCAATTCAGTGCAACCTCAGAACTTTCGCACTTTGAATCTTGGTAGCGATTCGGTGCAATCACTTTGTAGCTTAGATAACAGCTCGGTGATATCTCAGAACTTTTGCACTTTGAATCTTTGTAGCAATTCGATGCAATCTCAGAACTTTTGCCCTTTAATTCTTGGTAGCGATTCGGTGTAAGCACTTTGAATCTTGGAAGCGATTCAGTGCAACCTCAGAACTTTCGCACTTTGAATCTTGGTAGCGATACGGTGCAAGCACTTTGAATCTTGGTAGCGATTCAGTGCAACCTCAGAACTTTCGTACTTTGAATCTTGGTAACGATTCAGTGCAACCTCAGAACTTTCACACTTTGAATCTTGGTAGCGATTCGGTGCAAGCACTTTGAATCTTGGTAGCGATTCAGTGCAACCTCAGAACTTTCGCACTTTGAATCTTTGTAGCGATTCGGTGCAAGCACTTTGAATCTTGGTAGCGATTCAGTGCAACCTCAGAACTTTCGCACTTTTGAATCTTGGTAGTGATTCGGTGCAAGCACTTTGAATCTTGGTAGCGATTCGGTGCAAGCACTTTGAATCTTGGTAGCGATTCAGTGCAATCTTAGAACTTTCGCACTTTGAATATTGGTAGCGATTCGATGCAACTTCAAAAACTTTCACACTTTGTAATCATGGTAGCGATTTGGTACAACCACACTGTAGCCTTGATGGCAGCTCAATTATGTCCAAAGACATCCGCACTTTGTAGTCTTGTCAGCGACTCGGTGCAGCTCGAGGGAGCATTCTTTGAGTTTGGTAAGTTCAGAGCGGACTTGGCGCATCACCATTCAAGGATGGAACCTGCATCTCGCAAGTTCAAAGTAAGTTTGCAGATTCTCATAACAACGGGAAGGACGTTGCCTCAGGTATGCGCTTCTTTCCTCTTTCTTGAATTTTGGGTCAACTAGGCACCTATATGCTAGTTTTCCCAAAATTAGGGGCAACTGTAGACACCGGGTCTTGAGTCGGTCCAAGATCAGGATTACCCGATGATGAAAATAAAGACTAATTCACGAGCAAGAAAATAGGAATCGATCATCTCTTTGTCAAATTCTTTTATTTTCCTCAAAATCCTTTTAAAGTGTTTATTCTTATTTTTATTTTTATTTTATTTTTATTTGTATTTTTATTTTTATCCATAATTTTGTATTTTATTTAATTATATTTTCTAAAATAAATAAAAAATAAAACATTTGGAGGCCCAGTTGCGGCAGCAGCGCTGCTGCGCGCAGATCTCGCCCCTATCGGCGAGGTTTCTCGCCGACAGCCCCCCTAAACCCAAAAAATCGGATTTTTTTTTTTATCTTTTTAGGTTAAAAAATAAGTTTTTCTTGTGATTCTTTCAGTTTTTATTCAAATTTGACAAATGTTAGTCAAATTGGGTGGAAATTAAAAGTCAAAAAACAACAAAAAATAATTAAAAATAAATAAAAATATTAATTGTCCATATTTGACTTTAGGGATTTGATTTTGAATTTTTGAATGTTTTTTGTTGAAATTTAAGAGGTGGGATCTTGGACAAATCTATAGGGGAGCTGGAGAAGAGAAAAGATTGGAGTTTTTATAGGGATTAGTGTGACGCGCGCCGGATCCCGATGCGCCGCCCTTTCGGACCGCCCGCACGTGGGCGACCGGGGCATTTGCGGGTCCGTTGGCATCTTGCAATAAATCGCAAGTGCGTCTATGTTGGGCAACAAGGAGGTATCATGGAGTCGCCACCCAATAGAACATTGGGAAAGTTACTCTCGCCTCGGAGAGCCTAAGACTGCGCTTAGCATCCATGTTGGGCCATGAGGCCTAGGATTAGCGCTAAAGTCTCGTGACCCAAGAAGTATTTTGGAGGATAACCTCTAACCTCTTGAGCCCAAAGACCAGAGCTGGGTCCGGGATTTCTCATCTATTTCTACCTCAATTAGTTTATGATCAAATTTTAATGTCATTAGTTCGCTCTCTCTCCACACTATGCAGTTTAATTAAAAGGCGCATTTATTCACATTTGGAAAGCAATAAATGGGCAGAATAAATATCAAAGCAATAAATTACAATAATACAAGGAGCGGAATACAACTCCCTTTATAAAAGCGCGATTCATACACAAATCGGGGCATTGTTTATTTTGAGGACTTTGGTCCTCTCATGCATCATCTTTAAAAAAGGTGATATTTAATATGTGATGATTTTTATTGGATGAAAATAGGGCGTTGGACCCTTTTTGCATTTTATACAAAACTCAATTTTATTTAAGTACAAATCGTTAATCTATTCTTACATTCGACGGGATAAAAAAAAAGCTTATTCATATACATAAAATAATCAATGAATGAAAGAGCGAGAGAAATAAATCAAGAGGTTTAAGAAAACTAAACCAGACGAAATCCACCATGCATGGTAGGCGACCGCTCAAGCTCGAAATTATCCAAGAGAGCCAATATACACTCACAAAAAGTTAAGAGATGTTAACATTCATAAAATTAACACATAAGAAATCGAAGGGACTGAATAGAGATGGAAAATGATCAAAAAAATGGAGGCAGAACCCACCGACGGCCTTTCCTGATTGACCGACGGGCGTCGGTTTGGTTATTCGATATGCCCGTTTGTCACTCAAGGATGGCGTCTGTAGGTGGGTGACCGACGGGCGTCGGTCATAAAGATGACCCGTCGGTCACCTCTGTCTCCAGAAAACAGAAAGGAGAAAAAGGGCCTTTTGAGATCAAAAAAACAAGTTTTATCCAAGAAGGAGATGAGGGAGTCAAAATGAAGAAAAGTAATAATACGTATTCAAAATTTTCACGGAATAAATAAATGAATGATAAATAATTAAATATGAGATAAAATGGAGAGAGAATCCGGAATATTTACCCTCAGATAGTTGCCTTGGGTAGAATTTTGATGTCGGTTAGATCCCCGCGCGTTCCACGAGAAAGTAAGAGAATGAAAGATCAGAGAGAGAAAATGAGCTATTTCACCTCCGATCCTTCAGAAAGTCGATTTAGGAGTCCAAATCTAAAGAAAACTAATTAGCTTTTAGTTCCTTTGATCGATTTGATCCTTGATTAAGTAAAGTTCTTTGGAAAATGTGTGTTTTTGGAAGAGAGAGGAAATGTGCTCGAATTTTGGCAGAGTTTCCCCTTCTGAAAAATTTTCCAACCCTTTTGAAGTGGAAATCCGGACCTTATATAGCCAGACACGACCGACGGGCGTCGGTGCGTAGGGGCGGGCGTCGGAAGAATCCTACTGACACAAGGACACTTCCGACGGCCCTGCCACCTTCACCGACGGGCGTCGGAACGGTTGCGTGCTCCGGGAAACCAGGCGGCTCCTGACAGGGGCGGTGACTTTCCGACGGGCGTCGGAAAAAACCCTGAGCCGTCGGTGACTCGGAGCGACGGGCCATCTCCACAGACGGGCTGGCCGTCTGTGGAGGACAAAAAACCTTTTTTACTCGGAAAACTCCCGTTTTCCCCCCTCTGCCCCTGAAGTGTAGAAAAAAAACCTCATTTCTCATGGAACGCGGGACTAAAACCATCCAACTTCAGCCTCCTGCACAGGCCTTGAACATTGATTTCATCATAGGGTAACCTCCGATCCGGACCGCTCCAGGACACGGTGCTTACAGCTGCCCCCAGTTTTGGGGAAACTAGCGCACAAGTGCCTAGATAAGCCAAAACTCAGAGAAAGGTTGGAAAGAAAGCGTACCTTCGGCGGCTTTTCACCTTCCATACCTTTTTGCCGGTTAGACCTCATCTCGATCCGTAGGGCTTGGTGAGATGCAGCAAGCTTTGGCTTCAATCTCGATCTGGTGAAGAGCGGCGTTTCCTCAACCGCAGCTTCGAGGTGAAGAGCAGTGTTTCTTCAACTGCAGCTTCGATCTGGTGAAGAGCAGTGTTTCTTCAACCGCAGCTTCGAGGTGAAGAGCAGTGTTTCTTGAACTGCAGCTTCGATCTTGGAGTGTGGAAACTCTTCGATCTGATGAAGAGCGGTGTTTCTTGAACCGCAGCTTCGAGGGTGAAGAGCAGTGTTTCTTCAACTGCAGCTTCGATCTGGTGAAGAGCGGTGTTTCTTCAACCGCAGCTTCGGGGTGAAGAGCAGTGTTTCTTCAACTGCAGCTTCGATCTTGGAGTGTGAAAACTCCGCTGGTTTCCTTGTTTCGAAGGAGACCTCCTTAATCGATGTCCGTGCTTAGGTTGGTATTCCTTTATGCCTGTGAGATAAAAGATTTTGTTAATTCATGTTTGAAAGGTCATCTTTTGACCTGTTATTGATTATTATTCTTTTGTTGTTTGTCTTTCTTTCGTGTTATTATTTTTATTGTCATTTTTATCGACACATGATTAAATATGAGAATATACACTTCCTGTGGTGTTATTTAAGTAATTAATCGAAAAGAAAATCATGCAAATAATGGAGCAAAAGTTTTCCACTAGAAATGTCATTTTTGTACAATGCATATACAAAATACAAGAGATACAAAAATAACTCCCTGAAGCTCAGAGAGGTGTGTAGTCTGAAGGCTCATCGGGATCCTCATCATCTGATATGTGCACGGTCCCTGGCGGAGGTGGACGGGCATGAGGTGATGACGGAGCTGTAGAGGGTCCTGCCTCGTGGTCATGGGCTCGCCTGAACTGTACCTGAGCATAGCCATCTAAGAAGGGCTGGGTACAAGTGCCCAGAAACCCTAAGGTCTCAGAGATCTTGTCCCCCAACTTCTTGAAGGCTTGGCTCAACTGAGTGGTCTGCTCTGCGGCGGCCGTCCTCCTACGCTCTAAGCTCTGCTCCGTCTGCTGCCTAAACTCCCTCATGGTCTGAGAAAGAGGAGGGAGAATCCCCTCCATCGCCTGGACGCGGGATCTCAGAGAGTCAAGTGACTCATCAATCATCTGAAGGGTCATATCGACTCTCTGAGACGCCTGGTCCTGTGACGTCCTCACATCATGAGCGAGCTGCTGCCTGAGCTCCCTCTGACCCTGAGCAATCTGCTCAAATAGCCTCACCTGCTCTCCTCTGAAGGTCTCGAGAACCCGAGCCTGCTCATCTCTAAGGGCATCCATGGCCCGAATCTGCTCCCGCGCTGCCTGCTCCATGTAGCCTGCCTGCTCTCGGGATAGGCGCTCCACTGCCTGAGACTGCTCCTGGATAGCAGCCTGCTGGCGATCCAACCTCTCATGAATGGCTCTATCCCTCTCATCCTGTCGCCGCTCAAAGGCCATAAACATGGAGGAGAGGAGCTGGAAATAGTCCGGCTGAGCTGGCTGATGTGGCGCTGGCTCTGGTGGTGGTGCCGAAGAAGTGGATGCCCCAGGATCGCCTCGGGAGTACGGATGGTATCTCTCGAAGGGCTCGCGGGCAG
Organism: Excoecaria cochinchinensis; assembly: GCA_947683425.1. Lineage (NCBI taxonomy): Eukaryota > Viridiplantae > Streptophyta > Magnoliopsida > Malpighiales > Euphorbiaceae > Excoecaria > Excoecaria cochinchinensis. The sequence continues at coordinate 20,464,751 of CANTUQ010000119.1, forward strand.
GCCTCTGTATCCTGGTACCTGGTGACGGGGCCGGAGTCGGGACCCTAGACGCCGGTGAAGAGCCGAAGAGCTCGTCCAGCGTGACCTCAAAATCAAAATCCATGGGGGTCCTAGGAGGCTCCTGCTGCTGTGGCGGAGGTACTGTCTGTGACTGAGGAGGTGGAGGAGGCTGATGCTCCGGCTGAGGCTCAGTCTGTGGAGGCTGCGGCTGCACCTGCGGAGGCTGAGGCTGTGGCTCGGGCGGTGGAGGCTGCCCCTCCTGGTGCTCTGGGTGATCAGGGTCTGCCCCCAGGGGTGGAAGCGAGAACAGTCGCCGGGTCTCATGGATAGTCAACACCCTATAAGCCTCCGCCTGACCTGGAATCTGAGAGATCATCCCCATCTGAACTGCGGCTGCAGCATCTACATGGATCCCCTCCGGCAGAGGTCCTCTCAGCCTCTCGGGTGTAAACCCTAATCCCAACAGTAATCGGGTGATGACTCCTCCTACCATCACCACCGGTGTCGACCCTCTGCCCACTCTGGTCAGGTTGGCCAAGATCTCGTGGCTAATGTTGAGACGCTGGCCTGCCACCATAGCCCAGAGGCTCCAGATCTCGGCCGCGTTAAGCGACCCTGGATTACCAGCTCGACCGAGGTACGAGCTGGAAAGCACTCTGTGCAGATACCGGAGTGCCTGAGACACCAGTACGGTGCTCTTCGCTGTATCGTGATCATACAGCACTCCTGGTATAGCAATAGCCGCCCAATGGGCGCGTCTCACCGCTCGCCGCGGGATCTCAACCTCCTCCCCCGAAGGAAGCCCCATAGCCTGAGCGAACCTCTGCCTGGTGATGCTGACATGGTCGCCATCAAACCAAAACTGTATCACCCCCGGGTCAGTATCTGCGCTCTGAAAGCCTGTGTAACGGAGAGTGGCTAAGACCTGGCGGGTAGCCTCTGGAAATGTCTGGAAGGCAGGCTCAAGAAACTCTGTCCAGCCCGCTCCCTCGGCAAGTAAATCAAACTCCGGGGCCAACCCGAGGGCCTCTAAAAAAGGGCGAGATACAAAGCGGCTGGCCCGAAACTCTACCTGAGCCAACGCCCTGTACCTCTGGGCGGACTCATCATCCATCCAAGCCGGGGCCTCAAGCTCGGGCTGGGCCTGTGGTGCTCTGCGTCTGGGAGGCATCCTGTAAAAAGGAAAAAAGTCAGATAGCGAAAACTTAGCAAAGCAAGCACTATCAGGTTTATTTTTCAAAATCTAAGGTCCATCTAGGCCTTAACAGGGCAATGGCAGCCCATCATGAGATAAAAAGTAATGACAGATAAAAATAGCAAACATCCTGTCTACGGAAGTATCTTAACATGCCTTGCACGCATCATGGCAAAGGAACATGTAATCCTCACGGAGATAATTAAAGCGAATAAAGATGGGCTTTCCAAGTCCCAAGGCATGCATCATACTCGGAAAGTAAATAAATATTCAATTCTAGAATAAAAGATAAAAATTTGGGCAGCACCCGGGCAGGGACGTGCCCTACCCCCTGCGTGAAAAAAGCAAGACAACAGGCCTCAGGCCCTAGCAATAGTAAATGCTTTAAATGGGGCGCACCCCGGCAAAAGTGTGCCCCCAACAAATCAAAATAATTGCCTCAGGCCATAAAAGCAAAGAAATGCACAAAATGGTGCGCTAAAAAGGGGTGTAACTCTACAGCACCAAGGTTATAGAAAAACTCTATTTTTATGTGATCATGCAAAAAGTTCAGATTTAACTACAAAATAATATAGAAAATTGGGCAGCATTTCCCCCTGAATTCTAAAATTATCTAAAACTCCTTAAAGTTAAAAGAAGAAAGAATGTAGAAATGAATTAAAAAAATAAAAAAAGAAGTAATTATTTACTTACTTGTAATCCGGAGAAGTGTAGAAACTAGGGAAATACAAATATCCGAGCACCGGGTGAGTATATAATGCGAAAAAACGAAGAAATCGTGAAAAAATAAGCAGAAAAGGCTCAAAAAACGCCAAAAACTACTTAAAAAACCGCTTGAGAGAGGAGGGAGAAAGGGACAGCAACGTTTGCGCCGTCTGTCACTCGCCCTTATATAGAATTTCGTGACCGACGGGCAGGGCGTCTGTAAAAGCGACCGACGGGCTGGCCGTCTGTCGCGAAATGAATGCAATTTAATTTCGTGATGAATGCGATGATGACGCGTGTTTCTGCCCGGTGGACTTCCGACGGGCGGGCCGCCTCTATGGAGGGGCGGTCAGGCCGTCTCCGTAGAGAAGCGGGCAGACCGTCTCTGTAGAGGGGCGGGTAGGCCGTCGGTGACCTTCTCCTATATAATCTGCAAGATTTTCTTGTCTCTTCATTTTCCAACACCTTGGGATTTCATTCTTCTCAAAATGTTCTCCCCTCCTGCCCAAAGGATGCACCATATTTTAGATGACAAGCACACTTGGGGAGAAGGCGCCCTTTCCTCTCTGGCTGGGCTGAAATATCTGTGTCGGGTGAAAATCAACCAGAACCTCCTCCTGGCGGCGACCCACTTCTGGAACCCTCGATTTCACGTCTTCCAGTTCACCTATCAGGAACTGTGCCCTCTTTCTGAAGAATTGGCTTCTATTCTGGGAGCCCAGTTCCCTCCTGGCGCCTTGCCTTGCATCCCCCGCTGCGACCCACTTCAGACCCGGGATGTAGCCCTAGCCCTGGGGATATCCCCCTCGGCGGCCAACCGGCTGATTCCTCTGAGTTCCTCCTTTTCTCTGGAGCCCCTGATCGAGGCCCTAGATCAGTTCACTGACATCCCCACCTATCGGGTAAGTATCACGTTCCTATTCTGCATGGTGAACTTCCTTACTGTTGTTCCAGGAGGCTTGACAGGTGACTTTCGTCTGTTTGGAGTTCTGAGCGACTTTCATCTAGGACTGTCCCCTCTACCACTTGTCTTGGCCGAAACCATCTTAGGTCTGGACGCTGTGAGTTCTGGGTCCACTACAACTTTTACTGGTAGCCCCTTATTACTCCAGGTATGTCATTATTTTAAAGGTAGTGCGTCCCTTATGGATTTTCACACTAGCTTTTCTTTGCGGGAGGTGCGTCCTTTCGGATTTTCACACAACCCTGTGCCTTATTTTTGCCTGAAGCAAACCCTACTTACTCCAGCGGCTTTCTTCTTCTTTTTTTTTTTTTTTTTTTTTTTTTTTTTTTTTTTTTTTTTTTTCAGATCTGGCTACAGGAAAAACTGAAACTGCTGTCTGAACCACCTCCCCGAGTCATTCCGCGGTACATGCCGAGCCATTTCTTGCCCCGTCGGCGACTGTATGGGTGTGCCACGACCAGCGAAGGCATTACCAGGTTTAATGAGCTGTCAGATGACGACATCAGTTTTACATCCGCCTGGCTCCCGCTGTCCCATGCGGTCACCGATGGGTCATCAGGTTGTGTCCCCCTCTGCGGCCTCCGCCAGGCTACCTTCTGCATTACCTCGCGATGTTCACGGCAGCTTGGGATGACCCAGGATATAGTGAGGGTTCCCCTTGCTTTCCGAGGAGGAGATCTCTCGGTCGCATTTGCTTCCCGGTATCATGAGCTATGGGGCAGATTACCTGTGAAGACTGTCATCCCGAGGTTTGGCAATCATTCTGCATCCTCAACCAGCGGGTACAAGAAGTGGATCCTCAGCCCAACCTCCGATAATAGGACTCGAGGGCTCAAGCATCTGATCGGCGAGAGCAGCAGCAAGACCTAGTTTAGCCTACATGTGTATTTTTGCTACATTTCTTTTTAATGCAGAACTAGAAAATGACAAAAGTGAAAAGAATAATATTCATCCTTTTCACAAGTTTCGTGTGCATTTCTAGATAATTTCAGCATACATGATCAGTTTTGGCATTTACTCAGCTGCTTATGCACTATCAATACATGAAACCAAATTTTAACAACATCAACTCCTGTTACCGATCGGCCCTCTCGGGTTTTCACGATCGGACATTCTCTCTCATGCCTCTGATTTTTGCACAGGATGCCTTTTTTCGGTTTTCACCCTGTCGAGGCGCCCAATTTTAGCACAGCCGCCTTTTTTCGGTTTTCGACTTGCAGGGCATTTTATTCTCTTCTTTTTATTTTGGTCTTTAGCCGTGGAACCTTTTGAGTCTGTCGACATTGACTGGCTCCTTGAACTCGTTCCCATCGCTGTCTGATAAGATTGCAGCCCCTCTGGACAACAGCTTCTTAAGGATGTACGGCCCTTCCCAGGTAGGTCTGAACTTTCCCCTGATATCTGGTATTCCTGGCCTCATCTGCTTGAACACCAAGTCCCCCTCTTTCAGCGGGTGTTTCCTCACCTTTTTTCCGAAAGTTCTCGCTAATCTCTTCTGATATATCTGATTATGATAATAAGCTTTCAGCCTACTCTCATCCAGCAAGTTCAAGTGCTGCAATCTCTGCTGCGCCCATTCGGCTTCCGGGATTTGGGCCTCCATGACCACCCTTAATGATTTAAGCTCTATCTCTACCGGCAATACTGCTTCTGTTCCGTATACCAGAGAAAATGGTGTAGCGCCCGTAGATGATCTTACTGTCGTTCTGTATCCCCACAGGGCGAAGGGCAACTTCTCAGCCCAATCTTTGTAGGTTTGGACCATCTTGGACAAGATCTTTTTCACATTCTTATTGGCGGCTTCCACTGCTCCATTCGCTTGCGGTCGGTAGGGAGAGGATTTATGATGCTCAACACCGTACTTCTCGAGAAGTTTTCTGGTCTCTCCCATAAACTGCACTCCATTATCAGACACCAAGTGGTGAGGGAGACCATATCTGCAGATCAAATTCCTCTCTATGAACCTGGCCATATCCCTTGCGTCAATTTTCTTGAAAGATTCTGCCTCGACCCATTTGGTGAAGTAGTCGATCGCGACTATGATGTACCTGTGCCCATTGGACGCCGTAGGGCGAATCTCCCCAATGATATCTATCCCCCAGGCGGCAAACGGCCAAGGAGATGTTAAGTTATGTAGCTCTGATACCGGCAGGTGCCTCAGATCCGCGTACTGTTGGCACAATTGACATTGCTTGACATATTTGGAACAATCAGTGTCCATCGTAAGCCAATAAAAGCCTTGCCTCATTATCTTTTTGGCCAAGGTCAGACCATTCATGTGGGCCCCGCAGACCCCTGCATGGGTTTCTTCCATTATCTTGCGCGCTTCTCTCTCATTCAAACATCTGAGCTGGATCCCATCTGACCGTCTCTTATACAGCACCCCTTCCAAGGATATGAACTGAGTAGATAACTTACGTATCACCCTCTGATCCTTTTCAGTGGCCTCCTCTGGAAATCTATCGCTTTCCAAGTAATTCATGATATCAAAGTACCACGGCCTCCCATCTGACACCTCTAATTCCATTACAGGCACGGTTTCAAAGCTGGGCCTATCAGAGCTCGAAATCAGCACCGGCTTCATGGCCACTCCCTCAGGGTTATCCCATATTGATACTAAGGTTGCCAACGCATCAGCCAAACGGTTCTCGTCTCTTGGCACGAAGTGGAAGGTGCAAATCTCAAACTGCCCACACATCCTTTTCAGATATTGAACATAAGGGACCAGCCGCTCTTCCTTAACAGCCCACTCACCTCGGATCTGGTTTATTACCAAGGACGAATCACCAAATACCTCTACATTTCTGGCCCCCAACACAGCCAAAGCCTCCAACCCAAAAGTGCATGCTTCATACTCAGCTTCGTTGTTGGTTGCTTTGTATCTCAGTTTCTTAGCGAGAGGAAGTTTCTCATTATCTGGGGTTGTTAGGATGACTCCGACTCCGGCTCCTTTGTTGTTTACCGCCCCGTCAAAATGCAATTGCCATCCTTGAACAGAAATCGTGCCTATGCTCTCGTCAGGAAAGGTAAATTCGAGGGTGTCCCCTTGGATAGGGTGCTCAGCAAGAAATTCGGCTACAGCTCGCCCCTTAATAGTCTTGCGGGTGATGTATTGCACATCAAACTCTTGTAGCAAGAGCAACCACCTCCCCATCTTTCCAAGCAAAGATGGTGCCTCCTGCAAATATCTTAAAGGATTCTGCTTGGCTACAGCCTGAACCTTGTACGAGTGAAAGTAATGCCTTAGCTTCTTTGATGCCCAAATCACTGCAAGGCAGATCTTCTCTACTTCAGCATATTTTATTTCGTAAGCCAGAAACTTCTTGCTGAGGTAATAAACTGCAAACTCCACTCCAAACTCATCCTCTTGAGCCATCATGGCGCCCACTGAACCGTCTTCTACTGCCAGGTACAGAATAAGTGGTTTGACAGGTTGCGGAGGTCTTAGTACTGGCGGATTTAACAGGTACTCCCTGATATTATCAAAGGCTCTCTGGCAGTCTTCATTCCAGACTACGGGCTGATTCTTCCTAAGTAGCTTAAAAACAGGTTCACATATCGAAGTGAGCTTGGCAATAAACCGGCTAACATACTGCAACTTGCCCAGAAAACTCCTTACATCTTTTTCCTTTTGTGGCACAGGCATCTCTCTGATAGCTTTCACCTTATCGGGGTCAATTTCTATCCCCCTCTGACTGACGACATGTCCCAACAGCTTTCCTGAAGTCACCCCAAAAATGCACTTCTTGGGGTTAAGTCGCAGATTATACCTGTCGATCCGGGTGAAGAACTTCTCTAGAGCTTCAAAGTGCCCCTCTCGGGTGGCTGATTTGACCATCATATCATCAACATACACCTCTACTTCTTTGTGAATCAGGTCGCTTAGTATCTTGGTCGCCATCCTCTGGTACGTGGCCCCCGCATTCTTTAAGCCGAAAGGCATAACCCGATAGGCATAAGTACCCCACTCCGTGATGAAGGCAGTCTTGACCCGGTCAGCTATCTTGTTCAGGATCTGATTGTAGCCCACATATCCATCCCCAAAGCTGTACATTGCGCAGTTGGCGGCACTGTCTATCAATACATCAATATGGGGCAGTGGAAAATCATCCTTAGGACAGGCTTTGTTAAGATCTCGATAATCCACGCACACCCTGACCTTTCCGTTCTTCTTAGCCACAGGAACCACATTCGCGAGCCAAGTAGGGTACTGGACTTCCACCAGAAACTTAGCTTCGATCTGCTGTCGGATTTCCTCCTTAACCTTATCAGCCCATTCTGGCCTTAGCCTTCTCAACTTCTGCTTCACAGGCCTGCAATCTGGGTAAGTGGGGATGGCATGCTCCGCCACGGCTCGGTCAATCCCTGGCATATCCTCGTAGGTCCAGGCAAAGACTTTTTTATGTTTTGTTATTATTCTCTCAAAATTTTTTCTCTCCTCAGGAGTTATATTTGATGCTATTAGAATTTCTCTCGGATTTTCCGAAGTTCCAAGATTGAAAGGCGTTGTGCCAGTAGAGTCAATGTCAAAAATTGATGGAATATGATCATGTTCATGCATGTTGAAATCATCAGAAACATCGCACAAATAAGTGAAATTGTTCATCTTATTGATAATATTATAGTTATTATTTACATCATAAAAGAGTTCTGGAATAAAAAGACAATCTAGGCTAGAGTCTTCTTCTGCCGCTCCCGAGGTTGACGCTAATGCAGCTTGCTCATTGACTTTCTGATCTAGCAGAGGCCCTTCAGGCACGTCGGAAGAGATCTTCAACTCCTCCACTTCTATCTCTAAACCTGCTATCTTCTCTTTTCCTTTAAGCCTGGCAGCTACCATTTTCTCAGTAACGATCTCCTCAAGCTCGCACTTGTCCCAAGTGATCCCCTGGGTCATGATTTCTTCATCCCAAAAGTCTTCAGCGGTCTTGACAAATCCGATGTGCCAATCATATACATCATTAAAAATCTCAAAGCCAGGGACAATCCTCCCATCTACCCACTGCGGTTCATCTTCACCAGTATAAGCACATACTGAGGATGCGGGGACAAAGCTTTCTGAAATGTGAGGAATCCTGTCTGTTACCCTCTTCTTGCCAAAGCCACCTCTGTACCCCAGACCTTTACGGTTCTTCTGCCCTCGAGTGGTAATCGCGGTCTGCAGCCCTTGGGAGCTTCTTCCCAAACCAGCCCCAGGAAGATAGTGCATCCTCTTCAACATATTAACCACAGCCGGGCCACCTCCTGATTCGTGCTCTTCCTTTATCATAGATACATGAAAACCACTGAACGGCTGATTGGCAATTTCTAGCGCTGAGACCTGGTTTTCCCTGGCTGCCTTGATAGTCACCACCTCCCCTTCGTGCGGGAATTTTATCATCTGATGCAGCGTGGATGGCACTCCTCCTAATTTATGAAACCAGGGTCTCCCTAGCAAAGCCGAGAAATTAGCAGGAATGGGCAGAACCACAAATTCGACTTCCACTTCGATAGGTCCTGTTTTGACCAAGGTCTTGAAGGTTCCCGAGGCTTGCCTCCTTGAGTTATCGTAGGCCGTGATAGTCAGGTCAGATTCGCTGAGCATATCCCTGCTTAAGCCAAAAGCTTGCAAAGCTATCAAAGGGCATACATTGATAGAAGACCCATCGTCCACCATAACGCAAGCAGTGTGCTTGCCGCTAATCTGTGCCTTAATGTATAAGGGTCGGTTATGATTACGGCCTTCTGCCGGTAAGTCCGCATCGGAAAAGATCAACCTCTCCTCGGATCCTCCCTTGATTAGACCCAAAAGCTCTGATGGGGAAATAGTGGTGGCAACTGTGGCCTCAACCAAAGCCTCCACTACCTTCTGCCTATGAGAGGGAGACTGCCTCAACAAATCCCAAATGGTTATCTGAGCCGTGGTTTTCTTCAATTGCCTTATAATCTGTTCCTCCTCTGGCTCTTTCTCTGCCACTGGCTGAACTGGCCCAGGTAGCTTCGCAATCTCGGGGATCACCCTTCCGCTTCTAGTGACAGCGCTTACCTCCCCATCTTCTCCATCGGAGCCCCACAGATCAAGGTTCAATCCTTCTTCATCATCGGCTTCCCCACCGCTCTCACTGCTAGACCAGCAATCAAGAGTCGCCACAACTGCTTTCTCCTTCTCATTCTCGGAACCACCGACAGCAGATTCCTCATTCCCATACAGATCTTGTAGCACGTACCACTCTGGCAGGCTAGATTGGATCATAAACACAGGTGGGGGTACGGCATTATAACTAGGCTTCTTCTCAGCTTCCCTCCTCTCAGGGTCAGAGATCTGTTTGCTATCGATCAAATCTTGAATAGAGTGCCGAAGTGCTTTGCATTTATCAGTAATATGGCCCGAGTGCTGGTGGAATGCACAGAATTCGTTGTCCTTATGTCCCGGCTTCCCTTGTGTCAAAGCCGGCCTAGGAGTTAGAGGACGCAATTTTCCTTCCTTCATCAGCCTCTTCAAGACCCAGGATAATGGTCTCCCTAAGTTCGAAAACTTCCTCGGGGTGGTTACCTCAGTAGCAGACACCTCACCCATTCTTCTAGTGCTGTTACTGGGGCCTGCCGGCCTACTAGCTCCTTGACCGGGGTTAGCCCTTTTGGCAAAATTATCATTGTTAGCTTTTCGGGTCAAGAACTCCCCTTCCGCTTCGATGGCTATATCCTTGAGAGACTCCCAGTCCTTTAACCCCTTCATCCTCAGTCCCTCCTTCAAGTATGGGCTCGCGTTCTTAATGAAAAGACGAATCTGATCTTGGGTATCAGGCTTTCGGCGCATCTCCATCACTCGGTTCCGCCATCGGGTAAGGTACTCATGGAAGGATTCTCCAGCCTTCTGCTGGAGCAGCTCAAGATCTTTCAGAGTCACCTCCATTCTGGTATTGCAATCGTACTGTTTCAGAAACTCCTCAGTGAGCAGATCCCAATCTTCTTTAGTGCGGCGGTCAAGGCCGTGATACCAATCTATGGCATGAGAGGTCAAACTCAGACAAAAGTATTCCACTTTCTGCTTCTTGGACAATGTGGTCCCCTTCATGACCAGAGAATATTGCTTCACATGTGCAGTAGGATCAGAAGTACCATCGAACTTCGGCACGTCCGGCATCTTGAAGTTATAAGGGATCGGGTCTTCTCCGTCCAGTTCTCTATCCTCAGGATTCATCCCGTGGGCTCTACCTATCATACGAGCCAGGGCCTCGAACCTCTCTTCCATCTTTTTCAAAATAAAATCATCAGCCTGAGGTGCCTTCCCCTTTTCGGATGCCACGCTCAACCTATCATCCTCAATATCTCTATCGTCATCAATTCTCAGCACTGGCCTTCTTCTCAGTTCTCCCGAAGCCACTGATCTCAACTCTACCGGTGGCGGCCTAATGGGCTCCTCTCGCCTTTCAACCCTTTCTTCTTCAGGCTCATTCAGTCTCACTGGAGGAGGAGGAGGAGGATTCTGGGGGACATTCGGCTGAGCGTTCTGCTGCGTCAAGGCGGCCAACATATTCATCATCCTTCCCTCGAATTCTTCAAATCGACGGCCCACTTCTTCGGCAATCATGGCCCTGGTGGCGTCTTCCCCCCTGGGTGAGTTTGCCATATGAGATACTGTGCCACTTACTTCTGATAAGATCTCCGGCAGACCTTCTCTATCCGACAGCTCGGGAGTAAGAACTCGGATCAGTCGCCCGGTCGGTGATCTAGTCCACCTGGGCAGATCTATGATGGCTGCAGGGACAAAAGTTAGAATGATGCATGAAATGTATGTATAATGCATGATCGTGATATGCAACATTTACAGAGCACAAGCAAGCAAGTAAGTCCTTCCACCCTTATTTCTCCCACACACGTGGTCGTGCAGTCTCTTTCCTAGGTGGGATTAGCCCAAGGGTTAACGAGGAACCCAATGGACGCGTATGGTGCGCGGCGAAAAACCGGCAGCATAACACTCCTATGCTAATGTACAAGCAGATGGATAATGATCGTCACGTATTCGAACGGTCCATAAATTTCGACATGGCCCTACCGGGGCATGATAGCCTTTGGCTAGGTTACCAAGCGAGATATTTGGATTCACCCAATATGTGAGGATCCATACAGCAAGCATGAGATTACGGTTCATTTCACCTGTGGAAAGTGACTACAGCCATTACATGAGCTTTGGACAAGGGAGATGTTTCTTTGAGGCTACCCAAGCATGATCCCTGCCGACGGGTCTAGCTCATCACGAGCGTAGCGACCGATCGGGTCACCATTTTGATATACCATTGAGGTACGTGGCTTGGGCTGGTGATTATCCTTAACACTTCCCCAAATTGAGTGAAAATGAGGAGGTGCTTCAGGAACGCACCGGGGCTAGAAGAGGGACCAAACTAGCTTATTCTAAGGCTCTAATGATATGTAAATGCAAATTTGAGAGAAAGCGAATTCATGAATTAACTTTTAATCATAAATGTTAAAAGAGGTATTTTCAAATTAAAATCTCGAACCAATAAGTTCCCCAGCGGAGTCGCCACTGTGACGCGCGCCGGATCCCGATGCGCCGCCCTTTCGGACCGCCCGCACGTGGGCGACCGGGGCATTTGCGGGTCCGTTGGCATCTTGCAATAAATCGCAAGTGCGTCTATGTTGGGCAACAAGGAGGTATCATGGAGTCGCCACCCAATAGAACATTGGGAAAGTTACTCTCGCCTCGGAGAGCCTAAGACTGCGCTTAGCATCCATGTTGGGCCATGAGGCCTAGGATTAGCGCTAAAGTCTCGTGACCCAAGAAGTATTTTGGAGGATAACCTCTAACCTCTTGAGCCCAAAGACCAGAGCTGGGTCCGGGATTTCTCATCTATTTCTACCTCAATTAGTTTATGATCAAATTTTAATGTCATTAGTTCGCTCTCTCTCCACACTATGCAGTTTAATTAAAAGGCGCATTTATTCACATTTGGAAAGCAATAAATGGGCAGAATAAATATCAAAGCAATAAATTACAATAATACAAGGAGCGGAATACAACTCCCTTTATAAAAGCGCGATTCATACACAAATCGGGGCATTGTTTATTTTGAGGACTTTGGTCCTCTCATGCATCATCTTTAAAAAAGGTGATATTTAATATGTGATGATTTTTATTGGATGAAAATAGGGCGTTGGACCCTTTTTGCATTTTATACAAAACTCAATTTTATTTAAGTACAAATCGTTAATCTATTCTTACATTCGACGGGATAAAAAAAAAGCTTATTCATATACATAAAATAATCAATGAATGAAAGAGCGAGAGAAATAAATCAAGAGGTTTAAGAAAACTAAACCAGACGAAATCCACCATGCATGGTAGGCGACCGCTCAAGCTCGAAATTATCCAAGAGAGCCAATATACACTCACAAAAAGTTAAGAGATGTTAACATTCATAAAATTAACACATAAGAAATCGAAGGGACTGAATAGAGATGGAAAATGATCAAAAAAATGGAGGCAGAACCCACCGACGGCCTTTCCTGATTGACCGACGGGCGTCGGTTTGGTTATTCGATATGCCCGTTTGTCACTCAAGGATGGCGTCTGTAGGTGGGTGACCGACGGGCGTCGGTCATAAAGATGACCCGTCGGTCACCTCTGTCTCCAGAAAACAGAAAGGAGAAAAAGGGCCTTTTGAGATCAAAAAAACAAGTTTTATCCAAGAAGGAGATGAGGGAGTCAAAATGAAGAAAAGTAATAATACGTATTCAAAATTTTCACGGAATAAATAAATGAATGATAAATAATTAAATATGAGATAAAATGGAGAGAGAATCCGGAATATTTACCCTCAGATAGTTGCCTTGGGTAGAATTTTGATGTCGGTTAGATCCCCGCGCGTTCCACGAGAAAGTAAGAGAATGAAAGATCAGAGAGAGAAAATGAGCTATTTCACCTCCGATCCTTCAGAAAGTCGATTTAGGAGTCCAAATCTAAAGAAAACTAATTAGCTTTTAGTTCCTTTGATCGATTTGATCCTTGATTAAGTAAAGTTCTTTGGAAAATGTGTGTTTTTGGAAGAGAGAGGAAATGTGCTCGAATTTTGGCAGAGTTTCCCCTTCTGAAAAATTTTCCAACCCTTTTGAAGTGGAAATCCGGACCTTATATAGCCAGACACGACCGACGGGCGTCGGTGCGTAGGGGCGGGCGTCGGAAGAATCCTACTGACACAAGGACACTTCCGACGGCCCTGCCACCTTCACCGACGGGCGTCGGAACGGTTGCGTGCTCCGGGAAACCAGGCGGCTCCTGACAGGGGCGGTGACTTTCCGACGGGCGTCGGAAAAAACCCTGAGCCGTCGGTGACTCGGAGCGACGGGCCATCTCCACAGACGGGCTGGCCGTCTGTGGAGGACAAAAAACCTTTTTTACTCGGAAAACTCCCGTTTTCCCCCCTCTGCCCCTGAAGTGTAGAAAAAAAACCTCATTTCTCATGGAACGCGGGACTAAAACCATCCAACTTCAGCCTCCTGCACAGGCCTTGAACATTGATTTCATCATAGGGTAACCTCCGATCCGGACCGCTCCAGGACACGGTGCTTACAATTAGATTTTCATTTTGAGAGAGAAAAAATTGGAGTTTTTACGGGAGTGAGATTTCATTTTTTTGAAGGAGGGAGGAAAAATTGGATTTTTGGAGTAAGAAAATTTTCTCTAAGAAAATACATTTTTCTAAGGCACTTTGAGAGAGATATTCTTGAGAGGAGATAGTGCATTTTGTTGGAAAAACAAAGAATTCAATGTTCTTGGAGTTCATCTTTTCTTATTCTTAAAAATTAAAATCACTTTCTTCAATCTTTTAATTCTCTTCTTTTTTAAATCTCTTTTTTTTTTAAATCTACAAGTTTTCTTCTTAAATTCTATTCTAGTTTTATTTTTCTTATATCAAAAATTTTATTGAACTTGAAAACTTTGAGAAAGGAAAATTAATTCCTTAACTTGAGTTTTCTCATCAAACATCAAATACAAAAAAATCAAATCATTTTTGAGTATTAGTGTTCTTAAGTTTTTTTGAGATAAGAACTCAAGATTTTCTTGAACATTTTTGAGTTTACTCTTGAATCTTGACAAGGAGAATAGATTGAGACATCTTGCTTCCATATTACTTAATTCTGAGGGTAAAAATTCTTGGATCCATTTTTTTTTTATCTCATTTCATTTTATTTATGTTAGTTTATTTTATTTTATTTGATTTTATTTTACATTAATGCATGTATGTTTTTTTTGAGGTTGAGATTTATTATCTAGCATGAGTTTTCCATCTTTATTTTGTCCTTGGCATGAAAATGGATAAAATACATGATGTTTAGGGGATGAAAAATAGGATTTGCATGATGTTTTCTTTTAGTATTATTTCTTGTGATTTTTTGCATGCTTAAATACTAATCACTTTATGTTGCATATTTGATTGTCTTATTCTTATTACATGTTTGATTGTCTTACTCTTTTTTATTCATCTAATTTTATTGGTTGATTATTATTATTATTATTATTATTATTATTATTATTATTATTATTATTATTATTGTTATATATGTTATTAGTATATTATTATTATTATTATTTATTGTTATTATCATCATCTATTATTCTTATTCTTATCATTATCATTATTGTTATTATTACTATTTTTATTGTTGTTGTGATTGGTATCGTTTTTGTCATTATTTTTCTTATGGTTATTATATTTTGCATGGTGTTATTTCATGATTTAGCTTTTGTCATTATTATTAATATTACCTTACATGATTTTTTGTTCTATGTGTGATTTTAACATGTTAAATTGGTATGTCCAATTTAATCTATTTTATGTATTCTATTGGTGTGTTAATTTTACACTGGATTTCTTTTATTTTTATTATAAAATAATTTTGGAATTATTGCTAATTTTTTATTGTTGTTTTTTTGGGGGTAAAATATCGTGCTTATTTGTTTGAGCATCTATCATGACCGAACTTCTCGCGACACGTAGGAGTTTACATCATTTGGGTGAGACATTTCCTATCTCTCTTTATGTGATTGTTTTTGCTAGTAAATAAAATAGTTTATTTTATATGCGTGCTAAAATAAAAAATCACAAAAATATTTTGTACAATTAAATTAGGATTTTTATCAATAAATTGGGACCAATGTCCTAGATTTTAGCTAAAAATGCAAAAACATTGCGGACTAAAACGAAGAGTTGATTTATTAAAAATGGGATCACTCATCCCGATTTTCACTACAAATATCAAAAATAACTCTTCGATCCCTTTTTAAGTGAGCATGAAGGAACTAATATTCCTGAACCAAATAAATATCCCGATTTATGTATGTTTCCCTATTTTGATTAATTTTGTGTGATTGTTTATGTCACACCCCAAATCGGGCCTAGTCATACTTGGCAAGCTAAGTCGGATAAGCGATGGGTATTTCAGTAATTTGTGCATGGGAGATTTTGGATAATAAGGATTTAATTACAAAGTAATTCATTAAATAAGTCAAGTGTGAGAAACTATTGGGTGTGCATGTGGTGTATGGTTATAGGGTGTTTTGTTGGGGCATTTATCTAGTGGATTGTGGGTATGATACTAAGCATGGCACATATCTACCTAAGAGTTATCTAATGAGGTAAGTGTATGGTGCCTTAGTGTTTGAAAGTCAAAGGCGGAATTGTGGTCCAATGAGAATTTACCATGTGGATTGTGGTTAGTGTGCATTGAATGAAGAAATAAGAAAAGAGAGAGAGAGAGAGAGAGAGGGAACACAGAATTAGCATTCCCGTTCTCCCTCCCTCTCATGCCTCCTCTTCCTTTTCTCTTCTTCATTTGTTGCTTTTTCCTCTTCTTCTCTTTCGGCTAGGGTTTGTACTTTGCTTAGAGGTGATTTTGATTGAGTTTTGGAGCAAGATTAAGGAGGTATGTGTTTGGGTTTAGTTCCGGCATTTTGGGTTCCTTCCTCCTTTTCTTCTTGGTTTTTGTTTGAGATATTTGGGTTTGGATGAGTAATTTTTTGGGTTTTTGTTTGTGCAAGTTCAAGTTGGCAAGAAGAAGCTTAATGGCAAGGAAAGGATTGAAGATTGAAGCTAGAAAGTGATTTTTTGGATCTTTGATTTCCAGGTTTGGGAATTTGTTTTCTACATTTTCAGTTTTGGGTTGTCTGCCCTAATTATTCTTGGATCATGAATGTGTATTTGTGTGTGTGATTTCCAGGAATTTGAGTGTTGATATGAGTTTATGCATGATTTGTTTAGGAATTTTTGTTATATGTGTAGTTGGCATGTTTGTTTGAATCAAATTCTGGAAATTATGGTGATCTTGATGTGTTATATGGTCTAAATGTTATGGGTTTTGTTTTAGATGAGCTAAGGAAGTTCTATTGTGGTTTAATGAATTTAATTGTGATCTTGAATATGATAGTGTGAATAGTGATGAGATTGATTATGTAAATTGATGTTATTCTTTGAATTTATGAGTTGATTTTGTTTATGGCATGAATTATTGATGTTTGATTTGGTTTAATATGTTATTGAAGTGAGAGTGTTGGGATTTTTGGCTTGAATGATCTGGAAATTGCTCGTGAGAATCGCATATGGGCATGCGCCACGGTGGCAACCAGTTTGGTTACCACCGTGAGGCACGAACCAGATGCATTCTGCCCTAAGTTTGAATATATCACGGTGGCAACCAATCTGGT
Source organism: Excoecaria cochinchinensis (assembly GCA_947683425.1). Classification (NCBI taxonomy): domain Eukaryota; kingdom Viridiplantae; phylum Streptophyta; class Magnoliopsida; order Malpighiales; family Euphorbiaceae; genus Excoecaria; species Excoecaria cochinchinensis. The sequence continues at coordinate 20,481,314 of CANTUQ010000119.1, forward strand.
TACCACCGTGAGGTATCCAGACTTTAGAATCTGTTCTAGGCAGTGGGTATGTCACGGTGGCAACCTATTTAGTTACCATCGTGAGGTACCCCATTCGTGCATTCTGTTTTGGGGGTCTGGGTATATCACGGTGACAACCAAATGGGTTACCACCGTGAGGTACCCCAGACCTATATTCTACCGAGATCCCTGGGAATGTTATGGTGGCAACCAATCTGATTACCACCGTGACCTACACTGTTTTTGCAATAAAATCTTATTAGTTTCACACGTTTTTAAGATGTTAAATTATGGATTTTTGCACGCATTGTCTTTTAATATGAACTGTATATTAGTGAGATGGATGATATTTTCATGTACTGATTAATCAAAGTATGTGGACTCTTTATTTGTTATAATTGAACTACGGATATTAACTGTGTAATTTAACCTGCGAGTCAACTAAGTGGATAGTTAGGCATGCCTAATAGAGTCTCATTAGCTGCAGCACCTTTGGATGTTTGGACCATGATCAGGTCCCTATTTGGTTCCTCACGAACCCTTTAATGTGTTTGGATCTTGATTAAGATCCCCTAATGTGAAAGTGTTTCGAATGAGAATTAATGACATTGCTATTCTATTCGTACCTGTAAGGTGCGCCCGTTCGTACCAATAAGGTACTGTCAGATAAAGTTTATGTGATTACTTTGATTCGTACCCGTAAGCTGCGCCCGTTCGTGCCAGCAAGGCACTGTCAAATTACTCGTAATCCACTATTTTGAGTCAGCAGGTATTCTGTCTGTTTTGTCTAATCTGAACAAGAGAATGTGATATTCGTATGAGTATGATTTTGGACATGTGGATCAGATTTGTATCCGAATGTGTTTATGAATCTCTGAATGGGTTGGGTAAGACCTAAATATATGAGTTGGACATATTTATCTGTGTATCTGTATATAAGTATACCGTATTGTGACTGTATTTGTATGCCATCAATGGTGGATATAAGTATTAGAATTAAGACGTGTATGACTGTGATCATAATTGCTCTAATACCATGAACATATTTTATTATGTTATGCGTATGAGAATGTGAATCTGACTAGTTAGGTTATAAGCATATGAAATATTATGTATACGAATGTGAGCTTAAGTTACGAATCGATATTGTTAATTAATGTGTTTAATGAATGAGATTCTGTACTGTTAACTATATTGGTAGCAAGTGAATTATGCCTAATAAGGCGATCTGAACGATAGAGTGATCACATACGTATTATTTGGGGTACAATGCATGTGGATCGGTCTCAGTAAGTGTATGTGCGGTAATGGATGATGATGAGGCAAGTTAAAGTGTATAAGAATCTGATTTTGAACTAGTGTATGCTCTGAATGTAATATTTGACTATATGTTCCGTTGGTCTTAACTATTGTAGTAACCTCGGCTTGTTGTCATGTTTCTGCGTTTATGGCATGATATGTTATGTTATGTGATAGAATTGTACAGTGGACATGGGGTGTTTGACGTCTTTCCTTGGTTTCAGTTAATGTGTGTGTTATGGCATGAAAAATGTATGATTAGACAGCTAGTGTTCTTAGCTTGACTGTTGGGTATGTTATTATATGGCAATTGTGTTGTAAATGTATGGGTGTCTGTTAAGGCACGGGTACTCTGGCATGATAGTTGCATACTGGCATGATAGTTGCATGTGTAATGTCTCTTGTGACGATGCACGGTAAGGTACGGATACTTGATACCTTGGTAAGTATATGCATGTGAGATTGTAAGTAGTTCTATATGATGATACTTGTATCGTGTATGATATTATGTTTGTTTCGGCTTATTTTCGGCATAAGTATATGGATATGGATGTGAGTTTTCGAATGAATGCCATTCTATGCAAGCCTGATTATTTATGTGTTATGAATGTCCTCATCTGCCTTTGTGAATGTGTTATGCCTTGACGACCATTGTGAATGGTCGTCCTTATTGCTGTGTGTTTTCCCCACTAAGCGTTATCGCTTAGCACGGGCTCTTTTCCCATGCAGGTGGCAGGTTTGGTCCGGGTCGAGTCGCACATCTGCAGGGTCGGCCACATAGAAGTTAGAAGTTTTGTATTTTGCTACCAGCTTATGTAATTTGAATTTTTTATTTCAGTAACATTTCGTATATGTATATATAATGATCTTGATGTAATTTTTGGGCTATGTAAGTGTTTTCAAGTATTAACATTTTGGATTAGTTTTTGTACCTTTTCTGCCTAATGAATGCTTCTGCTAAATGAATGCATGTTTGTATGATAGTATGCTTTCGCTTAGTACTTGTGTGCGTGTGTGCGAGTTAATGCAGGATCAGCTTGTGCCCTCAAAAGTTTTTAATTTTCTCATATTTTTGTATGCTTATGATGTGTGAATGTATGCTTCGTACCGTGTAGCGCAACCGCCGGCGCCCTTTTAACGGGGGTGTCAGATGGGGGTGTTACAGTTTAAATTTACGTTTATATTCTGTGGGCCCTTGTAATTAATTATTTTTGGGGCAATTTTATTTCATTTGGGGATTGTACTCTGTCTCGATTTTCATTTAAATTCAGCTTTTCTTTTTCATGTGGGGATTGTATTTGTCCAAATTTTCCTTTTGTAAATGGCATGGCTTTGTGTGTTTACCGCTTTATTTACCGCTTTATTTATTGTTTTATTTATATTTTTCTTTTATTGCCTCCTCGATGCTTGAAGTGCGCTTTAAATAAATTGCATTAAACGCAATGACATGAGACGTGAAATTTTAAAATTTAAAAACTCATTTATAATTAACTAAAGACATGAATAAGTGTGAAGTTCTGAACCACTCTCTGGTTTAGACCAATAAGAGGCTAACATTTCCCAATTTTTTGTAAATTGGGTGGCGACTCCAAAATAACTCATAAGTGCCTAAAGGTGTTATGACGATGGATGGTCCTTTTCAATGTTCTATTATGAAAGGAGGTGCCCAAAATATCTCATAATACCTAAGATCCAAAAGACGAGAACCAATCCCTCGAATCCTAAAAGCGAGTTCAAAGAGGGCCTTTGCTAGGTTCGGCGTGCGTCACACCATGTAACCCAAATCCAACCCGTGAGAAGGAAAAGAAGAAGAAAACCCAAATAAAACAACTTACCTTGGAAACTCAGCTCTAAAGCTCTTAAAACACAACTCAAACTTGGAGGAATCAATCCCAGCAAAAACTAGAGAGCAGCTGAAGAAATGAAGGGAAGTAAGAGGGAGAAATGGGACAGACAAGAAAGGAAGAATTTTGTCTCTTCCGTCTCTCTTCCTTTCAAATCCTCAACATGCACACACTCACTTATCCACATGGCACACATGCATTGGACCCCTTATTCCACTAGCTACACTTTTACCATCTGCTCCATACACAACTCTTTAAGTCCTCACTTAATGACCAAATGGTCACCAATAAAATTCTTCTCTCAAAACTTTAATTAACTTTTCAATTAAGCCCTTAATTCTCTTGCATAAATTACCAAAATACCCTTAATGTCCAATTAATCTTGCTATTTCCAACAAGGCCATATTTTGGATGTGACAACTCTCTCCTCCTTAAGAAATTTCGTCCTCGAAATTTTCCCCGCTAACCACTTACATCCCAAATACCAAAGCCGAACCCAAATAGAAACTTAACCAATTAAACACTTACCGGAAGGACCTGCAGCCTTTTGAGTATCTTCTCTAATCATCGCATGGACTCTAGCCGGAGCATACCCTCCTGTAGTACCAGGTCGTTGCATCATTTCTGATGGTGCCTGAGGAGTTCTACTTCTGTCCCGGTTGCTTCTGGTTGCATTTGATTTACCTCCACCCGCTTTACTCTCTTGCTAGCTCTTATTCTCTTGTCAATCAAGGTAACTAGCAAACCGATGCTCCATACTTCCGCACTTGAAGCATGCACCCGTGATCTTACGGCATGTACCCCAATGGTACCTTTGGCAATGCTCACACTCCGGTGCTCTATTTCCTCTACTCGCGGGCGGTGCTACACTTCCTACCTCAGAAGGAACTTGAGCAGTCCCTCTAGTTCCTTGTCCTATCGGAGCACCTTTAGACTTCTTGTTACTAGCAACTCCACCATCCGGTGCTCTCCTCTTATGTTCTATTCTTTGCTTTGCCATCTCGGATTCTTCCAACTTTATCGTTGCAGCCACTAACTGATAGTATCCAACCGGATGCATAACTGCCATAACTGATAATGGACCTCTAATGACTTCTCTTAATCCACCCTGAAAATGTTGGCACATAAAGTCTTTCGTCAATAGCGGTTGGGGCACATACTTGGTCAATCGACTAAACTCTTTCTCGTAGTCACTGACCGATAAGTTCCTCTGTTTCAAATTGATAAATTCATTCCACTTTGCCTCCCGATAAGCCTTGGTCACATATTTTTGCTCAAACTATTTCACAAAGAAATCCCATGTTAATTCAGCTGGTCTCTGGGGATTGAGAAGCACAAGGTTCCACCAATCATATGTTGATCCTTGCAAAAGCGATACAACACAAGTAACTCATTGAAGCGGAGGGCAAACTATCTCTTTTAGAATCCGATCCGTTCTCTTCAACAAGAATTCAGCCACATCCGATTCATCCAAAGAGGTTCCATGGAATTCTTCTGCTCCCCTTTTCCTTATAAGCTCAGATGGAGCCTTAGGAGCAGTCAATCTGTCTACCACTTGTAGTAAACATTGCACTAATGCCGGATCAAAACCCTGACCTTCGATTGGTGCACGCTCACGTGCAGGCCTATCCTGACCGACCGGATTACTTCCGACCGGATTCACACTTTCCATTGTGTCGCCCATATACTCACTTGGATCCGACTCCATCTAGACACTACACAAATAACATCTGCTTTAGGCCACGACTCTAGACAGACTCTCATATAAGGACTTTATACTCAAATAATCACATAGGACCAGAATCGATTAAACCGGCGCTCTGATACCAAGCTGTCACACCCCGTTATAATGCTTATGCAAGCTGTCACACCCCGTTACCCCCATTTTAAGGATACCGGAGTGCCACGCGCACAAATACATTTACATACTCAAGCATGCTAGAAACAATTACATGTAACTGTAAAGATATCGAATCCTTATATAAATAATCATATAGTTTTACAAAAAGGGATTTGTAAATATTAAACATATACATATATAAAATCATCCTTTACAAAATTACATTTTTCCAAAATCAATTCCCATATAAAAAAATACAATGGAACACAAAATAACTCTAACTAAAGACTTCTAGTGGCCGACCTGCAGATGTCCGACTCCAAGAAGAACCTGCCACCTACATGGGAAAAGAGCCCGTGCTAAGCAATAACACTTAGTAGGGAGGAACAACACATACATGTACATATAATTGCAATAACATATAAATGAGCTTATTAATAACAATATCATATAAACATATACTACTCATGCTTATAACAAGTATTCATCATACACGTGGTTTGGAAAGTAACCATTAATATCTAAGTAGTCATTATTCAGGTGCATCTACACAATACCACATTTAGACGTTCGTGTCCGAATACAAATATTACACTTCATCTTGTCATAACGCATAAACATATACGTGTAACATATATTCATATCATATAACTAATAGCTTCATATATCAATCTCATGTAACAAACTCGAGTAATAGCATGATTACTCGCCAACAAGTGGATACGGGTACTAATGATACTGATAGGACACAGTATCCCAAGCATATGGAGACATGAGTCTCAAAACATTTCTATAAACATGTATACCCGAAAGTATACATGAGATCGAGGCCTCAAACATCTTATATGACCCAAACGGGGCCCTCATGTAGCAAATAACATATAGCAACTGCACTCAAACCCTGACCCTTGATAAGCACTTATCCATCCACTAACTATGACTATCAGGCTCAAATTACATTCATACTACAGTATATGCATATATATACATCTCATTAAAATATAGAGGTATAAACTACCAATATATTCTTGTAACTTAATCACACATGTATATTGATCCTAAGTAAAGTCATGTAAATCATTTACATATATAATTAGCATACAACTCTCAATTAAATAATCAATATACATATACCATTTATTATGCTATGAAAACTTATTTAGATATGTTAAACCTATTATGAAAGCCAATAATCCTCATGATTAACACTTGAGAATGCAAAATGGATAAAATTACATGTTGAAGTTACCTCACGGTGGCAACCAAATGGTTGTGACCGTGACATGCATAACAAACAAAATAGAATGCAAGACTGAAGTACCTCACGGTGGCAATCAAAGTGGTTGCCACCATGACATACTTCAGAACTCAAAACAGAAAGCAAAGCTAGGTACCTCACGGTGGCAATCAAAGTGGTTGTCACCGTGAGATACCAACTACACGCGGGCAGAATGAAATCCTACATACCTCACGGTTGCAACAAAACTGGTTGTCACCGTGACCTATGTAAAATTCAAATTTCACAGCACCCAAACATATATTCAAGCCTTCCCAAACCATCACAACCCTAAATAATCATACATAAATATTCATTCCCTTGATCATATCTTTAGCATATACCATAATGAACTCATATCCATGCTACACTTATAATGCTTATGACAATATAACTCAATTACACAACGACTACACAAATCAAAACAACATATATTAAGGTTGCACAAACCCAAAAATTCATCGTATATTCATGTATATACACTCTAAATCAACATGCAAACCACTATAACTATCTCATCACAAATCATGTACACAAATCAATTATTCTCATGCATTTTCATATACCAAAATACATAAATAACAAAAACAATTGAACTCAAAATAGGATCCAAAATAAAAATGGACAGAACACACTCTAACAACTCCCAAACCTGGTATGGAGCTCAAAAATCCACTGACTTTAAGCTACAACTTTTCCTTTCCCTTTATCTATCCTCCTCTCTTTAGATTCTTGCAAGCAACCAACCAAAACAAAAGCTTAGATAACTCATGATCATAACCATGCAACCCAAATCCAACCCGTGAGAAGGAAAAGAAGAAGAAAACCCAAATACAACAACTTACCTTGGAAACTCAGCTCTAAAGCTCTTAAAACACAACTCAAACTTGGAGGAATCAATCCCAGCAAAAACTAGAGAGCAGCTGAAGAAATGAAGGGAAGTAAGAGGGAGAAACGGGATAGACAAGAAAGGAAAAATTCTATCTCTTCCCTCTCTCTTCCTTTCAAATCCTCAACATGCACACACTCACTTATCCACATGGCACACATGCATTGGACCCCTTATTCCACTAGCTACACTTTTACCATCTGCTCCATACACAACTCTTTAAGTCCTCACTTAATGACCAAATGGTCACCAATAAAATTCTTCTCTCAAAACTTTAATTAACTTTTCAATTAATCCCTTAATTCTCTTGCATAAATTACCAAAATACCCTTAATGTCAAATTAATCTTGCTATTTCCAACAAGGCCATATTTGGGATGTGACAGCCAGGATGTGTATAGTAGCGTTGACCTAATGCGGATGTCCTTGTGTAAATTGTGTAGATCAATGGGTCATAGTGACAACCCTAGTCACCACTCAAGAGAGGAGACAGCCGAAAGTGTTAATCCCTGGGAAGTAGAATTGACAGGGTCTGGTCAGTCCAGGCCAATCAATTTTGGCAATGAGGTTCCAATGGAGGCCATACTAAAGATGTCACAGGATATGGCAAGGGTACTGGACCGAATGACGGCATCGAAGGCTCAAGTAGAATCTTTAAGAAAGCATGGAGCAAAAGAGTTTTATGGTACAAGGTTGGGTGAGTAAAAAAAGGCGGAATACTGGATAGAAATGGTGCAGAGGGTGTTGGGAGAAATAAGATGTCCCTCGGACCAATGAGTTAAGTGTTTAATATCGCTGCTTTAGGGTGCAGCGCATGATTGGTGGAAATTAGTATTGCAACATCCGATGCTCCCGAATCCAATTACCTGGGAATTCTGTGAAAGGGAGTTTCGGAATAAGTTTATGACCAAGGCATATAAGGAGGCAAATTTGAAGCAATTTCTGAATTTGAGACACAGAACAATGATGGTAGCAGAGTATGAGGAGTTATGTCGATTGAGTAAGTGTGCACCAAAGGGTGTATTGACTGAGGAGTTCAGGTGTCAGCAGTTTGAAGAAGGGCTGATTGAAGAGATTAAGGCATTACTAATGAGTGGAATGTAAGCTACTATCGGATAGTTCAAGCTGCTATGCGTGCTGAGAGGTCACTGGGCGTGCAAAGAGAGAGGATGCAAAAAGGAATTCCAATCGAGGTGGGTCTAATGCTGGCAAGAGATCAAGGGATTCTCTTATGGCACCACCGGCAGAGTCTATGTTCTACTTAGCAGTAAGGGGTAAGAAGCGTGGGACATCTTCTGTGTCTTGAGTTTGTAGAGGTACATCAGGTGCAACACCCCGATTCTCCCCTAATAGTTTGAGCCATGTTTGCTATGTGTATGCGTGCATGTGTGAGAGTTTTGGCATGTGTTAAGGGCATTTTGGATAAAATGCATGTTTTATGGGTAGTAATATTGTGTGGGTGCATATATGTTAGTAGGGTGTATGTGCATTGAGTTGTATTAGTGTGTGCATGCTCACATGTTAGTAGGGTGTGCATTAGTGAGGATAGCATTGTGTGTGTTGTAGTGTTTGTGGGTAGGGTGTGAGTGGCCAATCTTCACCAATGAGGAAATGACACTTGGCTAGGGTAAGGAAAAAGGATAATTAGAAGAAGAAAGAGAAAAAGGAAAGCAGATTTGTTTCCCTTTTCCTGTTTCTCTCTTCTCTCTACTCTTCTTCTTCCTTGTCTCATTTCTTGTGTGCCCTGGCTTGGATCCAAAAGATTATTGGTGGAAATTGATCATCCCTTGACCCTTATTTGGTAAGTTTTACTGTATTTCTTCTTCATCTTCTCCTTCCATGGTTCTTGATTTTGTTTAGATTGGGTTTTAATTTAGGTTTTGCATTTGTGTGTTTTTATTGGGTGTTCTTGGTTAGTTGAGCCTCCTCGCGATCCCAAGGGGAAGGAGAAGGCAAGTGGTAGTAGTGCTAAGTAATTTGGGAGCTAAGGGGTATCAGGTTTGGCAATTTATTTGAAAGTGTGCATTTTGTGTTTTGGTATATTGATTTATATTTCTGGAGATTTGGATGATGAACAAGGTTGATGTTGGCATGATAATTATTGATATTGATCACTTAATGATATAAGCCTTGATTATGTTTTATTTGGTCTAAATGTGCATTAGATTATATTTTGGATTGTGAAATGCTGAATTTTGGGTTTAGATGATTTGATCTTGGTTATTGTATCATTTAATTGGATTTTGAGTTAAATAGGTGAGTTTTAAGTTGATTTTGTTGAATACATGGTTTAATTTTGAGGTATGTTGAATTTGATTTGGAGTTTTGTGGATTTCTGGCATTTTTCTGGGTGCTAGTTGTTTTACACAGCTGTATGGGTTTCCATACCGCCGTGTAAAGACTTGCTAGATTGATGGTCCATTGAGCTACACGGTGGTAAGGAATCCCATACCACCGTGTAAATGCTTCAGGGAGTGTCGCTCGACTCGTACTCGCCCAGCACGACTCGTACTGGCTGAGAGAGCGCTGCCGCAAGCCGTGCTTTAGAGCACGACTTGCAATAGACTGAGGGAAGGAAGATGAGTTTTGTCCCTCATGCACGACTCGTGCTCCCCCGTTTTACACGGCAGTATGGGTAAACCATATCGCCGTGTAAAACGTTGCTGCCTCCCATTTTTGGTAAAATGTCACTTTTGTCTTTTTCGATCCTTTTTCTTTTAATTTGGGTTTCTAACCTTTATTTATTTATCATTAATTAGTAAATGATATTAATTGGCATTTCAATTCAGCCAAATGATATTTATAGTAAATTGTATCGCAAGTTGCATGTTGAATATAATTAGATTATGTATGTCTTATTTTCTAGTGCTTGATATACACAATATGAGATATCTAAATGTGAATTGTATTATGCATGACCTGTAACAGTCAGTCGGGTGGATAGTTAAGGATGCCTAAAAGAGTCCTTTTGCTGCAGCCTCTGTACTGTTCTGGACCTTGATCAGGTCCCCATTCTGTTCCTCGTGAACTTTTATGTGGTCGGATCTTGTTTAAGATCCTTTTGTAAAATGTTTGAAAAAGAGATAATATGATACTATTTCTCGATTCGTACCCGTAAGGTACCTCTACACGTTTACTCGTTATCCACTACTATGAGTCAGTAGGTGTTATGATTTGTTCTGATATGATTATAAGTATGTGAATCCGAATGAGTATGATTATAAGTATTTGAATCTGAATGACTCTATTATGAGCATATGAATCCGTTGGCATATAAATGTGTTTATTGAACCTTTGAATGGTTATGAATGGAATTCTATTGTGATTATATCTTCTGATATTGAGTATGCCATTATGTATGTGATTTGCCTTGACGAGCATTGTGAATGGCCGTCCATATATTATTGTTTGTTTCTCCACTAAGCGTTATCGCTTAGCACGGTGTTTTCACTCGTGCAGGTGCGGAAGGTGTATAGCTTTTGGGAAAGTCACCGCCAGTCAAGCCAACACAGAGGGTTTAGTGTTAGGGCTTTATTTTTATAGCATGATTCTTTTGTAATAGAACCCTCTATTGTATATTGTTTTTGTAAGCTTCCGCTATGTATCTCTGATAGTTGTAATTATTTTGTAATATCAGTTTTTGATCAGAAAATTGTTGTAATGAATGTTGTTATATTAATGCATGATCATTCTGATGTTTCCAAAGTTTTTAATTTCGACTATTTGTATGTATGTTTATATTATGTGAATGAATGTTTTGCACTGTTCTGCTTGGTGACACCCTTACTCATACGAGTTCTCACTCCCTTGCGGATGGGTCATCCTACGTATAGGAAGGGGGTGTTACAGTTTTTGGTGTCAGAGCTCCAGTTTAGGCATTTTCTGGGTGTTGATGTGCATCTGTGTGTATATGTCTAGGACTGTGTTGGCTGATGCGATTGTCTTTGTCTTTCTTTTAGATTGATTCTGGTTCAGTTCGTAGGTCGCTTGAGGGGTTCGCTGAAAGTATGAATCCCCAAGCTGTAGGTCCTTCTGTGTCTGTGTCGGCTTAACCTACTAGGGCATAACCTGAGGCTGCAGCCATGCCCTTTGAAGTAATGTTGAAGATTTCGCAGGACATGGCTAGAGTTATAGAGAATGTGACCGCTCCTAGAGTCCCTATTGAGAATTTGAGGAAAGCGAGTGTAGAGGACTTTTATGGAACTGGTTTGGATGAATCAGAATATGCGGAGAAGTGGTTAGAGAAGGTAGAGCGAGCCTTGGATGAGATTCGGTGTCCTCAGGAGAGGCGAATATAGTGTGTTGTAGCCCTGTTGTAAGGATCCGCCTATGACTGGTGGAAGTTGGTCCGTAGGCATCCTCAGTTTCCTGACCCAGTTACATGGGAGTTCTTCGATAGGGAATTTACAAGTAAGTATGTGACTCGGGAGTAAAAGGATGCTAAGTGGGCAAAATTTTAGAGTTTGAAGCAGAGGGCGATGACGGTTTTAGAGTTTGAGAAGCAGTTTAACAGATTGGCCAAGTATGCTCCTGAAGATGTTTTGACAGAGGAATTCAGGTGTAGGCAATTTGACAATGAGTTGAATGAGTCGCTCAGAGCTATGATTATTTCTCTAATGAGTACTCTAGGTATTGGGTACTATCAGATTGTGCAAGCAGCTGTGAGGGTTGAGAGGTCTGAGTCTGTTCTGAAAGAGAGAGCTCAGAGGAGGAATCCCCCTCGTGGTGGTTCGGGATCGTCATCATCATCGGGTAAGAGGTCTAGGAACTCGCATGATGAGTCTTCGAGCCCTGCTTCAAGAGGCAGGAGGCAAGGTTCTGCTAGGGGTTCTGGTTCTGGCATAGGTGGTTTTGGGTTGAGGCCTGATGTGTTGCCTGAGTGTTTGCATTGCAGTAAGCACCATTCGGGTGAGTGTACGTGCCTCACGGGTGGTTGTTTCAGATGTGGTAGCACTGATCACTACTTGGCTAATTGTCCGAGGTTTAGTGAGGCTTCTGGTGATCAACATGAGGCTAGCAGAGTTAGTTCTAATGCTCCGCAAGCTAGTTGTGGTAGAAGCCGAGGTAGAGGTCGAGGTGGTCGGCATAGACAGGGAGCTCCATCAAAGTCTGTTGACTGTCCTTTGACAGTTCTTGCTAAAGCGAATGCCATGAGAGCTCAGGATGAGCAGAATGCCCCTGATGTGATTGTTGGTAAGTTCCTACTCTTTGACACTAAGTTATATGCTCTAATTGACTATGGCTCCACACACTTGTATTTGTGCATAAGTATATTGTTTGATAAGATGCATGATGTTGGCCAGTTAGATTATGAGGTTTGTGTGACCAGTCCTTTAGGGCATAGTGTTAATGTGAGTAGAGTGCATAGGAATTGTCCCCTTTTAGTTCAGGGAGTTGAGTTTCCTGCTGATTTGATTGAGTTGCCTTTCCAGGAGTTTGATTTGATTTTGGGTATGGGTTGGCTTAGTAAGCATCGGGCTGTTGTGGATTGCTATAGGAAGGTAGTTGTGCTTCGGGATAGAGATCAGTCTTCTATAGTGGTTAAAGGTTTGGGTTCTAGTTCTTTGAGTAATGTGTGTAGACACCGGGTCCTGAGTAAGCCTAGATCGAAGTTACCCAATGATGATAATTGCCTTCACAGGCTTAAAAGGTTAAAAGTGATGGTTTTCTTGTTCAATTTTGCATTTTAGAGTGAAAAATTAAAAAATAATAAAAAATATTTAAAAAATTAATTTTGAAAAATGGGGGCTTAAAATTATGATGTTTTTAGTCAATTTAAAATTTAAAAAAAATAGAAAAAAAATAAAAAAAAAATTCGGACTGCGAGTGTCGGGCGCGGCAGCGCGCTGGCGCCCAGCTCGCAGGCGCCAGGCGCCCAGCACGCAGACGCCCAGGCGCCCAGCGCGCTGGGCGCGATTTGGCGACGCGCAGCGTCGCCAATGCCGCGCGTCGCACCGTGCGCTGAGGTGCGCGATTTCCGCGCCTCTGCGCGCCGCACCGTGCGCTGAGGAGCACGATTTCCGCGCCTCTGCGCGCCGCACAGTGCGCTGAGGCGCGCGATTTCCGCGCCTCTGCGCGCGGATTTCGAGCGCCTCGCCGCGTGAGTCCCCGTCGCTCTATAGTGACGGGCGGCGTCCCTCTATAGCGACGGGCTTCCATGCCGTCGGTACAGGGTCTGATGCCCTATTTCCCTTTTTTCAGCCTTTTTTTCGATTTTTTCACCCAAAAATCCGTTTTTTATCCCATTTTTTTGGGTTTTTGACTTCAAATTAAATTCTAAAATATTTTTTCAGGTAATTAAATAATAAAACTTGATTTTATCATTAAAAATAAAATAATTTTGTGTTAAAATAGGTTTTTTTTTCCTTAATTAAATGAGGGCAACCTTTTTTATCCTAAAAAGAGTTTATGATGAAATCAAAGGGGCCTCCTCCACATTTTTTAGACCTAATTTTCCAGAATTCTTCTTCTTCTATTTTCTCTTCAAAATTTCAGATTTCTCTTTTTAATTAATAAGGTTTAATTGAAATTGAAAGATCAATTTTCAATTGTTAATTATTCCAATTAATTTCTTTGTTTTTCCTCCATAAACACAAGAAATTAATCATCATTTTGACATCAATTTCTTTTTAATCTTAAGCATACAAATCAATTCCTTTGTTTTTCTCCATAAACAAAGAGAACTAATTTTATTGCTAAATTATTCTTTCAAGCAATTTTCCGGAAAATCATCACTTTTCCTTCATCAAATCCAATATTCTGAGGGTAAATATTCTTGGCTCAATTTATATTTTTATTTAATTTATTCATATATATTTTTTTGTTTTTATTGATTTCTTTATTGTTTTCATCTATTCATTTGTTGTATTGATCTTATATTTGTTCCATTTAATTGTTTATATATGATTTGATTTTTATTCATGTGAATATTGTTTTTTTTAATTCCTAACATGTAAATAATTTATTTTGATTCCTCATTATTTTTAACATGCAAATAATTAATTAATTTAAATTAATCTTTTTGCCATGTAAATAGTTTGTATTAATTATAAACACATCAATTAACCTTGTTATATATCATTATTATTTTCATCATTCCTTTGTTTACTAATTTTTATCATTGTTACATGATTTTATTATCATTTGTTTATTTATTTTTCACTTATCATCATTGTTATCATGTTCATATTTTCATGTACTAATTAATTAACATGTTTTATTTTATTTTCATCACATCATTCAATCATTTGTCATACATAATGCATGTTTCTCATTTATTTTGTTTTGTTAACATTTTGATTCAATTATCATTCTTTTCATATCATCTTATTTTATTTTAATTTGTTATTCATTATTTTGTATGTTTAAGTAATTTAATTGATTTAATTACTAACATTATTTTATTTGTATTTGCTTTTATGTCTAAACTCATTTTTTCGCTTGGGCGTTTTTGCGAGCACATAGGGAGGTCCAAAAAGGCTCATTTGGTTCATATATTTATTTTCTTTATTTGTAATATTTTATTTAATTTTGCCATATAATTTTCTTGTAAAATTATTTATTTAGGCTCGCTAAAAAGAAAATCACAAAAATGTTTCTATTAATTATCTTGACATTCTTTTTCTAAATAAAAGGGGACCAATGTCCTATTTTTTCATACCCAAATAAATCATCACATCAAAACTGTTTCATAATAAATATGCATGCGAGGACCAATGTTCTCACTATTAATGAATAACCCGTTTTATGCATGTATTTCACTTTTATAAATGGGAGTTGTATTCCGCTCCTAGTGTTATTGTAATTTATTTTTAAATGCTTTATTTTGGATTTTGCTTACATTTACCGCTTTTGATATGAATGATTGCGCCTTTAATTTAAATTGCATTGTGTGGAAAGTTGATGAAACAATGAATTCAAAACTTAATTATAATATTAATCAAGGCATAAATAAATGAGAAGTCCCGAACCAGCTCTGGTCTTTGGGCTCAAGAGGCTAGAGGTTTACCCTCCAAGACACCTCTTGTGTCACGAGGCTTTAGCGTTAATCCTAGGCTCCTTAGGGCGAGAGGTTTACCTTCCCCCTTTGGCTGGCCCAAAATGGATACTAAGCGCAGTCTTAGGCTCTCCGAGGCGAGAGAAACTTTCCCAATGTTCTATTGGGTGGCGACTCCATGAAACCTCCTTGTTGCTCAACATAGACGCACTTGCGATTTATTGCAAGCTGTCAACGGACCCACAATTGACCGATCGCCCACGTGCGGGCGGTCGAAGGGGCGGCAGCGGGGATCCGGCGCGCGTCACAGTGGCGACTCCACTGGGGACATACTCGAGACTTCGATTCGAAAGTACCTTGATTAAAAATCATAATTGAGTTTTAATTTAAAAATTTCATCTTCTTTCAAAACTGCATTGCATCTCATTAGAGCCTTAGATCTATGCTAGTTTTGTCCCTCTTTTAGCCCCGGTGCGTTCCCGAAGCACGACCCTATTTTCACTCAATTTAGGGAAGTGTTAAGGATAATCACCAGCCCAAGTCTCGTACCATCATGGTATATTAAATGGTGACCCGATCGGTCGTTACGCTCGTGATGAGCTAGACCCGTCGGCAGGGATCATGCTTGGGTAACCCTAAAATATCATCACCCTTAACCAAAGCTTATGTAATGGAAATAGTCACTTCCCCTAGGTGGTATGAACCTTAATACTATGCTTGCTATGTGGATCATTATATATTGGACAAACCTATATAATTTAATTGGTCACCTAATCAAAGGCTTTCATGCCCCGATAGGCCCATGTCAACTTGTTCGGGCTGCCTAAATACATAACGATCATAACCCATCCGCTTGCACATTAGATAAGAGATGTTATGATGCCGGTTTTCCACCGAGCACCATACGCATCCATTGGGTTCCCCGCTAACCCATGGATTAAGCCCACCTAGGAAAGAGACCGCATTACCTCGTGTGTGGGAGTAATAAGGTTGGAAGGCTCTACTTGCTTGCATGTGATTGTAAATGTTGCATAGCTCACTATCATGCATTGTATATGTCATTCATGCATCATCCTAACAATCTAATTTTTTCAGCCATCTTAGATTCATCTAAGTGGACTAGAGGTTCCGACGGTCGGCTAGTAAGGACAAATCTGCTCTTTGAGTTGCCGGAACTAGTGTCTGACTTGGATTCTGAGTCATCCTCATTAATTAGTGAATCCTCTCTTAAATCATCAATGGCAGAAGAACCTGGAGTTTTGACCACTCAAGACCTAGCTAGGAGGCTAGAGGACTTCGAGCGGAGAGTGCTAGACATGATGGGTGTCATGTCTGAAAGGATTGCCCATCCACCTGCTGCCCCACAGCCGCCTGCTGCTCTACAGCCACAGGCAGCCCCTCCTCGGGGGCAAGCCGAACCAGCTGCTGGTGGGGAGGCTCCCTTCGTTGGAGCTGCTGCTCGCCAACCCAATAATGAACACAGAGCTGCTGCACCCATCGAGCCAAGAGGGGAAAGGATTCATAACCCCAACGATGATTTCCTAATGGAGGAGGAAGAAGAAGAGGTGCCGATAGTCCACCAAGCTGCAAGGCCCAGAGCACCCAGAGTAGACGATGAAGCTTTAAGAGGTATGAGATAACAGATCGAAGCTATCACCCGCATGCTGTCAGCAGGCAAGGGGATCAACCCAGAAGACAGAGATCTGAGGGATGAAGAGCTGCTGCCCCAAAGATTCAAGATGCCCGAGCTTCCGAAGTTTGATGGCACCTCGGACCCATCCGCCCACATCAAGCAGTACACCCTGGTCATGAAAGGCACAGGGCTGAGTAAGAAGCAGAAGGTGGAATATTTCTGCCTTAGTCTGGTGGGCCCGGCAGTTGACTGGTACCACGGGTTGGATAGGAGGTCCAAAGAGGACTGGGACCTTTTGACCAAAGAATTCATGAAGCAGTACGACTGTAGGACTAGGATGGAGGTCACCCTAAAAGACCTCGAGCTTCTACAGCAGAAGAATGATGAGTCATTCCATGAGTACCTCACCAGATGGAGAAACAGGGTCATGGAGATGAAGAGGGAGCCTGACACTGCAGACCAGATCAGGCTATTTATCAGAAACTCATGCCCTTACTTAAGGGACTTGCTCAGTTTTAAGGGGCTCAAGGACTGGGAGTCGCTTAAGGATATCGCTATAGAAGCTGAGGCGGCTTACCTGGCAAAGAAAGCAAGCCAAAATAACTTTGCTTGGAAAGGCTATGGGAACCAGTCGGGATTCAAATCAAGCGGAGCTGGAGGCAGCAATAGCAGAAACGGTAGGACGGCAGAGGTCTCAGCTACTGGAGTTGGGCAGGGTCAAAGATAGTACTCCAACTTAGGCCGGTCTCTATCTTGGGTACTGGAAAAACTAATGAAAGAAGGCAAGTTGCAGCCAATGCCACCCAGACCAGCCTTGAGTCAGGGACAGCCGGGACATAGAGGTGATCAGTACTGCGCTTACCACCAACACACCGGCCATTTGACTGACCATTGTCGAATTCTGAGAAACAAGATCCAGGATCTCATTGACACCAATCAGATCACAGATCCTGAGAAGAGAGAAAAGAAGAAAAAGGCAGGCTACAACGCAGTCCCTCCACCGTGAACATGACCGTGTCTTGCAGTCCACTAGTGATATTGCTCTTAGATGCTGAAATTCTTTTTATTTCTAGAACATTTTATGCTACAATTTTCTGTTTGTAATAAAGAGAACAATTTTGCTTATTTGTATAATGTTTCTATTGATTTCATTTTGTATGATCACAATGCATTTACTTTGGCATTAATTCAAATAATATGACTGCAGTTAATCTCGAAAACTTTGGGGAACCCAAAGAAAATTTTGATAGCATCTGATATAGCTCCTGTAAAGAGAAAAAAAGAAAAAAGAAAAAAAACTAGTTGCAATTAGGGGACTAGATGGAAACTCACTAAGAGCACTATAACCTTTCTGATTACCCGTCAAAGCGATCCCTGGATAAGACGGAACCTAGAAAATGATTTAGGCAACATTTTCTTTGTATAGCTCTCTAAATGACCATTTCCTACCCTTACTTCACAATCGCTTGCTAGCCCATTGAGCCTTTATGTGGGTATGCTAAATGCGTGCCAATTTTGTTGTTACACATGTTAAAACTATCCCCTCGCCTAAAATGATTTTGGCTTCCCCTTAGAAGAGTGGCCTCTCTAGCAGGGATGGATGAACGTTTTAACAATTAACAATTTCTTTGTGGGTTATCAAAATTGCCTTGGTAAGGATGAGTTTACACTTTGGGAAGAGGGTTTCAGTCATGCGCCAAAGACATGAGCTCCTAAAAAAAAAAAAAGTAGAGCTCAAAATAATAACCACTTGACGAGTTTTGATGATTACCTTTTTAACTGTCACTCTGATCTTAAATGAGCTAAAATGTTATCAAATCCAAATTCAAGAATACCTTTGTATATACAACTGAGCTGAGAATGGTTCATCCACCAGTCGAGAAAATATGGCGGCCATTTTTCTCTAGCGACCTGATCCTCCTTTGATAGCCATCTACCTAAGCCTAACATTACAACCAAAGTAAGACCTTTTGATTCTTGGTTCAGTCTTATCCAATTAGCGAAGATGACCTTTTAATAAGGTTTGGTACGTAAGAAGAGGCATATGGTGTTTCTTGAGCTTAAAGCGGGAAGCCACGAGTGCATTCATGCATTCGAGTTAAGTCTCGTCCCCAAAGTTGCATCTAGAATTCGCATTCAAAAAAGAAAAAAATTGAGAGAAAATCTTCAATCATAAAACCCGAGAGGGCTGATTGATAACAGGAGTTTGATGCTTTCAGGATCTATCCCGAGATTAGCTAAAGTCTTGTATTTTTTTTAAATCAATGCCAAAATAATGATCATGTTTAATGAAATTAAATTGAAACACATGCATTTATGCAATAATGTGACCAGAGTATTGTACCCTGTGTGATCAAAGTCATGTATCTGCCTACCCTCTGCTACTCTCAGCAAGCAAACGCTTCAGCCGACAACTTCATCAAGCTTCAAAAAAAGCAAAAAAAGAAAAAAAAGAAAAGAGCCGTTAGAGTGAAAACCGTAACTGGCGCTCTAAGCAAAAACTAGGCAAAAGGATAGGGTGAAAACCTGAAAACAGGCAGTCTGTCCTTCAAAAAAAATAACAAAGAGAAAAGCCGCTGGATTGGGTTGGGTCCATTCCAGGCAAAAAAAAAATAAGGCGCAGGGTTATGTGAAAATCCACAAAGGACGCATCTCCCACTAAGAAAAGCTAGTGTGAAAATCCACAAAGGACGCACTACCTTCAAATAATGACTACAGGTACCAGGTGAGAATCTCACAATCCCAAAGGGCATGAAATTCAAAAGCAGCTCAAAAGGCATCAATTATATCGCAAATTGCAGCTAGCCCGGCTATCATCTTCAAGTTCACATAGATGAATTTTTATCCTGCATTCCTGCATAATCTATGCATTTCACTTGCATGCTCACCATTTTTGCATAGTTTAGTTTCCTTATTTTGCAGAAAGAGAGACTTGAGGCAGATACCGACAAAAGCTGAGTGATGACATCGGTCAAATCATCAATCACAACCTCAAGTCAATCATCAATCCAGACATCGATCAAATCATCAATCCACATACCAGCTTAATCATCAAATCCAAGCACCATCCAAAGACCTCTCAGGCGGCAATCAACCAAAGTCTTCTCAGGGAGTAGCAAATCGAAGACCTCTCAGGGGGCAATCAACCAAAGACTTCTCAGGGAGCTGTAAATCAAAGACTTCTCAGGGAGCAATGAACTGAAGACCTCTCAGGGGGCAAAGAACTGAAGACCTCTCAGGGGGCAAACGATCAATGAACCGAAGACCTCTCAGGGGGCAATCAACCAAAGACTTCTCAGGGAGCAGCAAATCTAAGACCTCTCAGGGGGCAAACAATCAATGAACAGAAGACCTCTCAGGGGGCAAACGATCAATGAGCTGAAGACCTCTCAGAGGGCAAAGAACTGAAGACCTCTCAGGGGGCAAACGATCAATAAACTGAAGACTTCTCAGGGAGCAGCAAACTGAAGACCTCTCAGGGGGCAATGAACCGAAGACCTCTCAGGGGGCAATGAACTGAAGACCTCTCAGGGGGCAAACGATCAATGAACCGAAGACCTCTCAGGGGGCAAACGATCAATAAACTGAAGACTTCTCAGGGAGCAGCAAACTAAAGACCTCTCAGGGGGCAAACAAACGATCAATGAACTGAAGACCTCTCAGGGGGCAAACGATAAATGAACTGAAGACCTCTCAGGGGGCAAACAAACGATCGATGAACCGAAGACCTCTCAGGGGGCAATCAACCGAAGGGCTCACAGATAGCACCGCTTTAACAAATGAAAACACACCATGGTAATAACCACCATCTCAGAATTCTCCAGTTCGCAAAGACGGCTGACTCAGGTACTTGTCTCTTTCCTTTTCTTCTTTGAGTTTAGGCTCACCTAGACACTAGTGTACTAGATTCCCCTAAACTGGGGGCAACTATAGACACCGGGTCCTGAGTAAGCCTAGATCGAAGTTACCCAATGATGATAATTGCCTTCACAAGCTTAAAAGGTTAAAAGTGATGGTTTTCTCGTCAAATTTGCATTTTAGAGTGAAAAATTAAAAAATAATAAAAAATATTTAAAAAATTAATTTTGAAAAATGGGGGCTTAAAATTATGATGTTTTTAGTCAATTTAAAATTTAAAAAAAATAGAAAAAAAATAAAAAAAATAAAAAAAATTTTCGGACCGCGAGTGTCGCGCAGCGCAGCGTTGCGCGCCGCACCGTGCGCCTCTGCGCGCGATTTCCGTGCCTCTGCGCGCAGATTTCGCGCGCCTCGCCGCGTGAGTCCCCGTCGCTCTATAGCGACGAGCAGCGTCCCTCTATAGCGACGGGCTTCCATGCCGTCGGTACAGGGTCTGATGCCCTATTTCCCTCTTTTCAGCCTTTTTTCCGATTTTTTCACCCAAAAATCCGTTTTTTATCCCAATTTTTTGGGGTTTTTTACTTCAAATTAAATTCTAAAATATTTTTTCAGGTAATTAAATAATAAAACTTGATTTTATCATAAAAAATAAAATAATTTTGTGTTAAAATAGGTTTTTTTTTCCTTAATTAAATGAGGGCAACCTTTTTTTTCCTAAAAAGAGTTTATGATGAAATCAAAGGGGCCTCCTCCATATTTTTTAGACCTAATTTTCCAGAATTCTTCTTCTTCTATTTTCTCTTCAAAATTTCAGATTTCTCTTTTTAATTAATAAGGTTTAATTTAAATTGAAAGATCAATTTTCAATTGTTAATTATTCCAATTAATTTCTTTGTTTTTCCTCCATAAACACAAGAAATTAATCATCATTTTGACATCAATTTCTTTTTAATCTTAAGCATACAAATCAATTCCTTTGTTTTTCTCCATAAACAAAGAGAATTAATTTTATTGCTAAATTATTCTTTCAAGCAATTTTCCGGAAAATCATCACTTTTCCTTCATCAAATCCAATATTCTGAGGGTAAATATTCTTGGCTCAATTTCTATTTTTATTTAATTTATTCATATATATTTTATTGTTTTTATTGATTTATTTATTGTTTTCATCTATTCATTTGTTGTATTGATCTTATATTTTTTCCATTTAATTGTTTATATATGATTTGATTTTTATTCATGTGAATATTGTTTTTTTTTAATTCCTAACATGTAAATAATTTATTTTGATTCCTCATTATTTTTAACATGCAAATAATTAATTAATTTAAATTAATCTTTTTGCCATGTAAATAGTTTGTATTAATTATGAACACATCAATTAACCTTGTTATATATCATTATTATTTTCATCATTCATTTGTTTACTAATTTTTATCATTGTTACATGATTTTATTATCATTTGTTTATTTATTTTTCACTTATCATCATTGTTATTGTAGACACCGGGTCCTGAGTCAGCCTTGATCGAAGTTACCCAATGATGATAATTGCCTTCACAGGCTTAAAAGGTTAAAAGTGATGGTTTTCTCGTCAAATTTGCGTTTTAGAGTGAAAAATTAAAAAATAATAAAAAAAATATTTTAAAAATTAGTTTTGAAAAATGGGGGCTTAAAATTATAGTTTTTTTAGTAAATTTAAAATTTAAAAAAAAAAAAAATAGTCGGATCGCGAGTGTCGGGCGCGGCGGCGCGCCTGCGGCAGCGCGCTGGCGCCCAGCTCGCAGGCGCGTGGGCGCCCAGCTCGCAGGTGCCTAGGCGCCCATCGCGTTGCGGGCGCAAAGGCGATGCTCAGCGTCGCCGATGCTGCGCGTCGCTAAAGGCGCGCGCAGCATCGCGCATGCTGAGCGCCGCACGGAGCGCTGGTGCGCCAGCGCGCGGAAGCCCGCCTGGTTGCCGCTCCGACGCCCGCCCCTGTATTGGGACGGGCGTCCCTCCTTCTGAGCGTCGCTATAGGGTCTGATTACTTCTTTTTTCCTATTTTTGGACCTAAAAATCAGTTTTTTATCCCTTTTTTTCAAGGTTTTATGGGATTTTTTCCATTTTTAAAATTTAAAATAGTTAATATCTGATTTGATTAAATTTTATCCCTTTAATTATTTTATTTTTCCTATTTTCTTCCTATAAAAAGAATAAGATGAAAACCTAAAAGGGATTCTTTTGGGGGGGAATTTTTTAGGGTTCTTTTTCTCTTCATCTTCTTCTTCTTCTTCCACTAAAATTCCAGATTTATTCCCCAACCAAAAATCAAAAAGAAAAATCAAATGTTTCATTCTTTTTCCAACATAATTTCTTCTAAACATATTTTTTAGAGGAAGTTTTGTTGTTTGATTTAATTTTTGAGACAAATACAATAATTATTTGTTCTCAAAATTGTTTTTAATCTTTTATTTTGTGTTCAATAAAACTTTTTCATTGATTTTGTTTTGAATCTCTTTTTGATAAAAAATTGATTTTGAGACAAATAAAATAATTGTTTGTCATCAAAATCTAATTTTTATTTGATTTTCTAAAATAAAACTTCAATCAATTTTTTATGAACAAAGTGATTGATTGTTCTTGAAATCATTTTTCTTTATTTTAATCAATAAAAACTTTTTTTGATCAAAATCATTTCTTTAGGCAAAGGTATCAATTCTTTGTTCTTAAAGAATTTTTGATCATTTTTTTCATGTTTCTTGGAATAAAATTCCAACATTTTCATCATATTTCACTCTAATATTGTGAATCATCAAACAAAGAAATCGATCATCTTTTACCTTCATCGAATCCGAAACTCTGAGGGTAAACTTTATGGGCTTGTTTTTATTATTTCTTTTGGTTCATATCTAATTTATTTATCTATATTTTATTTTATTGTTTTCATTTATTTTATTTATTTCAGATTTGTTTTATTTAATTTGTTTATATATGATTTTTATTCACATAAATATTGATTGTTTATTAATTTTAACATGTAATTAATTTATTTAACTTTAATTCATCATTAATTTTAACATGTAATTAATTTATTTCACTTTAATTCATCATTATTTTTAACATGTAATTAATAAATTCATTTTAATTGATCTTTTTGCCATGTAAATGGTTTATATCATTTGTGAACATATTTAATTAATCATATTGTTCATTTAATTGTTTTCATTTATTAATTCTTTTCTTTATTATTTTATATATTCTTTGATTCGTTTATATTCATCATCATTGTTATCATGTTCATATTTTCATGTACTAATTAATTAACATATTATATTTTATTTTCATCACATCATTCAATCATTTGTCATACATAATGCATGTTTCTCATTTATTTTGGTTTGTTAATATTTTTGATTCCATTATCATTCTTTTCATATCATCTTATTTTATTTTAATTTGTTATTCATTATTTTGTATGTTTAATTGATTTAATTACTAACATTATTTTATTTGTATTTGCTTTTATGTCTAAACTCATTTTTTCGCTTGGGCGTTTTTGCGAGCACATCGGGAGGTCCAAAAAGGCTCATTTGGTTTGTAATATTTTATTTAATTTTGCCATATAATTTTCTTGTAAAATTCTTTATTTAGGCACGCTAAAAAGAAAATCACAAAAACGTTTCTATTAATTAACTTGACATTTTTTTTCTAAATAAAAGGGGACCAATGTCCTAGTTTTTCATACCCAAATAAATCATCACATCAAAACTGTTTCATAATAAATATGCATGCGAGGACCAATGTTCTCACTATTAATGAATAACCCGTTTTATGCATGTATTTCACTTTTATAAATGGGAGTTGTATTCCGCTCCTAGTGTTATTGTAATTTATTTTTAAATGCTTTATTTTGGATTTTGCTTACATTTACCGCTTTTGATATGAATGATTGCGCCTTTAATTTAAATTGCATTGTGTGGAAAGTTGATGAAACAATGAATTCAAAACTTAATTATAATATTAATCAAGGTATAAATAAATGAGAAGTCCCGAACCAGCTCTGGTCTTTGGGCTCAAGAGGCTAGAGGTTTACCCTCCAAGACACCTCTTGTGTCACGAGGCTTTAGCGTTACTCCTAGGCTCCTTAGGGCGAGAGGTTTACCTTCCCCCTTTGGCTGGCCCAAAATGGATACTAAGCGCAGTCTTAGGCTCTCCGAGGCGAGAAAAACTTTCCCAATGTTCTATTGGGTGGCGACTCCATGAAACCTCCTTGTTGCTCAACATAGACGCACTTGCGATTTATTGCAAGCTGTCAACGGACCCACAATTGCCCGATCGCCCACGTGCGGGCAGTCGAAGGGGCGGCAGCGGGGATCCGGCACGCGTCACAGTGGCGACTCCACTGGGGATATACTCGAGACTTCGATTCGAAAGTACCTTGATTAAAAATCATAATTGAGTTTTAATTTAAAAATTTCCTCTTGTTTCAAAACTGCATTACATCTCATTAGAGCCTTAGATCTATGCTAGTTAGGTCCCTCTTTTAGCCCCGGTGCATTCCCGTAGCACGACCCTATTTTCACTCAATTTAGGGAAGTGTTAAGGATAATCACCAGTCCAAGCCTCGTACCATCATGGTATATTAAATGGTGACCCGATCGGTCGTTACGCTCGTGATGAGCTAGACCGTCGGCAGGGATCATGCTTGGGTAGCCCTAAAGTAACACCACCCTTTGACCAAAGCTCATGTAATGGCAATAGATACATCCCCTAGGTGGTATGAACCTTAATACCATGCTTGCTATATGGATCATTTTGTATTGGACAAACCGAAATAATCTTATTGGTCACCTAATCAAAGGCTTTCATGCCCCGGTAGGCCCATGTCAACTTGTTCGGGCTGCCTAAATACATAATGATCATAACCCATGTGCTTGCACATTAGATAAGAGATGTTACGATGCCAGTTCTTCACCAAGCACCATACGCATCCATTGGGTTCCCCGCTAACCCATGGATTAAGCCTACCTAGGAAAGAGACCGCATTACCTCGTGTGTGGGAGTAATAAGGTTGGAAGGATCTACTTGCTTGCATGTGATTGTAAATATTACATAGCTCACTATCATGCATTGTATATGTCATTCATGCATCATCCTAACAATCTAATTTTTTCAGCCATCATAGATTCATCTAAGTGGACTAGAGGTTCCGACGGTCGGTTAATAAGGACAAATCTGCTCTTTGGGTTACCGGAACTAGTGTCTGACTGGGATTCTGAGTCATCCTCATCAATCAGTGAAGCCTCTGTAGAGCCACTAATGGCAGAAGAAACCGGAGGTTTAACCACTCAGGACCTAGCTAGGAGGCTAGAGGATTTTGAACGAAGAATGATGGATATGATGGGTGCCATGGCTGAAAGGATTGCCCATCCACCTGCAGCCCCACAGCCGCCTGCTGCTCTACAGCCACAAGCAGCCCCTCCTCGGGGGCAAGCCGAACCACCTGCTGGCGGGGAGGCTCCCTTCGTTGGAACTGTTGCTCGTTAACCCAACAATGAGCACAGAGCTGCCGCACCCATCGAGCCAAGAGGGGAAAGGATTCACAATCCCAATGATGATTTCCTGATGGAGGAGGAAGAAGAAGAGGTGCCGATAGTCCACCAAGCTGCGAGGCCCAGAGCACCCAGAGTAGAGGATGAAGCTTTAAGAGGTATGAGACAGCAGATCGAAGCTATCACCCGCATGCTATCAGCTGGAAAGGGGGTCAACCCAGAAGACAGAGATCTAGGGGATGAAGAGCTGTTGCCCCAAAGATTCAAGATGCCCGAGCTTCCGAAGTTTGATGGCACCTCGGACCCATCTGCCCACATCAAGCAGTACACCCTGGTCATGAAAGGCACAGGGCTGAGTAAGAAGCAGAAGGTGGAATATTTCTGCCTTAGTCTGGTGGGCCCGGCAGTTGACTGGTACCACGGGTTGGATAGGAGGTCCAAAGAGGACTGGGACCTTTTGACCGAAGAATTCATGAAGCAGTACGACTGCAGCACTAGGATGGAGGTCACCCTAAAAGACCTCGAGCTTCTACAGCAGAAGAATGATGAGTCATTCCATGAGTACCTCACAAGATGGAGAAACAGGGTCATGGAGATGAAGAGGAAGCCTGACACTGCAGACCAGATCAGGCTATTTATCAGAAACTCATGCCCTTACTTAAGGGACTTGCTCAGTTTTAAGGGGCTCAAGGACTGGGAGTCGCTTAAGGATATCGCTATAGAAGCTGAGGCGGCTTACCTGGCAAAGAAAGCAAGCCAAAATAACTTTGCTAGGAAAGTCTATGGGAACCAGTCGGGATTCAAATCAGGCGGAGCCGGGAGCAGCAATAGCAGAAATGGTAGGACGGTAGAGGTCTCAGCTACTGGAGTTGGGCAGGGTCAGAGATACTACTCCAACTTAGGCCGCTCTCTATCCTGGGTACTGGAGAGACTAATGAAAGAAGGCAAGTTGCAGCCTTTGCCACCCAGACCAGCCTTGAGTCAGGGACAGCCGGGACATAGAGGTGATCAGTACTGCGCTTACCACCAGCACACCGGCCATTTGACTTACCATTGCCGAATTTTGAGAAACAAGATCCAGGATCTCATTGACACCAATCAGATCGCAGATCCTGAGAAGAGAGAGAAAAAGAAGAAAGCAGGTTATAATGCAGTCCCTCCACCGCAAACATGATCGTGTCTTGCAGTCCACTAGTGATATTGCTCTTAGATGCTGAAATTCTTTTTATTTCTAGAATATTTTATGCTACAATTTTCTGTTTGTAATAAAGAGAACAATTTTGCTTATTTGTATAATGTTTCTATTGATTTCATTTCGTATGATCACAAATTAACTTTGGCATTAATTCAAATAATATGACTGCAGTTAATCTCGGAAACTTTGGGGACCCCAAAGAAAATTTTGATAGCATCTGACATAGCTCCTGTAGAGAGGGAAAAAAAAACTAGTTGCAACTAGGGGACTGGATGGAAACTCACTAAGAGCACTATAACCTTTCTGATTACCCGTCAAAGCGATCCCTGGATAAGACGGAACCTAGAAAATGATTTAGGCAACATTTTCTTTGTATAGTTCCCTAAATGACCATTTCCTACCCTTACTTCACAAGCGCTTGCTAGCCCATTGAGCCTTTATGTGGGTATGCTAAATGCGTGCCAATTTTGTTGTTACACATGTTAAAACTATCACCTCGCCTAAAATGATTTTGGCTTCCCCTTATAAGAGTGGCCTCTCTAGCAGGGATGGATGAACGTTTTAACAATTAACAATTTCTTTGTGGGTTATCAAAATTGCCTTGGTAAGGATGAGTTTACACTTTGGGAAGAGAGTTTTAGTCATGCGCCAAAGACATGAGCTCCCTAAAAAAAAAAAATAAAAAAAAAAGTAGAGCTCAAAATAATAACCACTTGATGAGTTTTGATGATTACCTTTTTAACTGTCAATCTGATCTTAAATGAGCTAAAATGTTATCAAATCCAAATTCAAGAATACCTTTGTATATACCACTGAGCTGAGAATGGGTCATCCACCAGTCGAGAAAATATGGCAGCCATTTTTCTCTAGCGACCTGATCCTCCTTTGATAGCCATCTACCTAAGCCTAACATTACAACCAAAGTAAGACCTTTTGATTCTTGGTTCAGTCTTATCCAATTAGCGAAGATGACCTTCTAATAAGGTTTGGTACGTAAGAAGAGGCATATGGTGTTTCTTGAGCTTAAAGCGGGAAGCCACGAGTGCATTCATGCATTCGAGTTAAGTCTCATCCCCAAAGTTGCATCTAGAATTCGCATTCAAAAAAGAAAAAAATTGAGAGAAAATCTTCAATCATAAAACCCGAGAGGGCTGATTGATAACAGGAGTTTGATGCTTTCAGGATCTATCCCGAGATTAGCTAAAGTCTTGTATTTTTTAAAATCAATGCCAAAATAATGATCATGTTTAATAAAATCAAATTGAAACACATGCATTTATGCAATGATATGATCAGAGTATTGTACCCTGTGTGATCAAAGTCATGTATCTGCCTACCCTCTGCTACTCTCAGCACGCAAATGCTTCAGCCGATTCATCCTGTTATCAGATGTGCAAAATCAAGCTCATGCAACCATGTCCTAAAACTCCCTAAAGATTCTTGCCAACAACTTCAGCAAGCTTCAAAAAAAAGGAAAAAAGAAAAAAGAAAAAAGAAAAGAGCCGTTAGAGTGAAAACCGTAACTGGCGCTCTAAGCAAAAACTAGGCAAAAGGATAGGGTGAAAACCTGAAAACAAGCAGTCTGTCCTTCAAAAAAAGAAGAAAGAGAAAAGCCGCTGGATTGGGATGGGTCCATTCCAGGCAAAAAAAAAAAATAAGGCGCAGGGTTATGTGAAAATCCACAAAGGACGCATCTCCCACTAAGAAAAGCTAGTGTGAAAATCCACAAGGGACGCACTACCTTCAAATAATGACTACAGGTACCAGGTGAGAATCACACAATCCCAAAGGGCATGAAATTCAAAAGCAGCTTAAAAGGCATCAATTATATCGCAAATTGCAGCTAGCCCGGCTATCATCTTCAAGTTCACATAGATGAATTTTCATCCTGCATTCCTGCATAATTTATGCATTGCACTTGCATGCTCACCATTTTTACATAGTTTAGTTTCCTTATTTTGCAGAAAGAGAGACTTGAGGCAGACACCGACAAAAGCCGAGTGATGACATCGGTCAAATCATCAATCAAAACCTCAAGTCAATCATCAATCCAGACATCGATCAAATCATCAATCCACATACCAGCTTAATCATCAAATCCAAGCACCATCCAAAGACCTCTTAGGGGGCAATCAACCAAAGTCTTCTTAGGGAGTAGCAAATCAAAGACCTCTCAGGGGGCAATCAACCAAAGACTTCTCAGGGAGCTGTAAATCAAAGACTTCTCAGGGAGCAATAAATTGAAGACCTCTCAGGGGGCAATAAACCGAAGACTTCTCAGGGAGCAGCAAATCGAAGACATCTCAGGGGGCAATGAACAGAAGACCTCTCAGGGGGCAATGAACAGAAGACCTCTCAGGGGGCAAACGATCAATGAACTGAAGACCTCTCAGGGGGCAATGAACAGAAGACCTCTCAGGGGGCAAACGATCAATGAACTGAAGGCCTCTCAGGGGGCAAACGATCAATGAATTGAAGACCTCTCAGGGGGCAAATGATCAGAAAACTGAAGACCGCTCAGGGGGCAAACAAACGATCAATAAACTGAAGACTTCTCAGGGAGCAACAAACTGAAGACCTCTCAGGGGGCAAACAAACGATCAATGAACTGAAGACCTCTCAGGGGGCAAACGATAAATGAACTGAAGACCTCTCAGGGGGCAAACAAACGATCAATGAATTGAAGACCTCTCAGGGGGAAATGAACTGAAGACCTCTCAGGGGGCAAATGATCAGAAAACTGAAGACCGCTCAGGGAGCAAACAAACGATCGATGAACCGAAGACCTCTCAGGGGGCAATCAACCGAAGGGCTCACAGATAGCACCGCTTCAACAAACAAAAACACACCATGGTAATAACCACCATCTCAGAATTCTCCAGTTCGGAAAGACGGCTGACTCAGGTACGCGTCTCTTTCCTTTTCTTCTTTGAGTTTAGGCTCACCTAGACACTAGTGTACTAGATTCCCCTAAACTGGGGGCAACTGTAGACACCGGGTCTTGAGTCAGCCTAGATCGAAGTTACCCAATGATGATAATTGCCTTCACAGGCTTAAAAGGTTAAAAGTGATGGTTTTCTCGTCAAATTTGCGTTTTAGAGTGAAAAATTAGAAAATAATAAAAAAAATATTTTAAAAATTAGTTTTGAAAAATGGGGGCTTAAAATTATAGTTTTTTTAGTCAATTTAAAATTTAAAAAAAAAAAAAAAAGTCAGATCGCGAGTGTCGGGCGCGGCAGCGCACTGGCGCCCAGCTCGCAGGCGCCCATCGCATTGCGGGCGCAAAGGCGACGCTCAGCGTCGCCGATGCTGCGCATCGCTAAAGGCGCGCGCAGCATCGCGCACGCTGAGCGCCGCACGGAGCGCTGGTGCGCGAGCGCCAGCGCGCGGAAGCCCGCTTGGTTGCCGCTCCGACGCCCGCCCCTGTATAGCGACGGGCGTCCCTCCTTCTGAGCGTCGCTATAGGGTCTGATTACTTCTTTTTTCCTATTTTTAGACCTAAAAATCAGTTTTTTATCCCTTTTTTCAAGGTTTTATGGGATTTTTTCCATTTTTAAAATTTAAAATAGTTAATATCTGATTTGATTAAATTTTATCCCTTTAATTATTTTTTTTTTCCTATTTTCTTCCTATAAAAAGATTAAGATGAAAACCTAAAAGGGATTCTTTTGGGGGGGAATTTTTTAGGGTTCTTTTTCTCTTCATCTTCTTCTTCTTCCACTAAAATTCCAGATTTATTCCCCAACCAAAAATCAAAAAGAAAAATCAAATGTTTCATTCTTTTTCCAACATAATTTCTTCTAAACATATTTTTTAGAGGAAGTTTTGTTGTTTGATTTAATTTTTGAGACAAATACAATAATTATTTGTTCTCAAAATTGTTTTTAATCTTTTATTTTGTGTTCAATAAAACTTTTTCATTGATTTTGTTTTGAATCTCTTTTTGATAAAAAATTGATTTTGAGACAAATAAAATAATTATTTTTCATCAAAATCTAATTTTTATTTGATTTTCTAAAATAAAACTTCAATCAATTTTTTATGAACAAAGTGATTGATTGTTCTTGAAATCATTTTTCTTTATTTTAATCAATAAAAACTTTTTTTTGATCAAAATCATTTCTTTAGGCAAAGGTATCAATTCTTTGTTCTTAAAGAATTTTTGATCATTTTTTTCATGTTTCTTGGAATAAAATTCCAACAGTTTCATCATATTTCACTCTAATATTGTGAATCATCAAACAAAGAAATCGATCATCTTTTACCTTCATCGAATCCGAAACTCTGAGTGTAAACATTATGGGCTTGTTTTTATTATTTCTTTTGGTTCATATCTAATTTATTTATGTATATTTTATTTTATTGTTTTCATTTATTTTATTTATTTCAGATTTATTTTATTTAATTTGTTTATATATGATTTTTATTCACATAAATATTGATTGTTTATTAATTTTAACATGTAATTAATTTATTTCACTTTAATTCATCATTAATTTTAACATGTAATTAATTTATTTCACTTTAATTCATCATTATTTTTAACATGTAATTAATAAATTCATTTTAATTGATCTTTTTGCCATGTAAATGGTTTATATCATTTGTGAACATATTTAATTAATCATATTGTTCATTTAATTGTTTTCATTTATTAATTCTTTTCTTTATTATTTTATATATTCTTTGATTCGTTTATATTCATCATCATTGTTATCATGTTCATATTTTCATGTACTAATTAATTAACATATTATATTTTATTTTCATCACATCATTCAATCATTTGTCATACATAATGCATGTTTCTCATTTATTTTGGTTTGTTAATATTTTTGATTCCATTATTATTCTTTTCATATCATCTTATTTTATTTTAATTTGTTATTCATTATTTTGTATGTTTAATTGATTTAATTACTAACATTATTTTATTTGTATTTGCTTTTATGTCTAAACTAATTTTTTCGCTTGGGCGTTTTTGCGAGCACATCGGGAGGTCCAAAAAGGCTCATTTGGTTTGTAATATTTTATTTAATTTTGCCATATAATTTTCTTGTAAAATTCTTTATTTAGGCACGCTAAAAAGAAAATCACAAAAACGTTTCTATTAATTAACTTGACATTTTTTTTCTAAATAAAAGGGGACCAATGTCCTAGTTTTTCATACCCAAATAAATCATCACATCAAAACTGTTTCATAATAAATATGCATGCGAGGACCAATGTTCTCACTATTAATGAATAACCCGTTTTATGCATGTATTTCACTTTTATAAATGGGAGTTGTATTCCGCTCCTAGTGTTATTGTAATTTATTTTTAAATGCTTTATTTTGGATTTTGCTTACATTTACCGCTTTTGATATGAATGATTGCGCCTTTAATTTAAATTGCATTGTGTGGAAAGTTGATGAAACAATGAATTCAAAACTTAATTATAATATTAATCAAGGTATAAATAAATGAGAAGTCCCGAACCAGCTCTGGTCTTTGGGCTCAAGAGGCTAGAGGTTTACCCTCCAAGACACCTCTTGTGTCACGAGGCTTTAGCGTTAATCCTAGGCTCCTTAGGGCGAGAGGTTTACCTTCCCCCTTTGGCTGGCCCAAAATGGACACTGAGCGCAGTCTTAGGCTCTCCGAGGCGAGAGAAACTTTCCCAATGTTCAATTGGGTGGCGACTCCATGAAACCTCCTTGTTGCTCAACATAGACGCACTTGCGATTTATTGCAAGCTGTCAACGGACCCACAATTGCCCGATCGCCCACGTGCGGGCGGTCGAAGGGGCGGCAGCGAAGATCCGGCGCGCGTCACAGTTATCATGTTCATATTTTCATGTACTAATTAATTAACATGTTTTATTTTATTTTCATCACATCATTCAATCATTTGTCATACATAATGCATGTTTCTCATTTATTTTGTTTTGTTAACATTTTGATTCAATTATCATTCTTTTCATATCATATTATTTTATTTTAATTTGTTATTCATTATTTTGTATGTTTAAGTAATTTAATTGATTTAATTACTAACATTATTTTATTTGTATTTGCTTTTATGTCTAAACTCATTTTTTCGCTTGGGCGTTTTTGCGAGCACATCGGGAGGTCCAAAAAGGCTCATTTGGTTCATATATTTATTTTCTTTATTTGTAATATTTTATTTAATTTTGCCATATAATTTTCTTGTAAAATTATTTATTTAGGCTCGCTAAAAAGAAAATCACAAAAATGTTTCTATTAATTAACTTGACATTCTTTTTCTAAATAAAAGGGGACCAATGTCCTAGTTTTTCATACCCAAATAAATCATCACATCAAAACTGTTTCATAATAAATATGCATGCGAGGACCAATGTTCTCACTATTAATGAATAACCCGTTTTATGCATGTATTTCACTTTTATAAATGGGAGTTGTATTCCGCTCCTAGTGTTATTGTAATTTATTTTTAAATGCTTTATTTTGGATTTTGCTTACATTTACCGCTTTTGATATGAATGATTGCGCCTTTAATTTAAATTCCATTGTGTGGAAAGTTGATGAAACAATGAATTCAAAACTTAATTATAATATTAATCAAGGTATAAATAAATTAGAAGTCCCGAACCAGCTCTGGTCTTTGGGCTCAAGAGGCTAGAGGTTTACCCTCCAAGACACCTCTTGTGTCACGAGGCTTTAGCGTTAATCCTAGGCTCCTTAGGGCGAGAGGTTTACCTTCCCCCTTTGGCTGGCCCAAAATGGATACTAAGCGCAGTCTTAGGCTCTCCGAGGCGAGAGAAACTTTCTCAATGTTCTATTGGGTGGCGACTCCATGAAACCTCCTTGTTGCTCAACATAGACGCACTTGCGATTTATTGCAAGCTGTCAACGGACCCACAATTGCCCGATCGCCCACGTGCGGGCGGTCTAAGGGGCGGCAGCGGGGATCCAGCGCGCGTCACAATATGATATCCGCCATGCAAACTAAAAGATTTATGAGAAAGGGTTGTGAGGCATGCTTAGAAGTTGTTTTGGATTCGAAGTGTGATTAGGTAGAGATTGATGGTATCCCCGTTGTTAGGGAGTTTAGTGATGTGTTTCCAAGTGAATTGCCTGGTTTGCCTCCCGAGAGAGAAGTGGAGTTGTCCATAGAGATTATTCCGGGTACTTCACCCATTTTGAAAGCACCTTATCGGATGGCTCCTGTAGAGTTGAGAGAACTCAAAACTCAGCTACAAGAGTTATTGGACAAAGGGTTTATTCGACCCAGTATATCTCCATTGGGAGCCCCGATTTTGTTCGTCAAGAAGAAAGATGGATCATTAAGGATGTGTATCGACTATAAACAAATTAACAAGGTCACAATGAAGAATAAGTATCCCTTGCCTAAAGTCGAGGATTTGTTTGATCAGCTTAGAGGTGCGGGTGTCTTTTCCAAGATTGACATTCAATCCGGTTATTATCAGTTGCGAGTTCAGGATGCGGATGTGGTTAAGACTGCATTTCGGACGCGATATGGCCATTATGAGTTTCTTGTGATGCCATTTGGTTTGACCAATTCACATATGGCTTTCATGGATTTAATGAACCGAGTGTTTAGGCCATATCTCGATTGATTTGTAGTAGTGTTTATAGACGATATTTTGGTTTTCTCGAAGGATGAGAGTGAGCATGAGGAGCATCTCCGGTTGGTTTTGCATGTTTTGAGGGAGCATCAGTCATTTGTGAAGCTTAGCAAGTGTGACTTTTGGCTTCGAGAGGTGTCTTTCTTGGGTCACACTGTGTCGACTAAGGGTATCCAAGTGGATCCAGCTAAGATTGAAGCGATTATGGATTGGAAAGCACCTAGGAATGTCCCAGAAGTGAGAAGCTTCCTTGGTTTGGCAGGCTACTATCGTCGGTTTGTGAAGGGTTTTTCTGTTATTGCTGCTCCAATGACTAGATTGTTGTGGAAAGGAGTAAGATTTGAATGGTTAGATAAGTGTCAGTTGTGCTTTGAGAGGTTGAAGAGTTTGTTGATTGAAGTTCTTGTACTTACTCAACCCACCTCGGGTAAAGAGTTTGTGATGTACAGCGATGCTTCTGGTGTCGAGCTTGGATGTGTGTTGATGCAAGAGGGTAAAGTTGTGGCTTATGCTTCCCGTCAGTTAAAGCCACATGAGAGGAATTATCCGACGTATGATTTGGAATTGGTGGCTGTGATCTTTGCTTTGAAGATTTGGCGGCATTATCTATATGGGGAGAAGTGTAGGATCTTTACGGATCATAAGAGTTTGAAATATCTCCTCACGCATAAAGAGTTGAACATGAGATAGTGTCGATGGTTAGAATTGTTCAAGGACTACGGCTGCATTGTGAATTACCATCCGGGTAAAGCCAATGTGGATGCAGATGCTTTGAGTCGAAAGTCAGTTTCGGCTTTGTTTTTTATACGGTTCAGGTGGAGATTTGATTCAGATGATGCTTTGGTTGCCCATTTGAGAGTGCATCCTACCTTGAGGTAGTCGATTGTGGATGCTCAGAAGGATGATGTGAGACTACAGCGGGTTTTACAAGAGGTTCAGCAGGGTAAGCAGTCTGAGTTTTTGATTTTTGATGGGGTGCTTATGTATAAGGATCACTTGTGTGTGCCCAAGAATGATGAGTTAAGGAAGCAACTTTTGAGTGAGGCACACTCTACGGTCTTTACTATGCATCCTGGTAGTGAGAAGATGTATCGGGATATGAAGCAGTTCTACTAGTGGTCTGGGATGAAGAGAGCTATCATGGAATTCATGGCAAAGTGTTTGACTTGTCAACAGGTAAAGGCTAAACATCAAGTCCCTTCGGGATTGCTCACTCCTTTGCCTGTTCCTCAGTGGAAATGGGATGATATTGCGATGGATTTTGTATCGCGTTTACCAGTGACTGAGAGGAAGCATGATTCATTTTGGGTTATTGTGGATCGGCTTACGAAGTCAGCGCATTTTGTGCCGATTAGAGTGGATTACTCGATGGATAAGTTGGCAAATGTGTATATGGATGAGGTAGTTCGGTTTCATGGAGTGCCTTTGTCGAGAGTTTCAGATCGGGATCCATGGTTCACATATAAGTTTTGGAAGGAATTGCAGAGAGCTTTGGGTACCAAGTTGAACTTCAATACAGTGTTCCATCCTCAGACAGATGGCCAGTCTGAAAGAGTTATCCAGATTTTAAAGGATATGCTTCGGGCTTGTGCTTTGGATTTTTCTGGTAGTTGGGATCAGTATGTGCGGCATATTGAGTTTGCCTACAACAACAGTTATCAGTCGAGTATTAGTATGTCACCGTTTGAGGCTTTGTATGGTCGACCGTGTAGGACTGTGATTTATTGGATAGAGTTGACTGAGAGATCTTTTATTGGGCCAGAGATGATTAGAGATACCGAAGAAAAGATCAGAGTTGTGCAGCGGAATTTGAAGGTTGCTAAGCATAGGCAGAGATCCTATGCTAATCTAAAGAGAAAGGACATTCGGTTTGAAGTCGGCGAGAATGTTTTCCTTAAGGTTTCACCTTGGAGGAAAGTGTTGTGTTTTGGCAAGAAAGGTAAACTTAGTCCTCGGTTCATTGGACCTTTTGAGATTCTGGATAGAGTTGGTCTGGTAGCCTATAGGTTGGCTTTACCGATAGAGTTGGCTAAGATGCATGACATCTTCCATGTTTCCATGCTTCATCGGTATAGATCAGATCCATCGCATGTAATGTCAGTTTAAGATGTTCGGATGAAGAGCGAAAAGCTATTGTAGCTCGGGAAGTGAGACAGTTGAGAAACAAGCAAATCACTCTGGTCAAGGTTCTTTGGCAACATCACGGAGTCGAGGAAGCGACTTGGGAACCAGAGGCGACGATGAGGATTCAGTATCCGCATTTGTTTAGTTCAGGTGAGAATTTCAAGGATGAAATTCTTGTTAGTAGGGGAGAGTTGCAACACCCCGATTCCCCCCTAATAGTTTGAGCTATGTTTGCCATGTGTATGCATGCCTGTGTGAGAGTTTTGGCATTTCTCAAGGGTATTTTGGGTAAAATGCATGTTTTATGGGTTGTAATATTGTGTGGGTGCATATATGTTAGTAGGGTGTATGTGCATTGAGTTGTATTAGTGTGTGCATCCTCACATGTTTGTAGGGTGTGCATTAGTGAGGATAGCATTGTGTGTGTTGTAGTGCTTGTGGGTAGGGTGTGAGTGGTCAATCTTCACCAATGAGGAAATAACACTTGGCTAGGGTAAGGAAAAAGGGTAATTAGAAAAAGAAAGAGAAAAAGGAAAGCAGATTTGTTTCCCTTTTCTCGTTTCTCTCTTCTCTCTACTCTTCTTCTTCCTTTTCTCATTTCTTGAGTGCCCTAGCCTGGATCCAAAAGATTGTTGGTGGATATTGATCATCCCTTGACCCTCATTTGGAAAGTTTTTTTGTATTTCTTCTTCATCTTCTCCTTCTATGGTTCTTAATTTTTTTTAGATTGGGTTTTAATTTAGGTTTTGCATTTGTGTGTTTTTGTAGGGTATTCTTGGTTAGTTGAGCCTCCTCGCGATCTCAAGGGGAAGGAGAAGGCAAGTGGTAGTGGTGCTAAGTAATTTGGGAGCTAAGGAGTATCAGGTTTGGGAATTTATTTGAAAGTGTGCATTTTGTATTTTAGTATGTTGATTTATATTTCTGGAGATTTGGATAATGAACAAGGTTAATGTTGGCATGATAATTATGGATATTGATCACTTAATGATATAAGCCTTGATTATGTTTTATTTGGTCTAAATGTGCATTTGATTATGTTTTGGATTGTAAAATGCTGAATTTTGGGTTTAGATGATTTGATCTTGGTTATTGTATGATTTAATTGGATTTTGTGTTAAATAGGTGAGTTTTAAGTTGATTTTAATGAATGTATGGTTTAATTTTGAAGTATGTTGGATTTGATTTGGAGTTGTGTGGATTTCTGGCATTTTTCTGGGCGTTGGTCATTTTACACGGCTCTATGGGTTTCCATACCACCGTGTAAACGCTTGCTAGATTGAGAATCCGTCGAGCTACACATTGGTAAGGAATCCCATACCGCCGTGTAAATGCTTGAGGGAGTGTTTTCCGACTCGTGCTTGCCCAGCATGACTCGTGCTGGCTGGCAGAGCACTGTCGCAAGCCGTGCTTTGGAGCATGACTTGCGACAGACTGAGGGAAGGAACACGAGTTGTGTCCCTCATGCATGACTCGTGCTGCCCCATTTTACACGGCAGTATGGGTAAACCATACCACCGTGTAAAACGTTACCGCCTCCCATTTTTGGTAAAATGTCACTTTTTTCTTTTTCGATCCTTTTTCTTTTAATTTTTGTTTCTAACCTTTATTTGTGTATTATTAATTAGTAAATGATATTAATTGGCATTTCAATTCAGCCAAATGATATTTATGTTAAATTGTCTTGCATGTTGCATGTTGAATATAATTGGATTATGTATGTCTTATTTTCTAGTGCTTGATATACACAGTATGAGATATCTAAATGTGAATTGTA
The DNA here is from genome assembly GCA_947683425.1 of Excoecaria cochinchinensis. NCBI lineage: Eukaryota > Viridiplantae > Streptophyta > Magnoliopsida > Malpighiales > Euphorbiaceae > Excoecaria > Excoecaria cochinchinensis. The sequence goes on from CANTUQ010000119.1 coordinate 20,520,181, forward strand.
TTATGCATGGCCTATAAGAGTCAGTCTAGTGGATAGTTAGGGATGCCTAAAAGAGTCCTTTTGCTGTAGCCTCTGTACTATTCTAGACCCTGATCAGGTCCCCGTTCTGCTCCTCGCGAACTTCTACGTGTTCAAATCTTGTTTAAGATCCCTTTGTAAAATGTTTTGAAAAGAGATAATATGAGTTTCTCGATTTGTACCCGCAAGGTACCTCTACGCATTTACTCGTTGTGCACTACTATGAGTCAGCAGGTGTTATGATTTGTTCTGATATGATTATAAGTATGTGAATCCGAATGAGTATGATTATAAGTATTTGAATCTGAATGACTCTATTATGAGCATATGAATCTGTTGGCATAAAAATGTGTTTATTGAACCATTTGAATGGTGATGAATGGAATTCTATTGTGATTATATCTTGTGATATTTAGTATGCCATTATGTATGTGATTTGCCTTGACGACCATTATGAATGGCCGTCCATATATTATTGTTTCTTTCTCCACTAAGCGTTATCGCTTAGCACGGTGTTTTCACCCGTGTAGGTGCGAAAAGTATATGGCTTTTTTGATAGTCGCCGGCAGTCAAGCCAACACAGAGGGTTTAGTGTCAGGTCTTTATTTTTGTAGCATGATTCTTTTGTAATAGAACTCTCTATTGTATATCATTTTTGTAAGCTTCTGCTATGTATCTCTGACAGTTGTAATTATTTTGTAATATCAATTTTTGATCACAACATTATTGTAATGAATGTTGTTATATTAATGCATGATCATTCTGATGTTTCCAAAGTTTTTATTTTTCGCTATTTGTAGGTATGTTTATATTAAGTGAATGAATGTTTTTGCACTATTCTACCTGGTGACACCCTTACTCATACGAGTTCTCACTCCCTTGCGGATGGGTCCTCCTACATATGGGAAGGGGGTGTTACATCTGGTACCAAGAATAAAGTGCATGAGTGTCCACTGTATGGTAAAAGACATAGAGGAGAATGTTGGAAGGTAATGGGTGCATGTTTTAGGTGTAGAAGTACTGAGTGTGACGCGCGCCGAACCTAGCAAAGGCCCTCATTGAACCCGCTTTTAGGATTCGAGGGATTGGTTCGCGTATTTTTGATCTTGGGTGCCATAAGACATCTTGGATGCCTCCTTCCCAATAGAGCATTGGAAAGGATCGCCTAGCCTCATGGTACCTTTAGGCAACTTTGAGGTATTTTAGAGTCGCCACCCAATTTACAAAAATTAGGAAAGGTCATCTAACCTCTACGGTTTAAACTTCAGATGGTGTTCGGAACTTCACTCTTATTTATGCTTTAGTTAACTATAAATGGGTCTTTAATTCCCTAAAATTCAATCTTTTATCTCAGACGATCAATGCATTTAATTGAAAGCGCATTTCAAGCATTCAAAGTAGTAAAAGGAAAGCAATAAAGAAAGCGATAAATAAAGCAATAAAGGAAAGCAGTAAACACACCAAGCACACAATTATTGGGGCGGCAATACAACACCCTTAAAAGAAGATTAAAAGTGTAAATTGGGATGGAACACAATCCCAAATGGAAATTAAATAATGTTGCCCCAAAATTAATTACAAGGGCCCAAAAGAAAATTAACATAAATATAAACAATCAAACAAAACCAAACATAAGAAAAACATACATAAATCGGGACATTTGTTTGGTTTAGAAACATTGGTTCCTTCGCACTTATTTGAAGGTTTAGGAACGTTGGTCCCAATCCTCCTCCTATCTAACCCATGATACCAGTCTACTGCCGGATCTACCAGACTGAGGCAAAAATATTCTACCTTCTGCTTCTTCGTCACTCTTGTACCCTTCGTGATCAGGGTGTACTGCTTAACATGTGCAAAAGGGTCAAATGTACCGTCAAATTTTGGCAGGTCTGGCATATTAAACCTCTGGGGCAACAACTCTCCATCATCCAAATGCATATCTTCACGGCTGATCCCTTTCCAGGCTGGCAGTAAACGCGTAATCGCTTTGACCTTTTCTTCCATTTTCCTGACTACATCGTCTAGTTTGGGAATTTACTTTTTCACGGCTTGAGGAATTACTAGCTCATCCTCTTCCTCTACTATAAAATCATCTTCTAGGTTAGGAATTCTCCTCTGCTCAGCTGGTGCCGTCACTCTAGGCTCGACAGGTGGTTGTTGCACAGTGGCAGCTGCTATAGGAGTTTTCCCTACAATAGGTGTTTCAACTTGCTCCACAGCAGGAGCCACAGATTGTTGCCCGGTACCTAGTGCCATCTGGATAACGATGCTCCCCATCATAGCTGACATCTTTCTCTCAAAATTCTCTAATATTTTTTCCAGATCTTGCATTGTCAACGCACTCGTTTCTTATGGTAAATCTGCCATCACAGACCCTAGAATCTCTGCTCACCGATTTGAACTCTGATTGCTCCTCAGGCAATTACAGAGACCCCAAAATCTCCCAGGTAAATGGTTTATAGTGGCGAAAAAATCCAAGGGGTTAGAATGATGCATGAATGACGTGCAATGCATAATCGTGCAATGCAAATGGTCCTTGATGAGTGAAAGATTAATATATTACAATGATATGATGCGATGCATGAAAAAAATTGTACGTAGGATGATATGTACATGTAAAAAATAATACGCAGACAAAAGGATATGCACACACAAAAATGAAATGCATATGTTTTTTTTTATTAACATGTATGGATGACACGCAATGCATAAACATGCTGTGCAGCATCCACAACCACATGCAAGCAAATAGATCATTCCAACCTTATCACTCCCACACATGAGGTCGTGCGGTCTCTTTCCTAGGTGGGCTTGATCCATGGATTAACGGGGAACCCAATGGACGCGTATGGTGCACGGTGAAAAACCGGTAGCATAACACTCTTAATTTAAAGCACATGCATATGGGTTTTGGCCATTACATGTTTGAACAATTTAATTAAATTAAGGTGAACCTACCGGGGTATGAAAGCCTTTGATAGAAGATCACTCAATTTGCTTGATTTCTTCTAATACATAATGACCCGCATCACAAGCACTGTATTATGGTTTATACCACCTAGGGGAAGTTTCTACTTGCCATTACATGAGCTTTGGTCAAGGTGATGATACTTTAGGGCTACCTAAGCATGGCCCCTGCCAATGGGTCTAGCTCATCACGAGCATAGCGACCGATCGGGTCTCCATTTGATATACATTTAATAGTACGAGGCTTGGGCTGGTGATTATCCTTAACACTTCCATACAATGAGTGAAAGTAGGGTCGTGTTTTGGGATTGCACCGAGGTAAGATAGGGGACAAACTAACATAATTCTAAGGCTCTAAAATGCAATGCAAATTTTTCAAAAAGAGATAGAATTTTATGTTTTAAAAACTCAATTATACATTTTAAGCAAAACACTTTCAGAGCAAAGTCACGAACAGTCCCCAGTGGAGTCGCCACTATGACGCGCGTCGAACCTATCAAAGGCCCTCATTGAACTCGCTTCTAGGATTCGAGGGATTGGTTCGCATCTTTTTGATCTTGGGTGCCATGAGACATCTTGGATGCCTCCTTCCCAATAGAATATTGGAAAGGATCACCTAGCCTCATGGTGCCTTTAGGCACCTTTGAGGTATTTTGGAGTCGCCATCCAATTTACGAGAAATTAAGAAAGGTCATCTAACCTCTACGGTCTAAACCAGAGATGGTGTTTGGAACTTCACTCTTATTTATGCTTTGGTTAATTATAAATGGGTCTTTAATTCCCTAAAATTATATCTCTTATCTCACACGATAAATGCATTTAATTGAAAGCTCATTTCAAACATTCAATGTAGTAAAAGGAAAGTAATAAAGAAAGCAATAAATAAAGCAATAAAGGAAAGCAGTAAACACACCAAGCACATAATTACAAGGAAAATTAGGGCGAAATACAACCCCCTTAAAAGAAGATTAAAAGTGTAAATTGCGACGGAATACAATCCCAAATGGAAATTAAATAATATTGCCCTAAAATTAATTATAAGGGCCCAAAAGAAAATGAACATAAATTTAAACAATCAAACATAAGAAAAACATACATAAATCGGGAAATTTGTTTTGTTTGGGAACATTGGTTCCTTCGCACTTGTTTGAAGGTTTAGGAACATTGGTCCCTTCACGTTTATTTAAAGAGGGTTCGAAGAGTTATTTTGATTTATTGGGTGAAAACCGATACGAGTGATCCCATTTTTGGAAAACTTAACTCTTCGTTTTATTTGTGATGTTTTTCGTTTCTTGGCTAAAATAAAGGACATTGGTCCCAATTTTATTAGTAAAAATTCCAATTCAATTATAGAAGTATTTTTGTGACTTTTTATCTCACGCGTGCATAGATGAAATAATTATTTGCAATCAAACACCAAACACATAAAGGGGAATACGAAAGGTCTCACCAATCCAACATGTTCCTCCATGCGTCGTGACTCATCTGAGAAGTCACGTGGATAATCACATAATGTAAGTCAAATTTAATCTCGGACAAAAAATAACATGGAAACTATTAGTAATAGTTTTAAGGAAATTAATCGGACATATGCAAGGTATAACAATAATAATAACAATAAAACAAATAAAATCATTAACAACAATAATAGCAGCGATATAGAATAGGCATAAAATAACGATATTAATAATAACCATGAATAACAACAATAATATAACACGGCAAATAATAATACAACAATGATCATGACGATAACATTAGCCAAACAACAATAAGGATGATAATAATAATAATAATAATAATAATGATGATGATGATGATGATGATGATGATGATGATGATGATGATGATGATGATAATAATAATAATAATAATAATAATAATAATAATAATAATAATAATAATATTAGTGACAGAACAATAATGATAAATATAAAAACAAAATCATAACAATAATAATAATAATGATAATGATAATAATAATAATAATAATAGTATAAAAATGATGATTAAAATAATGGATGGACAAAGAAGACGATCACAGTGAAGGGAACAAAGCCAAAAAATATCAACTTAAAGTCATACAACATGTCAAAAATATTAACATCATTAAAATACTAGAAAATAGCTCATAAATATTGTAACAGTGATAGAAAACAACAAGATCAACAATAACAAAATAAAAACAAAAATAAAGTAAAAATAGGTCCAAAGTGTTTACCCTCAGAGTTATGTATTTGAAAGGAAAGATGTCTAGATCTGCTCCCCTTGTCGGAGTTTCGGTGAAAAAATGCAGCACAATCTTGAAGAAAAAAGGAATCCCAGTTTAAATAGAAGAAAACTGGAGATAATATTTGCGGGGATGATCCGAAAACAAAGAAAATATATTTATCTTTGTACTTAAGGAGCTCCCTGAATGAAAAATCCTTTTTAGAAAAAATTAAGAGAAAGTAAAAAATCCCAACTTTTAAGATCTAAAATCCCTTTTTTTTTTCTTTGAAAAGCTCGTCTGTTACTCTTCTTTTTTGAGAGAAAAACATGTTCTTTTTTTTTGGATGAAGATGTCGATCCCCGAAAAATGAAGACCGGAATCCCTCTTAATTACCTGGATTGTCCCAAAAAAGAAAAAGGCAAAAGGTTCTTTCATCCTTCCCTTCTAGCGAATTGCATAAGAACGAAAAAGAAAAGTAGTAAAAATGGACTGCAATTTGACTGAGAAAACCCAGGAAACAACGCGCAGAAAGGCCAAAATGGCCGCGGGTGGAGGGGGGTGATGGGCGCACCGCTCACGCGAGGTGTACCCCAGGAGGCGCGTGGTCTCGTCTGAGACGTGGCCCAAGGGGCACGCAGCCTTCGCAGGCGTGCGTTGCCTCCACGTGCGGGCCATAGCACGCGAAAGGGAAAAAAGAAAAAAATAAAATAAAAAGAAAAGAAAAGAAATAAAAATAATAAAAAGGAATAATAATAAAAAAATGAGAGCAAAAATGACAATTTTTCGCACTGCAAATTTTTGGAGGAACAAAAGGAATTTTCAACAAGGAGAACATCATTTTCGACACCTTTATTTGCGGCAAGTATCGCTTTCATCATAGGGCAATTCCGATCTTAGACCACCTCAGGACCCGGTGTCTACACTGAGCATTTCTTAGCCAACTGTCCAAAGGAATATGAGGTAACTGGAAATAAGCAAGAGTAGAGTAGAGGTGGTTCTCATTTACCTCCAGCCAGTAGAGGAAGAGGAAGAGGACGTGGCAGAGGCGGCCAGTCCAGAGGTGCAGCTGATTCACAAATGGTGGATAGACCTATTATAGCACCGAATCGGGCTTATGCGTTGAAGGCACGAGAGGATCAGGATGCACCTGAAGTCATAGCAGGTACTTTTCTACTCTATGACATAAAGATGTTTGCATTAATTTATCCTGGATCAACTCATTCGTATGTGTGTTCTAAAAGGGTATGTGATAAGATGCCTAATGCTAAATGTTTAAAATATGACATATGTGTATCGAGTCCTTTGGGATATAATGTGCATGTGAACAAAGTGTATAAGGGCTGTTCATTAGTTCAGGATAGACTGTTTCAAGTTGATTTGATTGAGTTACCTTTCGATGAGTTTGTTCTAATACTGGGTATGGATTGGCTAATGCGGTAGTTGATTGTAAGGGGAAGAGAGTGGTACTCTATGATTGTAAGGGAAGTAAAGTGACAGTGAGGGGAGTTTGTGCAAACTCTTTTGTGAATGTAGTATCGGCAATGCAAGCATATCAATATTTGAGGAAGGGATGTGAGGCTTACTTGGCTCTGGTGTTTGATTCTAAAAGAGAGAAAGAAAAGATTCAGGATGTACCCATCTTATGAGAGTTTTCTGATGTGTTTCCGGAAGAACTGAGTGGTGTGCCACCAGCAAGGGAGGTTGAACTGTCTATTGATATTGTGCCTGGAGCAGTGCTAGTGTCTAAAGCACCTTACAGAATGGCTCCTACTAAATTGAAGGAGCTAAAAACTCAGTTGCAGGAATTATTGGACAGGGGTTTCATAGGACCTAGTGTTTCCCCTTGGGGAGCACCAGTCCTATTTGTCAAGAAGAAAGATGGGACCATGAGAATATGTATTGACTATCGGCAGCTGAATAAAGTAATAGTAAAGAATCGATATCCTCTGCCTAGAATTGAGGATTTATTTTAACAATTATCAGTTACAAGTGAAGAGAGAGGACATCCCCAAGACTGCATTCAGAACTCGATATGGACATTATGAATTCTTAGTAATGCCATTCGGGTTGACTAATGCGCCTACTGTATTCATGGACTAATGAATAGATTGTTCAGGCCATACTTGGATCAGTTTGTGGTCGTGTTTATTGATGACATTCTAGTTTACTCAAGAAATGAGGAAGAGCATGAACAACACTTGAGGAGTGTGCTTCAGAGATTACGGGAACATCAGTTGTATGTTAAATTGAGTAAGCGTGAGTTTTGGCTGCGAGAAGTGTCTTTTCTGTGCCATGTGATATCTTCTAAGGGTATTAAGGTGGATCCGGCTAAGATTAAAGCAGTTGTGAACTGGAAGCCGCCTAGAAATGTGCTGTAAATTCACAGTTTTCTAGGATTGGCTGGGTATTACAGAAAGTTTGTGAAAGGGTTCTCAGTGATATCTTCACTATTGACAAGGTTGCTTCATAAGGGAGTTAAATTTGAATGGTCAGAAAGGTGTCAAGCAAGTTTTGATCAACTGAAGAAAATGTTGGTAGAAGCACCAATCCTTACACAGCCTATCTCTAGCGAAGAATATGTCTTGTACAGTGATGGCTCAGGTATAGGTTTGGGTTGTGTGCTAATGCAAGCTGGGAAGATAGTAGTGTATGCCTCCAGGCAACTGAAATCTCATGAGCAGAATTACCCGACACATGATTTGGAATTGGCGGCTGTTGTGCTCGCTTTAAAGACTTGGTGACATTACTTGTATGGTGAGAAGTGTAAAATTTACACTGATCACAAGAATTTGAAATATTTGTTAACTAAGAAAGAATTGAACTTGAGACAGTGTAGATGGCTAGAGCTATTTAAAGACTATGATTGCATTATGGACTACCACCCAGGTAAAGCTAATGTTGTGGCAGATGCACTGAGCAAGAAGTCTGTCTCAGCTTTGCAGTTAAAGCAAGTTAAATGAAGGTTTACTACAGATGGAGCATTGCTGGCTCAGTTGAAGGCAAGACCAGTTTTAAAGGATGAAATGATAGCTGTATAAAGGAGTGATGCTAAATTGCAACAAACTCTGCAGTCAATCAAAAATGGTGACAAGACTGATTATTCAGTGGGTGAAGACGGAATATTGCTTTATAAGAATCGGGTATGTGTTGCAAGTGAGAAAGAGTTGAAGAAGAGATTGATGTATGAGGCCCATAATACTGTTTTTACTATGCATCCAAGCGGGAACAAAATGTATCAAGATTTGAAGCAACTGTATTGGTGGCCAGGTATGAAGAAGGACATTGTAGACTATGTGTCTAAATGTTTGACATGTCAGCAAGTGAAGACAAAACATCAAGTTCCACATGTGTTATTGAATCCTCTATCCATTCCACAATGGAAATGGGACAACATTACTATGGATTTTATTTTTGGATTGCCTTTGACTTCAAAGCAACCGAATACAGTATGGGTAATTGTGGATAGATTTTCTAAGTCAGCTCACTTTATACCAATTAGAATGGATTATTCGATGGATCGGTTAGCTGAATTTTATGTGAAGGAGATTGTTCGACTGCATGGTGTACCCCTATCAATAGTCTCGGATAGAGATCCAAGATTCACTTCCAAGTTTTGGAAGAGTTTACAAGCTGCATTGGGTACAAAGTTGAATTTCAGTACCACGTTTCATCTGCAATTTGATGGACAATCAGAAAGGGTTATTCAAGTATTAGAAGATTTAATGCGAACATGTGTTCTGGACTTCTCGAAGAGTTAGGATAAGTATCTTCCCCTCATGGAATTTGCTTATAACAATAGTTATCAGATAAGTGTCGGCATGGTGCCATATGAGGTGCTATATGTGAGAAAGTGTCGTACATCGGTTTGTTGGACAGAATTGGGTGAACACAGAAATGTTGGACCAGAATTGGTACGAGATACAGAAGAGAAAGCAAAGCTTATACAACAGCAACTAAAAGCAGCCAGTGATAAACAGAAGTCTTATGCGAATTTGAAAAGAAGGGATATTGAGTTTGAAATAGGTGATAGGGTGTTTTTAAAAGTGTCTCCTCGGAGGAAGTGTGACGCGCGCCGAACCTCGTGTCCTCCCGAAAGCCCGCTTCAGGGCGATCAGGAAAGGTTCATAAAACTTGTAAGGTATTTACAAGTGCGTCTATTTTGGGCAACAATGAGGTTTCTTGGAGTCGCCACCCAATAGAACATTGGGAAGGGTCGTCTAGCCTTATCGAGCCTAAGACGGCGCATACATATCCATCTTGACCTAGCCAGAGGGATCTTGGAGGCCTTATCCTCTACTCCCCTAGAGCCTAGGATTGTATATTCAAGCCTTTTGGTGGGACTCAAGAGGTGTCTTGGAAGTCCTAGACCTCTCGCCTCTTTGAGTCCCAAAGACCAGAGTGAGTTCGGGACTTCTCATTTATTCTTACTTTGATTAATTTTACAATTATGTTTTGAATTTATTATTTCACCAACTTTCCACACGATGCATTTTATTAAAGTGCAAATCATTCACATCCAAAGCGATAAATAGAAGCAAGAATCAAGGTAAAGTGTTCGAAATAAATTACAATAACACTAGGAGCGAAATACAACTCCCATTTATAAAAGTGCGATACATGCATAAAACGGGATATTCATTGGAATGAGGACTTTGGTCCTACCATGCATATTCATTACAAAAATGGTTTTTTATGAAGTGTCAATTTTATTGGCTGAAATGGGACATTGGTCCACCATTTTCGGGAAAATCTCCAGGTTTAATTGTTAAAAAACCTTTGGTCCTTTTTACCTGAACGATATTAAAACCATTTCCATAACAACATAAATACAAGGTAAGGGTAGAAAAATGAACCAGAATCGAGATCCGCAGGATGGCGTAACCAACAACTCTCACAACTCCAACTTCCAATGGTCAGAAAAGAACTCACCAGGATAAACACGTTAGCAAAAACATGAATAAAAATAAAAATGAGAAAATTCTAATAGCAATAAGTTAAGAGATAGGATTTTATGAGATAAAAAATGAGAATTTTGCCTAAGGATGGCTACCTGGATCGTGCCAGTGGCCGTCCCTAGTGAGGGGAAAACAAATCAAAAAAAACCTCTTAAATCTTTTGTAAAAAAAGATAATGAAGTATATATAGAAATCAATGTAAATCAAATTAAATTATACAAATGTTAATCCAGAATGTTTACCCTCGGATTTTACCTTTTAGGGTGTATGTCGAATGATTTTGTCCCCGTGTGCCTCGCAAGGATCAAAAGAAGAATCAGATCAAAGAAAGAAAATTTATGTTATTCTTTCCTTGAAAATTTGATAGCAATCGTGTGTTCGAATTAGTTATATTGATGGAAACGACTGAATTTCGTCACCTACAGATGAATAGAGATTTATGAACTTTTTGCGTAATTTGCTCACAGAAAAGCCTTTTTCTAAAAAGCAATTTTTTTCAAAAAAAAATATTTGATAGCCTCTTTTTCTAAATAAAATTTCTCTAAAATTTCTCTCTCCTTTTCCAGATTTTCTCCAAATTTTCTAAACTCTAAAACTGAAAGTTGATCCTTTATTTATAGGGTTTTATGAGATAATTAAGATAAGCCTCTATCTAAAGTTTGAATTTTAAAAGGGCTTTAAAATTCAACTTTTAGATAAATTCTATCCCCTTTTTGAAAAGAAAAGAGATCAAATTTTATCCAATCTCGAGTGATCCGGTCAGTTACCGTACCGACGGGCTTCCCTGCGCCTACCGACGGCCGTCTCTACTAGGGGCAAATGCGGGAGACTGACTAGGGACGGGGCGCGATCCTAGGGACGGGCGTCCCTAGGTTGCCACGGGTCCGTCACTACTACGCCTAGGGACGGGTATCTCCCCAAGTAGGGACGGGCGTCCCTACACAGACAGAATGCATGTTTGTGAAGCAAAACTCCCATTTTTACCAAAATTCTGTAAAATTTATCGAACTCTTTCAAAACTCCATGTTATAGAAAAAGATTTTAATCCTTGCGAGACCGAAAGACGAAAACCTCCGAATTCCATCCCCTTACTCGTAAATCGACATTGATCTCTTCATCGGGTAACTCTGATCTGGACTGCCTCAAGACCCGGTGTCTACAGGAAGGTATTGCGATTTGGGAAGAAAGGAAAATTGAGTCCGAGGTTCATTGGACCATATGAGGTGTTGGATAGAGTTGGTTCAGTAGCTTATCGATTGGCATTGCCTTCGGCTTTATTTAAGCTTCATGATGTTTTCCATGTGTCTATGTTGAGAAGGTACCGATCGGATGAATCTCATGTGTTATATGTACAAGAAGTGGAAGTTCAGCCAGATTTATCTTATGATGAGAAATCGAAGGTAATTCTTGCAAGGGAGATAAGACAGCTTTGGAATAAACAAATTCCACTTGTGAAAGTACTCTGGCAGCACCATGGAGTGGAAGAGGCGACCTGGGAACCAGAAACTGCCATACGGGAGCAACATCCCCGCCTATATGATTCAAGTATAAATTTCACGGATGAAATTCTTTTCATCGGGGGAGAGTTGTAATGGCCTGAATTATAGCCTAGTAGTAATTGGCTTAATTAAGGTTGTGTGGGAATTTAAGTATGTAGTTGGACTAAATTGAAATAACAAGTAAAGGACTTAATTGAATAACTAAAAGAAAGCTAAGTGGCTTATTGGCAATTGTGCATGATTAACACTAGGATGGATTTATAAGCTTAATTAAAATTAGATTTGTTTTGGTGAGGATTAAGGGAGAAGGTGGAATCCACGTGTGGGTTTTAGGGTGTTGGCAGCTCTCTCTTTGCATGCAATATAAGGGTTATAGAGAGTGAAGTATACTAGTGCATTTGTTACAGCCATTCCTTTCTCTCTCAAGGAATCTATTTGCCATTCCTTCTTCTTTCGTGTGTTCTTCTAAATTTCTCATTTTTTATTTTATGAATTCTGCTATGGTTATTAAGTAATTAGAGGGTAAAATAAGTTGTTTGATTTGGAAGGTAAGTGAATAGATTAACTCTTCTTCTCCTACTCTTTCTATTTCTATAAATTGTGTTTGATTAAGGACTGATTTAGTGATCCAATTCTGGAAATTGGACCATGTGTGTAGTTGAGAAATCAAAGCAAGATAAAGGGAAGGCCAAAGTCGGAGAACCTAGCTCAAAAGGGACAGTTTAGGAGCATAGGAAAGGAGGTTTGGGAAACTACCTTTATGTTTGATTGTGATGACTTAAATTGTGTTCTATTTGAATGTTAAAATGTGAATTTGAGATGAGTAGGGAATTCGTAAAATGTCTGAATGGAGAACTTGTCTTTGGTAGGGTATGAAGGCATGCTTGATTTGATAATTGATATAGCAAACTAAATCTTAGGTTGATGCATAAATGGAACTAAGGTATTTGAAACTTAGTATGTATACTAATGAAGGGGAATTGTGTTATAAATCTTATGGAATGAATAATATGTATTTAAGGGATTATTGATAAGTTAGTTAGTAAAGGAACTTATGGCAAAAAGGGGTGATTCTGTTTAAATTTGGGTTTGGGGCATTTTACAAGGCTGTATGAAATGGGCATACCACCGTGTAAAACTATTATGTTTTGATTGTGTTTTGTGTTGAGCATTTTACACGGGGGTAAGGCCTTGCCATACCGCCATGTAAATGAATTCTATTTTGTGAGGGTTTTGTGCACGGCATACCACACGGCGGTATGATTTATTCTCACCACCGTGTAGGATGTTTTACATGGCGGTAAGCTATTTGCATACTGCCATGTAAATGCCCTCTATCTTGGAAATTGGAAGTTTGATTTTTCATTCTTTTTCATTCCGTCTAAACCTTGCTTTTGTCTAAACCTTTCTTATTGGCACTTAAGCTATTAAAAGGTAATTAACATGTGCAATATTTGAAACTTAACTTAGACATGTAATTAAGATATATATACATGAGAATTATGTAGGCATTTAGGTAAGCATGTGATTTCATGCCTATAACATGATGAAAGAATTGTGATGAGAACTATAATGCTATGAACAATGTGATAGGGTATAATGACTGTCAGTATAATATGATACTTACTATAACTTTGGAATAACTGGACTTATTAAGGTTTAGCCTATAAGTCAAGTAGTGGATAGATAGGCATGCCTATAGAGAGTCTAAGTGCTGCAGCCCAGTGCGTCCGATTCCTCCGGAATCACAAGGTGATAAAAATCCTTACTGCATTACAATGTGAAAATTATGTTGATGTTTCGTACCTTAGGGTACTAGTGCAAATGTGAGGTATCTACGGATACAAATGTGATAACTATACCCATGTGGTACAATTACGATACTCGTTATCCATATCTTTGAATTGCAGGCAAGATTAAACTAATAAAGTAATAAGTAAACCATGTGGTATATGAACAATTTAAATGAGTTTAATGCAAATGTGTACACTGCTGCGATGAATATTGTTCATGAATTGTAATTATTTAAATATTTGAATACATAATATGTACCTACATGATACATGAGCCTTGTTAAATTGATTTAATTGTTATAATGCTTGTATTAAGATATGTCTTATAATTGAATAATTATTGTAATATATGCTATAAAGTATATACGTGTGTATGCTGTTTCCCCACTAAGCGTTAGCGCTTAGCACGGGTTTGCTAATTCGTGTAGGTTCGGAGGTAAAGTGATCGCGAAGGACGGATTCGCATTGCCATCGGTCAACACTAGGAGTACTTATAGTGTAGGTTTTTGGGAAGTGGGCAATGAGTTTTGTGTATGTAATATTTAATCCTTTTGTATCAAGCAATATGTACGGATGTAATAATTAGGTATTGTATCTATGTGTATATATGTATATATGTATGTAACTGTGTCAGTTCTAGCATGCAATGATCGCTGTGTGTGTCACACCCCATTTGCCCCCTAGTAGTACGAGCCTATTTGTGTGTGCATGCAATTGTGTGTGTTCGGCATATCATAAGGGCATTTTGGGGATATTGCATGTTTTATGGGAGTAATAGTGTATGGATGCATGCATGGTAGTAGAGTGCATTTTAGGTGAGTTATGTTGTGTGCTTTGCTCACACCTTGGTAGGATGTGAGTATGTTGGGATTGCATTATGTGTGTGTGTGTTCGTACCATTGTAGGGTGTGCATTAGTTGGGAGTGCATTGTGTGTGAGTAGTCTATGCTTGTTGAGTGTGAGTGGTCAAGTTCCACCAGTCTTAGGATGATATGTGGCTAGGGTTTTTGGAAATGGGTGTAAAAAGACAGAGAAAGAAGGGGCAGCCACTTCTACTGCCTCTTCTCTCGTTTCCTCTTCCTCATTACTCCTTTCCTCTTTTCCCTTCCCAATTGTGTCTTGGTATTTGATTCAAATGATTTGTGGTGGAAATTGATCGCTCCTCAACCTCAGCTAGGTAAAGTTTTGTGCATTTTCATCATCTTCTTCATACTGTTCATTTTCTTCTTTGCATTTCTGGATTGGGTTTTGATCTAGGGTTTTTGTTTGTGTGTTCTTGGTGTGTCGGCTATTAGTTGAGCCTCCCCGCGACCCGAAAGGCAAAGAGAAAGTAGGGAGTAGTGGAACTAAGTGACTAGAGCTTTAGATTTTTAGGTATGGGAATTTTTGCATTTCTTGTGTTCTTATTGTGTTTGCTCCTTTTGTTGGCAATCTGTTGTGTTGATAATGCATGCTGGGATTTGAATGAATGGGTTTTGATTGTGGTTAATGCATGGAGGCTGAAACTTTGAGAATGGAATTGAAATTGAATGAGCTTACTGTTAATTTTCTGGGTTCTCATATTTCAAAGTTTTGATTTAGTCAATATTTGTTTTGGATGGGTAATTGTTAAGGAAGTGATTTTGTATTAATTATATTGGTTTTTACATGCTTGAGGAAGCTGGTTCCATGTAAGAATGATTTGGATTTGAGTTAGGATGATTTCTGGAATTCTAGGATCTGTGCAGTTTTCACGACATTAGGGTTTTTGAGAAATCGCGATATCAGGGACGATCTCTTCATGGCAAGAAGAGAGAGAGTAGGAACACGAGTCGTGCTCCTGGCTGGAAGTAGAGCACGGGTCGTGCTTTGGGACCACAACTTGCGCTCCCTTAGCTGGGAGCAGGAGCACGAGTCGTGCTCCTCAGCACGACTCGTGCCCTCAAATCTCCAGGAGCACGACTCGTGCCCCTCAAGTCTCCAGGAGCACGAGTAGTGCTCCTCCCCACGACTCGTGCTCCTCTAGCCCCTGTCCTTTTTGTATTTGTCAAATGTATTTGGGTCCTTTTCAATCCTTTTTCTTCTGTTTTGAGTTCTTTAGTCCTCATTTATGTGTTTTTAATGTGCAAATGATATAATGGGTATTTTAACTTAGCCAAATAATGAGTAATGTATACGATATTGCATGTTATAAGTTGTTGAATGATATTGGGTTATGCATGTCTTATTTATGATTCATTGATATGAATGTGAGTATAATTATGTATTACTCTTGGAAACATGATTTGAATGATGCATAATCTGCTAGAGTCAAGTAAGTGGATAGTTAGGCATGCCTAATAGAGTCCTTAGCTGCAGCCTCAATTCCGTTTGGACCCCGATCAGGTTCCCGTTGTGTTCCTCGTGAACCCCTCAGTATTTGGATCTTGTTAAAGGTCCCCTCAGTAAAATGTTTTGTAATTGATAAAGTGAAATGGTTTTCGATTCGTACCCGTAAGGTTCTGTCAGTATTCGATTCATACCCGTAAGGTACTGTCCGTAAACTCGTTATCCGCTATTGTGAGTCAGCAGGTGTTATGTTCGCTTTAGTTTGCTCCAATGTGACTATACGAATGTGATATCTGAATGAGTATGATAATAAGATGAATGATCAGTTAATGTAACTATGAATGTGAGTATGGATGTGAGCTTATGTTATCGAAAGTATGGCTTTTATATGCAAGAATGTATATTTACTTGCTTTGATTATCTGCATTTACCATAGTAAATGTGTTATGCCTCGACGACCATTGTGAATGGCCTTCCATACTACTTGTGTGTTTCCCTACTAAGCGTTTATCGCTTAGCACGGTGTTTTATCCGTGCAGGTGCGGAGGATGGTGTTCTTTTGGCAGAGTCGTCGCCAGTCAAGCCAACACAGAGGGATTAGTGTTAGGGCTTTATTTTTGATAGCATGTTGATTCTTTTGTATCGAAACTATCTTTATACCATTATTTTGTAAAGCTTCCGCATTTATATATTTTTGGGATATGTAATTATTTTATTCTGACTTTTGATCAGAACATTTTTGTAAGGAATTTTTGCTATTGTAATGATGGATTATTCGGATGCTT
Organism: Excoecaria cochinchinensis; assembly: GCA_947683425.1. Taxonomy (NCBI): domain Eukaryota; kingdom Viridiplantae; phylum Streptophyta; class Magnoliopsida; order Malpighiales; family Euphorbiaceae; genus Excoecaria; species Excoecaria cochinchinensis. Next base: position 20,536,717 of record CANTUQ010000119.1, read on the forward strand.
ATAAAGGTTTTAATTTTCCCATAATAATGTATGGTTATTATGTATGAATGTATGCTTTGTATCTTTATTTACTTGGTGACACACCTTGAGGATGGGTACGCCTATGTATGAGTAGGGGGTGTTACAGTTTTTGGTATTAGAGCCTAGGTTTAGGCATTTCTGGGTGTTGTTGATGTGTTGAGGTGCATAGATGTGTATATGTCTAGATCTGTGTTGGCTGACGCGGTTGTCTTCTTGTTGTTTTAGATAGCTTCTAACTCTGCTCTTGGATCACTTGAGGAGTCCGCCGAGAGTGTGAACCCTCAAGCCGTAGATCCTTCGATTTCTATTTCCGCTCAACATGCTAGGGTCCAGCCCGAGGCTGCTGCCATGCCTTTTCAAGTAATATTAAGGCTGTCGCAGGACATGGCTAGGGTCTTGGAGAGAGTGACTGCTCCTAGAGCCCCAATAGAGAGCTTGAGAAGGGTTGGTATTGAAGATATCTATGGCACGGGTTTGGATGAGTCAGAGTTAGTTGAGAAATGGTTAGACAAGGTGAAGTGTGCATTGAGAGAGATTCGGTGTCCTCCTGATTAGTAGGCAGAGTGTGTAGTGGCTTTGCTACAAGGGTCAGCTTTTGAATGGTGGGAGTTAGTTTGCAGGCATCTTCAGTTGCCCGATCCAGTTACATGGGATTTCTTTGCAAGGGAGTTCACGACCAAGTATGTGACTCAGACATATAAGGATGCTAGGTGGTCACAATTTCTGAGTTTGAAGCAGAGGGCTATATCGGTCTCAGAGTTTGAGAAGGAGTTTAACCGGTTGGCTAGGTATGCTCCTGAAGGTATTGTGACGGATGAGTTCCAGATTAGGCATTTTGAGGCAGGAATGAATGAGTCCTTGAGAGCTATGTTGATTTCCTTGATGAGCACTCCAAGGGTGAATTATTATTAGATTGTGGAAGCTGCTGTTAGAGCCGAGAGATCGGAGTCTGTGTTGAGAGAGAGGGCTCAGAGGAGGACTCCCTCTCATGGAGGTTTGTCTTCTTCATCCTCGGGTAAGAGATCTTGTAACTCGCAGGATGAGTAGTCATCTGGTCCAGCCACTAAAGGTAGAAGACAAGGTTCTGTAGCGATGTCTGGTTCTGGTAGAGGTGGTAGATCTGAGCCTATTCCCATATGTTCGCATTGCAGTAAGGCTCATCGGGGTGAGTGTAGGTGGCTCACTGGTGGGAGCTTCAGGTGTGGGAGCACTGAGCATCTTCTGGCTAGTTGTTCAAGATTGAATGAAGAATTGGGCTCCCAGAGAGAGGCCAGCAGGGTTGGTTCTAATGCCACATAGGCTACTCACGGTAGAGGCCGAGGTAGAGGTCGAGGCGGTCGACCTAGAGAGGGAGCTGCATCAGAGTCCGTTGAGCGTCAGTTGCCAGTCACAGTTAGAGCATATGCTGTGAGAGATAGAGAGGAGCAGGAAGCGCCCGATGTTATTGCTGGTAAGTTCCTACTCAATGACACTTAATTGTATGCTCTAATTGACCCTGGTTCCACACACTCATACTTGTGTACGGATAAGATTATTGATAAGTTGCATGTGGTAGATCAGCTAGATTATGAGATATGTGTGACTAGTCCATTAGGGCATAATGTCAATGTGAGTAGAGTCTATAGGATCTGTCCCCTGTTGGTTGAGGGAGTTGTGTTTCCCACAGATCTGATTGAGTTGCCTTTCAGAGAGTTTGATCTAATTCTTGGTATGGACTGGTTGGGTAAGCACCGGGCTATAGTTGATTGCCATAGGAAGATGGAGGTGCTTCGGGATAAGGATCGATCTTTTGTGTTTGTTAAAGGTTTGGGTGCTAGTTCTTTGAATAATGTAATTTCTGCGATGCAAGCTAAGAGGTTTATTAGGAAGGGTTGTGAGGCTTTCCTAGCAGTTGTGTTGGATTCCAAGAGGGATCAAGTTCGGATTGAGGACATTCGGGTGGTGCGGGAGTTTAGTGATGTGTTTTCGAGTGAATTGCCAGGTTTACCTCCTGACAGAGAAGTTGAGTTGTCCATAGAGATTATGCCGAGTACCACTCCCATATCGAAAGAACCTTATCGGATGGCTCCTGTAGAGTTGAGAGAACTCAAAACTCAACTACAAGAGCTATTAGATAAGGGGTTCATTCGACCTAGCATATCTCCATGGGGAGCTCCTATTTTGTTTGTTAAGAAGAAGGATGGGTCCTTGCGGATATGTATCGACTATAGGCAAATTAACAAGGTCACAGTGAAGAACAAGTATCCTTTGCTTAGGATTGAGGATTGTTTGATCAGCTTCGAGGTGCGGGTGTCTTTTCGAAGATTGATCTTCGATCGGGTTACTATCAGTTGCGAGTTAAGGATGAGGATGTGGTTAAGACTGCATTTCGGACTCGGTATAGCCACTATGAGTTCCTTGTGATGCCGTTTGGTTTGACCAATGCTCCAGCGGCATTCATAGATTTGATGAACAGAGTGTTTAGGCCATACTTGGATCAGTTTGTAGTGTTGTTTATAGAGGACATCTTGGTGTATTCTAAGAATGAGAGTGAGCATGAAGAGCATCTTCAGTTAGTGTTGCAAGTTCTGAGAGAGCACCGATTGTTTGCCAAGCTTAGTAAGTGTGATTTTTGGCTTCGGGAAGTGTCATTTTTGGGTCATATTGTATCGACTAAGGGTATCCAAGTTGATCCGGCTAAGATTGAGGCGATAGTTGATTGGAAAGCGCCTAGGAATGTTCCAGAAGTGAGGAGTTTTCTCGGTTTAGCAGGCTACTACCGTCGGTTTGTTAAGGGCTTTTCAGTTATTGATGCTCCAATGACGAGGTTGTTAAGAAAAGGCGTTAGGTTTGAGTGGTCGGATAAGTGTCAGGCTTGTTTTGAGCGGCTGAAGAGGTTGCTAGTCGAAGCTCCTATACTTACTCAACCCATCTCGGGTAAGGAGTTTGTAATGTATAGTGACGCTTCGGGTGTCGGTCTTGGTTGTGTTTTGATGCAAGAAGGTAAGGTTATGGCTTATGCTTCTCATAAGTTAAAGCCACATGAGAGGAATTATCCGACGCACGATTTGGAGTTAGCAGCTGTTATCTTTGCTCTGAAAATTTGGCGCCATTATCTGTATGGGGAAAAGTGTAGGATCTTTATGGACCATAAGAGTTTGAAGTATTTCCTCACGCAGAAGGAGTTGAACATGAGACAGTGTCGTTGGCTTGAGTTGTTTAAGGACTACGACTGCGTATTGGATTGCCATTCTGGTAAGGCCAATGTAGTCGCTGATGTTTTGAGTCGGAAGTCGGTTTTAGCTTTGTTCCTGAGACGGTTTAGATGGAGGTTTGATTCAGATGGAGCTTTGATTGCTCAGTTGAGAGTGAAGCCTACCTTGAGACAGAGGATTGTGGATGCTCAGAGGGATGATGAGAGGCTACAACGGATCGTGTAAGAGGTCAGATCGGGCAAGCGGGCATATTTCACAGTTCGGGATGGAGTGTTGATGTATGGAAACCGCTTGTGTGTGCCTGAGCATGAGGAGTTGAGGAAACAGCTTTTGAGTGAGGTGCATAGTACGGTCTTTACTATGGACCCTGGCAGTGAGAAGATGTATCGGTACATGAAGCAGTTCTATTGGTGGTCCAGTATGAAGAGGGATATTGTGAATTTTGTGTCCAAATGCTTGACATGTCAGCTGAGCATCAAGTTCCTTCAGGATTGCTTACGCCTTTATCCATTCCCGAGTGGAAATGGGATGACATTGCCATGGACTTTGTATCTGGTTTGCCTTTGACTCAGAGGAAGCATGATTTAGTTTGGGTGATAGTGGATCGGCTTACGAAGTCAGCTCATTTCTTGCTAGTGAGAGTTGACTATTCGATGGATAGGTTGGCCAGTATCTTTGTGGATGAGATAGTTCGGTTGTATGGAGTGCCGTTATCCATAGTATTAGATCGGGACCCAAGCTTCACTTCAAAGTTTTGGAAAGAGTTACAGAGAGCTTTGGGTACCAAGTTAAACTTCAGTACGGTATTCCATCCTCAGATAGATGGTCAGTCAGAACGGGTCATTCAGATTCTGGAGGATATGTTGAGGGCGTGTGCTTTGGATTTTCCGGGTAGTTGGGACAGATATGTGTCGCTTATGGAGTTTGCCTACAACAATAGCTATTAGTCGAGAATCGGTATGGCACCGTATGAAGCTTTATATGGTCGACAGTATAGGACTCCGGTTTGTTGGACGGAGCTATCCGAGCGTTTAGTGATTGGGCAAGAGTTGGTTAGGGATACCGAGGAGAAGATTAGAGTTGTGCAGCGGAATTTGAAAGTGGATGCCAACCTGAAGAGGAAAGATGTGCAATTTGAGGTCGGGGATAAGGTTTTCCTTAAGGTTTCGCCTTGGACGAAAGTGCTTCGGTTTGGAAAGAAAGGGAAACTTAGTCCTCGCTTCATTGGTCCTTATGAGATTTTTTCTAAGGTTGGTCCGGTAGCCTATAGATTGGCTTTACCGATGGAGTTGGCGAAGTTACATAATGTGTTCCATGTTTCGATGCTTCGTCGGTACAGGTCAGATCCGTCACATGTCCTGTCAGTTCAGGATAAGCAAGTGCAGCCAGATTTTTCTTATGATGAGGAACCGAGAGCCATCCAAGCTCGAGAAGTGAGACAACTGAGGAGTATGCAAATCCCATTGGTAAAGGTGTTATGGAATCATCATGGAGTCGAGGAAGCGACTTGGGAACCAGAAGAGTCGATGAGAGCTCAGTATCCACATTTGTTCAGTTCAGGTGAGAATTTCAAGGACGAAATTCTTGTTAGTAGGGGAGAATTGTCACGACCCATTTGCCCCCTAGTAGTACTAGCCTATTTGTGTGTGCATGCAATTGTATGTGTTCGGCATATCATAAGGGCATTTTGCGAATATTGCAAGTTTTAGGGTAGTAATAGTGTATGGGTGCATGCATGGCAGTAGAGTGCATTTTAGGTGAGTTATGTTGTGTGCTTTGCTCACACCTTGGTAGGATGTGAGTATGTTGGGATTGCATTATGTGTGTGTGTGTGTTCATACCATTATAGGGTATGCATTAGTTGGGAGTGCATTGTGTGTGAGTAGTGTATGCTTGTTGAGTGTGAGTGGTCAAGTTCCACCAATCTTAGGATGACATGTGGCTAGGGTTTTTGGAAATGGGTGTAAAAAGAAAGAGAAAGAAGGGGCAGCCACTTCTACTGCCTCTCCTCCCGTTTCCTCTTCCTCATTACTCCTCCTTTCCTCTTTTCCCTTCCCAATTGTGTCTTGGTATTTGATTCAAATGATTTGTGGTGGAAATTGATCGCTCCTCAACCTCCTCTAGGTAAAGTTTTCTGCATTTTCATCATCTTCTTCATATTGTTCATTTTCTCCTTTGCATTTCTGGATTCAGTTTTGATCTAGGGTTTTTGTTTGTGTGTTCTTGGTGTGTCGACTATTAGTTGATCCTCCCAGTGACACGAAAGGCAAAGAGAAAGCAGGGAGTAGTGGAACTAAGTGACTAGAGCTTCAAATTTTCAGGTTTGGGAATTTCTGCATTTCCTGTGTTCTTATTGTGTTTGCTCCTTTTTTTGGCAATCTGCTGTGTTGATAAAGCATGCTAGGATTTGAATGAATGGGTTTTGATTGTGGTTAATGCATGGAGGCTGAAACTTTGAGAATGGAATTGAAATTGAATGAGCTTCCTGTTAATTTTCTGGGTTATAATATTTTAAAGTTTTGATTTAGTTAATATTTGTTTTGGATGGGTAATTGTTAAGGAAGTGATTTTGTATTAATTATATTTGTTTTTACGTGCTTGAGGAAGCTAGTTCCAGGTAAGAATGATTTGGATTTGAGTTAGGATGATTTCTGGAATTCTAGGATCTATGCAGTTTTCACGACATTATGGTTTTTGAGAAATCGCGATATCAGGGACGATCTCTTCATGGCGAGAAGAGAGAGAGCAGGAGCACGAGTCATGATCCTGGACACGAGCCATGCTCCTGGCTGGAAGTCAAGCACGGGTCGTGCTCTGGGAGCACAACTCGCTCTCCCTTAGCTGGGAGCAGGAGCACGAGTCGTGCTCCTCAGCACGACTCATGCCCCTCAAATCTCTAGGAGCACAAGCCGTGCTCCTCAGCACGACTCGTGCCCCTCAAGTCTCCAGGAGCACGAGTAGTGCTCCTCCCCACGACTCGTGCCCCTCTAGCTCCTGTCCCTTTTGTTTTGTCAAACGTATTTGGGTCCTTTTCAATCCTTTTTCTTCTGTTTTGAGTTTTTTAGTCCTCATTTATGTGTTTTTAATGTGCAAATGATATAATGGGTATTTTAACTTAGCCAAATAATGAGTAATGTATACGATATTGCATGTTATAAGTTGTTCAATGATATTGGGTTATGCATGCCTTATTTATGATTCATTGATACAAATGTGAGTATATTTATGTATTACTCTTGGAAACATGATTTGAATGATGCATAACCTGCTAGAGTCAAGTAAGTGGATAGTTAGGCATGCCTAATAGAGTCCTTAACTGCTGCCTCAATTCCGTTTGGACCCCGATCAGGTCCCCGTTTGGTTCCTCGCGAACCACTAAGTATTTTGATCTTGTTAAAGCTCCCCTCAGTAAAATGTTTTGTAATTGATAAAGTGAAATGGTTTTCGATTCATACCCGTAAGGTACTGTCAGTATTCGATTCGTACTCATAAGGTACTGTCCATATACTCGTTATCCACTATTGTGAGTCAGTAGGTGTTCTGTTCGCTTTAGTTTGCTCCAATGTGACTATACGAATGTGATATCTGAATGAGTATGATAATGAGATGAATGATCAGCTAATGTAACTATGAATGTGTCACACCCCGAACTGGGCCTAGTCGGAATATGCTTGCTCAGTCGGAGTGAGTGAGGGTAATTCGGTAATCTGTAGATGAGTAATATGGATAATAAGGATTTATTTGATAAGAAATTAATTAAATAAGTTAAGTGATGGAATTATTATGGTGTGCTTATAGTGTATGGTAGTAGGATGTATGTGGGCTAAGAGATTTTATTGTGTGGTTTATGAGCATGGTGCCTTGGATGAAAAGTGGATTATAAGGAAATGTTAGGGTGTGACTTAGCTTTGGTACCATGAAGATATTATTGTAAGAGGTGTTTGTGTGTGTTTGGTGTATGGTGCATGTATGAGTAAGTCAAAGTGGACCTGTAATATTATGACATGTGAGCCTATAGGAAGTGGACAAGTGGATTTGGTAGGTGTGCATTTAGTGTGAAAGAAAGACTAAGTGTAAGGAAAAAGGAGTCCCCGTTTTTCCCCTCTCATCCTCCCTATTCCCCATTTGCTTATCGTTTTCTTCCCTTTCCTTGCTCAATCTCTTGGTTTTGAGTGAATTAGAGTTGTTTTGGTGGAGCTTGGGAAGTAAGATTGAAGAGGTAAGTTGGGGTTTTAGGGTTCCTATGTTTGAATTCTCTTTCTTCTTCTAGTTTTGTTTAAGTTATAGTTTAGGTTAAGAATTGTGGGTTTATTTGTGCAAGTGATTGGTGAAAAGAGGAAGCAAAGTAAAGGAAAAGAGAAGATTAAAGCTTGAAGAGAGCAGCTATTGTGCAACAAGAGGTTTGGGAGTTTGATTCCTATATTTGAGTTTTAATTTGTCTCTACCCTAAATTCTTCTTGAATTATGAATATACCTTTGTATATGATTTCCAGTAAATTGAGTGTTTTGATATGAGTTTTATGCATGTATTTGTTTGGGTAAATGTATTAGTAATGCATGATGTTGATTAAATTGAAGGTATGTGAGAATTGAAAGTGAAGTGCATGATTGGGTAAACTCTGTTTAGTTATCATCTGACCCCTGTGCAATGTTTTTTTATCTTAAGTAGAGTTTTAGAACTCCAAATCATGTGATTCTTGAACCATTAGAACCATGACGTCCATTACATTAAAAGTCTCAGAAATAGCCTTTGGCGACTTTTTGCTCTAAGATCCTAGAAATTTGCTAAAACCGTAGTGCCTCTGTTTGGGTCGGGTTACTTGACCACTACAGGTTGTTTAGATCATATATGAATTTATAGATGTTCAATTGATCTGACATTTGTTGCATTTGAAAGTTAACATCTTAGGAAACAAATGTTAAGAAGGAAGTTTTGCCTAGAAATGTAGTTTAGATGCCTGTTTAGGCTGAACAAAAAATGAGTTGTGAAGCAGTCCTGAATCCTAGCTTCTGTTTTGCAAATTTTTGGTAGGTCACAGTGGTAACCAAATTCATTACCACCATGACATATGAAAATCCTGAGCAGAATGCTTAGTTTTTACCTCACGGTTGTAACCAAATTCATTACCACCGTGACCCCTTCTGTCATGACAAATTTAGGTGTTTTTCTTCCCGAATTGAACCCGTTTTGCACCAGAGCTTTCTAGGATCCATCCGATGTATGTTTAGGACTATTAAATGAGTATAAGAATAGTTATCACTTGGAAAATAAACATGATTAGGATTAAGATTAATAGCAAACTAATGAAGTAATGAGGTGTAAATGTATGTATTAGAATGAAGTCAAATTTAATGACATTATTGAACATTATTATACTTTAATCTATATAAACGCGTATGATATGAACAAGTATGCATAGGTATGACTTAAGATCTAAGTTATATACTCATGAAAGACATCACATGAAATGAATTTGCTTAATGAAATATATATATGGGATATGAGTAGTGAATGTGTGATTGAAGTAATTGCCTAACAATGTTATATGATGCATGCATTGATAATAAATGTTAATAGAATGTATTAGTATGCAAGATATCTATGATTCTATTATGGTTCATGTGGATATTTGAGTGATTATATATTATGATAATGGTAAATGTGCTTTAATGCTTTTAGCTTATGAATTCCTCTTTTTAATGGAGGCCATAATGCGGCAAACCGGGTAAGTAAGTATTTATATAAATGTTCAAATAGTTGGTATGAATGGTATGATAAAGTGTGTGTGGAATAACATTTTATTCTAGGCTGTGGGTATGTCACGGTGACAACCTAATGGGTTACCACCATGAGGTACCCCAGAAGTGCATTCTATTTTGGGAGTGTGGGTATGTCACGATGACAACCTAATGGGCTACCACCGTGAGGTACCCTAAGAGTGCTTTCTGCTGAGAGTTTTGGTATGTCACGGTGACAACCAATCTGGTTGTGACCGTGACCTACTCTGTTTTTGTAAAGAATGGTTAGTTGTTAAAAGTAAAATTTGAATGTTCAGTTAATGCTTGGCATGATAATGTTTCTATATTTGATTCTGATAAGTTTTAAAACATTGAATAGTGTTAAAGTTTGTTGAAGGAATTATATTGTATGCTTCGTAATAGGAGTAGTATGATGCATGGCTGATGATATGAATTTCTTTATATGTCTACTATACACTGGATTAAGTATGATGATGTTTATATACTGTCTGATGTGACACATGATTTGAATGATGGATCCCGATGCACCGCCCGTTCGACCGCCCGCACGTGGGCGACCGGGGCATTTGCGGGTCCGTTGACAGCTTGCGATAAATCGCAAGTGCGTCTATGTTGGGCAACAAGGAGGTATCATGGAGTCGCCACCCAATAGAACATTGGGAAAGTTACTCTCACCTCGGAGAGCCTAAGACTTGCGCATTTTATCCATATTGAGCCATGAGGCCTAGGATTAGCGCTAAAGCCTCGTGACCCAAGAAGTATTTTGGAGGATAACCTCTAACCTCTCGAGCCCAAAGACCAGAGCTGGGTCTGGGATTTCTCATCTATTTCTACCTCAATTAGCTTATGATCAAATTTTAATATCATTAATTCGCTCTCTCTCCACACTATGCAGTTTTAATTGAACAGCGCATTTATTCACATCTTGAAAGCAATAAATGATCAGATAGATAATAAAGCAATAAATTACAATAATACAAGGAGCAGAATATAACTCCCTTTTGTAAATGTGCGAGGCATACATAAATCGGGGTATTGCTTATTCTTGAGGACTTTGGTCCTCGCATGCATCATTATCAAAAATGGGATATTCAATTTGTGATGATCTTTATTGGATAAAAACAGGGCATTGGACCCTTTTGCATTTTATACAAAACTCACTTTTATTTGAGTACAAATCGTTGGTCTATTTTTACATTCAACGGGATAAAAGAGCTTATTCATATACATAAAATAATCAATGAATGAATAGGCGAGAGAAATAAATCAAGAGGTTTAAGAAAACTAAACCGGACGAAATCCCCCACGCATGGTAGGCAGCCGCTCAAGCTCGGGATTATCCAAGAGACCCAATATACACTCACAGAAAGTTAAGAGATGTTAATATACATAAAATTAACACATAAGAACAAAGAGACTGGATAGAGATGAAAAATGATTTAAAAAATGGAGACAGAACCCACCGACGGCCTTTCCTGGTTGACCGACGGGCGTCGGTTTGGTTATTCGATATGCCCGTTTGTCACTCAAAAAGGGCGTCTGTAGGTGGGTGACCGACGGGCGTCAGTCATGAAGATGACCCGTCGGTCACCTCTGTCTCCGGAAAACAGAAAGGAAAAAAGGCCTTTCGAGATCAAAAAGCAAGTTTTATCCAAGAAGGAGATGAGGGAGTCAAAATGAAGAAAAGTAATGACAGGTATTCAAAAATTTCACAGAATGAATAAATAAATAAATAAATAATAAATATGAGATGAAAGTGGAGAGAGAATCCGGAATATTTACCCTCAGATAGTCACTTCAGGTGAGATTCTGGTGTCGGTTAGGTCCCCGCGCGTTCCACGAGAAACAACAGTGAAAGATTAGAGGGAGAAAATGAGATATTTCACCTTTAATCCTTCAAAAAATCGATTTTGGAGTCAAAATCTAAAGAAAAGTAATTAGCTTTTAGTTCCTTTGATTGATTTGATCCTTGATTCAATAAAGTTCTTTAGAAAAAAGTGTTTTTGGAAGAGAGAGAAAACGTGCTTGAATTTTGGCAGAGTTTCCTCTTCTGAAAAATTTTCCAACCCTTTTCAAATGAAAATCCGGACCTTATATAGCCAGACACAACCGATGGGCGTCGGTGTATGGGGGCGGGCGTCGGAAGAATCCTACTGACACAAGGACACTTCCGATGGTCCTGCCACATCCACCGACGGGCGTCGGAACGGTTGCGTGCTCCGGGAAACCAGGCGGCTCCAGACAGGGGCGGTGACTTTCCGACGGGCATCGGAAAATACCCTGAGCCGTCGGTGACTCGGAGCGACGGGCTGGCCGTCTGTGGTGGACAAAAAGGCCCTTTTGACTCGAAAAACTTCCGTTTTCTCCCCCTCTGCCCAGGAATTGCAGAAAAACCTCATTTCTCATGGAACGCGGGACTAAAACCTCCAAATGCAGCCTCCCGTACAGGCTCGAACATTGATTTCATCATAGGGTAACCTCTGATCCGGACCGCTCCGGGACACGGTGCTTACAGTTGCCCCCAGTTTTGGGGAAACTAGTGCACGAGCGCCTAGATAAGCCAAAACTCAGAGAAAGGTTGGAAAGGAAGCATACCTGCGACGGCTTTTCACCCTCCGTGCCTTTTGCCGGGTGGACCTTGTCTCAATCCGCTCGGTGATGCAAAGATATTCCCATCGGCGTTTTCTCGACCGGTAGGTACTCATGGAGATGCAACACTCTCTGGCTGCAACCTCGATCCGGTGAGATGCAGCATGCTTTGGCTACAGTCTCGATCTGTTGAAGTTTTGTACTCTCTGGCCACAGCTTCGATTGGTGAGATGCAGCACTCTCTGGCTACAACCTCGATCTGGTGAAGTGCAGTGTTTCTCTAACCGCAGCTTCGATGGGTGAGATGCAGCACTCTCTTGCTACAATCTCGATCTGGTGAAGAGCAGTGTTTCTCTAATCGCAGCTTCGATTGGTGAGATGCAGCACTCTTTGGCTACAATCTCGATCTGGTGAAGAGCAGTGTTTCTCTAACCGCAGCTTCGATCTTGGAGTGTGGAAACTCCGTTGGTTTCCTTGTTTCAAAGGAGATCTTTTTTAATCGATGTCTGTGTTCAGATCGGTATTTCTCTGTACCTGTGAGATAAAAGATTTTGTTAATTCATGTTTGAGGGGCCCTCTTTTGACCTGTCTATTGATCGCATGATTTTGCTTTATTTGCCACGCCATGTTTCACCTTTTATTCATTTTTTTTCTTATTGAGATGTTATTGATTATCATTCTTTTGTTGTTTGTTTCGTATTATTTTTTCATTGTCATTTTTATCGACACATAAGTAAATATGAGAATATACACTTTCTGTGATGTTATTTAAGCAATTAATCGAAAAAAACATGCAAATAATGAAGCAAAGGTTTTCCACTAGAAATGTCATTTTTGTACAGTGCAGATACAAAATATAAAATATACAAGAGATACAAAAATAACTCCCTGAAGCTCAGAGAGGTGTGTAGTCTGAGGGCTCATCGGGATCCTCATCATCCGATATATGCACGGTCCCTGGAGGAGGTGGACGGGCCGGAGGTGGTGGCGGAGCTGTAGAGGGTCCTGCCTCGTGATCATGGGCTCGCCTGAACTGATCCTGAGCATAGCCGTCCAAGAAGGGCTGGGTACAGGTGCCCAAAAACCCTAAGGTGTCAGAGATCTTGTCCCCCAACTTCTTGAAGGCTTGGCTCAGCTGAGTGGTCTGCTCAGCGGCGGTCGTCCTCCTATGCTCTAGGCTCTGCTCCGTCTACTCCCTAAACTCCCTCATGGTCTGAGAAAGAGGGGGGAGAATCCCCTCCATCGCCTGGACGCGGGATCTCAGAGAGTCAAGTGACTCATCAATCATCTGTAGGGTCATATCGACCCTCTGAGACGCCTGGTCCTGTGACGATCTCACATCATGAGCGAGCTGCTGCCTCAACTCCCTCTGTCCCTGAGCAATTCGCTCAACCAGCCTCATCTGCTCTCCTCTGAAGGCCTCCAAAACTCGAGTCTGCTCATCTCTGAAGGCATCCATGGCCCGAGTCTGCTCCCTCGCTGTATGCTCAATGTAGCCCGCCTGCTCTCGGGATAGGCGCTCCACCAACTGAGACTGCTCCTGAATAGCAACCTGCTGGCGATCCAACCTCTCGTGAATGGCCCTATCCCTCTCATCCTATCGCCGCTCAAAGGCCATAAACATAGAAGAGAGGAGCTGAAAGTAGTCCGGCTGAGCTGGCTGCTGTGGTGCTGGCTCTGGTGGTGGTGCCGAAGAAGTGGATGCTCCTGGATCGCCCCGGGAGTACGGATGGTATCTCTCGGAGGGCTCGCGTGCAGGCCTATGTACCCTGGCGCTCGGCGACGGGGCTGGAGTCGGGGCCCTAGATGCCGGTGAAGAGGCGAAGAGATTGTCCATCGTGATCTCAAAATCGAAGTCCGAGGGGGTCCCATGGCCTGAGCAAACCTCTGCCTGGTGATGCTGACATGGTCGCCATCAAACCAAAACTGAATCACCCCCGGGTTGGTATCCGCACTCTGAAAGCCTGTGTAGCGGAGAGTGGCCAAGACCTGGCGGGTAGCCTCTGGAAATGTCTGGAAGGCGGGCTCGAGAAACTCTGTCCAACCAGCCCCCTCGGCAAGTAGATCAAACTCTGGGGCCAACCCAAGGGCCTCTAGAAAAGGGCGAGATACGAAACGGCCGGCCCGAAACTCTACCTGAGCCAACGCTCTGTACCTCTGAGCGGACTCGTCATCCATCCAAGCCGGAGCTACAAGCTCGGGCTGGGCCTGTGGTGCTCTGCGTCTGGGAGGCATCCTGCAAAAGGGAAGGAATCAGATAGCGAAAACTTGGCAAAACAAGCACTATCAGGTTTATTTTCCAAAATCTAAGGTCCATCTAGGCCTTAACAGGGCAATGGCGGCCCAACGTGAGATAAAAAAAAAAAGAAAGGCAATGACAAATAAAAATAGCAAACATCCTGTCTAAGGAAGTAGCCTAACATGCCTTGCACGCATCATGGCAAAAGGAACATGCAATCCTCATGGAGATAATTAAAGTGAATAAGAATGGGCTTTCTAAGTCCCAAGGCATGCATTATACATGGAAAGTAAATAAATATTCAATTCTAGAATAAATAATAAAGATTTGGGCAGCACCCCGGCAGGGATATGCCCAACCTCCTGCATGAAAAAGCAAGATAATAGTCCTCAGGCCCTAGCAATATTAAATGCATGTAAATGGGGCGCACCCCGGCAAGAGTGTGCCCCCAACAGTACAAAAATAGTGGCCTCAGGCCGCAAAAGCAAATTATGCACAAAATGGTGCGTTAAAAGGGTGCAATTCTAAAGCACCAAGATTATAGAAAAATTCTACTTCTATGTGATCATGCAAAAAGTTCAGATTTAATTGCACTAAAACGATATAGAAAAATGGGCAGCATTCCCCCTAAATTCTAAAATCATCTAAAACTTCTTAAAGTTAAAAGAAGAAAGGATGTAGAAATAAATTGAATAAAAATCAAAAAAAGTAATTATTTACTTACTTGTAATCCGGAGAAGTGTAGAAACTAGAGAAATATAAATATCCGGGCACCGGGTGAGTATATAATGCGAAAAAATGAAGAAATCGCGAAAAAATAAGAAGAAAAGACTCAAAAAACGCTAGAAAACGTTTAGAAACCGCTTGAGAGAGGAAGAAGAAAGGGACAGCAACGTTTGCGCCGTCTGTCACTCGCCCTTATATAGAGTTTTGTGACCGACGGGCAGGGCGTCTGTAAAAGAGACCGACGGGCTGGCCGTCTGTCGCGCAATGAATGCGATTTAATGCGCGTGATGAATGCAATGATGATGCATGCATCTGCCTGGTGGACTTCCGACGGGCAGGCCATCTTTGTGGAGAGGCGGTCAGGCCGTCTCCGTAGAGAGGCGGGCAGACCGTCTCTGTAGAGGGGCGGGTAGGCCGTCGGTGACCCTTCCCTATAAAATCTTACAAAATTTTGCTCTTCTTGTCTCTTCATTTTCCAACACCTTGGGCCTTTTATCTTTCTCGAAAATGTCTTCTCCTCTAGCCCAAAGGATGTACCGTATCTTAGACGACAAACACACTTGGGGAGAAGGTGCCCTCTCCTCTCTGGCTGGGATGAAATACCTGTGCCGGGTGAGAATCGACCAGAACCTCCTCCTGGCGGCGACCCACTTCTGGAACCCCCGATTTCACGTCTTCCAATTCACCTACCAGGAACTGTGCCCTCTATCTGAAGAATTAGCTTCCATTCTGGGAGCTCGGTTCCCTCCTAGCGCTCTGCCTTGCGTCCCCTGCTGCGGCCTACTTCAGACCCGGGACGTAGCCCTAGCTCTGGGCATACCTCCTTCCGAGACCATCCGGCTGATTCCTCTGAGTTCCTCCTTTTCTCTGGGGCCACTGATCGAGGCTCTGGATCAGTTCACCGACATCCCCACCTATCGGGTAAGTATCACGTTCCTATTCTGCATGGTGAACTTCCTTACTGTTGTTCCAGGAGGTTTGACAGGTGACTTTCGTCTGCTTGGAATCTCGAGCGACTTTCATCTGGGCCTGTCACCCCTACCACTTGTCCTAGCCGAAACCATCCTAGGTTTGGACGCTGTGAGCTCTGGGTCTACTACAACCTTTGCCGGCAACCCCTTATTACTCCAGGTACGTCATTATTTTAAAGGTAGTGCGTCCTTTATGGATTTTCACACTAGCTTTTCTTAACGGGAGGTGCGTCCTTTCGGATTTTCACACAACCCTATGCCTTATTTTTGCCTGAAGTAAACCCTACTTACTCCAGTGGCTTTTTTTTTTTTTCCAGATCTGGCTGCAAGAGAAACTGAAGATGCTGTCTGAGCCACCCCCTCGAGTCACTCCGCAGTACTCGCCCAGCCATTTCTTGCCTCGTCGGCGATTATATGGGTGTGCCACGGCTGGTGAAGGCATTACCAGATTTGGTGAGCTGTCAGATGACGATATCAGTTTTACATCAACTTGGCTCCCGCTGTCTCATGTAGTCATCGACGGGTCATCGGGTTGTGTTCCCCTCTGCGGCCTCCGTCAGGCCACCTTTTGCATCACTTCTCGATGTTCACGGCAGCTCGGGATGACCCAGGATATAGTGAGGGTTCCCCTGTCCTTTCGAGGAGGAGATCTTTTGGCTGCGTTTGCTTCTCGGTATCATGAGCTGTGGGGTAGACTACCCAGGAAGACCGTTATCCCGAGGTTCGGTAATCATTCTGCATCTTCGACTAACGAGTACAAGAAGTGGATCCTTAGTCCAGCCTCTAATAACAGGACCCGAGGGCTCAAACATCTGGTCGGCGAGAGCAGCAGCAGGACTTAGCCTAGCCTATTATGTGTATTTATTTTGGTGCTATATTTCTTTTTAATGCAGAACTAGAAAATGACAAAAGTGAAAAGAATAATATTCATCCCTTTTCACGAGTTTTGTGTACATTCCCATATAATTTCAGCATACATGATCAGTTTTGGCATTTACTCAGTTGCTTACGCGCCATCAATGCATGAAACCAAATTTTAACAGCATCAACTCCTGTTACCAATCGGCCCTCTCGGGTTTTCATGATCGGACATTTTCTCTCATGCCTCTAATTTTTGCACAGGATGCCTTTTTTCGGTTTTCACCCTGTCGAGGCGCCCAATTTTAGCATAACCGCCTTTTTTCGGTTTTCGACTTGCGGGGCATTTTATTCTCTTCTTTTTATTTTGGTCTTTAGCCGTGGAACCTTTTGAGTCTGTCGACACTGATCGGCTCTTTGAATTCGTTCCCATCGCTATCTGATAAGATTGCAGCCCCTTTGGACAACAGCTTCTTAAGGATATACGGCCCTTCCCAGGTAGGTCTGAATTTCCCCCTGATGTCTGGTATCCCTGGCCTCATCTGCTTGAACACCAAGTCCCCTTCTTTCAGCGGGTGCTTCCTCACTTTCTTTCCGAAAGTTCTTGCCAACCTCTTCTGGTATATCTGATTGTGATAATAAGCTTTCAGCCTACTCTCATCCAGTAAGTTCAAGTGCTGTAACCTCTGCTGCGCCCATTCGGCTTCTAGGATTTGGGCTTCCATGACCACCCTTAGAGATTTGAGTTCTATCTCTACTGGCAATACTGCTTCTGTTCCGTATACCAGGGAAAACGGTGTAGCGCCTGTAGATGATCTTACCGTCGTTCTGTATCCCCATAGGGCGAAGGGTAACTTTTCAGCCCAGTCTTTGTAGGTTTGGACCATCTTGGACAAGATCTTCTTCACATTCTTATTGGCGGCTTCTACTGCTCCATTCGCTTGCGGTCGGTAGGGAGAGGATTTATGATGCTCAACACCATATTTCTCGAGAAGTTTTCTGGTTTCTCCCATGAACTGCACTCCATTATCAGACACTATGTGATGAGGGAGGCCATATCTGCATATCAAATTCCTCTCTATGAATTTGGCCATGTCCCTTGCGTCAATTTTCTTGAAAGATTCTGCCTCGACCCATTTGGTGAAATAGTCGATTGCGACTATGATGTATCTGTGCCCATTGGACGCCGTAGGGCGAATCTCTCCAATGATATCTATCCCCCAAGCAGCAAACGGCCAAGGTGATGTCAGGTTATGTAGTTCTGATACCGGCAGGTGTCTCAGATCTGCGTACTGTTGGCACAACTGACATTGTTTGACATACTTTGAACAATCAGTGTCTATCGTAAGCCAATAAAAGCCTTGTCTCATGATCTTCTTGGCCAAGGTCAAACCATTCATGTGGGCCCCACAGACCCCTGCATGGGTTTCCTCCATTATCTTGCGCGCTTCTCTTTCATTCAAGCACCTGAGCTGAATCCCATCTGACCGTCTTTTGTACAACACCCCTTCTAAGGATATGAACTGAGTAGACAACTTACGTATCATCCTCTGTTCTTTTTCAGTGGCCTCTTCTGGAAATCTATTGCTTTCCAAGTAATTCATGATATCAAAGTACCATGGCTTGCCATTTGATGCCTCGACCTCCATCACTGGCTCGGTTTCAAAACTAGGCTTATCAGAGCTCGAAATTAGCACCGGTTTCATGGCCACTCCTTCAGGGTTATCCCACATTGACACTAAGGTTGCCAACGCATCAGCCAGACGGTTCTCATCTCTGGGCACAAAGTGGAAAGTGCAAATCTCAAACTGCCCACACATCCCTTTCAGATATTGAACATAGGGGACCAGTCGCTCTTCTTTAACAGCCCACTCACCTCGGATCTGGTTTATTACCAAGGACGAGTCACCAAATACCTCTACGTTTCTTGCCCCCAATACAGCTAGAGCCTCTAACCCGAAGGTGCACGCTTCGTATTCAGCTTCGTTGTTGGTTGCTTTGTATCTTAACTTCTTAGCAAGAGGAAGTTTCTCATTATCTGGGGTCGTCAGGATGATTCCGACTCCGGCTCCTTTGTTATTCACTGCCCTGTTAAAATGCAACTGCCATCCTTGAACAGAAATCGTGCCTATGCTCTCGTCAGGAAAGGTAAATTCGGGGGTGTCCCCTTGGATAGGATGTTCAGCAAGAAATTCGGCTACAGCTCGCCCCTTAATAGTCTTGCGGGTGATGTATTGCACATCAAACTCTTGTAGCAAGAGCAGCCACCTCCCCATCTTTCCAAGTAAAGATGGTGCCTCCTGCAAATATCTTAAAGGATTCTGCTTGGCTACGGCCTGAACCTTGTATGCATGGAAGTAATGTCTCAGCTTCTTTGATGCCCAAATTACTGCAAGGCAGATCTTCTCCACTTCAGCATATTTTATTTCGTAAGCCAGGAACTTCTTGCTGAGGTAATAAACCGCAAACTCTACCCCAAATTCATCCTCTTGAGCCATCATGGCGCCCACTGAACCGTCTTCCACGGCCAGATACAGAATAAGCGGTTTAACAGGTTGCGGAGACCTTAGTACTGGCGGATTTAACAGATACTCCCTGATATTATCAAAGGCTCTCTGGCAGTCTTCATTCCAGACTACAGGCTGATTCTTTCTAAGCAGCTTGAAAACAGGTTCGCATATCGAAGTGAGCTTGGCAATAAACCGGCTAACATACTGCAGCTTGCCCAGGAAACTCCTTACATCTTTCTCCTTTTGTGGCACAGGCATCTCTCTGATAGCTTTCACCTTGTCGGGGTCAATTTCTATCCCCCTTTGACTGACGACATGTCCCAACAGCTTTCTTGAAGTCACCCTGAAAATGCACTTCTTGGGATTAAGTTGCAGATTATACTTATCGATCCTGGTGAAGAACTTCTCTAGAGCTTCAAAGTGTCCCTCTCGAGTGGCTGATTTGACCATCATATCATCGACATACACCTCCACTTCTTTGTGAATCAGGTCACTTAAGATCTTGGTTGCCATCCTCTGGTATGTGGCCCCTGCATTCTTCAGGCCGAAAGGCATGACCCGATAGGCGTAGGTGCCCCACTCTGTGATAAAGGCAGTTTTAACCCGGTCAGCTATCTTGTTCAGGATCTGGTTGTAACCCACATATCCGTCCCCAAAGCTGTACATCGCGCAATTGGCAGCACTGTCTATTAATACATCAATATGGGGTAGTGGAAAATCATCTTTAGGGCAGGCTTTGTTAAGATCTCGATAATCCACACACACCCTGACCTTTCCGTTCTTCTTTGCCACAGGAACCACATTTGCCAGCCATGTAGGATACTGGACTTCCACAAGGAACTTAGCTTCAATCTGCTGTCGAATTTCCTCCTTAATCTTGTCAGCCCATTCTGGTCTTAGCCTTCTCAACTTCTGCTTCACAGGCTTGCAATCTGGGTAAGTCGGGATGGCATGCTCCGCCACAGCTCGGTCAATCCCCGGCATGTCTTCGTAGGTCCAGGCAAAGACTTTTTCACGTTTTCTTATTATTCTCTCAAAATTTTTTCTCTCCTCAGGAGTTATATTTGATGCTATTAGAATTTCTCTCGGATTTTCCGAGGTTCCAAGATTAAAAGGCGTTGTGCCAGTGGAGTCAATGTCAAAAATTGATGGAATATGATCATGTTCATGCATGTTGAAATCATTAGAAACATCGCACAAATAAGTGAAATTGTTCATCTTATTGATAATATTATAGTTATCATTTACATCATAAAAGAGTTCTGGAATAAAAAGACAATCTAGGCTAGAGTCTTCTTCCGCCACTCCCGAGGTTGATGCTGTTGCAGCTTGGTCACTAACTTTCTGATTTAGCAGAGGCCCTTCAGGCACGTCGGAAGAAATCTTCAAATCCCCCATTTTCAGCTCTAAGTCTGCTATCTTCTCTTTTCCTTTCAGCCTGGCAGCTACCATCTTCTCAGTAACGACCTCCTCAAGCTCGCACTTATCCCAAGTGATACCCTGAGCCATGACTTCCTCATCCCAAAAGTCCTCAGCAGTCTTGACGAACCCGACGTGCCAGTCATACACATCATTGAAAATCTCGAAACCAGGGACAATCCTCCCCTCTACCCATTGCGGTTCATCTTCGCCAGTATACGCACAAACTGAAGATGCCGGCACAAAGCTCTCCAAAATGTGGGGGATCTTACCCGCTACTCTCTTCTTGCCGAAGCCACCTCTGTACCCCAGACCTTTCCGGTTCTTCTGCCCTCGAGTGGTGATCGCGGTCTGCAATCCTTGGGAGTTTCTGCCCAATCTAGCCCCGGGAAGATAGTGCATCTTCTTCAATATATTAACCACAGTCGGGCTATCTACTGATCCGCGCTCTTCCCCTATCATGGACACATGGAAGCCGCTGAATGGCTGATTGGCAATTTCCAGCGCTGAGACCTGGTTTTCCCTGGCCGCCTTGATAGTCACCACCTCCCCTTCGTGTGGGAATTTTATCATCTGATGCAGCGTGGATGGCACTCCTCCTAATTTATGAAACTAGGGTCTCCCAAGCAAAGCTGAGAAGTTAGCAGGGATGGGCAGAACTACAAATTCGACCTCCACCTCGATAGGTCCTGTCTTGACCAAGGTGTTGAAGGTTCCTGAGGCTTGCCTCCTCGAGTTATCGTAGGCCATGATAGTCAGATCGGATCCGCTGAGCATATCCTCGCTTAAACCAAAAGCTTGCAAAGCTATTAAAGGGCACACGTTGATAGAAGACCCATCGTCCACCATAACGCAAGCAGTGTGCTTACCGCTAATCTGTGCTTTAATGTACAAGGGTCGATTGTGGTTGCGTCCTTCCACTGGTAAGTCAGCGTTGGAAAAGACCAATCTCTCCTCGGATCCTCCCTTAATTAAACCCAAAAGCTCTGACGGGGAAATAGTGGTGGCGACTGTGGCCTCAACCAAAGCCTCTACTACCTTCTGCCTATGAGAGGGGGATTGCCTCAACAGATCCCAAATGGATATCTGAGCTGCGGTCTTCTTCAATTGCCTTATAATCTGTTCCTCCTCTGGCTCTTTCTCTGCCAATGGCTGTACCGGCTCAGGTAGCTTTGCAATCTCGGGGATCACGCTTCCACTTCTAGTAACAGCGCTTATCTCTCCCTCGTCTCCATCGGAGCCCCACAGATCAAGGTTCAATCCTTCTTCACCCTCGGCTTCTCCACCGCTCTCACTGCTAGAACAGCAATCAAGAGTCGCCACAACTGCTTTCTCCTTCCCATCCTTGGAATTATCAACAGCAGACTCCTCACTCCCATACAGATCTTGCAGCACGTACCACTCTGGCAGGCTAGATTGAATCATAAACATGGGCGGTGGTACGGCATTATAACCAGGCTTCTTCTCAGTTTCTCTCTTCTCAGGGTCAGAGATCTGCTTGCTATCGATCAAGTCTTGGATAGAGTGCCGGAGGGCCTTACATGTATCAGTGATATGGCCCGAGTGCTGGTGGAATGCACAGAATTCGTTGTCTTTATGTCCCGGTTTCCCTTGTGTCAAAGCTGGCCTAGGAGTTAGAGGGTGCAATTTTCCTTCCTTCATCAGCCTCCTCAAGACCCAGGATAATAGTCTCCCCAAGTTCGAAAACTTCCTCTGGGTGGCTACCTCAGTAGCAGACACTTCACCCATTCTTCTAGTGCTGTTACTGGGACCTGCCGGCCTGCTGGCTCCTTGACCGGGGTTAGCCCTTTTGGCGAAATTGTCACTATTAGCTTTTCGGGTTAAAAACTCTCCCTCTGCTTCGATGGCAATATCTTTGAGAGACTCCCAGTCCTTTAACCCCTTCATCCTCAATCCCTCCTTCAAGTACGGGCTTGCGTTCTTAATGAAAAGACGGATCTGGTCCTGGGTATCAGGCTTTCGGCGCATCTCCATTACTCGGTTCCGCCATCGGGTAAGATACTCATGGAAGGATTCCCCGGCCTTCTGCTGGAGTAGCTCAAGATCTTTCAGAGTCACCTCACTTCTGGTATTACAGTCGTATTGCTTCAGAAACTCCTCAGTGAGCAGATCCCAATCTTCTTTAGTGCGGCGGTTAAGGCCGTGATACCAATCTATGGCATGAGAGGTCAGACTCAGACAAAAGTATTCTACCTTCTGCTTCTTGGACAACGTGGTCCCCTTCATGACCAGAGAATATTGCTTCACATGTGCGGTGGGATCAGAAGTACCATCAAACTTCGGCACATCCGGCATTTTGAAGTTATAAGGGATCGGGTCCTCTCCGTCCAGTTCCCTATCCTCAGGATTCATCCCGTGAGCTCTGCCTATCATACGAGCCATAGCCTCAAATCTCTCTTCCATTTTCTTCAGAATAAAGTCATCAGCCTGAGGCGCCTTCCCTTCTCAGATGCCATGCTCAACCTATCGTCCTCGATATCTCTATCGTCGTCAATCCTTAGCACTGGCCTTCTTCTCAGCTCTCCCGAAGCCACTGATCTTAACTCTACCGGCGGCGGCCTAACGGGCTCCTCTCGCCTTTCAACCCTTTCTTCTTCAGGCTCATTCTGTCTCATGGGAGGAGGAGGAGGATTCTGTGGAGCATTCGGCTGAGCGTTCTGCTGTGCCAAGGCGGTCAACATATTCATCATCCTGCCCTCGAATTCTTCAAAACGGCGGCCCACTTCTTCAGCAATCATGGCCCTGGTGGCATCTTCCCCCCTAGGCGAGTTTGCCATCTGAGATACTGTACCACTGATTTCCAATAAAATCTCCAGTAGACCCTCTCTATCTGACAGCTCAGGAGTAAGAACTCGGATCAGTCGCCCGGTTGGTGATCTAGTCCACCTAGGCAGATCTATGATGGCTGCAGGGACAAAAGTTAGAATGATGCATGAAATGTAGGTATAATGCATGATCGTGATATGCAACATTTACAGAGCACAAGCAAGCAAGTAGGTCCTTCCACCCTTATTTCTCCCACACACGTGGTCGTGCAGTCTCTTTCCTAGGTGGGATTAGCCCAAGGGTCAACGAGGGACCCAATGGACACGTATGGTGCGCGGCGGAAAACCGGCAGCATAACACTCCTATGCTAATGTACAAGCGGATGGATGATGATCGTCACGTATTCCGACGCTCCATAAATTTCGACATGGCCCTACAGGGGCATGATAGCCTTTGGCTAGGTTACCAAGCGAGATATTTGGACTCATCCAATACGTGAGGATCCATACAGCAAGCATGAGATTACGGTTCATTTCACCTGTGGAAAGTGACTACAGCCATTACATGAGCTTTGGACAAGGGAGATGTTTCTTTGAGGCTACCCAAGCATGATCCCTGCCGACGGGTCTAGCTCATCACGAGCGTAGCGACCGATCGGGTCACCATTTTGATATACCATTGAGGTACGTGGCTTGGGCTGGTGATTATCCTTAACACTTCCCCAAATTGAGTGAAAATGAGGAGGTGCTTCAGGAACGCACCGGGGCTAGAAGAGGGACCAAACTAGCGTATTCTAAGGCTCTAATGATATGCAAATGCAAATTTTGAGAGAAAGCGAATTTATGAATTAAATTTTAATCATATATGTTAAAAGAGGTATTTTCAAATCGAAACCTCGAACCATAAACGTCCCCAGTGGAGTCGCCACTGTGACGCGCGCCGGATCCCGATGCTCCGCCCGTTCGACCGCCCGTACGTGGGCGATCGGGGCATTTGCGGGTCCGTTGACAGCTTGCGATAAATCGCAAGTGCGTCTATGTTGGGCAACAAGGAGGTATCATGGAGTCGCCACCCAATAGAACATTGGGAAAGTTACTCTCGCCTCGGAGAGCCTAAGACTTGCGCATTTTATCCATATTGAGCCATGAGGCCTAGGATTAGCGCTAAAGCCTCGTGACCCAAGAAGTATTTTGGAGGATAACCTCTAACCTCTCAAGCCCAAAGACCAGAGCTGGGTCCGGGATTTCTCATCTATTTCTACCTCAATTAGCTTATGATCAAATTTTAATATCATTAATTCGCTCTCTCTCCACACTATGCAGTTTTAATTGAACAGCGCATTTATTCACATCTTGAAAGCAATAAATGATCAGATAGATAATAAAGCAATAAATTACAATAATACAAGGAGCGGAATACAACTCCCTTTTGTAAATGTGCGAGGCATACATAAATCGGGGTATTGCTTATTCTTGAGGACTTTGGTCCTCGCATGCATCATTATCAAAAATGGGATATTCAATTTGTGATGATCTTTATTGGATAAAAACAGGGCATTGGACCCTTTTGCATTTTATACAAAACTCACTTTTATTTGAGTACAAATCGTTGGTCTATTTTTACATTCAACGGGATAAAAGAGCTTATTCATATACATAAAATAATCAATGAATGAATAGGCGAGATAAATAAATCAAGAGGTTTAAGAAAACTAAACCGGATGAAATCCCCCACGCATGGTAGGCAGCCGCTCAAGCTCGGGATTATCCAAGAGACCCAATATACACTCACAGAAAGTTAAGAGATGTTAATATACATAAAATTAACACATAAGAACAAAGAGACTGGATAGAGATGAAAAATGATTTAAAAAATGGAGACAGAACCCACCGGCGGCCTTTCCTGGTTGACCGACGGGCATCGGTTTGGTTATTCGATATGCCCGTTTGTCACTCAAAAAGGGCGTCTGTAGGTGGGTGACCGACGGGCGTCGGTCATGAAGATGACCCGTCGGTCACCTCTGTCTCCGGAAAACAGAAAGGAAAAAAGGCCTTTTGAGATCAAAAAGCAAGTTTTATCCAAGAAGGAGATGAGGGAGTCAAAATGAAGAAAAGTAATGACAGGTATTCAAAAATTTCACAGAATGAATAAATAAAAAAATAAAAAATAAATATGAGATGAAAGTGGAGAGAGAATCCAGAATATTTACCCTCAGATAGTCACTTCAGGTGAGATTCTGGTGTCGGTTAGGTCCACGCGCGTTCCACGAGAAACAACAGTGAAAGATTAGAGGGAAAAAATGAGATATTTCACCTTTAATCCTTCAAAAAATCGATTTTGGAGTCAAAATCTAAAGAAAACTAATTAGCTTTTAGTTCCTTTGATTGATTTGATCCTTGATTCAATAAAGTTCTTTAGAAAAAAGTGTTTTTGGAAGAGAGAGAAAACGTGCTTGAATTTTGGCAGAGTTTCCTCTTCTGAAAAATTTTCCAACCCTTTTCAAATGAAAATCCGGACCTTATATAGCCAGACACGACCGACGGGCGTCGGTGTATGGGGGCGGGCGTCGGAAGAATCCTACTGACACAAGGACACTTCCGACGGTCCTGCCACATCCACCGACGGGCGTCGGAACGGTTGCGTGCTCCGGGAAACCAGGCGGCTCCTGACAGGGGCGGTGACTTTCCGACGGGCGTCGAAAAATACCCTGCGCCGTCGGTGACTCGGAGCGACGGGCTGCCTCCACAGACGGGCTGGCCGTCTGTGGAGGACAAAAAGGCCCTTTTGACTCGAAAAACTTCCGTTTTCTCCCCCTCTGCCCAGGAATTGCAGAAAAACCTCATTTCTCATGGAACACGGGACTAAAACCTCCAAATGCAGCCTCCCGTACAGGCTTGAACATTGATTTCATCATAGGGTAACCTCTGATCCGGACCGCTCCGGGACACGGTGCTTACAATGACCTGCGAGAGTAAGTCTAGTGGATCGTTAGGCATGCCTAATAGAGTCTATATAAGTGTAGCTGCAGCGCCCTTTGAACGATTTGGACCCCGATCAGGTCCCCGAATGGTTCCTCGCGAACCTTATTATGTGTATGTGTATGGATCTTGTTTAAGGTTCTGCTCAGTGAAATGTTTTTGAAATGTGGAAAGTGATAATGCTCTGCGATTCGTACCCGTAAGGTACAGTTTGTTACTCGTTATCCACTATTTTGAGTCAGCAGGTATTTCGTTTGCTTTATCTGATATGAATGTGAGAATATGATATCCGAATGTGTAAGATTTCGGTCATGTGAACCAGTTATGAATTCGAAGGTGATTATGAATCTCTGATTGGGTTAAATGTGACTCAATCATGCCTGTTATGTGCAATTATTCATATATATCGTATTATGACTGTGCTTGAATATAATCAGCATGCGATTCTGATCCGTTTTGATTATAGTTATGTGAATTAATAAGTGTAGACTTATTGGCTCTCTAGAATACCGTGGTTGGAATGCAATATTGTATAGTTGCTTATGTTAAAGATTAATGTTGTGCAGCGGAAGTGTGATGGTATTGTGATTATGTACCTATGCGCTCAGCTAGTGTATATGTATCGTAGTATGATTGTAGTATGAGTAGACTCTAATGAGTTTTGCTAGGGAATTTGAGGGCACTATGGTGTGAACAGTTAGGGTACTAGTTCTCGAGACTGGGGTATGGTTATTTTTTGGCAAGATAATTGCATGATTAAGTTGTTATGTATCTATGCATGATGTACTTCCAAAAGCCTGACTTCCCAATGTACTCGGTAAATGTGTGCATATGAGGACCTGTATTGGTATGACGATATAAGTATTAGCATATAAATATAATGATACTGACATGTAACGTATAGCTAAGTGCATGCATGTGAAGTTATAGGTAGTTATGCATGAACATACCCACATCTTGTATGGTGATGTTTGATTTGGTTCCTGTCACACATATGAGTACATGAATATGATTAGAAACATTTGAATGCATAGCTATTATATGTAAGTACATATATATTTCTCGGTAAGAACTATGTGTGTATGATATTTGTGTGCGTTATGCCTTGATGACCATTGTGAATGGCCGTCCATATTATTATGTTTGTTCTCCCCACTAAGCGTTATCGCTTAGCACGGGTTCTTTTCCCGTGCAGGTGGCAGGTTTGGTTCAGTTCGAGTCACTCATCTGCAAAGTCGGCCACATAGGAGTTAGAAGTTTTGTATTTTGTTCAGTTTCTATAGCCTGGATTTTGTAATTCTGTATAATATGTATATGTAATAATATGTAAAGAGAATGATGCAATATTTTAGGCGATGTAAATTTGTAAATTTGTATATGTGTATGCTTTCGTTTAAAATATGCGCATTTGTGAATTATGTATGTTCAGTTTTTGCTCCTTAAAGTTTTAAATTCTTTCGTAATTATATACACTTTGTATCATTTTTGTTCGTTAACACACCTACTCGTACGGCATCCTACTCCCTTGCGGATGGGTTCGCCTGCATATGGGTTGGGGTGTTACATTTAGTGGTATCAGAGCGCCGGTTTGGCGGTTCTGGTTGTCTTGTTTGTTTAGATATTGAGTCTTTGCATGCTAGTCGGTTGTCTGTCGCGTTTTTATATGTAAGTCGGTTTTGTGTCGTGGCCTAATGTAGATGTGTCTTGTCTTGTGTCTTGTCTAGATGAAGTCTGACCCGGGTGAGGATGTGAGCGAGACAACAGAATTGTGAACCCAATTAGTGCTGATCAAAGTGTTTCATTTCTGTGCGTCCTTTGGTTAGAATTCCGGTCCTGTTTCTAATGATAGAACATTAGTACAAGGATTGATTCGGATTTTGGATAGGCTGACTGCTCCTAGGATTTCTCAAGGTTTTGTTCAGAGTGTACCTCAGTAAAGAAAGGTGTCGAGTAAGTGGATGAGTATTTGGATCTTGTAAGGTTTTGGTAGTACTCTATATGCCTGTCAGCTATCTGCAGAAAAGTGTTTGAATGAAAGCATATTGAATCATGGGGATGGGACAAAGTGCATCATTATAGCATCCATTACATCACTCTGCATACACGAATCATCTCAATCTCATTGCATCATCATCATCCCTTTGACAATACATGATAAGCATTTGCATGTATGTTTTGATTGAGAGAAAGCTAACAGGGTGTATATATACTATTTGATATTAAGATTAAGGGTAAAAATGATGTGCTCAGCAATTGTTTAGGAAAGTGTTCAGTGTTTGGTTAAAGATTGAGCAGAAAGAGTATTTCGGGATCTTATACAAGTGAAGGTAAAAAGGATTTTAGAGTTTGATAGGGGTGTTAATGGTAAAGAGAAACGTAAGTATGACGGACACCTTTTAAGTAATGAAGGATTTAAGTAGCAATCGGCGAAAGTTAGTTGGTTATGTGTAAAGTGTTTGGGTTTTGATTTTATTCGGGCATTTGAATAATGATTGTTCTGATGAATGTGTTTGATTCGAGTATAAGAAAGTGATTTAAGAGTGTAGCAATGGCGATAAGTGTAAGCGAGTGAGTAGTTTGAGAGTGAAATGTATGAGTTTTTTGGTGACATGGAATGCAATGTTGGGAATTCTTTTCGGTGTAAGTGAATTTTGAGGACGAAATTCTTTTAGCAAGGAAGATTTGTCACACCCCGAACTGGGCCTAGTCGGAATATGCTTGCTCAGTCGGAGTGAGTGAGGGTAATTCGGTAATCTGTACATGAGTAATATGGATAATAAGACTTTATTTGCTAAGAAATTAACTAAATAAGTTTAGTGAAGGAATTATTATGGTGTGCTTATAGTGTATGGTAGTAGGATGTATGTGGGCTAAGAGATTTTATTGTGTGGTTTGTGAGCATGGTGCCTTGGATGAAAAGTGGATTATAAGGAAATGTTAGGGTGTGACTTAGGTTTGGTACCATGAAGATATTATTGTAAGAGGTGTTTGAGTGTGTTTGGTGTATGGTGCATGTATGAGTAAGTCAAAGTGGACTTGTAATATTATGACATGTGAGCCTATAGGAAGTGGACAAGTGGATTTGGTAGGTGTACATTTAGTGTGAAAGAAAGACTAAGTGTAAGGAAAAAGGAGTCCCCGTTTTTGCCCTCTCATCCTCCCTATTCCCCATTTTCTTATCCTTTTCTTCCCTTTCCTTGCTCAATCTCTTGGTTTTGAGTGAATTAGAGTTGTTTTGGTGGAGCTTGGGAAGTAAGATTGAAGAGGTAAGTTGGGGTTTTAGGGTTCCTGCGTTTGAATTCTCTTTCTTCTTCTAGTTTTGTTTAAGTTATGGTTTAGGTTAAGAATTATGGGTTTATTTGTGCAAGTGATTGGTGATAAGAGGAAGCAAAGTAAAGGAAAAAAGAAGATTAAAGCTTGAAGAGAGCAGCTATTGTGCAACAAGAGGTTTGGGAGTTTGATTCCTATATTTGAGTTTTAATTTATCTTTACCCTAAATTCTTCTTGAATTATGAATATACCTTTGTATATGATTTCCAGTAAATTGAGTGTTTTTATATGAGTTTTATGCATGTATTTGTTTGGGTAAATGTATTAGTAATGCATGATGTTGATTAAATTGAAGGTATGTGAGAATTGAAAGTGAAGTGCATGATTGGGTAAACTCTGTTTAGTTCTCATCTGACCCCTGTGCAATGTTTCTCTCTTAAGTAGAGTTTTAGAACTCCAAATCATGTGTTTTATGAACCATTAGAACCATGACTTCCATTACTTTAAAAGTCTTAGAATAGCCTTGGGCGAATGCTTTATCTAAGATCCTAGAAATTTGCTAAAACCGTAGTGCCTCTGTTTGGGTCGGGTTACTTGACCACTATAGGTCGTTTAGATCATATATGAAGTTATAGATGTCCAATTGATCTGAAATTTGTTGCATTTGAAATTTAACATCTTAGGGAACAAATATTAAGAGGAAGTTTTTCCGAAAAATGTAGTTTAGATGCCTGTTTAGGCTGAACAAAAAATGAGTTGTGAAGCAGTTCTGAATCCTAGCTTCTGTTTTGCAAATTTTTGGTAGGTCACGGTGGTAAGCAAATTCATTACCACCGTGACATATGAAAATTCTTAGCGTAATGCTTAGTTTTTACCTCACGGTGGTAACCAAATTCATTACCACCGTGACCCCTTCTGTCTTGACCAATTTAGGTGTTTTTCTTCCCGAATTGAACCCGTTTTGCACCAGAACTTTCTAGGATCCATCCGATGTATGTTTAGGACTATTAAATGAGTATAAGAATAGTTATCACTTGGAAAATAAACATGATTAGGATTAAGATTAATAGCAAACTAATGAAGTAATGAGGTGTAAATGTATGTATTAGAATCAAGCCAAGTTTAATGACATTATTGAACATTATAATACTTTAATCTATATAAACGCGTATGATATGAACAAGTATGCATAGGTATGACTTAAGATCTAAGTTATATACTCATGAAAGACATCACATGAAATGAATTTTCTTAATGAAATATATATATGGGATATGAGTAATGAATGTGTGATTGAAGTAATTGCCTAACAATGTTATATGATGCATGCATTGATAATAAATGTTAATAGAATGTATTAGTATGCAAGATATCTATGATGCTATTATGGTTCATGTGAATATTTGAGTGATTATATATTATGATAATGGTAAATGTGTGTAGACACCGGGTCCTGAGTCAGCCTAGATCGAAGTTACCCAATGATGATAATTGCCTTCACAGGCTTAAAAGGTTAAAGGTGATGATTTTCTCGTCAAATTTGCATTTTAAAGTGAAAAATTAGAAAATAATAAAAAATATTTAAAAAATTAATTTTGAAAAATGGGGGCTTAAAATTATAGTTTTTTAGTCAATTTAAAAAAATAAAAAAAATAATAAAAAAATAAATAAAAAAATTTTTCGGACCGCGAGTGTCGGGCGCGGCACTACCAATTCACAGCGGTTAGCACGATGGCGGCACTACCCACAAGAGGTTAGCACGACCACGGCACTACCAATTCACAGCGGTTAGCACGATGGCGGCACTACCCACAAGAGGTTAGCACGACCACGGCACTACCAATTCACAGCGGTTAGCACGATGGCGGCACTACCCACAAGAGGTTAGCACGACCACGGCACTACCAATTCACAGCGGTTAGCACGATGGCGGCACAACCCACAAGAGGTTGGCACGACCACGGCACTACCAAAATTCATAGCGGTTAGCACGATGGCGGCACAACCCACAAGAGGTTGGCACGACCACGGCACTACCAATTCACAGCGGTTAGCACGATGGCGGCACAACCCACAAGAGGTTGGCACGACCACGGCACTACCAAAATTCACAGCGGTTAGCACGATGGCGGCACTACCCACAAGAGGTTAGCACGACCACAGCATTACCAGCTACAACCAAAAGACAACAACAGCTATCATTACAATTCCATCAAGCAGGAAGATCGACGCCTCAGGTACGCGTCTCTTTCCTTTTCTTCTTTGAGTTTAGGCTCACCTAGATACTAGTGTACTAGATTCCCCTAAACTGGGGGCAACTGTAGACACCGGGTCCTGAGTCAGCCTCGATCGAAGTTACCCAATGATGATAATTGCCTTCACAGGCTTAAAAGGTTAAAGGTGATGATTTTCTCGTCAAATTTGCATTTTAGAGTGAAAAATTAGAAAATAATAAAAAATATTTAAAAAATTAATTTTGAAAAATGGGGGCTTAAAATTATAGTTTTTTAGTCAATTTAAAAAAATAAAAAAAATAATAAAAAAATAAATAAAAAAATTTTTCGGACCGCGAGTGTCGGGCGCGGCAGCGCGCAGGCGCGCTGGCGCCCAGCTCGCAGGCACCTGGGCGCCCAGCGCGTAGGCGCCCAGGCGCCCATCACGCAGCGAGCGCAAAAGGCGACGCTCAGCGTCGCCGATGCTCCGCGTAGCTAAAGGCGCGCGCAGCATCGCGAACGCTGAGCGCCGCACGGAGCGCTCGTGCGCGAGCGCCAGCGCGCGAGCTTCGCGAGGAAGGCCGCCTCGCCGCGTGAGTGCCCGTCGCTCTATAGCGACGGGCGGCGTCCCTCTGGCGACGGTCTTCAGGCCGTCGGTACAGGGTCTGTTACCCTATTTTCCATTTTTTCAGCCTTTTTCCGATTTTTTCACCCAAAAATCCGTTTTTATCCCAAAATTAAGGGTTTTTGACTTCAAATAAAATTCCAAAATATTTTTTATAGATTATTAATTAATAAAACTTGATTTTATCCCCAAAAATAAAGGAATTTGAATAAAATTAGGTTTGTTTTTCCTTAATTAAATTAGGGCAACATTTTCTATTCTTTAAATACTTTAGGATGAAATCAAAAAGAGGAGCCTCCACATTTTTGAGACCTAATTTTCCAGAATTCCTCTCTTCTATTTTCTCTTCAAAATTTCAGATTTTCTCTTTTTAATTAATAAGGTTTAATTGAAATTGAAAGATTAATTTTCAATTGTTAATTATTCCAATTAATTTCTTTGTTTTTGCTCCATAAATACAAGAAATTAATCATCATTTTGACATCAATTTCTTTTTAATCTTAAGCATACAAATTAATTCCTTTGTTTTTCTCCATAAACAAAGAGAATTAATTTTATTGCTAAATTATTCTTTCAAGCAATTTTCCGGAAAATCATCACTTTTCCTTCATCAAATCCAATATTCTGAGGGTAAATATTCTTGGCTCCATTTCTATTTTATTTTATTTTTATTTAATTTATTCATATATATTTTATTGTTTTTATTGATTTATTTATTGTTTTCATCTATTCATTTGTTGTATTCATCTTATATTTTGTTCCATTTAATTGTTTATATATGATTTGATTTTTATTCATGTGAATATTGTTTTTTTTAATTCCTAACATGTAAATAATTTATTTTGATTCCTCATTATTTTTAATATGCGAATAATTAATTAATTTAAACTAATCTTTTTGCCATGTAAATAGTTTGTATTAACTATGAACACATCAATTAACCTTGTTATATATCATTATTATTTTCATTCCTTTGTTTACTAATTTTTATCATTGTTACATGATTTTATTATTATTTGTTTATTTATTCATTTATTATTTTTCACTTATCATCATTATTTCCATCATGTGTATATTTTCATGCATTAATTAATTAACATGTTTTATTTTGTTTTCATCACATCATTTAATTATTTGTCATACATAATGCATGTTTCTCATTTATTTTGGTTTGTTAATATTTTTGATTCCATTATCATTCTTTTTATATCATATCATTTTACTTTAATTTGTTATTCATTATTTTGTGTGTTTAATTGATTTAATCACTAACATTATTTTATTTGTATTTTGTTTTTATGTCTAAACTCATTTTTCGCTTGGGCATTTTTGCGAGCACATCGGGAGGTCCAAAAAGGCTCGTTGGGTTTGTAATATTTTATTTAATTTTGCCATATAATTTTCTTGTAAAATTATTTATTTAGGCTCGCTAGAAAGAAAATCACAAAAACATTTTTATTAATTAACTTGACATTTTTTTCTAAATAAAGGGGGACCAATGTCCTAGTTTTTCATACCCAAATAAATCATCACATCAAAACTGTTTCATAATAAATATGCATGCGAGGACCAATATTCTCACTATTAATGAATAACCCGTTTTATGCATGTATTTCACTTTTACAAGAGGGAGTTGTATTCTGCTCCTTGTATTATTGTAATTTATCGCTTTCGATATTTATTTTGCTCATTTACCGCTTTCAAAATGTGAATAAATGCGCCTTTCAATTAATTGCATCGTGTGGAGAGAGAGCGAATCAATGGTATTAAAATTTGATCATAAAATAATCGAGGTAGAAATAGATGAGAAATCCCGGACCCAGCTCTGGTCTTTGGGCTCAAGAGGTTAGAGGTTATCCTCCAAAATACTTCTTGGGTCACGAGACTTTAGCGCTAATCCTAGGCCTCATGGCCCAACATGGATAAAATGCGCAAGTCTTAGGCTCTCCGAGGCGAGAGTAACTTTCCCAATGTTCTATTGGGTGGCGACTCCATGATACCTCCTTGTTGCCCAACATAGACGCACTTGCGATTTATCGCAAGATGCCAACGGACCCGCAAATGCCCCGATCGCCCACGTGCGGGCGGTCCGAAAGGGCGGCGTTCGGGATCCGGCGCGCGTCACAGTGGCGACTCCGCTGGGGACGTTTGTGGTTCGAGATTTCGATTCGAAAATACCTCTTTTAACATTTATGATTAAAATTTAATTCATAAATTCACCTTCTCTCAAATTTGCATTTGCATATCATTAGAGCCTTAGAATACGCTAGTTTGGTCCCTCTTTTAGCCCCGGTGCGTTCCTGAAGCACCTCCTCATTTTCACTCAATTTGGGGAAGTGTTAAGGATAATCACCAGCCCAAGCCACGTACCTTAATGGTATATCAAAATGGTAACCCGATCGGTCGTTACGCTCGTGATGAGCTAGACCCGTCGGCAGGGATCATGCTTGGGTAGCCTTAAAGTAACATCTCCCTTGTCCAAAGCTCATATAATGGCCATAGCTACTTTCCACAGGTGATATGAACCCTAATTCCATGCTTGCTGTATGGATCCTCATGTATTGGGTGAGTCCAGATATCTCTCTTGGTAACCTAGCCAAAGGCTTCCATGCCCCGGTAGGGCCATGTCGAAATTTGTGGAACGTCTAAATACATGACGATCACTATCCATCCGCTTGTACATTAGTATAGGAGTGTTACGATATCGGTTTTTCACCGTACACCATACGCATCCATTGGGTTCCCCGCTAACCCATGGATTGGACCCACCTAGGAAAGAGACCGCATTACCTCGTGTGTGAGAGTAATAAGGTTGGAAGGCTCTACTTGCTTGCATGTGATTGTAAATGTTGCATAGCTCACTATCATGCATTGTATATGTCATTCATGCATCATCCTAACAATCTAATTTTTTCAGCCATCATAGATTCATCTAAGTGGACTAGAGGTTCCGACGGTCGGCTAGTAAGGACAAATTTGCTCTTTGAGTTGCTAGAATTTGTGTCTGACGGGGATTCTGAGCAACTCTCATCTCGTGAGTCCTCTCTAAAATTATCAATGGCAGAATTACCACGGGAGACTGGTGCTTTGACAATACAGGACCTAAATAAGAGGCTCGACAATTTTGAGAGGAAGATGTTAACCATGATGGAAAATATCGCCTCTCAAGTAGCATCAAATTTCAAGCAACTGCCTACAGCCCCTTCTGTTAAACCATTTGAATCACCTGTCAAGGAAGAGACTCCTATAGCATTCACTACAGCACAACAGCCAGATTTTGAACTCAGAGCAATAACACTTATTGAGCATAAGAAGACCCTTTATGTGAAGGGTGATATCGTGGGAGAGGAAGAGGATGAACCAATAATTCCATGGACTATCATGAATGAAGTACCCGAGGGAGAGGATGGTACAGTAAAGGAGATAGAACAAGGGGTTAAAAACCGTAAAACTCAGACCATGGCTATTATGGAGAATTTAATTGTGGTGCCACCTACTGGACAACAGTCTGCTGCTTTTACCGAATTGCAAGAAGAGTATGATTCGCCTAAGGAAGTGCACCTACCACCAAATGGACCTGGAGGAGAGTCACCCGTTGCTATGTCACCCGAGCGAAAAGGCAAAGGGCATGTTTCAGAGAATGGCCTTCTAGCAGTGACACGGGGCCTAAAGAGAAGGATGGATGTCCTCGAAGAAGAAATTTCAAAGTCTAAACTTGCAATTACCCTGGCCGCCCGGGAGAAAGTCTCTATGGACTTAAAGAATGGGAGTCAACCGGATAGGTGTGACATCTGTGCCGGCACTCAAGGGATAAAGGAAGCATCAATGGTTAGAACAACTCAGAAAGGTCATCTCAGCATGGACGAATCTTTTCCTCAAGTAGGGGATGGGGACCTGCGCTCATGGTTAGCTAACCCAGCCAGAAATCGAGGGCATAGGAAATGTCGTCGGCACGCTAGATATCTGAGGAGTGATGGCCAAACCCCAAAGTTTCATGTACAGAATCTTGGCAAGCAACCGGTCGCCCTTGAAGGAGGGGGCAACGTCATTGAGGGTAATAATCAAGAAAGCTCAAGTCTCGATGATAATAACGTGGGGGGTGTTGGGACTACTAAGGTTCCGAACATAGGAACTACTCAAGGCTCTTATACCATTTGTGAAAAGCCTTTATCTGAGCTCCTTTTCTATTTCATCGATAAAGGGAAACTACAACCGAAACCTGCAAGGCCTGCCAAGAGCCAAGGATTCCCTAGTCACCGATCGAATTTGTATTGTGCCTACCATCAGCATACTGGGCATAAGACTGATAGATGCTGAATTCTAAAAAAGCTTATTCAAGGTCTCATTGATGAGGAAAGGATGGGGCAAGAGAATGGTTCCCGGGTGTGATAGACTGTCGGCTACAGCATCCATGTTGGCGAGAAAGAAAAGATGTTAGCTATTTAGATGCTCTATTTATTTTTGAACTATCTAATGATGATGTTTTAACTCTACTTTTATGAAATAAAAGGAATGCTTTTGTGTTTTTGTTTATTTGTGTGATGTTTCTTGTGATTTCACTGTGCATAATCATGATTGACATTTATTCAATTAATGCTATTTCGTTTAATCCAGAACTTGGGAGAACCCAAAGAAAATCTTGATAGCATCTGTTATGACTCTTGAAGAGAGATTGAAACTTGAGAGAATTAAAAAAAAAATTAAAAAAAAAAAGTCTTTGCCTGGACCAGTGAAGACATGGTAGAAGATGATTATGAAGCCACTAAGAATGCTATGCCAAAATCATGGACAGGTGCCACAGAAGCTCAGAAGACTCAAGCCCAAGTGGGTAGAAATGGTTGAAAGGAGAGATCCGCAAGTAGAAACAAGACCTAATTTCTTTTTGAAACACAACGCCAAACTAGGTTGGCCAATGGCATCCCGAGGGTTAAAAAGAAAAGTGCGTGTATGTGTAAACTTCAGGATTTGAGCAAAGCTTGCTAAAAGAAGGAAAATTTGCGGCCAAGCTTTATCCAAATCTCGCGGGTATACACATACCTGCACCTTGTCACTCTATTTGACTACTGAAAGGAACCACAAGACTGATTCGCAAGTTATCCACCCAGTTAATTCATGTAAAGGATGTGCAGTACGAGAGGAAAGCTAATGACGTGCAGTTGAGATGCTAGATAGGAAAAGGCCAAGAAGATTATGAATGAGACCCATGCAGGGGACTGCAATCAAAAATCTTTACACGTATCACACTTTATTCCTCGAGGCATGGGGTAAAAGCAATACATGTCGAAGCACGTAAATCTTAAAGGGCAATCATGGGAACGATGCTACAGCGGCTAAACACATCAGACAATACCGGGACAGTCATAGAAACAGTTTTGCAGCAGCTAAGCACATCAGACCAAAATAGGTCATGGGATTACTATTGCAATCATATCGATCAGGAAATAATTTACTTAATTATTTGGGAAGAAAGTCAGAAAGCACCTACTGGAAATAGTGAGATTTGGTATTCAGGAAAATAAGACCAAGTATTCCGGATGAACGAAGTAAATTCAGGCTAGCAAACGAAGACTTGTTTGTTCTTGAAAAGTCATTATCCCAAGGAGTAGCGTTTCGACAAACAGTAAAGGAAGCAAGTTCGATGAAGCAGTCAACCTCAACAAACCCGAGAAGGTCCATGGTAAAGACTAAAAATCAAAAGAAGAGAATAAATGCCCCGCGGGTCGAAACCCGAAAAAAGGCGGCCTTGCTAAAATTGGGCGCCTCGTCAGGGTGAAAACCGAAAAAAGGCACTCTGGTAAAAAATTAGAGGCTCGAGAGAAAATATCCAATCGGGAAAACCCGAGAGGGCTGATTGAAAATAGGAGTCTGACGCTTTCAAGATCCATTCTGAGATTAAATGTAATTTTGCATTTTGAATCTATGTTATATGGTGATCGTGTACGGAGAAATCATACCAAAATGCACACAATCTTTGCAAATGCATAAAGCAGAAGTAGTTTTAACTCATTATTTCCTAGTTCTTTTATAAAAAGAAAGATGTCATTCATTATTGAGTGTATAAAATCTAACTGGCTATACTTTGCTTCTACTCTCGCCGACCAGGTGCTTAAGCCGTTGAGTTTTATTATCTACCGGAAGGTTATGTATCATTTTTTTCGCAGGCACTTATGGAAGCAAGGATGTAGTCTCTGACCCACAATATGACAATTTTGGGAAAGCAATTGTGTCCAGGGGTTGTGGTACTCAGGAGTGAAAGCCGAAGACAAGATACTAAGGAAGCCTTGACAATAGTTCTAATTTTTCAAGTCGTAAAAAAAAAAAAAAAAAAAAAAGAAAAGCCGTTAGAGTGAAAACCGTAACTGGCGCTCTAAGCAAAAATTAGGCAAAAGGATAGGGTGAAAACCTGAAAACAGGCAGTCTGTCCTTCAAAAAAAATAAGAAAGAGAAAAGCCGCTGGATTGGGTTGGGTCCATTCCAGGCAAAAAAAAAAAAAAAATAATAATAATAAGGCACAGGGTTATGTGAAAATCCACAAAGGACGCATCTCCCACTAAGAAAAGCTAGTGTGAAAATCCACAAGGGACGCACTACCTTCAAATAATGACTATAGGTACAGGATGAGAATCTCACAATCCCAAAGGGCATGAAATTCAAAAGCAGCTCAAAAGGCATCAATTATATCGCAAATTGCAGCTAGCCCGGCTATCATCTTCAAGTTCACATAGATGAATTTTTATCCTGCATTCCTGCATTACTCATGCATTTCACTTGCATGCTCACCATTTTTGCATAGTTTAGTTTCCTTATTTTGCAGAAAGAAAGGCTTGATGCGGACACCGGCCAAAGCCGAGTGATGACATCGATCAAAACATATATCCAAGCCTCAATTCAATCATCAATCCAGACATCGATCAAATCATCAATCCACATACCAGCTTAATCATCAATCCAAGCACCATCCGATGACCTCTTAGGGGGCAATCAACAAAAGACTTCTCAGGGAGCAGCAAATCAAAGACTTCTCAGGGAGCAGCAAATCAAAGACTTCTCAGGGAGCAGCAAATCAAAGACTTCTCAAGGAATAGCAAATCGAAGACTTCTCAGGGAGCAGCAAATCAAAGAAGGCCGTTAGAGATGAAAACCGTAACTGGCTCTCTAAGCAAAAGTTAGGCCAAAAGGCAGGGTGAAAACCTGGAAATAGGCAGTCTGCCCTACAAAAAAAATAAAAATAAAAATAAAAATATAAAAATAAAATAAACAAAAGCCGCTGGATTGGGTTGGGTCCATTCCAGGCAAAAATTAGGCAAAGGGTTGTGTGAAAATCCCATAAGGGACGCATTTCCCGCAAAGAAAAGCTAGTGTGAAAATCCACAAGGGACGCACTACCTTTAAAATAATAACGTTCAATGCCTGGAGCGATAAGGCGGCGTTACTTCAGATGATCTTCTTTCAATCAGGTAACATACAATACAGAACATAAAACAGAATCCCGGGTAAATGATCATTGAACAGGGGGGGGCAAGGATATATACCGGACGTCTCTTTCAGAAAACTTGTCGATGATCCTCAGGTTTCAGGGGGCATTGTAGAGCAGGAAGGCTACAACCTCAGCGAACCATGGACCACCTAGGGCACAGTCTATACATTGTTGCAAGCATTTGCATTCCATATCATGCACACGTGATTTCTTGTATATTCCTATGCATACAATCTTGCAGGAGAAATCGGCGGGGAACACCAACAAAAGCCGAGTGACGACACCAGTCCAAACATCTAAAGGAGCACAGTACCAAAATTCACAGCAGTTAGCACGATGGCGGCACAACCCACAAGAGGTTAGCACGACCACGGCACGACCAATTCACAGCGGTTAGCACGATGGCGGCACTACCCACAAGAGGTTAGCACGACCACGGCACTACCAATTCACAGCGGTTAGCACGATGGCGGCACTACCCACAAGAGGTTAGCACGACCACGGCACTACCAATTCACAGCGGTTAGCACGATGGCGGCACTACCCACAAGAGGTTAGCACGACCACGGCACTACCAATTCACAGCGGTTAGCACGATGGCGGCACTACCCACAAGAGGTTAGCACGACCACGGCACTACCAATTCACAGCGGTTAGCACGATGGCGGCACTACCCACAAGAGGTTAGCACGACCACGGCACTACCAATTCACAGCGGTTAGCACGATGGCGGCACAACCCACAAGAGGTTGGCACGACCACGGCACTACCAAAATTCATAGCGGTTAGCACGATGGCGGCACAACCCACAAGAGGTTGGCACGACCACGGCACTACCAATTCACAGCGGTTAGCACGATGGCGGCACAACCCACAAGAGGTTGGCACGACCACGGCACTACCAAAATTCACAGCGGTTAGCACGATGGCGGCACTACCCACAAGAGGTTAGCACGACCACAGCATTACCAGCTACAACCAAAAGACAACAACAGCTATCATTACAATTCCATCAAGCAGGAAGATCGACGCCTCAGGTACGCGTCTCTTTCCTTTTCTTCTTTGAGTTTAGGCTCACCTAGATACTAGTGTACTAGATTCCCCTAAAGTGGGGGCAACTGTAGACACCGGGTCCTGAGTCAGCCTCGATCGAAGTTACCCAATGATGATAATTGCCTTCACAGGCTTAAAAGGTTAAAGGTGATGATTTTCTCGTCAAATTTGCATTTTAGAGTGAAAAATTAGAAAATAATAAAAAATATTTAAAAAATTAATTTTGAAAAATGGGGGCTTAAAATTATAGTTTTTTAGTCAATTTAAAAAAATAAAAAAAATAATAAAAAAATAAATAAAAAAATTTTTCGGACCGCGAGTGTCGGGCGCGGCAGCGCGCTGGCGCCCAGCTCGCAGGCGCCTGGGCGCCCAGCGCGCAGGCGCCCAGGCGCCCATCGCGCAGCGAGCGCAAAAGGCGACGCTCAGCGTCGCCGATGCTCCGCGTCGCTAAAGGCGCGCGCAGCATCGCGCACGCTGAGCGCCGCACGGAGCGCTCGTGCGCGAGCGCCAGCGCGCGAGCTTCGCGCGGAAGGCCGCCTCGCCGCGTGAGTGCCCGTCGCTCTATAGCGACGGGCGGCGTCCCTCTGGCGACGGTCTTCAGGCCGTCGGTACAGGGTCTGTTACCCTATTTTCCATTTTTTCAGCCTTTTTCCGATTTTTTCACCCAAAAATCCGTTTTTATCCCAAAATTAAGGGTTTTTGACTTCAAATAAAATTCCAAAATATTTTTTATAGATTATTAATTATTAAAACTTGATTTTATCCCCAAAAATAAAGGAATTTGAATAAAATTAGGTTTGTTTTTCCTTAATTAAATTAGGGCAACATTTTCTATTCTTTAAATACTTTAGGATGAAATCAAAAAGAGGAGCCTCCACATTTTTGAGACCTAATTTTCCAGAATTCCTCTCTTCTATTTTCTCTTCAAAATTTCAGATTTTCTCTTTTTAATTAATAAGGTTTAATTGAAATTGAAAGATTAATTTTCAATTGTTAATTATTCCAATTAATTTCTTTGTTTTTGCTCCATAAACACAAGAAATTAATCATCATTTTGACATCAATTTCTTTTTAATCTTAAGCATACAAATTAATTCTTTTGTTTTTCTCCATAAACAAAGAGAATTAATTTTATTGCTAAATTATTCTTTCAAGCAATTTTCCGGAAAATCATCACTTTTCCTTCATCAAATCCAATATTCTGAGGGTAAATATTCTTGGCTCCATTTCTATTTTATTTTATTTTTATTTAATTTATTCATATATATTTTATTGTTTTTATTGATTTATTTATTGTTTTCATCTATTCATTTGTTGTATTCATCTTATATTTTGTTCCATTTAATTGTTTATATATGATTTGATTTTTATTCATGTGAATATTGTTTTTTTTAATTCCTAACATGTAAATAATTTATTTTGATTCCTCATTATTTTTAATATGCGAATAATTAATTAATTTAAACTAATCTTTTTGCCATGTAAATAGTTTGTATTAACTATGAACACATCAATTAACCTTGTTATATATCATTATTATTTTCATTCCTTTGTTTACTAATTTTTATCATTGTTACATGATTTTATTATTATTTGTTTATTTATTCATTTATTATTTTTCACTTATCATCATTATTTCCATCATGTGTATATTTTCATGCATTAATTAATTAACATGTTTTATTTTGTTTTCATCACATCATTTAATTATTTGTCATACATAATGCATGTTTCTCATTTATTTTGGTTTGTTAATATTTTTGATTCCATTATCATTCTTTTTATATCATATCATTTTACTTTAATTTGTTATTCATTATTTTGTGTGTTTAATTGATTTAATCACTAACATTATTTTATTTGTATTTTGTTTTTATGTCTAAACTCATTTTTCGCTTGGGCATTTTTGCGAGCACATCGGGAGGTCCAAAAAGGCTCGTTGGGTTTGTAATATTTTATTTAATTTTGCCATATAATTTTCTTGTAAAATTATTTATTTAGGCTCGCTAGAAAGAAAATCACAAAAAAATTTTTATTAATTAACTTGACATTTTTTTCTAAATAAAGGGGGACCAATGTCCTAGTTTTTCATACCCAAATAAATCATCACATCAAAACTGTTTCATAATAAATATGCATGCGAGGACCAATGTTCTCACTATTAATGAATAACCCGTTTTATGCATGTATTTCACTTTTACAAGAGGGAGTTGTATTCTGCTCCTTGTATTATTGTAATTTATCGCTTTCGATATTTATTTTGCTCATTTACCGCTTTCAAAATGTGAATAAATGCGCCTTTCAATTAATTGCATCGTGTGGAGAGAGAGCGAATCAATGGTATTAAAATTTGATCATAAAATAATCGAGGTAGAAATAGATGAGAAATCCCGGACCCAGCTCTGGTCTTTGGGCTCAAGAGGTTAGAGGTTATCCTCCAAAATACTTCTTGGGTCACGAGACTTTAGCGCTAATCCTAGGCCTCATGGCCCAACATGGATAAAATGCGCAAGTCTTAGGCTCTCCGAGGCGAGAGTAACTTTCCCAATGTTCTATTGGGTGGCGACTCCATGATACCTCCTTGTTGCCCAACATAGACGCACTTGCGATTTATCGCAAGATGCCAACGGACCCGCAAATGCCCCGATCGCCCACGTGCGGGCGGTCCGAAAGGGCGGCGTTCGGGATCCGGCGCGCGTCACAATGTGCTTTAATGCTTTTAGCTTATGAATTCTTCTTTTTAATGGAGGCCATAATGCGGCAAACCGGGTAAGTAAATATTTATATAAATGTTCAAATAGTTGGTATGAATGGTATGATAAAGTGTGTGTGGAATAACATTTTATTCTGGGCTGTGGGTATGTCACGGTGACAACCTAATGGGTTACCACCATGAGGTACCCCAGAAGTGCATTCTGTTTTGGGAGTGTGGGTATGTCACGGTGACAACCTAATGGGTTACCACCGTGAGGTACCCCAAGAGTGCTTTCTGCTGAGAGTTTTGGTATGTCACGGTGACAACCAATCTGGTTGTGACCGTGACCTACTCTGTTTTTGTAAAGAATGGTTAGTTGTTAAAAGTAAAATTTGAATGTTCAGATAATGCTTGGCATGATAATGTTTCTATATTTGATTCTGATAAGTTTTAAAACATTGAATAGTGTTAAAGTATGTTGAAGGAATTATATTGTATGCTTCGTAATAGGAGTAGTATGATGCATGGCTGATGATATGAATTTCTTTATATGTCTACTATACACTGGATTAAGTATGATGATGTTTATATACTGTCTGATGTGACACATGATTTGAATGATGCATGACCTGTGAGAGTCAGTCTAGTGGATAGTTAGGCATGCCTAATAGAGTCTATATAAGTGTAGCTGCAGCGCCCTTTGAATGATTTGGACCCCGATCAGGTCCACGAATGGTTCCTCGCGAACCCTATTATGTGTATGTGTATGGATCTTGTTTAAGGTCTTGTTCAGTGAAATGTTTTTGAAATGTGGAAAGTGATAATGCTCTGCGATTATTACCCGTAAGGTACAGTTTGTTACTCGTTATCCACTATTTTGAGTCAGCAGGTATTTCGTTTGCTTTATCTGATATAATATGAGAATATGATATCCGAATGTGTAAGATTTCGGTCATGTGAACCAGTTATGAATTCAAAGGTGATTATGAATCTCTGATTGGGTTAAATGTGACTCAAACATGCCTGTTATGTGCAATTATTCATATATATCGTATTATGACTGTGTTTGAATATAATCAGCATGCGATTCTGATCCGTTTTGATTATAGTTATGTGAATTAATAAGTGCAGACTTATTGGCTCTCTGGAATACCGTGGTTGGAATGCAATATTGTATAGTTGCTTATGTTAAAGATTAATGTTGTGCAGCGGAAGTGTGATGGTATTGTGATTATGTACCTATGCTCTCAGCTAGTGTATATGTATCGTAGTATGATTGTAGTATGAGTAGACTCTAATGAGTTTTGCTCGGGAATTTGTCGGCAATATGGTGTGAACAGTTAGGGTACTAGTTCTTGAGACTAGGGTATGGTTATTTTTTAGCAAGATAATTGCATGATT
The DNA here is from genome assembly GCA_947683425.1 of Excoecaria cochinchinensis. Lineage (NCBI taxonomy): Eukaryota > Viridiplantae > Streptophyta > Magnoliopsida > Malpighiales > Euphorbiaceae > Excoecaria > Excoecaria cochinchinensis. Next base: position 20,581,503 of record CANTUQ010000119.1, read on the forward strand.
AAGTTGTTATGTATCTATGCATGATGTACTTCCAAAAGCCTGACTTCCCAATGTACTCGGTAAATGTGTGCATATGAGGACCTGTATTGGTATGACGATACAAGTATTAGCATATAAATATAATGATACTGACATGTAACGTATAGCTAAGTGCATGCATGTGAAGTTATAGGTAGTTATGCATGAACATACCCACATCTTGTGTGGTGATGTTTGATTTGGTTCCTGTCACACATATGAGTACATGAATATGATTAGAAACATTTGAATGCATAGCTATTATATGTAAGTACATATATATTTCTCGGTAAGAACTAGGTGTGTATGATATTTGTGTGTGTTATGCCTTGACGACCATTGTGAATGGCCGTCCATATTATTATGTTTGTTCTCCCCACTAAGCGTTATCGCTTAGCACGGGTTCTTTTCCCGTGCAGGTGGTAGGTTTGGTTCGGTTTGAGTCACGCATCTACAAAGTCGGCCACATAGGAGTTAGAAGTTTTGTATTTTGTTCAGTTTCTGTAGCCTGGATTTTGTAATTCTGTATAATATGTACATGTAATAATATGTAAAGAGAATGATGTAATATTTTAGGCGATGTAAATTTGTAAATTTGTATATGTGTATGCTTTCGTTTAAAATATGCGCATTTGTGAATTATGTATGTTCAGTTTTTGCTCCTTAAAGTTTTAAATTCTTTTGTAATTATATACGCTTTGTATCATTTTTGTTCGGTAACACACCTACTCGTATGGCTTCCTACTCCCTTGCAGATGGGTTCGCCTGCGTATGGGTTGGGGTGTTACAGAATGTGAGTATGGATGTGAGCTTATGTTATCGAAAGTATGGCTTTTATATGCAAGAATGTATATTTACTTGCTTTGATGATCTGCATTTACCATTGTGAATGTGTTATACCTCGACGACCATTGTGAATGGCCATCCATACTACTTGTGTGTTTCCCCACTAAGCATTTATCGCTTAGCACGGTGTTTTATCCGTGCAGGTGCGGAGGATGGTGTTCTTTTGGGAGAGTCATCGCCAGTCAAGCCAACACAGTGGGATTAGTGTTAGGGCTTTATTTTTGATAGCATGTTGATTCTTTTGTATCGGTACTCTCTTTATACCATTATTTTGTAAAGCTTTCGCATTTATATATTTTTGGGATATGTAATTATTTTTTTCTGACTTTTGATCAGAACATTTTTGTAAGGAATTTTTGCTATTGTAATGATGGATTATTTGGATGCTTATGATGGTTTTAATTTTCCCGTAATGATGTATGGTTATTATGTATGAATGTATGCTTTGTATCTTTATCTGCTTGGTGATACACCCGGCTCATACGGATTCTCACTCCCTGAGGATGGGTATGCCTACATATGAGTAGGGGGTGTTACAGTGTGTGAATGCGTGAGTTATGGAATTTAATTTTTTAGATATTCGCATGCGTGTTTGATGGTGTTTTGTGCGTATGGTTGCTGTGTGGTGACCGTTCCCGACTGCTGCAGTTGAGCTGTTCCAGTGGTTGAGAATGGGCGTCACAGTCTGTTATTGCTCTCAGATTCAAGGTAGAGAGGTTGGAGGGTGCTATACTGCCTTTATTCATATCCACCAGGGAGTTCAGGGAGCAGACAGTAACCAGGCTTGTAGACATCAGGGATGCAGCCAGAGACCAGACCGCGAGGCTATCGAGGGCCTTTATGGAGTTGGGTTGTGTGGTCAGAGATACACTGGAGTTCATTAGGGTGTGTGCTCAGCCTTTGTTGGATGGGTACACTCAGGTTCAATTCCAGCAGGCAACCCCCACGGCAGGACAGCCAGTATCTGTACCAGTCACCATCCCTCCACGCTTAGATCCTGGGGCCGGGCCCTCAGCGCCTCATAGTCAGCCCTCTGCCTCTAGAGCCAGGGCATCCATATCTTCATCCTGTAGTCAGCTGGTACATGTATTAGACGATGAGGATGACCCGGAGGAGCCCTCAGATTATCACCCTCTCTAGTGTATTCAGGGAGTTTATTTTGCTGTACTTATATATTTATTGTACAAAGTCTATGCTTTATTAGTGAAACTTGCATTTTGTTAAATTTATGTCTCATCTTGTATGTTTACATTGTTGCCAACATCTTAATTATGCTTGCAAAATATTTGATAACACAATAAGTAAGAAAGACGAAAATAAAAGACAACATAAAAGATCTTTATAACCACAAGGACATGGCACCATGCCGACCCAAGCATGGTAAGTAGAACAAACACCGTACAACCCGAGATGAGGCCAGTGGGACACATGCGATAGAACAAATCATAATTGGGTTATAGTTAAAGAACACTACTAATCATGACATTCAAACACCGTGCAAGCCGGGACGAGGCGAGCGGGACACATGCGATAGAACAAATCACCATTGGGTTATAGTTAGAGAACACTACTTCTCACAACATTCAGATATCATCCCAGTTGGGATGAGGTTAGCGGGACACATGCGATAGAATAAATTGCAATTGAGTTGTAGTTAGAGAACACTACTTCTCACGACATTCAGACACCGTACAAGCCGGGATGAGGCCAGCGGGATGCATGCAATAGAACAAATCGCCATTAGGTTATTGTTAGAGAACATTACTTCTCATGACATTTAGACACCGTACAAGCTAGGACGAGGCTAGCGGGACACATACAATAGAACAAATCGCCATTGGGTTATAGTTAGAGAACAATACTTCTCAAGACATTCAAACACCGTGCAAGCCGCGATGAGGCGGAGAGGAGGCCAGTAATTTGATAGAACATGGGTCACATGCGATAGAACAAATCACAATTGGATTGAAATTGGATAACACTGCATCTCATGACAGTCAGATATCATGTAGGCCGAGAGGAGGCTAGTAAAATGAAGGTGGCAAAATGAATTGTCAAAAGGTTGCGGTAAAATCCACTACAGCTTGGCAGCGAGGGGTCACTAGCTTGAACATACCTCGGAAGGTAAGAGACTGTCTCAGGTACACATCTCTTTCCTTCTTCTTTGAATTTTGGCTTATCTAAACACTAGTGTACTAGCTTCCCCAAAATTGGGCACAACTGTAGACACCGGGTCTTGAGGCAGTACAGATAAGAGTTACCCGATTAAGATATCAATGCCTGTTTCCGGGAAAATGGATGAAAGTTGTGAGTTTTTGCTCTACGGATTGACAAGGATTGAGGATTTTTCTTGATGATAGGAGAATTTCAGGCTTTAGGAGGGGTTTATCTTATAAAATCTTGTCTTTGCTCCACCGATGGGGGGCCCGTCAGTTAGGAGGGATGCCCGTCGTTCGTTTCGAAGGACAGCTCCCCTCGGGCGAGGAGCGCCTGTCGCTCGTGCAGGATGAGCTTGTCTCTCCCGAGAGGAGCTCGTCTCTTGCTGGAGCGATGCTCATCACTTGTGTGAGAGGCCCATCTCTTGCGACGAGTGCCAACCATCGATCGAGGGCGGCGGACCGTCTCTCGGGCCGAGAGATGCCCATCGTTCGTGTGAGAGACACTTGCCTCTTGCTAGCGATGGCTGTCTCTCAGCAGTCGCCTCTTATGGAGTGCTCTGCCGCTCAAAAGACAGAAAGTGCCCCCGTGAGCGACGCTCGTCGGTCCTCTATCGACGCCCATCGGTCGTTGATCTGCTGCAAGATTGAACGGGATTTTCTAAATTTTTCAAAGATATAAAATATATTTCCAAGATTTTCATATCTTTTCAAATATATTTCAAAGATTTTCCAATATTTTCCAAATCTTTTCAAATATATTTCCTAGATTTCTTATATCTTCCAAATCTCATCAAATATTTTCAAATCTCTGATTTGATTTTGAGAATATTCTGCAAATAATTCAGATTTAATTCTGATTTCAGAAATTTTTTTTCAAATTTAAATTCCAAATTTGAATTTATTTGAATTATTTTCCTTAGCCTATAAATAAGGAATTGAGGCTCATCATTCGGGGTTAGAAATTTTGATAAAATAGAGAGTTTTCTTACAAAAAAAAGTTCTTGTCTTTATTTTCATAAAACTTTTATCAAATATTCTTCAAATTAAGGCAAATCATAGGGAACGAGATTAATTTATTTCTATCTGATCTAGCCATTTTGAGCATTCATAATTGCTACCAAAACAACAAGAAGGAAAATATAATATTCTTTTCTTGATTTATTTTCAAAAAGTACGATTTTGCAGTCAAAAATCTCCTGAAATTACATATTACAGATCAATCCTTATAGAATTCAAGGGACAAAAATCATGAGACATTCACCTTTGAAGGTAATATTTCGAGGATAAACATTCTGGATCATCCTCTTCTGCATTTAATCTTTTTATATTGATTTCACGCATAAAATTCCATTTTATTCGAAATAAAACAAGTGTTTTAGTTAATTTTCCTTGTTTTTCCGGGTTTGGGATGACCAATGGGCCGAGGCTCCATAGACAGCCATCGCTCAATCGAACGACGGGTCGTCGAGGAGTTCCGACTCCACCAATTGGTCGGCCAAGGGACGGCCGTCGCTCGCGCTCCATGGGTCGTCCCTTGGTCTTCCCTCTTCATTTTCTTCTTTTCTTTCTTCTATCTCTTATTCTTATTTTTTCTCTTATTTTTCATGATTGATTTTTTATAAATTCTTTACCATTATTTACTTTTCATGTCTATTTTATTATTGATTATTGCACTTACATGATTTTTGCTTTGTGAGCTTTGTTGTTTCTTTATTGGATTTAGGTTATTAAAATTAGAGGACACCGCAATGATCTGAGAACATTATTTGGGTTTATTCTTTTACCCTACTCTTCTTTATTTCAATTTCCATTTATTGTAAATATTATTTTATTCTATTAACATGAAAGTGGCTAAATATTTATATTAATTAAGTTGGAGTTTTGTTAACAAAATGGGACCAATAACCTAATTTTTATAAAAAAAAAAATTGTCACTTTAAAATTATTCTTCTGTAAATATGCATGCGAGGAGCAATGTCCTCATCCCTAATAAATGCCCCGTTTTATGTATGATTACATGTCATTTACAATGGGGGTTGTATTTCACCCCTAGTTTTGTTGTAATTTACTGAGTTTTCTTTTATCTTATTTTAATCTTGTTTTTTATTTACCACTTTTGTTGTATGATCGACTTGCGCCTTAATTAATTGCATGAAAGTGAATGAGAAAATGGAATGAAATTTTATAGTTCAAACTCAATCATTACTTTAACCAAGGTATGAATAAATGGGAAGTCCCGAACCATTTCTGGCCTTAGGCTCAATGAGGTTAGAGGACCGCCTCAATGTCTTATTGGGGTGGGGTCTCCAAAATATCTCTTGTTAGCCAAAATAGGCCCAATTTGCATAGTCTTAAGCTCCATGAGGTTAGGGGACAATCTCAATGTCTTGTTGGGATGGGTCCTCAAAAATATCTTTAGCTTGCCCAAAATGGATGTATATACGTCATCTTAGGATCCATGAGGTTAGAGTACCATCCCAATGTTATATTGGGATGGGGACACCAAAATATCTCTGGCTTGCCTAAAATATATGCAGATGCGCTATCTTAGGCTAAATGAGACTTGATGACCTTTCCCAATGTTTTATTAGGTGGCGATGTCACACCCTAAGTCAGGTATAGTTGAATTTGGCAAGCTAAGTTGGTTAAGTGAAAGATATTTCGGTAAATTGTGAGTGAGAATTTGGATAATAAGGACTTAATTGCTAAGTAATTCATTAAATAAGTTAAGTGTGGGAATTATTTGGTGTGCATGTGGTGTATGGTTGTAGGGTGTTTTGGTTGTGGCAATTATCTAGTGGTTTGTGGATGTGGTGCCAAGATTGGAAAATATCTAGTTAAGAGTTATCAAGTGAGGTAAGTGTATGGTGCCTTGGTGTTTGAAGTCAAAAGGTGGAATTTTGGTCCACTGAGAACTTGCCATGTGGCAAGGTTGGTGGGCAAAGAATGAAGAAAAGAAGAAAAGAGAGAGAGAGAGAGAGGGAACACAGAATTTTGGTTCCCGTTCTCCCCTCCCTCTCATGCCTCATCTTCTTCTTCTCTTCTCCATTCTTTTTTTTCCCTCTCCTTCTCTTTTGGCCGGACTTCGTACTTGCTTAGGGTGCTTTGATTGAGTTTTTGGAACAAGATTAAGGAGGTATGTGTTTGAGTTTAGGGTTCCTGCGTTTTGGGTTCCTTCCTCCTTTCTTCTTGGTTTTTGTTTGAGTTATTTGGGTTTGGATGAGTAATTTTCTGGGTTTTTGTTTGTGCAAGTTCAAGTTGGCAAGAAGAAGCTCAAGGGCAAGGAAAGGATAGAAGATTGAAGCTAGAAAGTGATTTTTTTGGATCTTTGATTTCCAGGTTTGGGAAATTTGTTGTTTTGTATGTAAATGTATTTATGCATGTGTTCTTGGTGATTTCTGGAATTTGGTTGTGATATGTTCTTGGTAAGGCATGTATTTTATGGATTTGTGTTTGGGTAAAGTAATTTTGCATGATCATGGTATTATTGTAGTGATTTTGTTGATTGATGTAGTTTTTGTTGCAAATTTGTGGGTATTGGAAATTATTGGTATTGTGAGTTTGAATTGATGTTGGTGTGAAATTAATTGTTGATAAATGTTATATTGTGGCTATTGATGTTGATGGGTGGCTGGATTTGAGCTAAGAGCCCATTTGAGTGTGAATTGTGTGTTGTGGGTGTGTTTTGGAAGAGAAAGAAATCTGTAGAATTCTGCAGATTTTACAAATCCTGACTCTATCGCAATCGCGACACTGTCGTGAGCGCGACAAAGACCGGTGATCTTGGCCTGTGCTGTCGCAAGCACGCGACCCTGTCGCGAGCTTGCGATAGCAAAAGTTGATGTGCTCTCTATCGCGAGCGCGACGACGTCGCGATCGCAACAGAGCGTAATGCTGGCTTGTGCCATTGCGAGCACACGATCTATCGCGAGCCAATGATGGCGATATATTAGTGTCTGTCGCGATGACATAGTCGCGAATGCGATAGAGTCCGGCTATTCCCTCCTCCCCGTGATCGCGAAGCCCGCCACGTGCGCACTGCGAAGAGACTATGGTCTTTGTCGTGAGCGCGACAGACATCACGAGCGCGACGATCTTGTTATGCTGAATGAGTTTTCTTTGGCGTGTGCGTGTGGTTTTGAACTCTTGTTTCCTTTGGTGACCATAAGCCTTATATCTGTTAACTTATGAATTTTATGAATATGAATCCATGATATGAATATGTCTTTATGTATGCAAATATGTACATATGTAATTTGGAATGTTATTGAATGAATTGAATGGATTATGCATAGCCTGCAAGAGTCAGTCTAGTGGATAGTTAGGCATGCCTAATAGAGTTTCGTTAGCTGTAGCCCTTTGAACGTTTGGACCTTGATCAGGTCCCTGTTTGGTTCCTCACGAACCTTTTTATGTGTTTTGATCTTGATTAAGATCCCCTAATGTGAAAGTGTTTCGAATGAGAATTAATGTGATTACTTCGATTCGTACCCGTAAGGTGCGCTCGTTCGTGCCAGCGAGGCACTGTCAGATTACTCGTTATCCACTATTTTGAGTCAGCAGGTATTCTGTTTGTTTCGTCTAATTTGAATAAGAGAATGTGATATTCGTATGGGTATGATTTTGGACATATGGATCGGATTTGTGTCCGAATGTGTTTTTGAATCTCTGAATGGGTTGGGTATGACCTAAGCATGTGATATGGACATATTTAGCTGTGTATCTGTATATGTAAATCATATTGTGAATGAATTTGTATGCTATCAGTTTTGGATCTAAGTGCTGGAATTAAGACGTGCATGATTGTGATCATGATCTTTCGAATGTCATGAACATATTTGATTATGTTATGCTTGTGAGAATGTGAAGCTGACTAGTTAAGATATAAGAATTTGAAGTAATATGTATTCGAATGTGAGCGTGAATTAGAATTGATAGGGCTAATTAGTATGTATATGAATGTGATTCTGTGCTGTTAACTATTATGGTATGCTCAGAATGAAATAGTTGGCTATATGTTCCTTTGATTTCAACTGTTGGGAGTGTCTTTGGCAGGGTGTCGTGTATCTACGTTTGGCATGATATTTATATAATTAGACCGCTAGGGATATTGCTTATTGATGATGTACTTTGTGCATGATAAGTAATAACTATACATGTGAAATCTCCGACATCTGATGCCGTGATTTCGGTAAGTGAAAGTTAATTCGTATGTGTGATTGCGTGATACACTTGAATCTTGCATATTATTCTGCCTGCGTTGATTTGATCAATGCGAGTCATAAATGTGTTTATGATTTGTTGAATGCCTGGCCTTTGTACGCACGAACGTATATCTATCTGTTAGAATTATGTGCTCATGCCATTTGGAATGTGTTAGTGTTTGACGTCTTCCCTTAGGTTCAGTTAATGTGTGTGTTATGGCATGACAAATGTATGTTTAGGTAGCCAGTGTTCTTAGCATGATAGTTATTATTATGGTAATGTTGTTGCATGCAAATGAGTTATCAGTTAATGCTTGGGTACCCTGGCATGACATTTTTCACGCGTAATATCTCTTGTGACTGCGCACGATAAGACATTGATACTTGATACCTCGAAAAGGTCATGCGTGTGAGATTGTAAGTACTTCTGCATGTTAATACTTGTATTTTGTACAACCTTCTGTTGGTATTAGTTCGACTAATATGATTATAGGAATATGGTAACTGCATGACTTTGTCAAGGAGATGAATACTCAAGTAATGTGTACGTTTTTATGGACATAATCTGACGAATGCATGGTATTTCTGTACAAGCATGTGATTCCGTATGCTATGAATAATTGCTTCTGCTATTTGTGAATGTGTTATACCTTGACGACCATTGTGAATGGTCATCCTTATTGCTGTGCGTTTTCCCCACTAAGCGTTATCGCTTAGCACGGGCTCTTTTCCCGTGCAGGTGGCAGGTTGGTCCGGTTCAAGTCACGCATCTGCAAGGTCGGCCACATAGGAGTTAGAAGTTCTGTATTTTGTTACCAGTTTATGTAATTTGGATTTTGTAATTCAGTAATATTTTGTGTATGTTTAGATATAACGATCTTAATGTAATTTTTGGGCTATGTAAGTGTTTTTAAGTATTAACGTTTTGGATTAGTTTTTGTACCTTTTCTGCCTAATGAATGCTTCCGCTGAATGAATGCATGTTTGCATGATAGTATGCTTCCGCTTAGTGCTTGTGTGTGTGTGCAAAGTAACGCATGATCACCTTGTGCCCTCAAAAGTTTTTATTCCCTCGTATTTCCATGTACATATAATGTGTGAATGTATGCTTTGTTCCGTGTAGCGCAACCGCCGGCGCCCTTTCAATGGGGATGTCGGTAAGGGGGTGTTACAGTTAGTGGTATCAGAGCGCGGTTTGGCGGTTCTGGTTGTTTTGTTTATTAAGTGTCAAGTCTTTACATGCTAGTCAGTCATGTGTCGTGTCTTTGTATGCGAGTCGGTTTGTGTCATGGCCTAATGCAGATGTGTCGTGTCTTGTGTCGTGTTAGATGGAGTCTGATCCTAGTGAGAATGTGGGCGAGACAATGGAAAGTATGAGTCCAGTAAGTGCTGATCAGAGTGTTTCCGAGCATCCTTTGGTTGGAAATTTCGGTCCTACTTCCGATGATAGGACATTGGTCCAAGGGTTAATTCGGATATTGGATAGGTTGACTGCTCCTTGAATTCCTCAGGATTCTGTTCGGAGGGTGCCTCAAAAGGGAAAGGTGTCAGATAGAGAAATGTCAACGGGAAAAAGAATTCAAGAACTTCCGATGTGTCAATAATGTCAGAAGCAACATGAGGGAAAGTGTAAGAAGAAGTGGGTACTGCCAATATGTCAGCACTGTGAGAAGCGACATCGGGGTCCGTGTAGGAAATTCACGGGTGCTTGCTTTAGATGTGGCAGTATGGAGCATCAGATTGCTGATTGTCCTAAGATGAGGGAGAGTCTAGCTCAGCAAGCTAGGAAAGATATGGAGGAATTGCTTCGAGCCGCCCTTGTGCCCTCAGGTTTTGTTGCGCACCGCAGTGAAGTAGCGGAGTCTGCAGCGCCTTCTGGTAAGTATTCTTTTGATATGTTTGAGTAAGGTTGTTCTGGGAATTTTTTAAGGTGGAAGAGTAGTGGGATTCTGTAAGGTCTTGGTAATACTCTGTATACCTGTCAGCTATCTCCAGAAAAAGTTTTTGAATGAAAGCATATTGAATCATGGGGATGGGACAAAGTGCATCATTATAGCATCAATTACATCACTCTGCATACATGAGTCATTGCACTTTCATTGTATCATCGTCCCTTTGACCATACATGAAAATCATCTGCATATGTGTTCGGCTGCGAAAAAGCTGACAAGGTGTACATGGAGTTTTAGGTACTAAGGTTAAGGGTAGAAATGGCAAGCTTAACAACTATTATTGGAAGTGATCTATGTTTGGTTTGAATGAATAGAAGGAGTATTACGGGATCTCGTACAAGTGAATGTAAAGAAGTGATTTATGAGCATAGCAATGGTGATGGGTGTAAGCAAGTGAGTAGTTTGAAAATGAAGTGTATGAGTTATTGGGGTCTTGGATTGTAGTATTAAGAATCCTTCCGGTGTAAGTGAATTTCGAGGATGAAATTCTTTTAGGAGGCAAGAGTTGTCACACCCTAAATCAGGCCTAGTCGGATTTGGCAAGCTAAGTCGGTTAAGTGAAAGATATTTCGGCAAATTGTGCTTGAGAATTTGGGATAATAAGGACTTAATTGCTAAGTAATTCATTAAATAAGTTAAGTGTGGAAATTATTTGGTGTGTATGTGGTGTATGGTTGTAGGGTGTTTTGGTTGTGGCAATTATCTATTGGTTTGTGGGTGTGGTGCCAAGATTGAAAAATATATAGTTAAGAGTTATCAAGTGAGGTAAGTGTATGGTGCCTTGGTGTTTGAAGTCAAAAGATGGAATTTTGGTCCATTGAGAACATGCCATGTGGCAAGGTTGGTGGGCATTGAATGAAGAAAAGAAGTAAAGAGAGAGAGAGAAAGAGGGAACACAGAATTTTGGTTCCCGTTCTCCCCTCCCTCTCACGCCTCCTCTTCTTCTTCTCTCCTCCATGCTTTGTTTTCCCTCTCCTTCTCTTTTGGCCGGACTTTGTGCTTGCTTAGGGTGCTTTGATTGAGTTTTTGGAACAAGATTAAAGAGGTATGTGTTTGAGTTTAGTCCGGCGTTTTGGGTTCCTTCCTCCTTTCTTCTTGGTTTTTCTTTGAGTTATTTGGGTTTGGATGAGTCATTTTCTGGGTTTTTGTTTGTGCAAGTTCAAGTTGGCAAGAAGAAGCTCAAGGGCAAGGAAAGGATAGAAGATTGAAGCTAGAAAGTGATTTTTTTGGATCTTTGATTTCCAGGTTTGGGAAATTTATTGTTTTGTATGTAAATGTGTTTATGCATGTGTTCTTGGTCATTTCCGGAATTAGGTTGTGATATGTTCTTGGTAAAGCATGTATGTTATGGGTTTGTGTTTGGGTAAAGTAAGTTTTCATGAGCATGGGATTATTGTAGTGATTTTGTGGATTGATGTAGTTTTTGTTGCAAATTTGTGGGTATAGGAAATTATTGGTATTTTGAGTTTGAATTGATGTTGGTGTGAAATTAATTGTTGATAAATGTTATATTGTGGCTATTGATGTTGATGGGTGGCTGGATTTGAGGTAAGAGCCAATTTGAGTGTGAATTGTGTGTTGTGGGTGTGTTTTGGAAGAGGAAGAAATCTGCAGAATTCTGCGAATTTTGCAGATCCCGAGTCTGTCTCGATCGCGACACTGTCGCAAGCACGACAGAGACCGGTGATCATGGCCTGTGCTGTCGCGAGCTCGCGATAGCAAAAGTTGATGTGCTCTCTGTCGCGAGCGCAATGCTGGCCTGTGCTGTCGCGAGCACGCGATCTATCGTGAGCCTGCAATGGCAAGATATTAGTCTCTGTCACGATCGCGACGTAGTCGCGAGGGCAATAGAGTCCGGCTGTTCCCTCCTCCCCGCGATCGCGAAGTCCATTGCGCGCGCGCTGCGAAGAGACTATGGTCTCTGTCGCAAGCACGACAGACATCGCGAGCGCGACAGTCTTGTTATGCTGAATGAGTTTTCTTTGGCATGTGCGTGTGGTTTTGAACTCCTGTTTCCTTTGGTGACCATAAGCCTTATATCTATTAACTTATGAATTATATGAATGTGAATCCATGATATGAATATGTCTTTATGTATGCAAATATGTACAAATGTAATTTGGAATGTTATTGAATGAATTGAATGGATTATGCATAGCCTGCAAGAGTCAGTCTAGTGGATAGTTAGGCATGCCTAATAGAGCTTCATTAGCTGCAGCCCTTTGAACGTTTGGACCCTGATCAGGTCCCTGTTTGGTTTCTTATGAACCTTTTTATGTGTTTTGATCTTGATTAAGATCCCCTAATGTGAAAGTGTTTCGAATGAGAATTAATGTGATTACTTCGATTCGTACCCGTAAGGTGCGCTCGTTCATGCCAGCGAGGCATTGTCAGATTACTCGTTATCCACTATTTTGAGTCAGCAGGTATTCTGTTTGTTTCGTCTAATTTGAACAAGAGAATGTGATATTCGTATGGGTATGATTTTGGTCATATGGATCGGATTTGTGTCCGAATGTGTTTTTGAATCTCTGAATGGGTTGGGTATGACCTAAGCATGTGATATGGACATATTTAGTTGTGTATCTGTATATGTAAATCATATTGTGAATGAATTTGTATGCTATCAGTTTTGGATCTAAGTGCTGGAATTAAGACGTGCATGATTGTGATCATGATCTTTCGAATGCCGTGAACATATTTTATTATGTTATGCCTGTGAGAATGTGAAGCTGACTAGTTAGGTTATAAGCATTTGAGGTAATATGTATTCGAATGTGAGCATGAATTACAGGGCTAATTAGTATGTATATGAATGTGATTCTGTGCTGTAAACTATTATGGTATGCTCAGAATGTAATAGTTGGCTATATGTTCCTTTGGTTTTAACTGTTGGGAGTGTCTTTGGCAGGGTGTCGTGTATCTACGTTTGGCATGATATTTATATGATTAGACCGCTAGGGATATTGCTTATTGATGATGTACTTTGTGCATGATAAGTAATAACTATACATGTGAAATCTCCGACATCTGATGCCGTGATTTCGGTACGTGAAAGTTAATTCGTATGTGTGATACACTTGAATCTTGCATATTATTATGCCTGCGTTGATTTGATCAATACGAGTCATAAATGTGGTTATGATTTGTTGAATGCCTGGCCTTTGTACGCACGAACGTATATCTATCTGTTAGAATTATGTACGCATGCCATTTGGAATGTGTTAGTGTTTGACGTCCTCCCTTGGGTTCGGTTAATGTGTGTGTTATTGTAACACCCCTTACCCGTACTTAGGCGATCCCATCCGATAAGGAGTAAGATGCCGTAAGAGTAAAGGTGCCACCCCACGGATACAGTATAAACATACATTCATACCTAAACATGCATACCGAAATACAGGGTAATTTAAAACTTTACAACACCATTCATAAAATTAGGCTGATCATGCATTAATATAACGAAAGCATTACATTACTGTTCTGATCAACCGAGAAATATAAAAGATAATTACAAAACCCAAGATACATGTACATAAGCGGAAGCTATTACAAAACCAAAATAAGAGAGTTCTATACAAAGGAATCCTCAAAATACAAAAATGAAGCCCTACACTAAGACCCTGCTGTGTTGGCTTCGATGGCGGCGACTCTCCCAAGACAAACTCCTTCCGCACCTGCACGGGTAAACACACCGTGCTAAGCGATAAACGCTTAGTGGGGAAACACACATATAGCATAAGGACAACCATTCACAACGGTCGTCAAGGCAAATCACATGCGTACTTTATGTACATACGATAATCATAGCATAACAATAGCATAAACTCATGCCCACATACGTAGAGCCATTCATCAGAAAGTTCATAATAATAATCATATCTTCATAACAGATTATACTTTTCACGACTGAATCCATAAAGATATAACATATATTTTTCCCATATAACAATTCATACAAAGCACCTGCTGACCCGAGAGAGTGCATAACGAGTATACGGACAGTACTTTACGGGTACGAGCCGATACAGACAGTACTTTACGGGTACGAGCCGAGAAAACTAATTTTGCATTTTAACTTTCACAAAACATTTCAAAGGGGATCTTAAACAAGATCCTTTCACATAAGGGTTCGCGAGGAACCAATCGGGGACCTGATCGGTGTCCAAACGGAAACAGAAGCTGCAGCAAAGACTCTATTAGGCATGCCTAACTATCCACTTAGTAGACTCTAGCAGGTCATACATAAACCATTCAATCCATTTCATAATATCCAAAATTATCATTATATATGTGCATAATCACATCATGGTTCAATATTCGTATTATTCCTAAAATACCAAGCATAAATCTCATAACTGTTAAAGGAAACAGAAGTTCAAACCACACGCCATGAAAGGAAACTCATTTAACGTACAAGGGACTGTCGCGCTCGCGACAGAGACCGAAGTCTCTTTGCTGCGTGCACGCGACGGACTTCGCGACCGCGAGGAGGACGGAAGGGCCAGGCTCTGTCGCACTCGCGACAGAGGAAAAATGGTGCTGTCGCGAGCTCGCGACGAATCGCGTGCTCGCGATAGCACTTGCCCGGCAACGCGCTCTGTCGCGATCGCGACAGAGGGTGCACAACACTTCAGCTGTCGCGGGCTCGCGACGGCGTCGCGTGCTCGCGACATCGAAGCTCCCAACACCGCTCTCTGTTACGATCGCGACAGTCATCGCGATCACGACAGCATCGGGATTTCGAAAATCTGCAGAAATTCTGCTTCCAATTCCTCCTCCCAACACACAAATCTCAATCAAAGGTCACTTACCTCCAATCCAGCCATCCATTGACATCAACAACCATAATACAACATTTATTAACAACAAACTTCATACAATCCAATGATTTAAACATTCAATTTCAAGAATCAATCAAAAACCCAATTATGCATCAAATCACCTCAATTCCAAAATCATCATAATCAACTCATAATCTTGCAAATTCCACATTCCAAAACAAAGACCCATAGCATATACATCAAAATAAAGGACATCTAAAAACCTAATTCGAAGAACCCATCAAAACACATACATGAACATATTCACATGCAAAAGCAAGAAATTCCCAAACCTCAAAATCCTTTGCTCCGATTGCTTAGTTCCACTTGGCCCAACCTTCTCCTTACCCTTCGGTTCACGAGGAGGCTCAACTAAGCAACAAAACAACACAACACACAAACACAACATCCAACTTCAACCCAAATCCGAAAATAGGAAAAAGAGAATGAGATGGAGAACCAAAAGAAGAAAAGGAGAATAATGCAGTAGATTTACCTTTAAAATGCTATGAAATGATCAATTTCCACCACTAGAGGCTTGAATCTAAGTTAGGGCACTTAAGAGAGTGCAAAGGAGGGAGAAGAAGAAGGAGAAGAAGGAAAACGAGAATGGGTTTCCAAAAATCTGATTTTTTTCCCTTTTCATCTTTTTCTCTTTCCCACTTTACACATGTCAATCATCTAGTGGAGGAGATTACCCACTCACACCCTAACTAAGTGCATCACATACACACAATGGGACACTTTAATAGTGCATCCTACAAATGTGTGAGCAACACACATAAGCATATCTCCCTAAGCACACCCTACAAACATATGCATGTCCACATATTACAATAACCCACTAGTGCATATCCTACTATGGTGCACTCATGCACACACAATTCTGTCCCAACTAATTC
The DNA here is from genome assembly GCA_947683425.1 of Excoecaria cochinchinensis. Classification (NCBI taxonomy): domain Eukaryota; kingdom Viridiplantae; phylum Streptophyta; class Magnoliopsida; order Malpighiales; family Euphorbiaceae; genus Excoecaria; species Excoecaria cochinchinensis. The sequence goes on from CANTUQ010000119.1 coordinate 20,597,404, forward strand.
ACACCATAGCACCATACATGCACCCACATGCTAGCAAAACTCTTAAAACATGTAAAATTACCAAAATGCCCTTATTATACAAAACTCATGAAAATGCACACACATACAAATATGGCTCATTCAACTAGGGGGCAAACGGGGTGTGACAGTTATGTCATGACAAATGTATGTTTAGGTAGCCAATTTTCTTAGCATGATAGTTATTATTATGGTAATGTTGTAGCATGCGAATGAGTTATCAGTTAATGCTTGGGTACTCTGCCATGATATTTTGTACGCGTAATATCTCTTGTGACTGCGCACGATAAGACATTGATACTTGATACCTCAGAAAGTTCATGCGTGTGAGATTGTAGGTACTTCTGCATGTTAATACTTGTATTTTGTATAACCTTCTGTTGATATTAGTTCGACTAATATGATTATAGGAATATGGTAACTGCATGACTTTGTCAAGGAGATGAATACTCAAGTAATGTATACGTTTTTATGGACATAATCTGATGAATGCATGGTATTTCTGTACAAGCATGTGATTCCATATGCTATGAATAATTGATTATGCCATTTGTGAATGTGTTATGCCTTGACGACCATTGTGAATGGTCGTCCTTATTGCTGTGTGTTTTCCCCACTAAGCGTTATCGCTTAGCACGGGCTATTTTCACGTGCAGGTGGCAGGTTGGTCCGGTTCAAGTCGCGCATCTGCAAGGTCGGCCACGTAGGAGTTAGAAGTTCTGTATTTTGTTACCAGTTTATGTAATTTGGATTTTGTAATTCAGTAATGTTTTGTATATATTTAGATATAACGATCTTAATGTAATTTTTGGGCTATGTAAGTGTTTTTAAGTATTAATGTTTTGGATTAGTTTTTGTACCTTTTCTTCCTAATGAATGCTTCCGCTGACTGAATGCTTGTTTGCATGATATTTTTCTTCCGCTTAGTGCTTGTGTGTGTGTGCGAAGTAATGCATGATCACCTTGTGCCCCCAAAAGTTTTTATTCCCTCGTATTTCCATGTACATATGATGTGTGAATGTATGCTTTGTTCCGTGTAGCGCAACCGCTGATGCCCTTTTAATGGGGGTATCGCTAAGGGGGTGTTACAATTAGTGGTATCAGAGCGCGGTTTGGCGGTTCTGGTTGTTTTGTTTGTTAAGTGTCAAGTCTTTACATGCTAGTCGATCATGTGTCATGTCTTTGTATGCGAGTCGGTTTGTGTCGTGGCCTAATGCAGATGTGTCGTGTCTTGTGTCGTGTTTAGATGGAGTCTGATCCTAGTGAGAATGTGGGCGAGACAACGGAAAGTATGAATCCAGTTAGTGCTGATCAGAGTGTTTCCGAGCATCCTTTGGTTGGAAATTCCGGACCTACTTCCGATGAGAGGACATTGGTGATATTGGATAGGTTGACTGCTCTATCGGATTCCTTAGGATTCTGTTCGGAGGGTGCCTCAAAAGAGAAAGGTGTCAGATAGAGAAGTGTCAATGGGAAAAAGAATTCAAGAACTTCCGATGTGTCAACAATGTCAGAAGCAACATGAGGGAAAGTGTAAGAAGAAGTGGGTACCGCGAATATGTCAGCACTGTCAGAAGCGACATCGGGGTCCGTGTAGGAAATTCACGGGTGCTTGCTTTAGAAGTGGCAGTATGGAGCATCAGATTGCTGATTGTCCTAAGATGAGGGAGAATCTAGCTCAGCAAGCTAGGAAAGATATGGAGGAATTGCTTCGAGCCATCTGTGTGCCCTCGGGTTTTGTTGCGCACCGCAGTGAAGTAGCGGAGTCTGCAGCGCCTTCTGGTAAGTATTCTTTTGATATGTTTGAGTAAGGTTGTTCTGGGAATTTTTTAAGGTGGAAGAGTAGTGGGATTCTGTAAGGTCTTGGTAATACTCTGTATACCTGTCAGCTATCTCAAGAAAAAGTTTTTGAATGAAAGCATATTGAATCATGGGGATGGGACAAAGTGCATCATTATAGCATCAATTGCATCACTCTGCATACATGAGTCATTGCACTTTCATTGCATCATCGTCCCTTTGACCATACATGAAAATCATCTGTATATGTGTTTGGATGCGAGAAAGCTGACAAGGTGTACATGGAGTATTAGGTACTAAGGTTAAGGGTAGAAATGGCAAGCTTAACAACTGTTATTAGAAGTGATCTGTGTTTAGTTTGAATGAATAGAAGGAGTATTTCGGGATCTCGTACAAGTGAATGTAAAGAAGTGATTTATGAGCATAGCAATGGTGATGGGTGTAAGCAAGTGAGTAGTTTGAAAGTGAAGTGTATGAGTTATTGGGGTCTTGGATTGTAGTATTGAGAATCCTTTCGGTGTAAGTGAATTTCGAGGACGAAATTCTTTTAGGAGGGAAGAGTTGTCACACCCTAAATCAGGCCTAGTCGGATTTGGCAAGCTAAGTCGGTTAAGTGAAAGATATTTCGGTAAATTGTGCGTGAGAATTTGGGATAATAAGGACTTAATTGCTAAGTAATTAATTAAATAAGTTAAGTGTGGGAATTATTTGGTGTGCATGTGGTGTATGGTTGTAGGGTGTTTTGGTTGTGGCAATTATCTAGTGGTTTGTAGGTGTGGTGCCAAGATTGGAAAATATCTAGTTAAGAGTTATCAAGTGAGGTAAGTGTATGGTGCCTTGGTGTTTGAAGTCAAAAGGTGGAATTTTGGCCCATTGAGAACTTGCCATGTGGAAAGGTTGGTGGGCATTGAATAAACAAAAGAAGAAAAGAGAGAGAGAGAGAGGGAACACAGAATTTTAGTTCCCGTTCTCCCCTCCCTCTCACGCCTCCTCTTCTTCTTCTCTTCTCCATTCTTTTTTTCCCTCTCCTTCTCTTTTGGCCGGACTTTGTGCTTGCTTAGGGTGCTTTGATTGAGTTTTAGGAACAAGATTGAGGAGGTATGTGTTTGAGTTTAGGGTTCCTGTGTTTTGGGTTCCTTCCTCCTTTCTTCTTTGTTTTTGTTTGAGTTATTTCGGTTTGAATGAGTAATTTTCTAGGTTTTTGTTTGTGCAAGTTCAAGTTGGCAAGAAGAAGCTCAAGGGCAAGGAAAGGATAGAAGATTGAAGCTAGAAAGTGATTTTTTTGGATCTTTGATTTCCAGGTTTGGGAAATTTGTTGTTTTGTATGTAAATGTGTTTATGCATGTGTTCTTAGTGATTTCCGGAATTGGGTTGTGATATGTTCTTGGTAAGGCATGTATGTTATGGGTTTGTGTTTGGGTAAAGTAATTTTGCATGAGCATGGGATTATTGTAGAGATTTTGTGGATTTATGTAGTTTTTGTTGCAAATTTGTGGGTATTGGAAATTATTGGTATTGTGAGTTTGAATTGATGTTGGTGTGAAATTAATTGTTGATAAATGTTATATTGTGGCTATTAATGTTGATGGGTGGCTGGATTTGAGGTAAGAGCCCATTTGAGTGTGAATTGTGTGTTGTGGGTGTGTTTTGGAAGAGGAAGAAATCTGCAGAATTCTGCAGATTTTACAGATCCTGACTTTGTCACGATCGCGACACTGTCGAGAGCGCGACAGAGACCGGTGATCTTGGCCTGTGCTTCCGCAAGCACGCGAGCTCGCGATAGCAAAAGTTGATGTGCTCTCTGTCGTGAGCGCGACGACGTTGCGATCGCGACAGAGCGCAATGCTGGCCTGTGCTGTCGCGAGCACGCGATCTATCGTAAGCCTGCGATGGCGAGATATTAGTCTCTGTCGCGATCGCGACATAGTCGCGAGCGCTATAGAGTCCGGCTGTTCCCTCCTCCCCGCGATCGCGAAGCCCGTCGCGCGCGCACTGCAAAGAGACTATGGTCTCTGTTGCAAGCGCGATAGACATCGCGAGCGCGACAGTCTTGTTATGTTGAATGAGTTTTCTTTGGCATGTGCGTGTGGTTTTGAACTCCTGTTTCCTTTGGTGACCATAAGCCTTATATCTGTTAACTTATGAATTATATGAATGTGAATCCATGATATGAATATGTCTTTATGTATGCAAATATGTACATATGTAATTTGGAATGTTAATGAATGAATTGAATGGATTATGCATAGCCTGCAAGAGTCAGTCTAGTGGATAGTTAGGCATGCCTAAAAGAGCTTCGTTAGCTGCAGCCCTTTGAACGTTTGGACCCTGATCAGGTCCCTGTTTGGTTCCTCGCGAACCTTTTTATGTGTTTGGATCTTGATTAAGATCCCCTAATGTGAAAGTGTTTCGAATGAGAATTAATGTGATTACTTCGATTCGTACCCGTAAGGTGTGCTCATTCGTGCCAGCGAGGCACTGTCAGATTACTCGTTATCCACTATTTTGAGTCAGCAGGTATTCTGTTTGTTTTGTCTTATTTGAACAAGAGAATGTGATATTCGTATGGGTGTCATTTTGGACATATGGATCGGATTTGTATTCGAATGTGTTTTTGAATCTCTGAATGGGTTGGGTATGAGCTAAGCATGTGATCTGGACATATTTAGCTGTGTATCTGTATATGTAAATCATATTGTGAATGAATTTGTATGCTATCAGTTTTGGATCTAAGTGCTGGAATTAAGATGTGCATGATTGTGATCATGGTCTTTCGAATGCTATGAATATATTTTATTATGTTATGCTTGTGAGAATGTGAAGCTGACTAGTTAGGTTATAAGCATTTAAATTAATATGTATTCGAATGTGAAAGTGAATTACGAATTGATAGGGCTAATTAATATGTATATGATTGTGATTCTGTGCTGTTAACTATTATGGTATGCTCAGAATGTAATAGTTGGCTATATGTTCCTTTGGTTTCAACTTATGGGAGTGTCTTTGGCAGGGTGTCGTGTATCTACGTTTGGCATGGTATTAAATGATTAGACTGCTAGGGATATTGCTTGATGATGATGTACTTTTTGCATGATAAGTAATAACTATACATGTGACATCTCCGACATCTGATGCCGTGATTTCGATAAGTGAAAGTTAATTCGTATGTGTGATTGTGTGATACACTTGAATCTTGCATATTATTCTGCCTGCATTGATTTGATCGATGCGAGTCATAAATGTGGTTATGATTTGTTAAATGCCTGGCCTTTGTACACACGAACGTATATCTATCTGTTAGAATTATGTGCTCTTGCCATTTGGAATGTGTTAGTGTTTGACGTCCTCCCTTGGGTTCGGTTAATGTGTGTGTTATGGCATGATAAATGTATGTTTAGGTAGCCAGTGTTCTTAGCATGATAGTTATTATTATGGTAATGTTGTTGTATGTGAATGAGTTATCAGTTAATGCTTGGGTACTCTGGCATGATATTTTGCACGCGTAATATCTCTTGTGACTGCGCACGATAAGACATTGATACTTGATACCTCGGAAAGTTCATGCGTGTGGGATTGTAAGTACTTCTGCATGTTAATACTTGTATTTTGTATACCTTCTGTTGGTATTAGTTCGACTAATATGATTAAAGGTATATGGTAACTGCATGACTTTGTCAAGGAGATGAATACTCAAGTAATGTATACGTTTTTATGGACATAATCTGACGAATGCATGGTATTTCTGTACAAGCATGTGATTCCGTATGCTATGAATAATTGCTTATGCCATTTGTGAGTCTGTTATGCCTTGACGACCATTGTGAATTGTCATCCTTATTGCTGTGTGTTTTCCCCACTAAGCGTTATCGCTTAGCACGAGCTCTTTTCCCGTGCAGGTGGCAGGTTGGTCCGGTTCAAGTCGCGCATCTGCAAGGTCGGCCACGTAGGAGTTAGAAGTTCTGTATTTTTTTACCAGTTTATGTAATTTGGATTTTGTAATTCAGTAATGTTTTGTATATGTTTAGATATAACGATCTTAATGTAATTTTTGGGCTATGTAAGTTTTTAAGTATTAACGTTTTGGATTAGTTTTTATACCTTTTCTGCCTAATGAATGCTTCCGCTGAATGAATGCATGTTTGCATGATAGTATGCTTCTGCTTAGTGCTGTGTGTGTGTACGAAGTAATGCATGATCACCTTATGCCCTCAAAAGTTTTTATTCCCTCGTATTTCCGTGTACTTATGATGTGTGAATGTATGCTTTGTTCCGTGTAGCGCAACCGCCAGCGTCCTTTTAATAGGGGTGTCGGTAAGGGGGTGTTACAGGTGACTCCAAGAAACCTCATTGTTGCCCAAAAAAGACGCCTTTGTAATCACTTACAAGTTTTTATTAATCTCTCTCGAAAGCCCTATAAGAGGGTGGGGCCACTGGGTTCGGCGCCCGTCACAAATGGTCAAACACAATGATGAAGATTTAATCAAAACCAAGCTTTCTTTCAACAAACAAACTTCATAAACATCTTATTCACATCCTAAAGTACCTCTAAAAACCCTTGAACCAAATTAAAAACACCTAAATTACTTACCTAAAAATCACACATTTACTTCAAAGACTTGATTTTTCCCACTTTTAAACCTTCAAATTGACTTTTAAAACCACCAATGAAATCTAAAGGTGCTGAAATATGTTAGGGAGGCTTGAATATGAGTTGAGATGGAGAAAGATTAGAAGAAAAACAGAGGAGAAGTGAGGAAGATTAATTCGGCCCAGGAATGGGGAAGAGGAGGGCGGCTACAATGGAGAAATCTAGAGATTTCCAAAAAAATGAGGGGATTTATATGAGGTAAATTGAATCGGACCAGGTCCAACCGAAGTGGTCGAACCGGCTTGGGTCACTTTTCGATTTTCGGGTAATTTTTCACTATTTTAGGGTAACTCAATGTTCCTAAACTCATTTTTACTCCAAATGAATTTCATCATTCTTAAAATATCAAATATTGCCTCCACACAAAATTTTAGCTCAATCGGAGTCTATTTGTGGCCCGGTTCACTTAAACTGGTCCGATTCGATTCAATTCGGTTCTGCTGTAAAATACAATTCTAATGCTATCAAAAAAATTATAAAAATCATTCTGAGCCTTTACATTTCCCATGGTAGACCTTTTTAATCACTCTAATCATTTTGAAAAATTCGATCAAAGTTCAGTCAAACTTCGAACCGAACCGAACCAGAGGCAAATTTCAGACTTGCTTTTAGGGACCTATTTGACATCATTTTCATGGCAAATTATACCACTAGACTCCTGACAGTCTACAGATCGATTTTACGAAATAATATTTTTTTTATCATGCAGCTGCTATAGTTAACTATACTACTACACAATAGGTGACATAGTGTGTAATTTACAATACTGCTACGCCATGAATAGATGATTGATTGAGCTATTGGACATGAGTTTTGGCTTGTGATTCACATGTGACATAGTGTGTAATTTAAAATGTGCGATACCATGCAAATTATAGTCGTAATAATTTGTGGAGCATGTATTAAAATTAAATGTGATTATAATTAAAGGTTACGGATTGTTATAATTACGTGAACCATTATTTTTATGAACAATTTATGTATCGGATTATTATGCGATTATAATAAAAGTATGTACTTTTGAAAAAGATTTTATATTTTGGCATGAGCATTTCTAAAAGAAAGAAGTAAGTTTTAGCCTGCATTAGTCGAGTCATGGATAATTAGGCATGCCTAATAGAGTTATGTGTAGCTGCAGCCATGTGTACGATTTGGACCCTGATCAGGTCCCCCGAATGGATCTTCGTGATCTTTCTGTTGAATCTTACCTAAGATTCGATGTGAAAATACTTTGGAACAAGAATAAAAAGATTGTTTTGATACCCTCGGGTATCTATGTGTTATGAGAATATTTCTGGTACCTTTGGGTATCTATGTGTTACTCGTTATCCACCCTTTTGACTTAGCAGGCATTAACGAGCATAATTATGTGAACTAAATGATACCTGTGAATTGATAAAGATATGTTAAGCTTTGTATAAATTTATGCACTCAATGAGAATGTGATCACCTTGTGCGATAAGACTTATATTTTGGCATGAGCTGCGCGTCGCGCACCTATGGCTTTGGGTCCAATGGGATCCCTATGCGTAAATGTGGTAATGTCTTTAATAGTTCATATGCTTCAGCTTTGATTATTTTCTTTGTACTATTAACATGAGTTAATGACACGATAGTACTGCAACAATTTGAAGGAAGTAATTAAACGAAAGTGATTATATATATATGAGATACATTTATATGCTTTGAACATGAAGTTAGATTGTTAGCGGCTTAATCATGAACCCCTTGATATGTGAGAATTATTGTAATTAGAGATCTGATTATAGGCTGAATAAAATGATGTGTATGACATGCGATATATGATTAACAAAACATGAAAAGCATGTATCAAGCAAGACTGTCACCCTGTTTAATCTTATAAATGATCGTGATTAAAATATTCTAATTATGACCAATTATGTATATATGTGTCAAATGACTTGATGTTGGTTATCTATTGTGTGTTGTGACTGACGACCATTATGAATGGTTGCCCATACTATGTGTTTTCCCCACTAAGCTTTGTGCTTAGCATGGGTTTTTATCCATGCAGGTTTGGAGTTAGTTGTATCGCCTAGGATAATCCGCAATAGTCTGGCCATCCAGTCCGTAGTAATAGCTAGTGTTTAGGAATTATAGTCTACCTTTTTAATGTAATTCTTAATGAGCATTGTATTAAGCGATTGGGATGTAATAAAATATTATGAGCAATGTAATGATAAGTATATGAATGTCTTTTGTGTTTGTGGATGTTTGTATGTTTTGAGAAATTTTTTGATAACTCTGCTTATATTATTGTTCTCGACTTGCTTTGCCATAGCATTCCTCACCTATCGTCGCATACTGCCTATGTTACCATACAGTATGCTATACTTGGGTGAGGGGTGTTACAGGTGAAGTCTGCTTGCATGCGTCGCCAGCCCTGCCGAGTTCTCTTGCGCATGGCCGAGCGATGCAGTACCTAGTTGCGAGCGCGACAGAAGCCATCTAGGCATTCTGTAGGGAGAGCGACGAGGATCGCATGCGCAGCAGTTGCGAGAGTTCTGTTCTGTCATGAGCGTTACACTGTGCAGTCTTATAACTTTAAATCTTTTATGCTTACCTTTTTGTGTCATTGCATTGGGGCATGTTTGTACATGATTATATGTTTAATTATATATATTTATGAATAATTATATGTTAGTTAATTTACTATTTTTTCTTAATGGAATTAACATGTGAATGTGGAGTTGATACTTGAATGTTGAGTTCCTATGTATAGTTGCTATGTTAAGCCTGATACGTCAAGGTAGTGGATAGATAAACATGCTTATTAAGGGCTAGAGTTTTGTAGCTGCTCCTATCGACCCGTAAGGGTTTAAAGTTTTAGGCTTCGGTCTTCTATATTATAGCTTTTAGACTTCGATCTTCTTAAAATTTAAGACTTAAGTCTTTTAATACTACTCGCTAGTATTTTGTTACCCGTATCCACCATCGCATGATCTGAGGCTATATTTGTATTGTATACTTGTGAGAATTATGCATATTTGTATCAATTATACGTTATGTTGTTTCAGTATGTTAGCAATTATTATTATTGCTTCCGAATCTATTTGATTATAAGTATTTTTTTTACTGGCATGTTTATGCTATGTATATGTTAAGCTTCTTAACTATTGATAGTATCTTTAATTTATATGCATGTGTATAGTATTTGTTGTGACCTCCTTGGAAGTATTTTGTTTCTATTCATACCCACTGAGCATTATCGCTTAGCACGGATGCTTTATTTCCATGTAGGTCTACGGGTTCTGTTCTGAGCGAGTGTCCCAATCTGATGGCCATTAGGAGTTGTCCTTGAAGTATGTTCTTTTGTAATAGTAATAGTACCTCTTTTGTATAGGACTCTTGTATTGTGTTTTGTTTTTGGTGAAGACATGTAATGTTGTTATATGTGTTGAACAATTTTGTATATGTATACTTTATAAGTTCTGTTAATGCAAATATATTTATGTTATTCCAGAATGCTTCCGCTTTTGTGATTTGTGATGTTTGTGTTTTGCGTGTGTGATATCCCGATATTCCTCCCGAGGGGTGTTGGGGTGTTACATTTGGATTTCACAAGTTTCAAGTGTTTTAGATGGAAGAATTGCATGGGTAAGTTAATAAGGAAGTCTTCTATTTTGTTATTTTCTTCTTCATTGTTTATCAACTCTAATTATCAGATGTGGTTGTTTTTGATGAGGGATCTTGATGATTATGGCCATGGAAGATAAGAAGAAGGAGAAAGAGAGAAAAGTGTAGCAAAAAGGGAACATCAATTGAGGTTTAGGAATTTATATGTTTTGGTTGTGTGAATGATGAATTGCATATTTCAAAGTGCATATATATGCTTTGTGATGTTAAGAATTGAATTTGGTGGTTGGATGTGTTGAATTGGTTGAATTAGAGCTTGTTAAGCTAGGAATGGTAAATTTTGTTTAGAGGGTAAGATTGACCTCTGATGACTGTTTTGATCATAAGTTGTGTTTTATTACTCCAAATTGCATTATTCTAGTGGGGTTAGAACCGACACATGTATGCCAATAAAACTCCTAGAAATAGTTATAATTTATTTCTGATTCTAAGGGCCTCAACATTGGCTATTATAGTAGCTAATTCTTCAGGTGCGTCTTTAGAGCAGGGTACACATGTTTGGGCATATCTCTTTGGTTCCAGCTCCAAATGACATGAAATTTGTGCCATAAGAAAGCTAAAATCTTGGGGAACATTCTCTAGAAGACCATTTCGGAAGAAAAAGCCATTTACTATGTAATGGCCCAAAATAGCAACTTTCACGAAAAGTGAATTTCGGGGTATAAATATTGACACCGGGGTGAATAGTGCCATCCGGAGGCGAATAATATTTTATTTGATCATCAGGAAATACAAGTTATAAGGAGTCTGGTGGTATAATTTGAAGTGAAATTGAGGTCAAATAGGTACTCAAAAGTCAAAAATAAAAAAAGTCCCGGCTCGATTTAAATAGTAACAGGGTTGACTTTATATTTGACCGGGCTTTTAAGATAGTAAATGACCTCTGAAAAGTTATTTGAAGGCATGGATAGACTCAAGATGATGTGTAGAACAATTCGGTGGTGAAAAGGAAAATTTATGGTGGCACTGAAAAAGTAGTAAATTGGATCGGTTTAATTGAACCGGACTGAAAAGGGGCCTTAATTGAGATGAAATTAAAGTCTAATGAGTTATTAAGAGTAAAAAGAAAGTTAAGGATGAAAGGTGAATGTGACGCGCGCAGGACCCGCGTGGGCGCCCCTTGACCGCCAGCTTGAGGGCGATCGGGCATTTGACGTCCGTTGACAACTTGTAACGAATTACAAGTGCGTTTATTTTGGGCAACAAGGAGGTTTCATGGAATCGCCACCCAATAAAACATTGGGAAAGTTTCTCTCACCTCAGGGAGCCTAAGACAGCGCTTTCATCCATTTTGGGCAAGCCGAAGGGGTCTTGGAGGGTAAACCTCTCGCCCAAAGGAGCCTAGGATTTGTTAGGTCATAGTGCATAAGAAGGGTCTTGGAGGGTAAACCTCTTGCCTCCTTAAGTCCAAAGACAACGCTTTTATCCATTTTGGGCAAGCCAAAGGGGTCTTGGAGGTTAAACCTCTCGCCCAAAGGAGCCTAGGATTAATGTCTAAGTCTCGTGACAGAAGAGGTGTCTTGGAGGGTAAACCTCTAGCTTCTTTGAGCCCAAAGACCAGAGAATGGGTTCGGGACTTCGCATCTATTTTTACCTTGATTAATTTTATAATTTGGTTTTGAGTTTATTAACTCGCTCTCTCTCCACACGATGCAATTTTAATTTAAAAACGTAAATATTCACATTGAAAGCGATAAGATAAACATATCAAAAATAACATCAAAGATAAATTACAATAATACCAGGAGCGGAATATAACTCCCATTTAAAAGTGCAAACACACATAAAACCGGGGAATTTATTAATTATGAGGACTTTAGTTCCCGCATGCACAATTAAAGAAAATATTTTGGATGTGATGATTTATTTGGGATGAAAATTTGGACATTGGTCCCATTTATTATGAAAAATCCAAATTAATTTATTAGAAATATTTGTGTGGTTTTTATTCATGCGTGAATAAAAAAACATTTTATTCAACGAATATATACAAGGAAATATAAATAAAATGAGAATTGAAAATGTGCAATGAAAATACCAAACTCCGCATATCCTCCTTCTCGTGCATTGGTGCTCAAATGAGGATAAAACAATGATTTGCAACCAAAAATAAAATAGAAGAGATTCATGTTAGAAATTAACCCAAATAGATGAGATGACATAAAAGATAATATGTATAATGACCATATAACATGCATAAAAATAATTATGATTCAATTTAACAAGCATAAAGTGAGATAACATCATGGCAAATGCAATTTATTAATAATAAAGGTTAAATGCATGAAAAAGCCTAAGGTAATATCAAGTATAAAGAAGGCATGAGAAAATAAACTTGAAATTTAACATGCATGCAAAATATGAACAATAACATTAATGATAATAGTGATACTAGCATCTAATGATAGCAATAAACAAGTCTAATAAAAATTTTAATGATAATTAACACACGCAAACACAATAATAATCATAATATAACATAAAGAGATCAAAGATATTAACAAACTAAATTAAACATGCATAATAACATGGAAAAAAAATAATTTGACATGAAAATAAGATAATAGAATTTAAAGAGTTTACTTGTTATATGAACAATTGAAGATAAAAATAAGAAGAAGAATATGGAGACTAAGAGAATTTACATGTTTAATATGTTAATTGGAAGCAAAAATAAATGAAATTAACAAGAGAATTAATGAGTAAAACCAAGAATAATTACCCTCAAATTCAGTTTTGAAAAATTGAAGGTAGAAGTGTTGAATTCCTTGTCTTCTCTTGTGAAAATCCTTAGAAAATAGCTTGAAAACTTGAAGAAAAACTCTTGGAAACAAGTGTGTAAGATGGATTTTTCTCTCTCAACTCAAAAGCTCTAAAATTCAGTTTTTTCCTCTCCAAATGTTCTTAGTTCGTCCCCCCCCCCCCCCCCCCCCCCCTTTTTCTCTATTTTTTCTAGTGTTTTAACCCTCAAAAACTACCCCAAAAACAACCCAAAACCGTCCAAAAACGGTTAAAAATCAAGTGGGAATTGAAAATGGGCGAAATCGGCGTCACTCCTCGTGGGAGAGGCTAGTGCATGGGTGCCTAGGTGAGCCAAAATTCAGGTAAAGGAAAGAAATGTGTACCTGAAGCGGCGATCTTCCTGCTTAATGGAGTTATGATGATAGCTGTTGCTGTCTTTTGGTTGTAGCCGGTAATGCCGTGGTCGTGTTAACCTCCTGTGGGTAATGGCGCCATCGTGCTAACTGCTGATAAGTTGGTAATGCCATGGTCGCGCTAACCTCTTGTGGGTAGTGCCGCCATCGTGCTAACCGCTGTGAGTTGGTAATGCCGTGGTCGTGCTAACCTCTTGTGGGTAGTGCCGCCATCGTGCTAACCTCTGTGAATTGGTAGTGCCGTGGTCGTGCTAACCTCTTGTGGATAGTGCCGCCATCGTGCTAACTGCTGTGAATTTTTTAGCTGTGCTCCTTTAGATGTTTGGACTGGTGTCGTCACTCGGCTTTTGTTGGTGTTCCCCACCGATTTCTCCTGCAAGATTGTATGCATAGGAATATACAAGAAATCACGTGTGTATGATATGGAATGCAAATGCCTGCAAAAATGTATAGATTGTGCCCTAAGTGGTCCAAGTTTTGCTGAGGTTGTAGCTTGTCTGCTCTACCATGCCCCCTGAATCTTGAGGATCGTCGATAAGTTTTCTGAAAGAGACATCCAGTGTACATCCTTTGCCCCCCTGGTCAATGATCACTTACCCGGGATTCTGTTTCATGTTCTGTGTTGTGTGTTATCTGATTGAAAGAAGATCATCTGAAATAACGCCGCCTTATCGCTTCGGGCATTGAACGTCATTGTTTTAAAGGTAGTGTGTCCATTGTGGATTTTCACACTAGCTTTTCTTTGCGGGAAATGCGTCCCTTAGGGGATTTTCATACAACCCTTTGCCTAATTTTTGCCTGGAATGGACCCAACCCAATCCAGCGGCTTTTGTTCATTTTATATTTATAGTTTGTTTTTGTAGGGCAGACTGCCTGTTGCCAGGTTTTCACCCTGCCCTTTGGCTTAACTTTTGCATAGAGATCAGTTACGGTTTTCATCTCTAATGGACTTCTATTTTTTTTTTTTTTTTAAAGAAGGTTATCATAAAAGCTTCTGTTAAGAGCAAAAAGCACATATCCAATGAAGGACTGAGCAATAATCATTAGATGAACAATTGGTATATTTCTTTTTAGGACAGAACTGAAAGATCAATGAAAATATATTCTTTTATTCATTGCAAAATTGTGTACATTTCTATATGATTTCATCATACATGATTTTCATTTGACAAGAATTCAAAAGCATATGACTACACCTAATCTCGTAGTGGATTTTGTCAGCATCAAACTCCTGTTATCAATCAGCCCTCTCGGGTTTTCTCGATTGAATATTTTCTCTTGGCCCTTAATTTTTGCCCAGGATGCCTTTTTTCGGTTTTCACCCTGACAGGGCGCCCAATTTTAGCAAGGCCGCCTTTTTTCGGTTTTCGACCCGCGGGGCATTTATTCTCTTTTTTTTTTGTCTTTAGCCATGGAACCTTTTAAGTCTATCGACATTGACCGGGTCCTTGAACTCATTCCCATCACTGTCTACTAAAATTGCTGCTCCTTTTGTTAGTAGCTTCTTCAAAACAAACGAACCTTTCCAGGTGGGTCTGAATTTTCCGCGTATGTCTGGCACTCCCGGCCTCATCATCTTAAAGACCAAGTCCCCCTTCTTCAACGGATGCTTTCGTATTTTCTTGCAAAATGATCGAGCCAGCCTCTTTTGATAAACTTGGTTGTGGTAATAAGCTCGTAACCTGTCTTCATCCAACAAATTTAGCTGTGACAAACGTTGTTGTGCCCATTCTGCTTCAGGAATCTCAGCTTCCATGACTACCCTCAATGATTTCAGCTCAATTTCAACAGGCAGGACTGCTTCAGTTCCATATACCAGAGAGAATGGTGTTGCCCCCGTAGAGGTTCTGACTGTTGTTCTATAACCCCAAAGTGCGAAGGGTAGCTTTTCTGCCAAATCCTTGTAGTTCTGAACCATCTTGGCCAAAATTCTCTTCACATTCTTATTCGTCGCTTCAACTGCACCGTTTGCTTGAGGACGGTAAGGAGAAGACTTATGATGTTGGATCCCATATTTCTGGAGCATCTGTTTAGTCTCTGCTAGGAATTGCACCCCATTATCAGACACAATGTGATGTGGGAGACCATATCTGCATATCAAATTCCACTCAATGAACTTAGCCATATCCTTTGCATCAACCTTCTTGAAAGATTCAGCCTCAACCCACTTAGTGAAGTAGTCAATGGCAACTATGATGAATCTATGCCCATTAGAAGCCGTAGGATGGATTTCGCCTATGATTTCTATTCCCCACGCTGCAAATGGCCATGGAGATGTTAAGTTATGTAACTCTGAAACTGGCATATGCCTCAAATTAGCGTACTGTTGGCATAACTGGCATTGCTTCACAAATTTTGAACAATCTGTATCCATTGTGAGCCAATAAAACCCTTGGCGCATGATCTTCTTTGCTAAGGCTAAGCCATTCATGTGAGCTCCACAAAGCCCGGCATGAACCTCTTCCATAACTCTTTTAGCTTCTTTCTCTGCCAGACATCTTAACTGGATATCATCAGCTTGCCTCTTGTACAAAGCGCCATTAACACTGATGAATTGAGTGGATAACTTCCTGATCATTCTTTGGTCCTTCTCAGTGGCTTCCTCTGGAAAGACTGATCTCTCTAAATAATTCTGAATGTCATAATACCATGGATTTCCATCAGTGGCCTCAATGTCCATCACCTGTTCAGCTTTAAAGCAAGGTCTTTCCGAACTATAAATCAGCACGGGTTTCATCGCAACTCCTGTTGGGTTATCCCACATAGACACTAATGTTGCTAGAGCATCGACTAACTGATTTTCATCTCTGGGGATGAAGTGAAAAGTGCAAATCTCAAACTGGCTGCTCAACATTCTCAAGTGCTTTACATAAGGCAATAGCCTTTCTTCCTTGACTGACCACTCCCTTCTGATTTGATGAATTACCAAAGAAGAATCTCCGAATACTTTTGCGGTCTTTGCCCCCAGAGCGAGTAATGCTTCCAATCCAAAGATGCAAGCTTCATATTCTGCTTCATTATTGGTAGCCTTATACCTCAGCTTCTTAGCCAATGGTAGCCTTTCACCATCTAGGGTCATAAGAATAACTCCTACGCCTGCTCCCTTATTATTGACTGCTCTATCAAAGAATAATTGCCACCCTTGCACTGCTATGGCCGTGACATCTTCATCTGGGAAGTTGTATTCAAACTAATCTCCCTCAATAGGATGCTCGGCTAAGAACTCCGCTACGGCTCTTCCCTTGATGGGTTTCCTGGTTATGTACTCAATGTCAAATTCCTGCAACAGCAGTAACCATCTTCCCATCTTCCCTAGTAGAGAGGGTGCTTCTTGGAGGTATCTGAGCGGATTATGTTTGGCAACCGTTTGTACCTTGAAGGAATGAAAGTAGTGTCGCAACTTCTTAGAAGCCCAGATAACTGCTAAACAAATCTTTTCCACCTCTACATATTTGGCTTCGTAAGGCAGGAATTTCATGCTAAGATAGTAAACGGCAAACTCTACACCAAAATCATCTTCCTGAGACATCATAGCAGCCACTGAGTTATCTTCCACAGCCAGGTACAGGATTAGTGGTTTTGGCACGGCGTGGTGGTCTTAACACCGGAGGATTTAACAAATACTCCTTAATAGTGTCAAAGGCCAATTAACAGTCATCGTTCCATACCCCTGGCTGATTCTTCCTAAGAAGCTTGAAAATAGGCTCACATACTGAAGCTAGTTTGGCAATAAATCGGCTGATATACTGAAGCTTTCCTAGGAAACTTCTGACGTCCTTCTCCTTCTTGGGCATCGGCATCTCTGTTATGGCTTTGACTTTATCGGGATCTACATCAATTCCCCTCTGGCTTACTACATGGCCTAGCAACTTTCCTGATGTAACTCCAAAAATGCACTTGTCACACCCCGTTTGCCCCCTAGTACAATGAGCCTGTCTGTATGTGTAAGCATTCGCATGTGTTCGGTATATCATAAGGGTATTTTAGTAAAATGCATGTTTTTGGGGTTTATTAGCATGTGGTTATATGTATGACATTAGTGTGTGAATTATTTGGGAAATGGTTGTGTGCATTTGAGCATATCATATTAGAGTGTTATAAGTTGGGAATGCATAGTGTGTGAGTGCATACCATTGTAGGGTGTGCATTGGTTGGGAGTGTATTGGGTGTGTGTGGTGCATGTTTAATTGGTGTGAGTGATTAGTTTCACCAATAGGAAATTGACACATGGTTAGGGCATAAGAAAAGAAAAAGAAAAAGGAAAGAAAGAAGGGGAATGGCAGATTCACGTTTTCCCTTCTTCCCCTCACGTTTCTTCTCTTCTTCTTCTTCTTCTTCATTTTCTTCATCCTAAGAACCCTTGTGTGGATTCAAGTCTTATTGGTGGAATTAATCATCTCTTTGCATCTTCTTTTGGTAAGTCTTTGCATTCTTCATATTTGTTTTTCATTTGTTCTCTTCTTCTTCTTTGGGTTTAGATTTAACTTAGGGTTTTATTTGGTTGTTCTTCGATGTGTTGTTGCTTAGCTGTGGCTCCTCACGATCCCAAGGGCAATGAGGTTGCTGGGAGCAGTGGAGCTAAGTGAAGTGAAGCTTAGAATTCAGGTCTGGGATTTTTGTTTTACTTAATTGTTTGAATGTGAACTTACTGTAATTTCTAGGGTTTATGTTCTTGTGAGGCTTGAATGCATTTATGGATGAATTGGTTGTTTTAATTTCTGGATTGAGATGTATTATTGTTGTTTGCATTGTATGGGATGTTTTCTGGAAGGTAAGAACAGGTTTGAATGGTTTTAATCAAATTTGGGATTGATTTCTGAGTTCTGGGAATTCTGGAAAATGGGATATCGCGTTACTGTTGAAATCCCGTTTTCCAAATTGTGTATCGTGCGACTAGCCAGGAAGAGAGGCCAGTCACGAGATGTGACTTCCAGTCACGACTTGTGACCAGCCAGAGAGGCCAGTCACGAGTGGTGACTGCAAGTCACAACTCCTGACCAGCCATGAGGAGGCCAGTCACGAGACGTGACTTCCAGTCACGACTCGTGACCGGCAAGAGAAGGCAGTCACGGGTGGTGATTGCCAATCACGACCCATGACCAGCCCAAAACAGGAAGCCAGTCACGAGACGTGACTCCCCGTCACGACTCGTGACCAACAAGAGGAATGGGGCAAGTCACGTTGCGTGACCAGAAAAAGGAAAGCCAGTCACGAGGCGTGACTCTCAGTCACGACTCGTAACCAGCTTGTAGAGGAGGCCAGTCACGACCCGTGACCAGCCAACCTCGTTGGTCACCCCCGTTTGGCTTATTTTCTGAAATTTCCCGGTTTTAACTCAAAAATGAATTTTCGTAGTTCTTCTGAATGGACTTACTGCTGTATGATGCATGTCATACTTTTTATGCTTTGTTATGAGTGATACCATGATTCTTTAGATGAATTCTATTTTATAATCTGAAATATGATTTGAATGACGCATAGCCTGCTAGAGTCAAGTAAGTGGATAGTTAGGCATGCCTAATAGAGTCTTTTAGCTGCAGCCCTTAGTTCAGTTTGGACCCCGATCAGGTCCCCGTTTGGTTCCTCGCAAACCCTTCAGTATTAGGATCTTGTTTAAGATCCCCTCAGTAAAAATATTGTTTTTGATTAAAATGAAATGACTTTTGATTTGTACCTGTGAGGTACCCTCAGTATTCGATTCCTACCCGTAAGGTACCTTCAGTACACTCGTTATCCACTACCTAGAGTCAGCAGGTGTTCGAATGATTTGCTCTGTTCAGTTTTGGCTATGTATATAAATGTGATATCCGAATGAGTATATTGATAAGATGTATGTTTGATTATTTTGGATATGAATCTGAGATGCGGAATGTATGGCTTTAAATTGTGAGCATGCTTGTGGATTATGTTAAAGCTATTGCATTTTTGCCATTGTGAATGTGTTATGCCTTGACGACCATTGTGAATGGCCGTTCATATTTTATGTGTGTTTCCCCACTAAGTGTTTATCGCTTAGCACGGTGTTTTACCCGTGCAGGTGCGGAAGGAGTTTTGTTTTGAGAGAGTCACCGCCATCAAGCCAACACAGAAGGTTTTAGTGTAGGGCTTAGGTTTTGTAATCAGTGATGATTCTTTTTGTATAGAACTCTCCCGTATCAGTTTTGTTATAACTTTCGCTTTTGTATTTATATTTTGTGGTTATGTAATATCTTTTGTACCAGCTGGTTTGATCAGAACATTATTGTAATGGTTTATTATATTAATGCATGATCAGCTATGGCTTTCTTTCCCTTAAAAGTTTTTAATTATCCCGTATTTCTGTATGCATGTTATGAATGAATGTATGTTTTTCTTTATATCTGTTTGGTGGCACCTTTGCTCATATGGTATCTCACTCCTTATCGAATGGGATCGCCTACGTATGTGCAGGGGGTGTTACAGCACTTCTTGGGGTTGAGGCGCAGATCATACTTGCTGATCCTTTGAAAGAACTTTTCAAAAGCCTCAAAGTGACCTTCTCTAGTAGCCGACTTAATCATCATGTCGTCAACATACGCCTCTACTTCTTTATGGATTAAGTTATTGAGAACCTTGGTGGCCATCCTCTAATAAGTTGCTCCTGCATTTTTCAACCCAAAAGGCATAACTCGATAGGCGTATGTCCCCCACTCGGTGATGAAAGCTGTCTTAATCCGATCCATTATTTTGTTAAGGATTTGATTGTACCCTGTGTACCCATCCACAAAGCTGTACATCATACAAGCAGCAGTACTATCTACTAGCACATCAATATGAGGCAGCGGGAAATCATCCTTAGGGCAAGCTTTATTCAGGTCTCGATAGTCGACGCATACTCGAACCTTACCGTCTTTCTTAGCTACAGGAACCACATTCGCTAACCATGTTGGGTATTGAACCTCTATCAGGAACTTAGCCTCAATCTGCTTATGGATCTCCTCTTTCACTTTCTGTGCCCATTCTGGCCTAAGTCTCCGGAGTTTTTGCTTGACTGGTTTAAACTCTGGGTAAGTTGGGATGGCGTGTTCGGCAACATCTCGATATATTCCCGGCATATCCTCATAGGTCCAGGCAAAGACTTTTTCATATTTTTTTAATATTCTCTCAAATTTTATTTCTCTTCAGGAGTTATGTCTGATGCTAGCAAAATTTCCTTTGGATTTTCCAAAGATCAGAGATTAAATGAAGTTGTGCCAGTTGAATTAATATAAAAAATGAATGCATCATGCGAAATGAAATCATCAGAAACATCACACAAGTAAGCAAAGTTATTCATCTCATTAACATTATTAGAAACATTAACATTGTTCTCAAAGAGTTCTGGCATAAAAAGAGAATCTAAATGACTATCAACTTCAGTCAACGCCGATGCTGCAGCCGACTGTGCTTTGGCTTCTTGATTTGGTGAAATCTTGAGATCTTTAATCTTCGGCTCTGGTTCCGCTATCTTCTCCTTCCCTTTGAGCTTAGTGGCTAACATCTTATCAGTGACGATCTCTTCGGGCTCATCCCTATCCCAGATGCTGCATTGGGTCATCATCTCCTCGTCCCAAAAGTTCTCTACAACTTTAACAACTCCGATCTCCCAATCAAAGGCATCGTTGAAAATTTCAAATCCCGGGATGATCTTTTCGTCCACCCATTGCGGCTCTTCTTCTCCGGTGTAAGCACAAATCGATGATGATGGCACAAAGCTCTCCGAAATATGGGGAATCTTCTCTAACACTTTCATCTTACTATACTCTCCTTTGTTGCCCAACCCTTTTCGATTCTTCTGACCACGTGTAGTGATAGCATCCTGCCGCCCTTGTGACTCTTTTCCCAAACCAGCCCCTGGGAGGAAGTGCATCTTCTTTAGCATGTTCACCACTTGAGGGCTACCTTCTAAGCTTTGCTCTTTTCCGATCACCGATACATGAAAGCAACTGAATGGCTGATTAGAGATCTCCAAGGCAGACACTTGGTTCTCTCTCGCTGCTTTAATGGTCACTACCTCTCCTTCATGAGGTACCTTAATTATCTGGTGTAAGGTGGATGGCACTCCCCCTAACTTATGGAACCACGGTCTTCCAAGCAGAGCTGAGAAATTTGCTGGAATCGGCAAGACCACAAAATCCGTTTCTGTCTCAATGGGCCCCATCTTTACAACAGCTTTGAAAGTTCCCAATGCTTGCCTCCTGGAATTATCGTAGGCAGTGATGGTCAGGTCAGATTTGCTTAACATAATCTCATCCATCCCAAAGGCCTGAAGCGCCACCAAAGGGCAAACATTTATTGACGACCCATCATCAACCATGACGCAAGCGATGTGTTTACCATTGATCTGTGCCTTGATGTATAAAGGTCGGTTGTGGTTGCGACCCTCTGTTGGTAGGTCTACATCAGAAAAAACCAACTTCTCCCCGGATCCCCCCTTAACAAGGTCTAAAAGCTCAGATGGAGAGATTTTAGTTGCTACCGTGGATACACTCAATGCTTCAACTAACTTCTGTCGGTGAGAGGGGGACTATCTCAAGAGGTCCCAAATAGATATCTGAGCCGTGGTCTTTTTTTAGTTGCTTCACTATTGAATTTTCTTCCGGCTCCTTCTCTGCTATTGCTTGTGCTGGGTCTTGCTGCTTCTCAACTTCTGGAATGACCCTCCCACTTCTTGTTACTACTTCTACTCTTTCTTCTTCCTCTGAATCCCACGGATCCGTAAAATCTCCATTTTTCTCATCTTCATCATCTCCACTCTCACTAGTGGACCAACAGTCTATTGTCGGCACGGAAACCCCTTCTCCATCCACTATAGGGCGAGTAATAGCAACATACTCATTTGCATATAGATCTTGCATCACGTACCACTCTGATAGGCTCGATCCAATCATAAAGACTGGAGGTGGCACTGTATTATAACCGGACTTCTTCTTGCTTTCTCTCTTCTCAGGATCGGTGATCTGCTTGTTGTCAATTAGATCTTGGACCCGATGCCTTAGCGTTATACAATCATCTGTCAAATGGCCGGTATGTTGGTGAAATGCGCAGTACTCATTCTCCTTGTGCCCTGGCTGTCCCTGGGTCTTGGCTGGCCTAGGAGATAGGGGTCACAGTTTTCCTTCTTTTACTAGCCTTTTCAGCACCCATGATAAAGGCCTACCCAAGTTCGAGAAATATCTCTGACTTACGCCTGTTGTAGACACCTCAGCTGTCTTCCCACCTCTGTTACCACTGCTTGAACTTGCTGGCTTGGCTGTGCCATGATTGTTCTATCCCTTCCTGGCATACGACTCGCTGTTTGCCCTCTTGGCTAAATATTCTCCTTCTGCTTCTATGGCAATGTCCTTCAAGGACTCCCAATCCTTGAGTCCCTTCATTTTCAGTCCATCTCTCAAGTAAGGGCTGGCATTTCGAATGAATAGCCGGATCTGATCAGAAGTGTCCGGTTTGCGTTTCATCTCCATAACCCGGTTTCTCCACCGAGTAAGGTACTCGTGGAAGGACTCCCCAGCCTTCTGTTGTAGCAACTCGAGATCTTTCAAAGTGACCTCCATCCGGGTACTGCAATCGTACTGCTTAAGAAACTCTTTGGTTAGCAAGTCCCAATCCTCCTTGGACCTCCTCTCAAGCCCATGGTACCAATCAATAGCAGCTCCTGTGAGACTCAAGCAGAAATACTCTATCTTTTGCTTTCTTATTAAGGTCGTTCCCTTCATGACCAGCGAGTATTGCTTGATGTGTACGGTAGGGTCAGAGGTGCCATCAAATTTGGGAATGACCGGCATCTTAAAATTCTGGGGAATCAGGTTATCCCCATCCAGCTCTCGGTCTTCCGGGTTCATTCCTTTTCCCACAGTCATCATCCTTTCCATGGGCTCAAATCTCTCTTCCATTTTCCTCCACATTGCCTCATCCAGTTTTGGCAACTTCTCTTTAGCTACTGTACGCTCCTCTAGCTCATCTCCCCCAAACTCAGCTTCAGACCTGGGGCCCTCTCTGCGCTCAATAGGTGCAGGTACTCTTTGCTCAACCATAGGTGGGTCAACCACTGGTTGGTTAATTGCAGCAGGACGTTCTTCTCTAACAACCTCTTGTTCAGCTGGTACTCAGATAGGGGCAACAGTAGCTTGTTTCCCAGCTATTGTGGCGGCAGGATTGCCCATCATTGCAATCATTCGGGCTTCAAATTCCTCCATTCTCTTTCCTACCTCCTCAACGATTATTGCCCGGGTTGCATCAGACTCATTTGATGGATTAGCCATGCTTACTTCTGTTGATAATTCGGAAGAAAACCCCACACTGTTTTCTGAGATTGAATCTGAACTCTGATCCGACACTAACTCTGTTAACCCCAAAAGCGGCGTCCTTCTTAACCGTCCGTTGGGACCTCTAGACCACCCAGGAGAATCTATGATGGCTGAAATGCAAAAATTGTTAAGATGATGCATGATTAAAATGTGATGCATGCTCGTGCGAATGCAACATAGACAAACACATGCAAGCAGATAGATCCTTCCAACCTTATATCTCCCACACACGTGGTAGTGTGGTCTCTTTCCTAAGTGGGCTTGATCCATGGATTAACGTGGAACCCAATGGACACGTATAGTGCGCGGTGAAAAATCGGCAGCATAACAGCTCCTATCTAATGTACATACATATGGGTGTTTGGCCTTTATATATTTGAACAATTCAATTTAACTAGGATGGGCCCAGCGGGGCATGAAAGCCTTTGATGAAGACCATTTAATTAACTTGATTTCGTCTATTATATGATGGCCCATATAGCAAGCATAGTATTAAGGTACATTTCACCTAGTGGAAGTATCTATTGCCATTACATGAGCTTTAGTCATGGGGTGATGATATTTTTGGGTTACCCAAGCATGATCCCTGCCGACGGGTCTAGCTCACCACGAGCATAACGACCGATCGAGTCACCATTTGATATACCATAATGGTACGAGACTTGGGCTGGTGATTATCCTTAACACTTCCCTAAATTGAGTGAAAATAGGGTCGTGCTTCTGGAACGCACCGGGGTTTGAAAAGGGACCAAACTAACTTAATTTAAGGCTCTAATGAGATGATATGCAATTTTGAGATAAAGCGAATTTCATAAACTAAAACTTAATTGTAAAAGTTAATCAAGGTATTTTCAAATTGAAGTCTCGAACCAGTTGTGCCCAGTGGAGTCGCTACTGTGACGCGCGCAGAACCCGCGTGGGCGCCCCTTGACCGCCCGCTTGAGGGCGATCGGGCATTTGAGGTCCGTTGACAACTTGTAACGAATTACAAGTGCGTCCATTTTGGGAAACAAGAAGGTTTCATGGAGTCGCCACCCAATAAAACATTGGGAAAGTTTCTCTCACCTCGGAGAGCCTAAGACAGCGCTTTCATCCATTTTGGGCAAGCCGAAGGGGTCTTGGAGGGTAAACCTCTCGCCTTAAGGAGCCTTGGATTTGTTAGGTCATAGAGCATAAGAAGGGTCTTGGAGGGTAAACTTCTTGCCTCCTTAAGTCCAAAGACAACGCTTTTATCCATTTTGGGCAAGCCAAAGGGGCCTTGGAGGTTAAACCTCTTGCCCAAAGGAGCCTAGGATTAATGTCTAAGTCTCGTGACACAAGAGGTGTCTTGGAGGGTAAACCTCTAGCCTCTTTGAGCCCAAAGACCAGAGAATGGGTTCGGGACTTCGCATCTATTTCTACCTTGATTAATTTTATAATTTGGTTTTGAGTTTATTAACTCGCTCTCTCTCCACAAGATGCAATTTTAATTTAAAAATGCAAATATTCACATTGAAAGCGATAAGATAAACATATCAAAAATAACATCAAATATAAATTACAATAATACCAGGAGCGGAATACAACTCCCATTTAAAAGTGCAAACATACATAAAACCGGGGAATTTATTAATTATGAGGACTTTGGTCCCCGCATGCACAATTAAAGAAAACATTTTTGATGTGATGATTTATTTGGGATGAAAATTAGGACATTGGTTCCATTTATTATGAAAAATCCAAATTAATTTATTAGAAATATTTGTGTGGTTTTTATTCATGCGTGCATAAAAAAACATTTTATTCAACGAATATATGCAAGGAAATATAAATAAAATTAGAATTGAAAATGTGCAATGAAAATACCAAACACCGCATATCCTCCTTCTCGTGCATTGGTCTTCAAACGAGGATAAAACAATGATTTGCAACCAAAAATAAAATAGAAGAGATTCATGTTAGAAATTAACCCAAAGAGATGAGATGACATAAAAGATAATATGTATAATGACCATATAACATGCATAAAAATAATTATGATGCAATTTAACAAGCATAAAGTGAGATAACATCATGGCAAATGCAATTTATTAATAATAAAGGTTAACATGCATGAAAAAGCCTAAGGTAATATCAAGCATAAAGAAGGCATGAGAAAATAAACTTGAAATTTAACATGCATGCAAAATATGAAGTGATACTAGCATCTAATGATAGCAATAAACAAGTCTAGTAAAAATTTTAATGATAATTAACACATGCAAACACAATAATAATCATAATATAACATAAAGAGATCAAAGATATTAACAAACTAAATTAAACAAGCATAATAACATGGAAAAAAATAATTTGACATGAAAATAAGATAATAGAATTTAAAGAGTTTACTTGTTATATGAACAATTGAAGATAAAAATAAGAAGAAGAATATGGAGACTAAGAGAATTTACATGTTTAATATGTTAATTGGAAGCAAAAATAAATGAAATTAACAAGAGAATTAATGAGTAAAACCAAGAATAATTACCCTCAAATTCAATTTTGAAGAATTGAAGGTAGACTTGTTGAATTCCTTGTCTTCTCTTGTGAAAATCCTTAGAAAATAGCTTGAAAACTTGAAGAAAAACTCTTAGAAACAAGTGTGTAAGATGGATTTTTCTCTCTCAACTCAAAAGCTCTAAAATTCAGTTTTTTCCTCTCCAAATGTTCTTAGTTCGTCCCCCCCTTTTTTTCTATTTTTTCTAGTGTTTTAACCCTCAAAAACTACCCCAAAAACAACCCAAAACCGTCCAAAAACGGTTAAAAAACAAGTGGGAATTGAAAATGGGCGAAATGGGGGCGAAATCGGCGCCCTAACGCCGAAAATCGGCATCACTCCGCGCAGAAACGTGCGGAGTGCGAGCAATCTGTGCACAATGTGCGTGGAGCGAGCGACGCCCAAGGCGTTGCTCGCGCAGACCGACCGACGCCCTTGACATCGATCACGCGGAGCGCGCACTCCGCAGCATTCCGCGCACGTACAATAGCAACGGCGCCTTGCCGTCGCTGTTCCGTTGCGAATGATTTCCCCTCCATTTTTATCACCATTTTTCAACTTTTTTCAACTTTTTTTTTTTTTAAATTCCATTAATCTAAAATACACTTTTTCATCTCCAAAATAATTTAAAAAAAATTTTAAAAATATTTTTAAAATACACTTTTGCTCATCGAAAAGACAAGGAAAAAAACACTTCCGAACTCCAATATTTTTGCCTATAAGCCGGCATAGCTAAATTTCATCATCGGGTAATCCTGATCAAGGCTACTCGGGACCCGGTGTCTACAGTGAATCGAACCGGTGAAACAAAAAAATCAAACCGGTCGGACCCGTTTTACAGCAGTTGACTGGTTTGACCGATTTATTTAGATTGACATAGAAAATATATCATTATTGAAGCATTCAATAAACATCATCGCATTGCTCATTTGCACTATGGCTCACTTCACAATTTATTCACCATGGCATATATATATAATCACATGCATATTTTAAAGATTATTCTCATATACATGTTCATTCATCCTTCATACATATTGGTATAACAATTTTGGTCATTTAAGAAGTCATTTCAAACATTCAGAAGTGTTGCTCTCGTGACAGACTCGGCAATCTGCTTCTGTCATGATTGCGACCCAAGTCGCTCCAGTGATAGAATGCAGCCCAAGCCTTTGTATCGCTCGCACACTTGCGCACGACCGCGATAGAAGCAAAAATTACCTAAAGGAGCATTCTGTCGCGCTCGCGACAGAACAAAATTTCCCATTCAAAGCTCCCTAACACCAACTCCCTTTTACCACAGTTTGTCACCCTCTCACATAGAACTCTCATAACCCATTCTAACCTTGTTATTGGTTGACATGATCCGCTAAACACTTATTTATCCACATGTTTAGATTACAATGGCACAATTCTCATCATTCATAGTCCTATATTTAAGGAGTTATGGCCAATGGAACCTTACATGCTCCAAATGCCCTCCTATCACAATAACCTAACTTAGGTACTCAAAATTGAAGATCATGTAGTCCCCAATTCGACATAGTTGCTTTTACATTTTATTGTTACACCCCTTAAGAACTAAACACTTATATCTCATTCAAAAATTAAGCTAAACTTTGCAAGTTACAGCTCACATGAACTCACAAGTCAATTACTCTACCAATTCCAGTTTTATTAGTACAATTGGTCAAGCTCAATTTTACCAATTTAAGACAACTCTTTCACACACATGCCTACCCAACACACCCACAAGTCTCTCGGCAATTTCCATTTCTCAATAAACACAAAATACACAGCATATGAGTAACTCTTATCTTAGATATACAAAACAGGGTATAATGATTAATCAACTCATCATATCTATATATTTCATCATCGCATACAAGTTAAGTTTCTATTTATCTCAATCAAGTATTCAATCAAACAATCATAAACTCATTGTTATTAAAATAACACACAAAGTAATGTTCCTCAAACCTCAAAATCCTTTGCTCCTAAAGCTCACTTTGCACTTGATTCACCAACCTTTGCTTTACCCTTGTCCTTCCTTAGTTCTTCATCTCCAATTATGATCCAATTTCCAAAATTGGATACAATTCATCATTGTTCACAATAATCAAAAATACTAACAAGAAGGAGTAGAAGAAGGAGAAGAACAAATCTACAAAGCAACTTACCTTGCTAAGATGATAAACCATACATGCAAACACCTCAAGACTCAAATCAGCAGAAAATACACATTGATTGTCTAAGGAAAAAAAGTTGAAACGAAGAAGAAGAAATGGAGAGAGGAGTGGCCGAAGAACACATGCAGAAAATGAAGGGTTTTCTCTTTCACCCAAGCTATTTATTGCATGGCATAAGGTGATGTGGCATAAGGAGGGAGTGACACTCAGATTTCCACTATACCAACTCCCACTCACATAATATTTGTTTTCCCTCAGAATTCATTAATCTTTATTAGTGCTAAACAGGTCCACTTACATTTAATCATGCTCTATTACACATTGGTCACTAGAACTTATTTTATTTTTACAATCAAGTCCTTAATTAAAATATACTTAAGTCCTTATTTTAGCAAACTTGAAATTAAATTTACCCAATTGCCATAATTAAACCACTTTTACTCCTAAGGTAATATTCGGGCTGTTACAACTCCCCCGTCCTAATAAGAATTTTGTCCGCAAAATTCATACCTGAATCAAATTATTGAGGGTACTGATCTCGCATAGCTACTTCTAGTTTCCACGTCGCCTCTTCAAACCCATGATGTTGCCAAAGCACTTTAACTAATGGAACCTGCTTGTTTTGAAGCTACTTAACTTCTCTTGCTAGAATCTCTTTGGGCTTTTCATCATAAGAAAAGTCTGGTTGCACTTGCACATCATGCACTAGAATGATATGGGATTCGTCCGAACGATATCTCCGAAGCATTGATACATGGAAAACATCATGGAGCTTAGACAATGCTGGAGGCAAAACCAATCGATAAGCCACAGATCCCACTCTTTCCAACACCTCATATGGCCCAATAAACCTAAGACTTAGCTTTCCCTTCTTTCCAAACCTTAGTACTTTCCTCCATGGAGACACTTTTAAAAACACTTTATCACCCACTTCAAATTCAATGTCTTTTATCTTCAGGTCCGCTTAGGATTTTTGTCTATCACTTGCAGTCTTCAATCGTTGTTGAATTAGCTTTGCTTTCTCCTCAGTATCCCTAACCAAATCAGGACCAATAGCCTTATACTCAGTTAATTCTATCCAACAAACTAGGGTCCGACATTTTCTACCATACAGAACTTCAAACGGTGCCATACCAATACTCATGATAACTGTTATTATAAGAAAATTCCATTAACAGAATATACTAATCCCAGCTCTTCGAGAAATATAATACAAATGCCCGAAGCAAATATCTCAACACCTGAATTACTCTTTCAGACTGTCCATCTGTCAGCGGGTGGAAAGCCATATTGAAATTCAATCTAGTACCCAAAGCAGCTTGCAACCCCTCTAGAATATTGAAGTAAACCTTGGATCTCTATCGAAAATAATAGACAAAGGAATACCATGCAGTCTAACGATCTCTTTCACATACAAATCAGCTAACCAACCCATGGAGTAGTTGAGTCAAATAGGTATAAAGTGAGCAGACTTAAAAAATTGATCAACTAGTACCCAAATTGAATCTTGTTGCATCGATGTCAATGGCAAACCCGAAATGATGTCCACGATAATGTTATGCAATTTCCATTGAGGAATTGGAATGGGATTCAGTAAACCGCGTTGACCCTGATTTCTGCTTTCACTTGCTGACAGGTTAAACACTTAGAAACATAATCCACGACATCCCTTTTCATACCAGGCCACCAATAGAACTATTTTAAATCTTGATACATCTTATTACCGCATGGATGCATAGTGAAAACCCTATTATGTGCTTCATGTAACAATCTCTTCCTTAGCTCTTTATCATTAGCCACACATAATCGACCTTGATAGGACAAAACACCCTCTTTGCTCATGAATAGTTAGTCTTGTCCCCATTTCTAACTGACTGAAGAATCTGCTGCAACTTGGGATCACTTTTCTCTACATTCACTAACTCTTCCTTTAAAATTGGCCTTGCTTTCAACTGTGCCACTAAAGTACCATCTGAATCAAATCTCCACTTAACTCTTTGTAATAATAAGGCTAAAATGGAATTCCTACTAAAAGCATCCGCTACCACATTGGCCTTACCCAGATGGTAATCCACAATGCAATCATAATCTTTAAACAATTCCAGCCACCTTATTTGTCTCAAGTTCAATTCTTTTTGAGTGAGTAGATACTTGAGACTCTTATGATTAGTGAAGATCTTACACTTTCCACCATACCAGTAATGCCGCCAAATCTTTAAGGCAAACACTACTGCCGCTAATTCTAAATCATGAGTAGGGTAATTCTTCTCACGCAGTTTAAACTGCCTCGAAGCCTAAGCTACTACCTTACCATCCTGCATCAATACACATCCCAATCTGATTTTAGAAGCATCGCTGTACAGAGCATACTCTTTACCCAAAATAGGTTGAGTCAAAATTGGAGCCTCAACTAACATTCTCTTCAATAGTTCAAAACTTGCTGGGCACTTATCAGACCACTCAAACTTAACTCCCTTACGAAGTAACTTAGTAAGCGGAGAAGCAATCACTGAGAATCCCTTCACAAAGCAAGGCTAATACCCTGCTAATCCTAAGAAGCTTCATACCTCAAGCACATTCTTAGGTGGTTTTCAACTCACTATAGCTTCAATCTTAGCTGGATCAACCTTAACACCCTCAGAAGAAATAATGTGATCCAAAAAAGACACTTCTTTCAACTAAAATTCACACTTACTTAGCTTTGAAATAACTGATGCTCCCTTAAAGTCTGAAGCATAGTTCTCAAATGCCATTCATGCTCCTTCTCACTTTTCGAATATACCAAGATACCATCAATAAATAAGACCACAAACTGATCCAAAAATGGTCTAAACACAATATTTATCAAATCCATGAATGCAGCAGGCGCATTTATCGACCCGAATGGCATTACAAGAAATTCATAATGTCCATATCGAGTCTAAAATGCAGTCTTAGGTACATCTTCCTTTTTCACTTGCAACTGATAATACCTAGACCACAAATTAATTTTTTAAAACACACCAGCTCCCCTCAACTGGTCAAGCAGATCCTCAATCCTTGGCAGAGGATATCTATTCTTTACTATCACCTTATTCAGTTATCTATAATCGATACACATCCTCATAGACCCATCTTTCTTCTTTACAAATAGCACCGGTGCTCCCTAAGGAGACACAATTGGTCTTATGAAACCCCTATCCAACAATTCTTGTAACTGAGTCTTCAATTCCTTCAACTCAGTAGGAGCCATCCGACAGGTGCCTTAGACACAGGTGTTGTACCAGGCACAATATCAATTGACAACTCTACTTCTCTTATTGGTGGTACACCAGCTCACTCTTCGGGAAAAACATTAGGAAATTCTCTCACTACCGGAATATTCTGAATTTTCACTTGTTCTCTCTTCGAATCCAACACAAGGGCTAAGTAAGCCTCACATCCTTTCCTCAAACACCGAAAAACTTGTATAGCAGAAATCACATCTACTAGCGGATTAGAGTACACACCTCTCACAATCACTTTAGACTTTTCTGCACTACTAAGCACAACTATTTTCTTGCTACAGTTGATTACAGCTCGGTGCTTACTTAACCAATCCATGCCTAATATCAAATCGAACTCATCAAAAGGCAACTCAATCAAATCTATAGGGAGCACATAATCTTGAACCATTAAAGGGCAATCTCTAAATACTTTGTTCACATTCACATTACTTCCTAAAGGGCTAGTCACACATATATCATAATGTAGATGCTCAACAACAGGCATCTTATCACATAATTTCTTAGAGCATACATATAAATACATAGACCCAGGGTCAATCAATGCAAATATTTCTATATTAAAGAATAGAAATGTACCTGCAATAACCTCTGGCACATCCTAGTCCTCTCGAGCTCTCATTGCATATGCTCTTGCTGGTGATGTAGGAGGTCTATCCACTGATTCTGACACTGTTCCCCCTCTAGACTGGCCACTTCTACTACGTCCTCTACCTCTTCCTCGATTAGCTGGAGATAAATTCGACCCACCTAACTTCTTGCTAATCTCTTAATGCCTCATAAGCCTTAAGGCAATTAGCTAGAGAGTGCTCTGTACTACCATATCTGAAGCAAGTCCTAGTCAACTTCCAACAATCCCCTCTATGCCTCTTACAGCAATAAGGACATTCAGGAACTTCACTCCTATTACCAGATGCACCCCTACCAGTACCAAATGCATAGTAAGATCCCTGCCTTTTGCCTCTAAAAGCAGGATTGCTAGCTGATTCAGCTAGAGGTATTGTAGAAGAATCTCTTAATCTTTTACCCGAATGTACCCCACCTCGGCTAGGATGTCCCCTTTACATTCTCTCTCTCTGACTCTTAAGTGATCTTTCAGCTCTCATGGCTGCCTGTACTATCTGGTAATAACTCACAGTATCACACCCCAAATCGGGCCTAGTCGAAATGTGCTTGCTCAGTCGGGATAAGTGAAGGTATTTTGATAATGTGTGCATGTGGAATTGGAGTATTAAGGACCTAATTGAAGAAGTAATTACAGTTTAAGTGAGGAAATAATTGTGTAAGTGAGTGAAGTGTGAGTTTGCCAAGGACCAAAGAGAAATAAGACAAGATATTTTATTTGGGACCTATGAGAGCTTGCCAAGTGGACTTGGTTGGTGGGCATTGAATGAAGAAGAAAGAAGAGAGAGAGAGAGAGAGAGGGGGAGAACACAACAAATCTGTATCCCCGTTCTCCTCCCTCTCACGTCTCCTCCTCTTCTTCTCTTCTCCATTTTTTGCTTTTCCTCTTTGTTTCTCTTTTGACTGGGATTTGTGTATGCTTAGAGGTGATTTTGATAGAGATTTGGAACAAAATTTAAGAGGTATGTGTTTGGGTTTTAAGGTTTCCTGCATTTTGGGTTCATCTTCTTCCTCTTCTTCAGGTTTTTGTTTAAGTTAGGGTTGGAAGAGTATATTATGGGTTTTGGTTTGTGCAAGATTTGGGTGGCAAGAGGAAGCTTAAAGGCAAGGAAAAGATTTAAGATTAAAGCTTGAAGAGGATTGTGGGTTGTGCTTCAAAAAGGTTTGGGAGCTCTTTGTTTTGTATTTTCAGTTTAGAGTTATTTGAGTTGTCTCTGCCCTAGCTTTAATTTAGATTTGGTATGTGTTTTGCATTGTTAATTTCTGGAATTTTTAACATCTTGGCATGAGTTTATGCATGATTTGTTTGGGAATAAATTCATTTATTTATGATTTTTGGGTGTTATTAAAGTTCTGGAAATTTCATGAGCCATGATGCTTTAAATGGTTTGTGTGACCTGAGGTTTGGTGTATGTTGAATTTAGAACTTACATTGTGAATTTCAGATTTTGATTTTTTGAGTTATGCATGTATGAGAATTGCTAGATTGTGGGTGGTATCGCATATTGCTATCTAAATACGAGTGAGTTGTGAATGCCAATTTCATGGTTGTTTATCATGAGCATGTTATATTAAAATGTGAAATGTATTATGCATATCTGTACTTATGATCCTCCTTTAAGAATATTATGCTATGCTTAAGTGTAAATTATATCACTGCATGATTAAGGCTTTGCATTGTTAAGTATTGGCATAATAGTGTTCCCTTACTTGACCCTGGTGCTATAGAATAAAGATATGGGTATAGTGTGTTGGCATGAATTATATTATATACTTTGCAATATGAATTGTATGATGCATGACTGGCATTATGAACATATTTATATTTCTATTGTACTCTGTTTTATGCATGATAATATATATATGCGTTATGCGATTCAAAACGTGAATTGTTTCATGCATGACCTGCGAGAGTCAGTCTAGTGGATAGTTAGGCATGCCTAGCAGAGCCCCATAGCTGCAGCGCCCTTTGGACGTTTCGACCCTGATTAGGTCCCTGTTTGGTTCCTTGCGAACCCATTTAATGTGTACGGATCTTGTTTAAGGTCCCCTTTGTAAATGTTTTTGAATGTGAAAAATGATGTTGCTTTTCGATTCGTACCCGTAATGTACGCTACCATATTCTCTCGTTATCCACTAAAGTCAGTCAGCAGGTATTCTGTTTACTTTGTCTGATGTGAATATGAGAATGTAATATCCGAATGAGCATGATTTTGGATATGTTAATCAGTTATTTATCCAAATGTGATTATGAATCTCTGAATGGGTTTAATGTGACTCAAGCATGTACATTGTATATGTACATCATAAATATGTATACTGCTCTTCCGTATAGTGATGGGATAATTTAATATGTATATGAGCTAGAATTTTTGAATGCGAGCTAGAATTTTTTAATGCTATGGATAATTTGTATGTATATTAATGTGATTTTGTGCTGTTAATTGTTATGGTTAATATGTGAATTAGTATGCATATGAATATGATTTTAAACTAGCGAATGCAACGAATTTAATATTATGCTATATGTTTCTTTGGTCTCGGCTATCGTAATACCTTTGGCATGTTGTCATATGTTTATGTTTCATGGCATGATATTTTATGTATTAGAGTTGCGCAGGGGAAGTGTGGTGTTTTGGACGTTGTCCCTTGGGTTTTGGCTAGTGTGTGTGTGTTATGGTCTGACAAAAGAATGTTTAGATAGCTAGTAATTTTGCATGAAAGTGAGTGAGTTAGTGCATGGTAATTGTATTGCATGTGAATGGGTTTCAGTTAATGTATGGGTACTTGGTTTGGTATGATCATTTCATGGGTAAATCTTATGAGGCTATGCATGGTGAGGTACTGATATCTGATACTACGGCAAACTCGGTAAGGGTATGCATGTGAGATTGTATGTATTGCTGCATGATAGTACTTGTATCTTGTATGGTACTCTGTCTGCTTGGGTTTGTTCGATGCGAATTTTTGAATGTGGATATGATCTTCTAAATGCATGGCTTTTACATGCAAGTATGTATATCTATCTATTAGAACTATATGCATATGCCATTCGAATGTGTTATGCCTTGACGACCATTGTGAATGGCCGTCCATATTGCTTGTGTGTTCTCCCCACTAAGCGTTATCGCTTAGCACGAGTTCTTTTCCCGTGCAGGTGGCAGGTTTGGTTCGGTTCGAGTCGCGCATCTGCAAGGTCCGCCACATAGGAGTTGGAAGAGTTTTTTCATTTTTGGTTTTAGCTCCTGTATTTCTGTAGCCCTATTTATATGTAATTAAATATGTAAGGTTCTTGATGTAATATTTTGGAGGTTGTCAATGTTATCTTATTTTCATATTAAGTTATCCTTTTGTTTTATCGTTCGCTTTATGCTTCCGCTGAATGATCATATGTATGCATGTGTATATGCTTCTACTTAGCGCTTGTGTGTGTGTGAGTTAATGCATGATCAGCTTTAGCTCCTCAAGGCAAGGTTTTATTTCCCTCGTATTTATGTATGTATGATGAATAAATGTATGCTTTGGTTCCGTTCTGCTTGGTGAC
The DNA here is from genome assembly GCA_947683425.1 of Excoecaria cochinchinensis. NCBI lineage: Eukaryota > Viridiplantae > Streptophyta > Magnoliopsida > Malpighiales > Euphorbiaceae > Excoecaria > Excoecaria cochinchinensis. Next base: position 20,633,124 of record CANTUQ010000119.1, read on the forward strand.
ATCCCTACTCGTACGGCTTCCTACTCCGTTTCAAATGGGTTCGCCTACGTGTGGGTAGGGGGTGTTACACACCGTCTGAGATGTGGTCATTGAGATCATCAATGCCTTGATTTTCTCAATCAATCCATCTTCAAATTGCTATCATTTAAACTGCTTAGTGAGCACTCCCACGGGTGCATACTTACTCAACCTAAAAAACTCTATCTCGTATTCGGCTATTGACATAGCTCTAAGCCTCAGATTTAGAAACTACTTCCAATTAGCTTCCCAATAGTTAGTACCAATTTCCAGCAATCATAGGCAGATCCTTGAAGCAGTGATACTACACATTCAACCTTTTGTTCAGTAGGGCATCTTCTCTCATCCATTACTCTTTGAATCTTCTTAATCCAATACTCAACCTTAACTGATTCATCCAGACCTGTTTCATAGAACTCTTCTGCCCCAAGCTTCCTCAAAGATTCCAATGGAGCCTTTGGTGCTATCACTCGATCGAGTACCCTCGCCATGTCTTGCGACATTTTGAGTAAAGTTTCTAAAGGGACCATGGGCACATCACGTCCCGCACTTACTGGTGCAGACAGACTAGACTCAAACACTTCAACATCTCAGGGGTTCACACTTTTTGCGATCTCTTCTCTAGCATCTTTATAAGCATCCATCGATCTCAGACATAAACAAGGACGTCCGCCATTAAGTCAACACATCTATACACATCCTAATCTACACTATGCTCAGAAACGACTAAACATTGGCTCTAATACCACAACTTGTAACACCCCATTCCCATCCACTTGCACAGCTTCATTGCGGTAGTCGAGAATGTTTGTCACGACACACATCAAATGCACATCACATGCCATTTCATTATCATACACAACTCTAAGCCGATTAATTTCATTCACATGCAGTGGAAGACATTCACTACGCTTACATCAACTCATACCTCCATATTAGATTACATCACATATACCAAGTTATGTTATAAATCTTACATGCCCAAAATTATTAATTACATATACAAATACAAAATAATAGAACCTACACTAGGGATCAAATCCTAATGTGTTGATCAACCAAAATGTGGGACCGTCATTCCAATCACTTTACTTCAGAACCTACACAGATTGAAAACCCGTGCTAAGCGATAACGCTTAGTGGAGAAACAATAACAATGCTCACATTATGCATGTATATATACAAACCAGCATAAGATAAGTAATATCAATACATGTTTTACATCTATGTTTCATTTTTAACATGCTTGCATTCATATGATTGAGTGTGCTATTAATAATCATTAAAACATATCAGAATACCATAAACAGTTGTCATATTAATACATGTTAGTTTACTAACACATCCATTAACAATATCATATCACATGGCATTCATTTTCACAATATAGCTCATTTTATTATTTAAGCCTTGCCTGCAATTCAAAGACGCAGATAATGGGTATCGTATCAGTACTCGAGAGTATAGTAATCGCATTTGTATCTGAACATACATACTTTCGCATCAGCAGCCGAAGGTACAGAAATAATCAATAAGAGATATAATAGACACTTTAAGAATCCAGAGGATTCAATACGTATTGGGATTCCATAGGAATCAGACACTTTTGGCTGCAGCACTTAGACCCTATAGGCATGTCTAACTATCCACTTCTTGACTCACAGGCTAAATTATTAGTTCGATTTATTCAGATGGATATAGAAAATATATCATTATTGAAGCATTCAATAAACATCATCGCATTGCTCATTTGCACTATGGCTCACTTCACAATTTATTCACAATCGCATATATATATAATCACATGCATATTATAAAGATTATTGTCATATACATGTTCATTCATCCTTCATACAGATTGATATAACAATTTTGGTCATTTAAGAAGTCATTTCAAACATTCAGAAGTGTTGCACTCGTGACAGACTCGATAATCTGCTTCTGTCGCGATTGCGACCCCAAGTTGCACCCGGTACAGAACACAACCCATGCCTCTATCACACTAATGCAGTTGCGCACACCCATGATAGAAGCCAATATCACCTAAAGGAGCATTTTGCCGTGTTTGCGACAGAAAAAAATTTCCCATTCAAATCTCCCTAACACCAACTCCCTTTTACCACACTTAGTCACCCTCTCTCATAGAACTCTCATAACCCATTCTAACCTTATTATTAGTTGACATGGTGTATTAAATACTTATTTATCCATATGTTCAAAGTACAATGGCACAATTCTCATCATTCATAGTCTTATATTTAAGGAGTTATGGCCAATGAAACCTCACCTGCTCCAAATGCCCTCCTATCACAATAACCCAACTTGGGTACTCAAAATTGAAGATCATACAGTCCCCAATTTGACATAGTTGGTTTTACACTTTATAGGTACACCCCTTAAGAACTAAACACTTATATCTCATTCAAAAATAGAGCTAAACATTGCAAGTTACAACTCACAAGAACACACAAGTCAATTATTCTACCAATTGCAGTTTTATTAGTACAATGGATCAAGCTCAATTTTTGCAATTTAAGACACCTCTTTCACACACATTCCTACCCAACACACCGACAAGTCTCTCGATAATTTTCGTTTCTCAATAAACACAAAATACACAGCATATGCACAACTCTCATCTTAGATATACAAAACAGGGCATCATGATTAATCAACTTATCATATCTATATATTTCATCATCGCATACAAGTTTAGTTTCTATTTATCTCAATCAAATATTCAATCAAACAATCTTAAACTCATGCTTATTAAAATAACACACAAAGCAATGTTCCTTAAACCTCAAAATCCTTTGCTAGTAAAGCTCACTTTGCACTAGATTCACCAACCTTAGCTTTACCCTTGTCCTTCCTTGGATCTATAACTACAATCATGATCCAATTTCTAGAATTAGATACAATTGATCATTACTCACAACCATCCAAAATACCAACAAGAAGGAGTAGAAGAAGGAGAAGAACTAATCTATAAAGCCACTTACCTTGCTAAGATGATAAACCGTCCATGCAAACACCTCAAGACTCAAATCAACAGAAAATACACATTGATTGTCTAAGAAAAGAAGAAGAAATGAAGAAGAAGGAATGGAGAGAGGCGTGGCCGAAGAACACATGCAGAAAATGAAGGGTTTTCTCTTACATCCAAGCTATTTATTGCATGGCATAGGGTGATATGGCACAAGGAGGGAGTGACACTCAGATTGTAATGCCCCAATACCCCTTGGGAGGATATTGGTTTGCTACAGACGCTTACACATACTATACACTCATGCGGAAGCGAATTAGTAAATCATACATGTCACACAAGCAGTAGAAAATTATCTCTAAACACATAAAATACTGTATCTGTATATACAAATATCCTTATCATATGCTTTACTAAACATACATATATCAATATTAATGTCCTTATACATAACAAGAGTATTCCTTTAATAAACATTTACATAACTTATACAAAATACATTACATGAACATATACCGTACCATACAAAGGTACTATATCAAAACAATATACAAAAGGAACATCAAGTTGAACTCCTAGTGGCCATGACCTTCAGATGCTCAACTTGTAACACCCCAACCCATACGTAGACGAACCCATCCGCAAGGGAGTAGGAAGCCGTACGAGTAGGTGTGTTACCGAACAGAAGCAATACAAAGCATATAAAAATACAGAAGAATTTCAAATTTAAAGAGAGGAAGCTGAACGTACATATTATGCCAAGGCGCATACACTAAGAGAAAACATACACACATGCATACTTATAATCATACAACAGAAACCTAGTAAGAAAGATACATAAGTGTGTAAATATTTACCTAGCTTAAAATATTACATCAGAATTTTTACTTATTATTACATATACATATTACACAGATATACAAAAAGTCCCAATCATGCACTTCACTTTCAATTTAAGCAACATCATGCATTACCAATACATTTACCCAAACTAATACATGCATAAGAATCATATCAAAACACTCAATTTACTGGAAATCATATACAAATATATATATTCATAACTCAAGAAGAATTTAGGGTAAAAACCGATTAAAACTCAATTAAAGGAATCAACTCCCAAACCTCTTGTTGCACAATAGCTGTTCTCTTCAAGCTTTAATCTTCTCTTTTCCTTTACTTTGCTTCTTCTTATCACCAATCACTTGCACAAACAAACCCATAATTCTTAATTCAAACCATAACTTAAACAAAACTAGAAGAAGAAAAGAACTCAAAAGTAGGAACCCTAAAACCCCAACTTACCTCTTCAATCTTACTTCTTAAGCTCCACCAAATCACTTCTAATTCACTCAAAACCAAGAGATTGAGCAAAGAAAGGGAAGAAAAGGAAAAGAAATGGAGAATCGGGAAGATGAAAGGGCAAAAACGTGGACTCCTCTTACTTTCACTTTGTCTTTCTTTTCACACTTAATGCACACCTACCAATTCCACTTGTCCACTTCCTATAGGTCCACATGATTCACTTTGACTTCTCAATTCAAGTCACCATACACATACACACACTAAATCACTTCTCATATAATATCCTACATCCTTAGTTCCATACCCATAATCCACTTGATAATTATTTCTTTTATGCAAATATCTCCAAGGCACCATGCTCATAAATCACTCAATGAAATCTCTTAGCCCATTAACATCCTACTACCATACACTACTATCACACCATAATAATTCCTTTAATTACTTTATTTAATTAATTTCTTAGCAACTAAATCCTTATTATCCATATTACTCATGCATAAATTACCGAAATACCCTTCACTTAACCGACTTAGCTTGCCGATTCCGACTAGGCCCGATTTGGGGTGTTACAAATCTACCCTCCTTAAAAGAATTTCGTACTCGAAATTCACTTATATCCGATTTTCTGAATTTCAAAATCTTTATTACTAACATTCACACACTAACATTATACTATCCAAATCATTTTTTTTTTTTTGTATCAGGACATATAGTAGAAATCCTTCTCACTAAATAAACATCTCCATAAATTTTGAGTTACAGATCGTTTGCATTCTATCACTATCATGTCAATCTTTTCACTTAACTCCTTCCTCATAACACTTCTCGTCTTTTAAATACAGAATCGTTCACACATTCACTATCCTCTTTCCTTGATCAAAATGACTATAACATTCCCTCCTAGATTACTATTATCACTAGTCACAATTTGGTTTTCATTTTTAAACCATCACATAAATCTTACAGTACTTATTATTTAATCATCTTATACAGAAGTCTGCAATTCCATCCACTTACTTGCTTATACTTACCCCTACTACTCTTGTTCCTAATAGCAAATAGTACACGTACACCCTGTCAGCTTTCTCTCAATCAAAACACATATACAAATACTTTTCATGTATGGTCAAAGGGATGATGATGCAATGAAAATGAGATGGCTCATGTATGCAGAATGATGCTGAGGAAATGCAAGTAATGCTGTAATGATGCATTTAGTCCCATCCCCATGATTTAATATGCTTTTATTCAAATACTTTTCTGGAGATAGCTGACAGGTATATAGAGTACTACCAAAACCTTATGGAATCTAAATACCCTTCTACCTCAGATTACTAAAACAACTTTACTCGAACACCTCAAAGCAAAACTTACCAGAAGATTCTACAGGCTCTGTCACTACACTACGGTGCTCAACAAGCCTTGTTGGCCCACGAGTGGTTCTAAGCAATTCCTCCATATCCTTCCTAGCTTGCCTAGCTAGATTCTCCCTTGACTTCGGACAATTGGCAAGCTGATGGGCTTTGCTGCCACATCGGAAGCAAGCTCCAGTGAGCTTCTGACAAGGACACCAATGTTGCTTCTGACAGAATTGGCATACCGGAACTTCTCGAATCTTTTTACCCGCTGGTACCTCTTTACTTGACATTTTTCTCTTCTTAAGTCCCTTCCAAGCGAAATCTTGAGGAACATGTGGGGTAGTCAACCTATCCAAAATCCGGACTAACCCTCGCACTAGTGCCCTATCATCAGAAACAGAACCAGAATCCCTAGCCAGAGGATGCTCGGAAACACTCTGATCAACACTAACTGGGTTCACAATATCTGTCGTCTCGCCCACCTTCTCACTAGGATCGGACTCCATCTAACACAACACACACAGGACAAGACACATCTGCATTAGGCCACGACACAAAACTGACTCTCAAACAAAGACTCGACACATAATAAGTAACATACAAAGACTCGATACTCAAACAAATAAGGCAACCAGAATCGTCAAACCGCACTATGATACCACTAAATGTAACACCCCAACCCATACGTGGGCGAACCCATCCGCAAGGGAGTAGGAAGCCGTACGAGTAGGTGTGTTACCGAACAGAAGCAATACAAAGCATATAAAAATACGGAAGAATTTCAAATTTAAAGAGAGGAAGCTGAACGTACATATTATGCCAAGGCGCATACACTAAGAGAAAACATACACACATGCATACTTATAATCATACAACAGAAACCTAGTAAGAAAGATACATAAGTGTGTAAATATTTACCTAGCTTAAAATATTACATCAGAATTTTTACTTATTATTACATATACCTATTACACAGATATACAAAAAGTCCCAATCATGCACTTCACTTTCAATTTAAGCAACATCATGCATTACCAATACATTTACCCAAACAAATACATGCATAAGAATCATATCAAAACACTCAATTTACTGGAAATCATATACAAATATATATATTCATAACTCAAAAAGAATTTAGGGTAAAAACCAATTAAAACTCAATTAAAGGAATCAACTCCCAAACCTCTTGTTGCACAATAGCTGTTCTCTTCAAGCTTTAATCTTCTCTTTTCCTTTACTTTGCTTCTTCTTATCACCAACCACTTGCACAAACAAACCCATAATTCTTAATTCAAACCATAACTTAAACAAAACTAGAAGAAGAAAAGAACTCAAAAGTCGGAACCCTAAAACCCCAACTTACCTCTTCAATCTTACTTCTTAAGCTCCACCAAATCACTTCTAATTCACTCAAAACCAAGAGATTGAGCAAAGAAAGGGAAGAAAAGGAAAAGAAATGGAGAATCGGGAAGATGAAAGGGCAAAAACGTGGACTCCTCTTACTTTCACTTTGTCTTTCTTTTCACACTTAATGCGCACCTACCAATTCCACTTGTCCACTTCCTATAGGTCCACATGATTCACTTTGACTTCTCAATTCAAGTCACCATACACATACACATACTAAATCACTTCTCATAAAATATCCTACATCCTTAGTTCCATACCCATAATCCACTTGATAATTATTTCTTTTATGCAAATATCTCCAAGGCACCATGCTCATAAATCACTCAATGAATTCTCTTAGCCCATTAACATCCTACTACCATACACTACTATCACACCATAATAATTCCTTTAATTACTTTATTTAATTAATTTCTTAGCAACTAAATCCTTATTATCCATATTACTCATGCATAAATTACCGAAATACCCTTCAGTTAACCGACTTAGCTTGCCGATTCCGACTAGGCCCGATTTGGGGTGTTACACAACTCCTCACTAAACCAGCAACCTACACCGAAAAAATACCCATGCTAAGCAATAATGCTTAGTGGGGATAACTTAAATAATAGACTTCTTGCGAAGTCGCAAGCATTAACAATATGGAATATACATATCTGGTATGTTAATCATATAACAATATTCATTCCAAATATAATAATAGGAACATGCATTTAACATATAATAACATGTTAAACACTTAATTCATGTGTTATACATTTACTTTTGACATTTAGTAACTTTATTTCTTTCTATGCTTTCTATTTTTAATTATACAATATTAGCATGATAATACATATCATATTCATACATGTACTTATAAGCACATAGCACATCTCTTGTATAATCCTATATAATAATAGCTTTACTTGTACTCTCAAGCAATAGTGCAAATACATATTTAGCATGCAAATCATATAACAATATCCATTGCTGAACATATCTAAATGAACATGCAGTTTTCATATCATATCTAAAAAAGTATACTATATCATGTGCATACTCTCTAGCTTTACTTACAGGCAACATAACATGAACATCAAGTCACTACTTTTCAAGTACTTTGATATCCATATAACCACAAGGGTGCATCTCTAGCATTTTCATGCACAAATCTTAGCTTTTCATATACTTTTGTAATCATATATCGATATCTCTGGTACGATGGTCATGTACAAATTATAACAGTTCCAATAAATCTCAAACATATGATAGCATCCGATATACATATAAACATATAAACAAATAGCCTGACTTCATAACGATAGTGGATATGGGTACATATAGGAACTGTTAAATAGTACCAAACATATGGAGACCGAAGGCTCAAATCATATAGATACCAAAAGGTACCAAACCTCTAGACACCCGTCGGTGCCAAACATCTAGTAGCTATTCTAACACCTTATAGGCATGCCTATCTATCCACTTCTATGAATAACTCAGGCTTATAATAAACACTTTGTGCACTTATCCATATACATTACTTCTATTCAACTATCATCTTATACTATTGCTCATACAACTCAATAAATACATATACTAACTATATACAACTACAAACATATTCATATAGTTCACCATATAAGTAAACGTACCATTACGATTCAATCATATATCGCATGCCATATCATGTTCAATAAAAATGTATACATTTAATTCCTTTATTAAACTACTATGCCATAGCATCATTAACATATAGTTCACTTAACAAACATTCATAGGCTTAATTCATAATGTTAGGCATGAATTGGACAAGTTATAGGAACTTGCAATGAAGTTTGGATGCATTTCGGGTAGGAAAAACACACAAAAACACAAAAACCAGAGGAGGGTAAAGGTAGGCAATGATTTATGCCAACCATGGGATCAAAATAAGAAGGAAAAATCATCATTTAATTTCATCAGGAGCCCTACGAGATTGCTTTTCACCTCAAATTGTACCGCACAAACCAACCTCTAAAAGTCATTTTTAGGCAAAATGTCCTTCTTAAAAATTGTTACCTAGGATTTTAAGTTTCTAATAGAAAACAGTCAGCTCATTTAGATATCTAAAACATCAGATATGACCTAAATAAGATATACTATTCCAATGAACCTGCCAGAATAGAGACACTTATGTTTTGGCAAATTTTAGGGGTCTTAAAGCAAGAATTAGTTCATAGTCATTTATGGGACTTTTATAGGTATGGAAGTCATGGTTCTAATGGCCCAACAATAACTTAAATTGGATTTGGTAAACTCAATTTAGAATACAAACATTACATGGAGGTCTAAGATAATCTGAGCAGAGTTTTCCCCTAAAACTAGGGTTCATACTTTGGTCATAAACTCATGGCAATTCAATTAACAATTTTAACACACATCAATTACACATATCAACTTATAACATCTATCAATTATCACACTAGTACACATAAATCCAACACTAATCAATTATGCATTTAATCAAAGATTAACACAAAATCTAATCCCAAACCTCTTGAAGCTCTCCTTCACTTCACTACTCAATTTGCCTTCTCTTTTCCCTTAGCTTTTCTACTTGCTTCTTCAACTTAGCAACAATATATCATACACATGCAAAACCCAATTAGAACTATACTTATAAATTGAAATTCAAATTAAGTGGAGAACTACACTTGACTCAAACTTACCCTTTCTAACTTATCACTTGATATTCTTAATAAATGCAACTCAAGACTTAGAAAAACAAATGAACAAAATGAAGAGAGCACGAAAGGGACTAAGGCGGATGAGAGGCAACAAGAAGAATTACAGAAATGAGGAGATTGGCCTGACCAAAGGAGATGAAAAATGACAGATTTTACCACTATCCATTACTTATATATGCATGCAAATATGAGGTGTCAAAACACAAGCTCTTCATTTACTAGGTGGCAGCTCTTGCAAGGACACATGTATCCCACTATCCACTTCATCTAATCAAACTTAGGTTAATTAATCTTAATTAATCCTCTCTTATCTCTTAATCATGCAATTTACACTTTGGTCACTACAATACTTTTATTTCTTGCAATTAAGTCCCTAATTTCTTATTTCTAATTTAGTGTAAAATTGAAAACCCTAATTTAAACTAACTTACTTACTCTAATTATGCTCGATACTATTAGGGTCAATTTCGGGCTGTTAATTAGATTTCCACTATACTAACTCCCACTCACCTAAAATCTGTTTTCCCTTAGAATTAATTATTACTTATTAGTGTTAAAGAAGTCCACTTACACTTAATTGTGCTCTGTTACACATCGGTCACTAGAACTTATTTTATTTTTATAATCATGTCCTTAATTAACTTACACTTAAGTCCTAATTTTAGCAAACTTCAAATTAAATTTACCCAATTACCATAATTAAACAAATTTTACTCCTAGGGTAATATTCAAACTGTTACACGGGTGCTCTAGCACGCAATGGGGAGTGCCGCTTACCGTGTGTGTGGCAGGGGACAGCGCCTCTCCCACGCTTGGGCACAATAAGTGGTAGCACCCCACACGTGCAAGCGCACAGCAAGGGGCAGCTTGCCACCCGCACGTTCCTCCCCCTGTGAGACCGACGCATTCGCGCCCTCCGCACGTAAACCCAAAAAAACCACCCTTTTTTTAAAAAACTTTAAAAGCATTTCGAAATAGATAATAGAACTTGACGAGGAGACAATCACTTGCCATTTTCTTGCCTATGAATCCGTCTTTATTTTCATCATTGAGTAATCCTGATCTTGGACTGCCTCGGGACCTGGTGTCTACAGTTGCCCCCAATTTTGTGGAAATAATAACGTAAGTGCCTAGGTGAGCCAAAATATAGAGAAAGGAAATAAGTGCGTACCTGAGGCGGTGACCTTCCTATTGCTACGAGAAGGAAATTGTCTCTTTAAGTCACCATCTGGACTGTGGAGTGATTTTCATCCTTCTGGGTTGCACCGAGTTTTCTCAAGATTTTCAAAGTGAGGGTACCATCCTCAAATGGCTTTGCTCTAAATTTACAAAGCACCGGGGTTGTTCTCCTGAAATGCACCGAGTCTGCTCTAGACTTACAAAGTGCTAGTGCCATACTCAAATGGCGAGGCGCCGAGTCTACTCAAGACTTACAAAAAGCGGGAATTATACTCCTGAACTTCATCGACTCTGCTCCAAACTTACAAAGTGCGGGTACTATCCTCAAATGGCGATGCGCTGAGTCTTCTCCAGACTCACAAAATGCAAGAATTTTTCTCCTAAATTGTATCGAGTCTGCTCCCAACTTACAAAGCGCCGGTGCCATCCTCAAATAGCATTGCACCGAGTCTGCTCCAGACTTACAAAACACGAGAATTTTTCTCTTGAACTGCACCAAGTAAGTTCTAGACTTACAAAGTACGGGTGCCATCCTTAAATGGCGATGTACAGAGTCCGCTCTAGACTTATAAAGCGAGGGAATTGCTCTATAGCATAGCCTCAGCTGCTCCTTGAAAAAAACAAACTCCGATAAAGTGAGGCCATTTATCTTTCATGAAGGTTGAATTGTTGTTATCTCACCACCTTATTTTATCATTTGTGGTTTGTCATCTCATATATATTATTTTTATCTTTGCCATGTTAAAAGTGTTCTAAAGAAAAAAGAAGTAATGGAAATAAAATATCATCAGCATACAAAATATATTCGTTTAGTACAAAAATGAACAAAGCTAAAAATCATGACAAGTGGTCTCCCTGAATATCAGCTATAGATAGTCAGTGGGCTCCTCAGGGTCACTCTTGCCTGGGAAGTGCGCCATCGACACGACTGGTACTGCAAAGGTGGATGGCTGATCAAATACCTCTACTGGCAGAGATCTAGGGACTGACATCTGGGGCTCTTGAACCATCATACCAAATCATCCCTCCTGGAAAGGTTGAATTATAGTTCGTACCATTTCATTCAGCTCATGAATACCTACCCCGACCACTCCGAGGGTATGGGTATGCCCAATAATGTAGCTACTCGCCTTGGTGAGCCTAGCATCCATACTTTTGCGCAAGTATGCCACTGATTGCTAGATATCATGGATCAACCACCTAAGCATCTCAACCTCTAGCCTCATCATGCAGATAGTCTCATTTACTACCTATAGGGCCTCATCCACCCTCTGTGCAGCTGCTGCATGGGAAACCGTCATGGATTCCTCAAACCGGTCCATGTGTCGACCTAAATGACCAAACCCCTCATTAATGCGCTTGTCCATCGCTGTGAGTCTATCATCTATGCACTGGTTGTGGGAGACTAATACTGTCATCATGTCTGTATGTATAGATTGGATAAGAATCCCCAAGCTAGAATGTCCCTGCCCTCTACTTGGCTCTGGGGGGAGCCATCGAAGTGGATGCCCCCGAATGATCTGGACGACTATAAGGGTGAAACCTCTCATATGCGTGGGGTCCTACACCCGGCCCATGTAAGGCATGATCATCTGGAGGAAGTGATTGAGGTGGTGGATTGCTCAATAAATACTCTACATCCACACAGTACCACTCTGTGGTGTGCTAGGCCCTACCTATGGCTGTGGGGGATGCTGCTCATGCTCTGGCTGATGGTGCTCTCTGCCTGGCACAACACCTAGAAGTGGGGCTAGGCCATAAAGCCATCTAGTCTTTGTGATCGGGAGCAACCGGTACACTCCGAAATACCTCGGTATCTGCTCATCCATGCCCATAGCTCTGGTAATCACTAGATCCACATAAAAAACTACATCCAAAGGTGGCTCGAATACACTGATGTCATACCCTAAATAAAGCAATAACCTGGTGATGACTCCACCTATGCATATCTGTGATATGGACCGCCATCCCTACTTGAACAAGCAAGATAAAATCTCTTGGCTGATATTAAGTTGTGTCCCAATAGCCATATCCCAAATAGCGTAAATCTCTATGGCATTTATACCCCTTTAAACTCCCTATCCGGCCAAAGTAACTACTATCCAAGACCTTCTAGATGTATATGTAGGCCTGCGAGACCAATAATGTGCTCTTTACTGTGTTGTCGTCATAACGGACCCCGAGTAATGTAATCGTCTCCCAACGCTGTGCTGTAACACTCCTATCTGCGGTTTGTACATGATCCCCAACTAGGAGGCCCATAGTTTGGGCAAACTACCTATGACTCATGGAATGTCGATCGTCCCTAACCCTGAAAGTCATAGTCCCAGTGTGACGCGCGCCGAACCTCGTGTCCTCCCGAAAGCCCACTTCAGGGCGATCAGGAAAGGTTCATAAAACTTCTAAGGTATTTACAAGTGCGTCTATTTTGGGCAACAATTAGGTTTCTTGGAGTCGCCACCCAATAGAACATTGGGAAGGGTCGTCTAGCCTTATCGAGCCTAAGACGGCGCATACATATCCATCTTGAGCTAGCCAGAGGGATCTTGGAGGCCTCATCCTCTACTCCCCTAGAGCCTAGGATTGTATATTTAAGCCTTTTGGTGGGACTCAAGAGGTGTCTTGGAAGTCCTAGACCTCTCGCCTCTTTGAGTCCCAAAGACCAGAGTGAGTTTGGGACTTCTCATTTATTCATACTTTGATTAATTTTACAATTATGTTTTGAATTTATTATTTCACCAACTTTCCACACGATGCATTTTATTAAAGTGCAAATCATTCACATCCAAAGCGGTAAATAGAAGCAAGAATCAAGATAAAGTGTTCGAAATAAATTACAATAACACTAGGAGCGGAATACAACTCCCATTTATAAAAGTGCGATACATGCATAAAACGGGATATTCATTGGAATGAGGACTTTGGTCCTACCATGCATATTCATTACAAAAAAGGTTTTTTATGAAGTGTCAATTTTATTGGCTGAAATGGGACATTGGTCCATCATTTTCGGGAAAATCTCCAGGTTTAATTGTTAAAAAACCTTTGGTCCTTTTTACCTTAACGATATTAAAACCATTTCCATAACAACATAAATACAAGGTAAGGGTAGAAAAATGAACCCGAATCGAGATCCGCAGGATGGCGCAACCAACATCTCTCACAACTCCAACTTCCAATGGTCAGAAAAGAACTCACCAAGATAAACACGTTAGCAAAGACGTGAATAAAAATAAAAATGAGAAAATTCTAACAGCAATAAGTTAAGAGATAGATTTTATGAGATAAAAAAATGAGAATTTTGCCTAGGGACGGCTACCTGGATCGTGCCAGTGGCCGTCCCTAGTGAGGGGAAAACAAATCAAAAAAAGCCTCTTAAATCTTTTATAAAAAAAGATAATGAAGTATATATAGAAATCAATGTAAAACAAATTAAATTATACATGTAACACCCCCAACGTCCCCATTGGAAGGATGCCGGAGAGCGCTACCCGATGCTCACTCACATACATGCACACATACGCTAAGCGAAAGCATACGTTCTTGCAAAAACACGGGAAATTAAAAACTTATCTTGAGAAGCAAAACTGGACATACATTAACTCACACACACGCAGGCACTAAGCCGCAACATATACACATGCATACATATGATAATTCAGCGGAAGCATAAAGTGGAGAAATAACTGAAACTTAATTACAAGAAGAGCCTTACATAATCAAAAGGCTACAAATTGCAGAAATCAAAATACAGAAGCTAAACAGAATAACATAACACTTCTAACTCCTATGTGGCCGACCCTGCAGATGCGCTCTCGAACCGAACCAAACCTGCCACCTGCATGGGAAAAGAGCCCGTGCTAAGCGATAAACGCTTAGTGGGCAGAACACACAAGCAAGATGGACGGCCATTCACAATGGTCGCCAGAACAAGTTACATACACAAATGGCATATGCAATTAATCACAACAGATGGATAAACATGCCTGCGTAGGAAAGCCATGCATTAGGAAGTTCATATTCACATACTTATAAATATTACCTGAGTGCTCGTCTCAATATCATATTCGTCCGAATACTACACTCTTATATCATATTAACCAAAGCCCCAAGCAGACAAGGGATCACAGTAGATACAAAAATTCATGTAAGAATACATACAGACTCTTATGCATATAGTTACCGGGGCATCAAGTGTCAGTACCCTACCGTGCATAGTCACGAGAGATAATACACATATGACTATCATGCCAAGTACTCATGCATTAACGGAAAACCCATTCACATGCAATACAATCATCAGGCAATACGCACCCAACTATCATGCCGAGAACGCTAGTTAACTAAACATACTTTTATCATGCCTTGAAATGTAAATACATGACCACACGCTGAAATCACTACAATAGGAAAACTAGAGAGAGGAGGCACGTAACATAACACAATATATATATACATTCCAAGGTCAAGAGCACATTCATTACGTATCTTGATTCATATAATTCACTATAACCATCAAAAGTACAAAATCATGTTTGCACATGCTTACTAATCATAGCATTCAAAACCTATTAATTCATATTCTTATAGACATAACTAATCGAATTCATGGCATTCAAAAGATCATGGTCACAGTCACGCACATCTTAATTCCCATACCTATATTCACAACCGTTGGCATACCATACATTCACACTATGTTATGCATATATCCATATATGCAGATAAATATGTCCAATTCACATGTTTAGGCCACACTTAACCCATCAAGAGATTCATAATCACATTCGGATACATAACCGATTCACATGTCCAGAATCATGCTTAATCGAATATCACATTCTCTTGTTCATATTAGGCAAAACAAACAGAATACCTGCTGACTCAAAATAGTGAATAACGAGTATACAGAAAGTACTTTACGGGTACAAGCCAATTACAGAAAGTACCTGATGGGTACAAATCGCAAACTATTTTACTTTTCATTCACAAACATTTTTATCGGGGATCTTAAACAAGATCCAACCACATTACAGAAGGTTCGCGAGGAACAAAACGGGGACCTGATCGGGTCCAAACGGAAACAGAAGCTGCAACAAAGACTCCATTAGGCATGCCTAACTATCCACTAGACTGACTCTTGCAGGCAGAAAATTACACAATTAATGGCCGTAGTTTAATTACGACAAGCAAAGAATTCACATTCTATGATAATCAGAACATACATAATTATAGCTCAAAATACATGGTATCGTGTGCTAAAATCCATAATTAAACATTCCTAAAACATGCGGAGATAAAAGGATTTTATTGCAAAAACAGGGTAGGTCACGGTGGTAATCAAACTGGTTGCCACCGTGACATACCAAGGATCTTCTGCAGAATGCAAGTCTGGGGTACCTCACGGTGGTAACTAAATAGGTTGCCACCGTGACATACCCACAACCCAGAACAGAATCTAAGGTCTGAACACCTCACGGTGGTAACCAGATTGGTTGCCACCGTGACCTATTCAAACTCACGGCAGAATGTATCTGGTTCGTGCCTCACGGTGGTAATCGAATTGGTTGCCACCGTGACCCATGCCCAGATGCGATTCCTGAGGGCGATTTTCAGGTTATACAAACCAACAATCCCAAAGTTCTCATTTCAAACAACATATCCTCATTCCAATAGCAATAAAAACCCAAATCAAACATCATTGAATCATGCCATTAATAAGTCTTACACATGAATTCAAAGAACAACATCACATTACATCAAGCAACCCCCACTTCATTCGATATCCTTTAAATGTGAATAACTTAATCTCAACTCATACTTATGCTTACTTAATCATGTTACACATGCTCATACAGATTAAGGTATTATAACCCTTAAGTGTCATTTAACTTGACTAAAATTTAATCATACAATTACACCTAATTATTTTATTAGTTATATTAATCTTAATCCTATTCACATTTATTTTCCAAGTGATAACTATTCTTATACTGATTTAATAGTCCTAAACATGCATCGGATGGATCCTAGGAAGTTTCGGTGGAAAACGAGTTCAATTCGGGAAGAAAAACACATAAAATGGTCAAGACAGAAGGGGTCACGGTGGTAATGAATTTGGTTACCACCGTGAGGTCCAAACAAAGAATTCTGCCCAGAATTTTCATATGTCACGGTGGTAATGAATTTGGTTACCACCGTGACCTACCAAAAACTTTCAAAATAGAAGCTACGATTCAGGACTTCTTCACAACTCATTTTTGTTCAGCCTAAACGGACATCTAAACGACATTTTTAGGCAAAAGTTCCTCTTAATAAATCTTCCCTATGATGTTAACGTTCAAATTCAACATATTTCAGATCAAAAGAAAATTTGTAGCTCAAGATATGAGCTAAAACAGCAATACTGTTCCAGTAACCCGACCCAACCAGAGACACTTTAGATTTTAACTTATTCAAGGGTCTTAGAGCCAGAACTGGCTTCCGGACCTTCAGAGAAAATTTTAGATCTATGTCTTAGAATGGCACTTGAATTACTCAATTTGGAGGTCTATAACTCTACTTATGACAAACAAAATACACAAAGGTCTGGCAAAAACTAAACAGAATTTCCAAAAATCATACTTTACACACCAAAAGCTATATGAACAGTCTAACACATCCAAAAATCTTGCAAAATTATCCAATACATAATCATGCATCATTTATACATTAAGATCATATCACCTATAGCTCCCAAACCTGGAAATCAAAGTTTCGAACCGATCACCTCAAAATCCAACCTTCTCTTTCCCTTCTCCTCCAATTCTTGTACAAAGCCCAGCCAAAACACAAAATCAAACCATGAGAACCCCTTTCACAACCCAGAAAATGCAGGAGAAAAAGAAGAACAAGAAGAAGAAGAAGCCACAAATACCCATGATCTTACCTCTTATAGAACCTTCAAAGCTCAAACCCTAGACCAAAGGTGGAAGAAAACCCACATGAAAGGAAGAGAGAGCAGAAATGTAGATGGGAAAGAGAGAGAGAGAGGCGTGGGAAAGGAAAGGCAAAACTCCATTTGGCTTTCACGGGAAGCTACTCCCTTCCTTCCCTCTCTCTTCTCCTTTCAAATCCCATTCAATGCTCCCACCAACCTTACACATGTCACTCCACTATTGGTCCCTAATGATCACATCTTGACTAACAATCGAAGGCACCAAACTCAACTCACACCATATAACCTCCTATAAAACACTTTTACATCCTAGCTACCATGCACCAATACCACTAGATCATGCCAAAACCAAAGTACCCTACCTCCATACACACATGCACACCTTATAATTTTCCCCTCTTAGCATAATTAATTATTTACTTTGCAATTAAATCCTAATTATCCAAAATCTTCATACACAAATTACCGAATTACCCTTCACTTATCCGACTTAGCTTGCAAAATCCAACTAGGCCCGACTTGGGGTGTGACAACTCTTCCCTCCTAAAAGAATTTCATCCTCGAAATTCAATTACACAAGGAATAATTCTCAACACCACATTCCAAGTCACCGCCAAACTCATACACTTCACTTCCAAACTATTCACTAGCTTACACTTATAACCACCGCTATACTCTTAAATCACTTCCTTACATCCGAATCAAACATGTTAAGCAAGATAATCCTTACTCAACTGCACATCAGAAACCAAAGCATAAACACTTCACGTATAAACCACCCGACTTTCGCCGACAGTTATACATATCCTTTTAATACTTCAAAGATGTCCGTCATACATGCTATTTCCTCTTACTAACAATACATCTATCAAACCCCAAAAATCATTTTACATTCACTGTATAAGATTCCGAAATACTCTTTTCACTCAACTTAACCAAACACATGACACTTTCCTTAACAGTTGATATACTCATCACTTGTCACCCTCAGTCATAACATCAAAATACTCCAGTACACTCTGTCAGCTTTCTCTCAATCAAAACACATATGCAAATTTTTTTGTCATGTATGGTCAAAGGGATGATAATGCAATGAGAATGTGATGGCTCATGTATGCAGAGTGATGCAGAAGAAATGCAATTGATGCTATAATGATGCACTTTATCCCATCCCTATGATTCAATATGCTTTTATTCAAAAACTTTTTCTGGAGATAGCTGACAGGTATACAGAGTACTACCAAATCCATACAAAATCCAAAGACCCTTGCACTAACGTCCTATCATCGGAAGCAGGACCAGAATCTTCAACCAAAGGATACTCAGAAACACTCTGATCAGCACTAACTGGGTTCACACATTCTGCAGTCTCGCCCACATTCTCACTAGGATCAGACTCCATCTAAACATGACACAAGACACGACACATCTGCATTAGGCCACGACACAAACCGACTCACATGCAAAGACACGACACATAACAAACAACACACCCAGAACCGCCAAACCGGCGCTCTGATACCACTAAATGTAACACCCCCAACGTCCCCATTGGAAGGACGCCGGAGAGCGCTACCCGATGCTCACTCACATACATGTATACATACGCTAAGCAAAAGCATACGTTCTCACAAAAACACGAGAAATTAAAAACTTATCTTGAGAAGCAAAACTGGACATATATTAACTCACACACACGCAGGCACTAAGCTACAACATATACACATGCATACATATGATCATTCAGCGGAAGCATAAAGCGGAGAAATAACTGAAACTTAATTACAATAAGATCCTTACATAATCAAAAGGCTACAAATTACAGAAATCAAAATACAGAAGCTGAACAGAATAACATAACACTTCTAACTCCTATGTGGCCGACACTGCAGACGCGCACTCGAACCGAACCAAACCTGCCACCTGCACGGGAAAAGAGCCCGTGCTAAGTGATAAACGCTTAGTGGGGAGAACACACAAGCAAGATGGATGGCCATTCACAATGGTCGCCAGAACAAGTTACATACACAAATGGCATATGCAATTAATCACAACAGATGGATAAACAAGCCTGCATAGGAAAGCCATGCATTCGGAAGTTCATATTCACATACTTATAAATACTACCTGAGTGCTCATCTCAATATCATATTCGTCCGAATACGACACTCTTATATCATATTAAGCAAAGCCCCAAGCAGACAAGGGATCACAGTAGATACAAATATTCATGTAAGAATACATACAGACTCTTATGCATATAGTTACCGGGGCATCAAGTGTCAGTACCCTACCGTGCACAGTCACGAGAGATAATACACATATGACTATCATGCCAAGTACTCATGCATTAATGAAAAACCCATTCATATGCAATACAATTATCAGGCAATACGCACCAAACTATCATGCCGAGAACGCTAGTTAACTAAACATACTTTTATCATGCCTTGAAATGTAAATACATGACCACACGCTGAAATCACTACAATAGGAAAACTAGAGAGAGGAGGCACGTAACATAACACAATATATATATACATTCCAAGGTCAAGAGCACATTCATTACGTATCTTGATTCATATAATTCACTATAACCGTTAAAAGTACAAAATCATGTTTGCACATGCTTACTAATCATAGCATTCAAAACCTATTAATTCATATTCTTATAGACATAACTAATCGAATTCATGGCATTCAAAAGATCATGGTCACAGTCACGCACATCTTAATTCCCGTACCTATATTCACAACCGTTGGCATACCATACATTCACACTATGTTATGCATATACCCATATATGCAGATAAATATGTCCAATTCACATGTTTAGGTCACACTTAACCCATTCAGAGATTCATAATCACATTCGGATACATAACCGATTCACATGTCCAAAATCATGCTTAATCGAATATCATATTCTCTTGTTCATATTAGGCAGAACAAACAGAATACCTGTTGACTCAAAATAGTGGATAACGAGTATACAGAAAGTACTTTACGGGTACAAGCTGATTACAGAAAGTACCTTACGGGTAAAAATCGCAAACTATTTTACTTTTCATTCACAAACATTTTTATGGGGGATCTTAAACAAGATCCAACCACATTACAGAAGGTTCGCGAGGAACAAAACGGGAACCTGATCGGGGTCCAAACGGAAATGGAAGCTGCAGCAAAGACTCTATTAGGCATGCCTAACTATCCACTAGACTGACTCTTGCAGGCAGAAAATTACACAATTAATGGCCGTAGTTTAATTATGACAAGCAAAGAATTCACATTCTATGATAATCAGAACATACATAATTATAGCTCAAAATACATGGTATCGTGTACTAAAATCCATAATTAAACATTCCTAAAACATGCGGAGATAAAAGGATTTTATTGCAAAAACAAGGTAGGTCACGGTGGTAATCAAACTGGTTGCCACCGTGACATACCAAGGATCTTCTGCAGAATGCAAGTCTGGGGTACCTCACGGTGGTAACTAAATAGGTTGCCACCGTGACATACCCACAACCCAGAACAAAATCTAAGGTCTGAACACCTCACGGTGGTAACCAGATTGGTTGCCACCGTGACCTATTCAAACTCACGGCAGAATGTATCTGGTTCGTGCCTCACGGTGGTAACCGAATTGGTTGCCACCGTGACCCATGCCCAGATGCTATTCCTGAGGGCGATTTCCAGGTTATACAAACCAACAATCCCAAAGTTCTCATTTCAAACAACATATCCTCATTCCAATAGCAATAAAAACCCAAATCAAATATCATTGAATCATGCCATTAACAAGTCTTACACATGAATTCAAAGAACAACATCACATTACATCAAGCAACCCCCACTTCATTCGATATCCTTTAAATGTGAATAACTTAATCTCAACTCATACTTATGCTTACTTAATCATGTTACACATGCTCATACAGATTAAGGTATTACAACCCTTAAGTGTTATTTAACTTAACTAAAATTTAATCATACAATTACACCTAATTATTTTATTAGTTATATTAATCTTAATCCTATTCACATTTATTTTCCAAGTGATAACTATTCTTATACTCATTTAATAGTCCTAAACATGCATCGGATGGATCCTAGGAAGTTTCGGTGGAAAACGAGTTCAATTCGGGAAGAAAAACACATAAACTGGTCAAGACAGAAGGGGCACGGTGGTAATGAATTTGGTTACCACCGTGAGGTCCAAACAAAGCATTCTGCCCAGAATTTTCATATGTCACGATGGTAATGAATTTGGTTACCACCGTGACATACCAAAAACTTGCAAAACAGAAGCTACGATTCAGGACAGCTTCACAACTCATTTTTGTTCAGCCTAAACGGACATCTAAACGACATTTTTTGTAACACTCCAAAGCCACCCCAGTAGTTTGAGCCTATCCGTGTCTGTATGTGTGTATTTCTCTGTGTTGCATGTATGTGTTAAATTGGTTTATTTATTGTATATGTGTGTGTATTAGTATGAGAGGAGGAATTAAACTACTGTATGAGTGAATGTATGGAGGTAGGGTGTGAGTAAGAGATAGCCTAGAGTGTATATTAGAGTATGGGAGTAGGATATGTTGGGGGACATTTGTCTTAAGGAGAGAGTGACATGTGGCAAAGGGGATAAGTGGGCATTTAATGGGTTTGGTGAGAGAGAAGTCAGCCCTTTCCTTGTGGTTTCCCGTTCTCCCTCTCTTCTTCACGCCATTTTCCTCTTTTCTTCTTCTTTCTTCTTTGTTTTTCCTTCTTCTTGGCCCGATCTTGCTCCCTC
The DNA here is from genome assembly GCA_947683425.1 of Excoecaria cochinchinensis. NCBI lineage: Eukaryota > Viridiplantae > Streptophyta > Magnoliopsida > Malpighiales > Euphorbiaceae > Excoecaria > Excoecaria cochinchinensis. The sequence goes on from CANTUQ010000119.1 coordinate 20,655,829, forward strand.
TCCTTTCCCTTGAGTAGATTGAGTTGCTTAGCTTGTGATTTTTGAAGTTTAAAGGTGAGTTGGGGTTATGGGTGTTTTAGATTCTTCTTCTTCCTCTTCTCTAGGTTTTAGTCTATATGTATTTGTTTATGGGTTGTTTTAGAATTGATCTTGGTTATGGTGGGTTTGTGGTTCAGAGGAGGCTCCTAGACCGGCGAAAGGAAAAGAAATCGCTAGCGGGAGCGGAGCTCGCGAATAGGAGCTAAGGAGAGAAGGTTTGGGAATGTTCATCTTTTATGTATATATGTGAATTGAGTTGGATAATTATGCTTTTGGTTTTGATTGGGGTTGTAAGTTGTGTTGTTGTAATTTAAATTACATTAAACATGAAATGAGATGCTAGAGAATGAATATTGGTTAAGGATTTGTGAGAAATTATGTGAATGGTGGTAATTGTTGTTAAATGTGCTGTTTTGGAAATTCTTGCAATTGGACATGTAATCGACTTGATTTAATTGAGATAAATGGTGGTAAAGCTGGGTTTTTAATCATGTTAGGAGTTGTGAATGCTTGCGTTGATTAATTTTAAGGTTTAGAATCAATTTGGAAGTTTGGATGTGAATTGTATGAGATTTCTGCAGATTTTGGGCGTAAGAGTTGAAAAACCCGTGTCTGTCGCGATCGCGACACCGTCGCGAGCGCGACAGAGCACGGGGTTTCAGCCCTCGCGCCGGCGCGAGAAGTGTCTCGCTGAGAGCTCGAAAGGGAACTCTCTGTCGCGAGCGCGACAGAGCGCTCAACCTCCGAGTATGTGCAGGACCCTTTCTGTCGCGAGCGCGATAGACTTGGAAGGTTGCCTTCTGTCACGAACGCGACGTACGTCTTCGCCTTCGTCCTCTCGCCCGCGCGAGACTCTCTCGCGACCGTGAGACTTGGCGGGGAGATGTGTTTCGTTCTCTGTCGCGAGCGCGACAGACGCAGCTTCCAAATTTGATTTCTTTTCCTTTTTGCTTAATGACTTAATTTCTTTTGCATGCAGTTTCATTAAAGATTTGACTATCTATTTACATGGAAAATATGTATGTAAACATGATAAGATTTTGCATAACCTGTTAATGTCGGATAAGTGGATAGTTAGGCATGCCTAATAGAGTTATGTGCCACTGCAGCTATGTGTACGACTTTGGACCCTGATCAGGTCCCCCGATCGGATCCTCGCGATCCTTCTGTCTGAATCTTTCTTAAGATTCTATGTGAAAACAATTTGGAATAAAACAAATAGAATATTTTGATACCTTCGGGTATCTATGTGTTTGAAATATGATACCGATACTCTCAAGTATCTGTGTGTACTCGTTATCCACTCATTATGATTAAGCAGGTGTCATTGTGTTTTGTACAAGAATCTTTGGATGAGAATGCAAATATCTGAATTAACTATGTATGATTATATGCCCATAATTGTATTGTTATCATATGTTTTCTGTTATCGTCACTGTGAGTGGCGGTTATGCATTCTGTGTTTCCCCACTAAGCGATTTCGCTTAGCACGGGTGTTTATCCGTGCAGGTGTGGAAGGTTTTGATTACCGTGGGTTGGGCGTGTCGCATCGGGAAGGCCAACGCAACTAGAGATTGGAAGTTTTATAGTATAGGCTTTCCTTTCTTTTGTAATTGATATAATATTTTGTAAGCCCTTTGCAACAATGTATCTTGGGCTTTTGTAAATTGGTTCTTTTTGTAACCTATTGTAACATGTAAAGACTTTCTTTTTGTATATTAATAAAAGTATCCATTTTGTTCTGTATCCCTCTTCTTTCTCTTAAAGTTTTTATCTATACCAGATATGTTATTCTGTATGTAATGTTTGAAAGTGTGTAGTAGTGGGGTGTGACACTCCTATCTATCTTGGATCCCTCTCGCTCTAGTTACGAGTAGAAATATCCATGTTATAGGTTGGGGTGTGACATTAGGTGGTATCAGAGCTTTTTGGTTTAGAGGTTACTGGGTTTCAGTGTGTTAGTCAGTTTGTTGGGGGTTGTGTTGGCCTGATGCGCATTGCGTTTATATTTTGTAGTTATGGAGTCCGCTCGTGGATCACTTGAGGGGTCAGCAGAAAGTGCCAATCCCCAAGAGCAGGATCCCTCAGTTTCTGGTCCGGCTCAACCTCCTAGGGGGCGACCTGAGGTGCCTATGGGACCGATTGAAGCGATGCTTCAGAGTATGACAAGAGTACTTGAAAGAGTAACCTCGCTAAGTGCACCTATTGAGAGGTTAAGAAAGCATGGTGCAGAGGATTTCTTTGGTACTGGCATAGATGAATCTTATAAAGCAGAGATGTGGTTAGAGAAAACATCCAGAGTACTTAGGGAGATAAGATGTCCACCGGAGCAAGAAGTGGAGTGTGCCCTGTCTTTGTTACAAGGCTCTGCTTATGATTGGTGGAGGTTGGTGGTTAGTCAACCGCAGGTTCCTGACCCGATTACATGGGAATTCTTCGAAGGTGAGTTTCAGAACCGGTATGTAACTAAAGCTTATAAGGATGCCAAGTGGGCGCAGTTTCTAACTCTTAAGCAAAGAACGATGTCTGTAGCCGAGTATGAAAATGAGTTTACCAAGTTGAGTAAGTATGCACCACCAAGGGTTCTCACAGAAGAGTTCCGATGTCAACATTTTGAATCAGGCTTGAATGAATCTTTAAAGGTGATGTTAATTTCATTGATGTCGGCTCCGAATGTGAAGTATTATCAGTTAGTTCAAGCGGCTTTGAGGGCAGAACGTTCTGAGAATATTTTGAGAGAGAAAGCTCAAAGAAGGAAATCTGCAAGAGGTGGCTCTTCTTCAGGAAAGAGGCCGAGGGAATCACAAGGAAACCCTGCTGATGAGTCTACGGCTAGTCCGGCCCCTAGAGGGAGGAGACAGGGTTCTTCAAGGGGATCGGGCTCCGGTAGAGGAGATGGCCCTCCCCGATGTACCCATTGTAGTAAACAATATTGGGGTGAGTGTCGGTGGTTAACAGGAGGCTGTTTCAGATGTGGTTCTACGGACCATTTACTTTCGAATTGTCCGAGTTGATATGGAGATCCTTCGGGACATCAGGAAGGGAGCCGAGCTGGATCTAATGTACCCGAAGGAAGTCGTAATCGGGGTAGAGGAAGGGGTCGAGGTGGACGGCCTCGAGATAGAGAAGCCTCAGAATCAGTAGATCGCCCAGTGCCATCAGCCGGTAGAGCTTATGCTATGAAGGCCCGAGAGGAACAGAATGCTCCCGAAGTGATTGCCGGTAAGTTCTCTTTGCTCGATTCTGAAGTTTATGTTTTGATTGACCCGGGCTCTACCCATTCCTATGTGTGTTCTGGTAAGTTATGGGATAGTTTGGGTAATGAGGAAAAGATGGAATATGAGATTTGTGTATCCAGTCCGCTGGGTCAGAGTGTTTTAGTTAATCGGGTATGTCGGAAGTGTCCCTTAAAGATTCTGGGTACAGAGTTTGTAGTGGATTTAATTTGTTTGCTGTTTCATGAGTTTGATATTATTTTGGGGATGGATTGGTTGGATAAGCACCGTGCGGTGGTGGATTGTCATAGGAAAGTAATGGTTTTGAAGGATAAAGATCAAATGCATGTTGTTGTGAAGGGAATTGGAAGTAGCTCTTTGCATAATGTGGTATCAGCTATGAAAGCCAGAAGATTTATTAGAAAAGGATGTGAAGCCTTTTTGGCGGTGGTTTTGGATTCTCGAAGAGGTCAAGTTAAGATTCAAGACATTCCGATTGTAAGAGATTTTGTAGATGTCTTTCCGGAAGAATTACCGGGGTTACCTCCCGAGAGAGAAGTTGAACTGTCAGTAGAAATTCTGCCGGGGACAGCTCCGATTTCTAAGGCTCCTTATAGAATGGCTCCAATGGAATTGAAAGAATTGAAGAGTCAGTTACAAGAGTTGTTGGATAAAGGATTCATTCGGCCTAGTGTATCACCGTGGGGCGCTCCAATGCTGTTTGTTAAGAAGAAAGATGGAACCCTTCGGATGTGCATTGATTATTGACAGCTTAATAAAGTGACTATCAAGAATAAATATCCATTGCCAAGGATTGAAGACCTCTTTGATCAGTTGAAAGGAGCTGGGGTATTTTCTAAGATAGATTTAAGGTCAGGCTATTACCAGTTAGGGGTGAAAGAAGCAGATGTGGCGAAGACGGCTTTTCGGAAGCGTTATGGTCATTATGAATTTCTAGTGATGCCCTTCGGTTTGACAAACGCGCCTGCAGCCTTTATGGATCTGATGAACCGAGTTTTTCGACCGTATCTGGATAAGTTTGTTGTGGTATTTATTGATGACATTTTGGTGTACTCAAGAAATCGAAGGGAACATGAGGAACATCTTGGTTTGGTGTTGCAAGAGTTAAGGGATCATCAACTGTATGCGAAACTCAGTAAGTGTGAGTTTTGGTTGGAAGAAGTGGCTTTTCTTGGACATGTGGTGTTAGCAGAAGGTGTACGTGTTGATCCAAGTAAAATTGAAGCGATTGTTAGTTGGAAGCCTCCGAAGAATGTGCCAGAAGTGAGAAGTTTTCTGGGTTTAGCAGGGTATTATCGACGGTTTGTTCAGGGGTTCTCGGTGATAGCATCTCCTTTGACCAAGTTACTTTGGAAGGATGTTAAGTTTGTTTGGACTGAAAAGTGTCAAGCCAGTTTTGATCGTTTAAAGGACTTGTTGGTTAAAGCTCCTGTGCTCACACAGCCGGTTTCGGGTAAGGAATACACTATGTACAGTGATGCTTCGGGAATTGGGTTAGGTTGTGTTCTGATGCAAGGGAATAAAGTTGTAGCTTATGCATCAAGACAGTTGAAGCCTCATGAGCGGAATTACCCGACTCACGATCTGGAGTTAGCAGCGGTAGTGTTTGCGCTTAAGGTATGGCGGCATTACTTGTATGGGGAGACGTGCAGGATTTTCACCGATCACAAGAGTCTTAAGTATTTGTTAACACAAAAGGAGTTGAATTTGAGGCAGCAGAGGTGGTTAGAACTATTCAAGGATTATGATTGTATCATTGACTACCATCCGGGTAAAGCTAACGTGGTAGCTGATGCTCTCAGTAGAAAGTCTATGTCTGTGCTATTGGCTAGTCGAGGTAGATGGAGATTTGATTCAGAAGGTGCTTTGATTGCGCGACTTAAAGTTAAGCCAAGTTTGAGATCGAAAATTGCAAAGGCTCAGTTAAATGATCATGTGTTACAGCGTGTTTGTCAAGCAGTGAAAGAGGGCAAGTGGACTGAATACTTGTTAGACAGTGAAGGAGTGTTGAGACACGGTAATCGGTTATGTGTACCTAGTGTGGGTGAGTTAAGAAAGAAGCTATTGCAGGAAGCTCACTCATCAGTCTTCACTATGCATCCTGGTGGAGACAAGATGTATCAAGATTTGAAGCAATTTTACTGGTGGCCAGGAATGAAAAGAGAGATAACAGAATTTGTTTCTAGGTGCCTTACCTGTCAGGAAGTGAAAACCGAGCATCAAGTACCATCGGGATTGCTTCATCCCTTACCCATTCCCCAATGGAAGTGGGATGACATCACGATGGATTTTGTATCTGGTTTGCCCATGACTCAACGTAAGCATGACTCGGTATGGATTATAGTGGATCGATTGTCGAAGTCTGCGCATTTTCTACCAGTGCGAGTGGATTATTCGATGGACAAGTTGGCGGAACTGTATGTGGATGAGATAGTCCGATTGCATGGGATTCCGTTATCCATTGTATCAGACCGAGATCCTCGTTTTACATCCAAGTTTTGGAAAGAACTTCAGGTAGCTTTGGGAACACGGTTAAATTTCAGCACTGTTTTCCATCCGCAGACCGATGGTCAGTCAGAGAGGGTTATTCAGGTTTTGGAAGATATGCTCCGGGGTTGTGTTTTAGAGTTCTCGGGAAGCTGGAATCGGTATGTATCTTTGATGGAGTTTGCATATAATAACAGTTATCAGGTGAGTATTGGTATGGCCCCTTACGAAGCACTGTATGGACGAAAATGTAGAACCCCAGTATGTTGGACTGAACTGTCAGAAAAGGCTATGGTAGGTCCGGATATAGTGCGGGATACCGAAGAGAAAGTAAGGGTGGTGCAACGGAACTTAAAAACAGCTAAGGACCGACAACGTTCTTATGCTAACTTGAAGCGCAGAGATATTCAGTATGAAGTGGGTGATAAGGTTTTCTTGAAACTGTCACCGTGGCGAAAGGTTCTCCGTTTTGGCAAGAAAGGCAAGCTAAGCCCACGTTTTATTGGGCCATATGAGATTCTGAGAAAAGTAGGTCCAGTAGCTTATCAATTAGCTTTGCCTATGGAGTTAGCTAGATTACATGATGTTTTTCATGTATCTATGCTCAGGAGATATCGGTTAGATCCTTCGCATGTGTTACCAGTGCAAGATATTCAGATTCAACCAGACCTTTCTTTTGATGAGGAACCGAAAAGGATTTTGGATAGGGAAATCAGACAGCTTCGGAATAAACAGATACCATTGGTCAAAGTTCTATGGCAACATCATGGTATTGAAGAAGCTACATGGGAACCAGAAGAAGCTATGAGATTACAATACCCTCAGTTATTTGGAACAGGTAAGAATTTCGAGGATGAAATTCTGTTAAGTGGGGGAGTATTGTAACACTCCAAAACCACCTCAGTAGTTTGAGCCTATCCGTGTCTGTATGTCTGTATTTCTCTGTGTTGCATGTATGTGTTAAATTGGTTTATTTATTGTATATGTGTGTGTATTAGTATGAGAGGAGGAATTAAACTACTGTTTGAGTGAATGTATGGAGGTAGGGTGTGAGTAAGAGATAGCCTAGAGTGTATATTAGAGTATGGGAGTAGGATATGTTGGGGGACATTTGTCTTAAGGAGAGAGTGACATGTGGCAAAGGGGATAAGTGGGCATTTAATGGGTTTGGTGAGAGAGAAGTCAGCCCTTTCCTTGTGGTTTCCCGTTCTCCCTCTCTTCTTCACGCCATTTTCCTCTTTTCTTCTTCTTTCTTCTTTGTTTTTCCTTCTTCTTGGCCCGATCTTGCTCCCTCTCCTTTCCCTTGAGTAGATTGAGTTGCTTAGCTTGTGATTTTTGAAGTTTAAAGGTGAGTTGGGGTTATGGGTGTTTTAGATTCTTCTTCTTCCTCTTCTCTAGGTTTTAGTTTATATGTATTTGTTTATGGGTTGTTTTAGAATTGATCTTGGTTATGGTGGGTTTGTGGTTCAGAGGAGGCTCCTAGACCGGCGAAAGGAAAAGAAATCGCTAGCGGGAGCGGAGCTCGTGAATAGGAGCTAAAGAGAGAAGGTTTGGGAATGTTCATCTTTTATGTATATATGTGAATTGAGTTGGATAATTATGCTTTTGGTTTTGATTGGGGTTGTAAGTTGTGTTGTTGTAATTTAAATTACATTAAACATGATATGAGATGCTAGAGAATGAATATTGTTGAAGGATTTGTGAGAAATTATGTGAATGGTGGTAATTGTTGTTAAATGTGCTGTTTTGGAAATTCTTGCAATTGGACATGTAATCGACTTGATTTAATTGAGATAAATGGTGGTAAAGCTGGGTTTTTAATCATGTTAGGAGTTGTGAATGCTTGCGTTGATTAATTTTAAGGTTTAGAATCAATTTGGAAGTTTGGATGTGAATTGTATGAGATTTCTGCAGATTTTGGGCGTAAGAGTTGAAAAACCCGTGTCTGTCGCGATCGCGACACCGTCGCGAGCGCGAGCGATCGCAGAGGTTTCAGCCCTCGCGCCGGTGCGAGAAGTGTCGCGCTGAGAGCTCGAAAGGGAACTCTCTGTCGCGAGCGCGACAGAGCGCTCAACCTCCGAGTATGTCCAGGACCCTTTCTGTCGCGAGCGCGATAGACTTGGAAGGTTGCCTTCTGTCGCGAACGCGACGTACGTCGCGAGCGCGACAGAGAGTGACGCCTTCGCCCTCTGGCGAGCGCGAGACTCTCTTGCGACCGCGAGACTTGGCGGGGAGATGTGTTTCGGTTTCTGTCGCGAGCGCGACAGATGCATCTTCCAAATTTGATTTCTTTTCCTTTTTGCTTAATGACTTAATTTCTTTTGCATGCATTTTCATTAAAGATTTGACTATCTATTTACATGGATAATATGTATGTAAACATGATAAGATTTTGCATAACCTGTTAATGTCGGATAAGTGGATAGTTAGGCATGCCTAATAGAGTTATGTGCCGCTGCAGCTATGTGTACGACTTTGGACCCTGATCAGGTCCCCCGATCGGATCCTCGCGATCCTTCTGTCTGAATCTTTCTTAAGATTCTATGTGAAAACAATTTGGAATAAAACAAATAGAATATTTTGATACCTCCGGGTATCTATGTGTTTGAAATATGATACCGATACTCTCAAGTATCTATGTGTACTCGTTATCCACTCATTATGATTAAGCAGGTGTCATTGTGTTTTGTACAAGAATCTTTGGATGAGAATGCAAATATCTGAATTAACTATGTATGATTATATGCCCATAATTGTATTGTTATCATATGTTTTCTGTTATCGTCACTGTGAGTGGCGGTTATGCATTTTGTGTTTCCCCACTAAGCGATTTCGCTTAGCACGGGTGTTTATCCGTGCAGGTGTGGAAGGTTTTGATTACCGTGGGTTGGGCGTGTCGCATCGGGAAGGCCAACGCAACTAGAGATTGGAAGTTTTATAGTATAGGCTTTCCTTTCTTTTGTAATTGATATAATATTTTGTTAGCCCTTTGGAACAATGTATCTTGGGCTTTTGTAAATTGGTTCTTTTTGTAACCTATTGTAACATGTAAAGACTTTCTTTTTGTATATTAATAAAAGTATCCATTTTGTTCTGTATCCCTCTTCTTTCTCTTAAAGTTTTTATTTATACCGGATATGTTATTCTGTATGTAATGTTTGAAAGTGTGTACTAGTGGGGTGTGACACTCCTATCTATCTTGGATCCCTCTCGCTCTAGTTACGAGTAGAAGTATCCATGTTATAGGTTGGGGTGTGACATTTTTAGGCAAAAGTTCCTTCTTAACAAATCTTCCCTAGGATGTTAACGTTCAAACTCAACAAATTTCATATCAAATGGACATTTGTAGCTCAATATATGAGCTAAAACATCAACACTGTTCCAGTAACCCGACCCAACCAGAGACACTTCAGATTTTAACTTATTCAAGGGTATTAGAGCAAGAAATGGCTATAACTCTTTGGAGGTCTATAACTCTACTTATGACAAAAACAATACACAAAGGTCTGGCAAAAACTAAACAGAATTTCCCAAAATCATACTTTACACACCAAAAGCTATATGAACAGTCTAACACATCCAAAAATCTTGCAAAATTATCCAATACATAATCATGCATCATTTATACATCAAGATTATATCACGCATAGCTCCCAAACCTGGAAATCAAAGCTTCGAATCGATCACTTCAAAATCCAACCTTCTCTTTCCCTTCTCCTCCAATTCTTGTACAAAGCCCAGCCAAAACACAAAATCAAACCATGAGAACCCCTTTCACAACCCAGAAAACGCAGGAGAAAAAGAAGAAGAAGAAGAAGAAGAAGCGACAAATACCCATGATCTTACCTCTTATAGAACCTTCAAAGCTCAAACCCTAGACCAAAGGTGGAAGAAAACCCACATGAAAGGAAGAGAGAGAAGAAATGTAGATGGGAAAGAGAGAGAGAGAGGCGTGGGAAAGGAAAGGCAAAACTCCATTTGGCTTCCACGGGAAGCTACTTCCTTCCTTCCCTCTCTCTTCTCCTTTCAAATCCCATTCAATGCTCCCACCAACCTTACACATGTCACTCTACTATTGGTCGCTAATGATCACATCTTGACTAACAATCCAAGGCACCAAACTCAACTCACACCATATAACCTCCTATAAAACACTTTTACATCCTAGTTACCATGCACCAATACCACTAGATCATGCCAAAACCAAAGTACCCTACCTCCATACACACATGCACACCTTATAATTTTCCCCTCTTAACATAATTAATTATTTACTTTGCAATTAAATCCTAATTATAGAAAATCTTCATACACAAATTACCGAATTACCCTTCACTTATCCGACTTAGCTTGCAAAATCCAACTAGGCCCGACTTGGGGTGTGACAATACAAATGTTAATCCAGAATGTTTACCCTCGGATTTTACCTTTTAGGGTGGATGTCGAATGATTTTGTCCCCGTGTGCCTCGCAAGGATCAAAAGAAGAATCAGATCAAAGAAAGAAAATTTATGTTATTCTTTCCTTGAAAATTTGATAGCAATCGTGTGTTCGAATTAGTTATATTGATGGAAACGACTGAATTTTGTCACCTCAATTTGACTTAATTCGTAAGAAAAATTTGAAGAAATCGATAAATTGAAAGAAGTTTTATCAAAATAAAACTCTACAGATGAATAGAGATTTATGAACTTTTTGCGTAATCTGCTCACAGAAAAGCCTTTTTCTAAAAAGCAATTTTTTTCAAAAAATATTTGATAGCCTCTTTTTCTAAATAAAATTTCTCTAAAATTTCTCTCTCATTTTTTAGATTTTCTCCAAATTTTCTAACCTCTAAAACTGAAATTTGATCCTTTATTTATAGGGTTTTATGAGATAATTAAGATAAGCCTCTATCTAAAGTTTGAATTTTAAAAGGGCTTTAAAATTCAACTTTTAGATAAATTCTATCCCCCTTTTGAAAAGAAAAGAGATCAAATTTTATCCAGTCTCAAGTGATCCGGTCAGTTACCGTACCGACGGGCTTTCCTGCGCCTACCGACGGCCGTCTCTACTAGATGCAAATGCGGGAGACTGACTAGGGACGGGGTATGATCCTAGGGACGGGCGTCCCTAGGTTGCCACGGGTCCGTCCCTAGTACGCCTAGGGATGGGTATCGCCCCAAGTCGGGACCTGCGTCCCTACACAGACAGAATGCCCGTCTGTGAAGCAAAACTCCCATTTTTACCCAAATTATGTAAAATTTATCCAACTCTTTCAAAACTCCATGCTATAGAAAAAGATTTTAATCCTTGCGAGACTGAAAGATGAAAACCTCTGAATTCCATCCCCTTACTCGTAAATCGACATTGATCTCTTCATCGGGTAACTCTGATCTGGACTGCCTCGAGACCCGGTGTCTACAGTTGCCCCCAATTTCGGGGAAACTAGCGCACTAGTGCCTAGATGAGCCAAAATTCAGAAAAGAAAGGAAAGAGACGCATACCTGAGGCAGTCCTTACCTTTTCGCCGGGGAAGCGGCAATGCATCTAGTCGGCTCTGGACTTATAAAACGCGGGGTTTGCACCGAGTCTTCTTCGGACCGTACGAAGTGCGATAATTGCTCTCCTGAGCTGCACCGAGTCTTCTTCGGACTGTACGAAGTGCGATAATTGCTCTCCTGAGCTGCACCGAGTCTTCTTTGGACTGTACAAAGTACGATAATTGCTCTCCTGAGCTGCACTGAGTCTTCTTCGATCTATACGAAGTGCGATAATTGCTCTCCTGAGCTGCACCGAGTCTTCTTCGGACTGTACGAAGTGCGATAATTGCTCTCCTGAGCTGCACCGAGTCTTCTTCGGACTGTACGAAGTGCGATAATTGCTCTCCTGAGCTGCACCGAGTCTTCTTCGGACTGTACGAAGTGCTATAATTTGGCGGCCTCGTCGTGCCCTCAAAGTACAATTCTGATCTTTTGATTTTCGGTGATCCCGAAGGACATGATGTTTGATCTATTTATTCTTCCACTTGACTGTGGGTCATTTTTGAATCGGTGTAAGACCATGTTCCTGTATTGTAAAAGACTTTTGTTAATTCTTACGCGAAGTACCTTGATTGGTAGAGTTATGAACATCTTATATCTCTCTTTATTATTCATCATCTTATTTTCCATGTGATCAATTCCTCTTTTCTTTTTCTCTTTTTTTTTTCTCTTAAATTTTCTTTTAGGAAGTCATGAAGAAATAACATGCAAATTTAACAAGTTGATCCAAATTTTTTTTCCACTAAAAGGTTAAATTTTGTACAATATACAGATGTGATTACAAAAAGTATATACACAAAACTAGAAGAACTCCCTGAACAATCTATAATGGCGCATAATCTGAGAGCTCCTCTGGGTCATCATCATCGTCCGATATATGAACCGGCTAGTCTCGTGCCGGAGGGGCGGAGGGCCCTGCATCTGAGGCAGATGGCTGACTGGGAGGGGCTGACGGTCTGGCCTGCTGAGTAGCCCAATCCCTGGCTACCTACTAGTATCTGGGAGGTACAACTACTGGTACCGATAACGGCTGTGCTCCTGCTGAGTCCTGCTGCTGGAACTGGACCTGGGCATATCCATCGAGAAACGGCTGTGCACAGACCGTCATGAACTGGAGTGTACTGGTAACAACCCCCCCTAACTCTCTGAAAGCATTGCCCAAGCGGAGGGTCTGATCTGTGGAGGTGGTCCTCATACTCCTCAACCTATCCTCAGTCTGTTCTCTAAACTCCCCTAGGGACTGGGCGATGGGAGGTATGGCACCCTCTAGGACCTGAATCCTGAATCTGAGAGCCTCCACTGACTCATCCACCATCTGTACGGATGCGTCTATCCTCTAGGTTGCCTCACTCTGGGAGGCCCTCATCTCCTGCCTCAGCTGACCTATGAGTCTCTCCTGCTCCTGCCTCAGATGATCAATAAGCCTCCCCTGGTCTCGGATGATCCCCTGCTACTGATTCAGCCGGTCTAATATGACCCTATCTCACTGTCCGAGAAGGGCCCTGTCTCTCTCCTCCTGTCTATGCTCCAAAGATGCGAACAGAGAAGTCAATAGGGTAGTAAAATCTAGCTGCGCTGGGAAAGCTGATGACGAGGATGGAGGGGGAGCCGAATCTGGCGTCGGCTCAGGTGGTGGAGCTGTAGAAGTAGATGCTCCCGGATCCCCCACTCTAGCATATGGGCTAAACCTCTCAGGCGCTCGGGCAACTGTCCGCTGTACTCTCGATGATGGAGGCATAGGACTCTGCACTCTCTGTCCTGGAGGAGTAGCCAGCAACTCATCCATAGTAAACTCGATCCCCATATCAAAAGGTGTACCCGGCTGCTCTTCGTGCTGCGACTGCGGAGGCTGACCATCGGGATGCTCTGGCTGTCGGGGAGGCTTGTCCTCCTGATGCTGAGGGTGCTCAGGAATCTGATGCTCCTGATGTTCTGGGTGCTCAGGAGGCTAGTCTTGAGCCTGCTCCTCTACTGGCTCTAACAAGGGCAATCTAAATGCACGCCTAGTCTCGTGCACAGTACGAAGTCTGTATGCCTCGCGGTGGCCCGGTATCGGCAGTATCATGGCCATCGTCATTGCCGCTGAAGCGTCTAGATAAATACTCTCATCCAAAGGGCGCCACAAAATATCTGGATGAACACCCAAACTCAAGAGCAATCTGGTAATGACCCCCCTGACATACACTACAGGGGCTGCCCCCCTGGATACCCTCACCAGGTTGACCAAAATCTCGTGGCTGATATTGAGCCTCTGGCCTGCCATCATGGCCCATAAACTCCAAATCTCTGCGGCATTAAGGGAACCTAGGTTACCAGCTCGTCCCAAATATGAGCTGGACAAAACCCGATGAAGATATCGCAGAGCCTGTGATAAAAGTACTGTACTCTTCGCCGTATCATGATCGTATGGCACTCCTGGTAAGGCTATAACCGCCCAATGCTGACGTCTCACTGATCTCTGGGGTGTCATGACATCCTGCCCGACTGGAAGCCCCATGGCCTCTGTAAACCACTGACGGGTGATGCTGAAATGGTGGCCCTCAATCCAAAACTGGATGACACCCTCCTCCGTGTCAGATCTCTGATATCCGCCATAGTGTAGCATAGCGAGGAACTGTTGTACCACCTCTGGGTGAGTCTGGAAAGCAGGTGCCAAAAACACTATCCAACCCGCGCCCGCCATCAGTATATCCACCTCATCCGCCATCCCCAGAGCCTCGAGGAACGGCCTAGAAACGAAGCGGCTAGCTTAGAACTGCACCTGAACCAGTGCTGCATATCTCTGTCTAGCCTCGTCGCTCATCCAACCTGGGGCCTCAGGCTCGGGCTGATCATGTGGAGCATATCATCATGGTGGCATCCTGCGAATAAGATAAACAGTTAGCTTTGGTATTGTGGGCATGAATAGACCTCATGATAGAAATTTAGGTGGCATTCTGCCTGGGTATGTCTAGACCAAAAAGATTTCAAAATTTGGGCAGCACCTCGGCAAGGGTGTACCCAACCTCCTGCATGAAAAGATCAAAAGAAGGGACAGGCCTCAGGCCCCAAGCAACAATATAATATTTACATTTGCTAAAAAAACTGGCAGTACCCCGGCAAGGGTGTGCCCAAACTCTTGCATTAATGAAGAAGAAATAGAACGGAATGGGCCTCAGACCCCGAACAACGATGCAATATAATCACCTTTGCTTTCTAATTCTCACATTATTTGCTTCAAAATATATGAATTCCTAAGGCCATATTTATACTCTGAACACTAATTATTCCTCGAACAGCATACATTCGTGCACTCTTTATTTATTAAAACAAACTTCATTCTATTAACTTATTTACAGTGTCAACCAGGCCACTAATTCAATTAATTCAAAAGAAAAAGAAATCCCCTTGCTCATAATAATAATAAAACAAAGAAAAATGGAGGTATTTTTACTAACCTGGAAGTCGAGACCCACTGAAGAAGTAAAAAAACTGGAAACTGGTGCGAAAAAATGCAATTTGAAAAGACAAAAACGAAAAAGGACTGTTGGAAACAAAGGAAAAGGCGTCGGTGTGAAGAAGAAGGAAAAGAAAATGATTTCCCGTCGGTACTTGCGTCTTTATATAGATTTTAAGTACCGACGGGCTTCCTGCCCATATAGCTACAGACGGGTATTCCGTCTGTCTATCCAGATTCCCTCATTAATTACCTAATTAATGCGCGTGATATGCACAATGCACGATTCGCCAGGTGGACTAGTACAAACGGGTTCACCATCTGAATATAGGGACAGGTTAGTCGTCTATTAGCCAAATCTATAAAATTCAACCATTTTTCTTGAATTTCGTGCCCCTTCCTTATTTTAGCTCCAAAATAGGCTCTTTTCTCCAGTTTTTTCCTTTTTTCCCCTTAGCAACTGTGGCTTACATGAATTCTCCTTTCCTTTCCAAGATGCACCGTGTCTTAGATGATGCTCAAATTTGGGAACACAGTACTCTTGCCCCCCTTTCTGGACTGAGGTTTTTACGAAGAGTCAAGGTAGACTACACCCTTCTTTTGGCTGCAACCCGCTTCTGGGATCCTCGTTTTCATGTCTTCAGGTTCACCTATCAGGAAGTATGCCCCTTGCCCGAAGAATTTGCTGCTATCATTGGATGTTGGTATCCACCTAGTGCTTTGCCTTGCGTACCTCGCTGCGGTTTGATCCAAATCTGGGATATTGCCTTGTCCTTAAGTGTAGCTCCTTCTGACGCTTCTCGTCTAGTTCCTCAAGGCTCGGTATTTTCTTTAGAACCTCTGATTGAAGTTATGGATGAATTCTCCAACATCCGCTCATACAGCGTAAGTGTCATCTTCCTCTTCTGCCTGATGAAGTATCTAGTCGTGACCTCAGAGGAGCTGCTCGGAGACCCTCGTTTATTTGGAATTCTGGATGACTTTCATCACGGGCTCACACCTTTCCCCCTCATTCTAGCCGAGACTATCTTGGGTTTGGACTCTGTTCATGTCGGGTCTACCACTTCATTCTCTAGGAGCCCCTTATTACCATGGTTTTGAAAACCGGACCGGACCGGCCGGTTGAACCGGTTCAACCGCGAACCGGATCAAAAACCGGTCCGATCCAACATTAAAACCAGAAATGTTAAAAAACCGGATTTCACTGTTTAAGAACCGGGTTGAACCGGTCAAAAATTAAATATATTATAAATTATAAATTTATATTTTTATAAAATTTATTTTTATAATTAGGGTTAATAGTTGTTCAATATTGTTCTATTAAAAATTTATATTTGATGATAAAATTAATTTATAATAATAATAATAATAAACTTGACAAAATTGAACATTTTCACTATATTTTTATTTTATATTTTATATTTTTTTAGATTTTTAATAACTAAATAATTTAAATATAATGGAATATTAAAAAACAATTTAATATAAACATGATAATTATAAAAATAGTTAATAACGTAACAAAAATAAATTTACAATTGAAAATAAATTTAAAAAAATTATAAATTCAAAATTATATTTTTCTTATAAATTTAAATATTTAACAAAAAAATTCAATTGTTGTGGTTAATTTTTTACTATTATTAATAAAAAAATAGTAAAATAAATAAAAAATAGTTAATATATTGATATTTAATAATTAATATGTTGTTTAATTATATTTTTTATATACTATATTTTTCATTTTTCATTAATAATTATATTTAAAAAAAAAAAGATAAAAACTCCGAGTCAATCCGATCGAACCAGTTGACTCCTGACCCAGTTGGCAGGCCGAGTCGATGTCCGGTCCGGTTTTAAAAACATTGCTTATTACTCCAGGTACGTCATTGTTTTAAAAGGTAGTGCGTCCCTTGTGGATTTTCACACTAGCTTTTCTTAGCGGGAAGTGCGTCCTTTCGGATTTTCACACAGCCGTATGCCTAATTTTTACCTGAAGTAAATCCAACTTACTCCAGCGGCTTATCTTTTCCTTTTATTTTATTCTCTCTGGCTTTTATTTTCTTTGTCTTTCTTTATTTCCCCTATCAGATTTGGTTACAGGAGAAATTAAAGCTTTTGTCAGAGCCTCCTCCTAGAGTCATCAATCGTTACTCTGCGAAGTGTTTCCTCCCTCGACGTCGTCTGTATTTACCTGGGACTCCTGACGAGTGCATTACCAGATTCAGTGAGATATCTAACGATGATATTAGCTTTACGCACGCTTGGCTTCCCTTGTCCGGTGCAGTTATTGATGGGTCTTCAGGATGTGTTCCCTTATGTGGGCTCCGTGAGGCGACTTTCTACATCACAGCTCGTTGTTCTCTTCAACTCGGAGTAACTCAGGATGTGGTGAGACTCCCTCTATCCTTTCGAGGTGGAGTCCTTTCTGCGGGCTTTGCCTCCCGCTATCATGAGCTTTGGAGCCGACTTCCATTGAAAACTGTCATACCTTTGTTCGGGAGCCATTCTACCATCTCTACCAGGGCGTACAAGAGATGGATACTTAGCCCGGCAGCTAATAACCGAACCCGACGACTGAGGCATTTAGCCAGCGAGGGTAGTAGTAGGGCATAGTTTAGCTTTACATGCATTTTGAGCAGTATGTTTCTTTTTAAAGCAGAATTGGACAATAATGTAAATGAATAAATCAAACTTATTTCATTTCACAAATTTGTGTACATTTCAGTATGACTTCAGCATACATGATCTCTTTTTTGACATTAATTAAATTATGCAAGACTATATTCATTCATGGAACTAAATCTTGACAGCATCAAACTCTTGTCTCCAATCAGCCCTCTCGGGTTTTCATGATTGGATATTTTCTCTCAAGCCTCTAATTTTTGCCCAGGATGCCTTTTTTCGCTTTTCACCCTGACGAGGCACCCGATTTTAGCAGGGCCACCTTTTTTTGGTTTTCGACCCGAGGGGCTTTCATTCTCTTCTTTTGATTTTGGTCTTTAGCCATGGAACCTTTTGAGTCTATCAATATTGACCGGCTCTTTGAATTTGTTGCCATCGCTATCCGATAAATTTGCAGCTCCTTTTGATAACAGCTTCTTGAGGATATATGGCCCTTCCCAAGTTGGTCTGAATTTTCCTCTGATATCTGGCAGTCCTGGTCTCATCTGTTTGAACACCAAATCCCCCACCTTCAGCGGATGTTTTTTCACCTTTTTTTCCAAATGATCTGGCCAGCCTTTTCTAATAAATCTGATTATGATAGTAAGCTTTCATCTAATAAGTTCAAATGCTGTAACCTCTCTTGCATCCATTCGGCTTTCGGAATCTGAGCTTCCATGACTACTCTCAGTGATTTAAGCTCTACCTCAACCGGCAGCACTGCCTCTGTTCCATAAACCAAAGAATACGGAGTAACGCATGTAGATGTCCTCACCGTCGTTCTGTAACCCCATAATGCAAAAGGAAGCTTCTCTGCCTAGTCTTTGTAGGTTTGGACCATCTTGGCTAGGATTCTCTTCACATTCTTATTGGCGGCCTCTACTGCCCCGTTAGCTTGTGGTCGATAGGGGGAGGATTTGTGGTGCTCAATCTCGTTCTTCTCAAGAAGTTTTCTAGTTTCCCCCATGAATTGCACCCCGTTATCAGACACTATGTGATGTGGGAGGCCATATCTGCATATTAGATTTCTTTCAATGAACCTGGCCATGTCTCTTGTGCCGATCTTCTTAAAGGACTCCGCTTCCACCCATTTTGTAAAATAGTCGATTGCGACTATTATATATCTGTGTCCGTTGGATGCCGTAGGGTGGATTTCTCCAATAATGTCTATTCCCCAAGCAGCGAATGGCCAAGGTGACGTTAGGATGTGTAGCTCTGACACTGGCAAATGCCTTAAGTCTGCGTATTGCTGGCACAGTTGGCACTGCTTCACATATTTTTAGTAATCGTTATCAATCGTAAGCTAGTAGAAGCCTTGCCTCATGATCTTTTTGGCTAATGTCAGCCCATTCATATGGGCTCCGCATATTCCGGCGTGTGTTTCTTCCATTACCCTCCTGGCTTCTTTTTCGTCCAAACACCTCAATTGGATACCATCAGCTTGCCGTTTGTACATTATCCCATTTATACAAATGAACTGGGTAGACAGCTTGCGAATTATCCTTTGATCCTTTTCGATAGCCTCATCCGCAAATGTCGCATTCTCTAGGTAATTCATAATGTCATGATACCATGGCTTTCCATCCGCCACTTCTACTTCCATAACCGATCTCGATTCGAAGCTAGGTTTCTCAGAACTATATATTAAAACCGGCTTCATGTGCACCCCTTCAGGGTTGTCCCACATTGATACTAGCTTGGCGAGCGCATCGGCTAACTGATTTTCATCCCTGGGAATGAAATGGAATGTGCATACTTCGAATTGACTGCTCAGGTCTCTCAAATGTCGTATATATGGCATTAGCCTCTCTTCTTTCACGGCCCATTCACCTCGGATTTGATTGACCACCAAGGAAGAATCACCAAACACTTCCACATTCTTCGCTTCTAAAGTTATTAACGCCTCCAATCTGAAAACACATGCTTCGTATTCAGCTTCATTATTGGTAGCCTTGAATCTCAACTTTTTCGCCAAGGGAAGCTTTTCGTCATCCAGGGTTATCAGAATGACTCCTACTCCTGCCCCTTTGTTATTTACAGCTCCGTCAAAGTGTAATTTCCAACCTTGAATCCCAATAGCTGCCACATCCTCACCTGGAAAGTTAAACTCGTATGAGTCTCCTTGGATCAGGTGTTCTGCTAGAAATTTCGCCACTGCACGCCCTTTGATGGTCTTTCGGGTGAGGTACTCCACATCAAATTCTTGAAGTAACAGTAACCACCTACCCATTTTCCCAAGCAAAGATGGGGCCTCTTGCAAATATCTCAGGGGATTCTGCCTCGCGACTGTCTGCACTTTGTAAGTATGAAAGTAATGTCGCAATTCCTTACATAACCAAATACGCAAATACAATACTAAAGAAATACAAAAGCTGAAGTATAGGAGCTGAACAAAATACAGAACTTCTAACTCCTACGTGGCCGACCTTGCAGAAACGCGACTCGAACAGAACCAAACCTGCCACCTGCACGAAAAGGAAATCCGTGCTAAGCGATAAACGCTTAGTGGGGAGAACACACAAGAATATGGACGGCCATTCACAATGGTCGCCGAGGCATAACACATTCAAATGACAAATGCGGATATTCATAACAAATATGATCATGCTGGCATAGTAAAGGCATTCATTCGATAACTCATAACCATAACATATACTCATGTCCAGAATAGGCCAAATCAGACATAAAACAATACATGATACAAGTATCATCATGCAGAACTACATGCTGTATTACATTCATAAACCTACAATGGTAACAAATATCAGCATCTTACCGTGCGGAGTCACATAAGCTTTACACATGCAATTGACATAACTAAGTACCCATGCCTGAACTGACAACCCAATCATCATGTTGAGAATGCTAGCTAAACAACGTACTTTGACATACTAAACACACACACTAGTCAAAAATCCAAGGTACAACATTTAGAGCATCACAATACCGCTGCGCAACTCTAATATATTAAGTATCAAGCAAAAACACTTTGATAGCGGAGACTGAAGGCATAACCACATAGCATTACATTGATATCATCATCATGCAGAAAGTACAGTTAATCATTACATACTTACCATCACAACTGCTTCGGTTCACATGTTAATATATAACAAAACCACGCTTAAGTCATATACTTAAATACATCAATCGAATCATTTCAAAGCATTCAGAAACTTATAACAAATTACATGACAAGTACGGATAATCATGTTAGATATAAAAACATGCTTACATAAAACAGACATACATTCTAAAGCCCATAGACACATCCATATACATATAAACTGATTCCTGGAATCCTTATCATGCTCAAACGGACATCACATTCTGATAGTTATTTCAAAGTAACACAACCAATAAAGTACCTGCTGACTCATAATAGTGGATGACGAGTGTACTGGTTAGTACCTTACGGGTACAAGTCGGCCAAAGGGTACCTTACGGGTACGAATCGAAAACCACTTTATTTTGTCACAAAAGCATTTTACTGAAGGGGATCTTAACCCGATCCAAATACATTAAAAAGGATCACGAGGATCCGTACTGATAGAGGGTTCGCGAGGAACCAAACGGGGGACCTAATCAGGGTCCAAACGTCCACAGGGCTGCAGCTAAAAGACTCTATTAGGCATGCCTAACTATCCACTAGACTGACTCTCGCAGGTCATGCATAAAACAATTCACATTTCGAATCGCACAACGCAAAATATATATACTTACATCATGCATAAACCAGAGTACAATAGACATATAAATATGCTCATAAAGTTGGTCATATATCATACAATTCCCATTGCAAAACATAATACAGTCAACACCTTTTAACATTAAACAATGTTCTAAAGCATAACAAGAATCAGGTATAGAAACACTATCTTGCCAATGATTATCAATACAAAATCCTAATCATGCGTTAGGTGAAGATAACTAAGTATAAATCATGCATAATCCAAATTACATTTAACATAACCCAATGAGTTCCAAGGCTAAAGCATAACAATGCATTCAGACATTAACCATATTATTCAAATAAATATAGCATAGCATAATATCAATCATACCTCATTCAAGTTATATTCTGAAGCATGCAATAGGTCAATCAATCACATTTTAGCACTACTCAAATTACTAAAGCATATCAGGAACACATGTGGAATCATATTATGCCAATGATCAATAACGTATAATCAGAATCGTGGAATAATACAATACTCTTAAACATGGCATGTTATTCTAGATAAGAATCCGATCAAGGACAGGCATAACATAATGCTAAACACAACTAAAATAGGCTAACCATTCAGATAAGTAAGATAAGATAGCGCACAGTAGAGGAAAAAGCCATAAAAGCCTTTGAAAGTCATTTTATAATAAAACCAGTCACGGGGGAACAAATCAAAACAGAAAAAAATGTCATACAAGGTCATACAAGAGCATATAAAAGTATGACATGAGTAATACAGTAGTATAACACCATACAGAAAAGATAGAAAATTCATTTTGGTTAAAACTGGGCGAAATCAGAAAATGGGGCTGAAGAGGGGTCAGTCACGAGCCGTGTCACGACTCGTGACTGACCTCAGGGAGGGTCACGAGTCGTGACCTAGTGTCACGCCTCGTGACCTGCAAGAGAGTCACGGGACGTGACTCTATGTCATGCCTGGCTCTTCAAAAGAGTCACGAGTCGTGACTCTATGTCACGTCTCGTGACATGCCTCCAAGGGAGTCACGGGACGTGACTCTCAGTCACGCCTCCTCACAAGAGTCATGGGACGTGACTCTAAGTCACGAGACGTGACTTGCCCCTCCCAAGGTAGTCACGCTTCGCGACTGGGGGTCACGCCTCACGACTTCGTCCAGCCCGTCGAGAAGTCACGCTTCGTGACTGGGAGGCAGAGTCACGTAGCGTGACTGGAAGTCACGTCTCGTGACTCGTCTCTCTCAGGAAGTCTCGACACATGCTGGAAATGGAAATTCTACAGAAACGCGATTTCCCATTCCCAGCTTACCTAGAATTCAAGAACTCGATAAAAATCATTTTCAATCTAATTCAAAACACCACCAAACTCATCTTACCTTTCAATCGATCTTCCAAACATCAATTGACATAAAACCAGCTTAATTCAACAATCAAATCAACTAAAATCATGCATAAACACATTTAATCCATTCAAGAACATAAGCCCTAAGAGTGACAGTAAGTTAAAAACCCAAACTCAGAACTTCCAATTCAATCCTGTTCATGCATTACTAACACATAATCATGCATATACACATTCCAAAACACACCAAATTCCAGGAATTAGACAATGCAAACTCATTATAACCTAAGTGAGAAATAGGGCAGAGACATTCAACTGAGATTGAAGAACACAGAAGTTCCCAAACATTGCATGCATTCCAAAATAAACTCCCAAACCTGGAAATGACGATCCAAAAATCACACTTTCAGCTTCAAGATCAGTCCTCAATCCTTTCCTTGCCTTTACTTTGCTTCTTCTTACAATCCAAGGCTTGCACAAATAAGAAACCCACAAAGACCTTAGCCAAACCCTAACTGAAGTAAAACCAGGAAGAAGAAACACAGCACGTAACAAATCTTAAACCAACTCACCTCTTCAAACAAAGCACAATCCAAGCCAAACACAACTCCATGCCAAATGAGAAAGAAAGGAAAAAGCAGAGAAAGGAGAAGAGAAGAGGAAGAGGAAGCGTGAGAGAAGGGGACGGGAAACCAAAATTTGTGTTCCCTCTTCTCTCTTCCTCTTACTTCTTCTTTTTCTTCTTTCAATGCCTACCTAACAGTCCACTTGGCAGCTCTCAATTGGACCACAAAATCCACTTAAACTTTCCAACCATGGTACCATACTTGAGTCATACCCAAACATTTCCAATAACCCACTTATATCCTACTTCCATACACCACAAGCATACACTAACACTTCTCTTCTTAACATACTTAATTAATTATTTACCAAAAAGTCCTTATTATCCAAATTCTCATGCACAAATTATTGACATACCCTTCCGATCCCGACTTAGCATGCACAATCCGACCAAGGCTAATTTGGGGTGTGACATATTAGTACAGCAAAAGGGAAACAACCACTTTTACCCACTCTCAATGCATCTTTACTCACAACTACAAGCTCCTATTCCCCTTCCCTTCAAGAGATGGACCGAAATTTCATTACAACTTGATGAACAAAGTCAAGTAACAATATCTCACAAAATAAACTAATTTTTTATATATATATGTGTATATATATATATTTTAAAAAATTTTGAAGCTAAGAGAAATAGAAGAACTTCCCCACACTTAAATGTTTCCATAGCTTACTTACCCAAAAATTGCAAAATAAATATAAGGGCAACATCTCCCATGAAGGTGAGCTAAAGGCATTTTAAGATTATAAGTAACAATAAGTTGTGTACACAAGAAGATTTTTGAACTATGCATTTAGCATACTAAATTAAGCTCAAATTTGGCTGACAAGGGTAATTCATGTAATAGGTAGGAGAAAGTTTAATTAAAATGACTCAAAAAGAAATGCCCAAATCATGTGAAAATTCTTATCTCAATTGCTATATTGTTTCGAAGGGTAATGAGGAAGGTTCTAGTGCTCTAAAAAATTTTTGATCAAAAGAATTCATGAACTGGTTTTTCTAATCAAGTTATCAAAACAGGCCTTTGTGAAAATTTTGGAAATTTAAATGTATCCTACTAATTTGAATAATGTTAAAGAGAAAAACTCTTAAACAGAAACTTGCTCTCTTGCTAATTAAATGCTCTAAATAACCTATTCGAGAGTAAAGTCAGGTTGGAATATCAAAATAAGTACTAACTAAGCTAAGCATGAAATAATTCATGAGTTCTAATCAAACACAACACATCCCAACTAAATATAAAAACACAACATTAACTTAATACATATAAAGTGAAAAGAAATGCATAAATATAATTGCAATAAAACACAACTTGTGACACCCCTTACCCACACGTAGGGAGCCTCAT
The DNA here is from genome assembly GCA_947683425.1 of Excoecaria cochinchinensis. Lineage (NCBI taxonomy): Eukaryota > Viridiplantae > Streptophyta > Magnoliopsida > Malpighiales > Euphorbiaceae > Excoecaria > Excoecaria cochinchinensis. Next base: position 20,680,230 of record CANTUQ010000119.1, read on the forward strand.
CCCTCTAAGAGGGTGAGGGACCCTGATAGATGAGGGTTGTCACCCAAGACCTCAAACAAAGCAAATAAAGTTACGAATCATACATTCAAAATGGGTAAAATAAAATTCTTGAAACCAAAAGACAGAGGCTGAAAACAAAAGTACGATATTTATTAATTTACAAACTAATCATTACATATCAAAATGCAAAAGTGCCTTAGCACAGAAGGTCATATACATAATGGATATCAAAACCAAATTACAGAAGTAGAGTTTACATCAAGAGTCATCAATAAAAAATGTGTAAACTAATACATATACAAAAAGGTACAATCTTGTACCATAAAAACAAATCTCTCTCTCCTAGTTGTGTTGGCCTTGCTGAAGCGGATCACCCTACCTAAAAACTTCAACATGTTCCACACATGCACGGATGAAACACCCGTGCTAAGTGAATGCGCTTAGTTGGGAAAACACAAATGAAAAACAACCACTCACAGTGGATGTCGGAAACAAATCACATACACATGGCACATACTTAAAATCAAATCTTAATAAACAATTCATCATATTCAAGATGTCAATATCCTTCACCATACAATCATTCATACCGAACTGAATTATAACACATGAATACAATAGACCTGATTATTCAAAAGAGTGGATAGCGAGTAACACATATTCATTCAAAACGTATGGATTCCCGAGGGTATCAAAATTATTCCTTTGTTTTTGTTTCAAAACATTTTCGCATGGAATCTTACACAAGATTCAAGTTTAGAAGGGATCGCAAGGATCTGAACAGGGACCTGATCAGGGTCCAGAACGAATACGCATGGCTGCAGCTAACTAAACTCTATAGGCATGCCTATTTATCCACTTATTGACTCTCGTACGTCATGCATAATTTATCAAATCACATTGATATAATTCATAAAAATTATACATGTATAATTCTAAAAACATCACAAGTTCGAAAAATAAGCATCGACAGCGTAAAAGAAAGCTCAAAAGGAAGTCAGGAGGTGTCGCACTCGTGACGGAAGCAAAACTTGCCCCATGTCACGATCGTGGTAGTCCTCGCGCTCACGCGAAGACTCAAACATATCTCACTGTCGTGCTCACGATAGTGAGCGGACAGCAATTGCTATCTCGCTCGTGCGCAGGCATGTGTTTGCAACAAGGGACTGCTCAAATCCGCTCAGCAGTCGAGTGCTCTGTCGCGCTCGTGACTGAGAGCTCTCGCAGTGACCGCTCGGCAGTCCCACATCCACTCGGTCACGTGTAAGGGCTGAATTCATCGAGTTCTATCTCGACCTCACGATAGAGTCGTGATTTCCAGCTCTTACGCAAAAATCTGCAGAAATCCATATTCCCAAAATTAGCCAAACCTCTAAATGACTTCAAAACTCCACCCCACACAAATTAATCATTCACAAAATATTAAACAACCTAAAAACCCAACATAAAATCCAATTGTAATCATCAAATCATACAATTTACAAGATTAAATTCCAGAATTCACTAAACCAGTATTTTCTCTTAGAAATTCATGCAAACTCATGATCTCAACTCAAAATAATCAAATCCCATGTCGTTTAGATACAAAATCACACAATATATCTCTTCAAATTTCAACAATTTCCACAAAAGCACAACAATCACACGAAAATACACAAAAGTAACAAACGTTCCCAAACCTCGAATTCTTGAACTCTAATCACGGGACTCCACTTCCACTTGCTATTTCCTTACCCTTAAGCTCTCTAGGAGGGTTCTCTGAGCAAAAGACCCATGAAAACAAACTTTCAAACTCTATCCCCAAAATACCTAATTAAAAAGGAAAAATAGGATGAGGAAGAACAATTAGCTGTCACTTATCGAAATCAACTTAGGACTACCCAAGACTCACCAAAATTCTAGCAAAAGGGAAAGATTGCAAGAAAATAAAGAATAAAGGAAGAAGGAGATGAAGAACGGGGTGAGGAAGAAGGAAGAAATGGGAAAAAGAAGAAGGAGAACAACTGTCTTCTCTCTCCTCTCTCCACACTATATATATCTCCCTCACATGCCACATGGCAAAACCTCATAGGAGAACTTCCTCATAACATCCCCAACCACCATCCTCTCACATACACCCAAAACCAACCTTACTAAAGCACACCCTACTCCCCAATGCACACTCAGACCCAAGCAAACGCCAAAATACATACTACAATAATTTAAACCATACACATATACAAAAATAACGCATGCCAAAACCATATATACAAAATCACACACACACACAAGGCTCAAAGTACTAGGGTGGGAATGAGGCATTACACAACTAAAGTGCTAAAGATTGATCAAAGTGCTCAAAACTAATACCTAAAATAGTTTCAGAGGTCAACGCATTCTTCAATAATTACTAATACCACAAAACTTAACCCCTACCCCACACTGAAAACATTGTTGTCCTCAGCAATTAAACCTGTTCATGAAAATAGAGATATAATAAATAAATAAGTTCAATAAAATGTAAGTACAGAGAACTCCAAGAACAATATCACTCCTGTGCCGGTGGTAGTGGTGCAAATTTGTCAAGAATACTCCTATAATAGTGCTCTGACTCTTGTCTTAATAGATCCATTGAGCGCTCAAGTCTCGTCAAACTCTATGCCTGCAGTGCCAACTGATGCTCGTGCATATCCAATCGACCCATCATGTGAACACGCTCAGAGTGCGCATCCTCCATGAATTCCATCATCTTGTCCAGTCTAGAATTAATTTTTGCCTAACCAGTCCATAGAGTCTCAAAATGGGCAATAAAATTAGTCATGTTAGGGGTCTGCAAAGGTGGAATAGCCCCTCCAGCAGTAACACTGATATCCGCTTGTGCTCCCTCATCTTCTCCAGCACCTTCGGCTCCCTCTGCTAGTTCAACTAGTAATTGCACTCTCCCTTTTTCTACTAAAAATTTCTATTGTCATCCACAATCAGCTTCAAATTTTTTAGCATTTTAAAGTCCATTACAGGACTCTGTCCCAAGTCTGGGCCTAAGGAGGTGTGACCTATTCTCTTGGCTAAGACTGTGACAATCCACCCTATGGATATCTTCTTGACCTTAGTGGGATTGCCCTGCAAATCTTCAAACTTTTTCCATAAGAAATAAGCCCCATTCAATTTATTTCGGTGGATCATGCAATATAGAAAGAGGGCCCCAGCTTAGTTCACCACGGCAGCTGCTTCAAGGTGGCCAAAGAATGAGAGGGCAAAAAATTGGTGCATGATGATGTTATGAATGTGATGTTATGTTATTATTTCTTTGGTCTCTGCTATTGGAGTGTCTTCGGCATGATATTATATGTATCAGAGTGGCATAGCGGAAGTGTTGTGCTTTGACCTTGTCAGTTTGTTCTCGGCTAGTGTGTGTGTACTATGGCATGATGGTTTTATGTTTGGACCTCTAGTGAATTTGCATGATATTTGTATGCATCATTATATAGTAGTGTAGTGCATCAACTTCGTAATTCAGGTATATGTATAATGTGTATGTGCATCTCTGCTTGATAGTCGCATCACGTATGAATCAGCATTTGGTTGGTATATGGGTACTTTGGTATGACATTTGCGTGTATATAATTTGTGTCTTCGCATGATTCGCTTTCCGATATCTGTTACTTTGGTGGAACCGGTAAGTGTTTGCATACGAGTTTATATGTATTTCTGCATGATACTATATGTTTGTTTGTTTAGTGTCCTTTTGTTTTTGTTCCTCCCCACTAAGCATTATCCCTTAGCACGGGCTCTTTTCCTGTGTAGGTGGCAGGTTTTGGTTTGGTTCAAGTCGAGCATCTGCAGGGTCAACCACATAGGAGTTAGAAGTGTTTTGTGAGTTTTATTTTCAGCTCATGTATTTCGGATTCTATAATTATGTATCTTTTGCTTATGTATTTTATTATGTAAGGATCCTTTTGTAATTAAGTTTTAAGTTATTCCTTCGTTTTATCTTTCGCCTTATGCTTCTGCTGAATGATGGTATGTATGTATATGAGTTAATGTATGTTCAGCTATTATTTCTTTAAAGTTTTAATTTACGCTATATTCTCGTATGTCGTTATGTATGAATGTATGCTTCTGTGTAGTGTATGTGTGTATGTATGTGAGTGAACGTCGGTAGCGCTCTCCGGGGTCCTTCCAACGGGGACGTAGGGGGTGTTACAGTATGCGTGTATGATAGTGATATGTGCATGTGTTTGATGTGTTGCGATCATTCTCGGCTGCTTTAGTTGAGCTAACCAATTAGTCGTGAATGGGTATTACACATTTAATCTTGGGTAATGAGAGATATTTTGGAATCCCTACCTAATAGAACATTGGGGAAGTTCATCTAGCCTCATGAGACCTTTAGGCACATTTGAGGTATTTTGGAGTCACCGCACAATTTACAAGAAATTGGGGAAGGTAATCTAACCTCTACGGTCTTAAACCAGAGAAGGTGCTCGGAACTTCACTCTTATCAATGCATTAAGTTAAGTTATCAATGAGTTTTTAGATTAGAAAATTCCATCTCTCTTCTCACACATTTAATGCAATTTATTTAAAGGTGCACTTCAAGCATCGAGAAAGCAGTTAATGAAAGCTATAAAGAAAAGTGATAAATAAAGCGATAAACACACAAAACATATCATTACAAAATAGAAATTGGGACAAATACAAAGCCCCAAATGAAAGGAAAAGCTAAATAAAATTGGCCCAAAAATAATAATTACAAGGGCCCACAAAATGTATATAAACATAAAGTTAAATAATCAAGCAAAATTAATCAAAAGAGGAGACATACATAAATCAGGATATTTATTCGGTTTAGGAATATTGGTTCCTTCACACTCACTTAAAGAGGGATCGAAGAGTTATTTTGGCTGTTGGCTCGAAAAACTAGGATGAGTAATCCCATTTTTAGAAAGTTTAACTCTTCGTTTTCATTCATGACATTTTGCATTCCTTAGCTAAAATTGAGGACATTGGTCACACTTTATTTGTAAAAATCCCAATTTAGTTATAAAAATATTTTTGCGACTTTTTATCTTACACGTGCGTGAAATAAAACTATTTGATTTGCAAATAAACACAATCGCACAAATAAGGGGTAGGTAAGGTCTCACCCAAGTAATGTATCCTCCTACGCGTCGTGACCTTTCGACTTGGTCACGAAAATGCTCAAACAAGTGACACCACATTTTACCCAAACACGAAAACCAGCAATAAAAATATTAGTAATAATTCTAACATTAAAGACATATATACAAAGACAAGAGAAATATAAATTGTGGTTAGCATGCATGTGGAAAAATAGATAGGTTAATTCGCATGCATTTAGCTTAATAGACAGGCAATTCACATGCAACAGGATTGAAAATTAATCACGCAAAAATACAATATTGATAACAATGACAATGATCACAATAAAATAACCATAATAATAATAGTAAATAATAAAATAATGACAACAGTAATGATACGATAATAATAAAATCATTAATAACAACAATATTAATAATAACCATAATAAAATAATGATAACAGTACCGATGATGCAAATAATGATAATAATAATAAGAATAATACAAGTAATAACAACAATAATAGTAATATTAATAGTAGAAACGATAACATCAACAATAATAATGAGAATAATAAATGATAATAATCATGACAAACAATGAAGATAATATCAATAGTAATGATAATAAGAATAGGTGATAATCATAATAATAATAATAGCAAGAATAAAGGTAACGTTAACGGTAATGGCAACAATATTAACAATAACACCAATACAGGATGTTTACCCTTAGAATTTACAGAATTGAAATAGGATATCTCAATCCGTCTCCCATGTCAAGTTTTGCAGTGATAAATGTAACACCCTGATACCCCTGTTGGAAGGATACCGGAGCACCACGCACTCAGAACACAAACAGACATAAGCTGAAGCATACATAGACATTGGGCAAAAGCAAATCTTAAACATTAAATATACATAACAAAAATATACATCATCCGAAGATTACATAAAGATATTCTTATATAATATTTACAAATACATATCAAAATACATATACAAAATGATATTAAAAAATATACAGGAGTTGAATATAAAAAGAAACTTTAACTCCTAGTGTCCGACCCTGCAGATGCGCAACTTGAACTGAACCAAAATCCTACCACCTACACATGAAAACAACCCGTACTAAGCGATAATGCTTAATGGGAAGGAACAAAGACAAAAGAGCACTAAACAATATACAAGTAAAATCATGCTAAAACATGTAAAGAAGCATCACTTACCGAGATCACTAATAATAGCAACAGTCAACATGCACAAAGCATAATCACTATACATTCATGCAATTAACTTAACAACACTAAGCACAATTCAATACACGAGACAAATAAGTCATTCATCAGACATAGCACTACTCTGCTCATAAGCTCACATAACTCAAAACCTTAGTTTGAAACTCACTAGCCGTGGATACGGGAGCGCTACACTATAGGGGATACTGCGAACAGTATCAATAATGAGAGAACGAAGCCTCAATCACGCAATACACTGAGTTTTATCAATAGAAAGGGAGACTGAAGTCTCAAAATATTTTATCACTCACTAAAAATGACCATCTCGAAGGTCGGCCGAAAGACCCAAACGGGGCCATCATAGGCAGCTGCACTCATATATCCCTTTATAAGCATGCTTATCTATCCGCTACTATGACACTTCATGCTCAACTCACTCACTCGGAACATAACACTAAACAATATCAAAACCAAGAGTCAAAGCACTAGCATAGCAATAATCACTTACTCAAATCTAGAATAATAGCATTAACCAGGTATAAGAAAAACATGAACCACGCACTAGTTAGACAAGAAAATCATTTCAGAAGACAGGGCAGAAATTAGGGTAGGGAGGGGTCACTGGCATGAGCCGTACATAGTGTCACGACTCGTGCACTATGTAATGACTCGTGACACAAGATGCATGAGTCGTGCCATCCCCTCACGACTCGTGAAGTGAGAGAGCTTCACGAGTCGTGCATGAAGGAGCTTCACTTCACGACTCGTACTTACCTTCACGACTCATGAACGAGCTTCACTAGTCATGAGAAAGCTTCACGACTCATGCTTAGCTTCACGAATCGTGAAGAAGCTTCACTAGTCGTGCCCTCCACTGTTCAAAGAGCATTTACACGGTGGTATGGAATTCCTTATCGCCGTGTGGCTCTACGGACCAGCAAGAACACCAATACAGAATGCATTTACACGGCGGTATAAGGATCCCTTACCACCGTGTAAATCATTCCAAAACCCAGATTTTGCAGATAATCAACATGTTAACATACTAATCTGTACTTCAATTTCAAAACCACCAACTATAATCATACATATAAATTCAATCCATGCATCAAAAGCCTCAAAAACATGTTCAAAATCATATGTAAACATAATTTCACAATAAAAATGCACTAAACAAGATATAACTGGAATTCGATTTACTTTAACCTAACTAAGAATTTCAAGCTAAACCATGCTTATACACTTCAATATTCATGCAAATCATCATCATAACACTAGCATAAAATGTAACACCCACTCCGCCGCCCCCGTTGGAAGGGCGTCGGTGGGCGCGCTACCCAACGTTCACTCACAACATACACACATTCGCTAAGCGGAAGCATTCACTAACAATAATAACAGAAAATCACATCATAAATAATTAAACATACTTATATATATTAACCAAGATATTCCATCTTAATTCTTTACAAAAAGTTACATGAGCCACTATACCAAAAATAATACATTTACAAAAAAGAATTACAGGAGGAGATAACAAAAACAAATCTACTCCTATGTGGCCGACCTGCAGATGTGAGACACGAGCAAACTCCCAAAATCCTGTCACCTACATGGGACAAGAACCCGTGCTAAACGATAACGCTTATTGGGGAGAAAATAAACAACAAAAGAACACTTAACAAGTACTAGTAATAACATGCATAAAAATGAATAAAGCATACACTTACCAAGTTCACTATAAAAACAGGAAAACAGAAATACATTATATAGTCACTACATCCATTCAACTAGCGTACATGGCATAATTACACTAACCGAAACCGATTCACTAAGGTAAAATAATTATCTTAAAAAACAATACACTTCATAATCTATATATACATAACACTACACAATAGCCTGAACTTCACTTGCGGTGGATACGGGAAAACACTACACAAAAACTGGAGGCTGGGCCTCAACAGCATCACTAAGACCCTATTAGCGGCGTCATCGCTCAAAATCGGAGGCTGGGCATCAACGGTATCACTAAAACCCTATAAGCGGGGTCATCGCCCTTTCATAAAGTAAATATAGGTAGCTGTACTCACTAACCCTTTATAAGCATGCTTATCTATCCACTACACTGACATTTCAGGCCAAACTCACTCACTCAAGTTGAAACATTTAACATAATTGGGTAAAACAAATAGATACATTGACATGCCCAAAAATTTTCATTATAAACTCTAATCATGTAATAATTGAAGTATAAATAAGTCTAAATCATGCACTAGAAAGAAACAAATGCATAACAAGACAAGAAGAGGACAATTCAGATTCAAAACAGGGCAAAAGAGAAGTCCTACTGTTGCGATCGTGAGTAGGAGTCGCGCTTGCGACAGAGGAGAAGGCACTGCGGAGAACAGAGGGGAGGACCACAACCAGTGCTCTGGGAGCACGACTAGTTCTCCTAAGCACGACTAGTGCTGAGCACAGAGCACGACTAGTGCTCCTTAGCAGGACTACTGCTCTGGGAGCATAACTCGGATGCCCTCTCTCTAAAATGCACAGAAAACTCGATTGGCAGGAAAAGCAAAAAGGCCCTGTATCACTCTGCTCCTCAAAATCACTCAAATACCCATCACATAAACATGCATAATTCTTACCTCAAACCCAATTTCACCTCCAGAATGATTCCAAAACCAAATGAACATATTGTACACAATAATCAACCACAACTCATCATGAATTCCATCAAAACCAAATCAAAAATTCATACTTCTTAAATGCTCATGTTCTTCAAATACACATGCAAACATAACTTTATAACTAACAAATTGACTCATAATCACTTCATAATAAATACATGCATTTTCCCAAACAAAACACTCAAGATTTCAAGGATTAAAAGACTTAATCAAACACATATCCAAATGAGAACTAGGCAAAATCCATCAATTAACAGAGTAAGCAAAATCAACTCCCAAACCTGGAAATTTGCAGCTTTAAACTTCCCTTTCAAAGCCCCACCTTCTCTTTCCCTTTACACTTCCTTCTCTCCTCCGATTCTTGCACAAAAACCCAGCCAAGAACACACTTAGACAAACCATAATTGATGAAAAGGAGAAGAACCCAAGATAAAACTCAAGAATTCTAAGCACTTACCTTCAAAAACTTAGCTCAAATCAGAAAATCAAACATTAACACTTGAAGATCCACATTAGGGCAAGCAAGGAAGAGCAGAAAACGTGAGAAGAAAGGAGAGGGAAAAAGATGAAAATGGAAAATGTAAAGAGGAAGCAAAAATCTGCTTCTTCCCTTCCCTCTCTCCTCATTAATGCCCTTCACCTACTCATCCTATGTGGCAAGCTTTAATTGGACCAAAAACCCACTTTTGACTAATATGCCAATGCACCATACATAACCCACACAATAAAATCTCTTAACATTATTACATCCAAGGCACCACACACACAATCCACTAGAATAATCCCAACAAATACCCTACTTCCATACACCACATGCACACCATATAATTCCTCCTCTTCACTTATTTAATTAATTTCTTGCAATAAAGTCCTTATTATCCAAATTTTCTCTTGCTCAAATTACTGAAATACCCTTAATCTTTTGACTTAACATGCAAATTCTGACTAGACCCTTTTTGGGTTGTTACAATCACTCCTTCTTAAAGAAATTTCGTCCTTGAAATTTCCCCGGTAACCACTTATTCAAACAACCCAAAACCAAGAAGAAACAAAACTTAACAAACACTTACCAGAAGGACCTGCGGCTTCAGTTGCAGCTTCACCGATCATCGCATAAACTCGTGGACGAGCATACTCTACTTCAGCTAGCTTTTGCACCGTGTCTGATGGTGCCTGCACGGTTCTTCCACTACCCCTTCCACTACGATTCGATCTTGGTCTTCCACCGCTAGCCCTACTCTCGGGTTGATCCTTAAGCTCTTGCCTTTCCGGACAATTAGCTAGGAAGTGCTCTTTACTTCCACACTTAAAACAGTCTCCAGAAATCCTTCTACACTCACCCTAATGGCGCTTCCGACAATACTCGCATTCCGGGATCACGCTTCCCTTAATAGAAGGTGGCGCTACACTACTGACTTTCGAACATACCGGAACTGAACCCTTCACTCCTTGGCCACTCGGGACACCTCTTATTTTCTTGCCACTACCAATCCCACCATCCAGTGCTTTCCTCTTGTTCTCGATTCTCTTTTTGATCAACTCGGACTCCTCTACCTTGATCGCCGCTGCCACTAACAGATAGTACCCCACTGGTTGCATGATGGACATTATAGATAAAGGACCTTTGATCACCTCACGCAATCCCTCTTGAAAGTGCCTACATCTAAACTCATCCGTCAACAACGGCTCGGGCACATACTTGCTCAACCGGCTAAACTCCTTTTCGTACTCACTCACGGTCATACCCCTCTGCTTTAGACTGATGAACTCTCTCCACTTGGCTTCCCGGTATACCTTTGTCACATACTTTTGTTCAAACTCTTGCTTGAAGAATTTCCAAGTCAACTCAGCTGGTCGCTGAGGATTTCGTATCACAAGTTACCACCAATCGTATGCTGGCCCTTGAAGTAATGATACTGCACGTAATACTCTCTGATCTGCGGGACATCTAATCTCTTGCAAAATTCGGCCTACCCTCTTAATCCAAAACTCGACCACATCTGATTGGTCCAATGCAGTCCCATGAAAATCTTCTGCTCCTCTCTTTCTTAATAACTCGATCGAAGCCTTACGAGCAGTCAACCTCTCTACTAATTGAAGCAAACCTTGCACTAGGACCGGATTCTCATGACAAAACCCATACCAGGAACCTCTTCTTGCTGGTGCTAAGGAGCGGGTTGCTCACCTCTCACTACACTCGCACTACCAGTCGTCTCACCCACGTTCTCACTTAGATCGTACTCCATCTAGACACCACACAAAATACATCTGCAATAGGCCATGACACAAAATCGACTCGCATGCAAAGACTCGACACTAATAATCAGAGGCAACCAGAACCGCCAAATTGGGGCTCTGATTTCACAAACTGTAACACCCCCTCCATCGCCCCCGTTGGAAGGGCGCTGGCGGGCGCGCTACCCGACGCTCACTCACAACATACACACATTCACTAAGCATAAGCATTCACTAACAATAATAACAGAAAATCACATCATAAATAATTAAACATACTTATATACATTAACTAAGATATTCCATCTTAATTCTTTATAAAAAGTTACATGAGCCACTATACAAAAAATAATACATTTACAAAAAAGAATTACAGGAGGAGATAACAAAAATAACTCTACTCCTATGTGGCCGACCTGCAGATATGCGACACGAGCAAACTCCAAAAATCCTATCACCTACACGGGACAAGAACCCATGCTAAGTGATAACGCTTAGTGGGGAGGAAACAGACAACAAAAGAACACTAAACAAGTACAAGTAATAACATGCATAAAAATGAATAAAGCATACACTTACCAAGTTCACTATAAAAGCAGGAAAACAAAAATACATTATATAATCACTACATCCATTCAACTAGCGTACATGGCATAATTGCACTAACCGAAATCGATTCACTAAGGTAAAACAATTATCTTAAATGACAATACACTTCATAATCTATATATACATAACACTACACAATAGCCTGAACTTTACTTGCGGTGGATATGGGAAAACACTACACTAAAACTGGAGGCTAGGCCTCAACAGCATCACTAAGACCCTAGTAGTGGGGTCATTGCTAAAAATCGGAGGCTAGGCTTCAACGGTCTCACTAAAACCCTATAAACGGGCTCATACCCCTTTCAAAAAGTAAATATAAGCAGCTGCACTCACTAACACTTTATAAGCATGCTTATCTATCCACTACACTGACATTTTAGGCCAAACTCACTCACTCAAGTTGAAACATTTGACATAATTGGGTAAAACAAATAGATACATTGACATCCCAAAAATTTTCATTATAAACTCTCATCATGTAATAATTGAAGTATAAATAAGTCTAAATCATGCACTAGAAAGAAAACATGCAGAACAAGACAAGAAGAGGACAATTCAGAATCAAAACAGGGCAAAAGAAAAGTCCTACTGTCGCGATCGCGACTGGGAGTCACGCTCGCGACAGAGGAGAAGGCACTGCGGAGAACAGAGGGGAGGAGCACGACTGGTGCTCTGGGAGCACGACTCGTGCTGAGCACGACTAGTGCTCCTGAGCAGGACTGGTGCTACGGGAGCACGACTCGTACTGAGCACGACTAGTGCTCTGGGAGCACGACTCGGATGCCCTCTCTCTAAAAAGCGCAGAAAACTCAATGGGCAGGAAAAATTGCTTCTGACAGAAACGACTTTTCTAACCCAAAAAGGCCTGTATCATTCTGCTCTTCAAAATCACTCAAATACCCATCACATAAACATCCATAATTCTTACCTCAAACCCCAATTTCACCTCCAGAACGATTCCAAAACCAAATGAACACATTTTACACAATAATCAACCACAACTCGTCATGAATTCCATCAAAACCAAACCCAATATTCATACTTCTTAAATGCTCATGTTCTTCAAATACACATGCAAACATCACTTTATCACTAACAAATTGACTCATAATCACTTCATAATAAATACGTGCATTTACCCAAACAAAACATTAAAGATTTGAAGGATTAAAAGACACAAACAAACACATAATCAAAATGAGAACTAGGCAAAATCCTTCAGTTAACAGAGTAAGCAAAATCAACTCCCAGACCTAGAAATTTGCAGCTTCAAACTTCCCTTTCAAAGCCCCACCTTCTCTTTCCCTTTATACTTCCTTGTCTCCTTCGATTCTTGCACAAAAACCCAGCCAAGAACACACTTGGACAAACCATCCAAAACACTTAACCAAAAACCATAAATGATGAAGAAGAAGAAGAACACAAGATAAAACTCAAGAATTCCAAGAACTTACCTTCAAAAACTTAGCTCAAATCAGAAAATCCAACTTTAACACTTGAAGATCCACGTTAGGGCAAGCAAGGAAGAGCAGAAAATGTGAGAAGAAAGGAGAGGGAAAGAGATGAAAATGGAAAACGTAAACAGGAAGCAAAAATCTGCTTCTTCCCTTCCCTCTCTCCTCATTAATGCCCTTCACCTACTCATCCTATGTGGCAAGCTTCAATTGGACCAAAAACCCACTTTTGAGTGACATGCCAATGCACCATACATAACCCACACAATAAAATCTCTTAACATTATTGCATCCAAGGCACCACACACACAATCCACTAGATTAATCCCAACAAATACCCTGCTTCCATACACCACATGCACACCATATAATTCCTCCTCTTAACTTATTTAATTAATTTCTTGCAATAAAGTCCTTATTATCAAAATTTTCTCTTGCTCAAATTACTGAAATACCCTTAATTTTTTCACTTAACATGCGAATTCCGACTAGACCCTTTTTGGGTTGTTATAATCACTCCTTGTAACACCCCGTTACCCCCGTTAGAAGGATACCGGAGCGCCGCGCACACAAATCACATGCAAACTCAAATAAGTTAAAATAAAAATTTCATTTAATTAAAAGATACCATATCCATAATTAACCATATAGTTTTTACAAAAAGGGATTTGTAAAAGATAAACATTTACAAATACAAAATCATCCTTAACAAAATTACAGTTTTCAAAATCAATTCCCAAATGCCAAAAATACAGTGGAAGACACAAAATAACTCCAACTACAGACTTCTAGTGGCCGACCTGCAGATGTCCGACTCCAAAATGATCCTGCCACCTACACGGGAAGAGAGCCCGTGCTAAGCGATAACGCTTAGTGGGGAGGAACAACACATGCATGTACATATAATTGCAATAAACATATATATATAAGATTAATAATAACAAAAGCATAAACATATACTGTTCATGAATATAACAATTGTTCATCATGCTCAAGTATATTTGAAAAATAACAATTCATATTCGAATACAAGTATTACATTTCATCATGTCATAACGCATATACATATACATGTAACATATATTCATTTAGTATAAATAATAGCTTCATATAACGAACTTGTATAACAACTTGAAGTAATAGCCTAATTACTCGCTAACTAGTGGATACGGGTACTAATGATACTGATAGGACACAGTATCCCAAGCATTTGGAGACATGGGTCTCAAAACATTTTCTTATATTCATGTATACCCGAAGGTATACTGGAGACCGAGGCCTCATACATCTTATATGACCCAAACGGGGCCCGCATGTAACAAATAACATATAGCAGCTGCACACACACCCAGACCCTTGATAAGCGCTTATCTATCCACTAACTTTGACTACCAGGCTCAAATAACAACTCAATCCTGACCTAAAATAATTATAATATAACTAAGGATAAATCAAATATAATCATGTTATTTTATGAATACATGTATGTTGGTCAAACTCAGAAAATATACATCAGATATAAGTCTCAATATGAACATATAACTCACGATTAAATAATGCAGGTACATATAAATTGTATGCATTTAAATCATATACGATCTTATTAATCATAATCATACTCATAAATTTTTTCCAATGATAACTACTTTTATAATCATGTAATAACCCTAATCAAGCATAACATGTTGAGGGTAAAGGTAGGGGATTGATCCATGCCAACCATGGGCTCAAAAATGAAGAATAAAAGGCGTATATGCATTTTTCTGTCGCGAGGTCGGGACTCTGTCGCGCTCGCGACACAGTCTCACCTCAAGAACCCTTCGAGACTGGTTTTCACTCCAAACTTGCATTGCACAAACCGACCTCAAGACCTCATTTTTAGGCAAAGTGGTGTTCTTAACAATTGTTCCCCTACGTCTTATCTTTAAAAAGGGACAAGTTTCAGGTTATTTGGACTCCTAAAGAGATTTTCATTAGATACTAAATACTATTCAAATGAACCCAGCTAGACAGAGACACGTCCGGTTTTTGCCATTTTTAATCCTCTTAGAGACAGAATTAATTTATGGTCTCTCTTAGACATTTAAAGCTACATAAGTCATGGTTAAAAAGTCGTGATAATAATTTAATTTGGAGTTGTAAAACTCCAACTATGATCAAAACAATACACAGAGATCCAGTAACAATTTAAGCAGAATATCCCTTAAATTAGTGTTCATGCCCTAACTAAAGTCTCATGACAATCAACCAATAATTCCAATAGAATTCAACTATATATCTCATCTATATCATCTATCAATTAACACATATTCACACACAAATTCCAAGTGCAAATAATCACACATCAAATGAACAACTTACACACAAACACATATAAGCAACCAAAGCTCCCAAACCTGATATGGAGTTCAACTTCCTCTATCACCGTCAAGTTCAGACCTTCCCTTTTCCTTTGTCCTTCTTTCTTTCTTCAACAGCTTGCATGAACCAACAAATAAACCGAAATACCATTAACCCATGGAAACCACTATACAACTCAGAATAATCCCAGAAGAAGATGAAGAATGAGAACCCAAATATATAACCAGCAGCTACTTACCTTAACTCTGCCTTTAACCTCTTAAAACACACTTAAACTTGCAGAGTATTAAAACATGCAAAACCCATAAAGAAGCAAAGAAGAATGAAGAGAAGAAAGAGGAGAAACGGGACAGCCAAGGAAAAAAAAATGAAAACCAATTTCTACCTCTTCCTCTTTCTTCTTTCAAATCCTCAACATGTACACTATCCACTTGTCATATTCTGATTGGACCCCCAATTCCACTAACTACTCTTTTTCTAACAAGTCCTTACAATTACTAATAAATCCTTGTCAAAATACTTTTTACTCACTAAATAAAATCTGCCAAAAAAATAAAATAATACTTTTAATTCCATTCAATTAAGTCCTCCTTTCCTTGTAAAATTACTCAAGTGCCCTTAATAAATCCAATTGACATGAAATTTCTACTAAGCCATATTTGGGATGTGACAACTCTCTCCTCCTTAAGAAATTTTGTCCTCAAAATTTCCCCATTGGTCATTTAGATCCAAAAAGCAAAACCGAACTCAAATAAAACTTAACAAATCAATACTTACCGGAAGGACCTGCGGCTTCAGTTGCTTCTTCTCCAATCAGCGCATACACCCTAGGCCGATTATACTCTTCCGTAGGACCAGGTCGCTGCACCGATTTTGATGGTACCCGAGGAGCTCTACTTCTATCCCGATTACTTGTTATCGCATTAGATCTACCTTCACCCGCTTGACTAATTTGCTGGCTGTTGTTCTCTTGTCTTTCGGGGCAATTAGCAAACCAATGCTCCATACTACCGCACTTAAAGCATGCACCCGTTAACTTACGGCATGTACCCCAATGGTGTCTTTGGCAGTGCTCACACTCCGGTGCTCGGTTTCCTTTACTAGCATGCGGTGCCACACTTCCTACTTCTGAAGGCACTTGAACAGTTCCTCTATTTCCTTGCCCTATCGGAGCACCCTTAGACTTCGTACTACTTGGAACTCCACCATCCGATACTTTCCTTTTCTGTGCTATTCTTTGCTTTTCTATCTCAGATTCTTTTAATTTTATTGCCGCTGCCACAAGCTGATCATACCCCACTGGTTGTAAGACTGTCATTGCCGACAAAGGACCTCTGATGACCTCATGCAATCCCTCTTGGAAATGCCTACATCTAAACTCATCCGTCAATAACTGCTCAGGTACATACTTACTCAACCGGCTGAATTCCTTATCATACTCACTCACGGTCATACCCCGCTGCTTCAGACTGATGAACTCTCTCCACTTGGCTTCCTGGTATGCCTTTGTCACATACTTCTGCTCAAATTCTTGCTTGAAGAATTCCCAAGTCAACTCGGCTGGTCGCTGAGGATTTCGCATCACAAGTTCCCACCAATCATATGCTGACCCTTGAAGCAACGACACTGCACAAAGCACCCTCTGGTCTGCAGGACATCTAATCTCTTGCAAAATCCGACCTACCCTCTTAAGCCAAAACTCGGCGACATCAGATTGGTCCATGGCAGTCCCATGAAAGTCTTCTGCTCCTCTCTTTCTTAACAATTCAGTTGGAGCCTTTGGAGCAGTCAACCTATCTACTACTTGTAGCAAACCTTGCACTAATGCTGGATCCAAGCCACCACCCATATTTGGACCTACCGCTGGTGCACGTTCCTGTGCAGGCCTATCTTGTTCGACTGGGTTATCCCTTCGAGGCACATTAACACTATCCATTGTGTCGCCCATATACTCACTTGGATCCGACTCCATCTAGACACTACACAAAATAACATCTGCATTAGGCCACGACTCTAGACAAACTCTCATGTAAAGACTCTATACTTTACCAATCACTTAGGACCAAAACCGACTAAACCGGTGCTCTGATACCAAGCTGTAACACCCCGTTACACCCGTTGGAAGGATACCGGAGCGCCGCGTGCACAAATCACATACAAACTCAAATAAGTTAAAATAAAAATTTCATTTAATTAAAAGATACCATATCCATAATTAACCATATAGTTTTTACAAAAAGGGATTTGTAAAAGATAAACATTTACAAATACAAAATCATCCTTAACAAAATTACATTTTTCAAAATCAATTCCCAAATGCCAAAAATACAGCGGAAGACAAAAAATAACTCCAACTACAGACTTCTAGTGGCCGACCTGCAGATGTCCGACTCAAAAATGATCCTACCACCT
Organism: Excoecaria cochinchinensis; assembly: GCA_947683425.1. Lineage (NCBI taxonomy): Eukaryota > Viridiplantae > Streptophyta > Magnoliopsida > Malpighiales > Euphorbiaceae > Excoecaria > Excoecaria cochinchinensis. The sequence continues at coordinate 20,698,315 of CANTUQ010000119.1, forward strand.
ACACGGGAAGAGAGCCCGTGCTAAGCGATAACGCTTAGTGGGGAGGAACAACACATGCATGTACATATAATTGCAATAAACATATATATATAAGCTTAATAATAACAAAAGCATAAACATATACTGTTCATGAATATAACAATTGTTCATCATGCTCAAGTATATTTGAAAAATAACCATTCATATTCGAATACAAGTATTACATTTCATCAAGTCATAACGCATATACATATACATGTAACATATATTCATTAAGTATAAATAATAGCTTCATATAACGAACTTGTATAACAACTTGAAGTAATAGCCTGATTACTCGCTAACTAGTGGATACGGGTACCAATGATACTGATAGGACACAGTATCCCAAGCATTTGGAGACATGGGTCTCAAAACATTTTCTTATATTCATGTATACCCGAAGGTATACTGGAGACCGAGGCCTCATACATCTTATATGACCCAAATGGGGCCCACAAGTAACAAATAACATATAGCAGCTGCACACACACCCAGACCCTTGATAAGATCTTATCTATCCACTAACTATGACTACCAGGCTCAAATAACAACTCAATCCTGATATAAAATAATTATCATATAACTAAGGATAAATCAAATATAATCATGTTATTTTATGAATACATGTATGTTGGTCAAACTCAATAACATATACATCAGATATAAGTCTCAATATGAACATATAACTCACGATTAAATAATGCAGGTACATATAAATTGTATGCATTTAAATCATATACGATCTTATTAATCATAATCATACTCATAAATTTTTCCCAAAGATAACTACTTTTATAATCATGTAATAACCCTAATCAAGCATAACATGTTGAGGGGAAAGGTAGGGGATTGATCCATGCCAACCATGGGCTCAAAAATTAAGAATAAAAGGCTTATATGCATTTTTCTATCGCGAGGTCGCGACAGAGGCTCACCTCAGGAACCCTTCGAGACTAGTTTTCACTCTAGACTTGCATCACATAAACCGACCTCAAGACCTCATTTTTAGGGAAAGTGGTCTTCTTAACAATTGTTCCCCTACGTCTTATCTTTAAAATGGGACAAGTTTTAGGTTATTTGGACTCCTAAATTAAGAGATTTGCATTAAACACTAAATACTATTCAAATGAACCCAGCTAGACAGAGACATGTCCGATTTTTGCCATTTTTAAGCCTCTTAGAGACAGAATTAATTTATGGTCTCCCTAAGACATTTAAAGGTACATAAGTCATGGTTAAAACTTCGTGATAATAATTTAATTTGGAGTTGTAAAACTCCAACTATGATCAAAACAATACACAGAGGTCCAGTAACAATTTAAGCAGAATATCCCTTAAATTAGTGTTCATGCCCTAACTAAAGTCTCATGACAATCAACCAATAATTCCAACAGAATTCAACTATATATCTCATCTATATCATCTATCAATTAACACATATTCACACACAAATTCCAAGTGCAAATAATCACACATCAAATGAATAACTTACACACAAACACATATAAGCAACCAAAGCTCCCAAACCTGATATGGAGTTCAACTTCCTCTATCACCCTCAAGTTCAGACCTTCCCTTTTCCTTTGTCCTTCTTTCTTTCTTCAACAGCTTGCATGAACCAACAAATAAACCGAAATACCATTAACCCATGTAAACCACTATACAACTCAGAATTGTCATGGCCAGACTTGTACCCTAGTTGCAATTAGTTTAATTTGGGGTCTAAGAGTAATTGAGTGTGTAGGATTTGACTTAATTGAAAGGCTAAAGGAATTTAAGAGGTTGAAAAGGGAATTATGCATGATTAGTAAGAAGTGGATTAACTAGGTTAAGTAAGTGTGGATTAGAGAATAAAATAACTTGATTAAATGGATAGTGGAGGCAGAATTGAGAGTGGAATCCATGTGGCATCATTAGAGTAAGCCACCTCCTTCCTTGCATGCATTTGCCTAGAGAAGCGAGAAGTGAGTGTGTGTTGGCCTCATTCTTTATTTTTTTCTGCATTTGACTTTGTCTTTCTTCTTTCTTCCGTGAGTGAGGATGAGAGTGGTTTAAGTGGATTTATGCATATTGCTAATTGGACCAAGAATTAAGTGTTAAGACCAAAAGGTAAGTGGTTATGTGTTCTTCTTCTCATCTTCTACTCTTTCTTCTTAGTTGAATTGGTTTGGATGGGATATTGCTGGATTGAGCTTGAGTTTGAGCATTTGTATTGTATTGATAGCCGAAGAAGTGAAGAAGGATAAAGGGAAAGCTGTGGTTGGAGAGCCGAGCGTTCGTCGTAATTAGGAGCTAAGGCGACGAGGTTTGGGAACAAACCCTAAATGTGTAGATTGTATGATTTATATTGGTCCAATAGGGACTTTGATACGAGCTGTATGTGTATGTGGTAATGTGTTTAGTTAATGAATTGCTTGAGAGCATGTATGTTATGTGTGAATTGGGATTGATTATAAATTGTGCCAAAGAAGAGTGCTAAAATAAGAAGGGAAAAACAGGTATGTGCTAATTGAGTGAGTGGTTGATGAATTTGGGTTGATTGCCAAAAGTTAGTGAGATTTGAAGTCTTGATGTGGAAGGAGAATTGGACTGGAAAGCACAGCTGTGCTAGTGATAAAACATTGCTGTGTTATAGTGCTTTTGCATAGGTCACGGTGACAATGGAATTGATTGTAACCGTGAGGTATGCCTGAGTTCAATTTTGCCAATTGGATTTTGGTATGTCACGGTGACAATGAAATCCATTGTGACCGTGAGGTACCTAAGGGAGCATTCTGTTTTGCAAAGTATGGATATGTCACGGTGACAATGAACTTCATTGTGACCGTGACATACCCTCAAGTTGCATTCTGCCGAGAGTTGGAAATATGTCACGGTGACAATGAAATTGATTGTGACCGTGACCTGCCCCCAGTTTGCGTTCTGTTTTGAACTTCAATATGTCACGGCGATAATGAAATTCATTGTGACCGTGACCTACCCTATTTTTGCAATATAACCCTAATGTGTTTGGACTTTCTAAATGTAAGGCTTTAAGCTGGAATGAAGAACATTATGAGTAAGTGTTATGTGTGTATTAAATAATGTACATTTGCATACTATGTGATTGTTCTTGAATGCAATCAATTATGTGAATATTAACTATGAAAAATGAATTGGAAGCATAATGGGTATGCAAGTGCAATGCTTAGCTATGTGCTAATGCGAATGCATAACGTGAATGTGGTATGGGCTATCTATGTATGTGATGTGAAAAGTGATCAATGTGAACTGAATAATTTGTTTAACAACTTAAGCCTGCGAGTCAAGTAGTGGATAGTTAGGCATGCCTATAGGGTTAAGTGCTGCAGCCCCATGCGTTTAATGTGTCGATTCCATGGGAATGACAATGCGAAAATAATGTGAATAATCCTTGCTGGATTTTATTATAAGTGGAATGATATTTTGGTACCTGAGGGTACCCATGCGTAAGTGTAATCTCGATGAGATTCTAGTACCTGAGTGGTACCAATGCGATACCCGTTATCCGCGTCATTGAATTGCAGGCTAACTGACTAATCAAATATTAAATGGAAGTGACTATAATATAATAAAGCATGTGATGTGGATATGTGAATAAGTGATTGATGCTTTGACTGAATATAGTAACGAACATTACTATGCTTGAAATGGTACACGCTATGATAATAATTATTCTGGCATGACTTCTAGTATGTAATGTATGATGTTTCTGATGTGTGATAAATTATTTGCTATATATGAGTTCCCCACTAAGCGTTATCGCTTAGCATGGATTTACTCTAATCCGTGCAGGTACGGACGAGAGGTGATCGGAGGACTCCCCCGCATTTTGTACGGTCAACAGTAGGAAGTAGAAAGTGTAGGTTTTGGGTTGATATTTTGGGATCCTTTTTGTATAAGCTTTTGTATAATCAGAATGTGTATCGGATATGTAAAGGCATGTAATAATCTGATAACTATGAATGTTGGCCTAAGAGTATAAATAAGTGTGTGCAATGCGTGTGGCTATGAAGAGTGCACTATAAGTAGTCGGCATGTGATGCTTGAGTTAAGATTGTATGTGATGAAATTTTATTATTCAGGTTAAGCATGTGTTTATTGTGTGTGTGTGCAGCCTTCTCTAACCAAGATTAGCTGAGCTAGTCTGTCATTAGGGAACGGGCATCATAAGTTGTGGTATCAGAGCCCAGGTTGAGTCTTTTCTGGGAGTTGGGTAGATAAGATGTGTATAGTTTGTTGACCTAATGCGGAAGTCCTTGTTTAATCTGTGTAGTAACGATGGATTCTGGAAGGCATACCGGAGAAGAATCTGCCGAAAGTGTGAATCCTCGTGAAGCTGAGGTGACGGGTTTTGGACAGTCTAAATCGGTAGGTTTCGGGAATGAGATTCCGTTTGGGCCTATGGAAGCTATGATGAAAATGACACAAGATATGGCAAGAGTGATGGAACGTATGATGGCGCCTAGAGCCCCAATAGAATCTTTGAGAAAGCATGGTTTGGAGGAATTCCATGGAACAAGGTTAGATGAGTCAGAAAAAGCAGAGTACTAGATTGAGAAGGTGGAAACGATTCTTAAGGAGATACGGTGTCCTCCTGACCAGTGGGTTGAATGTGTGGAGTCACTACTCCAAGGCCCTGCATATGATTGGTGGAAGCTGGTCCTGCAGAACCCGATGCTTCCTGAATCATTAAACTGGGAATTCTTTGAAAGGGAATTCAAGAACAAGTATATCACTAAAGCACATCGAGAGGCAAACTGGAAGAAGTTTCTGAGTTTAAGACAGAGAACCATGACGGTGGCGGAGTATGAAGCGGAATTTTCTCACCTAAGCAAGTATGCGCCAAAAGGTGTTTTGACTGATGTGTTGCGATGTCAACAGTTTGAGGACGGGTTGATCGAGGAGATTAAGGCATTGCTGATTTCCCTAACAACAGAACAGAATGTAAGTTATTATCAAATTGTTCAAGCAGCTTTGAGAGCAGAAAGAACTTTGGGAGCTCAAAAAGAATGGAGACAAAGGAAGAATGCAAGTAGAGGTGGTTCCCAGACGGGGAAAAGATCAAGATATTCTCTTGTGGCACCACCTTCGGAATCAGGGTTCAGTTCTGCAGCGAGAGGTAAGAAGCGTGGCGCTCCCTCAGCATCTGGTACGAGAAGAGGAGCATCTGGTACGGGAAGAGGAACATCTGGTAACAGAAGTGAGATTCATGAGTGTCCTCATTGTGGTAAGAGGCATAGAGGAGAATGTTGGAGAGTGACGGGTGCTTGTTTTAGATGTGGAAGCACTGAGCATTTCCTTGCTAATTGCCCGAATGCTTATGAGATGTTAGGAAATCAACAAGAGCAGAGTAGGGGTGGTTCGAATTTGCCTTCTACTAATAGAGGAAGAGGAAGAGGACGTGGCAGAGGTAGCCAGTCCAGGGGTGCAGTTGATTCTGAGATTGTGGATAGGCCTGATGCGGCACCAGTGCGGACTTATGCTATGAGGGCACGAGAGGATCAGGATGCGCCTGAGGTGATAGCAGGTATTATTCTACTCTGTGGTGTGGAAATGTTTGCACTTATTGATCCTGGCTCAACTCATTCATATGTGTGTGATAAAAAGATATGTGAAAAGATGCCTAAAGTTGAATGCTTAAAATATGATATATGCGTGTCTAGCCCTTTGGGAGGTAATGTTAATGTGAATAGAGTGTATAGAAACTGTGCATTAGAGGTTCAAGGTAGTGTGTTCCCAGCGGATTTGATTGAACTACCGTTTGATGAGTTTGATTTGATTTTGTTTATGGATTAGTTAACTAAATATGATGCGGATGTTAAGTGCAAGAAGAAGATGGTTATAATCTATGATAATAAGGGGAACAGAGCGACAGTGAGAGGAGTGTGCACTAATCCTCTTGTAAATGTGATATCTGCTATGCAAGCCTATCGGTGTATGAGAAAAGGATGTGAAGGTTATCTAGCTTTGGTGATAGACAGTAAGAGAGAATATGTGAAGATACAAGAGATACCGATAGTCAGAGAGTTTCCTGATGTGTTTCCTGAAGAATTGAGCAATGTACCACCGATAAGAGAGGTTGAGCTATCGATCGATGTGGCGCCAGGAACAGTACCAGTATCTAAGGCACCATACAGAATGGCTCCAACTGAGTTGAAGGAATTGAAAGAACAGTTGCAAGAATTACTGAATAGGGGTTTTATTAGACCTAGTATTTCTCCTTGGGGAGCACCATTGTTATTTGTTAAAAAGAAAGATGGTACAATGAGAATGTACATTGATTATCGGCAGTTGAATAAAGTGACAGTAAAGAATCGATACCCTTTACCTCGGATTGAAGACTTGTTTGATCAGTTAAGAGGAGCTGATGTATTCTCAAAAATTGACTTGCGTTCAGGGTATTATCAGTTGCAAGTGAAGAAAGAGGATACACCTAAGACTGCATTTAGAACTCGGTACGGGCATTATGAATTCCTAGTGATGCCGTTCGGGTTAACTAATGCGCCTGCTGCGTTATGGATTTGATGAATCGGGTGTTCAGACCGTATTTGGACTAATTTGTAGTGGTATTCATTGATGATATTCTGGTTTATTCAAGGGATGAGAAGGAGCACGAGCAGCATTTGAGAATTGTGCTTCAGACCCTGCGGGAGCATCAGTTGTATGCCAAATTAAGTAAGTGTGAGTTTTGGCTCAAAGAGGTGTCATTTCTGGGTCATGTGATCTCATCTGAAGGGATTAAAGTAGATCCAACTAAGATAGAAGCAATTGTGAATTGGAAACCGCCTAAGAATGTGCTGGAGGTTCGCAGTTTCTTAGGGTTGGCTGGATATTACAGAAGGTTTGTGAAAGGATTTTCAGTAATAGCTTCACCGTTGACAAGATTGTTACGAAAAGGAGTGAAATATGAGTGGTCTGAAAGATGTCAAGCGAGTTTCGATCAGTTGAGGAAGATGTTAGTAGAAGCACCGATTCTTACACAGCCTATGACTGGTAAAGAGTATGTGTTGTTCACCGATGCTTCAGGTGTCGGGTTGGGTTGTGTATTGATGCAAGAGGGGAAGGTGATAGCTTATGCATCAAGGCAACTGAAGCCGCTCGAACAAAATTATCCGACTCATGATTTGGAATTGGCAGCAGTAGTGTTTGCTTTAAAGACTTGGCGACATTACCTGTATGGTGATAAGTGTAGAATTTACACCGATCATAAGAGTTTGAAATATTTGCTTACACAGAAGGAAATGAATCTGAGACAGCGAAGATGGCTTGAGTTGTTTAAGGATTATGATTGTATTGTGGATTATCACCCGAGAAAAGCTAATGTAGTGGCGGATGCTTTGAGCAGGAAATCAATTTTAGCATTACAGTTAAAGCGGATTAAGTGGAGGTTTTCTGCAGACGGAGCTTTATTGGCACAGTTGAAAGCAAGACCGGTCCTGAAAGACGAGTTAATGGTTGCTCAGAGAAATGATGCGAGGTTGCAACAAGTTTTGCAGTCAGTCAGTGATATGGATAAGACTAACTATTAAGTGAATGAAGACGGGGTACTGCTGTATAAGAATAGAATGTGCGTGGCAAGTGATAAAGAATTAAAGAAGAGATTGATGCATGAGGCTCATAATACAATTTTCACTATGCATCCAGGTGGAAATAAGATGTATCAAGATATGAAACCGTTGTACTGGTGGCCTGGGATGAAGAAGGATGTAGTGGAATATGTGTCTAAGTGCCTTGTCTGTCATCAAGTTAAAGCGGAGCATCAAGTGCCTCAGGGGATGTTGCATCCACTCCCTATTCCATAATGGAAATGGGATAATATTACGATGGATTTTGTATCTGGATTGCCTCTGACCTCAAGACAACAAGATGCAGTGTGGGTTATTGTGGACAGGTTTTCGAAATCTGCTCACTTTATACCAGTTCGGATGGATTATTCTATGGAAAAGTTGGCTGAATTATATGTGAGAGAAATTGTCTGATTGCATGGGATACCCTTGTCTATTGTTTCTGATAGGGATCCCAGATTCACTTCTAAGTTTTGGAGGAGTTTACAAGCAGCCTTGGGTACGAAGTTGAATTTTAGTACTGCTTTTCATCCACAAACTGACGGACAATCGGAAAGAATTATTCAGGTTTTGGAAGATTTGATGCGAGCATGTCTTTTGGATTTCTCTAAGAGTTGGGATAAGTATCTTCCACTTATGGAATTTGCTTATAACAACAGTTATCAGACCAGTATCGGTATGGCACCGTATGAAGTCTTGTACGGAAGGAAATGTCGTTCACCGGTTTGCTGGACCGAATTGAATGAAAGCAGAATTATTGGACCTGATCTAGTGAGGGATACAGAAGAGAAAGCTAAGATCATACAGCAAAGGTTGAAAGCAGCAAGTGACAGACAGAAGTCGTATACTGATTTGAAGAGAAGGGACATTGAGTTCAGTGTGGGCGATAAAGTGTTTCTGAAAGTATCTCCTTGGCGGAAGGTACTGAGGTTTGGCGAGAAAGGAAAATTGAGTCCAAGGTTTATTGGACCATATGAAGTTCTGGAAAGAGTGGGCTCCGTGGCATATCGATTGGCATTGCCTCCGGCGTTAAGCAAGCTTCATGATGTGTTTCATGTGTCCATGTTGAGGAGGTATAGATCGGATGAATCTCATGTGCTAACTGTGCAAGAAGTGGAGGTTCAGCCAGACTTTACCTATGATGAGAAACCGAAAGCGATTTTAGCAAGAGAAGTGAGGCAACTTCGGAACAAGCAAATACCACTTGTAAAGGTGCTTTGGCAGCATCATAGTATTGAAAAAGCAACTTGGGAACAAAAAGCGGCTATGCGAGAGCAGTACCCACAACTGTTCCACTCAGGTATGAATTTCGAGGACGAAATTCGTTAAGGAGGGGAGAGTTGTCATGGCCGGCCTTGTACCCTAGTTGCAATTACTTTAATTTGGGGTCTAAGAGTAATTGAGTGTGTAGGATTGGACTTAAATGAAAGGCTAAAGGAATTTAAGAGGTTGAAAAGGGAATTGTGCATGATTAGTAAGAAGTGGATTAACTAACTTAAGTAAGTGTGGATTAGAGAATAAAATAACTTGATTAAATGGATAGTGGAGGCAGAATTGAGAGTGGAATCCGTGTGGCATCATGAGAGTAAGCCACCTCCTTCTTTGTATGCATTTGCCTAGAGAAGTAAGAGGTGAGTGTGTGTTGGCCTCATTCTTCATTTTTTTCTGCATTTGACTTTGTCTTTCTTCTTGCTTCCGTGAGTGAGGATGAGAGTGGTTTAAGTGGATTTATGCATATAGCTAATTGGAGCAAGAATTAAGTGTTAAGACCTAAAGGTAAGTGGTTATGTGTGCTTATTCTCATCTTCTACTCTTTCTTCTTAGTTGAATTGGTTTGGATGGGATATTGCTGGATTGAGCTTGAGTTTGAGCATTTGTATTGTATTGATAGCCGAAGAAGTGAAGAAGGATAAAGGGAAAGATGTGGTTGGAGAGCCGAGCGTTCGTCGTAATTAGGAGCTAAGGCGACGAGGTTTGGGAACAAACCCTAAATGCGTAGATTGTATGATTTGTATTGGTCCAATAGGGACTTTGATATGAGCTGTATGTGTATGTGGTAATGTGTTTAGTGAATGAATTGCTTGAGAGAATGTATGCTATGTGTGAATTGGGATTGATTATAAATTGTGCCAAAGAAGAGTGCCAAAACAAGAAGGGAAAAACAGGTATGTGCTAATTGAGTGAGTGGTTGATGAATTTGGGTTGATTGCCAAAAGTGAGAGTGAGATTTGAAGTCTTGATGTGGAAGGAGAATTGGACTGGAAAGAACAACTGTGCTAGTGATAAAACATAGCTGTGTTGTAGTGCTTTTGCATAGGTCACGGTGATAATAGAATTGATTGTGACCGTGAGGTATGCCAGAGCTCAATTTTGCCGATTGGATTTTGGTATGTCACGGTGACAATGAAATCCATTGTGACCGTGAGGTACCTAAGGGAACATTTTGTTTTGTAAAGTATGGATATGTCACGGTGACAATGAACTTCATTGTAACCGTGAGATACCCTCAAGTTGCATTCTGCCGAGAGTTGGGAACATGTCACGGTGACAATGAAATTGATTGTGACCGTGACTTGCCCCCAGTTTTCATTCTGTTTTGAACTTCAACATGTCACGGTGACAATGAAATTCATTGTGACCGTGACCTACCCTATTTTTGCAATATAACCCTAATGTGTTTGGAATTTCTAACGGTAAGGCTTTAAGCTGGAATGAAGAACATTATGAGTAAGTGTTATGTGTGTATTAAGTAATGTACATTTGCATACTATGTGATGGTTCTTTAATGCAATCAATTATGTGAATATTAACTATGAAAAATGAATTGGAAGCATAATGGGTATTCAAGTGTAATGCTTAGCTATGTGCTAATGCGAATGTATAAAGTGAATGTGGTATGGGCTATCTGTGTATGTGATGTGAAAAGTGATCAATGTGAACTGAATAATTTGTTTAACAACTTAAGCCTGCGAGTCAAGTAGTAGATAGTTAGGCATGCCTATAGGGTTAAGTGCTGCAGCCCCATGCGTTCAATGTGTCTGATTCCATGGGAATCACAATGCGAAAATAATGTGAAGAATCCTTGCTGGATTTTATTATAAGTGGAATGATATTTTGGTACCTGAGGGTACCCATGCGTAAGTGTAATCTCGAAGAGATTCTAGTACCTGAGTGGTACCAATGCGATACCCGTTATCCGCGTCATTGAATTGCAGGCTAACTGACTAATCAAATATTAAATGGAAGTGACTGTAATATAATAAAGCATGTGATGTGGATATGTGACTAAGTGATTGATGCTTTGACTGAATATAGTAACGAACATTACTATGCTTGAAATGGTACACGCTATGATAATAATTGTTCTGGCATGACTTCTAGTATGTAATGTATGATGTTTCTGATGTGTGATAAATTATTTGTTATATATGAGTTCCCCACTAAGCGTTATCGCTTAGCATGGATTTACTCTAATCCGTGCAGGTACGGACGAGAGGTGATCGGAGGACTCCCCCGCATTTTGTAAGGTCAACAGTAGGAAGTAGAAAGTGTAGGTTTTGGGTTGATATTTTGGGATCCTTTTTGTATAAGCTTTTGTATAATCAGAATGTGTATCGGATATGTAAAGGCATGTAATAATCTGATAACTATGAATGTTGGCCTAAGAGTATAAATAAGTGTGTGCAATGCGTGTGGCTATGAAGAGTGCACTATAAGTAGTTGGCATGTGATGCTTGAGTTAAGATTGTATGTGATGAAATTTTATTATTCAGGTTAAGCATGTGTTTGTTGTGTGTGTGTGCGGCCTTCTCTAACCAAGATTAGCTGAGCTAGTCTGTCATTAGGGAACGGGCGTCACAAGAATAATCCCAGAAGAAGATGAAGAATGAGAACCCAAATATATAACCAGCAGCTACTTACCTTAACTCAGCCTTTAACCTCTTAGAACACACTTAAACTTGCAGAGTATTAAAACATGCAAAACCCATAAAGAAGCAAAGAAGAATGAAGAGAAGAAAGAGGAGAAATGGGACAGCCAAGGAAAAAAAAATGAAAACCAATTTCTACCTCTTCCTCTTTCTTCTTTCAAATCCTCAACATGCACACTATCCACTTGTCATATTCTGATTGGACCCCCAATTCTGCTAACTACTCTTTTTCCAATAGCTCCTTACAATTACTAATAAATCCTTGTCAAAATACTTTTTACTCACTAAATAAAATCTGCCAAAAAAATAAAATAATGCTTTTAATTCCTTTCAATTAAGTCCTCCTTTCCTTGTAAAATTACTCAAGTGCCCTTAATAAATCCAATTAACATGAAATTTCTACTAAGCCATATTTGGGATGTGACACTCCTCCTTAAAGAAATTTCGTCCTTGAAATTTCCCCGGTAACCACTTATTCAAACAACCCAAAACCAAGAAGAAACAAAACTTAACAAACACTTACCAAAAGGACCTGCGGCTTCAGTTGCAGCTTCACCGATCATCGCATAAACACGTGGACGAGCATACTCTACTTCAGCTGGCTTTTGCACCGTATCTGATGGTGCCTGCGCGGTTCTTCCACTACACCTTCCACTACGATTCGATCTTGGTCTTCCACCGCTAGCCCTACTCTTAGGTTGATCCTTAAGCTCTTGCCTTTCCGGACAATTAGCTAGGAAGTGCTCTTTACTCCCACACTTAAAACAGTCTCCAGAAATCCTTCTACACTCACCCCAATGTCCTTTTCTCTACGTGGTCGTTTTCTACATTTTCTCTGTCGATTTTGCAGTCTGATTTCTCTATTATTTTCACGATTTGGTGCTATTTTGGATTAACTAAAAATGAAAGCACTTTTGTCTCTTGCTATTTTCGGGCAAGACAGACAGTCAAATAGAGTCTTCGATCTTCATTTCTAGGGATCGACATTTTTCATCCGAGAAAAGGAGAACCTGTTTTTCTCTCAAGGAGAAGAATAGCAAAAGGTTTTTTCAAAAGGAAAAAACTAGTTTTTAGATCTTGATTGCAAAAAGGTCCGAATTTTATTCCTTTTCTTGGTTTTTATTCAAAGGATTTCCAGTCGGGGATTTATTTTATGCAAAGGAAAATCAATTTCATTGGTTGTTCATCAACCCCGCCTATATTATCCCAAGTTAACCCCGTTAAACTGGCATTTTATTTTCAAATATTTTCTACCAAAACTCCGACGAGGGGAGCGGATCCAGACATCCTTTTCAATATACAATCTCTGAGGGTAAACACTTTGGACCCGCCTTAATTTCTTATATATTTATCATTTATGGTTATTGATTTTGTAATTTTTGTTATTTTTGCCATGTTGATTTTCTAACATTCCTAGTGTTTTGCTACTGTTGGCCTTTTAAGTTTGGTATGTTGGTTTAATCCCCTCATGGTTATTTTACATGACTCTTGTAGCTTCCTTTTTTCCTATTTTTTTGTTTGTTTTTGTCGTCCACCATATCATGGCTATTTGTGTTTATTGTTGGCATCTGTTGGTTTGCTCACCGCTCTTTATTATTCTTATTATCCTTCCTATTGTTATTATAGCTATTATTCTTTACCTGTTTGCCGTTAACCACCATCCTCATTTCTATTATTGTTATCTTTATTATTTGGCATTATTATGGTTATTATTATTATTATTATTATTATTATTATTATTATTATTATTATTATTATTATTATTATTATTATTGTATTATGTTAATATTATTGTTATTAGCTATTATTATTATTTTATTACTTGTTAATATTATTTGCACTTTTATTACTGATATCATCTATGTTATTGTTATTTTATTAATTGTTTATATTGCTATCATTATTATTGCTATATTATCATTATAGTTTATTATTATTGTCATTATTATTATTATTATTATTATTTGGTATATTAAATTGATATGTCATGTATTTATTTCGTCTCTAGTTGCTTAAACTTTAGAATGGTTGCTAATATGTTTTAACATTATTTTTTGTCTGAGATTTCTTGTGACTTGCATTATGTGAGCGGTCTCGGGACCGCACGAAGGGGTCACACGTGTAGGGGACCGAGTCGATTTGGTGAGACTTTTCTTATTTCCCTCTCTTTATGTTGTGCTTATTTGTAAATAATTATTTTATTTATACACGCGTGGGATAAAAAATCAAAAAAATATTTTTACACTTAAATTGGGTTTTCACTAACAAAATTGGGACCAATGTCCCTCATGTTAGCCAAGAATATAAAATATCATGATAACACGAAGAGTAAATTTTCTCCAAAAATGGGATCACTCATCCCGGTTTTTCAAACCAATAATCAAAATAGCTCTTCGAACCCTCTTTATATAAATCCGAGGGAACCAATGTTCCTGAAACATCAAACAAGTGCAAAGGAACCAATGTTCCTAAAACGAATATCCTGATTTATGTATGTTTATTTTGTTTGATTGTTTTAAAAATTTTGTTCATTTCCTTTTGGGCCCTTATAATTAATTTTGGGGCAATATTATTTAATTAGGGATTGTCATCCATCCCATCTTTCCCTTTTTATCTTCTTCTATTTGGGGATTATATTCCGCCCCTATCTTCCATGTAATTGTGTGCTTGCATTTTTATTTGCTTTCCTTTATTGCTTTATTTACCGCTTTCTTTACAGCTTTTTATTTATCGCTTTTCAATGCTTGCAATCCACCTTTTAATTTAGATGCATAAATCGTGTGAGTTAAGAAATAGAATTTTAGGAAGTTAAAAACTCATTTATAATTAACCGAAGCATAAATAAGAGTAAAGTTCCGAGCACCAATCTCTGGTCTAGACTGATAAGAGGTTAGAGACCTTTCACAATTTCTCGTAAATTAGGTGGCGACTGCAAAATACCTCAAAGGTGCCGTGAGGCTAGATGATCCTTTCCAATGTTCTATTGGGAAGGAGGCATCCAAGATGTCTCATGGTACCCAAGATCAAAAAGACACGAACCAATCCCTCGAATCCTAAAAGCGGGTTCAATGAGGGCCTTTGCTAGGTTCGGCGTGCGTCACAGTGGCGACTCCACTGGGGATATGTTTGAGACTTCACTTTGAAAGTGCTTTGATTAATATATAGTTGGGTTTTTAAAACTTAAAATTCTATCTCTTTACGAAAATTCGCATTGCATTTTAGAGCCTTATAATTACTATAGTTTGTCCCCTATCTATCCCGGTGCATTCCAAAAACACGACCCTACTTTCACTCATTGTAGGAAATTATTAGGGATAATCACCAGCCCAAGCCTAGTACCTCATGGTATATTAAATGGAGACTCGATCGGTTGTTATGCTCGTGATGAGCTACACCCATTGGCAGAGACAACACTTGGGTAGACCTAAAGTATCACCACCATTGACTAAAACCCATGTAATGGCAAATAGAAACTTTCACTAGGTGAAATGTACCATAATATCGTGCTTGTTATTTGGGCTGTCATGTATTGAGCAAAATTAATCAAATTAATTAGTCTCAATCAAAGGCTTTCATGCCCTATTGGGTCCATTTCGATTTGGTTGAATTGTTTAAATACATAATGGCCAAACGCCCATACGTATGTACATTAGGCTAGAAATGTTATGCTGCCGGTTTTTCACCGGGCACCGTGCATACCTGTTGGGTTCCCTATTGACCCATGGATGAAGCCCGCCTAGGAAAGAGACTATATTACCACGTGTGTGGGAGAAATAAGGTTGGAAGGATCTATCTGCTTGCTTGTGGTTGTCTCTAATGCATCAGCACAATCATGCATCTCTAATGTCATCCATGCATCATTCTAACCATTTTGAGCTTTTCAGCCATCATAGATCCATTCAAGTGGTCTAGAGATCCTAGTGGGTGGTTGTCAGAAATCAAGTAGTTGAGCTGTCAGGTTTGGCATCGGCATCGGGTTCGGATTGGGATAGAAGCTCAGATTCTTATTCAGAACAATCCCCTAAATTGGTGATGGCAGACTTAATGCAGAATTTGGGTGCTTTAACAACACAAGACTTAGGCAGAAGGTTTGAGGACTTTGAGAGATACATGCTTGCTATAATGGGAAACCTTGTCGCCCAAATGGCACCGAATACTGGACAGCCATCTGTGACCCCAGCTGTTGGTCCAATTGAAACACCTGCTATGGGGAAGACTCCCATACCAACTGTGAATGTGCAATAACTAGCCGTCGAGCCCAGAGCAGCAACTCCAATTGAACAAAGAAGAGTGAGGATTTCTGATCCGAGGGATGATTTCTTAGAAGAGGAGGAAGACAAGGCGATAGTTCCTCAAGCTGCGAGGTGCAGGGTCCCCAAGTTAGAGGATGATGTGGTAACAAAGATGGAAGAAAAGATGGAAGCCATCACACGCCATTTATCGGCCGAAAAGGGGGTTATTCCTGAAGATATATACTTGGGGGATGAAGAGCTGGTGCCCCAAAGGTTTAAAATGCCCGAGCTGCTAAAAATGGATGGTACTTCGGACCTGTCGGCGCATATCAAGTAGTATGCCCAGATCATGAAGGGCACAGGACTTACAAAGAAACAAAAGGTAGAGTACTTCTACCTTAGTCTGACTGGGTCGGTGATCGATTGGTACCATGAATTGGATAGAAGGTCGAAAGAAGACTGGGATCTATTAATGGGAAAATTCATGAGACAGTACGACTGTAGTACGGGAATGGAGGTAACTCTGAAGGACCTGGAGTTGTTACAGCAAAAGCCTGGGGAATCCTTTCATGAATAGCTCACGCGATGGAGGAACAGAGTTATGGAAATGAAGAAAAAGAAAGATACTCAAGACCAGATAAGATTGTTTATCATAAATGTGAGTCCGTATTTGAGAGAGGGGCTAAAGGATTGGGAATCCTTAAAGGACATAGCGATTGAAGCTAAATCGGAGTACTTGGCGAAGAAAACCAGTAATGACAGTTTTGCTCGAAATAACTATGGGACACAGGGAGAAAATAGGCCAAATGGCGCTGGGAGTAGTAGCAATCGGATGGGCAAAATGGCAGAAGTTTTAGCCACCGAGGCAGGCCAGAGATACTACTCGAATTTGGGAAGGCCATTATCTTGGGTTTTACAAAGATTGATGAAAGAGGGAAAACTCTAGCCATTACCAACCAGGCAGGCTAAAACTCATGGCCAACCGGGTCACAGGGGAGATCAATATTGTGCATACCATCAGCACACCGGCTATCTCATCGATTATTGCAGAACTTTATGGGATCGGGTCTAATATCTCATAGATAGTAAACAGATCTATGATCCGAGAAGAGGGAAAAGAAGAAGAAAGCTGGGTACAATGCTGTCCCTCCCCTTGTTTTCATTATAGGTTCAAGTCTACCAGAATGGTATGTGTTAAGGGACCTATACGTAAATGATTATGTGGCTGTTGTCTGCCCTGAGCAAGAGGTTAGAGGGGAGAAGCCCCAGGTTGGCATGATAGAATGTTGGGACTCAACCTGTGAAAGCGAGACTGAAGAAGCCAATGAGTCAAAGGATGTGTAGAACTCTGGGGGTGAGGAGGAGGTACAAGAAGTGCAAGTTATTACTCGCAGTGGAAGAGTGGTGCCGGAGATTGAGAGGCAACAGGACCCAGTGCCCTCGACTATGGAGCGAGAAACGGAAGAGAACCAGATCCTAAAGGACCTAAAGAAGATGCCGGCTCAGATATGGGTGTGGGACCTACTGAGATAATTCCCAAGCCATAGGCAGAAGCTAGTTGAAGCCCTATGCGAATCGACAGTCGCTACCACTATCTCACCTACCGAGTTGTTGGACATGGTGAAAGGGAGATCTGGAGAGAATATAGTTTACATCGAGGCCGATCTACCGGTTGAGGGTCACAATCACAACCGCCCTCTATACATCATGGCCCAAATCAATGGTAAACACATGGCTTGTGTCATGGTGGATGATGGGTCCTCTATTAATGTGTGCCCGCTCGTAGCACTATCTACATTTTTGATGAATGAGGGCATGTTGAGTGAGTCCGACCTGACCATCACTGCTTATGACAATTCAAGAAGGCAAGCTGCTGGGACTTTTAAGGCACAGGATAAAACCGGGCCAGTTGAGATTGAAGCTGAGTTCGTCATCCTACCCATCCCGGCTAACTTTGTAGTGCTGCTAGGAAGGACATGGTTCCACAAATCGGGAGGGGTTCCGTCTACACTCCACCAGATGATTAAGATTCCCTATGAAGGCCAGATTATGACCATTAAAGCGGCTAACAACAATCAAGTGTCGGTGCTCAGGATTTCCAGTCAACCCTTCAATGGGTTCCATGTGGCTATCATGAATGAAAAAGATGGCTCAAAGGTAAGCCCTCAAGTTGTCAATATGATGAAGAAGATGAATTTCCTCCCTGGGGCCGGTTTGGGAAAGAGCTCATAAGGGATCCAGGTGCCCATCGGCACAAGGGGACAAAAGGACAAGAGAGGTTTGGGCTACACTATTGAGGCCAACAAGGACGAGCCTGTGAAGAAGCTTATGGAGGTCCCGCAAATCTTAGAGAGTTTCACACCAGCTGCATCAGCATGCGCCTACAGTGGAGAGGCCAAACCACAGTGGGTTGGTGGCAAGATCACTCTGGGCTTTGAAATCTTCAACGATGTGTTTGACTGGTCCGATGGAGTAGTCAGGGCAGTGGAAGGTTTATGGGATGAGGAGATCCTAAATCAGAGTCGGGCCTGGGATCGAGAAGTCCCTGAGGAGGTCATCACTAAAAGTCTACTGGCTACTCAGGTAAAAGGCAAAGAAAAGATGGAAGATGAGGCGAGGGTGCCAGAATTGAAGAGCTTGAAGATAGCTGACAATCAAGACGATGGGCCATCAACCTCAACATCAGCACCAGCGAAGGACATTAATGATAATTTTTCTGATGTACTTTTTATTCCTGAACTATTTGACAATTTGGCTGTAATTATGAGTATTTTAATAAGATAAATGACTTTGCTTACTTGTGCGATGTTTCTCATGATTTCATTATGCATGATCACGAACATGAATCAATCATATTTGACATTAACTCAACCAATACTACCTCATTTAATCTCGGAACTCTGGAAAACCCAAAGGAAATCTTGATAGCATCCGATGTAACTCCTGAAGAAAGGCTAAAATTTGAGAGGATTTTCAAAAAATATGAAAAGGTCTTTGCCTGGACCTATGAAGACATGCCAGGCATCGATCAGACAGTTGCTGAACACGCCATTCCAACCTATCCAGAGTGTAAGCTAGTCAAGCAGAAGCTCAAAAGGCTAAGACCAGAATGGGCAGAAAAGGTGAAGGAAGAGGTGCACAAACAGATTGACGCCAAGTTCCTGCTAGAGGTTCAGTACCCGATATGGTTAGCTAAGGTTGTCCCTGTGGCCAAGAAGGATGGGAAAGTCCGAGTGTGTCTCGACTATCGAGACCTGAATAAAGCCTGCCCGAAAGATGACTTCCCTTTACCCCATATTGATGTACTGGTGGATAGCGTAGCCGTTTATATGATGTACAGTTTTGTGGATGGGTACGTGGGGTACAACCAAATCCTTAACAAAATTGTAGATCGAATTAAAACAGCATTCATTACAGAATGGGGTACATTTGCCTACCGGGTTATGCCTTTCGGATTGAAAAATGCCGGAACAGCATACCAGAGGATGGCTACTAAGATCCTAGATGACTTGATCCACAAGGAGGTAGAAGTGTATGTTGATGATATGATAATCAAGTCGGCCACTCAAGAAGGGCATTTTAGGGCCTTGGAGAAGTTCTTTCAGAGGATTGACAAGTATAATCTTTGCCTCAACCCCAAGAAATGCATTTTTGGGGTCACCTCGGGTAAGCTATTAGGCCACATGGTAAGCCAAAGGGGAATAGAAGTGGACCCTGATAAAGTCAAGGCAATCAGAGAGATGCTAACGCCTTGAATGGAAAAGGAAGTCAGGAGTTTTCTGGGTAAACTGCAGTACATCAGTAGGTTCCTTTCCAAGCTTGCTTCGGTGTGCAGACAAATTTTTAAACTCCTCAGGAAGAATCAGCAAGTCAAGTGGAATGATGATTGTCAGAAAGCTTTTGATGTCATTAAGGATTACCTTCAGCACCCCCCAGTTCTGCGGCCGCCACGGCCTATTAAGCCATTGATCCTTTACCTAGCAATAGAGGATAATTCTGTAGGTGCCATGATGGCCCAAGAGGATGAATTCAGGGTTGAATTTGCAGTTTACTACCTGAGTAAGAAATTCCTTCCTTATGAAGCCAAGTATGTTGAAGTGGAAAAGATTTGTCTAGCAATAATCTGGGCTTCAAAGAAACTGAGGCATTATTTTCATTCCTACAAAGTGCAGGCGGTAGCCAAACAAAACGCCCTCCGATATCTTCAAGAAGCATCCTCTTTGCTAGGAAAGATGGGAAGATGGCTGATTTTATTGCAAGAGTTTGATGTAGAATACATTACCAGAAAGACCATTAAAGGCCGAGTAGTTGCAGAGTTTCTTACCGACCATTCGATTGAAGGCAACCAATTTTTTAATATAGGTTCCCCGATGAAGACGTGGTAGCCATCATAGTGCAGAAGTGGCAGATATAATTTGATGGAGTAGTAAATAACAAGGGAGCTAGGACAGGAGTGATTCTAGTAATCGCAGACAGTGAGAAGCTCCCCTTAGCTAAGAAATTGAGGTGCAGAGCCATCAATAATGAAGCTGAGTATGAAGCATGCATCTTGGGGTTGGAAGCACACTCAGCAGTGGAGGCAAAGGTAGTAGAGGTCTTCCGGTACTCATCCTTAGTAATTCATCAAGTTAGGGGTGAATGGTCCATCAAAGAAGAGCATCTATTACCATATGTAAGGTGCTTGAAAGAATTAAGTTGTCAGTTTGAGATCTGCGCTTTTAACTACGTGCCATGAGACGAGAACCAACTGGAAGATGCCCTAGCCACCCTGGTGTCTATGTGCGATAACCCAGAAGGAATAGTTATGAAGCTTGTGCTTATTTCTAGTTCAGACAAGCCATACTTCGAAACTGAGCATGTTGCAAATGTTGAGGCTACTAATGGAAAGCCATGATACTACGATGTCCAGAATTATTTGGAAAAGTCTGTATTCCCAATAGAAGCCACTGAAAAGGACCAAAGAATGATTAGAAAGTTGTCCTCTCAATTTATCAGTGCAAACGGGACTTTGTATAAGAGGCAAGTGGATGGAATCCAATTAAGATGCTTGGCAGAGAAAGAAGCTGAAAGAGTTATGGAAGATGTTCATGCCGGTGCTTTTGGAGCTCACATGAATGGCCTGGCCTTAGCAAAAAAGATCATGCGCTAAGGATTTTATTGGCTCACAATAGATGCCGACTCTTCGAAATATGTTAAGCAATGCGAGTTGTGCTAGCAATACGCAAGTTTGAGGCATGCGCTGGTTTCAGAGCTACATAATTTGACCTCTCCATGGCCATTTACAGCTTGTGGAATAGATATAATAAAAGAGTGATTTTGAATCTTCAATTTCAAGGTTTGGGAGCTTTGTGTTCTTCATTTTCAATTTTTGGTGTTTGTCTCTGCCCTAATTCTCAGTTTGATTGTGTATGTGTTTGTTTGTTTAATTTCTGAAATTTTGAGTGTATTTTGATCATAAGCATGTTGTGTTATGCATTTGAGTTATAAGGTAAGAGTTTGTGCATGATTGAACGGATTTTGAGAGGTTTTAAAATGGATTTCTGGAAAACGATGAAGTTTCTACGTTTTTACTGTTGATCGTGTTCATCGCGATATGCCTAGGTGAGAGGAAGAGCACGAGTCGTGCTCATCCCCTCTGTTTTCACTCGGAGGAGAAGCACGATGCATGCTTGGGAACACTACTTGTGCTCGAGAGCACGAGTCATGCTCTTGAGCATGAGTCGTGCTGCTTGGTTTTTCTCCTCCCTCTGCTGGAGAGCACGAAACGTGCTCAACGAATGCGAGTCGTGCTCGTAACCACGAGACATGCTGATTCTCCTTTCTTCCTCTGTTTTCTTCCTCTTTCCTCAGCTGTGGCTGATTAGCAGTAGGAGCACGAGAAGTGCTCTTCGGACACGACTTGTACACCTGAGTACAGGTGTACTAGTCGTGCTCATGTGCATGAGTCATGTACCGTTCTGCTCAGCAACCCCCTTGTTCTGCCTGTCTTGTTTTCTATCTGGTTTTTAAAAATGATCCTCTTCTTTCACTTTGCATGGTTTCTTACTATTGTATGAGACTGTTTTTTCCTAAATTATTTTAGTATTTGTATTTTAAAGTGGGTGATTATTGAATCGATAGTATGATATTATTTGACTAAGATATGCTTAGTAACAGTGATCTCGGGTAGACTAGTATTTGATGTAAATTGTACGTGTTGGTTTATTAACGTTAATTATTATAATTCGTATCGCATATTGCATGTGGAATACAAGTGAGTTGAATGCCATGTTTCATGGTTATTATTATTATGAGCATGTTATATTAAAATGTGAAAGGTGTTATGCATATATTTACTCATGATTCTTCCCTAAGAGTAATATGTTATAGTTAACATGAGTAGTACCATTGTATGATTAGGGTTTGGTATTGATGATCTTTGGTATAATAATATTTTTATATCTAACTCTGGTATGCTTGATAGCGGTGATTATTAATATAGTGTGTTGATTGAATTATATTATATGCTTGGCAATACGAATGGTATGATGCATGTTTCTTCTTAGTGCATGGTGTATGCTTATTTATTCCCATTTATGCATGATTAATATGATGAACTATACGTTTATGGACCTATGAATGATATATGAACATTTTCGTAAGTATCATGAAATGAGTTTGATTTATTATGCAAACCTAAGATTTGTGATCCTTGCTATGAATAATGTGTTATGCTTAAGTGTGATTAGTGTTATGCAAGACCTGCGAGAGTCAGTCTAGTGGATAGTTAGGCATGCCTAATAGAGTCTCTTTAGCTGCAGCACCTTTGGACCTTTGGACCCTGATCAGGTCCCCGTTTGGTTCCTCGCAAACCCCTTATGCATTTTGAATCTTGTTTAAGGTCCCCTCTTTGTAAAATGTTTTGAATGCGACAAAAAATTAAAATGGTTTTCGATTCGTGCCCGTAAGGTACGCTATGCATTCGATTCGTGCCCGTAAGGTACGCTATGCATTCGATTCGTGCCCGTAAGGTACGCTATGCGTTCAATTCGTGCCCGTAAGGTACGCTATGCATTCTATTCGTGCCTGTAAGGTACGCTATGCGTTTACACGTTATCCACTACTTTGGGTCAACAGGTATTCTGTTTGTTTTGTCTGATATTAAAAAGAGAATGTGATATCCGAATGAGTATGATTTTGGAAATGCGAATCAGTAATTATCCAAATGTGCTTATGAATCTTTGAATGGCTTGAATGTGACTCAAGCATGCATTGCGTATGATTATTCGCATATTTTATAACGTGAAGGTGTGTGTGAATCCGATCAGCTATGGTTAAGCATGGGAATTAATATGTATCTGAATGTGAGCTTGAACTTCTGAATGCTATGGTTAATTAGTATGCGTATGAATGCGAACTTGACTATTGGAGGCTATGAATGTGGTGCTATATATATATATGTTCTTCCGAATCTTGCTATTATGCTGATTTCGGCATGTTGGCACGTGTTTATATCTCACTGTATGATCATATGTGTTATCGTAATGAAGTGGAAGGGTTGTGTTCTGACCCTGTTATTCGGGTTTCTGCTAGCGTGTGTGTGCATATTGGTATGACATATGTATGTTTAGACATCTGGTGATTTTTGCATGATCGTTACATGCATTATTGCATGGTAGTTGTATTGCACGTGAATGGGTTCCAGTTGGTGTAAGGGTACTTTGGTATGACAGCTGTACATGTTAATGTTTTTTGACTCTGCATGATGATGTATGTCTTGGTGTAATGATGTGGGATTTCGGTATATTGCATGCGGATCCGTTTTGTTAGTGGTTGTGCATAGTCTGACATCAGACACTTCAGCGAACTCGGTAAGTGCAGGTGAGACCAATTGCACTTCTGCATAATGTTACATATATCAATCAGTTAATATGTATATGCATGTGAACTTGAGCTTCTGAATGATTGCGTCTATGTGCAAGCATGATTATATATGTGTTGTGAATGTCCGCATATGCCATTTGAATGTGTTATGCCTTGACGACCATTGTGAATGGCCGTCCATATTACTTGTTTGTTCTCCCCACTAAGCATTATCGCTTAACAAGGGTTCTTTTCCCGTGTAGGTGGCAGGTTTTGGTTCGGTTTGAGTCGAGCATCTGCAAGGTCGGCCACGTAGGAGTTAGAAGTTGTTATTCGTTTTCAGCTTCTGTATTTCTGTAGCCTTTTGTATATGTATAAGTAAGGATCTTGATGTAAATGTTATTATATTTATGTTTTAAGTTATTCCTCAATTTATTGTTTGCCTTATGCTTCCTCTGATTAAACAAGTGAATGTGTTTATGCATGTGTATATGCTTTTGCTCAGTGTTTGCATGTGCGTGAGTTAATGCATGATCAGTCTCTGCCCTCAAGGTAAGGTTTTAATTATCCCGTATTTATGCATGTATGATTATGTATGAACGTATGCTTCCACAAGGTGTACGTCTGCATGTATGTGAGTGAGCGTCGGGTAGCGCGCTCGCTGGCGCCCTTCCATTGGGGCCGACGGTGGGGGTGTCACAGTTAGTGGTATCAGAGCCCAGGTTTGGGGTTCTGGTTGTCTTGTTTGTTATGTATAGTGTCCTTGCATGCGAGTCAATTTTGTGTCATGGCCTAATGCAGATGTGTCTTGTCTTGTGTCGTGTCTAGATGGAGTCTGATCCTAGTGAGAATGTGGGCGAGACAACAGAACCAAGTTAGTGTTGATTGGAGTGTTTCTGAGTATCCTTCGATTGGAGATTCTGTTCCTGTTTCTGATGATAGGATGTTAGTGCAAGGGTTGAGTCGGATTTCGGATAGGTTGACTGCTCCCCGAGCTTCTCAAGATTTTGTTCGAAAGGTGCCTCAAAAGAGAAAAGGATCGGGTAGAGAAGTGCCAGTGGGGAAAAGGATTCGAGAACCTCCTATGTGTTAATTTTGTCAGAAGCAACATTGGGGCAACTGTAGGAAGAAGTGGGTACTGCCGATATGTCAGCACTGTCAAAAGCGACATCAGGGTCCGTGTCAAAAACTCATGGGTGTTTGTTTCAGATGTGGCAGCATGGAACACCAAATTGTTGATTGTCCTAAGACGTGTGAGAATCTATCTCGGCAAGTTAGAAAGGATGTAGAGGAACTGCTTAGAGCCACCCGTGTGCCATCGGGGACATATTGTGCACCGTAGTGAAGTGATGGAGCCTATAGAGCCTACAGGTAAGTTTTATTTTGATATGTTCGATTAAAGTTTGTTTTGGTACTTTGAAAAAGAAGGGTATTTGGATTCTGTAAAGTTTTGGTAATACCCTTTATGCCTGTTAGCTATCTCTAAAAAAAAAAAAAAGTATTTGAATAAAAGCATATTGAATCATAGGGATGGGATAAAGTGCATCATTATAACATTAATTGCATTTCTTCAGCATCACTCTGCATACATGAGCCATCACATTCTCATTGCATTATCATCCCTTTGACCATACATGAGAAGTATTTGCATATGCGTTTTGACTGAGAGAAAGCTGACAGCGTTTACATGAAGTATTTGATATTAAGATTAAGGGTAGGAATGGCGAGCATAGCAACTGTTAAGGAAAGTGTTCTGTGTTTGGTTAAAGTTGAGCAGAAAGAGTATTTCGAAAACTTATACAAGTGAATGTAAAAAGATTTTGGAGTTTGACTGAAGTATTGTTTGTAAGAGGGAACAGCATGTATGACAAACCTCTTTAAAGTATTATAGGATTTGGGTAGCTATCGGCGAAAGTTAAACTGTTTATGTGTGAATTGTTTGTGCTTTGATTTCTGACGTGCAGTTGGGTAATGATCATTCTGGTGAATGTGTATGATTCAAATACAAGAAAGTGATTTAAGAGTATAGCGATGGCGATGAGTGTAAGCAAGTGAGTAGTTTGAAGCTGAAATGTATGAGTTTATTGGTGACTTGAAGTGTAGTGTTGGGAATTCTTTCCGTTGTAAGTGAATTTCGAGGACGAAATTCTTTTAGGAGGGAAGATTTGCCACACCCCAAATCGGGTCTAGTCGGAATGTGCAAGCTAAGTCGGGATAAGTGAGGGTATTTTGGTAATGTGTGCATGTGGAATTGGAGTATTAAGGACCTAATTGAAAAGATAATTAAAGTTTGTAAGGAAAGAATTGTGCTAGTGAGTAAAGTACAAGTTCGTCAAAGGGCTAAAGAGTAAAAAGACAAGGTATTTTGGTTGGAGCCAAAAGAAGGCTGCCATGTGTCGTGGTGGGTGTGTGCAATTAATGTGAAAAGAAGAAAAACGAAAAACAAAGAGGGAAAAGAGCAGATCACGTTTCTGCTCTCCGATCTCCTCCTCCTTGTTTTTCTTTCTTTCTTTTCCCATTGAGTGTGCTCCTCTCCTTGGCTGTGTGTGAGTTGGTGTCTTAGTAGAGCTTGAGGATTGCTTGAAGAGGTACGTATATGGGTCTTGGGTGCTAGGGTTTCCTGCGATTTTGGGTTACTGTTCTTCTTCTTCTTCTTCTTCAACTAGTTTTATTTGAGTTAGGGTTTTGAAAGAGTAATTTTTGGGTTTTGGTTTGTGCAAGCTTTGGGTTGCAAGAGGAAGCTTAAGCACAAGGAAAGGATTGAAGATTGAAGCTTGAAGAGTGATTTTGGATCTTCAATTTCCAGGTTTGGGAGCTCTGTGTTCTTCATTTTCAATTTTGGGTGTTTGTCTCTGCCCCAATTCTCATTTTGATTTTGTATGTTTTTGTTTGTTTAATTTCTGAAATTTTTAGTGTATTTTGATCATGAGCATGTTGTGTTATGCATTTGAGTGATAAGGTAAGAGTTTGTGCAAGATTGAATGGATTTTGAGAGGTTTTAAAATGGATTTCTGGAAAATGATGAAGTTTCTGCGTTTTTACTATTGATCGTGTTCATCGCGATATGCCCAGGTGAGAGGAAGAGCACGAGTTGTGCTCATCCCCTCTGTTTTCACTCGAAGGAGAAGCATGAAGCGTGTTTGGGAACACTGCTCATGCTCGAGAGCACGACTCATGCTGCTTGGTTTTTCTCCTCCCTCTACTGTAGAGCACAAAACGTGCTCAACGAACACGAGTCGTGCTCGTAAGCACGAGACGTGCTGATTCTCCTTTCTTCCTCATTTTTCTTCCTCTTCCTTCAGTTGTGGCTGATCAGCAGGAGGAGCATGAGAAGTGCTCTTCGGACACGACTAGTACACCTGAGCACGAGTCGTGCTCATGTGCACGAGTCGTGCCCCGTTCTGCTCAGTAACCCCCTTGTTCTGCCTGTCTTGTTTTCTATCTGGCTTTTGAAAATGATCCTCTGCTTTCACTCTGCATGGTTTCTTACTATTGTATGGGACTGTTTTTGCCTAAATTATTTTAGTATTAGAATTTTAAAGTTGGTGATTATTAAATCGATAGTATGCTATTATTTGACTAAGATATGCTTAGTAACAGTGATCTCGAGTAGACTAGTATTTGATGTAAATTGTGCGTGTTGGTTTATTAACGTTAATTATTGTAATTCGTATCGCATATTGCATGTGGAATACAAGTGAGTTGAATGCCATGTTTCATGGTTATTATTATTATGAGCATGTTATATTAAAATGTGAAAGGTGTTACGCATATATTTACTCATCATTCTTCCCTAAGAGTAATATGTTATAGTTAACATGAGTAATACCATTGTATGATTAGGGTTTGGTATTGATGATCTTTGGTATAATAATGTTTTTATACCTAACTCTGGTATGCTTGATAGCGGTGCTTATTCATATAGTGTGTTGATTGAATTATATTGTATACTTGGCAATACGAATGGTATGATGCATGTTTCTTCTCAGTGCATGGTGTATGCTTATTTATTCCCATTTATGCATGATTAATATGATGAGCTACACGTTTATGAACCCATGAATGATATATGAGCATTTTGGTAAGTATCATGAAATGAGTTTAATTTATTATGCAAACCTAAGACTTGTGATCCTTACTATGAATAATGTGTTATGCTTCAGTGTGATTAGTGTTATGCATGACCTGCGAGAGTCAGTCTAGTGGATAGTTAGGCATGCCTAATAAAGTCTCTTTAGCTGCAGCACCTTTGGACGTTTGGACACTGATCAGGTCCCCGTTTGGTTCCTCGCGAACCCCTTATGCGTTTTGGATCTTGTTTAAGGTCCACTCTTTGTAAAATGTTTTGAATGCGACAAAAAATTAAAATGGTTTTCGATTCGTGCTTGTAAGGTACGCTATGCGTTCGATTCGTGCCCGTAAGGTACGCTATGCATTCGCTTCGTGCCCGTAAGGTACGCCATGTGCTTACTCGTTATCCAATACTTTGGGTCAGCAGGTATTCTGTTTGTTTTGTCTGATATGAATAAGAGAATGCGATATCCGAATGAGTATGATTTTGGAAATGCGAATCAGCAATTATCCGATTGTGCTTATGAATCTTTGAACGGTTGGAATGCGACTCAAGCATGCATTGCGTATGATTATTCGAATATTTCATAATGTGAAGGTGTGTGTGAATCCGATCAGCTATGGTTAAGCATGGGAATTAATATGTATCTGAATGTGAGCTTGAACTTCTGAATGCTATGGTTAATTAGTCTGCGTATGAATGCGAACTTGACTATTAGAGGCTATGAATGTGGTGCTATATATATATATGTTCTTTCGGATCTTGCTATAATGCTAATTTCGGCATGTTGGCATGTGTTTATGTCTCACTGTATGATCATATGTGTTATCGTAATGAAGTGGAAGGGCTGTGTTCTGACCCTGTTATTCGGGTTTCGGTTAGCGTGTGCGTGCA
Source organism: Excoecaria cochinchinensis (assembly GCA_947683425.1). Classification (NCBI taxonomy): domain Eukaryota; kingdom Viridiplantae; phylum Streptophyta; class Magnoliopsida; order Malpighiales; family Euphorbiaceae; genus Excoecaria; species Excoecaria cochinchinensis. Next base: position 20,726,891 of record CANTUQ010000119.1, read on the forward strand.
TATTGGCATGACATATGTATGTTTAGATATCTGGTGATTTTTGCATGATCATTACATGCATTGTTGCATGGTAGTTGTATTGCACGTGAATGGGTTCCAATTGGTGTAAGGGTACTTTGGTATGACAGCTGTACATGTTAATGTTTTGTGACTCTGGATGATGATGTATGTCTTGGTGTAATGATGTGGGATTTCGGTATATTGCATACGGATCTGTTTTGTTAGTGGTTGTGCATATTTTGACATCAGACACTTCAGCGAACTCGGTAAGTACAGGTGAGACCAATTGTACTTCTGCATGATGTTACGTATATTAATCAGTTATATGTATATGCATGTGAACTTGAGCTTTTGAATGATTGCCTCTAAGTGCAAGCATGATTATATATGTGTTGTGAATGTCCGTATATGCCATTTGAATGTGTTATGCCTTAACGACCATTGTGAATGGCCATCCATATTACTTGTTTGTTCTCCCCACTAAGTGTTATCACTTAGCATGGGTTCTTTTCCCGTATAGGTGGTAGGTTTTGGTTCGGTTCGAGTCGAGCATCTGCAAGGTCGGCCACATAGGAGTTAGAAGTTGTTATTCGTTTTCAGCTTCTCTATTTTGGATTATGTATTTCTGTAGCCTTTTGTATATGTATAAGTAAGGATCTTGATGTAAATGTTATTATATTTATGTTTTAAGTTATTCCTCGGTTTATCGTTTGCCTTATGCTTCCGCTAATTATACAAGTGAATGTGTGTATGCATGTGTATATGCTTTTGCTCAGTGTTTGTATGTGCGTGAGTTAATGCATGATCAGCCTCTGCCCTCAAGTTAAGGTTTTAATTATCCTGTATTTATGCATGTATGATTATGTATGAATGTATGCTTCCACATGGTGTACGTGTGCATGTATGTGAGTGAGCGTCGGGTAGCGCGCCCACTGGCACCCTTCCATCGGGGGCGACGGTGGGGGTGTCACATCATGTATATTTCAAAACAAATTAAACATCAAAATTAAAAAAAATGCACAATTATTCCCAAACCTCAAGTTCCTTAGCTCCAATGTGCTCACTTTGCACCTTGATCAATAATCTTCCTCTTTCCCTTATCTTATCTCATAGACACTGTAACACCCCCACCGTCGCCCCCGTTTGAAGGACGCAGACGGGCGCGCTACCCGACGCTCACTCACACAGATATGCACATGCGCTACACGGAAGCATACATTCATACATAACCATACATACATAAATACGTAGTAATTAAAAACTTGACTTACCTTGCGGGCACAGATTGATCATGTAATAACTCACACAAACGCAGGCACTAAGCGAAAGCATAAACACATGCATACATATGATCATACAGCGAAAGCATAAAGCGAATGATAAAGCAAAGGAATAACTTAATATAAAAACATACTAACGTTTACATATCCCAAATAAAATCTCTAGATAGATATATAATTACATATATACAATAATACAGAAATACAAAAGCTAAAATATAGAAGCTGAACAAAATACAAAACTTCTAACTCCTATGTGGCCGACCTTGCAAATGCGTGACTCGATCCGAACACAACCTGCCACCTGCACGGGAAGAGAGCCCGTGCTAAGCGATAACGCTTAGTGGGGAGAACACACCAGAATATGAACGGCCATTCACAATGGTCGCCAAGGCATAACACATTCAAATAGCAAATGCGGATATTCATAACACATATATAATCAGACTTGCATAGTAAAGGCATTCATTCGAGAACTCAAATTCATATCTATATACTTATGTCAAAATAAGTCAAGGCAAAAGCAATACCATACACGATACAAATATCATCATACAGAACTACATACCATCTCACATGCATATACTTACTGGTTTCGCCGAGGTATCAGATAGCAACACTTCACCATGCATAATCTCTTGAAAAATTTACACATGCAAATATCATACCAAGGTATCCTTACTTTAGTGGAACCCGTTCACATGCAACACAATTACCAAGCAATACTACACCCAACCATCATGCGCCATTAAGAGGTACTAAAAAATACTTTTTATCATGTCACAAGACGCATACACTGAATGAAACCCAGTGTATAGCATCAAACCACCACACTTCCACTGCGCAACTCTAATCCATACAATATCATGCCATGAATTACAAACACATAACAACGTACCAAAAACACTGCGATAACTGAGTTCAAAGGAACATATAGCATATCATTACATTATGGCACATGCACTTACCGGACGTCGATCCACATGCATTGCATCACAAAAGGACATATACTCGTTCACACATTTAACCATAGTATTCAATGATGCAAGCTAGCATACTTATAGATATTAGTTCGCATGCTCAAATTCCCAACTGATCAATTAAATCCGTTCACAATTCAATATAGGCGGGAAAGCATAAACAAATACATACTTGAGTCACATTCAGACCACTCAGACTTTCATGATCACATTCAGAAATATAGCTGATTCACATTACTGAAATCTTACCCAAACGGTTATCATAATCTCATATTCATATCAGACAAAGCGAACAGAATACCTGCTGACTCAAAATAGTGGATAACGAGTATACGAACAGTACTTTACAGGTACCAGCCGGCCATAAGTGTACCTTACAGGTACGAATCGAAAACCTCTTTGCTTTTTAAAACATTTCACTGAGAGGGGGATCTTAAACAAGATCCAAACACATTAAAAAGGATCACGAGGATCCGAACACATAAAGGGTTCGCGAGGAACCAAACGGGGACCTGATCAGGGTCCAAACATTCACAGGTGTTGCAGCTAAGAGACTCTATTAGGCATGCCTAACTATCCACTAAACTGACTCTAGCAGGTCATGCGTAATACAAATCATGTTCGAGTCACATAATATAATTCAACATATATAAACCAGAGTATGGCAGACATATACATAAGTTCATAATGTCAATCATGCCTCATATAATTCATATTGCAAAGCATATAAAATAATGCAGTCAACACACTTTAACATTATCCAAAATTCCAAAAGAAACACTATCATGCCAGTGATTATCAATACAAAATCCTAATCATGCGACAGATGAGGATAACTAAGTATAAACCATGCATAATCCAATCCATTCCTCCCTTAATATTCTAAATTGCATACATATATATATATACATATATATAGGTATATTCATATCATGGATTAGCATTCGCATAACTCATAAATTAATAGATATAAGGCTTAAGGGCACTCAAAAGAAACTTGGAGTTCAAGACCACACTTGTACGCCAAAGGAACTCATTCAGCACAACTGAACTGTCGCGCTCGCGGCAGAGACCATAGTCTCTTCGCATCGTGCGCGCGACGGGCTTCGCGATCGCGGGAAGGAGGGGAAGGTCGGGCTCTGTCACGCTCGCGACTATTTTGCGATCGCGATAGAGAGTCTAAGTTTTGCCATCGCGGGCTCGCGACAGCACAGGCCAGCATTGTGCTCTGTCACGATCGCGACAGAGAGCATATCAACTTTTGCTATCGCGGGCTCACGACAGATCGCGTGCTCGAGACAGCACAAGCCAAGATCACCGATCTCTGTCACGCTCGCGACAGTATCGCGATCGCGACAGAGTCGGGATTCACAAAATCTGCAGAATTCTGCAGATTTCTCACTCTTCCAAAACACACCCACAACACACAAATCACATTCAAATGGTCTTTTAGCTCAAATCCAGCCACCCATCAACATCAATAACCACATTATAATATTTATCAACAATTAATTTGACACCAAATATCAATTCAAACTCACAATACCAATAAATTTCCAATACCCACAAAATTGCAGCAAATACCACATCAATCCACAAAAATCACTACAATAATCACATGCTTATGCAAAATTACTTTACCCAAACAAAAACCCATAACATACATTCCTCATCAAGAACATATCACAACCAAAATTCCGGAAATTATCAAGAACACATGCATAAACACATTTACATACAAAACAATAAATTTCCCAAACTCACATACCTTCCATTCAATCCTAATCATGCATTACTAACACATTTATCCATATTAATCATACATATACACATGCCAAAACACTTTAAATTTCAGAAATTTAAAGTATACAAACACATTTACAACCTAAGTGAGAATTAGGGCAAAAATAACTCACAAGCTCAAATTCATAAATCAAAGCTCCCAAACACACACACTCAAACACAACTCCCAAACCTGGAATGAAGCTTCACACTTCAACCTTCAAGAGCCCACTTTCTCTTGCCACCCAAAACTTGCACAAACCAAAACTCACAAATTACTCATCCAAACCTTAAATTCCCAAAATCAAAGCAACTAGAAGAAGAAGAAGAAGATCCAAACACAAATATCCAAAATCTAACCACTTACCTTCTCAATCTTGCTCCAACTCATACCCAGCCGAGAGAGGAAAAACAAGCAACGGGAAAGAAGATAAGAAGAGAAAGAATGGGAGGGAGAGAAGAGAGCTCAACGTGAATTTCTGCTCTCCCTCTCTTTCTTCTTTTCCTTATTCTCCTTTCTCATTAATTGTTCACCTACCAATCCACTTGTCAATTTCCTATAGGACCAAAAATCCCACTTTTGACTTAATCACTCCTTGCACCATACACCATCCACATACAAGCATTTCTTGAATAAAAATCTTCAAGGCACCAAACTTGAGTCACACCCAATCATTTCTTAAAAACCCACTTACATCCAAGGCACCATACATACAAACCCACAATATAAAACCTCTTAACCCACTTATATCCTACTTCCATACACTACAAGCACACTCTAACATTTCTCTTCTTAACATACTTAATTAATTACTTTGCCAATAAATCCTTATTATCCAATCTTCCTCAAGCACAAATTACTGAAATACCCTTGAATTCCCGACTTAACGCGCCAATTCCGACCAGGCCTGATTTGGTGTGTGACAACTCTTCCCTCCTAAAAGAATTTCGCCCTCGAAATTCACTCGCACCGGAAAGATTCTCAACACAACGTTCCAAGTCACCATCAAACTCATACACTTCACTTCCAAATTACTTGCTTGTTTACACTTATCCCCATCATTAAACTCTTAGATCACTTTCTTATATTCGAACCAAACACTTTAAGCAAAATAATCCCTACTCAACTCTAACCAAACACAGAACACTTTCCTAAACAGCTGTTATGCTTACCATTACCACTCTCAACCTTAATACCAAATACTCCATGTACACCCTGTTAGCTTTCCCCCAGTCAAAACACATATGCAATGCTTCTCATGTATGGTCAAAGGGATGTTGATGTAATGAGATTGAGATGACTCATGTATGCAGAGTGATGCAATTGATGCTATAATGATGCACTTTTTCCCATCCCCATGATTTAATATGCTTTCATTCAAAAACTTTTTTTTTTCTTTGGAGATAGCTGATAGGTATACAGAGTACTACCAAAACCTTACAAAATCCAAAGATCCTTGCACCCTAAAATACCAAACAAACTTTACTCAAACATATCAAAACAAACTTACCGGAAGGCTCTGCAGGTTCAACCACTTCACTGCGGTGCGCAACAACTCCTGATGGTACACGGGCGGCTCTAAGCAGTTTCTCTACATCCTTTCTTGCTTACCGAGCTAGATTCTCACTCAACTTCTTAGGACAATATGCAATCCGGTGTCCCATGTTGCCACATCCATAACAAGCACCCGTGAGCTTCCGACATGGGCCCCGATGTCTCTTTTGGCAGTGCTGACATATAGGTGGTACCCACTTCTTCTTACACTTGTCCCAACGTTGCGTCTGACATTGTTGACACATCGGAGGTCCTTGAATTTTCTTTCCCACTGACAGCTCTATACACAACACCTTTCTTTTCTGTGAAACCTTCTGAACAGGGCCTTGAGAAACCTGAGGGGCAGTCAACCTATCCAAAATCCGAACCAACCCTTGCACTAATGTCATATCATCGGAAGCAGGACCGGGATTTCCAACCAAAAGATGCTCGAAAACACTCTGATCAGCTACAACAGGGTTCACACTTTCCGTTGTCTCGCTCACATTCTCACTAGGATCAGACTCCATCTAAACATGACACACGACAGGACACATCTGCATTAGGACACGACACAAACCGACTCATATGCAAAGACTTAACACATAACAAACAACTCAACCAGAACCGCCAAACCTGGCGCTCTGATAGCACTAACTGTAACACCCCCACCGTCGCCCCCGTTGGAAGGATGCCGGCGGGTGCGCTACCCGACGCTCACTCACACAGATATGCACATGCACTACACGGAAGCATACATTCATATATAATCATAAATACGGGGTAATTAAAAACTTGACTTACCTTGAGGGCACAGATTGATCATGTAATAACTCACACATACGCAGGCACTAAGCGAAAGCATAAACACATGCATACATATGATCGTACAGCGGAAGCATCTCTGTACGCAGGGATCTCCCGACGGGATATGTTCCGGGGAGGGTATAAAAACCGGACCGTTACATATAATGCATGATTTGCGATAAATATGGCAAGTAAATGATGTTTATGATGGGTTTAATATGTAAAGTGCATGATTGAGTGGTTAATTGGAACTAAAGTGAACTTAATGAAAATTTGGTATAATGGCCTAATTGGATACATAGGAAATTTAATGTGTATTTTGATATTTAGTGATATATTATAACACCCACTACCCATACGTAGGCAATCCCATCCGATAAGGAGTGAGACGCCGTATGAGTAAAGGTGTCACCAAACGGATACAAAGCAAAAAATACATTCATTCACATCATTCATACATAAATACGAGATAATTAAAAACTTTAAGGAAAAGAAAGCAATAGCTGATCATACATTAATATAACAAACCATTACAATAAAGTTCTGATCAACTAGCTGAAAGAAAAGATATTACATAACCAAAAATATAAATACAAAAGCGGAAGCTATAACAAAACTGAGATATGAGAGTTCAATACAAAAAGAATCATTACAGATTACAAAACTGAGCCCTACAATAAAACCTTCTGTGTTGGCTTGACGGCGGCGACTCTCTCACAAAGCAAAACTCCTTCCGCACCTGCACGGGTAAAAACACCGTGCTAAGCGATAAACGCTTAGTGGGGAAACACACATAAAATATGAACGGCCATTCACAATGGTCGTTAAGGCATAACACATTCACAATGGCAAAATGCAATAGCTCATAACATAATTCATAAGAACATGCTCACAATTTAAAGCCATACATTCTGCATCTCAAATTCATATCCATTTCCAGATTAGTGGAACATACATTTCATCAATATACTCATGCAGATATCACATGTATATAGTCATAAGAGTAGAGAAAACCAATCGAACACCAAAAGAACACCTGCTGACTCTGGGTAGTGGATAACGAGTGTACAGACAGTACTTTACGAGTACGAGCCGATTACAGACAGTACCTTACGGGTACGAATCGAGAAAACCATTTCACTTTTAACTTTCACGAATCATTTTAAAAAGGGACCTTAAACAAGATCCTTACATATAATAGGGTTCGCGAGGAACCAAACGGGGACCTGATCGGGGTCCAAATGAAACTGAGGGCTGCAGCTAAAAGACTCTATTAGGCATGCCTAACTATCCACTTCCTTGACTCTAGCAGGTTATGCGTCATTCAAATCATATTTCAGAACATAACATATAATTCATCTAAAGAATCATGGTATCACTCATATCAAAGCATATAAAAGTATGACATGCATCATACAGCAATATAAGTCTATTCGGAAGAATTACGAAATTCATTGTTGAGTTAAAACCGGGAAATTTTAGAAAATAGGCCGAACGGGGTGACGAACGAGGTTGGCTGGTCACAAGTCGTGACTGGCATCACAACCCGTGACTGGCCTCCTCACAAGGCTGGTCACGAGTCGTGACTGGGAGTCACGTCTCGTGACTGGCTTCTTCCATTGCTAGTAACGCGACGTGACTTGTCCCTTTCTCTCGCTGGTCACGAGCCGTGACTGGGAGTCACCACCTGTGACTGCCTTCTCAGGCCGGTCACGAGTCGTGACTGGGAGTCACGCCTCGTGACTGGCTTCCTCTTGGCTAGTCACGAGTTGTGACTAGCAGTCACCACTCGTGACTGGCCTCTCTGGCTGGTCACGAGTAGTGACTGGGAGTCACGTCTCGTGACTGGCCTCTGTCCTTGGCTAGTGACGCGACAAATATTCTGGAAACGGGGAAATTCAACAGTAACGCAATTTTCCCATTTCCAGAATTCCCATAACTCAGAAATCAATCCCAAATTTGTTTCAAAACCATGCAAATCTGTTCTTACCTTCAAGAAGACATCCCATACAATATAAACAACATAAATACAACTCAATTCAGAAATTCAAACCGCCAAATCAAGCATAAATGCATTCAAGCTTCTCAAGCTCATAAACCCTAAAAATTACAGTAAATTCATATTCAAACAATTAACTCAAGCAAAAGTCCCAGACCTGAAATTCAAAGCTTTAATTGCGTAGCTCCACTAGTCCCAGCAATATCCTTGCCCTTAGGATCGCGAGGAGCTTCAACTAAACACAACACAACAAAGAACATCCAACAATGCAAACCCTAAGTTAAATCTAAACCCAAAGAGGAAAAAGAAGATGAAACAAATGAAAAACAAGATGAGATGAATACAATTACTTACCAAAGAGATGTAAAGAGATGATTAATTCCACCAATAAGACTTGAATCCACACTAGGGTTCTTAGAATGAAGAAAATGAAGAAGAAGAAGAGAAGAAATGTGAGGGGAAGAAGGGATAACATGAATCTACCATTCTCCTTCTTTCTTTCCTTTTTCTTTTTCTTTTCTTTTGCCCTAAACATGTGTCAATTTCCTATTGGTGAAACTAATCACTCACACCCAACAAGCATGTATTACACACACCCAATGCATTCCCAACTAAAAACACCCTACAATGGTATGCTCAAGTGCACACAACTATTACCCAATTAATACACACACTAATACCCTATATGCACCCACACACTAACAAAACACCAAAAACATGCATTTTTACCAAAATACCCTTATGATATGCCGAACACATGCGAATGCTTACACATACAGACAGGCTCATTCTACTAGGGGGTAAACGAGATGTGACAACTCTCCCCTACTAAAAAGAATTTCGTCCTCGAAATTCTCACCTGAACTGAACAACTGCGGATACTGAGCTCTCATCGACTCCTCTGGTTCCCAAGTCGCTTCCTCGACTCCATGATGAATCCACAATACTTTTACCAAAGGGATATGCTTACTTCTCAATTGTCTCACCTCTCGGGCTAGAATAGCTCGCGGTTCCTCATCATAGGAAAAATCTGGCTGAACCTGAATATCCTAAACTGAAAGAACATGCAAAGGATCTGATCTATACCGACGAAGCATCGAAACATGGAACACATCGTGCAACTTTGCTAACTCCATCGGTAAAGCAAATCTATAGGCTACAGGTCCTACCTTAGCCAAAATCTCATAAGGACTTATGAAACGAGGACTAAGCTTACCTTTCTTCCCAAACCAAAGCACTTTCCTCCAAGGTGAAACTTTAAGGAAAACCTTGTCCCCGATCTCAAAATGCACGTCTTTCCTCTTCAAGTTGGCATAAGATTTTTATCGATCCTTGGCTGCCTTCAAATTCCGCTGCACCACTCTGATCTTTTCTTCGGTATCTCTAACCAAGTCTGGCCCAATCACTGATCTCTCGGATAGATTGGTCCAACAAACCGGAGTCCTACACTGTCGACCATATAAAGCCTCATATGGTGACATACCGATACTCGACTGAAAGCTATTGTTGTAGGCAAACTCCATAAGCGACACATATCTGTCCCAACTACCCGGAAAATCCATAGCACAAGCCCTCATCATATCCTCTAAAATCTGAATGACCCGCTCTGACTGACCATCGGTCTGAGGATGAAACGTTGTACTGAAGTTCAACTTAGTACCCAATGCTCTCTGTAACTCTTTCCAAAACTTGGAAGTGAACCTCGGATCCCGATCTGAAACTATGGACAAAGGCACTCCATGCAACCGAACTATCTCATCTACGTAGATACTGGCCAATCTATCCATCGAGTAGTCCACTCTAACTGGCAGAAAATGAGCTGACTTCGTAACCCGATCCACTATTACCCAAACTGAGTCATGCTTCTTCTGAGTCAAAGGCAAACCAGAAACAAAGTCCATGGCGATATCATCCCACTTCCACTCAGGAATGGATAAAGGCGTAAGCAATCCCGAGGGAACCTGATGCTTGGCCTTTACTTGCTGACATGTCAAGCACTTGGAAACAAAATCCACTATATCACACTTCATACCAGACCACCAATATAACGGCTTCATGTCCCGATACATCTTCTCACTGCAAGGATGCATAGTAAAAACTGTACTATGCACCTCACTCATAAGCTGTCTCCTCAAATCCTAAGACTATGGCACACACAAGCGATTTCTGAACATAAGCACCTCATCCTGAACTGAGAACTCTGACTGCTTACCCGATCTGACCTCATGTACAAACCGCTGAAGCCTCTGATCATCCCTCTGAGCATCCACAATCCTCTGTCTCAAAGTAGGCTTCACACGTAACTGGGTAATCAAAGCCCCATCTGAACCAAATCTCCATCTGAACTGTCTCAGGAACAAGGCTGAAACTGACTTCCGACTCAAAGCATCAACGACTACATTGGCCTTACCAGGATGGTAATCTACAATACAGTCGTAGTCCTTAAATAACTCAAGCCACCGGCGCTGTCTCATGTTCAACACTTTCTGTGTGAGGAAGTACTTCAAGCTCTTGTGGTCCGAAAAGATACTACACTTTTCTCCATACAGTTAATGACGCAAAATCTTCAAGGCAAAGATCACAGCCCCCAACTCAAGATCATGCGTCGGATAGTTCCTCTCATGCGTCTTCAACTGTCAAGAAGGATAAGCCACGACCTTACCTTCTTGCATCAAAACACATCCAAGGCCAACACCCGAAGCATCACTATAAATGACAAACTCTTTACCCGAGATAGGTTGAGTAAGAATAGGAGCCTCAACAAGCAACTGCTTTAACTGATCAAAACAAGTCTAGCATCTATATGACCACTCAAATCTGACCCCTTTCCTCAACAATCTAGTCATCGGAGCGGCAATCATAGAAAAGCCCTTAACAAACCGACGGTAGTAGCCTGCCAAACCAAGGAAACTCCTCACTTCCTGAACATTTCTAGGCGCTTTCCAATCAACTATCGCCTCAATCTTGGCCGGATCTACCTGAATACCCCTAGCTGAAACAATGTGACCCAAGAATGACACTTCTCGAAGCCAGAAATCACACTTGCTAAGCTTGGCAAACAACTGGTGCTCTCTCAACATCTGCAAAACCAATCGGAGATGCTCCTCATGCTCACTCTCATCCTTGGAATACACCAAGATATCATCAATGAACACTACTACAAATCGATCTAAGTATGCCCTAAACACACGGTTCATCAGATCCATAAAAGCCGCTGGAGCATTGGTCAAACCAAACGGCATCACAAGAAACTCATAGTGGCCATACCTAGTCCGAAATGCAGTCTTAACCACATCTGCATCCTGAACTCGAAGCTGATAGTACCCTGATCGAAGATCTATCTTAGAGAAGACACCTGCACCTCGAAGCTGATCAAATAAATTCTCAATCCTGGGCAACGGATACCTATTCTTCACTGTGACCTTATTAATCTGTCTGTAGTCGATACATATCCGCCAAGATCCATCTTTCTTCTTGACAAACAGAACTGGAGCTCCCAAAGGAGATATGCTCGGTCGAATAAACCCCTTATCCAATAGCTCTTGTAGTTGAGTCTTAAGTTCCCTCAACTCTACAGGAGCCATCCGATAAGGTGCTCTCGAAATGGGAGTGGTACCCGGCATAATCTCAATGGACAACTCAACCTCTCTCTTAGGAGGCAAACCAGGCAACTCGCTCGGGAGCACATCACTAAACTCCCGCACAACAGGGATGTCCTCAATCTGAACTTGATCTCTCTTGGAATCCAACACAACTGCTAGAAAAGCCTCACAACCTTTCCTGATAAACCTCTTGGCTTGCATCGCAGAAACCACATTATTCAAAGAACTAGCACCCAAACCCTTCATAAACACAGGAGACTGTCTTCTATCCCGAAGCACAACTGTCTTCCTATGGCAATCAACTACAGCCCGATGCTTACCCAACCAGTCCATACCCAGAATCAGATCAAACTCTTTGAAAGGCAACTCAATCAAATCTGCTGGAAGCACAACTCCCTCAACCATCAGAGGACAACTCCTAAAGACTCTACTCACACTGACACTATGCCCTAATGGACTGGTCACACAAATCTCATAATCTAACTGAACAACCACATGCAACTTATCAACAATTTTATCTGTGCACAAGTATGAGTGTGTGGAACCAGGGTCAATTAGAGCATACAATTCAGTGTCATGGAGTAGGAACTTACCAGCAATAACATTGGGCGTATACTGCTCCTCTCTGGCTCTCACAGCATAAGCTCTAGTGGCAACCTGAGGAGGACGCTCAACAGTCTCAGAAGCAGCTCTATCTCTAGGCCGACCGCCTCGACCTCTACCTCTACCTCTACCTCTACCTCTAGCAGCCTGAGAAACATTCGATCCAACTCTGCTAGCTCCTCCCTGAGGTCCTGAATCCTCACTCATCTGGGGACAACTAGCCACACGGTGCTCGGTGCTCCCACATCTAAAACATCCACCAGTGAGCCACCTACACTCACCCCGGTGAGCCTTGCTGCAATTCGCACAAACAGGTATAACATCAGATCTACCACCTCTGCCAGAACCAAATACTGCTGTAGAAGCCTGTCTTCTACCTCTAGAAGCTGAACCAGCTGCTGGCTCATCTTGCGGGTTCCTGGATCTCTTACCCGAAGATGAGGAAGAACCACCCCTAGCAGAATTCCTTCGCTGAGCTCTCTCCCTAAGCAAAGATTCCGACCTCTCAGCTCTCATGGCGGCCTCTGCAATCTGATAATAACTTACCCCAAGCATACACATCAAATAAATCAAGGCAATCTTCAAAGACTCATGCAACCCTGCTTCAAAATGCTTGCATCTGAAATCATCTGTCATAACCCCACGTGGAGCATAGCTAGACAACCTGTTGAACTCTTTCTCATAATCCGAAACTGACAAAGTCCTCTGACTCAAACTCAGAAACTGTGCCCATCTTGCATCCCTATAAGCTTGAGTCACAAACTTCCTAGTGAACTCCTCACTGAAGAAATCCCATGTAACCGGATCAAGCATCTGAGGTTGCCTACTAACCAATTCCCACCATTCATAGGCTGACCCTTAAAGTAATGCCACAGCACATTCAGCTTGCTGATCGGGAGGACACCTGACCTCTTTTAAAGCTCTCTTTACCTTATCAAGCCACTTCTCAGCTAACTCAGACTCATCTAGCCCAGTCCCATAAAAATCCTCAACACCAGCTCTTCTCAAACTCTCAATAGGGGCTCTAGGAGCAGTCACTCTCTCCAAAACCCTAGCCATGTCCTGATGCAATCTGAACATAGCCTCAAAAGGCATGGCTGCGGCCTCGGGCTGGACCCTAGCATGTTGAGCCGACACAGAAATTGATGGGTCTACAGCTTGAGGGTTCACACTCTCGACGGATTCCTCAAGTGATTCACGAGCAGAATTAGAAGCCATCTAAACAAACAAGAAACACCCGCATCAGCCAACACAGATCTAGACACATATACATCCAAGCAACTCAAAACAACAACAATAACAACACCCAGAAACGCCTAAACCTAGGCTCTGGTACCAAAAACTGTAACACCCCCTACCCATATGTAGGCAACCCCATCCGATATGGAGTGAGACGCCGTATGAGTAAAGGTGTCACCAAACAGATACAAAGCAAAACATACATTCATTCACATCATTCATACATAAATACGAGATAATTAAAAACTTTAAGGAAAAGAAAGCAATAGCTGATCATACATTAATATAACAAACCATTACAATAAAGTTCTGATCAACTAGCTGAAACAAAAGATATTAATAACCAAAAATATAAATACAAGAGCGAAAGCTATAATAAAACCGATACAGGAGAGTTCAATACAAAAAGAATCATTACAGATTACAAAACTGGGCCCTACACTAAAACCTTCTGTGTTGGCTTGACGGCGGTGACTCTCTCACAAAGCAAAACTCCTTCCGCACCTGCATGGGTAAAAACACCGTGCTAAGCGATAAATGCTTAGTGGGGAAACACACATAAAATATGAACGGCCATTCACAATGGTCGTTAAGGAATAATACATTCACAACGGCAAAATGCAATAGCTCATAACATAATTCATAAGAACATGCTCACAATTTAAAGCCATACATTCTGCATCTCAAATTCATAGCCATTTCCAGATTAGTGGAACATACATTTCATCAATATACTCATGCAGATATCACATGTATATAGTCATAAGAGTAGAGCAAACCAATCGAACACCAAAAGAACACCTGCTGACTCTGGGTAGTGGATAACGAGTGTACAGACAGTACTTTACGGGTATGAGCCGATTACAGACAGTACCTTACGGGTACGAATCGAGAAAACCATTTCACTTTTAACTTTCACGAATCATTTTAAAAAGGGACCTTAAACAAGATCCTTACATATAATAGGGTTCGCGAGGAACCAAATGGGGACCTGATCGGGGTCCAAACGAAACTGAGGGCTGCAGCTAAAAGACTCTATTAGGCATGCCTAACTATCCACTTACTTGACTCTAGCAGGTTATGCGTCATTCAAATCATATTTCAGAACATAACATATAATTCATCTGAAGAATCATGGTATCACTCATATCAAAGCATATAAAAGTATGACATGCATCATACAGCAATATAAGTCCATTTGGAAGAATTACGGAATTCATTGTTGAGTTAAAACCAGGAAATTTTAGAAAATAGGCCGAACGGGGTGACCAACGAGGTTGGCTGGTCACGAGTCGTGACTGGCATCACAACTCGTGACTGGCCTCCTCACAAGGCTGGTCACGAGTCGTGACTGGCTTCCTCCATTGCTAGACACACGACGTGACTTGTCCCTTTCTCTCGCTGGTCACGAGTCGTGACTGGGAGTCACGCCTTGTGACTAGCTTCCTTCTTTTGGCTGGTCACGGGTAGTGACTGGGAGTCACCAACCGTGACTGCTTTCTCAGGCCGGTCACGAGTTGTGACTGGGAGTCATGCCTCATGACTGGCTTCCTCTTGGCTGGTCACGAGTTGTGACTAGCAGTCACCACTCGTGACTGGCATCTCTGGCTGGTCACGAGTCGTGACTGGGAGTCACATCTCGTGACTGGCCTCTCTCCTTGGCTAGTCACGCGACAAACATTCTGGAAATGGGGAAATTCAACAGTAACGCGATTTTCCTGTTTCCAGAATTCCCAGAACTCAGAAATCAATCCCAAATTTGATTCAAAACCATGCAAATCTGTTCTTACCTTCCAAAAGACATCCCATACAATATAAACAACATAAATACAACCCAATTCAGAAATTCAAACAGCCAAATCAAGCATAAATGCATTCAAGCTTCTCAAGCTCATAAACCCTAAAAATTACAGTAAATTCATATTCAAACAATTAACTCAAGCAAAAGTCCCAGACCTGAAATTCAAAGCTTCAATTACTTAGCTCCACCAGTACCAGCAATATCCTTGCCCTTAGGATCGCGAGGAGACTCAGCTAAACACAACACAACAAAGAACATCCAACAATGCAAACCCTAAGTTAAATCTAAACCCAAAGAGGAAAAAGAAGATGAAACAAATGAAAAACAAGATGAGAAGAATACAATTACTTACCAAAGAGATGCAAAGAGATGATTAGTTCCACCAATAAGACTTGAATCCACACTAGGGTTCTTAGAATGAAGAAAATGAAGAAGAAGAAGAAGAAGAGAAGAAACGTGAGGGGAAGAAGGGAAAACGTGAATCTGCCATTCCCCTTCTTTCTTTCCTTTTTCTTTTTCTTTTCTTTTGCCCTAAACATGTGTTAATTTCCTATTGTGAAACTAATCACTCACACCCAACAAGCATGCATTACACACACCCAATGCATTCCCAACTAAAAACACCCTACAATGGTATGCTCAAGTGCACACAACTATTACCCAAGTAATACACACACTAATACCCTATATGCACCCACACACTAACAAAACCCCAAAAACATGCATTTTTACCAAAATACCCTTATGATATGCCGAACACATGCGAATGCTTACACATACAGACAGGCTCGTTCTACTACGGGGTAAACGGGGTGTGACATATATTATGGCATAAAATGATTGAATGATGATAAGTGAGTGTGTATACAAATTTATAAGTGAAAATGATATCATGGCTAAAATGTGTGTATTGATATAATGTCAATTTTAAGTGATTTTTAATGATATATTGCCCTTAGTAGTGGTCTGTTAAAAAAATCTAGTCCAGAATATAATTGGCTAGCCATAGGGATTCCACATGACGGTACGAGTCATGGCGACTCGATATTAATAGGCCAATGACGGTCTATCTCAGTGTATAGTGTATACAGTAATCAATGTAGTGGAGTGCAATAATGAATGGGGGTCATTATACACTGTAGTGTATGTGTGGGGTCCACGTCCCTCGTATCCGGTCGGTAGATTTTCTACCGGGTATATACTATGGCTATAATGGTAATTATGTAATAAAATGGATTGGAATAATGATAATTGTAAAAATGAGTGAAATTGGGACTAAAATGGAATAAATGGAAAGTTTAGGGATAAAATTGTAAATTTACATATTAGGTAAAAAGTAGTAATGTAACACCCTGATACCCCCATTGGAAGGATACTGGAGCACCACGCGGTCAAACACATATACAAATCCCAATACACACTAATAAATAAAACCAAAATGAGATATAAAGAAACCTTTAAATATAATATAACAAGTCCTTGAACATACATCATATCAATATCGTTTTACCAAACAGGCTTGTAAGCAAATACATATACCAAAATAATTGTTCCATTCCAAAAGATTCATTTTGCTATGAACAAGCCAAGTACAAAATAACAGCGGAAGACACAAAAATAAACTTCATCCAAAAAGACTTCTAGTGGCCGACCTGCAGATGTCTGACTCCACACCGAACTCGCCACCTGCACGGGAAAAGAACCCGTGCTAAGCGATAACGCTTAGTGGGGAGGAACAAAACAAACGGAAATATGCATATACAATATTTACAACAATAATTTAAACTCATCGTAACCATCAACGTGCAATTAAATTTTGATTCACTAATCAAAGGCATCACAATTACATATAAGCATATTTTCCTAATGCTACAAGACATGCATCAACATACTTTACAAGCAATTAACTATACAATTCATACTTTCACCATTCTAAGTACACATATACCAGGTGTATATCATAAAGTTATTTATGAATTCTTACTCACCTTAAACATTTAATCCTCAATATACAACTCAATATATGCAACACATAATAACATATAGCCTGATTAGTCTGAAATACACTTTAGAAGTGGATGTGGTCCATTGGATACTGATAGAACACAGTATCCCAAGCATATGGAGACATGAGTCTCAAACATGTGATTTTCATATGGAGACCGAAGTCTCTCAATATTTCCATATAGACCCAAACGGGGTCGAAACAAGTATCCAAACGGGACCCGCATATAATGTTTTATCATATAGCAGCTGCACACACACCATGACCTAAGTAAGCGCTTACTTATCCACTACTATGACTATTCAGGCTTAAAAACACAACTCCAAAACTCACGTCTGATTATCACATCATGAGAATTGAATTAAATACGGACCTATAACTCATGTATACATGTATATCCATCAAATTCGAAAAAATATATATATATATATATATATATATATATATATATATATATATATATATATATCAAATACAGGAGGTAATAAGAACATATAACTCACATTGAAATAATCCATGTTCATGAAAATGATAAGCATTTAAATCACGTACATCATTATTAATCATGCATACATATCTTATAATTAAACAATTATTAAATTGTAATATAGATTTAAACCCAAACATGTGTCATGTAGTGAAAACCCCCATATAACAGAAGTTTAAAACTTTGTTTTTAAAACAGCGCAGAAGGGGAAGAGAGGCCGGTCACGAGTCACACAAGCAATTGTGACTCGTGACGCTAGCTTCTCGCAAGCATCACACAAAAGGGTAGTCACGAGTTACGACCCTACATCACGACTCGTGACACCAACACTAAGGAAGGTCACGAGACAAGATCTCGTGACGCAAGCTTCACGCAGCAGAAGGGACGGTCACGAGTCGTGACCCTCCATCACGACTCGTGACTTCCCAGGGAAGAGGGTCACGAGTCGTGACTCTCCCTCATGACTCGTGATCCTCCTCACTCTCCATTAGAAGGAAAAACTGGTTCCTCGAATTTTCAGAAAACGTGAAAACAGAAAACGTGGAAAACAGAGTACATCAAGAATTCAAAACTTCATCTTGCCCAAAACCATTTTTCAAGCAATAAATATGCAAACACGTACCTTCAAGTCTCCAGAATACATTTATAGGAATCTTAATACAAGTCATGTAATTTTTCTATTCAAATAGAGGGCAATACCAGAACGTCAACAACCCAGGATTTTACATTCACACTCATGTATATACATCATCATTTTAACGTTCAAAACATCAGAACTTCACCACTACAAATCATACATATAAATTTATCTTACTCTTGCAATTCGATATACAAACACACATGAATAACATTCACATCAGAACAGCAAACAGGATCCAAAATGAGATAGGACAGACACTCCCAAACCTGATAATGAAGTTCAAAATGTCCACTGTAACCTTCAATCCACAACCTTTCTTTTTCCTTTATCCTTCCTCTTCTCTTCAGCAGATTTCATGAACCGATAAATAAACCACAATATCAATCCAATGAAACAGTAACGAATATCCCGAAAGAAGGAGAAGATGGAGAACCACACAAAAACTTACAGCCACTTACCTCCTGAAACTTCTTCTAAACTCAAACCCTAGCTCCACAATGGATGAACACGCATGCAAATGGGGAAAGAACAGAAAATGGAGAGGGAAGGAATGGCTAACATGAGAGAGAGCAAGAGAGAAAGAGAGTGAAATCTGATGGCTTCTTTCGGAAGCTGCTAAAATTTCTGAAACCCTCTTTTCTCTCTCCCACATGCACACACTCACCTTTCCATTTGTCATGTTCTGACTGGACCCCTAAATCCACTATTAACTCTTTTTCCAATAGCTCCTTACAATTACTAATAAATCCTTATCAAAATACTTTTTACTCACTCACTAAAAAATCTGCTATTTAATACTTTTAATTCCTTGTAATTAAATCCTCTTTCACTTGTAAAATTACCCAATTGCCTTTAATTACACTTATGAAAATTACCTACATATCCATATTGTCCAATTAAAATTGCTAATTCCAACTCGGCCACTTTTGGGGTGTGACAAGTAAAGTTAGGTAAAACGTGTAAATGTAAGGGTAATATGGTAATTTTAGCAAAATATGAGGGTAAAGTGGTAATTTAGTGTATACGTGATAAATTAGGGACCTAAATGTAATTTGCTAAAATTATAAGGCTAACGGTGGAATACAATGGAAAAGTGGCTAAATTGGTAATTAAAATAATTAAAAGGGGTAAAAGTGGAAATTAAGAATAAGTGAGGTTAATTGTGTAAAATTAAGCATATGTAATAGCATTATGCTAATTAAGTATAACATGAGGATATAAATGGAATTAGTGTAAAAGAAGGGACATGGTCGGTATTAAGGTAAAAGTGGGGACATAGATGTAATTAATGGAGAAGTCAAGGATAAAGTTGAAAACCAAAGAAAAGCATCAAGGGCAAAAATGTAATTATTGAATAAATAAGCTTAATTAAAGGATTAAAATGTAATTATTGAATAATATAATTTAAGGAGTGAAAATGCAATTAAATTGATAAATTTATTGGCTAAATATGATTGATGAATTAATAGAATATAATAACAATAATTTAAAGTGAAATTAAGATTTATTAGTGCCATAATTGTAATTATAGTGAATTGGAATGGTAATATTGAAATTGAAAGATAAAACAAGGACTAAAGTGTAATTTAACTTAGAATGTTATGGTAAGGGCTAAAAGGGAAATTGTATGCCAAGTAATAAATTAAGGTAATAATGAAATTAATTAGTGGTACTTTTACGAATATGAAACAATTAAAAATAAAATCGTAAATTAATATAAAGTTTAGGGACCACATTGTAAAATTACAATATTGAGGTTAATTAGGGGATTAAAGCGTAAATTAGTTAATGATATAGATAATAAAATGCAAAATTGATAATTAGTGAATGAATAATTTAAGAAGCATGGAATATTATTGAATGAATAATTATTGAATAGATAATAATTATAATTGATTTATATATATAGTGATTGTGAATGTGTGTGTATCTTAATAAAATTTAAGATAATGAAGTAATTGCAAATAAGTGGGAAGAAATGAAATTCAATGTAAAGTGAGAAAGAAATGGACTACTAAGTGAAATTGTGAAAACATTGATTTATGTTACATGATGGTTAATTAGAGAGTGATAATAGAAATTAATAAACTTAATAGTGAGGATAATAATAATATTAATGAAGTGAAGTGGAAAGGTAAATTTATAATTGTTATAATTATAGAGGAATAAATTGTGAATTAGTTATGGCAAGATTATTAAGGGGCCATAGTGAATTAGAGTATAGTGCAAGATTATTAAATAAAAATTAATTGTGTAATTGCGAAAAGGTAGAAATTAAAAGAGTTCAAGTAAATATAATGGGAAATAATAAGTGAAGGATAAAAATGATAGATTGTAGTGTAATAGGAAAGTGATAATATAAAAAGAAATTAATAGATCCATTATAATGTTAATTATATAAGTGAATGGAATTGAAAAGGTATGTACGTATTATTAATGAAACTGCAAAAATGATAATAATATAAACAAAATGGATTAAGATAATTGTTAAGATTAATTTTTGATTTGTAATATTGAATCGATTAACATGGGATTTCTAGAGTAATAATAGGAGTAATGAAAATGTCAGTCATAATAGGAACAGCGTTGAGTAAGAAATAAATAAGGAAATAGCGATCGAATAATAAACATCCAAGTAAGCTAGAGATTGAATTGTAGTGCTATCCATTCATGGATAAAATGACTCGTAATTGATTAAAGTTAAATAACCTACAGAAAGATTTGATATAATGAAAAGATATATATGCGAAGAGTTAGTGTAATGCAAAAGAGTTAAGAAAGGGTTAGGAACATAAAGAAAGTCATAACAATAAACCAGTGTCATTAACATAGAAATCAATGACTATCTAATAATTGATTCAGTAAACATTAAAGTGTCCGAAATTAGACTATAATTAAGCATATAACTTAAGGAAAAAAAGACGGAATCCACAAGTGCTAATATAAATAAAATAATAAAAAGAATCGTTAATAGAATTGATTATTAATAGACAAACCGAATGTAATATAATCAGTATTGAGATTATTAGTGTATACAATGGAAATAATGATATTAGAATAACAAGATAAAGTAATTGATAATGAATAGTTGCAGAAAATAAAACAAGGTAATATCAATGATTACTAATGAAGTCTATTGTTAATTGATAGTCCACTCGTAGTGTTATAATGTTAAGAGTTTTAATATGATTAATAGTGACAATGATAATCGAATTGAAAATGTTAGAGCATAGTTACAGAAACACAAACAAAGGATATAGTGATAATTAACAAAAATTAAGAACATATTAGCAAAATGTCGTAAAAGTTAAAAGTGAAAGTGAAAGTGATATTGTTAACAACATTAATAATGATTAATTTGATTACAGTGATAATGACAAAGGTAAAAACAATGATTACAGTAAAAGTGGGTTAAAACTGGCTAAAAGACTTAGAAATTAATATTCCCTTAATACAAATAAAGTGAAATGTTTGTATGTGTGTATGTGCATGCATGTAGTACTAGTGTGGAAAATTTACGATATTTATTCACCACTGGACATTTTAATGCTCAGCGCATAGAGTGTTACTGCGCGCAGGTTATAGTAGTTTT
Organism: Excoecaria cochinchinensis; assembly: GCA_947683425.1. NCBI lineage: Eukaryota > Viridiplantae > Streptophyta > Magnoliopsida > Malpighiales > Euphorbiaceae > Excoecaria > Excoecaria cochinchinensis. The sequence continues at coordinate 20,749,242 of CANTUQ010000119.1, forward strand.
GAGGTGGCCGAAGATGTAGCGATGATCGGACGAGTTAATCAACAACAAGGATTGATGTTTGACATGGCGTGTATACGATCGCAGTAAAGGGAGATAAAGGTATATGATATAAGTACGTAATTGTAGATTAGTGTATTGTTATAGTTTCGTGTATGTATATTGTGAATGTTATTAAAAAAAAAATTCTACATAATTATCAAGTGCTTTGTAGTGACTGTCAATATAGTGCTTTGACATCCGGTATCCATATTATTTACGGGTATAAGGGTGTTACATTTGTTTTGGTATTAGATCAAATGTTTATGCGGTACTAAGATTGGAAATAGTGTAGTGAGTAGGAAGTGATACGTATACATGCCATGAATAAGTGTTGATAGAAGTGAGTAAAGGTATCGAGGAGACATAAGGATAGTATGGGTTCATAGAATTGTAAGTGAATGTAAGACATGATGATTGATGGAATGTGAATGGATCTTTTGAACATAATGTTATTATCTTAAAGTGACTGTGATTTATGAATGTGGTACATAAGGAAAATTTCGAGGACGAAATTTTTATTAGTGGGGGAGAATTATAATGGCCCGAATATCGGGTTAGAAGTGTACAGTGAATGTTTACGGTGTCTTTATGATGACCACAGTGTAGAGTAGTGTATTGAGTGATGTTAATAGTAGTGAAGTTAAGAGTTAAGTGTGTTTGAGGTACAGCAATCCCGAGATGGGGGACCCCGAGATAGCTATATAGCGGACCCGGCGGTCGATTTTTGGAAAAATTATCATTTTGCAAAATCGATTTATGGGCTATCAGGAGTCTAATAGTGAAATTTGAGCAAAAAATGAGGTCATATAGGCCTCCAAAAATCTACAGATTTTTGTTCTCGAAGCATTCTGAGATTGCTCTTGAATCCAAGAAATTAATTCCTGAGGTTTGAGGCTCAATCATCTTTCATCTTTCATTTTTCTTTAACGAAAATCTCGTTTAAAGTTTTTATTAGTTTCTATTCTCATTTTTTAACAAAAGCAAAGAGGAGAACCAGAGCTTCTTCATCTGCTGATCAAAGATCAATATCTGAGGGTAAATACTAGGATAAACCTTCTCTTGTTTTCCTTCTTTCTTTTATTTCCTATTTTGTTTTACCACAAGTGTTCTTCATTTGTACATATTGTATATATTTATTGTTTGATTTTATTGATTTATATATAGCATGATTGGTGCTGTTTATTATCAGACATGAGCCTAAAATATTTATTATGGTTAATCGACATGTTTGTTGTTCTTTTATGCATGTTTTGATGGAATAATGCCATATTTATTCAGTCTGTTAACGTTACTCTGTTTGCCCCTATTTTATGTTCGTCTGAGTCGTGAACTTCATTTTTCTTGTCTGAGTCGTATTTTCTCTCTGATTGAGTCATGTCTTTGATTTTTTGCACGAATCATGAGCTTTTGTCCGAGTCGTGCTTCTGCTTCGCGTGTCGTGATTGTCCGATTGCCCATTCGAGTCATGCGTTTTCTATACGACTCGCGCCCCTCACAGCGGCCGTCATGACTCGTGCATTTTTGCTCGAGTCGTGAAGGCATTGTGTGACTCGTGCAAGGATGCACGAGTCTTGCACTCACTGTGTCCCATTTCCATTTGCATGTATTCTTGAATTGCATTGCATTTTCTCAATTTTGGGCCAATCTACAGTGATTTTTGTCGTTTAGCCTTCCTTTCCACGTGAATCACTTAGTTAATTTATTGATTATTTTATTTTATTTCATTTTATTTTTGTCATCTTTATTTAGCCTAATTATTACTTTTATTTTTTATTAATATGTTTTCAAAGATTATGACTATTATTATTTTATTAATATATTTCTTTGTATAGTTGTCATCTTTCTAATTAATATATTTTCAAATATTACTATTATTATTATTATTATTATTATTATTATTATTATTATTATTATTCTTATTATTTTAATTTGCTAATTTTCACTTTACATGTATATTTGCATGGCTTGAGCCATTGCTATAGTGCCTTTTTATTACTTTGCATGTATACCATTTGCGTGGGCCATGCTAATCTTTTAATATTTTTGCATGCATTTTTCTTTTGTTCCTTTAGTCACACGTACAACAATGCACCAATGCATTTATTCATTGTGTCACACCCCAAAATAGCCCTGGTCGGAATGTGTATGCTAAGTCGGGAATGCAAGGGTATTTCAGTAATTTGTGCATGAGAAATTTGGATAATAAGGCTTAGTGGCAAATAATTAATTAAGTATGTTAAGAAAAGAAATGTTAGAGTGTGCATGTGGTATACGGTTGTAGGGTGTTTTGGTTGTGGCATTTATCTAGTGAAGTGTGAGTTTGGTACCTAGGCATGAGATATTTATTCAAGAAAGGATTGGGTGCATGTGAGAGTATGGTGCCATGGTTTGAAAAGTCAAAGGAGGAGTTTTGGTCCATTAGGAGGTTGCCAAGTGGGCTTGGCAGGTGGACATTGAATGAAGAAAAAGAAGAAGTAAGAGGAAGAGAGAGGGAACACAGATTTTTGGCATTCCCGTCCTCTCCTCTCACGCCTCCTCTTCTTCTTCTCTTCTCCATTCTCTGCTTTTCCTTTCTTGCTCTTTTGGCTTGGAATTGTGCTTTGCTTGAAGAGGTAAGTTGGGGTTTAGGGTTCCTGCATGCTGTTCTTCTTCTTCTTCTACAGGTTTTACTTCAGTTAGGGTTTGGACTAAGGATTTTTTGGGTTTCTTGTTTGTGCAAGCTTTGGTTTGCAAGAAGAAGCTTAAGGACAAGTAGAGGATTGAGGATTTAAGCTTAAAGTGCAATTTTTGGATCTTCAATTCTAGGTTTGGGAGCTGTGATTTCTGCATTTGAACTTCTGAGTTGTTTTTTCCCTAATTCTCACTTAGGTTGTAAATGTGTTTGTATTGTTTAATTTCTGGAATTTGGTGTGTTTTGGAATGTGTATATGCATGATTTATGTGAGTAGATGTGTTAGTAATGCATGATAAGGATTGAATTGAAGGTGTTAAGTTTGGGATTTGAACTTAGTGTAATTTTTAGGGTTTATGTTCTTGAGGGAATTGAATGTGTTTATGCATGATTTTGGGTGTTTTGATTGTTGAATTAAGTTGGTTTACGTCATTTTTATGTATGGAAGATCTATTGGAAGGTAAGACGAGATTGATAGTGTTTTGAATCAAATTGAAATTGATTTTGTCGAGTTCTTAGAATTCTGGGCATACTGGGAACGGAAAATTGCGATTCTGGTGGAATTTCCATTTCCAGTAGGCATGTGTCGTAAGTGCCCTGAGTGAGGCAAGTCACGAGTCGTGACTCCCAGTCAAGACACGTGACTCTATCTTCCAGTCACAACGCATGACTTTTCGGCGGGCTGGAAGCAGTCACGGGGCGTGATTCACCAGTCACAACGCGTGACTGCCCTGTGAGAGGCAAGTCACGAGTCGTGACTTAGAGTCACAACTCGTGACTCCTTGTAAGGCATGTCACGAGGCGTGACATAGAGTCACGACTCGTGACCCTCCTTTGAGGCCAGTCACGAGTCGTGACGTGGCTCGTGACCGACCCCCTTCAGCCCCATTTTTTCGAATTAGCCCAGTTTTAACAAAAATGAATTTCCTATTTCTTCTGTATGGACTTATACTACTGTATGATTCATGTCATACTTTTATATGCTCTTATATGGCCTTTTCTATTTTGCCTTGTTCCCCAAGTGACTAGTTTTCTTATAAAATGACTTTCAAATGCTTTTATGGCTTTTTTCCCCTACTGTGTGCTATATTACCTTGCTTATATGAATGGTTATCCTAATTTATTTATGATTAGCAATATGTTATGCATATCCTTGATCAGATCCTCCTCTAAGAATAACCTGCCATGCTTAAGAGTATATTGTATCATTCCACGATTAAAATTATGCGTTATTAATCATTGGCATAATATGATTCCACATGTGTTCCTGACATGCTTTAGTATATTGAGTAGTGATAAAATGTGATTGATTGAATTATTGCATGCTTCAGAATATGAATTGTATGAGGTATGATTGATATTATGCTATGCCAAATTTATTTGAATAATATGGTTGATGTCTGAATGCATTATTATGCTTTAGCCTTTGAACTCAATGTGTTATGCTTAAATGTAATTTGGATTATGCATGATTTACACTTAGTTATCCTCACCTAACGCATGATTAGGATTTTGTATTGATAATCATTGGCATGGTAGTGCTTCCATACCTGATTTTGACATGCTTTAGAACATTGTTTAATGTTAAAGTGTGTTGAGTGTATTATGTTTTGCAATAGGAATTGTATGATATATGACCGACTTTATGAGCATATTTATATGTCTATCATACTCTGGTTTTTGCATGATGTATATATATTTATACGTTGTGCGATTCGAAACGTGAATTATTTTATGCATGACCTGCGAGAGTTAGTCTAGTGGATAGTTAGGCATGCCTAATAGAGTATCTTTAGCTGCAGCCCTGTGGACGTTTGGACCCTGATCAGGTCCCCCGTTTGGTTCCTCGCGAACCCTTTATGTGTGCGGATCCTCGCGATCCTTTTTAATGTGTTTGGATCTTGTTTAAGATCCCCCTCAGTGAAATGTTTTAATTGTGACAAAATAAAATGGTTTTCGATTCGTACCCGTAAGGTACCCTTTGGCCGATTTGTACCCGTAAGGTACTATTTGTGCACTCGTTATCCACTATTGTGAGTCAGCAGGTGCTTTGTTGGTTTGTTTTACTTTGAAATAACTGTAAGAATGTGACACCCGTATGAGCATAGTAATGATTTGTGGAATCAGTTTATATGTATATGAATGTAGATTTGAGCTTCGGAAGGTATGTCTTTTTATTGTAAGCATGATTGGATATCTAACACCATTATCCGTACTTGTCATGTGTTGTGTTATAAGTTTCAGAATGCTTTGAATGTGATTCGACTAATGTATTTATGTATGTGACTCAAGCATGGTTATGTTATATACAAGCATGTGAACCGAAGCAGTTGTGGCTGTAAGTATGTAAGATTTAACTGTATTTTCTACATGGTGATGATATGAATGTGATGTTATGTGATTATGTCTTCGGTCTCTGCTATTAGAGTGTTTTCGGCATGATATTTTATATATTAGAGTTGCGCAGCGGTAATGTGGTGTTTTGGATGTCGTCCCTTGGATTTTGGCTAGTGTGTGTATGGCATGTCAAAGTATGTTAAATTGCTAGTATTCTTAACATGATAGTTGGGTGCGTTATCATATGGTAATTGAGTCGCATTTGATTGGGTTGTCAGTTCATGCATGGGTACTTGGTTATGACAATTGCATGTGTAAATCTCATGTGACTTCGCACGGTAAGGTACTGATATTTGATACCATTGTAGGTATATGCATGTGATATTCTATGTGGCTCTGCATGATGATACTTGTATCGTGTATTGTGTTATGTCTGTGTGGCCTATTCTTGACATAAGTATATGGTTATGGTTGTGAGTTTTTGAATTAATGCCTTACTATGCAAGCCTAATTTTATATGTGTTATGAATGTTCGCATTAGCCATTGTGAGTGTGATATGCCTTGGCGACCATTGTGAATGGCCGCTCATACTCTTGTGTGTTCTCCCCACTAAGCATTTATCGCTTAGCACGGATTCCTTCCCGTGCAGGTGGCAGGTTTGGTTCAGTTCGAATCGCGCATCTGCAAGGTCTGCCATGTAGAAGTTAGAAGTTTTGTATTTTGTTCAGCTTCTGTACTTCAGTTTTTGTATTTTTGTATTATTGTATATGTAATTATATGTAAGAATCTTGAGATTACTTTTGGGAAATTTAAACGTTAGTATGTTTTTATGTTAAGTTATTCCTTCGTTTTATCATTCGCTTTATGCTTCCGCTTAGTGCCTGCGTGTGTGTGAGTTATTGCATGATCAGTCTGTGCCCGCAAGTAAGTCAAGTTTTTAATTAACCCGTATTTTCGTATGTATGTTATGTATGAAAGTATGCTTCCGCGTTGTGCATGTGCATATCTGTGTGAGTGAGCGTCGGGTAGCACGCCCGTCGGCGTCCTTCCAACGGGGGCGGCGATGGGGGTGTTACACATTGTGTTCATTCTAATTTATTCTTTGATATTGTTACTGTCCAAAAGTTGCTTGTGTACTGAGATTTGCTATTAATATTTAGCTTAGTAATTAATTTGATTGTTTAGTTATCCATAATTTGCTTGTTGTAATTAACCTGATTTCTGCCGTTATTTATTTATGTGTACATTAATGTATTGGTCATAAATAACATTAATTTAAATTAATTTATTTGCATGAAGCATGAACACGATTTATAAAAAAATTAATATTTATTTTTCATTTTTGCTTGATTTTGATTCATTTGATTATTTTCAATAATTATTCAACACGTTTTTTTACAACTATTAATTTTGGTTTGTATTTAATTTGTTTAATTGAGTTAATTGGTGTATTATATTTAATTAGCTTAATTGATTACTATATTTTCTGGTTGATGGTGTAATTGATTATTTAAATAGTTTAATTTATTTAATTAATTATTTGTTTACATTACTTGATTTAATTGAATAACAATTTTATTTCATTATTGTTTTGATGGCACCAATTTTTTTTTTACCTTGAGTGATATTCCCGAGTGGGCCGGAGGAGCGGGAATTAAAGGCTCTTGTAACTGGGTTTGCATTTCTAATTACCTCATTTTCTTTGTTATATTATTTTTTATGTGTTGTATGTAAAAATGTATTTTATACCCGTTCGTATCATAGAAAATCATGTTTTTTTTACAATAATTAATAACTTGGAATTTTTCTTAATAAAATGGACCAATTTCCTATTTTAATCAATAAAATCTCACAATCAAATGGAGAACTAATTTTCATAAAATAGGATCATTCATCCCAGTTTTCTCAATCAATACCCAAAAAATAGTTCTCTATTTTTTCAAACTAATAAAAAGGAACCAATGTTCCTAAAATGAAATAAATGACCCGATTTATGTATGATGCATTTTAATTATTTTGTATGTGTTATTTATTCATTTTTTTGGGCCCTTGTAATTAATTTTGGGGCAATTATTTGTGCTTTCTTATTTTATTTAAGGGGATTGTTCTGTCCCATTTTTTTTTATTTTGTAATTTATTTTTGGGGGATTGTTCTATCCTAATTTTCGTTCGTAATTTATTTATTTACTTACTGTTTTATTTATCGCTTTTAATATGCTAACAAATGCGCTTTAAATTCAATGTTTAATCGCGTTTGATGAGAGATAGAATTTTAATTTCTTAAAAACTTAATTATAATCTTGACTTAAGTCATTAATAAAAGTGAAGTTCCGAACACAATCTCTGGTTTAGACAAATAGAGATTAGAGACCTTTTTCAATTTCTCGTAAATTGGGTGGCGACTCCAAAATACATCAAAGGTTCCCAAAGGCGTCGTGAGGCGAGATGATCCTTTTCAATGTTCTATTAGGAATGAGGCATCCAATATGACTCATGATGTCCAAGATCAAAAAGATGCGAACCAATCCCTCGAGCCCTAAAAGCGGGCTCAATGAGGTTCTTTGGTAGGTTCGGCGTGCGTCACAGTGGCGACTCCACTGGGGAGTGATCGAAACTTCATTTCAAAAGTGACTTAAGTTAAATTTATAATTAAGTTATTAAGAATCAAAAATTCCATTTCTAATCGAAATTGCATGGCATCCATTAGATGCTTAGAATTATGTTAGTTGGTCCCCTATCTACCCCGGTGCATTCCTAAAACATGACCCTACTTTCACTCATTGTAAGGAAGTGCTCGGGATAATCACCAGCCCAAGCCTCGTACCATTAAATGGTATATCAAATGGAGACCAGATTAGTCGCTATGCTCGTGATGAACTAGAGCTATTGGCAGGGACCATGCTTGGGTAGACCTAAAGTAACACCACCTTTGACCAAAGCTCATGTAACGGCAATAGATACTTTTACTAGGTGAAATGTACCATAATACCGCGCTTGCTATTTAGACCGTTATATATTGAACAAAATCAATTAAATGAAATGGTCTTCATCAAAGGCTTTCATGCCCCGGTGGGCCCATCTTAATTTAGTCGAATTGTTTAAATACATAATGGTCAAACACCCATACGTATGTACATTAGGCAAGAGATGTTATGCTGCCGGTTTTTCGCCGTGCACTATACGTGTCCAATGTGTTCCCTGTTAACCCTTGGATAAAGCCCACCTAGTAAGGAGACTGTATAACCCCATGTGTGGGAGAAATAAGGTTGGAAGGATCTATCTGCTTGCATGTGATTGTGGATGCTGCATAGAATGCTCGTGCATCACATGTCATTCATCCACATCAGAAAAAATAAAATAAACAAAAATATATATATATGAATAATAATATATGTTCTCTCATGTTGTGTGTGTATATATCCTTTCATCTGTCTATTATTTTTCACATGTACATATCATCCTGCGTATAATTTCTTACATGCATCCCATCGTATTGTGGTAATCTATTGATCTCGCACTCATCGAGGACCATCTGCATTGCACGATCATGCATCATATGATATTTATGCATCATTCTAACTCCTTAATTTTTCAGCCACTGTAGACCATTTGTCCAAATGGTTTTAGGGTTTGCGATAGTCACCGTTAGAGGACTTTTTGTCTGGGGTTAGGATCAGGATCAGGATCAAGGGCGGTTAATAGGAATTCAAAATTTTCAAGAATGGCCAATTCTTCGCGGTAGATTGAAGAGACTCATGCCTTAATTGACCAAGAGATAGATGATAGGCTTGAAGAGCTCGAAAAGCGGTTGTTGGCCACGATTAAGGAAAGGATAGATGTCATGGCACTAGTTCTTCAGGCTCAACTTATGGCAATTACCCTAACCAAGTTGGGCCGGCCACTGTCAAGAAGGCCTATACAGCGATAACTACGGCGTCTCCTTTTACTTCCAAGCCTAGAGACAAGTTTAGACTTGTTTCACCAGTCGAGCAAAGAGGAGATATGGGGTCTAATCTAGAATGGGACATTGTACTTCAAGCGGGTGGAGATACAGTGAGGCTGCATGCCTTGAAAAATGAAATCCCGGGTATCCGCAACAACACTAAGGGCAATGTTAAGAGGACGGGAGTGCCAACCATGAAAGTAAATTAAAGGCAATATTCTGATTTGGGCAGATCGTTGTCATGGGTTTTTAAAAAGCTGATGAAGGGGGGGATATTACATTCGCCAGGGACATACCAATCATAGGGCGGATCAGTATTGCACCTTCCACCAACACACTGGGCATCTGATGGACTATTATCGGACTTTAAGAGACCGGGTGCAAGACCTCATTGATACCAAGTAGATCTTTGACCCAGAAGAGCAGAAGAAGGAGAGGAAGACAAATTGAATACCTAAGCGGGGAAGGACGACGGTTTCCGCGGATGGTGATGAACCATTGGCCGAAATAGTTGTGCTGGTGGAAACTAAAAGAAGATAGCTATTTAGATGCTCTTTTTGTTCTGGAACTATTTGAGATGGCATTTTTAATTCTAGTTTTCTATTAAATGAAATGAATGATTTCACTTATCTGTGTAATATTTTCTTATGATTTCACTATGCATAATCATGACACATTCATATTTAATAATAATTCAAATGATGCTATTTCATTTAATCTCGGATATTTGGAAACCCAAAAAAAATCTTGGTAGCATCTGATGTGACTCCTGAAGAAAGATTAAATGAGAGAAAATAAAGAAAAAAATATGAAAGAGTCTTTGCCTAGGCCTATAAAGACATACCGGGAGATGATCGTGAAGTTGCCAAACACGCAATGCTAGCAGATTCCAATCACGGGTCAGTCAAGCAGAGACTCAGAAGACTTAAGCTAGAATGGGCAGAAAAGGTTAAAAGAAGAAATCCACAAGCAGAAGCAAGGCTAAATTATTTATCGGAGACAGCTGACTGGGTTGGCCAACGTTATCCCAATAGTTAAGAAGGCAAGTGCGTGCACGTGTGAACTATCAGGATTTGAACTAAGCTTGTCTAAAAAAAGATGGTGGAAAGGAAGAAAAGTCATCTTTGGGATAAGTTTTGCTCGAATCCCATTAATTGACACATACCTGTACTCTACCATTCTTCTTGGCCTCCAAAAAGGACCGAAAGGGTTATATTGACTTGCAATGGATAAGGATCGATTGAGCTTAGGGGAATAGACATCATAAGGGAAGTGAGCCCTATAGCCTCCAACGGACATTAGGTTCACCATAGTTGCTATTACCTACTTAACCAAGTGGGTAGAAGCCTGGCCCTTCAAGAAAGTTGACACTCGGGGTCTGGACAAGTTCATCAAAAGGAATATGATGTGTCGATATAGTCCCTTGCACTGCATTATGTTCAAAGACAGGGGGCAGTTTTTGCCTGAAGCTTGGGAGTCACTCCAGAAGTATGGCATTAAGCATCACAAGTGCTCTCTGAACCGCCCTCAAACCAAGGGGATAGTAGGGGATGCTAACAAGAATGTTAAGAAGGTCTTGGCCAAAATGATTCGAGGCTACAAATGTTGGGAAAAGGAATTACCTTCTGCACTCTAGAGATGTAGGGCCACTACAAGAACCTCTACGATGGAAATAGTGTTTTCTATTAGGGGCAGAGCTCGGACCTCTGAAAGTAATCATGGAGAAATAGATCCCAGAAGCTGACTGGACGAAGTAATGATTGCAACATTTGAACATGCTAAATGAAATAGGTCGCAGGCTTATTATCGTAATTAGATTTATCCAAAAGAACATGCCCAATCATTTAGAAAGAAGGTTAGAAAGCACCCATTGAAAGAGGGAGATTTAATCTTTAAGAAAATGAGTCCGAATGTTCCTGTCACATGGGGTAAATTCAGGCCAACATACGAAAGTTTATTCTTAAGAGGTTGGTATTCAAAGGAGCAGCAACTCTAACAGATAACAAGGGAAACAAGTTTAAAGGACCAGTCAACATCGACAAACCTAAGAGGTTCCCTAGCTAAAGACTAAAAATCAAAAGAAGAGAATAAATGCCCCACGGGTTAAAAATCGAAAAAAGGCAGCCTTGCTAAATTTGGCACCTCGTTAGGGTGAAAACGGAAAAAAAAGGCACTCTGGGCAAAAATTAAAGGCTTGAGAGAAAATGTCTAATCAAGAAAACCCAAGAGGACTGATTAGAAATAGGTGTCTGATGCTTACAAGAACCACTCTGAGATTAGATGTATTTTTTTCATTCTGAATCTATGTTAAATGGTGATCATGTATCGAGAAATCATACTGAAATGTACACGATTTTGCGAAAAAATTATAAAACAACAGCAATTTAACTCATCATTTCCTAGTTCTTTTATAAAAGCAGAAACATCATTCATTACCGAATGTGTGAAATCTAAATGGCTATACTTTGCTTCTGCTCTCACCGACCAGATGCCTAAGCCGATAGGTCCTATTATCTACCGCAAGGCTAAGTACCCTTCTTTTTCATGCACTTACGGAAGCGAGGGTGTAGTTTCTGACCTGCAGTATGATGGTTTTGGTAAGCAGCTCTTTCCAGGGGATATGGTACACAGGGGTGAAGGCCAAGGATAAGATGCTGCCCTAGAAAGATAGAGGATGCCTCACGATATCTTAAATCCCTCCAAACTATCAAACGTAACAGGTGATGATATCCAAAGTGGTCTCAGGAAATCCCCACAAGAGAACAAAAAAGAGAACCAGGGGCATAGGGGGATGACCCTTGTTAACCACCTCACCCAATCAAACAGCATCTTCGTCAGAGGGGGCAAGGGGATATGATAATTGTTTAGGGGAAGCTGTCTCAGCGAATAATTGCCGATTGCTATAGAAGGAGGCTCTGACAGTAGCTTTAATTTTTCCTTATAGCCACGCCTCAAAAAAAAAAGCCGTTAGCGATGAAAACCGTAATTGGCAATCGAAGAAAAAGTTAGGCCAAAGGGCAGGGTGAAAACTTCGAAACAGGCAGTCTATTCTACAAGAAATGAAATGAATAAAAGCCGCTGGATTGGGTTGGGTCCATTCCAGGCAAAAAAATAAGCACAGGGTTATGTGAAAATTCGAAAAGGATGCATTTTCCACTAAGAAAAGCTAATGTGAAAACCCACAAGGGGCACACTACCTTCAAAATAATGACTTTTGATACCTGTAGTGATAAGGTGGCATTACTTTAGATAATCTCTTTTCGAGTGGATAATGCATAATTTAGGGCACGAGCTAAGTCCTTGGGGGCAAAATACTAATTTGATGGGCCAAAGATGTGCACGGGTCGATTCTCTTTAGAAGGATTATGGGTCAGAATCCTTGAGCTAAAGCAACACTCCTCTAGGCCCCGAACAATACATGTAGCCAAGTTGTATCCTTAATGGATCCTTCACCGCCTAGGACGTGGTCTATCCATTTTTTGCAAGCATTTACATCTCATGTCATATACATACAATTTCTTGTATATACTTCTGTGCACATAACTTTGTAGGAAATATCTAAGTCAAAATCATCACCATCAGAAGATCGAATCCCAGCACTTTGTAAGTCTGGAGCAGACTCGATGCAGCTCAAGAGAGCAATTTTTGCATTTTGTAAGTCTTGAGCAACCTCGGAGCATCACCATCAGAAGATAGAATCCCTGCAGTTTGTAAGTCTGGAGCATACTCGGTGCAGCTCAAGAGAGCAATTTTTGCATTTTATAAGTCTGGAGCAAACTCGGCGCATCACAATTAGAAGATAGAATCCCCGCACTTTGTAAGTCTAGAGCAGACTCGGTGCAGCTCAAGAGAGCAATTTTCGTGTTTTGTAAGTCTAGAGCAGACTCGGTGCAGCTCAAGAGAGCAATTTTCGTGTTTTGTAACTCTAGAGCAGACTCGGCGCATCACCATCAGAAGATGGAATCCCCACACTTTGTAAGTCTGGAGCAAACTTGGTGTAGCTCAAAAGAGCAATTCTCGTATTTTTTAAGTCTGGAGCAGACTCGGCGCATCACCATCAGAAGATGGAACCCTCGCACTTTATAAGTCTGGAGCAGACTCGGTGCAGCTCAAGAGAGCAATTCTCGCATTTTGTAAGTCTGGAGCAGACTCAGCACATTCTCGTGACCAGGAAGACAACTGCCTCAGGTACGCGCTTCTTCTTTCTTTCTTTGAGTTTTGGCTCACCTAGGCATCCAGGCACTACGTTCCCCAAAACTGGGGGCGATTGTAGACACTGGGTCTTGAGACAGTCTAGACCGAAGTTACCCCATGATGAAAATGATACCTATTCACAAGCAAAAGACAGATCAAAGTGATGGTTTCCTCAAAAATTTTTTTTTCGTTTTTTAATTTTAGAATAAAAAAAGTAATATAAAAATAAGTAAATGGAAGGGGGTGTTTTCGGAGGGCCTATGGTGTGATGCCTATGCCACCCACGTGAGATGCAGCTTCACCTTTGTGAGGCCCATCTCACGTTAGTGAGATGCAGTGAGGCCCCTGTGACGCACGCCGAACCCCGTGGCCTCCCGAAAGCCCGCTTTAGGGCGATGAGGATGGGATTCATTAATGCTTGTAAGGTATTTACAAGTGCATCTATTTTGGCCAACAATGAGGTTTCTTGGAGTCGCCACCCAATAGAACATTGGGAAGGGTCATCTAGCCTCAGCGAGCCTAAGACGGCGCATACATATCCATCTTGGGCTAGCCAGAGAGATCTTGGAGGCCACTGCCTCTACCCCTGGAGCCTAGGATTTGTAAATTTCAGTCTTTTAGTGAGACTCAAGAGCTGTCTTGGAAGTCCTAGACCTCTCGCCTCATTGAGCCCCAAAGACCAGAGTGACTTCGGGACTTCTCATTTATTTATACCTTGATCAATATTATAATTAAGTTTTGAATTCATTGTTTCACCAACTTTCCACACGATGCATTTAATTATTCACATCAAAAGCGATAAGTAAAACATTATTAAAACAAATATTCTCAGAATAAATTACAATAAAACTAGGGGCGGAATGCAACCCCAATTAAAAAAATATGTAAATCATACAAAAATCGGGATATTCATTTGGAGTGAGGACATTGGTCCTGCCGTGCATATTTATTATAAAACTTTTTTTGATCTGATGGTTTTATTTTGGATGGAGAAAATTGAGACATTGGTCCCATTTTTATTTAGGAAAAATTCTAAATTAATTACTATAAAGTGTTTTGGCCCCTTTTTACTTTAACGACATTGAAATAATCTTGATAATAACATGAATAAAAAAGCAAGAGTGAAGAAAGAACCCGTATGGAAATCCTCAGATCGGCTCGACCCTCATCGTTTACAACTCCAAATCCAAATGGTCAGAAAATAACTCATAGGAATAAACATGTCAGCGTCAAAATTTATGAATAAAATAAAGAAAAGAAAAATATAGGAAACTTCAAGAGAGAAAAGTTAAAAGATAAAAAATAACAAATGAAAACAATTAATATAAGTCAATTAAAATCATACAAATGATAATCCAAAATGTTTACCCTCGGATTTTACCTTTTAGGGTGAATATCGAATGGTTTAAATCCCCGCACGCTCCACAAGGATCACATAAAGCGGATAAAAAATAAGAAAATATGTATTTTCCCTTCTAGAAAATTTAATAGCGATTGAGTGTTTGAATTAGCTGTATTGATGGAAACGAATGAATTTCGTTACCTCAATTGGCCTAATTCACAAGAAGAATTTGAGTAAATCAATTAATTGGAAGAATTTTTATCAAATAAATTATGAAAATAAAGATTTATAGCTTTTTGGTAAATTGCTCACAAAGAAAATTTCTCTAAAAAATTCTAATCTCTCAAAAAGTGTTTAATTTTCTCCACCAAGAATTTTTTTTTTATCAAATTTTTCTAACCCCAAATAATGAATTTTACCTCTCAATTTATAGAATTTTGGAGATAAAAATTAGATCAGCATCCAATTAGAGTTTGAATTTTAAAAGGAGTTTTTAAAATTCAATTTTTAACCAACCTCTATCCCCATTTTCAAGGTTAGAGATCAAATTTTATCCAATCCGGCTTTATCTGATCAGATCCACTACCGACGGGCATCCCTGCAACTACCGACGGGCGTCCCTACTAAGGGCACGCGTGGGAATTCGGTTACAGACATGCCGTAAGGTGGGACTAGGGACGGGCGTCCCTACTCAGACGCGTGTCCGTCCCTAGCTACAGACGGGCCGTAATGCGGGACTAGGGACGGGCGTCCCTACTCAGACACGTTTCCGTCCCTAGCTATAGACGGGCCATCCGTATTATGCATAGAGACGGGAATCACCCCAAGTAGAGACGGGCATCCCTATAGATACAGACGGTCATCCCGTCGGTGGAGCAAAATTTCCATTTTCAACCAAAATTTCCCAAAACTCTTTCAAAACCTCATGCTATAGAGAAAAAGATTTTAATCCTTGTGAAACCGAAAGATGAAAACCTCCGAATTCCATCCATTTATCCGAAAATAAACGTGGATCTCTTCATCAGGTAACTGTGACCTGGACTGCCTCAAGACCCGGTGTCTATAGCTGCCCCCAATTTTTGGGAAACTAGTGCATTAGTGTCTAGATGAGCCAAAATTAAGAGAAGAAAGGAAAGAAACGCATACCTGTGGCAGTCCTTACCTTTTTGCCGTGGAAGTAACGATGCATCGAGTCTGCTTCAAACTTACAGAATGCAAGGATTGCTCTCCTGAACTACACCGAGTCTGTTCCAGACTTACAAAGTGCAGATGGTGATGCGCCGAGTATGCTCTAGACTTACAAAATACGAGGGTTGCTCTCCTGAGCTGCACTCACTCCAACTTACAAAGTGCAGATTGCTCTCCTGAGCTGCACCGAGTTTGCTCCAACTTACAAAATGCAGATTGCTCTCCTCAGCTGCACCGAGTTTGCTCCAACTTATAAAATGCAGATTGCTCTCCTGAGCTGCACTGAGTTTGCTCCAACTTACAAAGTGCGGATTGCTCTCCTGAGCTGCACCAAGTTTGCTCCAACTTACAAAATGCAGATTGCTCTCCTGAGCTGTACCGAGTTTGCTCCAACTTACAAAATGCAGATTGCTCTATTGCGCGTGCCCTGCTGTCCTCGTCTAGGCTTGCACGGTGGTTGACTTATCTTGCTAGTCCCGTTGTGATTCATTAATTCTCATCTAATATTGAATATGATCTTGAAGGATATAACGTTTGATCTGTCTTTTTCCCTCCTTTTGACTGTCGGTCATTTTCGAATTGGTGTAACCATGTTCCTGTATTATAAGAGATTTCTTGTTAATTCTCACACCAATTAACTTCATTGGTAGATTTATGAACATTTTTATGTCTCTCCCTTATTATTTATCTTCTTGTTTTCTATATGATCAGCTGTCTTTTTTTCTTTTTCTCTTTTTAGAAATTTAAATCATGAATATATAACATGCAAGTTTAACAGGTTAATCGATAAATGTTTTTCCACTAAAAGGTTAAATTTTGTACAATATACAAATGTGATTACAACGAAAAGTATAAATACAAAGCCAGAAGAACTCCCTGAACAATCTACAATGGCGCATAATCTGAGAGCTCCTCTGGATCATCATCATCATCATCTGATATATGAACCGGCTAGCCTCGTGATGAAGAAGCAGATGGTCCCGCATCTGCAGCGGATGGCTGCCTAGGAGGGGCTGATGGTCCGGCCTGCTGAGCAGCCGAGGCTCTGGCCTGTCACTGGTATCTGGGAGGTACAGCCACTAGTACTAATAATGGCTGCGCTCTCACTGGGTCCTGCTGCTTAAACTGGACCTGAGCATATCCATCAAGGAAAGGCTGTGCGCACACTGTCATGAACTACAGCATATCAGTGACGACCCACCCCTAACTCTCTGAAAGTGCTGGCCAGGCGGAGGGTCTGATCTGTGGAGGTAGTCCCCATACACTTCAGCCTATCCTCTGTATGCTCTCTAAACTCTTGCATGGACTGGGCAATGGGAGGTATGGCACCCTCTAGGACTTGGATCCTAAATCTGAGAGCCTCAACTGACTCATCCACCATCTGTACAGATGCATCTATCCTCTGGGCCGCCTCATCATGGGAGGCCCTCATCTCCTGCCTCAGCTTGCCCACAAGTCTCTCCTGCTCCTGTATCAAATGGTCAATAAGCCTCCTGTGCTCCTGGATAATACCCTGCTGCTGATCCAGCCGCTCTAAAATGACTCTATCTCGCTCCCCAAGCTGCCCGAGAAGGGCCCTGTCTCTCTCCTCCTGTCTGTGATCAAAGGAAACGAATATAGAGGTCAAAATCGCAGAAAAATCTGGCTGCGCCGGGTGCATCGATGGTGTAAATGGAGGGGGGACTGGATCTGGTGCCCGCTCTGCAGGTGGAGCTGTAGAAGTAGATGCCCCTGGGTCCCCTGCTATAGCATATGGGTTGAACCTCTCAGGTGCCCGGGGAGCCGTCCGATGTACTCTCGATGGCGGAGGCGGAGTAGGACTCTGTACTCTCTGTGTTGGAGTAGCAGCAAATAGCTCATCCATGGTGAACTAAATCCCCATGTGAGACGGTGTAAACGGATGCTGCTCCTCATGTTGCGGCTGTGGAGGCTGACCCTCCTGGTGCTCTGGATGTCGGGGAGGCTGGTCATCCTGGTGCTGTGGGTGCTCGGGAGGTTCCTGCTCCATCTGAGGCAGCTCCTGAGGCTGATCCTGAGGCTGCTCCTCTACCGGCTCTAGCGAGGGCAGGATAAACGCACGTCTGGTCTCATGAATGATACGAAGTCTGTATGCCTCAGCTTGACCTGGTATCGGCAGTATCATAGCCATCGTAATAGCTGCCGGGGCATCCACATAAATGCTCTCATCCAAGGCAGGCCCCAGGATGTCTGGACGAATACCCAAACTCAGAAGTAGTCTAGTAATAACTCCACCAACATAAACTACAGGGGCTGCCCCCCTGGATACTCTCACCAGGTTAACCAAAATCTCATGGCTGATGTTGAGCCGCTGTCCTGCCACCATGGCCCACAAACTCCAAATCTCGACGGCGTTGAGAGATCCTGGATTACCAGCTCATCCCAAATATGAGCTGGATAAAACTCTGTGAACATATCAGAAGGCCTGCGATGAGAGTACCGTGCTCTTTGCCGTATCATGATCATACGGCACCGCCGGTAAGGCAATAACTGCCCAATGGTGGCGTCTAACTGCTCTGTGGCGTGCTATAACATCCTGCCCGAATGGAAGCCCCATAGCCTCTGTAAAACACTGACGGGTAACGCTGTAGTGGTGGCCCTCAATCCAAAACTGGATGACACCCTCCTCCGTGTCGGCCTCAGGTACCCCCCGTACTGTAACGTAGCGAGAAACTGCCGAACTTTCTTTGGGTGAGTCTGGAAAGCAGGCGTCAGAAACTCAGTCCACCCTGCACCTACTATCAGAATATCGACCTCATCAGCCATCCCGAGAGCCACAATGAACGGCCTGGAAATGAAACGGCTGACTCGGAACTACACCTTAGCTAGTGCTGCATACCTCTGTTTGGCCTCGGCACTCATCCAATCCGGGGCCTGAGGCTCAGGCTGATCGCGCGGAGCATGTCGTCGCGGTGGCATGTTGGAAATAAAGTAAACATTTAGTTTGGTATCATAATCATAAATGGACTTTACTTAGAAAATAACGAAAATTTAGGCAGCATTCCTATGTGGTCGGGTCTAAACCAAAAGAATTAAAATTAAATTAATTCAAAAAATTTGGGCAGCACCCCGGCAAGGGTGTGCCCTATCTCCTGCATGAGAAAGCAATAAAATAGGCCTCAGGCCTCAAGCAACAGTGCAACATATTCACTCTTGTTTAAAAAAAAGTGGGCAGCACCCCGGCAATGGTGTGCCCAACCTCCTGCATGAGAAAACAAAAAAGAAAGAGGGACAGGCCTCAGGCCCCAGGCAACAATGCAACATATTCTCATTTGCTTTGCTTCCTAATTCTTAGTATTGGTTTCAAAGTGCATGCATTCCTAAGGCCATGCCTGAATATCTAAAAACTCAATAACTAAAAAAAAAATTAATTGTTCTAAAAAAAGCCATATCCATGCATTTATAACAGCATATCACTTGCTCTATGTGTTAATTCTAGCGCTTAAAGCATTAAAAAAATAAAAATAAAAATAAATAATATATAAAAAAACATAACTATGGCGTTTCAAATTGTACTACAGTAACTAGCCTACTTATACTAATCCAAAAATAAAATTAAATTAAATTGCTCACCATAAAATAAAATAAATAATAAATAAAAACTAGAAGAATTTTACTAACCTGGAAGTTGAGAATCAATGAAGAAGAAAGGACTAAACAGTAGTGCAAAAGAAACCAACCGAAAAAGCAAAAATGATAAAATGTAACTGAAGAAGGAGGGAAGAGCGTCTGTGTGAAGAAAAGAGAAGAAAACAATCGTCCGTCGGTACCAGCATCCTTATATAGAATTCACATACCGACTGTAACGACCGGGCCCGTACGGAATAGACTCAACTCCTCGGAACACATCTCGTCGGGAGGAGGACAGACCGGGTCCCAGCCATTACTCACAGAACTTCACACTCCCCTTGTGCATTTTTGCCTTCCGTGGGATTCGAACCAAGGACCTGGGGATAAGTCCTTCCAGTGCTCTCCAATCATGCTTATAACCACAACAACTCAATTCACACAATAATTACACAAATCAAAACAACATATATTAAGGTTGCAAAAACCTAGAAAATCAATCTCATGTTCATGTACAAACTCTTCAAGAATTGACATGCAAAGCCTTCTAATTCTTATGTCTTAAATCATATACACATATCTTTGAAAACATACATTTGCATGTAACAAAATACACAAATGAAAGATAATTACATATCAACCCAAGATCCAAAGATAAATGGACAACCAATGCCAAAATACACAGCCAAGTACAAAGATTCCAAACCTGGAAATGGAGCTCAACCCGCTAGCTTCAAAATCCAATCTTTTCCATTTCCTTTACTCTTTCTCCTTTCTTCAGATTCTTGCACAAACCAACAAAAACAACAGCTCAATTAACCCATGCAAATCAAACTTTTAAACCCAAGAACAAACCAAATAATCCCAAACCAAAACCGTGAACAAGAAGAGGAAGAAGAATCAAGCTATAAAACAACAGCCACTTACCTCTTGGGCAAATCTTGATCTCAAAACCCTAGCTCAACTCTTGAAGAACGCCCACATGCAAAGCTTGAGAGCAAAAATGGAGAAGTAAAGGAAGTGTGAGAGAACGTGATAGTGTGCAACAAAGGAAAACAACAGATGGCTTCCACGGGAAGAAACAATCCTTGCTCTCCCTCTCCCTTCTTCCTTTCAAATCCACATTAATGCACTCACCCACTTATCCACTTATCATCATTCTATTGGACCTCATTTTTCCTCTTTGACTTTCATTCTCTTTTGTCCTCCAGTCACTTACACAAATACTATTATACCCTCAAAAGACTCTTATAATTCCTTAATAAATCCCAATTCATTTACCAATTACAAAATTTCCACTTTATATATCCAATTAAACATGCAATTTCTACTAGGCAAATTTTGGGATGTTACAACTCTCTTCTCCTTAAGAAATTTCGTCCTCAAAATTTCCTGCTAACCACTTACATCCCAAAAACCAAAACCGAACTCTTATGAGACTTATCAAATTAACACTTACCAGAAGGACCTGCGGGCTCTGAAGTATCCTCTCTAATCATCCTGTAGACTCTAGACGGAACATACTGTCCTTCAGTTGGGATTAGATGCACGGTTTTCGATGGCGCCTGAGGAGCTCTAATTCTATCCCGATTGCTTTTGGTTGCATTCAATTTTTCGGTACCAGGTTTACTCTCTTATTGGCTCTTATTCTCCCTCCTCTCGGGACAATTAGCAAACTGATGTTCCATGCTTGCACACTTGAAGCACGCTGCAGTTATCTTATGACATCAACCCCAATGCTGTCTTTGGCAATGTTCATGCTTTAGGGCTTTAGTTCCTCTACTAGCAAGTGGTGTTACACTTCCCACTTTCGAATGCACTTGAGCTGTCCCTCTAGTCATTTGTCCAATCGGAGCACCTTTAGACTTCTTATTACTAACAACGCTACTATCTGGAGCTCTCCTCTTCTGTTCTATTCTGTGCTTTATCATCTCAGATTCCTCTAACTCAATCGCCACTGCCACTAATTGATAGTACCCAATAGGTTGCATAACTGCCATGGCCGACAACGGACTTCTAATCACTTCTCTTAACCCATCTTGAAAGTGTTGACACCTGAAATTCTCAGTCAACAAAGCAGTAGGCACATGCTTGCTCAAACGACCAAACTCTTTCTCATCGTCGCTAATCGACAAGTTCCTTTGCTTCAAACTTATAAATTCCTTCCACTTTGCCTCTTGATAGCCCTTGGTAACATACTTTTGCTCAAATTCTTGCATGAAAAATTCCCATGTCAATTCAGCCGGTCTTTGTGGATTGAGAAGCAAAAGCTTCCACCAATTATATGCCGACCATTGTAAAAGCAATATGGCACAAAGAACTCACTGATACGGAGGGCAAGATATCTCTTGTAAAATCCGATCAATCCTCTTTAACTAAAATTCTGTCATATTCGATTGATCGAAAGAGGTTCAATGAAACTCTTCCTCTCCCCTTTTCCTCAAAAGCTCAGAAGGAGCCTTGGGAGCAATTAGTCTATCCACTACTTGAAGTAAACCCTGTACCAATGCTGGATCAAAACAAAAACCATACCCTCCTATTGGTGCATGCTCACATGCAATTCTATCCTGTCTGACCGGATTAGCACTTTCCATCGTGTCGCCCATACACTCACTCGGATCCGACTCCAACTGGACACTACGGAAAATAACATCTGCATTAGGCCACGACTCTAGACAGACTCTCATACAAAGACTCTACATTCAAATAATCACATAGAACAAGAACCGACTAAACCTGGCTCTGATACCAAAAACTGTAACACCCCGATATCCCCGTTGGAAGGATACCGGAGCGCTATGCGCACAAACACATAAACACACACTCAAACATGCTAAAAGCAAGTACATATGATTATAAAGATGCCAAAACCATATATAAATAACCATATAGTTTTACAAAAGGAATTTGTAAACATTTAACATATACATGTACAAAATCATCCTTTATAAAATTACATTTCAAAAATCAAACTCCATATACAAAATACAGCGGAAGACAAAATAAACTCCAACTATACACTTCTAGTGGCCGACCTGCAAATGTCTGACTCCAAAAGAACCTGCTACCTACACGGGAAAAGAGCCCGTGCTAAGCGATAACGCTTAGTGGGGAGGAACAACACATGCATATACAATAACCGCAATAACAGTATATAAACATAATAATAACAAAGCATATAAGTGTATACTACTCATGCTTATATCAAGTGTTCGTCACACACATGTATATCAGAATATAATCATTACTTAATCATCATATCCATATTCACAAGATAGAGCAACTAACCATTCATATCCAAGTAATCAATATTCATATGCATCTTCACAATATAAACATATAGCCATTCATATCCAAATGCAAGTATTGCATTATGTCTTGTCACATTGTATATACATATACATGTAACATATATCATAATCATAAAATGGTCTCATATATCCATCTCATGTAAAAGCCTCATGTAGTAGCCTGATTACTCACTAACTAGTGGATACGGGTACTAATTATACTGATAGGACACAATATCCAAGCATATAGAGACAAGAGTCTCGAATCATGTGTAAACATGTATACCCGAAGGTATATCCAAACACGGTAGGAAAAGCATCGCTGTCGCATTCGCGACAGTAGCCGAGGGATAGAGGCCAATCGTGTGTCACGTATGCAGTCGTGACTCGTGACGATGTCGCCTCACAAAAGGGAGCGGGCACTAGTCGTGATCCTTGCACATGACTCCTGTCTGCCCACAAAGGCAAGAGGGCATGAGTCGTTAGTCAGCTTCACAACTTGTGAAGATGATAGACAACTCCTTTGAGTCGTTAGTCATCTTCACGAGTCGTGAAGATGACAAACAACCCCCTCCGAGTCATGCTACCCCATCACGACTTGGATTAATTCCCCTCGGCATAGGAGAAATCCCGCTATTGCGAGAAGTAGAATTGACGGTTCTATCGCGCTCACGATGGAAGTCGCGATTGCAACAGAATTGTAATTTCCAATCCCAGCAAAAATGCCGAGACTCTCAAACTCTAAAATCAAAACCCATTTTACCCATAATCATATAACATGTAAAATCACAAAAAAACGTACCTCCAGTGCTCTCCAATCATGCTTATAACCATAACAACTCAATTCACACAATAATCACACAAATCAAAACAACATATTTTAAGGTCGCAAAAACCCAGAAAATCCATCTCATGTTCATGTTCAAACTCTTTAAGAATTGACAAGCAAAGCCTTATAATTCTTATGTCTCAAATCATATACACATATCTATGAACACATACATTTGCATGTAACAAAACACATAAATGACAGATAATTACATATCAACCCAAGATCCAAAGATAAATGGACAACCAATGCCAAAATACACAGCCAAAATCAAAGCTCCCAAACCTTGAAATGGAGCTCAAACCGCTAGCTTCAAAATCAAATCTTTTCCTTTCCTTTACTCTTTCTCCTTTCTTCAGTTTCTTGCACAAACCTACCAAAACAATAGCTCAATTAACCCATGCAAATCAAACTTTGAAACCCAAGAACAAACCATATAATCCCAAACCAAACCCGTTAAGAAGAAGAGGAAGAAGAATCAAGCCATAAAACAATAGCCACTTACCTCTTGGACAACTCTTGATCTCAAAACCCTAGCTCAACTCTTGAAGAACACCCACTTGCAAAGCTTGAGAGCAGAAATGGAGAAGTAGAGGAAGTGAGAGAGAGAACGTGAGAGTGTGCAACAAAGGGAAACAACAGATGGCTTCCACGGGAAGCAACAATCCCTGTTCTCCCTCTCCCTTCTTCCTTTCAAATCCACATTAATGCACTCACCCACTTGTCCACTTGTCTTCATTCTATTGGACCTCATTTTCCCTCTTTGACTTTCATTCTCTTTTGTCCTCTAGTCAATTACACAAATACCATTATACCCTCAAAAGACTCTCATAATTCCTTAATAAATCCCAATTCAATTACCAATTACCAAATTACCCCTTTATATATCAAATTAAACATGCAATTTCTACTAGTCCAATTTTGGGATGTTACAACTCTCTTCTCCTTAAGAAATTTCGTCCTCAAAATTTCCCGCTAACCACTTACAACCCAAAAACCAAAATCGAACTTATATGAAACTTATCAAATTAACACTAACCAGAAGGACCTGTGGGCTCTAGCATATCCTCTCTAATCATCCCGTAGACTCTGGATGAAATATACTCTCCTTCAGTCGGGATTCGATGCACAGTTTTCGATGGCGCCTGAGGAGCTCTACTTCTATCCCGATTACTTCTGGTTGCATTCAATTTTACGGTACCAGCTTTACTCTCTTGTTGGCTCTTATTCTCCCTCTGGTCAGGACAATTAGCAAACCGATGTTCAATGCTTCCACACTTGAAGCACGCTCCAGTTATCTTGTGTCATGTACCCCAATGCTATCTTTGGTAATGTTCACACTCTAGGGCTCTAGTTCCTCTACTAGCAAGTGGTGTTACACTTCCCACTTTCGAATGCACTTGGGTAGTCCCTCTAATCATTTCTCCAGTCGGAGCACCTTTAGACTTTTTATTACTAACAACGCTACTATTCGGAGCTCTCCTCTTCTGTTCTATTCTCTGCTTTATAATCTCAGATTTTCTAACTCAATCGCCGTTGCCACTAACTGATAGTACCCAACTGGTTGCATAACTGCCATGGCCGACAACGGACCTCTAATCACTTCTCTTAACCCATCTTGAAAGTGTTGACACTTGAAATTCTCAGTCAACAAAGCAGTAGGCACAAACTTGCTCAAACGACCGAACTCTTTCTCATAGTCGCTAATCGACAAGTTCCTTTACTTCAAACTTATAAATTCCTTCCACTTTGCCTCTCGATAGGCCTTGGTAACATACTTATTCTCAAATTTTTGCATGCAAAATTCCCATGTCAATTCAGCCGGTCTTTGTGGATTGAGAAGCACAAGTTTCCACCAATTATATGCCAACCCTTGCAAAAGCAATACGGCACACAGAACTCGCTGATGCGGAGGGCAAGATATCTCTTGTAAAATTCGATCAATCCTCTCTAACCAAAATTTTTCCATATCCGATTGATCTAAAGAGGTGCCATGAAACTCTTCATCTCCCCTTTTCCTCAAAAGCTCAAAGGGAGCATTGGGAGCAGTCAGTCTATCCACTACTTGAAGCAAACCCTGTACCAATGATGGATCAAAATAAAAACCATACCCTCCTACTGTTGCATGCTCATGTGCAGGTCTATCCTGTCCGATCATATTACCTCCGACCGGATTAACACTTTCCATCGTGTCGCCCATATACTCACTCGGATCTAGTTCCATCTAGACACTACACAAAACAACATATGCATTAGGCCATGACTCTAGACAGACTCTCATGCAAAGACTCTATATTCAAACAATCACATAGAACCAGAATCGACTAAACCTGGCTCTGATACCAAAAACTGTAATACCCCGATATCCCCATTGGAAGGATACCGGAGTGCTACGTGCATAAACACATATACATACACTTAAACATGCTAAAAGCAAGTACATATGATCATAAAGATGCCAAAACCATATATAAATAACCATATAGTTTTACCAAAGGAATTTGTAAACATTTAACATATACATGTACAAAATCATCTTTTACAAAATTACATTTCCAAAATCAAACTCCATATACAAAATACAACGAAAGACAAAATAAACTCCAACTATAGACTTCTAGTGGCCAACCTGTAGATGTTCGACTCCAAACGAACCTGCTACCTATACGGGAAAAGAGCCCATGCTACGCGATAACGCTTAGTTGGGAGGAACAACACATGCATATCCATATAACTGCAATAACAATATATATACATAATAATAACAAAGCATATAAATGTATACTACTCATGCTTATGTCAAGTGTTCATCACACACATGTATATCGGAATATAATAATTACTTATTCATCATATGCATATTCATAAGATAGAGCAACTAACCATTTATATCTGTAGATACCGGCTCCTGAGATAGCTCAGACCAAGGTTGTCACACCCCAAATCAGGCCTGGTCGGAATCGACACGTTAAGTCGGATATGTGAAGGGTATTTCGGTAAATTATGAATGAAGATTTTGGATAATTAGGATTTAATTGCAAGGTAATTATTAATTAAGTTAAGTGAGGGAAATGTTAGAGTGTGCTAGTTGTGTATGGAAGTAGGATATAAGTGGGTTAAGAGGTTTTATAGTGTGGTTTGTATGTATGGTGCCTTGAAGATATTTTGTAAGAGGTGCTTGTGTGTGTTTGGTGTATGGTGCATGTATGAGAAAGTCAAAAGTGGGTTTAATGGTCCAATGGGAGCTTGCCATGTGGCATGGTAGGTGGGCATTGATGGGTAAGTAAGAAAGGAAGGGAAAGAGAGAGAGAGAACACAGAAATTTTACATTTCCCGTTCTCCTCCCTCTCTCGTTTTCTCTTCTTCCCTTTTGGCTTGGATTGTGCTTTGCTTAAGGTGATTTTGTTTGGGTTTTGGAGCTAAATTGAAGAGGTAAGTTGTGGTTTAGGGTTCTTATGTTTGGATTCTTCTTCCTCTTCTTCTTTTGATTTTATTTAAGTTGGGGTTTTTGGAAAAGTAATTGTGGGTTTTGGTTTTGTGCAAGTTTTGGGTGACAAGAGAAAGCTCAAGGGTAAAGAGAAGGTGAAGATTGGGTTTTGAAGCTACAAAGAAATCAGGTTTGGGAGCTTTGATTTCTACATTTGAGTTTGAGTTGTCTATGCCTATTCTCCTTGGATTATGAATATGTGTTTGTGTTTGTTTCCAAAGATTTGAGTGCTTTGATATGAGTTTATGCATGAATTAATTTGGGTAAATGTGTTAGTAATCCATGTTATTGATTGAGATAAATGTATATGAGGGTTGTGATTGAAATGCATGAGCTTTGGCAATTCTGTTCCATTTTTATCTGACCTCTGTGTGTTGTTTTTGTCGTAAGTGGAGTTGTAGACCCCAAAATCGTTTGATTATTGAGCCACTAGAACCATGACTTCCATACGCTTAAATGTCATAGAAATAGCCTTGGGCTAATTCTTGCTCTAAGACCCTGATATTAGGATTAAATCGTAGTGTCTCTGTTTGTGTCGGGTTGTTTGCACAGTATGGGTTGTGGAGAGCATATCTGGAGTTATAGATGTCATTTTGATCTGAATTTTGTTTTATTTGAACGTTAACTTCCTAGGAAATATTTGTTAAGAAGGAAGTTTTGGCTAAAAATGAGGTTTAGAGGGTGGTTTAGGCAACACAAGTCAGGGGCGTAAAGCAGTCTTTTTAGGTAGCAGAGGTGAGCCTCTGTCGCGAGCACGACATGGTCGCGACCTCGCGATAGGAAAACTTGTTTTAAGCCTTTTCTTCTTTATTTTTGAGTCTTGGGTTGACCTTGATCAATCTCGTACCATCCCGTCAGCTTATTATGCTTGTTTAGGGTAATTAAATGATTAGATAAGTAGTTGTCTTTGGGAAAACTTATGATTATGATTAAGATTGGTGATTTAACTAGTAAATAATAATAGATATAACGCTGTGAAGGATGGCATATGGATAAGTATTAATATGTGTTGATCTCATGAGTAACCTAAGCATGATGTACCATATGTACGAATGCATATTAACATGGGTGTGATTGAGATGAATGATGTATAATGCTGTGAATATAGATTCTGTAAATGGATATTGTTATTGGCATGTTTTATTGGAATTCTTGATATGGATGTTGTGTTTATGTTGTCAATGATGTGTAGCTTGCTGGAGGCGAGGTAAGTTGATGTTTCGATGTTGGTTTGAGATTTGGGTGTTGTGAAGAGGGAATTTTCTGCAGATTTCTGGGCAAGGGTTAAAATTCCCGACTCTGTCGGGAGCGCGACATCGTCGCGAGGTCACGATAGAGCCCGGTGAAAGTAGCCCTCGCACTCGTCCGAGCTCTCCGCCGAGTCGGTTGCCGAATTGTTTGGGTTGGCAGCTCACTGTCGCAAGCGCGACAGCAAGATGCTCTAGTTCCCTCGCGAGATCGCGAAGGTTGCCGTGATCGCGACCTGTGGCAAGTCGCCTCTGTCGCGATCGCGACACTCCCTGTTTTCCAAATTGAGTTTTCTTTTGTGATGCCAATGTGTGAATTCCAAACTTGTGATGCCTTTAGGTTTATACTTGGACTATTTTATGAAGTATATTAATATAATTGGGTGTTTTATGCATGGACAATGTTATGAATTATATGAATGTAATATGTTAAATTATGTGCCATGATGTGAGACATGATCTGTATTACACATGACCTGCGAGAGTCAGTCTAGTGGATAGTTAGGCATGCCTAATAGAGTCTCTTAGCTGCAGCGCCCTTTGATTGTTTGGACCCTGATCAGGTCCCCCGTTTGGTTCCTCGCGAACCCTTTTATATGTTCGATTCGCACCCGTAAGGTGGTGATAGTATTGTATTAGATTCGTACCCGTAAGGTGGTGATAGTATTGTATTCGATTCGCACCCGTAAGGTGGTGATAGTAAACTCGCTATCCACTATTTTGAGTCAGCAGGCATTCTGTTCACTTTGTCTGATATGAATATGAGAATATGATAACCGAATGAGTAAGATTTCAGTAATATGAATCAGCTATCTTTCTGAATAAGATTATGAGTTCCTGAGTGGACTGAATGTGACTCAATATGTATTTTGTATCTGTTTTCCCGTATATATATATATATATATATCGTATTGTGAACATGTTTGATACAATTGGTTAGAATTGTAAGCATGCGAACTAATATGTATAAGTACTCTGACTTGAATGCTAAGGTTGAATGTGTGAATAAGTATATGTATTATTATGATACAATGCATGTGGATCGATGTCCGGTAAGTGCATGGGCCATAATGTATTGATATGCTATTTGTTCCTTTGAACTCAGTCACCGTGGTGTTTTCGGTACGTTGTTATGTGTTTGCAATTTATGGCATGATATTGTATGGTTCAGAGTTCCGCAGTGGAAGTGTGGTGATTTGGTATTATGCTCTGGGTTTCATTTAGTGTATGCGCCTTGTAGTATGATAAAAGTATGTTTTGATACCTAGTGTCCTCGGCATGATAGTTGTATGTGTATTATCTCTCGTGTTTGTGCACGGTAAGGTACTGATACTGGATGCCCCGGTAAGTATATGCATGAGAGTCTGTATGTATTTTTACATGAATATTTGTATCTACTATGGTTCCTTGTCTGCTTGGGGCTTCGCTTAAACGTTATGAGAAGTGTAATGTTAGGACGATTATGATATTGAGTTAAGCACTCAGCTAATATATATAAGTATGTGAGTATGAATTCCCGAATGCATGGTTTTCATATGCAGGCTTGTATATCCATCTGTTGTGCTTATTTTCATATGCCATTTGTGTATGTGTTATGCCTTGGCGATCATTGTGAATGGTCGTCCATATTGCTTGTGTGTTCTCCCCACTAAGCGTTTATCGCTTAGCATGGGCTCTTTTCCCGTGCAGGTGGCAGGTTATGTTCGGATCGAGTCGCGCATCTGCAAGGTCGGCCACATAGGAGTTAGAAGTTTTGTATTTTGTTCAGCTTCTGTATTTCAGCTTTTGTGTTCCTATATTATGGTTTTTGTAATTAAGCTCTCAGTTATTTCTCCGCTTTATGTTTCCACTGATGATCATATGTATACACGTGTATATGTTTCGGCTTTGTGTCTGCGCGTGTGTGCGTTATTGCATGATAAGTCTGTGCCGCAAGGTAAGTTATGTAAATTTTAATTACCCCATATTTTCGTATGTATGTTATGTATAAGCGTATGGTTTCGCTTAACGCATGTGTGCATGTATGTGAGTGTGCGTCGGTAGCGCGCTCGCGTCCTTCCAACGAGGACGTAGGGGGTGTTACAAAGGTTACCTAATGATGATAATATTTATTCAAAAATAGACAGAGCACGAAAGCACTTTGGCTCTCTATAGACTGGGGGTTTCAGCAGGATTTTTTAGGCAAATCTTAATAATTTCTAAAATATATATATATATAAAAAATATAAAATTTAAAAATTTAAAAATTAAAATTAAAATTGAAATTAGGTTAATTTAATTAATTAATATTATAGGATAGTTAAATTAAAGAGAAAATAAACTAGAAGGTAAGTATAGAGACTAATTAATTAGAATATATGGTAATTAGTAAAATAAAAATAATTTAAGATAGAAAGGAGGGTAAGAAGAGGTAGTAAATAAGAGGGCATTTAGGGGAACTTACCTAAAAAATTAGAATATAAAAGGTAACTAACCTAGACCTAATAGAGGGGGGCAGCAGAAACAAGAAAAAATAGAAGGAGAATAGGGGGGAGCCGCCAAGAGGAAAAGACAAAGAAGAAGAAAAAAAAAAAGAGAGAGCAGACCCAAGAAAGAAAAAGAACCAATGTTCCCAAAATTCAATAAATGTCCCGATTTATGTATCCTAGATTTTATTTTCTTTTTAAGGTGTTTATTCATATTAATTCATATTGGGCCCTTGTAATTTAAGTTTTGGGGCAAATTTTGTTCTTGTAATTTATCCATTTATTTATCGCTTTATTGATTGATTTTCAACGTGAATGAAATGCGCTTTAATTTCAATGCATGATCGCATGAGGAGAAAAGTGGAATTGCGTTTCATTAAAAACTCATTTATAAAACTTAACTTAACTCATTAATAAAAGTAAAGTTCCGAACACCTTCTCTGGTTTAAGACCATCAAAGTTAGAGACCTTTCTCAATTTCTTGTAAATTGGGTGGCGACTCCAAAATGCCTCAAGGTGCCTAAAGGTGTTGCGAGATTAGATGATCCTCCCAATGTTCTATTGGGTAGGAGGCATCCAAAATATCTCGTGATGCCCAAGATCAAAAAAAAGACGCGAACCAATCCCTCGAACCCCAAAAGGCGGGCTCAATGAGGGCCTTGCTAGTCCAGCGTGCGTCACAATTTCCAAGTAATCAATATTCATATGCATCATCACAATATAAACATATAACCATTCATATCCAAATGCAAGTATTGCATCATGTCTTGTCACACCGCATATACATATACATGTAACATATATCATAATCATATAATGGTCTCATATATCAATCTCATGTAAAAGCCTCATGCAGTAGCCCGATTACTCACTAACTAATGGATACGGGTACTAATGATATTGATAGGACACTGTATCCAAGCATATAGGGACAAGAGTCTCAAATCATGTGTAAGCATGTATACCCGAAGGTATACCGGAGACCGAAGTCTAAAATTATATAGACCCCAATGGGGTCAATGTATAACTTATAACATATAGTAGCTGCACACACACTCTAACCCTGGATAAGCACTTACCTATCCACTACTCTGACTATCAGGCTCAAATAACAACTCAATCATGTTCTAGTATTATTATCATATAGCAGTGAATAAATCAAGTATTACTATATAATTCATGTATACATGCATATGGATCAATTTTGAAGACATATGATTTATCATTTAATAGACAAAATAAGACAAATCATGTGCCATGGTTTCCCATGTAAAAAGAACCTTGAAACTCATTTTCCAAACAAGGAAGGAAAGGCATCACGATCGTGCTCGTGACAGTAGCCGAGGGAGAGAGGCCAGTTGCAAGTCGCGCATGCAGTCGAGACTTGTGACGTTGTCGCCTCACAAAAGGGAGCGGGCATGAGTCATGATCCTTGGGCACAACTTGTGTCTGCCCACAAAGGGAAGAGGGCACGAGTCGTTAGTCATCTACAAGACTCATGAAGATGACAACAACTCCTTCAAGTCATTAGTCATCTTCACGACTTGTGAAGATGACAAACAACCCCCTTTGAGTCGTGCTACCCCATCACGACTCGGATCAATTCCCCTCAGCACTGGAGAAATCCCACTATTACACGAACTAGTATTTACTGTTCTGTCACGCTCGCAATGAAAGTCACGATCACGATAGAATCATAATTCCCAATCCCAACAAAAATGCTAAAACTCTCAAAACATTAAAAATCAAAACCCATTTTACCCAGAATCGTATAACATGTAAAATCACAAAAAAAAAACATACATCCAGTGCTCTCCAATCATGCTTATAACCATAACAACTCAATTGACACAATAATTACACAAATTAAAACAACATATATTAAGGTTGCAAAAAACCAAAAAATCCATCTCATGTTCATGTTCAAAATCTTCAAGAATTGACATGCAAAGCCTTATAATTCTTATGTCTAAAATCATATGCACATATCTATGAACACATACATTTGCATGTAACAAAACACACAAATGACAGATAATTACATATCAACCCAATATCCAAAGAGAAATGGACAACCAATGCCAAAATACACAGCCAAATATAAAGCTCCCAAACCTGGAAATGGAGCTCAACCCGCTAGCTTAAAAATCCAATCTTTTCCTTTCCTTTATTCTTTCTCCTTTCTTTAAATTCTTGCACAAACCAACAAAAATAATAGCTCAATTGACCCATGCAAATCAAACTTTTAAACCCAAGAACAAACCACATAATCCTAAACCAAACCCGTGAAGAAGAAGAGGAAGAAGAATCAAGCCATAAAATAACAGCCACTTACCTCTTGGACAACTCTTGATCTCAAAACACTAGCTCAACTCTTGAAGAACACCCACATGCAAAGCTTGAGAGTAGAAATGGAGAAGTAGAGGAAGGGAGAGAGAGAACGTGAGAGTGTGCAACAAAGGAAAACAACAGATGGCTTCCACGGGAAGCAACAATCCCTACTCTCCCTCTCCCTTCTTCCTTTCAAATCCACATTAATGCACTCACCCACTTATCCACTTGTCATAATTCTATTGGACCTCATTTCCCCTCTTTGACTTTCATTCTCTTTTGTCCTCTAGTCACTTACACAGATACCATTATACCCTCAAAAGACTCTTATAATTCCTTAATAAATCCCAATTCATTTACCAATTACCAAATTACCCCTTTATATATCCAATTAAACATGCAATTCCTACTAGGCAAATTTTGGCATGTTACATTAATTGTTGATGTGTTTTATGTCACTTGTGATATTGAGAAGGTTCAATTAAGGTAAGATGATGTTTGGGTTGACTTGTATTTAAGGTTGGAGGTTTGGGTGTTTTGGAAATGTGTAAATCTGCAGAAAATTCACGCAAGAGCTGGAAATCACGATGCTATCGCGAGCATGATGCTGGTCGAGATAGGGCTCGGGGATTTCAGCCTTTGCGTGAGGTCGACCAGATTTGCGTGGTCGAGCGGCTGGGCTACCGAACGCTCGCAGCAAGAGCTCTCTATTGCGAGAGCAACAGGGCGCTGGGCTGCCGAGCGGATTGGACTGCCGAGAGCTCGACTCCCAATCGGATTGGGCTATCGAGCGGATGCAGCAAGAGCTCTCTATTGCAAGCATGACAGAGAGCTCGGCTGCTAGATAGTTCGGGCAGTTCTATATCGCGAGCATGCGCCTGAGCATGAGCGCGATAGCCTTTGTTGGCCGCACACTGTCACAAGTGCGATGATCATCGCAAGCGCGATAGTGAGATGTGGTCATGCCTCTTTCGCGAGCGTGACACCCCTGGTTTCAAAATTGTGTTTTCTTTTGGTGATTTCGATGTTTAATTTCTTGAATTTGTGATGCTATTAGAATTATACTTGGACTATTTTATGAAGTATATGAGTATAATTGGGCGTATTATGCATGGATAATTAGATGAACTATATAAATGTGATTTGATGGATTGTGCATGACCTGCAAGAGTCAGTCTAGTGGATAGTTAGGCATGCCTAAAAGAGTCCTTTAGCTGTAGCCCTCTGTTCTATTTTTGACCCTGATCAGGTCCCCATTTAGTTTCTGTCGAACTTCAATGTGTACGGATCTTGTTTAAGATCCCTTTTGTGAAATGCTTTGAAAAGAGAAAATATGATATTATTTTTCGATTCATACCCATAAGGTACCGCCATGCACTCAATTCGTACCCATAAGGTATCGCTATGCATTCACTCGTTATCCATTACTGTGAGTCAGAAGGTGTTATGAATTGTTCTGTTATGCCTATGAGAATATGTATCCGAATGAATATGGTGATAAGTTTCTGAATCTGTATGACTCTATTTATGAGCATATGATCAGTTAACATATGAATGTGATTATAAACCTTTGAATGGTTAGAATGTGATTCGCTTATGATTTTATCATATGATATTCAGTATGCCATTATGTATGTCAATTGCCTTGACGACCATTGTGAATAGCTGTCCATATTATTATTGTTTGTTTCCACATTAAACGTTATCGCTTAGCACTGTGTTTTTACCTGTGCAAGTACGGAAGGTGCATAGCTTTTTGGGAGAGTCGCCGCCAGTCAAGCCAAAACAGTGGGATAGTTGATAGGACTTAGTTTCTTTTTGTATCATGATTATTTTGTAATAGTGTTCCATGTTGTATATAGTCTTTTGTTCAGCTTCCACTATGTATCTCTGAAAGTTGTAATTATGTTGGTATCAGAACAGTTATGTTTTGGATATTGTTAATCCATCAATGAATGAATGTTCAGTTTGGTTTTAAGTTTATTTTCTGATGTTTATATTATGTGATTGTATGTTTGTACCGTTCTGTTTAGTGTGACACACCTGCTCCTACGGGCTCTCACTCCCTTGCGGATGGGTTCCCCTACATATGGGTAGGGGGTGTTACAATTGTCACCGTGACATACAAAAATTAGGAAAATAGAAGTAAAGATTCTGGACTGCTTCACTACTCTACTTTGCATAGCCTAAACCAACTTATTAACCTCAATTTTAGGAAAGAGTCCCTTCTTAGAAATTGTGCCCTAGAATGTCAAGTTTTAAATGCAACAAATTTTCAGTCTTTTGGACATCTACAACGTCAAATATAAATTAAACAATCTATACTGCTCCAATGAACCGGCCAAAGTAGAGACACCTCTATTTTGGACATTTTTAAGGGCTTTAGAGCAAGAATTCGTTCATGGTCATTTAAGGTACTTTTATAGGTATTGAAGTCATTGTTCTAAAGGCATGAGATTCACTTAATTCAGATTTCTAAAACTCTACTTGTGACCAAAAAATCACACAGAGGACTGGCACAATCTGAGCAGAGTTTTCCCAAGACACTCAAGCTCCCCAAACTTAAGCAAATTCACACATACTTATGGCTAATCAACACACACATGCATTAAAATTTTACACACAATTAGTATATTAATAATCATAACTATGCATTCACATACCATTATGCAAATAATCAAATATAGCATACTTCAATTGTCCAAAGAACTTCATCAACTCAACATAACATTTCAAACACAATTTTCCAATAGAAGAGTTATTGAACTCTTCAAACCCATAAATCACCCCAACCAATCAATCATGCATCTAGGAATGAAAGTTAAATCCCAAACCTCTTGAAGCACTCCTCCAATTTTCAAAAGTTAGGTGACCTTTTCTTTCCCTTTCCCCTTTACTTTTCTACTAGTTTCTTTAACTTACAAATCAACATATACACACATTCAAAATTGAATTAAGGCTACGAAATAAAATCCAAATCAAATAGAATAAAGAATTAGACTTAAGCTTACCTTTTATGTTGGATTTAACAAAACTGTTAGCGTATTTTACATGCTAATTTCCGCAAGCATACGGTGTACCGATTATAGTACAAAAGATGTCGATCCCACGAGGAATATGCTAACTATTACACACTATTACTACTAAATTTTAATCTTGTTTACAATGATCATAAATTTGTTGAATGGAAGTGGAATAACTATGTCTAATTCTAATTAACCTAGTTATAAATAATCGGAGAAGATAAAAGATTAATGATATAAAATAATAAATAGAACTTGAATTAATTATTCTTGATTATGAATATATTCTTATCATGCAAGGCAAGTTGAATAAGATTCCAATTTACTCTTTCAACATAAATTAGAGTGCCTAAAACATGCATTTATAATTCTAACTCACAATTTCATGAATTAATTAAAGTGTTATTCATGCAAATTTCAGGAATAATAAACAACCTATAGCAACAATTTAATATTATGATTTCTCAAATAATACTTCACTGATGAAATTCTATTAGATGTAAGTAAGAATTTATCTTTCAATTAAATACTTACTTATAATGATCATGCATAAAAATACTAATAGAAAATTCTACAAGAAAGAATAATTAAATTGATATTAATAATAAAATATAGCATTAAATAATCAAGTTCATATGTTCATCATTAAATAATTACAAAGAAGAAGTAAAGATGAGAAATAAGAAAGAGATCTTTCAACCCTTTTCCCTTCCACAAAGGATATCTTCTTCCTTGCAAGTAATCTTCTCTTCAAAACATAGAAATCTGACTTTAAACTTTAACTAAAAAAATGTACTTTCTACTTACAGAATTCGTGATAAGAAATATTTAATAAAAACTATTCAACTCCTAAAATTACAGTTAAAACTACTACTTATAAAGCTCCAAGAGATATGTTCCTTCAAGTGTCCCTTAGGAAGGTTACAAAGCTTGGTGGAAAGTCATCTTTCTTCAAGGCAAAATTTGATTTAACCTTCCAACGGTCCTCTCTATCGCGATCGCGACAAAACACGCCTTGCTCTTCGCTCCACTTTCCCCGTGCTTGCTTTCCACCGTGCCTTATCGTGACCTCGCGATGGCGGCCTTGCTTGCGACCATGCACGCTGGCTCCCTTTCTCCTTTTCTTTGGCTTCCTTCAATTGCGTTTCCTGTCGCGCTCGTGACCACTTTCACACTTGTGACAAATCACTTCTCTCCTTTGCTTTCTTTCTTCTTTTCTTCTTTCTCTTTGGCTTGGCGCTCCCTGTTGCGCTCGCGATAGAATGGATTCTTCCTTGGCTCATTTTTGCTCCTTTTCTCCAATCTTCTCTTTTTCTCCAATTTTCTCCTACACACAAAAAACTCAAACAAAAACATAAAACATACCTATTTCTAACACAATTAACTATACATAAACATTATTTTAAACCTAAAATATGGATTAAATATGAGCTATTTAGACTCATATCAAACCCTTAAACATTTGTGTGTCCCTAAGCAAAACGTAACAAACACTAAAACAACACAAGCAAATAACATACAACAAAATTGCATACAATTATGGAGCTTACTTATATGTTTGAAAAATATTTGGAAATGACATATATAAGCTTTTATCTCTTAACAAAGTAGTCTAAATATGCAACATCTTAATCAATACCATTATCCATCATACTTGAACAATCATGCACATTTTGGAAAATCATAAAGTTGCAAAGCACAAGAATGTTTGACCTCAAGATTTTGAATATCTTAACTCATGTAAAGATTATTTCACACAAGACATTGCCTAAAATAATTCTCAGTCAAAGACTATTTTTTCTTAAGTACTCAATCACTCAATGTGTTTCAAGGTTAGTGTTTCTCTCATTCCTTATATATGCCATTGCATACCATAAGCTTGTAAATAGTAAAAATCTCCACTACTAGTATAAAGTAATACATGAAATCAAAGAGTCTTAAAAAGGGTTGTAACTTGGCTTAGGTAAAGGTAGGATAAATTTGGTTTAAGTAGCTAATATTGTGTAGAGAATAAGTATAACTATACCACAAGAAATGTAAAAACTAAATATAGCATGATATTCAAAATTTCTATTCTAATTCCCTTCCTAATGTCCATCCTTGTTCTCTAGTTTCATTTGCTCTTTTTTTATTATTTTATTTTTTTTCTTTTCTTTGTCTTTTTTTTTTCTTAGTGGGTGCATTTTATGCTCCATCCCACTTATTTTTTTCTTCTTATTATTTTCTTTATAGAAACTAGATTTTTCTAATAATGGACTTTTGATACAAAAATAAGGGAATTTACTTATACATCACTATAATCATGCTTATACTAACAAATGTATCCCACGGTATAGTAATCCTAATTCTCAACACAACAAGGGTAACAAAAATGAATAGTTATCGTTTAGTAAAGGATTTGGTTAAATAATATGATTAACAACAAAAACAGGTTAAAGCTCAAAATGGCTACCTAAAGTCAAAAAGGTTAGTTTTTTAAAGCAAGCCAAAGTGCTTTAATCTAATTACCCTTTTCATTTCTCATGCACATCCCATACTAAATGTAATCTCAAAATTTACTAAAGACAAGTTCTAGAGGATATGGCATACTAAGGCTCTCATACAAGAAAAATTTCAAAGTATATGGCTCAAAAGCTCACATAGCTATAGGTCAAACTATCTTAAGAAATGAATTGGCGAAATAATCCTTATATACATGTGAAAAGATACTCAACTTAAGAAGACCCTACACTAAAGTGCTTTGCCAAGTCATGACCTTCACTATGTATAATTAATTATCCAAATAAAAATGAAAATCATATTTTTCAAGATATGGCATATATAGACATAATTAAAAGAAATACCAGCTTACTCATGCATATATTCCCAAATATACATCAAATATATAAGCTTCAAAATATAATGCACAAAACAACCTATACATAAAAACAATAACACACATATGTACAAATCTAACTCAACATATCAAATATTAACAACCTAAAACTAGCAGCACATGCATAACATAGGCTACACTAAACACAAGAACTAAATATAATATAACAATAATAATAATGCCCCCACACTTAAAGGACACAATGTCCTCATTGTGTGAAAATAACAAATATTAAATATATATAAGCAAACACAGAACATTATAAAATGAAAAACAAAAATAACACAAAGAATAAAAATTGTGTGGACAATACTTAGCTCAATTCCCACTAGGGGAATTAGGTGGAGATGGAGAAAATTTTACATTTTGCTTTTTGAAAAAGGAGAGAATCTTGCCACTTAAGCTCTTATAGCCCTCGTGAAAAACCTTCATTGTGGTCTCTAGTGAGTCCATTCTAGCAGCCATTCTTTGGTTGTAGCCTCCATGCCATCCAACCTATTAAGCACTTGCTGCCAACCAGCATTTGTACCTTCACCAGCACCAAATCGGACAGCCTCTTCCTCCTCATCATCTTCATCATCATCAGCAGCATCATCATCATGCCCTCCAGCTACTGCGGATGACTCAGGGGCTTGTCAAGGCATGAACTGTCACCCTGCAAACCTCTATAAACAAACTTGGGCGGCCAACCGCCTTTTGTCAAAATATTAGCCCGCTTCAAGTAAACAACATCAAGTGTAGTATTTGTTCACCCTCTTCTAACTGAAAATTGTGTAAATCTCCTAGACATCCTAAAATAATTCCGGTCACCATGTGACACATCCCAACAGTTTTACTTTTTGTAGTGGAGGCATGATATAAACCATCAAATATGAAATCTATAGAACAGGGAGTTTTCCTAGATTGTAACAAATCAAGCACAAACAAGTCTTTGGTCTGAACCTTAGAACTCTCAACTCTACCAAATAAGGCATGACACAAATATATATGAAAGAGTATTAGAGCATCATCCTTAATTTAGCGATTTGTGGAATTCTTATTATTAAATGAATTAAGACCGGACAAGCGTTTCCAAATAGGCCTAGGATCAAATAAATGTGCATTAAATCTTTTGCGACTAAGAGGAAACCCAAACTAATCATGCAATTTAGGGAATCCAAAGGAATAGTCTTGCCTTTGATGTCTAAATTTCATCCTATCTCTACCCTTATCAACATAAACAAGAGTAATAAAAAATTCTAATGCCTAATCACGCTTAATAGTGCACAAACTTCCCCCACTTCATATATTTCAAATATTTTTCAAATTGATCATTGATACCTAAATGATTTAGAAGAGAAGAATCAACATGCCACATTCCCACATAGGTTTTCTTATCAAAACACACAAAATTTTCACCTTTTTCCTCATTAAAAATAGGGAAAGGACATTCAAACCTATTTTACAGGCGAATAGGGTCTTGGTTTGTACTAGATGCCTCAGCAGCCTTCTTGCCCTTATCTCTAACTGATTTTGTTCTAACCATCTTTATATTTGAGTGAATTTTAAATAAACTATGATAAAGAAACTTACAAAGAAGAAATAAATGAAGAACAAAACTGGAAGCTTAAGAACTTTGAGAGAAGAAGAAGAAAATATTAGAGATTTTGGAGAGAAAACCAAAGAAACGTGAGAGACAACTTAAAAGGGAAGAGGAAAACTACAGTTAGGGCTTTAGGATATATATAGGGGAGTAAAAATCTAGGGTTATAACGGTTTGAAATTCAAAAATTTTCAAACTCCATACTCTGTCGCGACCTCGTTATATTGTCGCGCTCGCGACAGAGATGAATTTTTAAATCAACCAATCGCGATCACGCGAAAAAAAAATTTCTCACCTCTCTGTCGTGCTCGCGACACTGATCGCGCTCGCGATAGAATGGATTTGCCAAAACTAGCATTTTCCTATCGTGCGCTCCATGCCAGGCACGATCACGACAACAACTAGCGAAAATAACTTCCCTCCACTGTCGCGCTCGCGACAGTGAGGAATTTTTAAAGAACAAAATTTTCTCTTTTCAAAATAACACTATAAATTAAATTACTTGAATTCCTCACTATCTAAGACACCCTGTAGAATCAAAAACAAATAATATTAGTAATATATTAAAGCAAAAGTCACACTAAAATCTAATTAACAACATACAAAACAACTTAAAATTATAATAAGTACAAAATAAAAAGAAATGTAAGTAACTTTCAAGCCATTTTTAAAGAGATATAGGAAACCTCTCTACCATGAAAAGTTTCCTCTAAATAAACCTTGCATCTTTGACCATTTATTTTAAATAATTCCCCATTACTATTTTTAAGTTCCAAATAACCATGATCAAAAACTTGGTTGACCTCAAAGGGTCCACTCCACCTAGATCTCAATTTTTCAGGAAATAGTTTCAATCTAGAATTATATAATAGGACTCTATCCCCAATCTTGAAACTTTTGTATTTAATATGAGCATAATGCATCATCTAACTTGTGTGCCCAATCCTTCCTAGAGCTAGAAACTATTTTTTCTAAGATCCATTTTAGTTCCCTATTAGATACCTCTACT
The DNA here is from genome assembly GCA_947683425.1 of Excoecaria cochinchinensis. Taxonomy (NCBI): domain Eukaryota; kingdom Viridiplantae; phylum Streptophyta; class Magnoliopsida; order Malpighiales; family Euphorbiaceae; genus Excoecaria; species Excoecaria cochinchinensis. Next base: position 20,790,680 of record CANTUQ010000119.1, read on the forward strand.
TGACCACTAGTTTGTGGATGATATGGAGTAGCTACCCTATGATGCACACCATATTTATGCAATAAAGAATCAAAAGAGCGATTAATAAAATGCTTACCTCCATCACTTATGATGGCTCTTGGCACTCCAAACCTTGAAAAGATATTCTTTAAGAATTTGAGCAGCTCCTTGGAATCATTAGTTGATGTTGCCTTATCTTCAACCCATTTTGATACATAGTCAACACCAACCAAAATGTAATTTTGGACAAATGATGTAGGAAAAGGACCCATAAAGTCTATCCCCCATACATCAAATATCTCTACTTCTAAGATATTAATCAAAGGCATTTCATCTCTCTTCCCAATGTTACCAGCTCTTTGACACTTATCACAATGAGCTACAAATACTCTAGCATCATGAAATAAAGTAGGCCAAAAGAAACCACATTCTAGAACATAAGAGGCAGTCTTAGTACTACCATTATGACCAGAATACAAAGATGAATGACAATGTGTTAAAATGTTTGCATACTCACCCTCACTAACACACCTACGAATAATACCATCCCCACTTATCTCAAATAAATAGGATTTTTCCCAAAGATAATTTTTGACGTCACTAAAGAATTTTTCTTTTGTTGCTATGTCAAATCATTAGGTATAATTCTTACAGCAAGAAAATTAGTAAACTTTGCAAACCAAGGACCATTTACTTGTTTAATAGACATAAGAGATTCATTCGGAAAGGATTCATTTATTTCATTGCTATCTCCTATAGGTCCTTCATCATTTTTTAACCTTGACAAGTGATCAGCTACTAAATTTTCAGACCCCTTATTGTCTCTAATTTCAAGGTCAAACTCTTGCAATAAAAGAACCCAACGAATTTGTAACACCCCCATAGCCCCTGGAAGGATATCGAGGCGCCACGCGGACACTTACGCATACATGCACATATACACACACTAGCAGAAGCAATAGCATTAAACATATCCGTAAAAAAAATTAATAAAATAAGATAATACTACACTAGGGCCCAGCATGTATTTCATATCAGCTACATATATTTACATATTCATATTTGTCTTTATACATGTTCATATTACAACTTGTTTTTATTTTACTTTACATATACATTTACATAATGATGTTACTCAAAATGTCATAAACTCGATTTCTAACTTATACAAAAAGAGATCAAAACAAAACTCCTAGTGGCCTTGATCCGCAGATGCGTGCTCTCATTGAGTCCAAACCTGTAGACCTACACGGAAACAAACATCCGTGCTAAGCGATAACGCTTAGTGGGGATGAAAATAATGCATGGGACTTCTTTTCGAAGTCACAAAGAAATCACACATTTCATGTAAAAATAATTAAATAGCTCATGCATACAACTTTCACACTTGTACAGATCATGTGCTCAATTATAACATTTATTTATCGCAATACTTTTAATCGTCTCAGGTTGACTACACAACATTAATAAGCCTGAATTCCTTTCATGGTGGATACGGGTAACTCTGGATACTGTTTACAGTATCTTACATGTGGAGAATTAACTCAAACTCTATGGAATACACAAGGTATTCAAAACTCTGGGCACAATTAAGGCCAACTCTAGCAGCTGCACTCTAACCCATTATAAGCATGCTTATCTATCCACTATAACAGTAATCAGGCTCAAAAATAACTCAATTATACAATATATCATTGCCAAAACTATAATGTAATTAAAGTACACTCATCAAATTCAGAGACATTTAATTCATGTACAAGCCTTATTAAACTCATGCATAGGCTAACTTAGATACCATGTGCAAGCGTTAACCCATGTGAAAAGAAAGAGAAACTATTTTCATGAAAAAATAAAGTGAACAGGAAAAATGTGCTGTCGCGATCGCGACAGAAAGCAACTCACCCGGAAACAAGACAGAGAGAGCACGACTCGTGCTCACGCGTGTGACTCGTGCTCATCTGTGTTACTCGTACTCATCTGCGTGACTCGTGCTCATCTGCGTGACTCGTGCTCTTGCGTGTGACTCCTGCTCATCTGCGTGACTCGTGGTCTTGCGTGTGACTCGTGCTCATTTGTGTGACTCGTGTTCATTTGTGTGACTCGTGTTCACTTGTGTAACTTGCGTTCACTTGTTTGACTCGTGTTCATGCTGAAACAAATTGGAGAAATCCATCTCTGTCGCGATCGCGTCGAGCGTCGCGCTCGCGACAAACTCGTATTTCTCCCCAAATAGTCACCTCAAACTTGTCTCGCCTAAACCAACATCTAGACATCATTTTTTGGCAAAATTTGCTTGTTAACAATTATTCCCTAGGATATTAGCTTCCAAATGGGACACATTTCAGGTCAATTGGACATCTATAACTCCAGATATGAGCTAAACAATCTATACTATTCTGGTAACCCGACCCAAACAGAGACACTTCGGTTTTTAACAATTTTGAGGATTATAGAGCCAAAATTAGCTCCAGCACCCTTTTGACATTTTTATCTACGAATCTTAGCTTTCAGATTATATTTGAATCAACTGGATTGAAGCCCTATAACTCTACTTATGACAAAAACATCATACAGAGGTCTGATAAAAATTGAACAAAATTTCCCCAAAATCACGCTTTACACACAAAAGCTATATGAAAACCATCTAACACATCCAAAACTCATGCAATATGATCCAATACATAATCATAAAAATATGTACATATATATATCATGAGGGCACAACAAGCAATCAAAATGATCAAAATAAGATTTGCACACGATCCCTACCTCTAGGAAGCTTGAACTTTGTCCTCTATTCGGCTCCAATCTTTTCTTTGCCTTTATTCAGTTTCTTGTCCACAGATTCTTGGAGGGACCTAATCAAGCCCTACTACACTTCCTCTAAGCCAAACCAAGTGGTTCTCTCAAAGAACCAAGCAAATGAAGAAGAAAGAAAAGAGATGGCAAAGCAAGGAGGACACGGTAAAAACAAAAGAAAGAGAGAAAGAAAAGAAGAACAATAGGCCAAAGCATGAAATCAACGTGAAAGAAGGAAAATGGGCAGATAGCCAATCCTCATCCAAAAATTACTGCTCAATTTAATGCCATTTACTTTAATTAATACATGCATATCTCCACTTTGACTCTTAATTCCCCTTTTTAATTCAACCAAGTTGAAGATCTTTTATCCTATGGTCATTATTCCATTTTTAATTCATTTAATCCCATAACTTCTTGCCACTTGTCACACTCCTACAATGCCATGTGTCACTCTCCTACAATCCACATGTTAAAATCCTAATTTAGTTGACCTACCACAGGAGGGTTCTGTCGCGCTCGCGACAGAACTCGCACACTCAACACTTAATTTATTGAACCAAAATTTCTGTAATTCTACTAGGGCCACTTCAGGGTGTTACAGAATTAATCTAGGTTTAGCATCTTTTTTAGCAAATAAGTACCTTAATGCAGCATGATCCATATAGATGATTACTTTAGATCCTAATAAGTAAGACCTCAACTTATCACATGTATAGACAACCACTAACATTTCTTTTTCAGTAGTTGTGTAATTAACTTGGGGTGATGACAATGTATGGCTATCATAGTAAATCACATGCAAATTTTTACCGTGTCTTTGTCCTAACACACATCCAACAGTAAGGTCACTTGCATCACAAATAATTTCAAAAGGTAATTCCCAATTAGGAGAAGTAATTACAGGTGCACTTACAAGTATTTTTTAAAGTATCAAAAGCTTGCGTACATGCATGAGAAAATTCAAAAGGTACATCCTTAACTAACAAATTAGTTAAAGGTTTAGCAATTAAAGAAAAGTCCTTTATAAACCTTCTATAAAAACCAGCATGTCCCAAAAATGACCTTATACCCTTAAGTGTAGTTGGTGGAGGTAATTTCTCTACCAATTCTATTTTGGTTCTATCTATCTCAATCACTTTACTTGAAATTTTATGGCCTAGAACAATGCCATCTTCAACCATAAAATGATATTTCTCCCAATTTAGTACCAAATTAGTTTCCTCACATCTAGCCAATACTCTATCTAAATTGCTTAAACATAGCTCAAATGACTCCCCATACACAAAAATCATCCATGAACACTTCCATAATGTCTTCTATCATATCCCTAAAAATAGAAGTCATGCACCTTTGAAAAGTTTCTAGTGCATTGCATAACCCAAATGGCATTCTTCTATAGGCAAAAGTCCCATATGGACAAGTAAAGGTGGTATTTTCTTGGTCACTAGGATAGATAAATATTTGGAAATATCATGAATAACCATCTAAAAAGCAATAATGACAATGGCCAGCTATCCTTTCTAACATTTGGTCAATGAATGGGAAAGGAAAATGATCCTTTCTAGTGGCTGAATTTAATTTCCTATAATCAATACACACCCTCTAACTGGTGGTGGTTCTAGTAGGAATCAATTCCCCAATCTCATTTCTAACTACAGTCATACCCCCTTTCTTAGGTACATAATGAATAGGACTTACCCAAGAACTATCCGAAATTGGATAAATAATCCCAACATCTAATAGCTTAATGACTTCTTTCTTAACAACTTCTTTCATATTAGGATTTAGTCTTCTTTCTCTATCAGCTTTTGGTTGACATTCATCTACCATATTAATCCTATGCATTACTACATTAGGAATAATTCCTTTCAAATCATAAATTTTCCAACCTATACTCTTTATCCTCTCTCTAACAACCTCTAACAATGAAGACTCTTGTGCACTAGTGAGTTTGTTAGAAATTATAATAGATAAAGTATGATTTGGACCAAGAAATGCATACCTCAAATGACTAGGTAGCTCTTTCAATTCAACATTAGGAGGACTTACAATGGATGGTGGCAATGGAGCTTCATTTCTATTTAGAAGTTCAGGCCTTGAGCTCTCTTGCTCCACATCTTCATGGACTTCCTCTTCAAAATCAACCTCTTCTTGACCTGCATTTAACACAAGCATCAATGACATCTATTTTCATGCACACATTCTCATCCATGGGATATTTTAAGGACTTATCCATTTGATATTGCACATTATCTTCCCCCACTCTTAAGATTAAAGTACCCTCATAGACATCAACCAAAGCCTTACCAGTTCTCATGAAAGGTCTTCCTAAAATCAATGGACATTTCACATCATATGAAAAATCTAAAATAACAAAGTCAGCTAGTAGAATGAATTTATCAACTTTCACAAGCACATCTTCCAAATCATACTTTATGTGTAAGTGTTTCAATTTATCAATAAAAGATTGGAATTGCTTATCTTGGTGTTGCTACTTCAAGCGTTGTGGAAAAGGCGGACGAGGTTGAAAAACTTGTGGAGTTTAGCTTTTGTTCACCCCTTCTGTTGCGCCCGCGACAGGTGTCGCGATCGCGATAGTAGGGGGATTGCCAATCCTTGTGCTCGCGAAAGGTAGTGCACTCGCGATGTCTTCCTGCTGCTCTTCTATCGCGCTCGCGACAGAAGGTTCATCCTTCTGAAAATTTTTCTGTTTTTCCTGCACATTCTCACCCACATTAGTAGAAACTAATTCATTGTTATAGGATTTACCTAACCTCAATTTAATGGCTTTAAGATGTTCCCTTGGATTCTCCTCCATATTACTTGGTAAATTTGCTTGCATTCTTGAAGGTAAAGCCTTAGCTATTTGCCCTATTTGCACTTCCAAGTTATGGATGGATGAGGCTTGATTTTTAGTGATTTGATCAAACTTTATTTCTAGCCTCTTTTGGTTCTCTTCTTGTGAACTAAATTTTAGATTAATTCCCTCTAAGAACCTATCCATTTTTACCTCTAAAACTCCAAACCTATCTTGAGGTGGTTGAAATCCTACTCCCCTATTTTGGTTACTACTATTACCCCAAGAAAAATTAGGATGGTTTCTCCAACTGGGGTTATATGTGTTTGAGTATGGGTTACCTCTTCCTTACCCTTGGATAAAACTAACTTGCTCTTCAAAATTACTTATTCCCAAATTACATACCTCACTTGTATGACCTTGTTGGCCACAAATAGTGCATATCTTTTCTGAACTACCCCCCATTCCTAAGCCACTAACTTTTTGAGTTAAAGCTTCTATTTGGGCTTGTAAGGCTACAACAGAATCTATGGCTTGACCCCTAGCATTAAAGTTAGATTCTCTTACTCTTTCGGTGGCCCACATACAATTGTTCATAGCCATCTCCTCAAGCAATTCAAAGGCAGCTTCTATTGTTTTCCTCATCAAAGAGCCACCAGCTGCAGCATCAATAGTACCTCTTATGGTAGGATTCACCCCATTGTAGAAGGTTTGCATCAATAGCTCTCTTGGAAGGTTATGGTGAGGACACATTCTCTGCGATTCTTTAAATCTCTCCCATGCTTCATACAAAGATTCATTGTCATTTTGCACAAAAGTTGTGATATCTTTTATAATTTTTGCAGTTTTGGCTAGAGGAAAATATTTTGATAGAAATGCTCGGGCCAATTAGTCCCAAGTAGTTATTGATCCTCTAGTCAATGAATTCAACCAAGCCTTGGCTTTATCCTTCAAAGTGAAAGGAAAAAGTCTAAGCTTAATTGCATCATTAGAAACTCCATTAATTTTAAAAGTATCACATATCTCTAGAAAATTTGCCAAATGAGCATTTGGATCCTCATTTGCCAAACCATAAAACTGAATGCTATTTTGAATCATTTGCAAAAGAGAAGGTTTAATCTCAAATTTGTTAGCATTTACCGTAGGCCTTACCACACCTTGTTGAGCACTACTAAATGCGGGTGTAGCAAAATCCATCAACCTTGGTGGATTTTCCTCCTCAGCGATGATTAGTCTCTTATTCTTATTCTTCTTTTTATTAGATTTTCGGTTACTTGACAAATATCTCTCTATTTCAGGATTCAAAGGTTCAAGCTCTTCTTGATAACTTTTAGTACTAGGCATGAACTTATCAAATCCTGTAAAAACAACAAAAAACAAAAATAAGTCAATTAAACAAACAAACAAGCAAAATAAAATAAATATTGTAATCCAAAATCATAAATCAAGTTTCACAATGGCAACAAATAAAACATATAGAATAAAGAATTAGACTTAAGCTTACCTTTTATGTTGGATTTAACAAAACTGTTAGCCTATTTTACATGCTAATTTCCGCAAGCATACGGTGTACCGATTATAGTACAAAAGATGTCGATCCCATGAGGAATGTGCTAATTATTACACACTATTACTACTTAATTTTAATCTTGTTTACAATGATCATAAATTTGTTGAATGAAAGTGGAATAACTATGTCTAATTCTAATTAACCTAGTTATAAATAATCGGAGAAGATAAAAGATTAATGATATAAAATAATAAATAGAACTTGAATTAATTATTCTTGATTATCAATATATTCTTATCATGCAAGGCAAGTTGAATAAGATTCCAATTTACTCTTTCAACATAAATTAGAGTGCCTAAAACATGCATTTATAATTCTAACTCACAATTTCATTAATTAATTAAAGTGTTATTCATGCAAATTTCAGGAATAATAAACAACCTATAGCAACAATTTAATATTATGATTTCTCAAATAATACTTCACTGATGAAATTCTATTAGATGTAAGTAAGAATTTATCTTTCAATTAAATACTTACTTATAATGATCATGCATAAAAATACTAATAGAAAATTCTACAAGAAAGAATAATTAAATTGATATTAATAATAAAATATAGCATTAAATAATCAAGTTCATATGTTCATCATTAAAAAATTACAAAGAAAAAGTAAAGATGAGAAATAAGAAAGAGATCTTTCAACCCTTTTCCCTTCCACAAAGGATATCTTCTTCCTTGCAAGTAATCTTCTCTTCAAAACATAGAAATCTGACTTTAAACTTTAACTAAAAAAATGTACTTTCTACTTACAGAATTCGTGATAAGAAATATTTAATAAAAACTATTCAACTCCTAAAATTACAGTTAAAACTACTATTTATAAAGCTCCAAGAGATATGTTCCTTCAAGTGTCCCTTAGGAAGGTTACAAAGCTTGGTGGAAAGTCATCTTTCTTCAAGGCAAAATTTGAATTAAACTTCCAACAGTCCTCTCTGTTGCGATCGCGATGACTTTCGCCCTCGCAACAAAACACACTTTGCTCTTCACTCCACTTTCCCCGCGCTAGCTTTCCATCGCTCCTTGTCGCGACCTCGCAATGGCGGCCTTGCTCGCGACCTTGCACGCTGGCTCCCTTTCTCCTTTTCTTTGGCTTCCTTCAATTGCGCGTCCTGTGGCGCTCACGAAAGATCACTTCTCTCCTTTGCTTTCTTTCTTCTTTTCTTCTTTCTCTTTGGCTTGGCGCTCCCTATCGCGCTCAAGACAGAATGGATTCTTCCTTGGCTCATTTCTGCTCCTTTTCTCCAATCTTCTCTTTTTCTCCAATTTTCTCCTACACACATAAAACTCAAACAAAAACATAAAACATACCTATTTCTAACACAATTAACTATACATAAATATTATTTTAAACCTAAAACATGGATTAAATATGAGCTATTTAGACTCATATCAATAACATTCAAATAAGCTCACTAGGGACTAATCTAACTAACCCTACAGATAAAGAACTTACTTGAGAGAATGAGAGAGAAAGAAAGACAAGATAAAGATGCAGACTTCCTCCAAAGCTGTCCTACTAAAAGAAGAACACAAAGGACAGATTTTGCCTTCTTAAACCAACATATATATGTTCATGCATTATCTAGGTGGCACAAGATGGTTTTGACACATAGAATTCCACTAAACAAATTTGACACCTAGAATTCGACTAACCTTTAATTAATTTCAATTAATCCTACTTAACTTAATTTAGTCCTCCACTTAACTTAATCAAGAAAAATTACACTTTGGTCACCTCACTACTTTATTCCCATACAATTAGGTCCCTAAATTTCCAATTTCATTTTAATCAAATTACGATTAACTCTAAATTAAACTCACTTAATTAATCTAATCATGCTCAATACTCCTAGGGTCAATTTCGGGCTATTACAACTCTCCCCTACTTAAGGAATTTCATCTGCAAAATTCTCTCTAATACCTGCTATGACTCTAACCATTCATAACACTATACAAAAACATTAATTCAATCAAACAATAACAATCACTTTAAGCAACATACCAGGCAAAACATCTTGGTCTTTCTTACCCTCTTCTAAAGTCATTCAATATACCCTACTCGTAGGCACACCTTGTCCTTCCACTGTTTCGAAAATAACACCCAACCACTGTCCTTCCCAATTAGTTCCACTTCTAACTCTTCCTCTTCTTTCACTTCTAGGGTTAGGTACACCTTCTCTTCTTGATTGCATGGTCAAATTTTCTTGCTCTTGAGGACACTTTGCTACCAAATGGTCAGAACCACCACATTTGAAGCAGGCTCCAGTGAGCTTCCGATAAACACCCCAATGGCTCTTTCCACTGTTCATATGTCATCGGGATACTTCCTTTGCTTGATGGTGCTAGAATTCTAACTTCAGCTACTGGTGTCTTCTTACCCGACCTTTCATGGCCTACTACTCTCACTAATGCACTAAACATACTTTGCTTGTGTCTGGTCTCATAAACTTTTTTACCCGAAATAAATCCAAACCCACTATCTTGCGACTTTCTCTTTTGATTCTTCCTTGGAACTATTTCTAACTTTTCTACTTTCAAAGCAGCTTGCACCAATTGATAGTAGCTTATTGATTGCAAAAAGGTCATGGCTGCTATCAATCCTTTGATCATTGAACTCTTCCAACATTGGAGCATCTGGTACATACTTACAAAGGCGACTGAATTCTTTCTCAAAATCAGCCACAGTCATATCTCCCTGCTTAGGACTCACAAATTCCCTCCACTTAGCCTCTCAGTATGCTTTACTAACATATCTCTTTTCAAACTCTTGTACAAAGAATTTCCAAGTCAGATTGGTAGGTTGATGCGGATTTCTTAATACCAAATTCCACCAATCGTATGCTGGGCCTTGTAATAAAGATACAACACATTCCACTCGCTGATCTTGTGGATAATTTACTTCTTGCAATATTCTCTCCGTCTTCTCTATCCAAAATTCCACTATATCTAACTCATCTACTGAAATTCCTTTAAATTCCTCAGCTCTTCTTTTCCTAATCACATCCGAAGGTTCCTTAGGGGTAGTCAACCTATCTATCATAAGCATTTGCCCTTGCACTAACACTGGGCTTTCTAGAGCTAAGGGCAGGTTCCTAACTGGTGGAGGCTCAAGTACATACGGATTAGCATGAATTGGGTTAACACTTTCGGTAGTCTCACCTACATCTACACTAGGATCAGACTCCATTATTACTCTACAAAATAAAGGAAACAACATTTCCAATATGGCCACACTCTAAACAAACTCATACCAATTCTATTCAATATAAATCTTATAGTCAAGAACTGCCTAAACCTATGCTCTGATACCATAACGTGTAACACCCCAATGCCCCTCAGGAGGACAAGGGAGCGCTACACACTACTAAATCTAACTATAAACATACATACCATAAAAGAAAAGTCTTAACAATAATACTTAATCAGAAATTATCACTTTCATTAACTAGTTAACTCTTACATCTTTAAATACAAAAATATAAGTTATATTACATATACTTGCTATACAAAAATAGGAATAAATCTATACAATACAAAATATCAACCTATCTAGAAGACCTTCGAAACTCCTCTACTGGCCTACAGATGTTCCTTCAAAACTTGCTTCAAGCAATAAACCTACACGGGAGATAAACACTGGTGCTAAGCGATAACGCTTAGTGGGGATGTAATCATACAAATTCTAATATAAGAGTCAATAATTTAGCATATAACCGCAAGATATACTATACTTTAGTAATAAACCATGTATAGCCACTCACACAATAGTTACATAATATGCCAATGTTCGATAGTTCAAGTTTACATTAACAATATTCGATAGTTCATACTTTCTCATAACAATTACTAATAGTGAAAGGCTCCTATATCATAGCAAGTATACCGTGTAACATAGCATTGATATTACTCAATATGGCACAATATTAGTATATTTATATGATAACACAATATTATCATCAATGCATACAAAGACATTCCCAATATAAGCTAAATCAAAATAGACGAGGATACAGGTACACTAAATATTTAAAGATATTGTACACTAGATTCACTGGATACCCATTGGTGTCAAACACTAGACAAGACACCCGTCGGTCCCACACTGGCGCTACAAATCACTAGCCCTTTATTAGCATGCTTATCTATCCACGGCCCGATTACAGGCTTAAAATTAATTCACTTAATATTCATTTGTTTATCTTATATAACAACTATGTTTTTAAGTATTCACATTAAGCAACTCACACCATCTAATGTATTGCATACATACATGGCTTGATAAACATGCTCACATTCCATTATACAGTTTCATACTACACTTGTTCATAGATTAAACACATTATAATTCTTAATTGATGTTACCAAACTTGTTTAGAGTCCATTTAACATACTTATGTATCACTTGATAAAGTTTAGCAAAGAAATATGCAAACGAAGGTACCTCATGGTGGCAACCATTTGGTTGTCACTATGACATGTCCAAATACCACAACATAATGTAATTTAAAAATACCTCACGGTGGCAATCAATTTGTTGTCACCTTAACATAAAAAAATTAGCAAAATAGAAGCAAAGATTTAGGACTGCTTCATTACTCTATTTTTCTTAGCCTAAACCAACGTCTTAACCTCAATTTTAGGCAAAATTTCTTTCTTAGAAATTGATCCCTAGGATGTCAAGTTGCAAATGGAATAAATTTTAGGTCTTTTGGATAACTACAACGTCAAATATAAATTAAATAATCTATACTGGTCTAATGAACCAGCCAAAATAGAGACACCTCTATTTTTGCAATTTTTGAGGGTCTTAGAGCAAGAATTCATTCATAGTGATTTCTGGGACCTTTATTGTATGGAATTCATGGTTCTAACGACACTAGAATCACTTATTTTGGAGTTTTCAAACTCCACTTATGACCAAAATATCACACAGAGGTCTGGCACAATCTGAGCAGAGTTTTTCTAAGAAACTCAAGCTCCCTAAACTTAAGCAAATTCACACATACTTATGGCTAATCAACACACACATGCGTTATAATTTTACACACAATTAGCATATCAATAATCATAACTATGCATTCACATACCATTATGCAAATAATCAAACATAGCATACTTCAATTGTCCACAGAACTTCATCAACTCAACATAACATTTCAAACACAATTTTCCAATAGAAGAGTTATTGAACTGTTCAAACCCATAAATCACCCCAAACAATCAATTATGCATCCAAGAAAGAAAGTTAAATCCCAAACCTCTTGAAGCACTCCTCCAACTTTCACAAGCTAGGTGACCTTTTCTTTCCCCTTTGCTTTTCTACTAGCTTCTCTAACTTACAAATCAACATATACACACATTCGAAATAGAATTAAGGCTATGAAATAAAATCCAAATCAAATAGAATAAAGAAATAGACTAAAGCTTACCTTTTATGTTGGATTTAACATAGTATTCAAATAAGCTCACAGGGACTAATCTAACTAACCCTACAGATGAAGAACTTGCTTGAGAGAATGAGATAGAAAGAAAGAGAAGATAAAGATGTAGACTTCCTCCAACGCTGGTCGACCAAAAGAAGAACACAAAGGATAGATTTTGCCTTCTCAAACCAATATATATATATGTGCATGCATTATCTAGGTGGCACAAGATGGTTTTAACACATAGAATTCCACTAAACAAATTTGACACCTAGAATTCCACTAACCTTTAATTAATTTTAATTATTCCTAATTAACTTAATTTAGTCATCCACTTAACTTAATCAGGCAAAATTACACTTTGGTCACCTCACTACTTTATTCCCATATAATTAGGTCCCTAAATTTCCACTTTCATTTTAATCAAATTACTATAAACTCTAAATTAAACTCACTAAATTAATCTAATCATGCTCAATACTCCTAGGGTCAATTTTAAGCTGTTACATGTACTGAACAGATGCGGATATTGAGCTTGAATTATTCATTCAGGTTCCCATATTGCTTTTTCTAGCACTTTCACTAATGAAACATGCATATTTCGAAGTTGCTTCACTTCCTGTGCAAATATTGCTTTAGCTTTCTCATCATAAGAGAAATCTTGTTGCAATTGCACATCTTACACTGACAAAACATGTGACTCATCTGAACGATATCTTCGGAGCATATGCACATGGAAGACATCATGAAGCTTAGGTAAAGCTGGAGGTAAGGCTAACCGTTATGCCACTGTCCTAACTCTTTCCAGCATTTCATAAGATCCAATGAATCTCGGACTCAGTTTCCCTTTCTTTCTAAATCAAAGCACTTTTCTCCATGGAGACACTTTTAAAAAGACTTTGTCACCCACATCAAACTCTATATGTTTTCTCTTTAAATCCGCATAAGACTTTTGCCTGTCATTAGCAGTTTTTAGTCGCTATTGAATAATCTTTGCTTTTTTTTATATCAGTTACCTGATCAGAACCAATTATCTTATGCTCATACAACTCTGTCCAACATACCGGAGTTCGACATTTCCTACCATAAAGAGCTTCATAAGGTGCCATGCCAATACTCGCTTGATAACTATTATTATAGGCAAATTCCATCAATGAAATGTACTTATCCCAACTTTTGGAAAAGTCCAAAACAAAAGCTCGAAGCAAATCTTCTAACACTTTAATTACTCTTTCTGATTGTGCATTAGTCTGTGGATGAAAAGCCATAGTGAAATGCAGTCGTGTACCAAGTGCAAATTGTAATCATTTCCAAAACATTGAAGTAAACCTAAGGTCTCAATCGGATATAATGGATAATGGAATACCATGAAGTCGCACAATCTCATTTACATACAGTTTAACCAATTGATCCATAAAGTAATCAAGTTGAATCGGTATAAAATAAGCTGACTTAGGAAATTGATCAATGGTCACCCATATAGAATCGTGCAATTTAGATGTCATTGGAAGACCTGTTACAAAATCCATGGTAATATTATCCCATTTCCACTGTGGAATTGGAATAAGATTCAACAAACCCGATGGAACTTGATGTTTTGCTTTCACTTGTTGACAAGTCAAACACTTAGAAACATACTCAACCATATCTTTCTTCATACTAGGCCACCAATAAAACTGTTTCAAATCCTGATACATCTTATTGCCACTTGGATGCATGGTAAAGACCGTATTATGAGCTTCATGCAAAAGCTTCTTTTTTAACACTTTATCACTTGCTACACACAACTGATCCTGGTAATACATAGCACCTTCTTTATTCACTGAATAGTTAGTCTTGTCATCATTTCTGACTGACTGCAGAATCTATTGCAACTTAAGATCATCTTTTTATGCATCCACTATCTCTTTCCTTAAACTAGGTATTACTTTCCATTTAGCTATTAAAACCCTATCATATGCAAATCTCTATTTGACATGTTGCAATGTCAAAGCTGAGACTGACTTTCTACTCAAACCATCAGCTACTACATTAGCTTTACCAAGATGATAATCCACAATGCAGTCATACTCTTTAAATAGCTCAAGCCATCTCCTCTGTCTCAAATTCAACTCTTTTTGAGTAAGAAATATTTGAGACTATTATGATCAGTGAAAATCTTGCATCTTTCACCATACAAATAATAGTGCCAAATCTTTAAAGCAAACACTACAGCAACTAACTCAAGATCATATGTTGGGTAGTTCTGTTCATGTAGTTTTAGCTGCCTCGATGCATAGCCTATCACTTTCCCATCTTGCATCAACACACATCCCAATCCAATTCTAGAACCATCGCTATACATAGCATATTCTTTACTTGAAATGGGTTGGGTCAGAATCGGTGCTTCAACTAGCATCTTTTTCAACTGTTCAAAACTAGGTTGACACTTATTTGACCATATGAACTCAACCCCTTTTCGAAGCAACTTGGTGAGCGAAGAAACAACAACTGAAAACCCTTTTACAAAATGCTGATAATAACCTGCTAGACTTAAGAAACTTCTAGTCTTAGGCACACTTCTGGGCAATTTCCAGCTCACTACTACTTCTATCTTAGCTAGATCAACTTTAATGCCTCCAGAAATGACAATATGACCTAAGAAAGATTATTTTTTAAGCCAGAACTCACATTTACTAAGCTTAACATACAACTGTCGTTCTCTTAGGGTCTGAAGCATAATTCTTAAATGTTGTTCATGTTCTTTCTCATTCTTCGAATACACAAGTTTGTTATCATTAAACACCACAATAAACTGATCCAAAAATGGCCTGAACACTTGATTCATCAAATCCATGAATGCTGCAACTGCATTGGTCAACCGGAATGGCATTACTAGGAATTCATAATGACCATATCAAGTCCTGAATGCAATCTTCGAAATATCCTCCTTCTTTAATTGTAGTGGATAGTATCCTGATCTCAAATTGATCTTTAAAAACACACCAGCTCCTTTCAACTGATCAAACAAATCCTCAATCCTAGGTAAAGGATATATGTTCTTCACTGTTAACTTATTAAGTTGTCAGTAATCAATGGACATTCTCATTGTGCCATACTTCTTTTTAACAAACAGAACTATAACACCCCAGGGTTATACACTCAGTCGTATAAAACCCTTATCTAGTAACTCTTACCATTGAGTCTTTAATTCTTTCAATGTGGTAGAAGCCATACAATAAGGTGTCTTAGAGATAGGTGTGGTACCCTGTAATGGCCTAAAATAGTTACTTTTATGAATAATGACTTTCGAGCCGTGAATAGTGACATCGAAATGAATAGTACTTCTCAGATATGAGAAATATTTTATTGCATCATTAGAAAGCATAGGTTATACAGAGTCCAATGATATAATTTGGAGTAAAAATGAGGTCAAATGGGTCCTCAAAAGTTAAAAATAAGAAAAAGTCTCAGGTTCGGTTAAAATAGTAACTGGGTTTGACTGAGGTTTGACCAAGGCTTTAAAATAGAAAATGATCTCCAAAGTGTGTAGGAAGTTCCAGATTTATTAAGAATAATATGTAGAATTATTTAACAGTGAAAAAGTAATTTTACGATGAGATAGAAAATTTGATTATCAGACTGGTAAGAATTTTCGGACCGAGAAACGATCCCTGATGGGGCTAAAATTTTATATGGAGGCTAAATTATATATTTTAAGAATTATGAAATTGAGTTTGGGAAGAATTGAGATTGGAAAGTGATAAAAAAAACATTTTGGGTTGGAAAATGGGCTTAAAACATAATTAGGCTTAAGTATGGTTGGCCCAACTTGGTTGGACCAACCCTAGCCCATTAAGGTAGCTATATAAGCCCCCCTAAATGAGATATCTCTATCCTAGAAATCCAGCAGCCTCCTCCCTCTCTTCTTAGTACAAATTGAACTCTTCCTCCTCCATGGATTTTCTTCGTATCTCTTCCATGGTTCCCACCAAATCCAAACTTTTCAAGTAATTTCTAGCCTCTCTTTTCAATGATGGTGGTCTATAAAACTCATTTAAAGTGAAAGAAGTAGGAGAAAGTATGTGGAAAATTTTATGTGTCAATTTCAGGAATAAAAGGAAAGTGATGGTGTTTTAAGGAGCCAAGGCTATGGAAGGATGTTTAAGATGTGGAGAACAAGAAAATAAGGTTAGTGGATACAATATCCTCCTTTTTCCATGTTAAAAGTATGAATTTTGGTTATATTTAAACATAAAGTATGTGAAATATGTATGTTTAATTGAATCAAACCATATAGTTATGTTTAGCAAGGTTAAAAATGAGATTTTCAATAATTAAAATGAAAAACTAAAACTTTGAATCAAACCTTATCTTTTCCCTTGATTCTCTTTGCTTCCTCAACTACAAATCCAAGTCCAATTTCGAGAATTGGATACCAAGCATCAATTACCAATAACCATCACAAGAAAGAGTGGAAGATAAAGAGAAATAAGTACTAACCACTTACCCTTAAAGCCAGCAATACTCATGCACTTTAGGTTCACTTGATAACTTAGCAAAAATTTTGTGTATCTTAACTAATGGAAAATAGGAAAACTTTGAAAAGAATGGAGAAGAGGAGCCGAAGAAGATGAAGACCAAATGCAGAAGGTGAACTCTCTCTCTCTCCTTATGCCCTTATATTGCATGGATTACACAAGGTGGCACTCCCTCATGAGGACACCTGGAATCCACCATCAAATCCTTAATCTCCATTAATAAAAATCTGGATTCTATTAACACTAATTAACCACACTTAGCCTTAAACATGCATAGTTCCACTTTAGCCACTTAAAGTTATTTAGTTACTCCATTAAGTCCTTATTTCTCTTACATTTAAGTCCCCAATTAAATACTCCTCAAATTAACTTTACCCAATTAAAACAATTAACCCAATATACTACTAGGGTGTAATTCGGGTTGTTATACAATCACCGAAAATCCTTATACAAACCTTCTATACTACCAGGCTAACCCTAGAAAACTTTGAATCTCTGGCACATTCCTAGGTGGTTTCAAATTCACAATCGCTTCAATTTTAGCTGGATCTACCTTTATACCCACAGAAGTCACAACATGTCCCAGAAAAGTCACTTCCTTTAACCAAAACTCACACTTGCTAAGCTTAGCAAACAATTGATTTTCCCTTAAGGTCTGAAGCACAATTCGCAAATGCTGCTCATGCTCTTTCACATTCTTTGAATACACAAAAATATCATCAATGAACACTACTACAAACTGGTCCAAAAATGGTCTGAACACTCTGTTCATCAAATTTATGAATGTAGCCGGTGCATTAGTCAACCCGAATGGCAATACTTGAAATTTGTAATGTCTATATCAAATTCTAAATGCAGTTTTAGGTATATCCTCCTTTTTCACTTGCAATTGATAATACCCAGACCTAAGGTCTATCTTGGAAAATACACATGCCCCTCTCAATTGATCAAACAGATCCTCAATTATTGGTAAAGGATACCGATTCTTCACTGTCACCTTGTTCAACTGTCTATAATCAATACACATTCTCATGGTTCCGTCTTTCTTCTTTATAAACAAAACTGGTGCTCCCCAAGGAAACGCACTAGGTCTTATAAAACCCCTATCTAAAATTCCTGCAACTGAGTCTTTAGTTCTTTCAACTAATTAGGAGCCATTCGATAGGGTGCCTTAGACACTGGTACTGTTCCAGGCACCATGTTAATAGACAATTCCACTTCTCTCACAAGAGGTACACCAGACAATTCTTCTAGGAATACATCAGGAAATTCCCTCACTATAGGTATATCCTAAATTCTCATTTGCTCTCTTTTGGAATCCATTATAAGAGCTAGGAAAGCTTCACACCCTTTCCTCAAACAGCGATAAGTTTGCATAGTTGATAACACATTAGCTAGAGGATTAGAACAAACACCCCTCACAGTCACCTTAAACCCCTCTTCACTACTAAGCACAACTACCTTTTTTCCCATAATCAACTACAACTTGATGCCTACCTAACCAGTCCATACCCAATATTAAGTCAAACTCATCGAAAGGCAATACAATCAGGTCTACAGGAAATATATGACCTTGAACAACTAATGGGCAGTCCCTATACACTTTGTTCACATTTACACCACTTCCCAAAGGACTAGTCACACACATGTATAATTCAAGTAATCAATAATAAGCATTTTATCACATATTCCACTAGTGCACACATAAGAATGCGTAGACCCAGGGTCAATTAGTGCAAATATCTCTATGACATAAAGTATAAATGTACCTGCAATGACCTTAGGTGCATCCTCCTTCTCTTGAGCTTTCATAGCCTAAGCTCAAGCTCGCACAATTGGAGGTCTATCTACTGATTCTGACACGGTTCCACCTCTAGACTGGCCACCTCTACCACGTCCTATTCCTTTTCCCCTATTAACTGGTGGAAAATTAGAACCCCCCCAGCTAGCTTCTTATTGTTGCCAAGCCACTTCAAAAGCCTTTGGACAATTGGCTAAGTAATCCTCAGTGCTTCCACACCTGAAGCAAGCACCAGATACTCTTCAACATTCACCTTTATGTCGCTTCCTGCAATGTTGGCATTCAGGCACCTCACTTCTGGAACCAGATGTGCCTCTGCAGTACCAGATGCTAAGGATGACCATTATTTCCTGGCTCTGGATGCTGGACTATTGGGAAATTCAGCTGGTGGTGCTACATGAGAATCCCTTGATCTCTTGCCTGAATGAGACCAACCTCGATTCGGAATTCTCTTTTACATTCTTTCTTTTTGAATCTCCAATGATCACTCTGCTCTCATAGCTGCTTGTACTATTCATAATAACTCACATTTTGCTCCCTGTTCATTAAGATCAATAACCCCTTAATTTGTTCAATTAATCCTTCTTCGAACTGTTGGCATATGAACTCTTAAGTTAATACACTAGGCGGTGCATACTTACTTAGTCTGTCGAACTCTTTCTCATACTCAGCCACTGAAATGGCTCTCTACCTCAAACTTAAAATTTATTTCCAATTTGCCTCTCAATATGCCTTAGTCAAGTATTTATTACGGAACTCTCGTTCAAAGAATTCCCATATAACTAGTTCCGGAAGCATTGGATGCCTTAGGACTAGTTTCCACCAGTCATACGCAGCACCCTGAAGCAACAAAACCACACATTCCACTTGTTGCTCAGGAGTACACCTTATCTCCCCAAGCACTCTCTGAACCTTTTCAATCCAGTACTCCGCTTTCTCAGATTCATCCAATTTTTTTCCATGAAACTCCTCTGCCCCATGCTTTCTCATTAATACTAATGGAGCTTTTGGTGTCGTCATGCGATCTAACACCCTCGCTATGTCCTGAGACATTTTGAGCAAAGCTTCCACAGGAACCATTGGAACCTCATGTCCAAAACTGGCTGACCTAGACTAATCGGACCCTGACACTTCCACTTCCTGAGGGTTAACACTTTCGGCCATTTCTTCTCTCGAATCATGAGAAGGATCAATCAATCTGATAAAATAAATAATGACGATTGCATTAAGTCAACACAACTGTACACATCCTAATATACCCATTTCCCAAAAAAGACTAAACCTAGGCTCTGATACCACAACTTATAACGCCCACACCCGACCACAAGATTACCTCAGCTAAATCAGTCGAGAATAGTCGTTACCCTGCAATCAAATGTACATAAACTCTAACACACACGCATGCCAAAACCTATACTATTAAATTTCATTATTCAAATATTCACAAGCAGCGGATATCTCATGTTATCACATGCTAAAACCTATGCATTCATAGAAATACATATATCATACACTTATTATTACAATACTTAGTCATTTATATCTATACATATTTCTTGGTTGCGAAAGGATCATACAAAACATATACAAAATATATTCCCCAAAATCCCAAAACCTACACTATAGGTATTCCTAATGTTGACCGTTGGCAATGCAGATCTGTCCTTCATAATTACTTCACGTCCAAACCTACATGGATTAGAAAACCCATGCTAAGCGATAATGCTTAGTGGGGAAAACAATATATAGTATACAATACAATACAATAAATACAATCATGCATAAGGTATATCATATTATAAGCAAGTAAAGATGTGTTCCACTTCACAATTTCCACTCATCACATGTATAAATATATATTCAATGTTAAAGTATAAAATAGTCATATCACATCCACATTGTTACATCATATTTGCACATACACTTCGCATTTGAATTCACAACTAGCTTAATTATACTTCATATTATTCAATTAATTAACATATTTATTTAGCCTTGCCTACAACTAAAAGATGCGGATAACGGGTATCGCATCAATACCCAAAGGTACAGTAAACACATTAGTATCCGTAGATACCACACATTCGCATTAGCACCCGAAGGTACCGAAAAGATCAATAATATCAATTAATTTGCAATAAGGAATCCAATAAGGATTCAAATCACATTGATGATACCAGAGGAATCGAACGCATTTGGCTGCAGCACTTAGACCTTATAGGCATGCCTATCTATCCACTACTTGACTCACAGGCTAAAATTTTTAAGTCTAATTATTTATTCAATCGATCTCACATTCAAGCAATCATCATGCTTTTGTATTAGCTCATCACATAAGCTCATAGAATAACTGGATATGGATCACAACTTAACAAGCAAACTTTAAACTCATTAATCACATAAATTTGGCATGCTAAATCTTAGCATTAAATACTTATAATATGATATTAAACTTGATTTATTAAAAAATTCACATAACACTTATAAATGATTTAGAAGTCATTGCATAATAGGGTACCTCACGGTCACAGCCATTTTGGTTGTCACCGTGACATACTAAGGTTCTAAAATAGAATGTAATTTAAGGTATCTCATGGTCACAACCATTTTGGTTGTCACCGTGACATACATCGCATACCCGAACAAAATGCAACTCTTGGGTATCTCACGGTCACAACCATTTTGGTTATCACTGTGACATACTCCACATTGCTAAGTAGAATGTAAAACATGGTATCTCACGGTCAAAACCATTTTGATTATCACTGTCACATACCAAGTTTATCCGACCAGAATGGAATCCTTGCATACCTCACGGTGGCAATATTTTTGGTTGTCACTGTGACCCATGCAAACATGACAAAAACACAGCTTTGTTTTACCAAAACACAGCTGTGCTACCAATCTCATTGCTCATAACAATTACAAGACTTCTAAATCCTATTCAAACATCACTCTCAGCCAATTCATCCATCTAACAATATGTTCACTTACTTATCAACTTGCCATCAATCTCAATTTCAACACAAATAGACTTCCACTCAAATAGTTATAATCATAAATTCATAAAAGACCTTAAACATGTTTTAGTTACAATATTTATGTCATTTTGAAATCTTACATATGATCAAACACAATCTATTTCCTCATAGTTTAAGCATGCAATCTAATATCCGAAATTAGGGTTGAATCATAATGATCACTTTCTAATCAAACCAATACATGACCTCAATTCCAAATCACACATGCCACCTATAACATTCAAAATTTAAGCAATTAACAACACAAACTCAAAATCAAATAAGTTCCCAAACCTCTTCTCCTATGCTCCTAAAGGGCTCCCTTTGAACTTGGTTCTCAAATCTTAGCCTTTCCTTTGTCCTTATTTGATTCAACTACTTAAATTTTAAGTCTAATTTCTAGAAATTGGAACCAAATTCAACTATCAATTCCAGCTTAATATCAATAGCAAGAAAGAGTAGAAAAAGAACTAAATACTAAATCCCTTACCTAATTCAATAACAGTTTCGGTAGAGTATAGCAATTATCCAATTTAATGATTCAAATATTTAAAGAAGATAGGTCTAAAAATGAAGACTAAAAGCAAGAAAGAGTAAAGATGAAGTTCAGCCGAAGATAGGTCTAAAAATGAAGACTAAAAGCATGAAAGAGTAAAGATGAAGTTCAGCCGAAGAAGAAGGAGTTCAAACGCAGAAAATACCACTTTCTCTCTCTATTAAAACCTATTTATTGCATGGCTTGGCATGAGGTGGAACTCCCTCACAAGGACACCCGGATTGCACTTTGAATCCCCTAATCTCCATTAAACCAATCTGATATCCATTACACTAATAAATCCTTGATTAATTCTAATCATGCACAATTCCCATTAAGCCTCTTAACTTATTTTATTTATTCAATTAAGTCCTCATTTCATTTGCACTATAATCCTTAGTTTAGCATACTTCCCATTAACTTTATCCACTTAACACAATTAAACAAATTTACTACTAAGGTATATTTCGGGCCATTACAGAGGATGTGTACATGGCATGACCCAACCTGAAAGGTTTACATCTGAAGATAGCAAATTAGTGTGCAAGCTATAAAAATCCTTATAGATTGAACAAGCATCAAGAAGTTGGAACATCTTATTTAATAAGGCAATCAGAGAGCCATATATGGATGAGCCATATGTGTATAAAAAGGTAAGTGGGAGTGTTATAGTCTTCTTAGTATTATATGTAGATGATATATTACTCATTGGAAATGACATCTCCATCTTATAGTTAGTCAAGATTTAGCTTTCGAAGCAATTTTCCATGAACATCTTGGAGAAGCAACTTACATTATAGGTATTCAAATCTATAGAGATAGATCAAGGATATTGCCAGGTCTTTAACAATCAATCTACATAAACAAAGTACTGAAGATATTTATATGAATATTTTATTTTATTCCTATTGTACATGGGAAACACCTTTTTAAATCTATGTGTTGTTAGATACAAAAGAAAGCGTATGAATACAATCCCATATGCATTCGTTATAGGATCTATTATGTATGCTACGCTATGTACTAATTTCGATGTCTCATTTGCTTTGAATATCACAAGCATATTCTAATCTAATTATTGAGAGGAACATTGGATAGTATTTAAGAATATTCTTAAGCACTTGAGAAGAACTAAGGTATGTTCTATAAGGACCCAAATTATACCTTAATAGAATTAAAGCATATTTGGGGCAAAATAATAATTGATTATGTATGATTTAATGATAGAAGTGTCAAAAATGACATAACTGTGACGCGTGCCAAACCCCGTGGGCTTTCCGAAGGCCCGCTTTTAGGGCTTTAGAGAGAGGTTCATTGGAACTTGTAAGGTATTTACAAGTATGTCTATTTTGGGCAACAAGGAGGTTTTTTGGAGTTGCCACCCAATAGAACATTGGGACAGGTCGTCTAGCCTCGGTGAGCCTAAGACGGCGCATAATATCCATTTTGGGCAAGCCAACGGGATCTTAGAGATATCATCCCAATAGAACACTGGAATGACCCTCTAACCCCGTGGAACCTATGATTGTAAATTTAAGTCTTTTGGTGGGACACAAGAGGTGTCTTGGAGAACCCATTCCCATGAAACATCGGAATGGTCCTCTCGCCTCGTTGAGCCCAAAGACAAGAGTAGGATAAGGACTTCTCATTTATTCATACCTTGATTAATTTTACAATTAAGTTTTAAATTTATTATTTCACCAACTTTCCACGCGATGCAATTAATTAAAGACGCAATCATTCACGTATAAATGAAAAATAAAGGCAAGATTAAAAATAAAGCATCCAAAAGTAAATTACGACAATACTAGGGGCGGAATACAACCCCCATTGTAAATAAAGTACAAGACATGCATAAATCGAGATATTTATTAATGGTGAGGACATTGGTCCTCGCATGCATATTTATTATAAAACAATTTTGATGTGATGGTTTTATTTTGGATGGAGAAAATTGAGACATTAGTCCCATTTTCATTTAGAAAAAATACTAAATTAATTAATAAAAAATGTTTAGTGACTTTCTTTCTAGCATGCCTAAATAAATGATTTTATACAAAACAATTACATGGCAAAGTAAATGAAAAGCCAAATAAATAAATATTACAAATAAAAAAATATATTTAATCCCGAACGACCCTTCCGGATCTCCTCGTGTGCTCGCAAAAATGCCAAGTAAAGAAAGATAAGTTTTGACACAAAAACAAAACACAAAAGAAATAATGTTAGTAATTAAAACAAATAAATCAATAATAAATGGTAAAACGAAATGAAATAAGATAAAATAGCATGACATCAAAATGAGTGAATTAATATGTGAAAAATGCATTTTTATGACAAATGATTTAAATGATGTAATTAAAATAAGATATAACACGTTAATGAATTAATACATGAAAATTATGAACATGATGAAAATAATGAAAATAAACAAATAATTGAATAAGCAATAAATATAACATGTAACAATGATAAAATAATGATAAAAATATTTAAAGCAATAACATGATTAATTACTATTATCACAATTAACATAAACCATTTATATGGCAAAAAGATTAATGAAAATTAATTAATTAATTATATGCTGAAAAACAATGATGAATCAAAATAAAATAAATTATTTACATGTTAGGAATTAAAAGAAATCCAAATTTACATGAATAAGAATGAAATCATATATAAACATATTAAATAAAACAAATATAACAATAACAAAATAAACAAATAAATGAAAACAATAAGTAAATTAATGAAAACAATAAAATATAAATGAATAAATTAAATATAAAACAAAATAAAAGAAAATAAAAATAAAGCCCGGAATATTTACCCTCAGAGTTGAATTCGATGAAGGTACAATGATGATCTTCTTGGAAAATTGCTTGAAAAAAAATATAATTTAGCAATAAAATTGATTACCTTTGTTTATGGAGGAAACAAAGAAATTAATTTATATGCTTAAGAATAAAAAATGATTTCAAAGTGGAAACTAATTTATTGGAGCCCAAACAAAGAAATTAATTGAAATAATCAAAAGAAGAAATCTGAAATTTTTTAAGAAAAAAAATCAAAGAAGAAAGAATGTAGAAAATTTTGGTGTGAAAAACAATAATGGAGGATCTCCCCCTTTAGGTTTTCATCTCTTTATTTTTATATTAAGAAATAGGAAAATAATATTAATTAAAGGGATAAAACTTAATAAAATCATATATTATCCATTTTAAATTTTAAAGATGGAAAAAATCCTTTAAAACCTCAAAAAAGGATAAAAAACTGATTTTTAGGTCAAAAAATCGGAAAAATTCATTTAGGGGCGAAATTGGCCAATTTCGTCGAAACAGGTACAACTGACGCCCGTCGGCTGCACGCCCAGCGTGCGGAGCAGCGCGCTCCGCGCGCTGGCAGGCGACGGCTCGCCCGTCGCGCGCATGAGAGCGACGCCTCGCACGGGGCTGCGCACAGTGCGCTCCGTGCGCAAGCGCTGCACCCGCGCGGTGGCATACACGAAATAATATTTTTTTAATTTTATTATATCTAGAAATATCACAATTTCTAAACCCCATTTTTCAAATCTAATTTTTAAAATATTTTTCTAATTTTTCTTTTTTTTTATTTTTTACTGTAAAATGCAAATTTTACAAGGAATTCACCACTTTTAACCTTTTTGCTTGTGGCAAGGCATCTTATCATCATTGGGTAACTCTGATCTGCGCTACCTCCGGACTTGGTGTCTACAGTTGCCCCCAATTTTGGGGTAACTAGTGCACTAGTGCCTAGATGAGCCAAAATTCAGAGGAGAAAGGAAAGAGATGCGTACCTGAGGCAGCCCTTACCTTTTGCCATGTGGAATGTTGCGACTTGTTGCTGCTGAGCTACAGTGTTATCCGACTGTGGTTCGTTAGCAATCTTGCCTTTTGCATTGTCTCGCTCACCTTCGGTCGGCTTGCATGGCATTTCTGAGATGCGGTGTTCTCTAACCACAATCTCATCTATGATCTGTTCTATTGCGAGTGCTCCGCTAACCTCGTCTCGGTCTGCACGGTAGCTGATCTGTCCCACTGGCCTTGTCTCGGCCTACACGGTGTGAGGTGCAGTGTCTCTAACTCAAACCTCTATTGCGATTTGTTCTATCGCTGGTGATCCGCTAGCCTCGTCCCGGCCTGCACGGAGTCTGTGAGATGTAGTACTCTCTGACTACGATCTCGGTTTGCGATCTGTTCTATCGCTTGTGATCTGTTAGCCTTGTCCTGGCCTGATTGCCCTCGGCATAACGTGAATGAAGAGGTTTGCTTTTCTGGGCAGTTTTTGATAAGGTTAAGCTGAACCCACCTCTCGGATCATCTCAGGTTGAAGGGATTTGGAATATTTTTTAAAATAATTTGATATCTCGAAAAGACTGACAAAGCCTATGACAAAGGTCTTAAAGATAATGCTCCAAAGAGACTGAGAATGCCTTAAAAAGGTCTTAAAGATAATGCACTGAAGAGATTGAGAATTCCTGTAAAAAAGGTCTTAAAAATAATGCTCTGAAGAGACTGAGAATGCCTGTGAAAAAGGTCTTAAAAATATTGCTCCGAAGAGACTGAGAATGTCTGTGAAAAAGGTCTTAAAAATAATGCTCCGGAGAGACTGAGAATGCCTGTGAACAAGGTCTTAAAGATAATGCTCCGAAGAGACTGAGAATGCCTGTGAAAAAGGTCTTAAAGATAATGCTCCGAAGAGACTAAGAATGCCTTAAAAAGGTCTTAAAGATAACGCTCCGAAGAGACTGAGAATGCCTTAAAAAAGGTCTTAAAGATAATCCCTCCATGGGCTTACATGATTTCGACTTGCGTGGCCTTTATCTCAAACTCATCTTGCCGAAGTTGTCCTTTGGTTCAGCCTTTTTCCTATTAAGTTATTGGCACAAAAGCACGTATAAAAGATTGTGTGTGCATAATGTGTACAGGAATATATCCCAGAGATTGTGCATGCACGTGTAAAATGCTATATGCAGATATGAGGTGTATGAAAAAATGGATAGACCACATCCCAGGTGGTTAAGGGGTTCATTAAGGGTATTGTTCGGCTGCTCCCATTGTCTGATGCCCCCAAGAATCTAGAAAAGTATTGTCTTGGCTTTAGGTTTTCTGACCTGTAATCTCTTCAAAGAGAACTGACCCGTGTGCATTTTATTCCCTCGGTCAATGAGGATTTTGCCCCCCAGGACTCTGAATCAAGTTCCGCCAAAAGGAAAGTCATCCGGAGTTATGCCACCTTATTGCTCCAGGCTTCAAAAGTCATTGTTTTAAAGGTAGTGCATCCCTTGTGGATTTTTACACTAGCTTTTCATAGCGGGAAATGCGTCCCTTTCGGGATTTTCACATAACCCTGTGCCTAATTTTTGCCTGAAATGGACCCAACCTATTCCAGCGGCTTTTTTCATTTTTTTTAAGGACAAACTGTCTATTCCCAGGTTTTCACCCTGCCCTTTGGCCTAACTTTTGCTTAGAGAGCCAGCCATGGTTTTCATCTCTAATGGCCTTTCTTTTTTTTTTTTTTTTTTTTTGTCATTTAAGGGGTAGGAGGAAGATTTGTCACGTGAAAAATCATTATTATTGCTTTGATAATTGCTCCAACGTATGTCCTTATGCCTGCAACAGGTTTCTCTTAACCGTTTAATTGCATGTTTATGCCTAGCTTATGTATGCATTTCCATCTCTATGCACCATATAGCAATAAGAATGACCATGACTAGACATGTGATTACAAAACACTAAATTTATTTAGTTTCAATGAGTAACAACTTAGGTGCACCTGACTCCTGTTATTAATCAGCCCTCTCGGGTTTTCATGATTGAATATTTTCTCTCAGCTCTTATTCTTTGAACGCGGATTCTAGATGCAACGTTGGGGACAAGACTCAACTCGAATGCATAAATGCACTCATGGCTTCTCGCTTGAAACTCAAGAAACACCATATGCCTCTTCTTACATACCAAACCTTATTAAAAGGTCATCTCTGCTAATTGGATAAGACTAAACCAAGAATCTTACTTTGGTTGTAACATCAGGCTTAGGTAGATGGTTGTCAAAGAAGGATCAGGTCGCTAGGGAAAAATGGCCGCAATATTTACTCGACTGATGGATGAACCGTTTTCTGCTCAGTTGCATATACAAAGGTATTCTTGAATTTGGCCTTGATAATATCCTAACTCATCAGGATCAGTAGTCAAAGAAGGATCTTGAGCTTTTTTTTTTTTTTTTTTTGCGAGCTCATGTCTTTGCGCCTAATTAAAACCCTCTTCCCAAAATGTAAACTCATCCTTACTAGGGTGATTTTTGATAACACAAAGAATTGTCAATGATGTATATCCGTTCTTGTTAGAGCGGCCACTTTTCTAAGGGGAGGTAAAAATCATTTTCGGCGAAGGGTAGCTTCAACATGTGTAATAATAAAATCGGTATGCATTTAGCATACCAAAATAAAGGCTCAATGGGCTAGCAAGCGATTGCGAAACAAGGGTAGGAAATGGTCATTTAGAGAGCTATACAAAGAAATGATTGCCTAAATCATTTTCTAGGTTCCGTCTTATTCAGGGATCACTTTGACGGGTAATCAGAAAGATTCTAGTGCTCTTAGTGAGTTTTCATCCAATCCCCTAATTGCAACTAGTTTTTCTTCTCTCTTTTTTTTTCAAATTTTAATCTCACTTCAGGAGTCAAGTTGGATGCAACCAAGATTACTAATTATTAAAACTGAATGAAACAGTGTTTATTAAACCAATGCCTTAATCATGATTATCACTTATGCTTGATGCAATAAGATAAACAATGCATATATAAGAAAAGCCCATATTATTAAAATAGAAAAGAGAAACAAGTGCATAGTTCAGGAATACACTTTAGAAAAGGAAAGGCATTATAATAACTCTAATGCTTTCTTCCATCCTCCTGGCTAGGTATCAATTCTTGAATGCAATCTCTTAGAGGGCAACAATAGTCTGTCCTATGCCCTGTGTACTGGTGATATGCACAATACCAATCCGTTCCGTGCCTAGGCTTTCCTTGACTTGGGGCAGGCCTAGCTGGCAAGGGTTACAACTTCCCGAGATGGTGAGGTGCTTAAGAGTAGTTCCAGTGGTTAAGACCTCTGCTGCCTTGGTATTGCCCACATTGCCACTGCTATTTCCTTTGCTTTTGCCCAAGGCCAGGTTTGTAGATTCAGCCATTTTATCTAGATGCTTAGCCTCAGCTTCAATGGCTATATCTTTTAAGGACTCCCAGTCCTTCAGCCCCTTCATCTTTAGCCCATCTTCCATGTATGGGCTAGCATTCCTAATAAACAGCCTGATCTGGTCTGGAGTGTCCGGCCTCCTCTTCATCTCCATTACCCGGTTCCTCCATCGGGTCAAGTACTCATGGAATGACTCGTCCGGCTTTTGCTGTAGTAACTCTAGATCTTTCAAAGTGACCTCCATCCTTGTACTACAATCATATTGCTGGAGGAACTCCTCCATCAGCAGATCCCAACCTTCTTTTGTTCTTCGATCCAGTCCGTGATACCAGCCCACCGTAGGACCTTTCAAACTTAAACAGAAGTATTCTACCTTCTGCCTCTTTGTTAGCGCGGTACCTTTCATTATCAAAGAGTACTGCTTGATGTGTGCGGTGGGGTCCAATGTGCCATCAAATTTCGGGACATCAAGCATCTTAAAGTTTAAGGGGATTAGATCTTCTCCATCCAGCTCTTTATCTTCAGGGTTCATCCCCTTTTCCATCATTAGCATTCGGGACATAGCTTCGAACTTCTCTTCTATCTTTCGCTAAATGGTATCTTCTGTTGGGGTGCTTTCCTTCTAACTGACATGGGTTCTTCATATTCATCCCCTTCTAGGTCCTCTTCCATTCTATGGGCTACTCCTCTCTTTTGCCCTCCTGACGTGGCAGCCCCTAGGTCCACTGGTGGTGGATGTACAACCTCCGGCGGATCCTCTCTAGCCTCCTCCTGTTCTTTTTGTCTCATGGGAGGAGGCTCCATGTTTTGTGGTGCAGCTGGTTGAGCCATTGCGACCATTATGGCCATCATCCGGTTCTCAAATTCTTCGAACCTTTAACCCACTACTTCAGCTATCAAAGCCCTGGTAGCATCTGCCTCCCTCAATGAATCGGCCATTTCTTGAGATTCTCTGAATGCCTGTTGATTGCACTTGACTTGATTCTAGTTGCTCAATCAAAACCCTCTGATAATACGACTATCAGAACCCCTAACCAGCTAGGAAATTGGTCTTTGATGGCTAAAAGATTAAAGAGTTAGAATGATGCATGAATAATACGTAATGCATAGTCGTGCTGTGCAACAAAAATGGTATACAATGGCTAAAAGAGATTACAATGATACATGTAAGACATGTGAAAAATTATACATAAGACGATATGTACAAAATAATTATACGTAAATAATAAGATATATGCATGTGGGGGAAATAATATAATTTTATTTGTGCATGAATGACATGAATATGCAATGCATCATCCATAACCACATACAAACAGATAGATCCTTCCAACCTTATTGCCCCCACATACGAGGTCATGCGGTCTCTGTCCGAGGCGGGCTTAGCCCATGGGTTAACAGGCAACCTGATGGACGCGCATGATGCACGGTGGAAAACCGGCAGAATAACCTCTCTTAACTAATGCATAGGCGCATGAGTTGTGATCATTATGTATTTAGGCAGTCCGAATAAATTGACATGGGACTATCTGGGCATGAAAGCCTTTGATTAGGTGACCAATCAGATTATTTGGATTTGTCCAATACAAATTGATCCATATAGCAAGTAAAGTATTATGGTTCATACCACCTAGGGGAAGTATCTATTGCCATTACATGAGCTTTAGTCAAGGTGATGATACTTTAGGTCTACCCAAGCATGGTCCCTGCCAATGGGTCTAGCTCATCACGAGCATAACGACCGATCGGGTCTCCATTTAATAAACCATAATGGTACAAGGCTTGGGCTAGTGATTATCCTTAACACTTCCCTACATTGAGTGAACGTAGAGTCGTGCTTCGGGAACACACCGGGGCTAAAAGAGGGACCAAACTATCATAGATCTAAGGATCTAATGAGATGCAATGCAGTTTCAAAAAAGCATGAAATTTTTAAATTAAAACTCAATTGTAAATTTTAACCAAGGTACTTTCGAAGCAAAGTCTCGAGTATTGTCCCCAGTGGAGTCGCCACTGTGACGAGCGCCGAACCTCGGGGCGCCCCGAAAGCCCGCTTTTAGGGCTTTCGAGAGAGGTTCACTGGAACTTGTAAGGTATTTACAAGTGCATCTATTTTGGGCAAGAAGGAGGTTTCTTGAAGTCGCCACCCAATAGAACATTAGGACAGGTCGTCAAGCCTCGGTGAGCCGAAGACGGCGCATAATATCCATTTTGGGCAAGCCAACGGGATCTTGGAGATATCATCCCAATAGAACACTGGAAGGACCCTCTAACCCCGTGGAACCCAAGATTGTAAATTTAAGACTTTTGGTGGGACACAAGAGGTGTCTTGGAGATCCCATTCCGATGAAACATCGGAATGATCTTCTCGCCTCGTTGAGCCCAAAGACCAGAGTAGGTTTGGGACTTCTCATTTATTCATACCTTGATTAATTTTACAATTAAGTTTTAAATTTATTATTTCACCAACTTTCCACACGATGCAGTTAATTAAAGGCGCAATCATTCATTTATAAATGGAAAATAAAGGCAAGATTAAAAATAAAGCATCCAAAAGTAAATTACAACAATACTAGGAGCGGAATACAACCCCCATTATAAATAAAGTACAGGACATGCATAAATCGGGATATTCATTAATGGTGAGGACATTGGTCCTCGCATGCATATTTATTATAAAACAATTTTTGATGTGATGGTTTTGTTTTGGATGGAGAAAATTGAGACATTGGTCCCATTTTTATTTAGAAAAAATACTAAGTTAATTAATAAAAAATGTTTAGTGGCTTTCTTTCTAGCGTGACTAAATAAATGATTTTATACAAAAAAAAATTACATGGCAAAGTAAATGAAAAGCCAAATAAATAAATATCACAAATAAAAAAATATATTTAATCCCGAACGAGTCTTTTGGATCTCCCCGTGTGCTCGCAAAAATGCCAAGTAAAGAAAGATAAGTTTTGACACAAAAACAAAACACAAAAGAAATAATGTTAGTAATTAAAATAATTAAATCAATAATAAATGGTAAAACGAAGTGAAATAAGATAAAATAGCATGACATCAAAATGACAAGTGAATTAATATGTGAAAAAAGCATTTTTATGACAAATGATTTAAATGATGTAATTAAAATAAGATATAACATGTTAATGAATTAATACATGAAAATTATTAACATGATGAAAATAATGAAAATAAACAAATAATTGAATAAGCAATAAATATAACATGTAACAATGATAAAAGAATGATAAAAATATTTAAAGCAATAACATGATTAATTACTATTATCACAATTAACATAATCCATTTATATGGCAAAAAGATTAATGAAAATTAATTAATTAATTATATGCTGAAAAACAATGATGAATCAAAATAAAATAAAGTATTTACATGTTAGGAATTAAAAGAAATCAAAATTTAGATGAATAAGAATAAAATCATATATAAACATATTAAATAAAACAAATATAACAATAACAAAATAAATAAATAAATAAATAAATGGAAACAATAAGTAAATTAATGAAAACAATAAAATATAAATGAATAAATTAAATATAAAACAAAATAAAAGCAAATAAAAATCAGGCCAAGAATATTTACC
This sequence comes from Excoecaria cochinchinensis, assembly GCA_947683425.1. Lineage (NCBI taxonomy): Eukaryota > Viridiplantae > Streptophyta > Magnoliopsida > Malpighiales > Euphorbiaceae > Excoecaria > Excoecaria cochinchinensis. The sequence continues at coordinate 20,823,983 of CANTUQ010000119.1, forward strand.
CTCAGAGTTGAGTTCGATGAAGATAGAGTGATGATCTTCTTGGAAAATTGCTTGAAAAAAAAATAATTTAGCAATAAAAGTGATTACCTTTGTTTATGGAGGAAATAAAGAAATTAATTTTTATGCTTAAGAATAAAAAATGATTTCAAAGTGAAAACTAATTTATTGGAGCCCAAACAAAGAAATTAATTGAAATAATCAAAAGAAGAAATCTGAAATTTTTGAAGAAAAAAAATCAAAGAAGAAAGAATGTAAAAAATTTTGGTGTGAAAAATAATAATGGAGGCTCTCCCCCTTTAGGTTTTCATCTCTTTTTTTTTTTATATTAAGAAATAGGAATTTTCAATTAAAGGGATAAAACTTAATAAAATCATATATTGTCCATTTTAAATTTTAAAGATGGACAAAATCCTTTAAAACCTTAAAAAAAGGGATAAAAAACTGATTTTTAGGTCAAAAAATCGGAAAAATTCATTTAGGGGCGAAATTGGGCAATTTCGTCGGAACAGGTACCACGGCTCACCCGTCGCACGCGTGCAAGCAAAGAGCGCTCCGTATGGGGCCCCGCACAGCGCGCTCCTCGCGCAGCGCAGGCGCGCTGCCGCGCGGTGGCATTCACGAAATAATAATTTTTTAATTTATAATTTTTTTATCTAGAAATATAACAATTTCTAAACCCCATTTTTCAAATATAATTTTTAAAATATTTTTCTAATTTTTGTTTTTTTTTAATTTTTCACTCTAAAATGCAAATTTTACAAGGAACTCACCACTTTTAACATTTTTGCCTGTGGCAAGGCATCTTATCATCATTGGGCAACTCTAATTTGGGCTGCCTCAGGACCTGGTGTCTACAATAACCATCATTAATTCTGAAGAATCGATGAATGCAGCAACTTGGTAAATTGTTGAATTATGGTCAAATAGCATTGTAATGCCCCTAAATTTCAACTTTAGTGAATAGGTACTTTTGGGCCGTGAAGAGTACCACCTAGGGTTAAAAAATATTTTTTTTCACCACTAGGAAGTACAAGTTATACGGAGTCCAAGGATAAAATTTGAGGTAAAATCGAGATCAAATCGGCCATTAAAAGCAAAAAAAAGGAAAAGAAAAGAAAGAAAAGGGAAAGGGCGCCGTTGGCCGTGACTCGATCGAGTTACGGGCATGACTCGGCTTGGCTAGGCTGTGAGTCATTCCAGAACATGGAATGACTCAAAAAGTGAACCGGTTTAACTTAACTTTAATCGGGCCTAAAAATGATGTTAGAGATCTCCAAAAAATTATCCAAACACAAGGACACTCACTCTAAATAATATGGGAGACATTATGGTAACGAACAATTAATTTTACTGTAACACAGAAAATTGGGTTATCGAACTGGTAAAAGTGTATCGGATAGGGAATCGGTGCACGATTGACCCGAAATATTCGTGGAACCTAAGATATATCTTTCAATAATTATGAAAACATTTTTATGAGAAATGGAGCATGGGAAGTAGTAGAAAAAAATTGGGCCAAAATATTCATTATTTAACTTAATTGGGCCTAATGGGTTGGATCCACTTGGTTAAACCAAGATCTAAACCATTAAAAATGACTATAAATAGCTGAAAAATCAAAAGTACGGAGAACATTTACCCACTCTTTTCTCCTCTCTAGACAGTTCCACATAGCTCTCCCAATTTCTTTATTCTCTTCCATCTCTCTCTCTAAATGTCCACCTAAATTTGATGTCTTAAATAATTCTAAGCCCCCAAATCCATCTCTAGCAACCTCAAGAGCAAGTTGTAAGTGGAAGAAGTGAAGGAATGTGTGAAGAAAAAGGTGTAGAGCAAAATTCAAGTAAGTTAGTTTAGGTAGATTTTAATGAATTTAATTGATTTCTAGGTAGATTTTAAGGTAAAAATTAATGTTTAATGAATATTTTGAATTATGGAAGAAGAAAATTAACCACAAGAATTCATGGAGGTTTCGGCCAAGGAAGGATAAAAAGGAAATGAGGCTAAATCCTTAGGAAATGCAAGAAGGAAGAAGATTAAGCTTGAAAAAGGAGGAAATTGAGGTTTGTGGATACATATTATTTTAGTTTCCATTCATTTTGATTGTGTACATATGTATGTTTATGTGTGTGAATGAAGAGCATACATGTATATTATGAACTTAAGCATGGAAATAAGATAATTAGGTTGAAAAATGATGAATCACATGGAAAATATGAAAAGAATAAAATTATAGTGGAAACCTTAGGTTGAGGCGAATGGTATCACAGGGTAGCGCATAAGAAATTTTGATATTTTAATGGTTTTTAAGCATGAAAATAAAAATAGATTTCAAGTTAGACATACAGTAATTTATTTAGAATTTTTTTTATAATTAAATAGAATATATGTAAGGTTGTGGGAACATTATGTATTAAATTGTAAAAGTTGAATATATACATTTAAAAGGAAATAATGGCATCATTAGATGAGAAATGAATATAGAATAACATGAGAAATATAATTGGTGGAAGAAAAATAAATTGGAACATAAAAGCATGTTGTGGTCGAATAGGGTATAAGGAGAAAAATAATGATGTGTAATGTTTATAGTTATGTAATAAATGCAATTGGAAATAAAATAAAATAATTGGGGACTTAAATTAATAAATAGTATATTTGATTTAAAGAGAATTATTTAAGTTGTGTATTATATTATTAGATGAAATATACATATACATATGTTAAAGAGAGAATAGAAGTATAATTGTATAATAATTAATATAGGAATATAATAAGAATAAATAATAAGTGGAAAAGGGGTAAATTAAGAGTAAGAATAAGAATTAACGGAATAAAATGGTAATCAAGTAATAAAATTGAGGAATTTAAATAGAAAAGTAATATTAATAGTAGCAATAATAATAAACAACTTGATAATGATAGTAGAAATATATATAAGATATTCATATGATATAAGTTAAAGAAATTGTAATAAAGGAATGACTTGTATAATGATGAAATGACATATGAAAATGTCATGACTTGATATACATATAAAAGATAATAAATTTGATAATAAAAAAGAAGAAATAAATAAGAAAGTAAGAAAATAAAATAAAAAGTATAAGTATGCTATGGCTAAATGGATGAATGTATGGAATGTATGTTTATGTGAATGAAAATATGTTATAGAAATAATATGTGATGATATGTCAAGTGATTTGGTTATAAATGGTATTAAATGAATGTGATGTAAGAACAAGTACATGGGTAGTATAATTATATGAAAAGTATAGGTATATAACAATATGATGATAAGTAATACATGTGTGCCCTTGGTACTCCGGTAGTGAAATCATGGAATATAGGATATAATTGGCTAGCCAATAGGGCGATATAGTGTACCACAGTAATAAGTCATGGCGACTCCCATTTGTAAACCAATGGCGGTCTACCTATATGTCACATGTTAATGCCAAATGTCACACATTTATGAAATGTCGTCGGAGTGTAATCTGGCCCCTAAGTGGTCACTTTAACACTACCGAAGTAAAATCTTGCCCCCAAGTGGCCACTTCAGTAGATTTAAGGCTTTGGGAGCCCTGTCCCGCATATCCAATCCCGTGATTTCTACTGAATATTATTAGGGGCAAGAATGGTAAAATAAAATGGATGAATAAATTAAGAATCAGTGTAGTAATTAAGTAAAGAAATAAGAATAAAAGGATGAAATGACCAGTTTAAATAATAAATTAAAAATATGAAATAAATGTATAATTTAAGAGACTCTATGATACTTTTGTAAGGATAAAAGAATAAAAGAATAAGATGGTAGAGTTAAATAACAATTGGTTATATAAAATAAAAGTATGAGTTAAGGGGTTATATGGTAAACATGTAAAAGAAAATGAACAAAGAAGGCAAATGGAAAATTTACAAAATATAAAGGGTAAAAATACAATAAGGACATAAATAAGGGACTAAAATGCAAATAAGAGTGAAAATTAGAAATTAAGGAAGAAAGTGATAAGTTGGTAATAAATAATAATGATAAAGGGTAAAGTGGTAAATATATGCTAAATTGAAAAATATGAAAAGGCATAAGTAATTGCAAGTAAATAAATTAAGAATAAGTCTTAAGAAATAAAAGTAAAAAATATGTGTGTAATGTAAATAATATGTATATATATATGTGCAAAATAAGAAAAAGAAGCTTAAAATTAGAAAATAAGGTTAAATAAGAAAATATAGAATAAACATAGAGGACATGAGATGAAAAGGATAAATGTGTAAAGAATTAAAAGCTAAGGGGATAAAATGGTAGTTATAAAAAAATAAGGGTCGAAAAAGTAAATAGGAAGGAATAATATGGTTAAACATGGTAATAATAATAAGAATAACTTGCATAAGGAATCTACATGTTATATGTATGAAATGAATAACATGAATAATTGTGAAATGAATGCAAACAAAAGATAAATATTTTATGTAGACATTAATAAATTTAAAGTATGTGAAATAAATTATTTATATATACTAGAATTATTGCATGATGATAAATAATAGGATCATGAATATAAAATAAGTAGGTTTAAACGATAAGTGTATATATATATTGTGAATAATAAAAGTAATAATAAAAATAATGATAATAATGATTATAATAGGAATAATGAAGTATAATAAGATTGATAGCAATAATAATAGTAGCAATGAGTACGATAAATACGTTAATGAACATAAGCACATGCATAAGAAAACTCTAGGTCATATATAAATATGTGTATGTGTGTGTGTGTGAAATTTTAATAAAAGACTAATATAAGAGACTGTATGATAAAATGTAAGTTAATTAAATGATTTAAATAGATTTTAATAAATTTAGTGTTTAGCCTTAAATATGCATAAATTTATGTATGTGTGTATGCATAGTTAGATAGAAAATATTAGAATTGTATCCACCGCCGGGCATTTTATGCTTAGCGCGTAGTTATTTGACTGTGTAGGCAATGAAAAGTTACTCGAGGATTGAAGCAAAAAGGGATTCAACTGCTGTAGTAGAAGGGAAGATACGGGGACAATACTAGAAGAATTTAGAGTCGTGTCATGTATATGTTCGAGTTGGAGTAACAAGTTATACATATGTGTTTAGTCAAGTATATATATAAATAGACATTTTGGTAAGGTATTTATATATGAGTTATTATTCACACTATATATCTATGGATATTATTGCATTGTAGTTTTAAAAAAAAAAATTACCCTGTAAACCTTCAAGTATATGAATTAAATAGCTATGTGACACCTAATATTCTACTCAAAATTATGAGAAGGTTTAGGCAATCCTAAGATCGGAGATAGTATGAGAAGGATGAAGTTATATATATACATGCCGTGAATAGGTATTTGTGATGAAAATGATTATAGGTGAATAAAGGGAAACAAGAAACTTTAAATTTATTGGATCATAAAGGACTGTAAGATATGTAAACTAATGGTGTAATACCCCAGAATGTACCTTAGTCGAATTGTATTGTCAATTTCATGTTAGGGTACAAAAGAGATTGGAATAAGTGTAAGATTAAATGAGTAATTAAGCATGCAGGGGTGTAATTGAAAGATGGAACGTAGCATTTAAAAGACAGAAAGTTAGAAAGGGACTTAATGGTTAATTGCCATGGAGTGAGGTGCAACATTTGTGTGGCAGGAAAGTGGAATCCACGTGTGGATGGTTCATTGAGACAGCCAACCTTCTTTCATGCAAATTAAATAAGGTGAAGAGGCAGATTAGTTGTGGAATTTTACTGCAAATTAGCTATTCTTTGTTCCCTCAAATTCTGTATTTCTCTATCTTTTAAGTTTAAGGTTTATTATTATCTCAAGTGAATCTAGAAATTGATTGAATTGATTTCTGAGTTGGATTAGTTTGAAGAAGAGAATAAAGAAGGTAAGTGAATTGTTAGTTATGAGTATCTCTTCTTCTACTCCCTTTTCTTTGCGATTGATTTGAATGTGGATTATGAGTAATGGATTAAGAGAATTATGTTAATTGTTTGTGTAAGATTTGGCCAAGAGCAAGGCAAAGGGAAAGGAGAAGCTGTAGAAAGTGAAAGAGAGAGTTCAGCAACCTATTTTGAGGTTTGGGATATATATGTGTGTTATGTGTGTTAATTTTTGCTCAAGTGTATGTGATGGCTACTTAGCTTAAATGTGTTATTGTTATTGGATATGTGATTTATGGAATTGAGCATGATTATGTACTTTGATGGAAGTGGATTTGAATGTGTATTGTTATGTGATGAGTAATGAAGCATGGAATTAGCATCATAAGTGAACCAGCTCTAAACTATTAGTTGTGTAAACTATAGATAATGGCATGTGTGTTGATCTGGACTGAGTTGAATGTTCACATATGTGTATACAAGCTATAGTTTGGATTGGGTGTATTGGTTTGGCCAAGTTGACTATTTTCAAACTTGACAAGCTTGATTGTGTTAACTTATCTTTGAAGCCTATATTGACCTTCGTAAAGTGTTTATGGCATAAAATGCGTTTTCCTACTCTAAAAGGAGTGAGACAAATTGTATTAGAACCATAAGATCCGTGGCTTTAAATGTTGTAGAAATAGCTCTGTTGATTTGAGGACTTTAATGTCTTCAAAATTTAACCTAACAGTAGTTAAAATTCTGTAGGATGGCTTCTGGAACTAGTTGTGTTCTTTTGGCCATAACACCTTCATTTTAAATCCAATTGACCTGACACTGGTCCCATTTAAAATATAAGACATATAGGAACATATTATATGAGGGATGTTTGCCTAAAATTGAGTGTAAGACATCGGTTTGGGCTGTAAAAAATTGTGGAGTGAAGCAGTCTTGATGTTTAGCTTTTGTTTTGCTTGATTTAGTATGTCACGGCCACAACCAAAATGGTTGCCACCGTGACCAATGTTTGAAGTAGGTAGAATTGCATGCAAATGGACCTCACGGCCACAACCAAGTGGTTGCCACCATGACCCTTCCCTGTTTTGTGAATTTAAGGTGTTTTTCTTCCCGAAATGCACCCGAACTTCACTATGTGTTCCCATAACTTGTCCAATTCATGTTTATCATTATAAAATAAGTATTTTAAGCATAATGAACTATGTATGCTATTGCATATAAAAATGTATAAGCTAAAAGTGTTCTAAGCATGATGAATCATATATGTTAATGTGTATAATTATATGGGAGCAATGAATAATTAAGTATGATAAATCATGAATGTGAATGCGTATACAAAAGCATATGTGTGGAATATCTTGAGCATGGTGACTCATGCATGCAATGCACATAAATAAGAATGTGTTAATGTATATAATTAAATGAACATATCTTGATAAGAGTAATGGGTATAAGCCTTATATGTTCATATAAGTGGATAGATAGGCATGCCTATAAAGGGTTAGATGATTTGCAGCTGCTAGATGTTTGGCACCGATGGGTGTCTAGATGTTGGCATCGATGAATGTCTAGATGCTGATACTTGTAAAGTATCTAGATGTTCGAGACTACGGTCTCTAGATGATTTGAAACTACGGTCTCTAGATGTTTTGGTACCATTATTTTGTATCTACATGTACCCGTATCCACTTATGTTATGACAATGGGCTAAATATAAAATGTAAAAGTATATAAATTGTTGTTACATGTACAAGAGATGCTGTTACATGCATAAGAAATGTTATCTATATGTACACGAGAAGTATAAATCTTATAGAGCTATAGTAAATGGCTTCAGAAGCATATGATTATCATATACCAGAAATGGTTACATGAACTTATACATGTACATGGGAAGTTGCTATTTGTATAAGAAATGTTAAGATAAGCTAAATGTCTAGATGTATGAATGACAGTATATGTAAGGTAAAGTTATGATATAATAAATGACATGTATATGAAATGATGTAGATGGCATGAGTGGGAAAGATAAGGTAGTTTACATATTACATGTCTACGAAATGATATGTGTAAATATCTATACGTACATGAACATAGCTTATGTATTCAAGCATAGTTTGAGTTGCAATTGAGATGACACATGTTAAATGTATATGCCATTGTCTTATTAAAAGAACATGCACATGATATGGATTATATGAACTTGTACATGATGCTATGTGTGTTTGTTAGAAGTTGCTTCGTTGCTATATGAATCAATGTTGGCATGCTTAATGGTTGATTAAGTGATGCATGTGACTTCTTTAGAAGTCTATATTATATGTGATATCCCCACTAAGTGATTTCGCTTAGCAAGGGTGTTTTCCCGTGTAGGTTTACAAGTCCAGAAGGTTGCCCATCTACAAAGTCTTGGCCACTAGGAGTATAAGTTGAATTTTTTGTATATGGCATAGTTTTGTATACATGGTCTAGAGTTTTTTGTATAGCTTGGCATATGAAATGTAAAGCAATTTTGTATGCGAGATGTATATGATAAAGTAAAGAATAATTTTTTTAACCAATATGTAAATGTTAAAGAATGCTTATATGTAAAAGAATAGTTTCATTTTGAATATATAAATGAATATAAGAGTTTGCTTATTGGCATGTTTTTGTTATATCGAAGACAATTTTCCACTGCTTGTGATTTTATGATTTTATTTTAGCTTCCGCATGAGTGTTTTGTATGTGTATGCGTTGTGACGACCTAATATCCTCCTAAGGGGTATTGGGGCGCTACAAGTTGTGGTATAAGAGCATAGGTTGATGTTCTTGGATAATAAGTTTTTAGAGTATTGATTAGATGTATGTGAGTCTGTCTAGAGTTGTGGCCTAATGCAGATGTTACCCTGTGTAGGTAGTAGATGGAGTCGGATCCGAGTGAGGATGTAGGAGAGACGACAGGTAGTGTTAATCCTGCAAGGGTTAATCCGCCAGTACAAGAGAGACCTCGAGCTGAAGGTGTAGGTTCGAATTATGGTGACCCGATGTTATTACAAGGAATGATGCAAGTAATAGAAAGGTTAAGTGCCCCTAAGCCTCCAACATATTTGATGAGAAAGAGAGGGGCAGAGGAGTTCAGTAGGACTACCTTGGATCAGTCAGAAGTGGCTGAGTTTTGGTTGCAAAGGATGAAAAGAATACTACAGGAAATCAATTGTCCACAAGATCAACGAGTGACTTATGCAGTGTTATTAATGCAAGGTCCAGCCTATGATTGGTGGGAACTGGTGTTTCAAAATCTGCAGCGACCAGATGAGTTAACTTGGGACTTCTTTGCTCAAGAATTTGAAAGGAAGTACATCACTAAAGCTTAGAAAGAAGCAAAGTGGAGAGAGTTTGTGAGTTTGAAGCAAAAGAGTATGACAGTTGGGGAGTATGTAAAGGAATTCAGTCCATTGAGCAAGTATGTGCCAAAGGAATTGCTAACAGAAGATTTTAGATGTCGACAATTCAAGGATGGATTGAAAGAGTCTATTAGAGGACCCTTGTCTGCCATGGCTATTATACAATCAGCAAATTATTATCAGTTGGTTTTGGCAGCTATGAAATTGGAAGAAGCTGAATTGACAAAGAAAAAGAAGGAGCAGAAGAGGAAAGTATCTGGAAATGATAGAGTTAGTAGTAAGAAGACTAGAGGAGTTGCAAGTGGACAGGTTATGCACGATTCACTTCGAGAGCCTGCATCAATGGGCAGTGTTGTGCCACCATCAAGTAGAGGTAACACAATACCTAAATGTGAGCATTATCAAAGGAATCATTGTGGAACATGCAGGAAACTTACAGGAGCATGTTTCAAATGCGGAGGTATGGATCATATGTTTGTTAACTGCCCTGTGATTAAAGAGAATTCTGGTTCACAAGTGAGTAGAGGAAATGTGAATGTGTCTGGATCAGCAAGAACTGGTAGAGGAAGAGGAAGAGGAGCGCAAGTAAGGTCCGAGGCAGTAGAGCGGCCTAGTGCTCCAAGCAGGCAGAAGCAAGTCTTTTCCATGATCGGAGAAGACGTTGAAGATCATGCCGGTCCATCTGATAAGCTTCTATTTGTGTATTGACTGGTATGATTTTTTATTTATTACAGTGAAAATTTCGAGAACGAAATTTCTTAAGGAGGGGAGAATTGTAATACCCCAAAATGTACCCTAGTCGAATTATAGTGTCAATTTCATGTTAGGATACAAAAGAGATTGGAATAAGTGTAAGATTAAATGAGTAATTAAGCATGCAGGGGTGTAATTGAAAGATGGAAAGTAGCATTTAAAAGACAGGAAGTTAGAAAGGGACTTAATGGTTAATTGCCACTGAGTGAGGTGCAACTTTTGTGTGGCTGGAAAGTGGAATCCACGTGTGGATGGTTCCTTGAGAACGCAAACCTTCTTTCATCCAAATTAAATAAGGTGAAGAGGCAGATTAATAGTGCAATTTTACTGCAAATTAGCTATTCTTTGTTCCCTCAAATTCTGTATTTCTCTATCTTTTAAGTTTGAATTTTATTACTATCTCAAGTGAATCTGGAAATTGATTGAATTGATTTCTGAGTTGGATTAGTTTGAAGAAGAGAATAAAGAAGGTAAGTGAATTGTTAGTTATGAGTATCTCTTCTTCTACTCCCTTTTCTTTGAGATTGATTTGAATGTGGATTATGAGTAATTGATTAAGAGAATTATGTTAATTGTTTATGTAAGATTTGGACAAGAGCAAGGCAAAGGGAAAGGAGAAGCTGTAGAAAGTGAAAGAGAGAGTTCAGCAACCTATTTTGAGGTTTGGGATATATATGTGTGTTATGTGTGTTAATTTTTGTTCAAGTGTATATGATGGCTACTTAGCTGAAATGTGTTATTGATATTGGATATGTGATTTCTGGAATTGAGCATGATTATGTACTTTGATGGAAGTGGATTTGAATGTGCATTGTTATGTGATGAGTAATGAACCATGGAATTAGCATCATAAGTGAACCAGCTCTAAACTATTGGTTGTGTAAACTATAGATAATGGCATGTGTGTTGTTCTTGACTGAGTTGAATGTTCACATATGTGTATACAAGCTATAGTTTGAATTGGGTGTATTGGTTTGGCCAAGTTGGCTATTTTCAAGCTTGACAAGCTTGATTGTGTTAACTTGTCTTTGAAGCCTATATTGACCTCCGTGAAGTTTTTGTGGCATAAAATTAGTTTTTCCACTCCAAAAGGGGTGAGACAAATTGGATTAGAACCATAAGATCCTTGGCTTTAAATTCTTCAGAAATAGCTCTATTGATTTGAGGACACTAAGGTCTTTAAAATTGACCATGACAGTATTGAAAATTCTGTAGGAGGGCTTCTGGAACAAGTTTTGTTCCTTTGGCAATAACTCCTTCATTTTAAATCCAATTGACCTGAATCGTGTCCCATTTTAAAGATAAGACATATCGACACAAATTCTATGAATGGACCTTTGCCTAAAATTTAGTGTAAGACATCAGTTTGGGCTGTACAAAATTGTGGAGTGAAGCAGTCTCAACGTTTAGCTTCTGTTTTGCGTGATTTAGTATGTCACGGCCACAACCAAAATGATTGCCACTATGAACAATGTCTGAAGTAGGCAGAATTGCATGCAAATGGACCTCACGGTGACAACCAAATGGGTGCCACCGTGACCCTTCCCTATTTTTGGAATTTAGGGTGTTTTTCATCCCGAAATGCACCCGAACTTCACTATGAGTTCCCATAGCTTGTCCAATTCATGTTTATCATTATAAAATGAGTATTTTAAGCATAATGAACTATGTATGCTAATGCATATAAATATGTATGAGCTGAAAGTGTTCTAAGCATGATGAATCAAATATGTTAATGTGTATAATTATATGGGAGCAATGAATAATTAAATATGATAAATCATGAATGCGAATGCGTATACACAAGCATATGTTTGGAATATCTTTAGCATGGTGAATCATGTATGCAATGCATATAAATAAGAATGTGTTAATGTATATAATTAAATGAACAAGTCTTGATAAGAGTAATGGGTATAGGCCTTAGAAGTTCTTACAAGTGGATAGATAGGCATGCCTATAAAGGGTTAGATGATTTGCAGCTGCTAGATGTTTGGCACCGACAGGTGTCTAGATGTTGGCATTGACTAATGTCTAGATGTTGATACTTGTAAAGTATCTAGATATTTGAGACTACGGTCTCTAGATGTTTTGGTACCATTATTTGGTATCTACATGTACCCATATCCACTTATGTTATGACAATGGGCTAAATGTAAAATGTAAAAGTATATGAATTGCTGTTACATGTACAAGAGATGCTGTTACATGCATAAGAAATGTTATCTATATGTACACGAGAAGTATAAATCTTATAGAGCTATAGTAAATGGCTTCAGAAGCATATGATTATCGTTTACCAGAAATGGTTACATGAACCTATACATGTACATGGGAAGTTGCTATTTGTATAAGAAATGTTATGCATAAGCTAAATGTCTAGATGTATGAATGATAGTATATGAAAGGTAAAGTTATGATATAATAAATGACATGTATATGAAATGATGTAGATGGCATGAGTGGGAAAGACAAGGTAGTTTACATGTTACATGTCTACGAAATGATATTTGTAAATATCTATATGTACATGAACATTGCTTATGTATTCAAGCATAGTTTGAGTTGCAATTGAGATGACACATGTTAAACGTATATGCCATAGTCTTATTAAAAGGACATGAACATGATATGGATTATATGAACTTGTACATTATGCTATATGTGTTTGTTAGAAGTTGCTTCGTTGCTATATGAATCAATGTTGGCATGTTTAATGGTTGATTAAGTGATGCATGTGACTTCTTTAGAAGTCTATATTATATGTGATATCCCCACTAAGCGATTTCGCTTAGCACGGGTGTTTTCCCATGTAGGTTTACAGGTCCGGAAGGTTGCACATCTGCAAGGTCATGGCCACTAGGAGTATAAGTTGAAGTTTTTGTATATGGCATAGTTTTGTGTACATGTTTTATAGTTTTTTGTATAGTTTGGCATATGAAATGTAAAGCAATTTTGTATGCGAGATGTATATGATAAAGTAAAGAATAATTTTTGTAACCAATCTGTAAATGTTAAAGAATGATTATATGTAAAAGAACAGTTTCATTTTGAATATATAAACGAATATAAGAGTTTTCTTATTGGCCTGTTTTAGTTATATTAAAGACGATTTTCCACTGCTTGTGATTGTATGATTTTATTTTGGCTTCCGTATGAGTGTTTTGTATGTGTATGCGTTGTGGCGACCTAATATCCTCCCAAGGGGTATACAAATGGGATGTGAGTTAGTTGGGTACCCTGACAAAGTGTACCAACATGCAACAATAGTATCCACATCTATGGTATCCAAGTAATTTTCGAGCATGAAATTTTTATTAGTATGGGTGTGAGCACCGTGTCCCGAAGCGGTCCGGATCAGAGATTACCCTATGATGAAATCGGTATCCGAGCCTATGCAAACGGTTTGGATTCGGAGGTTTTAGTCCCATGCTCCACGAGAAATGAGTCTTTTCACCTTTCGTAGGCAGAGGGGGGAAGAACGGGTTTTTTTTTGAGTCAAAAAGTATGTTTTTCCCGACAGACGGCCAGCCCGTCTGTGGGAGGCCAGCCCGTCGCTTAGGGTCACAGACGGCTTATGATTTTTTCCGACGCCCGTCGGACGGATCCTCTTCTTCCGAAGCACGCCAGCTGGTTTCCCGGAGCACGCAACCTCTCTGACGCCCGTCGGTGGAAATGGCAGGGCCGTCGAATGAATCCTTGTGTCAGAAGGATTCTTTCGACGCCCGTCTCCACATCCGACGCCCGTCGGTCGTGCCAAGCCTATAAAAGCTTTGAATTTCTTCCTAAAAAGGGTTGGAAATATTTTCAAAAGGGGAAACTTTGCCAAATTTTAAGCGCGTTTTCTCTCTCTTCCAGCAAACCCACACATCAAGAAATTTCTTTCAATTTGAGGATCAAATCATTAAAAAGAGACTAAAACTAATTGGTTTTCTTTGAGTTTTTTATTCCAAAGTCAATCTTTTGAAGGGTTAAGAGGGAAACAATCTATTTTCTTCTTTCCTAACCTTTCATTTCGTTTCTCGTGGAGCGTGCGGGACTCTAATCACACAAAGAATCTCACTAAAGCATTATCTGAGGGTAAATATTCCGGACTTATTCTCCATATTATTTCATCTTTATTCTTTATTTTTCTATTTTTTTGGGCTTTTTGCTTTCACTTTCCTGTATTTTGATTCTTTTCATCTTGTTTTGTGATAAAAACCCACTTTTGCTTGAAAAAGAGAGTTTTCACTGTTTATTTTCGAAGACAGTGGTGACCGACGGGTCATCTCCTTCACCGACGCCCGTCAGTCACCTCACCTACAGACGCCCTCTCTCTTGAGTGAGCGACGGAATGTGTTGGTCATTTTGACTGACGCCCGTCGGTCACTTGAGAGGCGGCCGTCGCTGGTTCCTGCCCCCATGCTTTCAAACCTTTTCTATCTTTCTCGAGGTTTTTTTTTTTTACTGTATTTATGTTGAGCTTTCATATATTAACATTTTTTAACCTTTTGTGAGCATATATTGATTATCTTGGACTATCCTGAACTCGAGGGGCGATCTACCATATTCGGAAGAGTCCGTCCGGTTTAGTTTTCTAACCTTCTTGGTTATTTCCTTTATTTTTTTATTCATTAATTATTTTATGCACATGAGTATGCCCTTTTTGTATCTCGCTAAATATGAAAATTGATTAAAGTTTTATATTTGATAAAGAGAGGTTTTCATAAACGTAAGGACCCAATGTCCTATTTTTATCCAATAAAACCATCACAATAAAAATATCCATTTTGCTAATGATGCATGTGAGGACCAAAGTCCTCAAAATAAGCAATGCCCCGATTTGTGTATGTATCGCACATTTATAAAAGGGAGTTGTATTCCGCTCCTTGTATTATTGTAATTTATTACTTTCACTATTTACTTGCTCATTTATTGCTTTCCAAATGTGAATAAATGCGCCTTTAATCAATCACATCGCGTGGAGAGAGAGCGAATTAATGATAATTAAAATTTGATCATAAAATAATCAAGGTAGAAATAGATGAGAAGTCCCGAACCCAGCTCTGATCTTTGGGCTCACAGAGGCGAGAGGTTTACCCTCCAAGACACCTCTTGTGTCACGAGATTTAGGCGTTAATCCTAGGCTCCTTAGGACGAGAGGTTTACCCTCCAAGACCCCTTTGGTTGGCCCAAAATGGATACTAAGCGCAGTCTTAGGCTCTCCGAGGCGAGAGAAACTTTCCTAATGTTCTATTGGGTGGCGAGTCCATGAAACCTCCTTGTTGCCCAACATAGACACACTTCCAATTTATTGCAAGCTGTTAGCGAGCCCTCAATTGCCCGATCGCCCTCAAGCGGGCGGTCAGAGGGGCGGCCGCGAGGGATCCCGGCGCGCGTCACAGTGGCGACTCCACTGGGGACGAAATGGTTTGAGGCTTCAATTTGAAAATACCTCGTTTAACATTTATGATTAAAATTTAATTCATAAATTCGCTTTCTCTCATTTGCATTCGCATCCCATTAGAGCCTTAGAATATGCTAGTTTGGTCCCTCTATTAGCCCCGGTGCGTTCCTGAAGCACGACCCTATTTTCACTCAATTTAGGGAAGTGTTAAGGATAATCACTAGCACAAGCCTCGTACCTCAATGGTATATCAAAATGATGACCCGATCGGTCGTTATGCTCATGATGAGCTAGACCTGTCAGTAGGGATCATGCTTGGGTAGCCCTAAAGTAACATCTCTCTTGTCCAAAGCTCATGTATTGGCTGTAGCTACTTTCCATAGGTGATATGAACCATAATTCTATGCTTGCTGTATGGATCCTCATGTATTGGGTGAGTCCAGATGTCTTGCTTGGCAACCTAGCCAAAGGCTTTCATGCCCCGGTAGGGCCATGTCGAAATTTTTGGAATATCCAAATACGTGATGATCATTATCCATTCGCAGCATAGGAGCGTTATGCTACCAGTTTTTCGTCGTGCACCATGCGTGTCCATTGGGTCCCCTGCTGACCCTTGGGCTAATCCCGCCTAGGAAAGAGACCGCACGACCACGTATGTGGGAGAAATAAGGGTGGAAGGACCTACTTGCTTGCTTGTGTTTTGTGGGTGTTGCATATCACGACCACGCATTGCAGCTGCATTCCATGCATCACATCTAACGCTTTGTCCTTGCAGCCATCATAGATCTACCCAGGTGGACTAGATCGCCTACCGGACGATTGATCCGAGTTCCTACATCTGAGCTGCCAAGTAGAGAGGGCCTTTCAGTGATCTTACCAGAAGTTAGCTGTACCGTATCTGAGATGGCAAACTCACCTAGGGGAGATGATGCCACTAGGGCCATGATTGCAGAAGAAGTGGGCCGACGGTTTGAGGAATTTGAGGGCAGAATAATGAATATGCTAACTGCTTTGGCACAACAGAATGCTCTGCAGAATCCACCTCCTCCTCCTCCTGTGAGATAGAATGAGCGAGAAGAGGAAAGAGCTGAGAGGCAAGAAGAGCCTGTTCGACTGCCACCAATAGAGCTGAGGTCAGTAGCTTCGGGAGGACAGAGAAGAAGACCAGTGTTGAGGGTAGATGATGACAAGGATGATGAAGACGATAAAATGAGTTCTGTATCTGAGAGAGGGAAGGCACCCCAAATTGATAAGTTTATTCTGAAGAAGATGGAAGAGAGGTTTGAAGCCATGGTCCGTATGCTGAGTAGAGGTCAGGGGATGAACCCAGAGGATAAGGAATTGGAGGGAGAAGACCCGATTCCTTATAATTTCAAGATGCCTGATGTGCCAAAATTTGACGGTACCTCTGACCCGACCGCCCATGTGAAGCAATACTCTTTTGTCATGAAAGGGACCACTTTGTCTAAGAGGCAGAAGGTAGAATACTTTTGCTTGAGTCTGACCGGCCCTGCCATCGATTGGTACCATAGCCTCGATCGTCGAACTAAGGAAGATTGGGATCTACTCACAGAGGAGTTCTTGAGGCAATACGATTGCAACACCAGGATGGAGGTGACTCTTAAAGATCTTGAATTGCTCCAGCAGAAGGCCGGGGAATCTTTTCATGACTATCTCACCCGCTGGCAGAACCGAGTGATGGAAATGCGAAGAAAGCCAGACACCCAATACCAGATCCGCCTGTTTATCAAGAACGCAAGCCCGTATTTGAAGGACGGTTTGAAGATGAAGGGGTTGAAGGATTGGGAATCTCTGAAAGATATAGCCATTGAAGCAGAGGGAGAGTTCTTGGCTCGGAAAGCTAACAATGATAATTTTGCAAAGAGAGCTAATACCGGTCAAGGTACCAGTAGGCCAACTGGTCCCAGTGATAGCACCAGAAGAACAGTTGAGGTGTCTGCTACTGACGCAACTACCCCGAGGAAGTTTTCAAACTTAGGAAGACCACTGTCTTGGGTCTTGAGAAGGTTGATGAAAGAAGGAAAGTTGCAACCTTTGGCTCCTAGGCCCGCTTTGATGCAAGGGAAGCCAGGTCACAAGGACAATGAATACTGTGCATTTCATCAGCACACAAGCCATCTAACAGACAAGTGTAAGGCGCTGAGGCACTCTATTCGAGATCTGATCGATGACAAGCAAAATTCCGACCCCAAAAAGAGGGAAGACAAGAAGAAGCCTGGTTACAATGCCGTACCACCACCAGTTTTTATGATCAGATCCAGCTTGCCAAAGTGGTACGTGCTGCAGGATTTATTTGGGAGCAAGAGTATTGCTGCTGTTTGTTCTGAAGGTAAGGAAGAAGGAGCTGTTATAGCGACCATTGATTGTTGGTCAAGCAGTGAGAGCGGTGAAGAGGCCGGAGAGGAAGGAGAGATGAGCTCTGACTTGTGGAGATCTGATGAGGATGAAGAAGAGGTAGGGGCTATGACAAGAAGTGGGAGAGTGGTCCCTGAGATTACGAGGGTACCGGAACCAGCGCAGCCATCAACGGAAAAAGAGCCAGAGGAGAACCAGATTGTTAAGCAGTTGAAAAAGACTGCAGCTCAAATATCCATCTGGGATCTTTTAAGACAGTCCCCTTCTCATAGGCAGAAAGTGGTAGAGGCTTTGACTGAGTCCACTGTTGCCACCACAATTTCCCCATCAGAACTTTTGGGTCTAGTTAAAGGAGGATCGGGCGAGAGATTGGTTTTTTCTGATGCCGACTTGCCAGTCGAGCGCCGCGATCATAACCGACCTCTGTACATCAAAGCACAGATTAACGACAAGCACACCGCTTGCGTTATGGTAGATGACGGATCTTCTGTTAATGTTTGCCCTCTGATAGCCCTTCAGGCTTTTGGATTGAGTGAGGATATGCTCAGAGAATAAGACTTGACGATTACAGCCTATGATAATTCAAGAAGGCACACCTCGGGAACATTCAAAACCCTGGTCAAGACGGGACCTATTGAGGTAGAAGTAGAGTTTGTGGTTCTGCCCATCCTAGCTAATTTCTCAGCCCTGCTTGGGAGGCCTTGGTTTCACAGATTAGGAGGAGTACCATCCACGCTACACCAAATGATAAAGTTCCCACACGAAGGGGAGGTGATAACTATTAAGGCGGCCAGAGAGAACCAGGTGTCAGCTCTTAAAATTGCTAATCAGCCCTTCAGCGGCTTCCACGTGTCAATGATAGGAGAAGATCACGGGTCAGTGGATAACCCAGCTGTGGTTAACATAATGAAAAAGATTCACTATCTCCCTGGGGCTGGTTTGGGTAGAAACTCTCAAGGGCTATAGACTGCAATCACCACTCGAGGTCAGAAGAACCAGAAGGGTACAGAGGTGGTTTTGGCAAGAAGAAGATGGTGGATAAGATCCCTCATATCTCAGAAAGCTTTGTGCCCGCATCCTCAGTATGCGCTTATACTGGTGAAGAGGAGCCGCAGTGGGTGAATGGGAGAATTGTCCCCGGATTTGAGATATTCAACGATGTATTTGACTGGGATGTCGGAGTTATCAAGACCGTTGAGAGATTCTGGGATGAAGAGGTCATGACTCAGTGTATTACTTGGGATAGATGCGAGCCCGAAGAGGTTGTCACCGAGAAGATGTTGTTTGCCAGGCTAAAAGGGAAAGAGAAAATGGCAGAAATAGAACTGAAGAGGGGGGATTTAAAGATTTCCTCAGACATACGTGAAGGGCCTCTGCTGAATCAAGAAGCCGATGGGCAAGCTGCAACAGCATCAACCTCTAGGGAGGCAGAAGAAGACTCTAGCTTGGATTGTCTTTTCATTCCAGAACTTTTTTATGATGTAAATGACAATTATAATATTATTAATAAGGCAAATGATTTCTCTTACTTGTGCGATGTTTCTAATGATTTCAACATGCATGAACATGATCATATTCCATCAATTTTTGATATTGATTCTACTGATACAATGCCTTTTAATTATGGAACCTCAAAAAATCCGAAAGAAATTCTAATAGCATCTAATATAACTCCTGATGAGAGAGAAAAATTTGAGAGAATAATAAGAAAACATAAAAAAGTCTTTGCCTGGACCTATGAGGACATGCCAGGGATCGACCGAGACGTAGCAAAACATGCCATCCCGACTTATCCAGATTATAAGCCTGTAAAGCAGAAGTTGAGGCGGCTCAGGCCAGAGTGGGCAGACAAGGTCAAGGAGGAGATTCGGCAACGGATTGAGGCCAAGTTCCTTGTTGAAGTGCAGTATCCTACATGGTTGGCAAATGTGGTCCCTGTAGCGAAGAAAAATGGGAAGGTCAGGGTATGTGTGGATTATCGAGATCTGAACAAGGCTTGCCCCAAAGATAATTTTCCACTACCCCACATTGATGTGTTGATAGACAGTGCCGCCAACTGTACGATGTACAGCTTTGGAGACGGTTATGTGGGCTACAACCAGATCCTAAACAAGATAGCTGACCGGGTTAAGACCGCTTTCATCATAGAATGGGGGACCTATGCCTACCGAGTCATGCCTTTTGGCCTGAAAAATGCAGGGGCCACATGCTAGAGGATGGCGACTAAGATTTTAAGTGACCTGATCCACAAGGAGGTAGAGGTGTATATCGATGACATGATGGTCAAGTCAGCCACCCGAGAGAGCCACTTTGAAGCTGTAGAGAAGTTCTTCACCAGGATTGATAAGTACAATCTGTGACTTAACCCTAAGAAATGCATTTTTGGAGTGACTTCAGGGAAGCTATTGGGGCATGTCGTCAGCGAGAGGGGAATAGAAATTGACCCAGACAAGGTGAAGGCCATCAGAGAGATGCTCGTGCCGCAAAAGGAAAAGGATGTAAGGAGCTTTCTAGGCAAGCTGCAGTATGTCAGCCGATTCATTGCTAAGCTCACTTTGATATGCGAGCTTATTTTTAAACTGCTTAGAAAGGATCAGCCTGTGGTCTGGAATGAAGATTGCTAGAAAGCCTTTAACAGTATCAGCGAATATCTGTTGAATCCGCCAGTGTTAAGGCCGCCGCAACCAGTTAAACCGCTTATCCTGTATTTGGCAGTGGAAGGCAGTTCTGTGGGCGCCATGATGGCTCAGGAAGATGAATTTGGAGTGGAATTCGCAGTTTATTACCTCAGCAAGAAATTTTTGGCTTATGAGATTAAATATGCTGAAGTAGAGAAAATCTGCCTCGCAGTGATTTAGGCATCAAAGAAACTGAGACATTACTTCCACTCATACAAAGTTCAGGAAGTGGCCAAGCAGAATCCGTTGAGATATTTGCAAGAAGCGCCGTCTTTGCTTGGTAAGATGGGGAGGTGGCTGCTTTTGCTATAGGAGTTTGATGTTGAATACATCACTCGCAAAACTATTAAGGGGCGAGTTGTAGCCGAATTTCTTGCTGAGCATCTTATTCAAGGAGACACTCTTGAGTTCACCTTTCTGGATGAGAGCATAGTCGTGATTTTTGTCCAAGGATGGCAGTTACACTTCAATGGGGCAGTGAATAACAGAGGGGCCGGAGTTGGAATTATTTTGACAACCCCAGATAATGAGAAACTCCCCCTAGCCAAGAAGCTGAGGTACAAAGCAACCAACAATGAAGCCGAATATGAAGCATGCACTTTCGAGTTAGAAGCTTTAGCTGCATTGGGGGCAAAGAATGTAGAAGTCTTTGGTGACTCATCCTTAGTGATTAACCAGATCCGAGGAGAGTGGGCTGTAAAGGAAGAGCGTCTGGTACCCTACGTTGAATATTTGAAAGAGGTATGTGGGCAGTTTGAAACCTACACTTTCCACTTCGTGCCAAGAGATGAGAATCGTCTAGCTGATGCGTTGGCAACCCGAGTGTCGATATGGGATAATCCTGAAGGGGTAGCTATGAAGCCATTGCTGATTTCGAGTTCTGAGAAGCCCAGCTTTGAGATCAAGCCAGTAATGGAAGTAGAAGTGGTGGATGGAAAACCATGGTACTTTGACATTATGAATTATTTTGAAAACAATGAGTTTCCAGAGAAAGCTACTAAGAAAGACCAGAGGATGATCCGGAAACTATCTGCTCAGTTTATATCCTTGGAAGGAGTATTATACAAGAGACAGGCAGACGGGATTCAGCTCAGGTGCTTAAATGAAAAGGGAGCCCGCAAGGTGATGGAGGAGACCCATGCAGGCGTCTGTGGGGCTCACATGAACGGCCTAACTCTGGCAAAGAAGATCATGAGGCAAGGCTTCTATTGGCTTACGATGGACAATGACTAGTCAAAGTATGTCAAGCAATGCCAGTTATGCCAATAGTATGCAGATTTGAGACATCTGCCAGTATCAGAGCTACACAACCTGACATCGCCTTGGCCTTTCGCTGCTTGGGGGATAGATATTATTGGAGAGATTCGCCCTACGGCATACAATGGGCACAGATACATCATAGTCGCAATTGACTATTTTACCAAATGGGTAGAGGCAAAATCCTTTAAAAAGATTAACGCAAGGGATACTGCCAAGTTCATAGAGAGAAATATGATCTACAGATATGGCCTCCCTCACCACATAGTGTCTGACAACGGGGTACAGTTCATGGGGGAAACCAGGAAGCTCCTTGAGAAATATGGTATCAAGCACCATAGGTCCTCTCCCTACCGACCACAAGCTAATGGAGCAGTAGAGGCCGCTAATAAAAATGTGAAGAAGATCCTGTCTAAGTTGGTCCAAACTTATAAAGACTGGGCAGAGAAGCTACCCTTTGCACTGTGGGGATACAGGACAACAGTAAGGACATCTACGGGCGCTACGCCATTTTCCCTGGTATACGGGACGGAAGCAGTATTGCCGGTTGAGATAGAGCTCCAGTCGCTGAGAGTAGTCATGGAAGCCCATATTCCGGAGGTCGAGTGGGCACGACAGAGGCTACAGCACTTGAACTTACTAGATGAGAGTAGGCTGAAGGCTTATTATCACAATCAGATCTACCAGAAGAGGTTGGCCAGGACATTCGGAAAGAATGTAAGAAAGCATCTGCTGAAAGAAGGGGACTTAGTGTTCAAGCAGATGAGACTAGGTATACCTGATATCAGAGGAAAGTTCAGACCAACCTGGGAGGGGCCGTATATCCTTAAAAAGCTGTTGTCCAAAGGAGCTGCAATCTTGTCGGATAGCGATGGAAATGAGTTCAAAGACCCGATCAATGTCGACAGGCTCAAAAGGTTCCATGGCTAAAGACCAAAATAAAAAAGAAGAGAATAAAATGCCCTGCAGGTCGAAAACCGAAAAAAGGCGGCCGTGCTAAAATTGGGAGCCTCGACAGGGTGAAAACCTAAAAAAGGCATCCTGTGCAAAAATTAGAGGCACGAGATAAAATGTCCGATCGTGAAAACCCGAGAGGGCCAATTGGTAACATGAGTTGATGCTGTTAAAATTTGGTTTCATGTATTAATAGGGCGTACACGGTTGAGTAAATGTCAAAACTGATCATGTATGCTGAAATTACATGGAAATGTACACAATTTCGTGAAATAGAATGAATATTATTCTTTTCATTTTCGTCATTTTCTAGTTCTGCATTAAAAAGAAATGTAACACCAAAAGAAATACATGTAAGCTAAACTAAGTCTTGCTGCTGCTCTCACCGACCAGATGCTTGAGCCCTCGGGTCTTGTTATCAGATGCTGGGCTGAGGATCCACTTCTTGTATTCGCTAGTTGAAGCCACAGAATGATCTCCAAACCTCGGAATAACAGTCTTCACTGGTAGTTTGCTCCACAGCTCGTGATACCGAGAAGCAAACGCAGCCGAAAGGGCTCCTCCTCGAAAAGACAAGGGAACCCTCACCACATCCTGGGTCATCCCGAGCTGACACGTACATCGAGAAATGATATAGAAGGTGGCTTGACGGAGCCCACAGAGGGGAATACACCCCGATGGCCCATCAATGACCACATGAGACTGTGGGAGCCAGGCAGATGTGCAACTGATGTCGCCATCTGACAGCTCGCCAAATCTGATAATGCCTTCACCAACGGTGGCACACTCATACAACCGTCGACGCGGAAGGAAATGGCTCGGCGAGTACTGTGAAATGACCCGAAGAGATGGCTCAGACAGCATCCTCAGTTTCTCTTGCAGCCAGATCTGAAAAAGAAAAAAAAAAGAAAAAAAAAGAGAAAAAAAGAAAAAAGAAAAAGAAAAAAAAAAGCCGCTGGAGTAAGTAGGGTTTACTTCAGGAAAAAATAAGGCACAGGGTTGTGTGAAAATCCGAAAGGACGCACCTCCCGCTAAGAAAAGTTAGTGTGAAAATCCATAAGGGACGCACTACCTTTAAAATAATGACGTACCTGGAGCAATAAGGGGCTGCTGGTAAAAGTAGTAGTGGATCCAGAGCTCACAAAGTCTAAACCCAGAATGGTCTCAGCCAGAATAAGTGGTAAGGGTGATAATCCCAGGTGAAAGTCGCTCAGAATTCTGAACAGGCGAGGGTCACCTGTCAAACCCCCTGGAACGATAGTGAGAAAGTTCATCATGCAAAATAGGAATATGATGCTTACCCGGTAAGTGGGGATGTCAGTGAACCGATCTAGAGCCTCGACCAGTGGCCCCAGAGCAAAAGAAGAACCCGGAGAGACCAGCTGGGCGGCCTCAGAAGAAGGTATGCCGAGAGCCATAGCTATGTCCCAAGTCTGGAGTAGGCTGCAACGGGGGATGTAGGACAGAGCGCTAGGAGGGAACCAGGCTCCAAGAATGGCAGCTAATTCCTCAGGTAGGGGGCACAACTTCTGGTAAGTGAACCAGAAAACGTGAAACCGGGGGTTCCAGAAGTGGGTCGCCGCCAGAAGAAGGTTCTGATCAACTTTGACCCGACACAGGTATTTTAGTCCAGACAGAGAGGAAAGGGAGCCTTTTTCCCAAGTGTGTTTGTCATCTAGGATGCGGTGCATTCTTTGGACTAGAGAGGAAGATATTTTAAGAAGAATAAAGGGCTCAAGGTGTTGGGAAAATGAAGAGACACAAAAAGCAAAATTTTTTAGAAGGATTTATAGAGAAGTGCCACCGACGGTCTACCCGTTTCTCAAAAGAGACGGCCTGCCCGTCGGTAAAGATCCACCTGGCAGATGCATACGTCAGCATTGCATTTATCACGAGCATTAAATGCGCATTAATTGGCGAGCGGTGAGCGACAGACGGTCAACCCGTCGGTCACGAAACTCTATATAAGAGCGAGTGACGGACGGACCAGCGGCACTGTCACTTTCACTCCTCCTCTCAAAAACAGTTCTTTTGCATTTTTTTTCTACATTTTCAAGCATTCTTTCTCCCTTTTCTTGAAATTTCTTCATCTTTTCGCGTTCTCTACTCACCGGACGCCCGGACATTCATATTTCTTCAGTTTTTCTATGCCTTTCGTGACTGCAAGTAAGTAAAATAACTACGCTATTTTTTATTTAATTTATTTCTTCATTCATTCTTCTTCCTTTAGCCTTAGAGATGGCTAGAATGCTTTAGATGCCTTAAAAATCTAGGGAGAATGCTGCCCGTTTTCTTTATTTCTTTATTTATTTCTTTATTATTTTGTAGTGCAATTAATCTAAACTTTTGCATGATAGAATTTTTCTATGCCTTTGTTGCCTTAGAAATAGGCTTTCTAGCGCATATATTGTGTTGTTGAGGCCTGAGGCCATTATTTTGTGTTGTTGGGGACACACTCTTGCCGAGGTGTGTCCCATTTATATTTATATATTGTTGTTGAGGCCTGAGGCCTGGTTTGATGCTTTTTTATGCAGGAGGTTGGGCACACCCTTGCCGGGGTACTGCCCAAATTTTCATTTTTTTATTCTATAATTGAACATTTTCGTGTTTAATGCATACCTTGGGGTCTAGAAAGCCCATCTTTATTTGCTTTAAATATTTCCTTGCCGATTGCATGTTTCTTCTGTTTTTGATATGTGCGAAGCATGCTGGGCAACATCCCTTGACACGACGTTCACCCCTTTTCATTTGTTATCTGTTTTTTATCTCATATTCGGGCCGCTATTGCCCGGGTGAGGCCTAAATGGGTTTTCACCTCGAAAACAAGCCCAATAATTCCTGTTTTGTCAAATTTTCACCATCCAATATTTCTTTTGCAGGATGCCTCCTAGACGCAGAGCACCATAAGCCCAGCCCGAGGTCGTTGTTCCGGGTTGGATGGACGATGAGTCAGCTCAGAGATATAGAGTGCTGGCTCAGGTGGAGATTCGGGCTAGTCGCTTCGTGTCCCGGACGTTCCTAGAGGCCCTAGGGATGGCCCCGGAGGTCGACATGCTTATTGAGGGCACTGGATGGACCGAGTTCCTTAAGCATGCTTTCCAGACCTTCCCAGAGGCTACCCGGCAGGTCCTAGCCACCCGACGTTATGGCGGCTTTCAGAGGTCAGATACGGAGCCAGGGGTAGTGCAGTTTTGGTTCGATGGCCAGCATTTCAGTATTACCAGGCAGAGATTTGCCGAGGGCATGGGGCTCCCCAGAGAGGTGGGGGTCGAGATCCCACGGCGAGCGGTGAGACGCGCCCACTGGGCGGCCATTGCCTTACCGGGAGTGCTGTATGATCATGATACAGTGAAGAGCACCGTACTGGTGTCTCAGGCACTTCGGTACCTGCACAGAGTGCTATCCAGTTCGTACCTTGGTCGAGCTGGTAATCCAGGGTCGCTTAATGCGGCTGAGATCTGGAGCCTCTGGGCTATGGTGGCAGGCCAGCGCCTCAACGTTAGCCATGAGAACTTGGCTAACTTGGTCAGAGTTGGCAGAGGACTGACACCAGTGGTGATAGTGGGAGGAGTCATCAATCGGTTGCTTTTAGGGTTAGGGGTTGCCCCAGATAGGCTGAGAGGACCTTTGGATGCCGCAGCGGCAATGCAGATGGGCATGATCTCGCAGATATCAGGGCAGGCGGAGGCTTACAGGGTGCTGTCCATCCCTGAGACCAGGCGGATGTTCTCCCTTCCACCCTTGGGTCCAGACCCGGAGCAGCAGCCTCCTCAGCCAGAGCCCGAGCTGGAGCAGCAGCCTCCCCAGCCTCAGCCTTAGACTGTGCCACCACCACCACAGCAGGAGCAGCCCAGGACCCCATCGGATTTCGACATGGAGTTCACTATGGACGAGCTCTTTGGAGCTTCACCGGCATCCAGAGCGCCGACCCCTGTTCCGTCCCCGAGCATTAGGGTACAGAGATCTACCCACGGGCCCCCCGAGAGGTATCACCCATATTTCCGGGGTGACCTAGGGGCATCCAGCTCTGCAGCCCCGCCGCTAGACCAGCACAGCAGCAGCCAGCACAGCCTGACTTCTCTCAGCTCCTCACCTCTATGTTCGCAGCCTTAGAGCGACGAGAGGATTAGAGAGACAGAGCTATACATGAGAGGTTAGACCGTCAGCAGGCTGCTATTCACGAGCAATCTCGGGGGATAGAGCGTTTGGCTCAGGAGCAGGCCGGTTATATCGAGCACACCGCGCGAGAGCAGGCTCAGGTCTTGGAGGCCTTTAGAGACGAGCAGGCGAGGTTGATAGAGCAGATTGCCTAGGGGCAGAGGGAGCTTAGGCAGCAGCTCGCTCCTGAGATGAGGACGTCTCAGGACCAGGCATGTCACACCCCACAAGTGGCTTATTTGGAAATTGGAAATTCTAATTGGACATTTAAGGACAACTGAGTAATTTACAAATGATTAAGGATTAAATTGCAAAGAAATAAAAGATGTAAATTAAAGATTTTTAGTTTGGGGAGTTAAAGTGTAATTAGTAAGGATTAATAGTAAAAGTGGATTAAGTGGGTCTGTGTTTCTTGTGCATGTGTGCCATGTGGAAGGAGGATGGGCACGTGGGTGAGGGAAAAGAGAGTTTTGAATGTTTTGGTTCCTGGAAAACTAGACACATGAAATTTTTCTCTCTTTTGCTCTCCCTCACGTTAGCCATCTCTTCCTCTCCACTTGCTGCCTTTTCTCATTTGCATGTTAGCTCTGTTATTGTGGAACTAGGGTTTGAGATTGGGAAAGAAGTTCCAGAGGTAAGTGGCTTTTGGTTTTCATGTGGTTTTTCTTCTCCTTTGGGTTTTATTATAGAGATTCTGTTCTTGGGTTGATTATGGTTTACTTGTTTGCAAGCTCCTGAGGATAAAAGAAAAGAGAAGGGAAAGGGCAAAGTTGTGGATTGAAAGAGCAGTGGACGTTGTTTTGGACTTCAACAGGTTTGGGAGTGTGTCTGTCTTGCTCATTTTTGGATCCAGATTGCAGTTTTATTGCTAATATAGTTATGTGTGTTGGAATATTGAAATGCATGAGTTATGTAGTGTTCAATACATGATTACAGTAGGAAAAGAATGATATGAGTTTGCAAATGAGATGTTTATATATGTATATGAATGTGAAACTCTGGTTTGGGTCTCTTTCTGTTTATATTCTGTAATTATATGTTAGTATGAATAAAGTGAGTGAAATTGCAGTAATGGTGCTCAGAGGACTTAAAGGTATGTGTTTGAATGATTATTTCATGAAAAATGGTTTTATACAAATGGGGTTTTGAATTAGGAGGGTGCTCTGTTTTCTGGATTTTCTGGTTTTTCCCACGTTTTACTGGAAGTTGGTTTTGAGAAGATGATTGAGTTTGAGAAGAGAAGCAGAATTGTGAGAAGAAGGTCACGAGACGTGATGCTGCATCACGCCATGACCCCCTTCTCGGTTGAAGGTCACGAGACGCGAAGCAGCTTCACGCCGTGACTCCTTCTTTGCTGAAGGTCACGTGACGTGATGCTGCATCACGCCGTGACTCTCGCCTCCTCCTGCGTGTGATTTCTTCCTCTCCTCACAGGCGTCACGAGACGTGACTGATGGTCACGCCGTGACCGCCTGCTCTTGCCTTGCTTTCTTGCCTTGCTCTTTTGCCTGGCTCGCGTGAAGCCGGTGTCACGAGACGTGACTGAAGGTCAAGACGTGACCGGCCTCTGCCTGCTGTCCTGTCTTCCTAAAACAAAGATTTAACTTCTGATTTTTAGGGTTTTTACACTGTTTGATGAATAATTAGTTTTAAAATCTAATTTGTAGTTTAATAATTGCTTATTATTGAGTTGTATACATGACTAATAATTAATATTCATGATTTACACTTTTTTATAATTTATTTGACATGGATTAATTCAATGTGAGCTTTATATCCTTATTACCTTCAGTATTGATATTTATATGTTTAAATATTCTGAATGTGATCAGTATATAAGTATACATGAATTATAAGCTAATATAATAGGAAATTCTCATGATTTGATATATGAATTATTGAGTTGTGTCATATAAGCCTGTATAAGTCATAGTAGTGGATAAGTAAGCGCTTACTTAGGTCAGTGTGTGTGTGCAGCTGCTATATGATAAAAATGTTATATGCGGGTCCGTTTGGATCCTTGTTTCGATCCTGTTAGGATCTATATGGAAATAAAGCGGGACCTCGGTCTCTATATGAAAATTTCATGTTTGAGACTCTTGTCTCTATATGCTTGGGATATTGTGTTCTATCAGTATCCATCAGACCGTATCCACTTCTAATGAATTTATTCCGACTAATCAGGCTATATGTGTACATGTATTGTATATGTTGAGATGTTTTTAACAAGATGAAATGAATATGTTGCACATGAATTCTTGTATAACTTGGTGATATGTACCTTGTATATTGACTACAGTATTGTTGCATATATGTTATATGTATATTGTTATTTTGTTTTGTTCCTCCCCACTAAGCGTTATCGCTTAGCACGGGCTATTTTCCCATGCAGGTGGCGAGTGCAGTTCAGAGTCAGATATCTGCAGGTCGGCCACTAGGAGTCTTTTTGGATGAAGTTGTTATATTTTTGAAGTCTTCCGCTGTAATTTTGTATATGGCTTGTGTATAGCAAAGTAACTTTTTGTAAAGGAACAAATATTATTTTTGTATATGTATTTGCTTATGAGCCTCTTTTTGTAAAACGATATTGATATATGTTACTTGTAAACAGGTTTTATTATTAAATGATTAAACGTTTCTTTAAATCTCATTTGGTTTTCTTTTATTTATTTATACATGTGTAAATGTATATGATTATATGTGTTTGCCCGCGTGGCACTCCGGTATCCTTCCAACGGGGATGGCGGGGTGTTATAAGGCATCTCAGAGGGTCGATATGACCCTACAGATGATCGACGAGTCACTTGACTCCCTGAGATCCCGGGTCCAAGCGATAGAGGGGATCCTTCCACCCTTGTCTTAGACCATGAGGGAGTTCAGAGAGCAGACAGAGCAGCGCCTAGAGCAGATGAGGAGGGCCGCCAGCGAGCAAACCATTCAGATGAGCTAGGCATTTAAGAAGCTAGGAGGCACAGTTTCAGAGACCTTAGGGTTTATGAGGACTTGTACCCAGCCCTTCTTGGATGGCTATGCTCAGATCCGGTTCAGACAGGCCCATGATGCTGGGGCAGGACCCTCCATGGCTCAGCCACCACCTCCGGCACAGCCAGCTCCACCTCCACCTCCTCCAGGGACAGTGCACATACCAGATGATGAGGACCCTGATGAGCCCTCTGACTACACACCCCTCTGATGTTCAGGGAGTCATTTTTGTATTTTTGTACATTTTCACTTTGTATATAAATTGTACAAAAATGGATATTTCTAGTGAAAAACTTTTGTTTTCAGTTTATGCATTTATTCAGTCATTTATGAATATATGTTTTCACGTTTGCTCGTATTCCAAAATAAGGAAAACCAAAACAAAAAATGAAAAAAAAAACTGATAATGACAACTCAATAGAAAAGAAAAGAAATAAAACATGACATGGTAGATAAAGCAAAACCACGCCATTCATAGACATGTTAAAAGACAACAACTCAAACATGAATTAACAAAACCTTTTATCACACAGGTACAGAGAAATATCGATCAGAACACAAGCATCGATTAGAAATCCGAACAAGGGTGCCTAAGATTCATGTCCTCTTGGAACGGGGAACCCAGCGGGGTCTCATCCTGTACAAAATCAAGATTACGGTCAGAGAGTACCTCATCTCACAGTTCATGTGGCAGCCAGAGAGTGCTACACGCCTTGCAGATCAGATGGGGGTTAGCAAGGAAACTTCAACAATCGAAGTTGTAGTTAGAGAATACTACTCTTCATTTCGAGCCTGTGGTCAGAAAGTACCGCTTCTCACCAAAAGAAGCTGCAGTTAGAGAAACACTGCTCTTCATAGCGGATTTGTAGTCAGAGAGTGCTACATCTCCTCAATCCTGCGCAAGCCGAGATGAGGCTAGCAGAAGCAGAAGCTGCGGTTAGAGAAACACTGCTCTTCATAGCGGATTTGTAGTCAGAGAGTGCTACATCTCCTCAATCCTGCGCAAGCCGAGACGAGGCTAGCAGAAGCAGAAGCTGCGGTTAGAGAAACACTGCTCTTCATAGCGGATTTGTAGTCAGAGAGTGCTACATCTCCTCAATCCTGCGCAAGCCGAGACGAGGCTAGCAGAAGCAGAAGCTGCGGTTAGAGAAACACTGCTCTTCATAGCGGATTTGTAGTCAGAGCGTGCTACATCTCCTCAATCCTGCGCAAGCCGAGATGAGGCTAGCAGAAGCAGAAGCTGCGGTTAGAGAAACACTGCTCTTCACAGCGGATTTGTAGTCAGAGAGTGCTACATCTCCTCAACCCTGCGCAAGCCGAGACGAGGCCAGCAGAAGCAGAAGTTGCAGTTAGAGAAACACTGCTCTTCATATCAAGGTTGTGGCTAGAGAATGCCACATCTCACCAACACCTACAGGTCGAGACGAGACCGATAGGGATATCTTCACATGCCAAACAGACTTAGACGAGGTCTACCCGGTAAAAGGCACGGAAGGTAAGGATCACCAAAGGTACGCTTTCTTCCTTTCTGTCCTTTCTCTGAGTTTTGGCTTATCTAGGCGCTTGTGCACTAGTTTCCCCAAAACTGGGGGCAACTGTGAGCACCGTGTCCCGAAGCGGTCCGGATCAGATATTACCCTATGCTGAAATCGGTATCCGAGCCTATGCAAACGGTTTAGATTGGGAGGTTTTAGTCCCATGCTCCACGAGAAATGAGTCTTTTCACCTTTCGTAGGCAGAGGGGGGAAGAACGGGTTTTTTTTGAGTCAAAAAGTATGTTTTCCTTGACAGACGGCCAGCCTGTCTGTGGGAGGCCAGCCCATCGCTTAGGGTCACAGACGGCCTATGATTTTTTTCGACGCCTGTCGGACGGATCCGCTTCTTCCGGAGCACGGCAGCTGGTTTCCTGGAGCAAGCAACCTCTCCGACACCCGTCGGTGGAAATGGCAGGGCCGTCGGATAAATCCTTATGTCAGAAGGATTCTTACGACGCCCGTCTCCACATCCGACGCCCGTCGGTCGTGCCTAGCCTATAAAAGCTTCGAATTTCTTCCTAAAAAGGGTTGGAAAAATTTTTAAAAGGGGAAACTCTGCCAAATTTTAAGCGCATTTTCTCTCTTCCAGCAAACACACACATCAAGAAATTTCTTTCAATTTGAGGATCAAATCATTAAAAAGAGACTAAAACTAATTGGTTTTCTTTGAGTTTTTTATTCCAAAGTCAATCTTTTGAAGGGTTAAGAGGGAAATAATCTATTTTCTTCTTTCCTAACCTTTCATTTCGTTTCTCGTGGAGCGTGCGGGACTCTAATCACACCAAGAATCTCACTAAAGTATTATCTGAGGGTAAATATTCCGGACTTATTCTCCATATTATTTCATCTTCATGCTTTATTTTTCTATTTTTTTGGGCTTTTTGCTTTCACTTTCCTGTATTTTGATTCTTTTCATCTCATTTTGTGATAAAAACCCATTTTTACTTGAAAAAGAGAGTTTTCACTGTTTATTTTCGGAGACAGTGGTGACCGACGGGTCATCTCCTTCATCGACGCCCATCGGTTACCTCACCTACAGATGCGCTCTCTCTTGAGTGAGCGACGGAATGTGTTGGTCATTTTGACTGACGCCCGTCGGTCACTTGACAGGCGGTCGTCGCTGGTTCCTGCCCCCACGCTTTCAAACCTTTTCTATCTTTCTCGAGGTTTTTTTTTTACTGTATTTATGTTGAGCTTTCATATATTAACATTTTTTAACCTTTTGTGAGCATATATTGATTATCTTGGACTATCCTGAACTCGAGGGGCGATCTACCATGTTCGGAGGAGTATGTCCGGTTTAGTTTTCTAACCTTCTTGGTTATTTCCTTTATTTGTTTATTCATTAATTATTTTATGCACATGAGTATGCCCTTTTTGTATCTCGCTAAATATGAAAATTGATTAAAGTTTTATATTTAATAAAGAGAGGTTTTCATAAACGTAAGGACCCAATGTCCTATTTTTATCCAATAAAACCATCACAATAAAAATATCCATTTGGCTAATGATGCATGCAAGGACCAAAGTCCTCAAAATAAGCAATGCCCCGATTTGTGTATGTATCGCACATTTATAAAAGTGAGTTGTATTTCGCTCCTTGTATTATTGTAATTTATTACTTTCACTATTTACTTGCTCATTTATTGCTTTCCAAATGTGAATAAGTGCGCCTTTAATCAATTACATTGCATGGAGAGAGAGCGAATTAATGATAATTAAAATTTGATCATAAAATAAACAAGGTAGAAATATATGAGAAGTCCTGAACCCAGCTCTGATCTTTGGGCTCACAGAGGCGAGAGGTTTACCCTCTAAGACACCTCTTGTGTCACGAGATTTTGGCGTTAATCCTAGGCTCCTTAGGATGAGAGGTTTACCCTCCAAGACCCCTTTGGTTGTCCCAAAATGGATACTAAGTGCAGTCTTAGGCTCTCCGAGGCGAGAGAAACTTTCCCAATGTTCTATTGGGTGGCGACTCCATGAAACCTCCTTGTTGCCCAACATAGACGCACTTGCAATTTATTGCAAGCTGTTAGCGGGCCCTCAATTGCCCGATCGCCCTCAAGCGGGCTGTCAGAAGGGCGGCTGCGAGGGATCCCGGCGCGCGTCACAATGGGACAGTTATAATGGCCCTAATTTTAACTTTTGTGAATAGTGATTTACGGGTTATAAATAGTGACACCCGTATTGAATAGTACCAGATGGGGTTAGAAAATATTTTATTTGACCATTGGGAAGTACAAGTTAAATGGAGTTCAAGGATGAAATTTGAGATGAAATTGAGGTCAAATAGGCCCCTTAATGCAAAAAAAAAGGAAAAGAAAAGAAAGAAAGAGGAAAAGGCATCACTAGCTGTGACTCGGCCTAGTTACAGGAGTGACTCCGCCTGGTTAAGACGTGAGTCGTTCCAAAACATAGAATGATGTTAGAGGCCTCCAAAAAATTATCTAAACACATGGACTCACTCTAAATAATATGGGGGACATTATGGTAATCGAAAATTAATTTTACTGTGACATAGAAAATTGGCTTATCGGATTGGAAAAAATGTATTGGATCAAGAAGCAGTGCCTGATTGACCAAAAAATATTCATGGAGCCTAAGAAATATTTTTTGATAATTATGGATACATTTTTATGATAAATGGAGCTTGGAAAGTGGTAGGAAATTGGGCCAAAATATTCATTATTTAACCTAATTGAGCCGAATGGGTAGGACCCAATTGGTTGAACCAAGATCTAGGCCATTAAAAGTGACTATAAATTGCTCAAAAATCAGAAGTATGAAGAACATTTACCTATTGTTTTCTCCTCTCTAAACCGTTCCATATAGCTCTCCCATTTTCTTTATTCTTTTCCATCTCTCTCTCAAAATTTCCACCTAAATTTGTTGTCCTAAAAAATTCTAAGCCCCCAAATCCATCTCTAGCAACCTCAAGAGCATGATTTAAGTGGAACAAGTGAAGGAAAGTGTGAAGAGCAAAATTCAAGTAAGTTAGTT
Organism: Excoecaria cochinchinensis; assembly: GCA_947683425.1. Taxonomy (NCBI): domain Eukaryota; kingdom Viridiplantae; phylum Streptophyta; class Magnoliopsida; order Malpighiales; family Euphorbiaceae; genus Excoecaria; species Excoecaria cochinchinensis. The sequence goes on from CANTUQ010000119.1 coordinate 20,858,378, forward strand.
TAGCAAGATTTTATGGAATTTAATTGATTTATAGGTAGATTTTAAGGTAGAAATTGATGTTTAATGAATATTTTCAATTATGGAAGAAAAACATTGATGAAAAGAATTCATGGAGGTTTTGGCCAAGGAAGGAGAAAAAGGAGAGGAGTCTAAATCCATAGCAAAAGGCTAGAAGAAAGAAGATTAAGCTTGAAAAAGGAGGAAATTGAAGTTTGTGGAATTATATTCTTTTATTTTCCATTCATTTTGATTTTGTACATGTGTATGTTTGTGTGTGTGATTACAGAGCATGCATGTATAATATAAACTTAAGCATGGAAATAAGATAATTAGGTTGTAAAATGATGAATCGCATGGAAAATATAAAAAGAATAAAATTATAGTGGAAACCTTAGGTTGGGCCAAATGGTATCATAGGGTAGAGCATGAGAAATTTTGATGTATTAATGATTTTTAAGCATGAAAATAAAAATAGAATTAAAGTTATACTTGTAGTAATTTATTGAGAATTTTTTTTATAATTAAATTTAATATATGTTAGGTTATAGGAACATTATGTATTAAATGATTAAACTGGAATATTTAGGTTTAAAAGGAAATAATAGCACAAATAGATGAGAAATGAATATAGAATAACATGAGAATTATAATACGTGGAAGAACATTAAATTTGAATATAATAGCATGCTGAGGCCGAATAAGGTATAAGGAGAAAAATAATGATGGGTAATGTTTATAGTTATGTAAAAATGGATTTGGAAATAAAATATAAATAATTGGGCACTCAAATGAATAAATAGTATATTTGATTTAAAGGGAAATCTTTAATGTGTGTATTATGTAATTAGATGAAAAATACATGTACATATATTTAAGAAAGAATAAAATTATAATTTATAATAATTAATATAAGAATATAATAAGAATAAATAATAAGTGAAAAAGGGGTAAATTGAGAGTAAGAATAAGAATTAAAGGAGTAAAATGGTAATTAAATAATAAAATTGAGGAATTTAAATAGAAAAGTAATTTTAATAGTAGCAATAATAATAATAAACATGATAATGATAGTAGAAATATGTATAAGATATTCATATGATATAAGTTAAAGAAATTGTAATAAAGGAATGACTTGTATAATTGTTAAATGACATATGAAAATATCACGTCATGATATACATGTAGAAGATAAAAGTTAGATAATAAATAAGAAAATAAAATAAAAAGTATATGAGTATGCTATGCCTAAATGGATGAATGTATGGAATGTATGTTTATGTGAATGAAAATATGTTATGGAAATAATGTATGATGATATAAAAAGAGATTTGGTTATGAATGGTATTATATGAATGTGATGTAAGAACAAGTGTATGAGTAGTATAATTATATGAGAAGTTTGAGTATATAAGAATGTGATGATAAGTAATAAATGTATGCCCTTGGTACTCCGATAGTGAAATCATGGAATATAGGATATAATTGGTCTACCATAGGGATGATATAGTGTATCGCGGTAGCGAGTCATGGCAACTCGCATTTGTAGACGAATGGCCGTCTGCCTCAATGTCACAGGTTAATGTCAAATGTCACACGTATATGAAACATCGTCAGAGCGCAATCTAGCCCCCAAGCGGTCACTCCGACACTACCGAAGCGTAATCTGGCCCCCAAGTGGCCACTTTAGTATATTTAGGGCTTTGAAAGCCCTATCTCGCATATCCAGTCCTATGATTTCTACTAGATATTACTAGGGGCAAGAATTGTAAAATGAAATGGATGAATAAATTAAGAATCAGTGTGGTGATTAAGTTAAGGAATAAGAATGAAAAAATGAAATGTCCAATTTAAATAATTAGTGAAAAATATAAAATAAATGATAATTTAAGAGACTATGCAATAATTATTTAAGGATACAAGAATAAGAGAATAAGATGGTAGAGTTAAATAACAATTGGCTTATATGAAATAAAAGTATGAGTTAAGGGCTTATATGGTAAACATGTAAAAAAACATGAACAAAGAAGGTAAATGGAAAATCTACAAAATAAGAAGGGTAAAAGTACAATAAGGGTATAAATATGGGACTAAAATGCAAATGAGAGTGAAAATAAGAATTTAAGGAACAAAGTGATAAGTTGGTAATAAAGAATAATTATGAAGGGTAAAGTGGTAAATATAAGCTAAATTGATAAATATGAAAAAGCATAAGTATTAGCAAGTCAATAAATTAAGAATAAGTCTTAAGAAATAAATGTTAAAAAGAAGTGGATAAGGTAAATAATAAGTATGTATATATGTGCAAAATAAGAAAAAGAAGCTTAAAATAAGAAAATAAGGTTAAATAAGAAAATATAGAACAAAGGTAGAGGAAATGTGATGAAAAGGATAAATGTGTAAAGAAATAAAAGTTAAAGGGGGAAAATGGTAGTTATACACAAATAAGGGTCAAAAAAGTAAATATGAAGGAATAATATGATTAAGCATGATAATAATAAGAATAATAATAACTTGCATAAGACATTTATATGTTATATGTATGAAATGAATAGCATGAATAATTGTGAAATGAATGGAAACAAAAGATAAATAATTTATGTAGACATTAATAAATTTAAAGTATGTAAAGTAAAATATTTATATATACTAGAATTAATGCGTGAAGATAAATAATAGGAACATGAATATAAAATAAGTGGATTTAAACGATATGTGTATATATATAGTGTGAACAATAAAAGTAATAATAAAAATAATGATAATGAGTAGAATAAATATGTTAATAAATATAAGCACATGCATAAGAAAACTGTAGGTCATATATATATATTTCTATATATTTCTATATTTCGGTGTGTGTGTGTGTGTGTGTAATTGTAATAAAAGACTGTAGGATAAAATGTAAGTTAATTAAATAATTGGAATTGATGTTAATATATTTAATGTTTAGCCTTAAATATGCTTAAATGTGTGTATATGTGTATGCATAGCTAGATGGAAAACTATTAGAATTGTATCCACCACTAGGCATTTTATACTCAGCCGATAGTTATATGACTACGCATAGGTTATGAAAAGTTAGTAGATGATTGAAGCAAAAAAGGATTCAACTATTGTAGGAAAAGGGAAGATACAGGACAATAACAAAAGAATTTAGAGTCTTGGCATGTATATGTTCGAGTTGGAGAAACAAGTTATAGATATATGTTTAGTCAAGTATATATATGACTAGACACTTTGGTAAGGTATATATATGAGTTATTATTAATACTATATATGTATGGATATTATTGCCTTGTAGTTTAAAAAAAAAATTACCCTGTAAACTGTCAAGTATATGAATTAAATAGTTATGTGAAACCTGATATTCGTATCAAAATTACGGGTATAGGGTGTTACATATTTAGTGGTATCAGAGCAAAAGGTTAGACAATCCTAAGATCAAATATAGTGTGACAAGGACGAAGTGATACATATACATGCCGTGAATAGGTTTTTGTGATGGAAATTGTAATGGCCCAAAATTTGCAATAGCTGGCATAAAATGGCCCATAATAGCGAGAGCCGTGAAAAGTGTTATCCGGGTATGATTATACCAGCATTAATGTACAGGATCCAATTGGAACTCTGAAGTTAAATGTGCTTGAGTGAGAGTAGTATTAAGATGGGTGACCTCCTAGGAAGTTTGTAGGGTAAAAAGTACACCCATAAGAGAAAAATATTTTATTTGATTATTGGATAATAATAGTTGCGACTAATCTAAAGATGAAATTTGGAGTGAAAATGAGGTCAAACAGGTCCTCAAAAGTAAAAAAAAAAAATAAAAAATAAATAAAAAATAAAAAAATAAAAATCTCTGCTTCGATTCAAATAGTAATTAGGTTTGACTGAACTTTGACCGAGCCTTTAAAAATAGTAAATGACCTCTAAAAATTTATCTAAATGCACAAAGAGACTTAGAATAATATGTAGAACAATATGGCAGTGAAAAATAAATTTTATGGTAATGCTGAAAATTTGGTGAATGGGAATGGGATCAGTTCAATTGAATCGGATGAAAAATGGACCCTAATTTGGCATAAACCAAGGTCAAATAAGCTATTATGAGATAAAAGGAAGGGAATGATGAATAATGAGCAGAACCAGTTTAACCAGTGAACCGAACAGGTCGGATTAGTTTGACCGCAGTTTGATCAGTTTGGCCAAGGTTTGACTGAGCTCCAAATGGTGTTACGAACTTCAAAAAAATTATCTGAAAGCATGGATTTGCTTTAAATAATATGGAAAATCATATAGTGATGAAAAATAAATTTTACGGTGAGACAGAAAATTGAGTTATCGGACTGGTAAGAAATTACCGGATCGAAAAAATTATTTCCAATTGACTTGAAAATATTTGTGAAGCCTAATAAATATATTTGGAGAATTTTAGAATTTATTTTGGGAGAAATTGGAATTGGTAAGTGAGAGAAATGAATTGGATTAGCTTAATGGGCCTAAGTACCTAAATGGGCTTAGAATTGGGTTTGCCCAATTGGTTGGACCAAGCCCAACCCATGAAGAGACCTATAAATACCCTAAAATATCATATTTTTGTAGAGAAATCTGCAAATTTCTCTATCTCCCCCCATTTGTTTTTCATTGGCCGAATTGCTTTCTCTCTCCTTCATGGATTTTATTCATTTCTCTTCCATGGTTTCCATCAAATCCAATCTTTCTAAGTAATTTTTAGCCTCTCTTTTCAATGGTAGTGGTCTCTAAAGCTTATTCGAAGTAAATGAAGCAAAAGAAATCAAGTAGAAAAGGTTATTTACTAAAAATGAGGTAAGTGATTTTGGATTCTATAATTTATTTCAAGGGTCCGAATAGATAGTTTAAGGTCTGTAAATTATATTTATGTGGTTATATTGAATAAATGAAGTGAAATAATGGTGGTTTCTTATGTGAATATATTCAGCCACTTAAGGAAACTAAAGGAGGTGATGGTGTTTCAAGGAGCAAAGGCTAGGAAAGGATGTTTAAGGTGTGGAGAACAAGAAAATAAAGTTAGTGGGTACAATATCCTCCTTTTTCCATTGAAAAAGTATGATTTTAGATTATTTTTACATTGTATGTATGTGATTTATGCATATTCAATTGAAATAAATTAGATAGACATGTTTAGGAAGGTTAAAAATGAGATTTTGAATGATTAAAATGAAAAGAAAAAAGTTACAAACCAAGGACATCATGTAGGCCGAATGGTATACAAGGGTATACTTTGGCGATTAATGCAAATAAATGGTATATTTGTGATAATTGACAAGTAATCTAACTAATTTAGTAATTAGAGGAAAGAAAAATAAAGTTAATGGTAAATTGATGTCATGGCCAAATTGTTACGTTAAATTCTTAAGGTATAATTTGATGTTTAAGGCATAATAACTATGTATACATGGTGATTAAAATGTAATCTAGTCAAATGAATGAATAGTGGAAAGAAATTAATTATGGATGAAGAAAGTAGCTTTGGCCGAATATATACATAAAGTATATTAAGGTATATTTTGCATGGTAATGCTAATTAAGTGTGTATCTATGTTAATTAGAATGAAATGAAGTTAATTGAATGATAAAAGAAAAAAAATAAATTAAACTGTGAAGTATGTACCATGGCCGAATGGGTATGTATGGAATATAATGATATATTTGTTAGGTTTAATGTAATAAATGTAATAATGTGAATGTATAATTATTTTGACGTGTTTATTAATTTATTGGAAGTTTTTGGATTATTTTTGAATATTTTGTATGTTGGTAATACATTATGTATGACATGGATTTAATGGAAAATGTTATATTAATATGAGATGATGACATAAATGGAGCTAGAATTTAATAAAAAAAATGAATTGGGAATGGAAAAGGATGGAAAATGTAACAACCCGTATGTCACCCTAGGAGTATGTGTTCAATTATGGGAGTTGATATACGGCATGTTGTAGAATTCTAAAATCTGGAATTTTAGTGTGTGTTCAATTGGGATTTAATTGCATAACTGAAATTGTTTAAGTGACCAAAATGTTATTGGGTTTAATATTGTTAGTGGGCTGGACTTGCATTGCATGGGTTAAGTGGGCTGAAGGCTAGGAGCTCATTAATTGGGCAAATTTATAGTAGAAGCCCATGATCCATTTCTGTATTTACCACATAGGATGGTGAATGAGAGAGGGAGAATGTGCCACTTAGGATAATGCATGTAGGAGAGAGATTAGATGGGGTTGGCTGCATGGGGCGGCATCTTTCCTTTCGCATCTCCCTCTTTCATTTTCTGCTTTCTTCCTCTCTCTCACAAAACGTTTCCTCCTCCATCTTTCTCTCCTTTTCTGTAATTTCTTCTCTTCTTCTTCTTCTTCATTCTTCCATTTCTTTTTGGTTTGTCAAGTGAAATTCCTGCTGCATTTTAAAAGACTAGAAAAGTTACATGTGTGAGTGCATGTGTTCATTTTAGAAGGTAAGTAAACTATACTACCCGAAATCCTTTCTCTTTCATCATCTTCTTTTGTTTAAAAATGAGATTCTGATTCTTGTTCTCCATTTTTAGAAAATATGGGCCTTGGTTGTAGAGGTAGAACCTAAGAGGGACAAAGGGAAGGACAAGGTTGGTGAGCCAAGCTCCAAGTGATTTTGGCAAGGAGCAAAGGAGTAGAGGTTTGAGAAACACTATGTTCATGAGTATTTTTGTGAATCTTGAGTTAGGTTGTATATATATGAAATGCATGCAATGATATGGTATGTAATGATGAGGAGATTGCTTATTATGATGTGTTATGCTATCTTGTGCCTTGTTATGAATACTTGCATTGGAATAATATTCATGTTTGATGGAATGGTCATTGATGAGTAGCTTGTGAGGATTGGCTAGTTGCATGTGTATAGGGGAAGAAAATGTCCTAAAATTGGTAAGTTGAATGTGCCAAATTTTGCTAATAAGAACTAACTTGGTAAGGTAATTGACTTGTGGTATTGTGTAAATTTGTAACTTACAAAGTGTAGGTTATTACGAATTGGATATGAGAACTTTAATCTTTAGTAATGTAATAATGGGAACGTGGGAGCAACCATGTTGAATCGGGGGACTGCATGGTCTTCAATGGATGTGAATGGGTTGATTAATGTGAATAAGAGGGCATTCGGAGCAAGTATAGTTCCATATGCCACAACTCCTAGTATAGGCAATAATAGTTGATAAATTTGGTGTTATTGAATTCATAACAAGTAAATAAACAAATGGGTAATATATCATATTGGCTAATAATGGGTCGAAAACAGGCTATGGGAGTTATAGGCGAAGCGGGGAGAAAATGAGACTTGGGAAGTGAGGAGGGAAGAGCTTGGAATGAGGAATTCCATTTCTATCGCAAGCATGACAAGGGTCGCGAGCGCAACAGAACGCTCTTTTGGTTGAGTGGCTTTCTGTCGCGAGCGCGCGGGAAGTGTGAGTGCGACAGAGGCGAGGCTGCATTCTATCGCGAGCGTGACAGAATCAAAACTCCAAGTCTGTTGCGAGCACGACACTTCTATATGCTAGAAATATTTTCTTATTTGTTTTAAATTTTGATAAAGCATATGTGAGAGTGATATTTGAGCATGTACATGATTTCAATCTTTGTTATTTGATATGATTATGATCATTCATATATGAGATACACATTGGTATATGTATATTCTTATGGTACCATGCATATGCAATGATGAAGGAAGTGCAATGTGAACTACAATATAACAATGTGATATTGTGTAAATATTATATTTGCAATGATAATAACAATAACCAGACTAATAATTTAGCCTACAAGTCAAGTAGTGGATAGATAGGCATGCATATAGGGTATAAGTGCTGCAGCCAAATGTGTCTGATTCCTTTGGAATCACCAATACGATTTGAATCTAATTAGGATTCCTCAATGCGAATTACTAAATATCATATTGATTATCCTTGTACCCTTGGGTACCAATGCGATAAATGTGTATATACTGATTCAATTGAATTTATTGTACTCTCAAGTACAAATGCGATACCCGATTATCCGCGTCATTGAAATGCAAGCAAGGCTTAATAATTAAAGAAGTTACTCGATGAATATGTTTGTATACGTGTATGTGATTCATTTTGTATATATATGAATATGTATTCATGATGCGATGAGATGTAATATGGTTCAATGCAAAACATGTTTTTATCATGAGTATGACAAGTGTTATAAATTATTGGTATGCTACATAATTGTTAATGATGTACTAATTATGATGATGCAAGCATGTTATACGTATATACATGAAATGTGAACGGTGCCATGTATGCTACGTTAAATCAATGGTTATTATTATGTATATATATATGCTTGAATATTATTTATATTGTTAATGTTTCTCCACTAAGCGTTATCGCTTAGCACGGGTTTTTAATCCATGTAGGTTCATCGGCGAAGTGATCCGAAGGACATCCCCTCAATTTGTACTGATCAACACATTAAGTCACCATTCCCCAGTGTAGATTTTGAATACTTTTGTTAAGGCATGTAACTAATGTAGTGGCCCAAATACCGGCTTAGAAGTGATAGTGCATAACTTCAGTGATACCACGATGATCGCAGTGTCGAACAGTGTAAGGAGTAAGTTTGCCAGTGTCAAAACTTATTGATAAGTGTGCTAAAAATATAGTGATTTCGGGATGGGTGACACCGGGATGGCTATTGTGACGCGCGCCGAACCCCGAGGGCGCCCCTTGACCGCCCGCTTGAGGGCGATCAGGCAAGTGAGGTTCGTTGACAGCTTGTAAGGTATTTACAAGTGCGTCTATTGTGGGCAACAAGGAGGTTTCATTAAGTCGCCACCCAATAGAACATTGGGAAAGTTCATCTCGCCTCAGTGAGCCTAAGACGGCGCATATTTCCATTTTGGGCCAGCCGAAGGGGTCTTGGAGGTAACCACCCCAATAGAACATTTGGAATGACCCTCTAACCCTACGGAGCCTAGGATTTATTTAAGTCGTTTAGACACAAGAGGTGTCTTGGAGGTCACGTTCCAATGAGTGATCGGATAGACCTCTCGCCTCATTGAGCCCAAAAATAGGACTTTGGTCCTTAATTTGCAAAGACTCCAAATTAATTACCATAAAACATTATTCCATTTTTATTATAACGAGATAAAAACGATTTACATAAAAATAAAGACATATAAATAAAGATAAACGAATACAGATAAAAGACAAGAGTTGAAGAATTAAACCGGGAGGAAATCCTTATGATCTAGGTAGTAACTATCATCACAATTCTAACCCATCCAAAAATAATTAGATAATATCTCACAAAAATAAACAAACGTGTTAGCGCTAAAATCCAGAAATGGAATAAAATAAGATAAGAGAAAAAGCTAAAAAGGGAATTTTGAAGAAAAACGGTAACTAATAAATAAATAAATAATTGAATAAAGTAAATTGAGAAAAATGAATGAGATTGATAATGGATTAAATTAAATGATAAGTAAATGAATAAATAATTAAATAAATAATTGACTGAAATATATTGAAAATTAATGAATATAAATGTCACATGCCATTTGTCCCCTAGTAGAATGAGCCATATATGCGAGTATGTATTTGTATGTGTTTGGCATACCATAAGTGGATTTTGAGAACATTGCATGTTTTGTGGTTTTATTCCGGGGTGGGTGTGCATATAGAAATAAGGTGTGCATAAGTGGAGTTGTGATTATATGCATGTGAGCATATCATAGTGTGTGTATTAGATGAGATTGCATTGGGTGTGTTGCTCATACATGTGTAGGGTGCATTATTAGAGTGTTTCATTGTGTGTGTGTGACATGTGCATCTAGTGTGTGAGTGATTAATGCCCTCCACTAAGATGTTGACAAGTGTAAAGGGGGGGAAAAGAAAGAAAAGAGAAAAAGGAAAAGGAAAAGGGGAAAATTCAGATTTCCAAACCCATTTTCCCGTTCTCCCTTCTCCTTCCCTCTTCTTCTTCCTCTTTGCTCTTCTCTAAGTGATTTGCTTGGATTCAAGTTGGTGTGGTGGGAATTAATTACTCCTTGTGTTTGATTGGTAAGCTTTATGCTTTTGGTTTTGCTTTTGTTCAAGTTCTTCTTCTTCCCTTGCATTTTTCTGGGTTTTGGGTTTTAAGTTAGGGTTTTGAGTTTGTGTGTTTTTGTGGTTTGTTGCTTAGCTGAGCCTCCAAGAGATCCTAAAGGCAAGGAAGTTGCTGGATCTAGTGGAACCAAATGATAGAGCTTCTAATTTTGAGGTTTGGGAATTTGTGTTTTATGTATTGTTGGCATGATATTATTTGATTGAAATTCTAGAAATTGTTGATGTTCTTGATGTTGTTCTTTGAATTTATGAGTGGGTTTTGCTATGGCATGATTTTGATGATGGATTCGGTTGAATTTAAAGTTTGAGTCATTATATCATGGTTTGAGTGAGGAATTTTAGTGTTGGGTTGAAAAATCTGGTGTTTTGGCTCGACAGCGTGGAATCTGAGCATGGGTCACGGTGACAACCAATTTGGTTGGGACCGTGAGGTGCCCAGATTTTGCTTCTATTCTGGGTTTTGAGTACGTCACGGTGACAACCATTTTGGTTGTGACCGTGAGGTACCCAAACTTTTGCTTCTGTTTGGCTTCTTTGGTACGTCACGGTGACAATAATTTTGGTTGTGAGCGTGAGGTACCCAGAACTTCAATTCTGTTTTGGGTTGGGGACATGTCACGGTGACAACCAATTTGGTTGTGACCGTGAGATGTCCAGCTTTTGGATTCTGTTGATTTTCTTGGTACATCACGGTGATAACCATTCTGGTTGTGACCGTGATGTACCCCTTATCAGCATTCTGCCGAGAGCTTTGGTATGTCACGGTGACAACCAATTTGGTTGTGACCGTGACCTACCCTGTTTTTACAATAAAATCCTGTTTTCTTCCCACGTTTTAGAAATGTTATACTATTGATTTTAGCATTAAATATCACTTATTATGAGCCATAATTGTGCATGTACTGATTTATTTAAAGTATATGAATTCTTTATTTGTTATAATTAAAATGTGGACGTTAATTGTATGATTTTAGCCTGCAAGAGTCAGTCTAGTGGATAGTTAGGCATGCCTAATAGAGTCTCTAAGCTGCAGCCCTTTGTTTAGTTTGGATCCCAATCAGGTCCCCGCTTGGTTCCTCGTGAACCCCTTTGTGTTCGGATCTTGTTTAAGGTCCCTATTGAAAATCTTTTGTGGAAATTAAAAGTAAAAATTGGTTTCTCGATTCGTACCCGTAAGGTACTGTTTGTAATCGGCTCGTACCCGTAAAGTACTTTTTGTTCACTCGTTATCCACTACTTTGAGTCAGCAGGCACTTTTCTTCTTGAATTGCTTTGTTAAGTATGAAATTGTATTGTCCGAATATGTTTATTAATGAGATGTTTTGAAGGGAGTGGTACTTTATCGAAGGTATGACTCTATATGTTTACATGTTCATATGTTCATACTCCTGTTTAATGCGTATTTCTTATTATGTCATCTGTATGTATTTGCCTTGACGACCGTTGTGAATGGTTGTCCTTATGCTATATGTGTGTTTCCCTACTAAGCGTTTATCGCTTAGCACGGTGTGTTTACCCATGCAGTGCGGAAGGAGTTTGCTTAGGAGAGTAGCAGCCATCGGAGTCAACACAGCTGGGTCTTTAATATAGGGCCAAATTTTGTACCTCGATGATCCCTTTTGTATAGAACTCTCTTACATCAGTCTTGTAATAACTTTCGCATATGTATATGTATAATTTTGAATATGTAATTATCTTTTGTACCTTCGGGTTGATCAAATAGTAATGTAATGTTTTCCGTTATATTAATGCATGATCAGCTTATTTCATGAATGGTTTTGTAAAGTTTTAAATTACCCGATATTTCGGTATGTATGTTTATGTATGGATATATATTCTGTATCTGTGTGGTGGCACCTCTACTCATACGTCATCTCACTCCTTAACGGATGGGATTGCCTAAGTACGGGTAAGGGGTGTTACAAGTTGTGGTATCAGAGCCTAGGTTTAGGCATTTCTGGGTGATTGTTTGTGTGATGTTATGTATGGATGCGTCTATGTCTAGGGCTATGTTGGCTGATGTGGCTGTCATCTTGTTTGTTAGATGGATTCTGATTCTGCTCGTGGTGCGCTTGAGGAATCCGCTGAAAGTGTGAATCCTCTAGCTATAGATCCGTCTTTTTCTGTTTCTGTATCTGCTCAACGTGCTAGGGTCCAGCCCGAGGCCGCTGCCATGCCCTTTGAGGCAATGTTCAGATTGCATCAGGACATGGCTCGGGTTTTGGAAAGGGTGACTGCCCCTAAAGCTCCGATAGAGAGTTTAAGAAGAGCTGGAGTTGAGGATTTTTATGGGACCGGGCTAGATGAGTCAAAGTTAGCTGAAAAGTGGCTTGATAAAGTAAAGAGAGCTTTAAAGGAAGTCAGGTGTCCTCCCGATCAGCAAGCTGAATGTGCGGTGGCATTGCTTCAAGGGTCGACTTATGAATGGTGGGAGTTGGTATGTAGGCAACCTCAGATGCTTGATCCGGTTACATGGGAATTCTTTGGGGAGGAGTTCACAAAGAAGTATGTGACTCAAGCATATAGGGATGCAGAAGCAGAGGGCCATGTCAGTTTTAGATTATGAGAAAGAGTTTAATCGGCTGTCTCGCTATGCTCCGCATGGGGTTATGACAGATGATTTCAGATGCAAGCATTTTGAAGCGGGGTTGAATGAGTCTTTAAAGATTGCTTTGATTTCTTTGATGTGTATGCCTGGGGTAAGTTATTATCAGATTGCAGAGGCTGCCATGAGGGCAGAGAAGATGAAATCATTGCTTAGGGAGAGAGCTCAGCGAAGGAATTCTGCACGGGGTGGTTCTTCCTCATTTTCGGGTAAGAGATCTAGGAACCCGCAAGATGAGCCATCAGCTGGTTCGGCTACTAGAGGTTGAAGGCAAGGTTCAACAGCGGTTTCTGGTTCTGGCAGAGGTGGTAGATCGGATGCTACACCTATTTGTGCACATTGCAACAAGGCTCACCGGGGTGAGTGTAGGTGGCTCACTGGTGGGTGCTTTAAGTGTGGGAGCACCGAGCACCGTTTGGCTAATTGTCCACAGATGAGCGAGGATTCGGGTCCACAGAGAGGGGCTAGTGGAGTTGGATCTAATGCTACTCAGGCTACCCGTGGTAGGGGCCGAGGTAGAGGTCGAGGCGGTCGACCAAGAGAGGGAGCTGTTTCTGAGACGGTTGAGCGTCCTCCACCAGTTGCAGCTAGAGCATATACAGTTAGAGCCAGAGAGGAGCAAGATGCCCCTGATGTGATTGCTTGTAAGTTCCTACTCCATGATACTGAATTACATGCTCTAATAGATCCTGGTTCCACACACTCATATTTGTGCACGCATAAGATTGTTGATAAGTTGCATGTGGTAGATCAGTTAGACTATGCGATATGTATGACCAATCCATTAGGGCATAGTCTCAATGTTAGTATAGTCTTTAGGAATTGTCCTCTGTATGTGGAAGGTGTAGAGTTCCCAGTGGATTTGATAGAGCTGCCGTTCCGAGAGTTTGACCTGATTTTGGGTATGGATTGGTTGGGCAAGCATCGGGCTGCAGTTGATTATCATAGGAAGACCTTTGTGCTTCGGGATAGGAACCGAGCTCCAGTGTTTGTAAGAGGTTTGGGTGCGAGTTCTGTGAACAATGTGATTTCAGTGATTCAAGCCAAGAGGTTTTTGAGGAAAGCTTATGAGGCTTTCCTAACTGTAGTTTTGGATTCCAAGAGAGATCAAGTGAGGATTGAAGATATCCCTGTTGTGCGGGAGTTTGGTGATGTTTTTCCAAGTGATTTGCCGGGTTTACCTCCAGAGAGGGAAGTTGAGCTAGCCATAGAGATCATGCCGGGTACCACACCTGTATCGAAGGCACCTTATCGAATGGCTCATGTAGAGTTGAGAGAATTAAAAACTCAACTACAAGAGCTATTGGATAAGGGGTTTATTCGACCCAGCATATCTCCATGGGGAGCTCCGGTTGTGTTTGTCAAGAAGAAGGATGGGTCTTTAAGGATGTACATCGATTATAGGCAGATTAATAAGATCATAGTGAAGAACAAGTATCCGCTACCCAGAGTCGAGGATTTGTTTGATCAGCTTCGGGGTGCAGGTGTGTTTTCTAAGATAGATCTTCGGTCAGGGTATTATCAGCTTCGGGTTAAGGATGAGGATGTGGTTAAGACTACATTTTGGACTCGGTATGGCCACTATGAGTTCCTTGTTATGCCGTTTGGTTTGACTAATGCTCCAGCGGCATTCATGGATCTGATGAATAGAGTGTTTAGGCCATACTTGGACCGATTTGTGGTAGTGTTTATTGATGATATGCTGGTGTATTCCAAGGATGAGACCGAGCATGAGGAACATCTCCGATTGGTTTTGCAAGTGTTGAGGGAACATCGATTGTTTACCAAGTTGAGTAAGTGTGATTTTTGGCTGCGGGAAGTGTCATTTTTAGGCCACATAGTTTCAGCCAAGGGTATACAAGTAGATCCAGCTAAGATTGAGGCGATAGTCGATTGGAAAGCGCCTAGGAATGTTCAGGAAGTGAGGAGTTTCCTTGGCCTGGCGGGTTACTACCGTTGGTTTGTTAAGAGTTTCTCTGTGATTGCCGCTCCGATGACTAGGTTGTCGAGGAAAGGAGTTAAGTTCGAGTGGTCGGATAAGTGTCAGGCTTGCTTTGAGAGGTTGAAGCAGTTGCTAGTCGAAGCTCCTGTACTTACTCAACCCATTTCGGGTAAGGAGTTTGTTATGTATAGTGATGCTTCAGGTGTTGGTCTGGGATGTGTCCTGATGCAGGAAGGTAGGGTTGTGGCTTATGCTTCTCGACAGTTAAAGCCACACGAGAGGAACTATCCGACGCATGATCTTGAGTTAGCAGCGGTTGTCTTTGCTTTGAAGATTTGGCGCCATTATCTCTACGGGGAGAAGTGCAGGATCTTTACGGACCACAAGAGTTTGAAGTATTTCCTGACTCAGAAGGAACTGAATATGAGACAGCGCCGATGGCTTGAGTTGTTTAAAGACTATGATTGCATTGTAGATTACCATCCGGGTAAGGCCAATGTAGTCGCAGATGCTTTAAGTCGGATGTCAGTTTCTGCCTTATTTTTGAGATGGTTCAGATGGAGGTTTGGTTTGGATGGGGCTTTGATAGCTCAATTGAGAGTCAAGCCTACCTTGAGACAGCGGATAGTTGATGCTCAGAAGATTGATGAGAGGCTTCAGTGGATTGTGCAAGAGGTTAGTTTGGGCAAGCAGTTAGAATTCTCAGTTATTGATGGAGTGCGTTTGTATGGGAACCGTTTCTGTGTTCCGGATGATGAGGAATTGAGGAGGCAGCTTTTGAGCGAGGCACACAGTACAGTTTTCACCATGCATCCCGGGAGTAACAAGATGTATCGGGATATGAAGCAGTTTCATTGGTGGTCTGGTATAAAGAGGGATATAGTGGGCTTTGTATCCAAGTGCTTGACATGTCAGCAGGTAAAGGCTGAGCACCAAGTTCCTTCGGGATTGCTCACGCCTTTATCCGTTACGGAGTGGAAGTGGGATGATATTGCTATGGATTTTGTTTCCGGTTTGCCCTTGACTCAGAAAAAGCATGATTCTGTTTGGGTTATTGTGGATCGACTCGCAAAGTCCGCTCACTTCTTACCGGTTAGGATGAATTACTAGATGGATAGATTGGCCAGTATCTATGTGGATGAGATAGTTCGGTTGCATGGAGTGCCTTTGTCCATAGTCTCAGACCGGGACCCAAGGTTCACATCTAAGTTTTGGAAAGAGTTGCAGCGAGCTTTGGGTACCAAGTTGAACTTCAGCACGGTGTTTCAACCTCAGACAGACGGTCAGTCAGAACGAGTGATTCAGATCTTAGAGGATATGTTAAGGGCTTGTGTTTTGGATTTTTCGGGTAGTTGGGACAAGTATGTATCGCTTATGGAATTTGCCTACAATAATAGCTATCAGTCAAGTATCGGTATGGCTCCTTATGAGGCTTTGTATGGACGTCAGTGTAGGACTCCAGTTTGTTGGATAGAGTTATCCTAGAGGTCAGTGATTGGGCCAGATCTGGTTAGAAATACAGAGGAGAAGATCAGAGTTGTGCAGCATAATTTGAAAGCGGCCAAGGATCGACAGAGATCTTATGCCAACTTGAAGAGAAAGGATGTGCAGTTTGAAGTCGGAGACAAGGTTTTCCTGAAAGTTTCTCCTTGGAGAAAAGTGTTGAGGTTTGGAAAGAAAGGAAAACTTAGTCCTCGTTTCATTGGTCCGTATGAGGTGTTGGCAAGAGTTGGTCCGGTGGCCTATAGACTGGCTTTACCGATAGAGTTGTCCAAGTTGCATGATGTGTTCCACGTTTCTATGCTTCGTCGGTATAGGTCAGATCCTTCTCATGTTTTATCGGTTCAAGAGGTTCAAGTGCAATCTGATTTCTCCTACGATGAGGAACCAAAAGCTATCCTAGCACGGGAAATGAGGCAGTTAAGAAGTAAGCAGATTCCTTTGGTAAAGGTTTTATGGAATCAACATGGAGTCGAGGAGGTGACATGGGAACTAGAGGAGTCGATGAGAGCTCAGTACCCGCAGTTGTTCAGTTCAGGTGAGAATTTCGAGGACGAAATTCTTATTAGTAGGGGAGAGTTGTCACACCCCGTTTGTCCCTTAGTAGAATGAGCCATATATGCGAGTATGTATTTGTATGTGTTTGGCATACCATAAATGCATTTTGAGAACATTGCATGTTTTGTGGTTTTCTTTCGGGGTGGGTGTGCATATAGAAATAAGGTGTGCATAAGTGGAGTTGTGATTATATGCATGTGAGCATATCATAGTGTGTGTATTAGATGAGATTGCATTGGGTGTGTTGCTCATACATGTGTAGGGTGCATTATTAAAGTGTTTCATTGTGTGTGTGTGACATGTGCATCTAGTGTGTGAGTGATTAATGCCCTCCACTAAGATGTTGACAAGTGTAAAGGGGGGGAAAAGAAAGGAAAGAGAAAGAGGAAAAGGGGAAAATTCAGATTTCCAAACCCATTTTCCCGTTCTCCCTTCTCCTTCCCTCTTCTTCTTCCTCTTTGCTCTTCTCTAAGTGATTTGCTTAGATTCAAGTTGGTGTGGTGGGAATCTGTCACACCCCAACCTATACTATGGAGACTTCTATTCAGATTAGAGGAAGAAGGATCCAAGATAGATAGGAGTGTCACATCCCACTAGAGTAAACAAGTAAACATCACATAAATAGAATGACATATCTATGATAATTAAAAATTCTGAGAGAAAGAAGAGTGATACTGAACAAAATGAATACTTTATGAACGTACATAATATGCCAAGGCGCATACCCTAAGAGAAAACATACACACATGCATACTTATAATCATATAACAGAAACCTTATAAGAGAGATACATAAAGGTGCAAATATTTACATAGCTTAAAATATTACATCAGAATCTTTGCCTATCATTACATATACCTATTACACAGTTATACAACAATTCTAAATTACAAAAGCTGAATAAGATACAAAACTTCTAGCTTCTATGTGGCCGACTCTGCAGATGCGCAACTTGAACAAAAGCAACCTGCCACCTGCACGGGGAAAAGAGCCCGTGCTAAGCGATAACGCTTAGTGGGGAAAATATACAGAAAATATAGACGGCCATTCACAACGGTCGCCCAAGTATAACACATACACAATAGCGAATGTATCAAGTCCTAACAGATAATTATACATGCTTTATACAATAGCCATGTACTCAAATGTTCCTAACTGCGATCATATACTCATATGATTAACACACCCAATTATCATGTCCAGAACGTAAACACATTCTAATATACATGTTAATTTATCACATTACTATACAGAAATGTAGTGTCAACATTATATGCCACACCGACTTCAATCACACATACTATATACAAGATCATTTACAGATAAGGACAAAAGTACAATATACAGGTTAGAGTTACATTAAGCCCACTTGGAGATTTGTAAGCACATTTACATTTCCCAAAATCATACTCATACCGATATCACATTCTTATATTCATAACTGGTTCATATGACCAAAATCTTATACATTCGGATATCATATTAGATAAAGCAAACGAAATACCTGCTGACTCAAAATAGTGGATAATGAGTAACAAATTGTACCTTACGGGTACAAATCGCAAAGTACTGTTACTTTCCATAGTTCAAAAGCATTTCTCAAAATAGGACCTTAAACAAGATCCATACACATACACATAATAGGGTTCGCGAGGAACCATTCGGGGACCTGATCAGGGTCCAAATCGTTCAAAGGGGCGCTGCAGCTACACATACAGACTCTATTAGGCATGCCTAACTATCCACTAGACTGACTCTCGCAGGTCATGCATAATACAAATCATATTTCAAATCACGTAATTTATATCATTGTACATAATCAGCAATAGATAAGACATATGAATAAGTTCATAAAGTCAATCATGCATCATACAATTTACACTTAAGCATAACGTAATAATCTTAGAGAATGATCATAAGTATAGATATGCATAATACTTCCAATTATATTAACATACTTCATAAAATAGTCAAAGAATAAACCTAAAGGCATCACAAGTTCGGAATTCAAACATTGGAATCACCAAAGAAAACTCATTCAACACCACACATCTGTCGCGCTCGCGACAGAGACCATAGTCTCTTCGCTGCGCGCGTGCGACTGACTTCGCGATCGCGGGAAGGAGAGAAGGGCCTGGATCTGTCGCGCTCACGACGTTGTCACGATCGCGACAGAGGGCAAGCATGGCTATCGCGGGGTCACGACAAGTCGCGTGCTCGCGATAGCACAGGCCAACAAAGTGCTCTGTCGCGATCGCGATAGTTGTCGCGCTCGCGACAGAGAGCACACAAGCTATTGCTATCGCGGGCTCGCGATAGCGTCGCGTGCTCGCGATGGCACAGCATCAGGATCACCGGTCTCTGTCGAGCTCGCGACAGTGTCGCGATCGCGACAAAGTCATGATTCCGAAAATCTACAGAATTCTGCGGGATCTTTCCTTCCTCAAACTCACCCACAAACACACGAAATATAACCAAAGGTCTCTTACCTCATCTCCAGCAAGCCACACATCATTGACAACATGAACACAACATCCATATCAAGAAATCCAAATAAATCATGCCACTAACAATATCCATATACACAAACTATAATATCAATACTAATCGTCATTCAACACAATTAAGTTCAATAGCTCACATTCAAGGCTTCATGCATCATCTAAATCAAAACCATAACAATTAAACTATTATGAACATCAAAAACACCATAATTCCATTTTCGAACATTAATCCTATCTCCAAACTCTAAACAAGAAATGACTAAGTTTTAGACAGTAATAACGAAGTTCGGATGCACTTCGGAAGCAAAACGTGCCCAAAATACTCAACCTAAAGAAGGGGAAGGAAAGGCAAGTGCCCCAAACCAACCAAGGGTCAACAATGAAGAAGAAAAGCTTAAAAACACATTTTTCTGTCGCGAGGTCGCGACACTGTCGCACTCGCGACAGAGGCTCACCCCTGAAGCCAAACGGGACTGCTCAACGTGCCCAACTCGTATTGCCTGAACCGACCTCTAAACCTCATTTTTAGCCAAAACTTCCTTCTTAACAAATGTTCCCTAGGATGTTACCGTTCACATGCAATAAATATCAGGTCAAAATGACACCTATAACTCCATATATGATCTCCACAACCCATACTATTCAAACAACCCGACACAACAGGGACACTACATTTGTAATCAATTTTTCGATGTCTTAGAGCGAGAATTTGTCCAAGGCTATTTCTGAGACATTTAAAGAAATAGATATTATGGTTCTAATGGATCAAGAATCATACGATTCAGAGCTCTCTAACTACACCTATGACAAAAACAATGCACAGAGGTCAAATAAAAACGGAACAGAATTGCCAAAATCACCATCAAACATCAAATTCAAAGGATTTCTCAAACTCATGCATTTCAATGCCAACTCACATATACATTTATATCAATCAATAACATGTATTACTAACACACATTTTCCCAAATTAATTCATGCATATCTCATCTCAAGCACTCAATTTCTGGAAAAAAAACAAACACAATTACACACACTCATGATCCAAGGAAAATTTAGGCAAAGACAACTCAAACTCAAATGTATAATCAAAGCTCCCAAATCTCAAATGAAGCTTCAATCTTCTGTTTCAAACCTCCACCTTCTCTTTGCCTTTAATCTTCCTCTTGGTATCCAAAGCTTGCACAAAACCAAAACCCACAAATTACTCTTCCAAAATCCTATCTTAAAAAAAATCAAAAGAAGAAGAGGAGGAAGAATCCAAACACAAGAACCCTAAAAACCCAACTTACCTCTTCTAACTTGATCCAAAACTCAATCAAAATCGCCCAAGCATGTGCCCAAACACCAACCACAAGAAAGGAAAGGAGAAAGTGCAGAAAAATGGAAAAGAAATGGGAAAGAAGAACTAAAGAAGAGAGGAGAACGGGGAGCATAATGGTTCCTGCGTTCTCTCTCCTCATTGTCCCTCTTTTTCTTTCTTTTCATTCAATGCACACCTACCCAAGCCATGTGTCCTAATCTTATTGGTTCCTTAATCCATCTTTTGACTTATTCCACCTTGCACCATACACCAAACACACACAAACAATTCTTGAATAAATATCTTCAATACACCAAACACCACTCACACCATATCATTTCTTAACCCACTTACATCCTACTTCCATACACTTCAAGCACACTCTAACAATTCCTTATAAACCACTTGTCATCATCCTACAAACCCAAATGTCACAATCTTATCCAATCACTTCCTAAATACCATACACATGTTCCACTAGATGATTTCTCACTTAACATCTTATTAATTAATTATTTTCTTTGCACTTTAGTCCTAATTAACCAAACTTTCTCAAGCACAAATTACCGAAATACCCTTCACTTAACTGACTTAGCTTTCCGATTCCGACTAGGCCCGATTTGGGGTGTTACAGAATCAATTACTCCTTGTGTTTGATTGGTAAGCTTTATGCTTTTGGTTTTGCTTTTGTTCAAGTTCTTCTTCTTCCCTTGCATTTTCTGGGTTTTGGGTTTTAAGTTAGGGTTTTGAGTTTGTGTATTTTTGTGGTTTGTTGCTTAGCTGAGCCTCCAAGAGATCCTAAAGGCAAGGAAGTTATTGGATCTAGTGGAACCAAGTGATAGAGCTTCTAATTTTGAGGTTTCCGAATTTGTGTTTTATGTATTGTTGGCATGATATTATTTGATTGAAATTCTAGAAATTGTTGATGTTCTTGATTTTATTCTTTGAATTTATGAGTGGGTTTTATTATGGCATAATTTTGATGATGGATTCGGTTGAATTTAAAGTTGGAGTCATTATATCATGGTTTGAGTGAGGAATTTTAGTGTTGGTTGAAAAATCTGGTGTTTTGGCTCGACAGCGTGGAATCTGGGCATGGGTCACGGTGACAACCAATTTGGTTGTGACCATGAGGTGCCCAGATTTTGCTTCTGTTCTGGGTTATGAGTACGTCACGGTGACAACCATTTTGGCTGTGATCGTGAGGTACCCAAACTTTTGCTTCTGTTTGGCTTCTTTGGTACGTCACGGTGACAACCATTTTGGTTGTGAGCGTGAGGTACCCAGAACTTCAATTCTGTTTTGGGTTAGGGACATGTCACGGTGACAACCAATTTGGTTGTGACCGTGAGATGTCCAGCTTTTGGATTCTGTTGATTTTCTTGGTACGTCACGGTGATAACCATTCTGGTTATGACCGTGAGGTACCCCTTATCAGCATTCTGCCGAGAGCTTTGTTATGTCACGGTGACAACCAATTTGGTTGTGACCGTGACCTACCCTGTTTTTGCAATAAAATCCTGTTTTCTTCCCACGTTTTAGAAATGTTATACTATTGATTTTAGCATTCAATATCACTTATTATGAGCCATAATTGTGCATGTACTGATTTATTTAAAGTATATGAATTCTTTATTTGTTATAATTAAAATGTGGACGTTAATTGTATGATTTTAGCCTGCAAGAGTCAGTCTAGTGGATAGTTAGGCATGCCTAATAGAGTCTCTTAGCTGCAGCCCTTTGTTCGGTTTGGACCCCAATCAGGTCCCCGCTTGGTTCCTCGCGAACCCCTTTGTGTTCGGATCTTGTTTAAGGTCCCTATTGAAAATGTTTTTTGGAAATAAAAAGTAAAAATTGGTTTCTCGATTCGTACCCGTAAGGTACTATTTGTAATCGGCTCGTACCCGTAAAGTACTGTTTGTTCACTCGCTATCCACTTCTTTGAGTCAGCAGGCACTTGTCTTCTTGAATAACTTTGTTAAGTATGAAATTGTATTGTCCGAATATGTTTATTAATGAGATGTTTTGAAGGCAGTGGTACTTTATCGAAGGTATGACTCTATATGTTTACATGTTCATATGTTCATACTCCTGTTTAATGCGTTTTTCTGATTATGTCATCTGTATGTGTTTGCCTTAACGACCGTTGTGAATGGTTGTCCTTATGTTATATGTGTGTTTCCCCACTAAGCGTTTATCGCTTAGTACGGTGTGTTTACCCGTGCAGGTGCGGAAGGAGTTTGCTTGGGAGAGTCGCAGCCATCGGAGTCAACACAGCTGGGTCTTTAGTGTAGGGCCAAATTTTGTACCTCGATGATCCTTTATGTATCGAACTCTCTTACATCAGTCTTGTAATAACTTTCGCATATGTATATGTATATTTTGAATATGTAATTATCTTTTGTACCTTCGGGTTGATCAAACAGTAATGTAATGTTTTCCGTTATATTAATGCATGATCAGCTTATTTCATGAATGGTTTTGTAAAGTTTTAAATTACCCGGTATTTCGGTATATATGTTTATGTATGGATATATATTCTGTATCTGTGTGGTGGCACCTCTACTCATACAGCATCTCACTCCTTAACGGATGGGATTGCCTAAGTACGGGTAAGGGGTGTGTTACAATAAAAGCACAAATGACAATTAAAATGATTAGTGCCAATATAAATAATAATGCTAATAATAATATCATAAGATAATAATGGGTAATAAATAAACATAAAATAATGATAATAATTATAAATGGATAAAATAATAATTCAATGTAATAATAATAACATGAGCACAATGATAATAATATACTAATAACAATAATAGCTATAAATGTATTAAACATAAAATAGTAATAATATACTAATAACAACAATAGCTATAAATGTATTAAAAATTAAATAGTAATATTAATAACAATGAATAATAATAAAAATAATATAACAATAATATAACAAATAATAACAATAATGATAATATTAATAATAATAACATAATAATAATAATGAAATAAATAAACATAACACCATGGTAAACAATAATAACAAAATGAATACAATAATAATAAACACAATGATAACAACAATAAACATAATAGTAATAATTACAATAATAACCATAATAAAATAATAAAAAATAATAATAAACATAAATTACATGACATTAACAATAAAAATATCAATATAACACAATAACATTAATAATTAAAAAATCAAATAATAATAATAAATAATAAAGAAAATATTAATATAAAAACAAAAAGCTTAATAAGAATAAATAAATAAAATAATTATAATATTAATAATAATAATATTAATAATAATAAAAAAATATAAAATATAAAATAATGGGGAAAGAGAGAGAGGCTCACCGGAGTTCGCCAGAGGCTCGCCGGAGATGGGGGTGGCCGACACAGCCGTCACCGTTGGTTTCGTCTGGTCATCGGCAGTCTTCCCTCGGTGGCCACGCGCCAGAGGAAGGTGGCGCTTGGTCGAAAAATGCCTCGGAAGTCCCGCCTCCCCTCACGCTTATCTGCCCTACGCCGGCGAGTGGCGGTGAACGGTGGCCACCTGCTGGTGCGTCTCGGTCTCCCCTGCCCAATGATGGGGCGCGTGTGGCTGGACGGCGGCGTGGCTGGCCGGCGGAGCCACCGCCCCCTCTCTCTCTTTTCCTTCTTCTTCTCCGGCGTTTGGGTGCTCCCCGTTGGTTTAGTCTTCACCTGGTCTTGCTCCCTCCTTTTCTTCCTTTTTCTATTCTCTATTTACTTCTCTCTTTTCTATTTCCTTTTCTTTTATTTTCTTTGCTTTTCTTTTGATCTTGGCCCCTTAATCTGTGCTCTCTTCCTCTTTTTATTGTTTTCTTTCTATATTTTTGCCTTAGCTCTCATTTCTTCTTGCTTGATCTCTTTTTTATTCTTCGGCTCCCCTGTGTTCTCCTTTCTTTTGTGCTCTCTATTTGTTTCTTTTAATTCCTTTTGTTTTGACCCTTCTCACCTACTCCCTTTTGCTCTCTCTTTTCAATTTCACTCTGATTTTCTTTTTCTTTTTCAACTTCAGTTGCCCCTGTTCTTTGGTTTTTCCTTGCTCTCTCTTCCTTATTCTTTTTTTTTTTCTCTTTTAGAGAGAGAGCCCCCTCTCTGTTCTTGCTCACTCTTTTCTTTCTTTTTCTTTGCTTAGCCGACCTCCCCTCATTTTGCTTATCATTTTCTATTTATATCCCTAAATTAGATTAAGTTTGGTTACCCTAATCACTTCCTCCATTTTTCTATTTTTTTTTAATTTCCAATTTTAATTAACTTACTTAAACTAACACATTAACTAATTAAATACTCTATTAGTTAAATGCTCTATATTTTTATACCTATTTAATTTAATCAACCTACTTAAATTATCACATCTAATTTATCTAATTAAACACTATATTTATTTTGTTTTTCAAATTTAATTACCCAATAATATTAACTAATCAATTAGCTAATAATATTAACTAATCTTAATTTTTCATGCACTTTAATCTAATTTTTAATTTAACCTACCTACCTATTTTATATATATTATATTTTTTTCGGAGGAATTATCAAGGCCCCAAAATTTCCATTGCCATCGCCATTTTATTTATTTATTTTTTAACATTAAACCCAACTCGGGACCCGGTGTCTATAGTTGCCCCCAATTTTGGCGAACTAGTGCCTAGACACCTAGGTGAGCCAAAATTCAAAGAAGGAAGAGAGAGAATTACATACCTGGGGATGCCAGACCTTACCTTGTTAGCGCTGGTACATGTACCCTTACCGGTCTCGTCTCGACCTGTTTCTGCTGGCCTCATCTTGGCTCGTGCAGCTTCGATGAGATGTAGTACTCTCTGACTACAAATCTCCATTGCGAGATGCGGTATTCTCTTACTGCAGTCTCGTCATGATGTGTTCTATCACTAATCCCCCTGCTAACCTCGTCTTGGTCCACATGGTGGTTATGAGGTGCATTACTCTCTGACTACAACCTCGATCTGAGGTCTGTTCTACCACGAGTGTTCCGCTAGCCTCATCTCGGCCTGCATGGAGTTTGTGAGATATAGTACTCTCTGACTACAGCCTCTATTTGCGATCTATTCTATCGCTGGTGCCCCGCTAACCTCGTTTCGGTCTGCACGGTGGCTGGTCTATACCGCTAGCCTCGTCTCGGCCTGCACGGTGTGAGGTGTAGTTTCTCTAACTCCAACCTCTATTGCAATCTGTTCTATCGCTGGTGCCCCGCTAACCTTGTCTCGGTCTGCACGGTGGCTGGTCTGTACCGCTAGCCTCGTTTCGGCCTGCACGGTGTGAGGTGTAGTTTCTCTAACTCCAACCTCTGTTTGCGATCTGTTCTATCGCTGGCATCCTGCTAACCTTATCTCGGTCTGCATGGTGACCGGTCTGTATCGCTAGCCTCATCTCGGTCTGCACGGTGTGAGGTGTAGTACTCTCTGACTACAGCCTCGATGTGAAGAGCAGTGTTCTCTAACCGCAACTTCGATTGTGAAGTTCCCCTGCTAACCCCCATCCGATCTGCAAGGTGCGTAGCACTCTCTGACTACTGCATGAACTGTCTCGGTGTGAAGAGCAGTGTTCTCTAACTGCAACTTCAATTTGTGAAGTTCCCCTGCTAACCCCCATCCGATCTGCAAGGTGCGTAGTACTCTCTGACTACCGCGTGAACTGTGAGATGTAGCACTCTCTGACTACAACTTCGATTGTGAGATACAGTGCTCTCTAACTACAGTCCTGCCTGGTGAGGTGTAGTTCTCTCTGACTACAACCTCGATTGTGAGATGCAGTGTTCTCTAACTGCAGTCCCAGTTTGTGAGGTGTAGTGCTCTCTGACTACAAGCTCGATTGTGAGATGCAGTGTTCTCTAACTGCAGTCCCGGTTGCGATCTGCTCTATCGCTGATGTTTATCTTGAACTTTCTTTTTTTCTGCAAAAAAAGGAAAATAAAAATTTATAGGGTAAATTATAAAAGAGATACGTACCTGTGGCAGCACTTGCTTGTTGGGATCGTTGTGAGTTGATGCTCACTGGGAGACTTGGATGCTCACTGAGAGACTTTGATGCTCACTGAGAGACTTTGATGCTCACTGGGAGGCTTTAATGCTCACTAAGAGACTTTGAAGCTCACTGGGAGACTTTGATGCTCACTGAGAGACTTTGACGCTCATTGGGAGGCTTTAATGCTCACTAAGAGGCTTTAATGCTCACTGGGAGACTTTGATGCTCACTGGGAGACTTTGATGCTCACTAGGAGGCTTTGATTTTCTATCCTCAAGAGAGGAAAAAAGATTTAAGCTTATTTAGAGAGAAGTTAGATTGAAAGTTTTGTTGCTTGCCTGCAGGCGAATAGATTTCAATGTCTTTGGTGATTTTTCTGTTTTTGCTTTTGTTTTTGATTCTTCCTTTCTTGGAAATTTTTTTTTTGGGATTTTTACATTCTAGATGTATTTGAATTTTCACAGCATGTTGGATTTTCAAGGCCTTGAAAATGTCTTTTCTTTGTGTTTTGTTTGTGTTGTTTTTGTTTGAGAAGTTGTATTGTTTGTACATTTGCATTTGGATTTTGTACATTAATTGTGCGATGTGAGTGAGCATGCCTCTTATGATAGAGAAACTCACCTGATTGCCCCCTGGCACAGCGTGGATAGGCTTGCTTTTCTGGGTAGTGTCTGACAACGTTGAGCTGAACCCATCATCTGGATCACCTTTAAGCATGGGGTCTATTCGGACCTTTCCCCTGAGTTACGTACATGGCAATATATACAAAATATTATGTGTGTGTGTGTGGGATTACGTGTGTGAAATGTATGCATACATGTGAATCCGAATTTTGTACACTTGGTGTGATGTGTGTGAGTGTACATCTTATGATAGAAAAACTTACCTGCTTGCCCCCGGTATGATGTGTATGAGTAGACTTGCTCTTTTGAGTGTTTTTGGGAGCAGATCCGCGAGATTCCGTTCTCGTGAGGACTTTATCTTGATCTGCTTGTTCGGCGTGGCCGATGTAGAGCCGAACCTGTACGTCGACCCGCTTTTACATCTGATTGCCTCTGAATAAAGTATGCATGGATAGTCTGGCTTCTCAATGGACCTTCTTTTCTGCATATTTGTGTGATTCCGGATTGTCCTGAGCACAGTGTGTTCGGATAGACTTGTTCTTCCGGGCATTCCACCTTTGTACAAATGCACTTGACTTCATGCTGAATACAGTGGCCAATAGTGTCGAACTAAACCCATTTCTTGGATCATCCTTGCTCATGAGGTCTATTGGGACCTTTCCTTCTATGTCATGTGCATAACAACATACAAAACAGATTATGTGTGCTTATGGACTCATGTGTGTGAAATGTACATACATGAAGCTATATGCACAAAGCACGAGCAAAGGATTATTGTACAAGAATTGTGTGTGCAGAGTATGAGCAAATGATTATGAACAAGAAAAAAAACATGTAAAGGTTCAAGCATGATAAATATATACAAGGGGATTATGTATGCAGAGTATATGCAAATGATCATACATGTGACAAGGATAAAGAGTCGTTTATCGGCATAGATGTAAAGAATCATATGCAAAGATAAGCAGAAGTCATTATATACACACCGGCCATGTAAAGTAATAGGTGTGTGCGGTGTGTGCACCTACAACTATGTATATGGAACACGTGTAGGAAAAATTATATACATGTATGTACTGAATGCATGCGAAAATTGTGGATGTGAGATGCAGGCAAAGGATATGCCCATAAAGAGCCATGTGTGTCACAAGCACTTATGAAATACATTCGCTAAAGCTCTTATGCCAAAAGACATGCACCAAGAATTCTATATGTAAAAATATTTTATAAGAATATTTGCTACAGTTATGCGTAAAAACATTTGCATAAAGCATATGTACAAAAAATATTGTTGGGAGTGTACGCGAAGTATCATTTTCATGGGTAGTGATAAGAAATACCCCAAGATTGTAAAATGAGTGCAACCTATTAGGTACCTCAAACTCGAGTTTCTATCTGCCTTTGAGTATACTGAATGAACCACATTCTCAATTGATTCAATCTCAGCAAAAAAATTCGGGAGTCATTCCCAATGAAGGGCAAGAAGATAAATGTGTAGACATCAAGGTTTACTAAACCAACATGTAAATACGAGGCATACCACGCAACCTCTGTGTGTATGTGCAAAAGGCCAAAACAAGATTTTTCATTTTTCAAAAGCAAATTCTAGATGCAATGTCAAGGGCAAGACTCAACTCGAATGCATAAATGCACTCATGGCTTCTCGCTCGAAACTCAAGAAACACCATATGTCTCTTCCTACGTACGAAACCTTATTAGAAGGTCATCTCCGCTAATTAGATAAGGTCGAACCCAGAATCAATAGGTCTTATTTTTGTTGTAACATTAGGCTTAGGTAATTAGCTATCAAAGGAGGATCAGGTCGCTAGAGAAAAATGGCCGCAACGTTCATTCGACGGATGAAATGACCATTCTCAACCCCAATTGTATACTGTCCAGATACTCTTGAATTTGGATTTGGTAATACATGAACTCATCAAGCTCAGCATAACAATTTAGTTAAAAAGATAACCACCGAACTCGTCAAAGGGTATCACCTAAGCTCTTCTTCTTCTTCTTTTTTCTTTTCTTTTTTTTTTTATCGTTATTTTTTGTTTTTTTTAGCTTATGTCTCTAATTATATAAAGACAATGATCAAACCCCTTTTTCGAAGTGTAAGCTCATCTTTATCAGGACAATTTTTAGCAACCCAAAATAATTGAGACTCTCTTCTCGAATTGTAAACCCACTTTCACTAGAGCGATCTTTTAACATTCCAACAAAATTACCGATGACTAGTACCCTTCCTGAAAGTGAAAACTGATCGTTATCAGGGCAATTTTTAGTAGTTTTTTAAAAAAATGTAAATGATCGAAACCCCTTTTCTGAAGCATAGACCCATCCTCATCAGGGTGATTTTTGATATCCCAAAAGAATGTCGTAATGTACATCCATCCTTACTAGAGTGGCCATCCTTCTAAGGGGAAGCCAAAATTATTTTAGACGAAGGGAGAGGTTTTATCGTGTGTAACAATAAAATCGGTACGCATTTAGCATACCAAAATAAAGGCTCAACGGGCTTGCAAGCGATTGTGATGAAAGGGTAGGAAATGGTAATTTAGAGAGCTACACAAAGAAATGGTGCCTAAATCATTTTCTAGATTCAGCCTTATCCAGAAGTCGCTTCGACGGGTAATCGGAAAGTTTCTAGTGCTCTTAGTGAGTTTTCATCCGATCTCCTAATTGCAACTAGTTTTTTTCAGTTTGTTTTTAAAATAGGCCAAAAGTGCTCAGAATTTAGACGTTACATGGTATGGCCAGGTATTTTCATGTGATCCAGCTCTCAGCGATCTAACATATCTACCCCTTACTTAATTCACGTCGACACGTACCTTTGGATGTTATGGATGTCATAATGTTGGTGTGAGTCATGACAAGCGCTGCTATGTATGTACATGCAGGACAAATACATGTCATGTTCATATTCACAAATTATGATACAGGCAATTTTATATACAGAGTTCACAGGTTCTATTATTGTATGAAAAGAATTATACATGAGACAAAATGCATGTGTTTTATTTACCATTATTACTCATAAAAGAATGTGCAAGCACAAATACACACACAAGAAAAGATTTCCTCCCAACCTTATTTTTATCACACAGGGGGTCGTGCGGGCTCTTTCCCTAGGTAGGCTTGATCCATGGGTTAGCGGGGAACCCAATGAGTGCGCACAGCGTGCTGCGAAGCACGAACTCTCATTATTAAAAGCGCATGCAAATGAATTTTCGGCTATCGTGTATTTAAATAATTCCAATAAACCAAAACACACCCCTCAGGGTATGAAAACCTTTAAGGAGTGAACGTCTAAATTTATTTGGATTTATTCAATACACAATAACCCACTACACAAGCAACGTACTATGGAGCATGCCCTCTAGTGGAAGTATCTAGGTCCATTACATGGGCTTTAGTCCAAGGTGATGATATTTTAGGGCTACCAAAACATGGTCCCTGCCAACAGGTCTAGCTCATCATGAGCGTAACGACCGATCGGGTCTCCATTTTACTTACCAAATGGTTCGAGGCTTGGGCTGGTGATTATCCTTAACACTTTCCTACATTGAGTGAACGTAGGGTTGTGCTTTGAGAATGCACCGAGGTTTAAAAGGGACCAATCTAGCGTAATCTAAGGCTCTAATGAGATGTAATGCAAATTTGAGAGAGAGCGAATTTATAAACCAAAACTTAATGGTAAATTTTAATCAAGGCATTTTCAAATCAAAGTCTCGAACAGGTCCCCAGTGGAGTCGCCAATGTGATGCGCGCCGAACCCCGAGGGCGGCCCTTGACCGCCCGCTTGAGGGCGATCAGGCAAGTGAGGTTCATTGACAGCTTATAAGGTATTTACAAGTGCATCTATTTTGGGCAACAAGGAGGTTTCATGGAGTCACCACCCAATAGAACATTGGGAACGTTCGTCTCACCTCAGTGAGCCTAAGACGGCACATATTTCCATTTTGGGCCAGGCAAAGGGGTCTTGGAGGTAATCACCCCAATAAAAGATTGGGAATGACCCTCTAACCCTACGGAGCATAGGATTTATTTAAGTCTTTTAGACACAAGAGGTGTCTTAGAGGTCACGTTCCAATGAGTGATCGGATAGACCTCTCGCCTCATTGAGCCCAAAGACCAGAGTTGGGGTCGGGACTTCTCATCTATTTCTATCTTGATTAATTTTACAATTAGGTGTTGAATTTATTATTTCACTCTCTCTCCACATGATGCAATTAATTAAATGTGCAATCATTCATATCAAAAAGCGGTAAATAAATTATTATAAAAAATAAACATTCAAAATTAAATACAATAATACTAGGAGCGGAATACAACTCCCATAGTAAAAGCGCAAGCCATGCATAAAACGGGATATTCGTTAACAATGAGGACATTGGTCCTCACATGCATTTATTTATAAAAGCAATTTTTGAAATGGATTTATTGGATAGAAAATAGGACTTTGGTCCTTAATTTGCAAAGACTCCAAATTAATTACTATAAAACATTAATCCATTTTTATTATAACGAGATAAAAACGATTTACATAAAAATAAAGACATATAAATAAAGATAAACGAATACAAATAAAAGACAAGAGTTGAAGAATTAAACCGGGAGGAAATCCTTATGATCTGGGTAGCAACCATCATCACAATTCTAACCCATCCAAAAATAATTAGATAATATCTCACAAAAATAAACAAACGTGTTAGTGCTAAAATCAAAAAATGGAATAAAATAAGATAAGAGAAAAAGCTAAAAAGGGAATTTTGAAGAAAAATGGTAACTAATAAATCAATAAATAAATAATTGAATAAAGTAAATTGAGAAAAATGAATGAGATTAATAATGGATTAAATTAAATGATAAGTAAATGAATAAATAATTAAATAAATAATTGAATGAAATAAATTGAGAATTAATGAATATAAAAGCACAAATGACAATTAAAATGATTAGTGCCAATAAAAATAATAATGCTAATAATAATATCATAAGATAATAATGGGTAATAAATAAACATAAAATAATGATAATAATTATAAATGGATAAAATAATAATTCAATGTAATGATAATAACATGAGCACAATGATAATAATGATAATAATATACTAATAACAATAATAGCTATAAATGTATTAAACATAAAATAGCAATAATATACTAATAACAACAATAGCTATAAATGTATTAAAAAGAAAATAGTAATATTAATAACAATGAATAATAATAAAAATAATATAACAGTAATATAACAAATAATAACAATAATGATAATAATAATAATAACATAATAATAATAATGAAATAAATAAACAGAACACCATGGTAAACAATAATAACAAAATGTATAGAATAATAATAAACACAATGATAACAACAATAAACATAATAGTAATAATTACAATAATAACCATAATAAAATAATAAAAAATAATAATAAACATAAATTACATGACATTAACAATAAAAATATCAATATAACACAATAACATTAATAAAGAATAAATAATAATAATAATAATCATATTAATATTAATATTAATATAGATAAATAATAAATAATAATAATAATAATAATAAATAATAATCAAAAAATCAAATAATAATAATAAATAATAGAGAAAATATTAATATAAAAACAAAAAGCTAAATAAGAATAAATAAATATAATAATTATCATATTAATAATAATAATAATATTAATAAAAATAATAAAAAAAACAGAAAATATAAAATAATGGGGAAAGAGAGAGAGGCTCAACGAAGTTCGCCGGAGGCTCGCCGGAGATGGGGGTGGCCGACACAGCCGTCACCGTCGGTTTCGTCTGGTCACCGGCAGTCTTCCCTCGGTGGCCACGCGCCAGAGGAAGGTGGCGCTTGGTCGAAAAATGCCTCGGAAGTCCTGCCTCCCCTCACGTCGATCTGCCCTACGCCGGCGAGTGGCGGCGAACGGCGGCCACCTGCTGGTGCGTCTCGGTCTCCCGTGCTCGGTGATGGGGCGCGTGTGGCTGGCCGGCGGAGCCACCGCCCCCTCTCTCTCTTTTCCTTCTTCTTCTCCTGCGTTTGGGTGCTCCCCGTTGGTTTGGTCTTCACCTGGTCTTGCTCCCTCCTTTTCTTCCTTTTTCTATTCTCTATTTATTTATTTCTTTTCTATTTCCTTTTCTTTTATTTTCTTTGCTTTTCTTTTGATCTTGGCCCCTTAATTTGTGCTCTCTTCCTCTTTTTATTCTTTTCTTTCTATATTTTTGCCTTGGCTCTCATTTCTTCTTGCTTGCTCTCTTTTTTGTTCTTCGGCTCCCCTGTGTTCTCCTTTCTTTTGTGCTCTCTATTTGTTTCTTTTAATTCCTTTTGTTTCTTTTAATTCCTTTTGTTTTAACCCTTCTCACCTGCTCCCTTTTGCTCTCTCTTTTCAATTTCACTTTGATTTTCTTTTTCTTTTTCAACTTCAGTTGCCCCCGTTCTTTGGTTTTTCCTTGCTCTCTCTTCCTTATTCTTTTTTTTTTCTCTTTTTCTTTTTCTGTGTTTTCAGCCGAGAGAGAGAGCCCCCTCTCTGTTCTTGCTCACTCTTTTTTTTCTTTTTCTTTGCTTAGCCGACCTCCCCTCATTTTGCTTATCATTTTCTATTTATATTCCTAAATTAGGTTAAGTTTGGTTACCCTAATCACTTCCTCCATTTTTCTTTTTTTTTTTTAATTTCCAATTTTAATTAACTTACTTAAACTAACACATTAACTAATTAAATACTCTATTAATTAAATACTCTATATTTTTATACCTATTTAATTTAATCAACCTACTTAAATTATCACATCTAATTTATCTAATTAAACACTATATTTATTTTCTTTTTAAAATTTAATTACCCAATAATATTAACTAATCAATTAACCAATAATATTAACTAATCTTAATTTTCATGCACTTTAATCTAATTTTTAATTTAACCTACCTACCTATTTTATATATATTATATATTTTTTTGGATGAATTATCAAGGCCCCAAAATTTCCATTGCCATCGCCATTTTTTTTATTTTTTTTTAACATTAAACCCCACTCAGGACCTGGTGTCTACAGCTATAGAACGAACCCGGCCGTCCGGCGCCTAAAAAATTCTGATTTCGCGAAAATGATCTGTAGATCGTAAGGAGTTTAGTGGTGAAATCGGAACTGAAAACGGAGCTAAAATGACCTACGACCTCTGAAAAATTATTTGAAGGTATAGATGGACTCAGAATAGTGTGTAAAATAGTTTGGTGGTGAAAAAGAAATTTTATGGATACACTGGGAAATTACTGAACCGGACCAGTTTAATTGAACCGGATAAAATAATAACTCTATTTGAGATGAAATTAAGGTCTAAAGGGCATATAAGAGTGAAAATGATGTTAAGGGTGAAAAGTAAACCAAACCGATTCAACCAGTGAATCGAACCGGTCCACTTGACTAAGTTTGACCAAACTTTGAATGAGCTCTAAATGGAGTTTTGGACCTCGAAAAAATTATTTGAAAGCATGGTTATGCTTGAAATATTACGAGGAATCAATTGGTCAAGAAAAATAAATTTTACGGTAAGACAGAAAATTGAGTTATCGGACTGGTAAGGAATTAGCAGACCGGGAAACGGTCTTCGATTGAGTTGAAATTTTATGTAGAGGCTAAATTATATATTTTAAAAATTATGGAATTAATTTTGAGAGAAATTGAGTTTGGGAAGTGAGGAAAATAAGTTTTGGATGGAAAATGGGCTTAATAACCTAAATGGGCTCCAGTAGGTTGAACCAAGCCCGAGCCCACTTAAGACACATCCAAAAGGAAGAAAAATCTCCCAATTTTCAGAATTCTCTCCACCCTTCCTCCCCCTCTTTTTGGCTGAACTCCACCTCCTCACTTTCTCTTGAATTTTTTTCTTCTTTCTTTAAAGTTCTCCCTAAATCCAACCTTCCTAAGTAAAATAAAGCCCCTATTTTCATTGATGATGGTTTCAAAAACTCATTTGGAGAGGAATAAGTGGTAAAAACCAAGTGTTCAAGGTTATGCCCTAAAAGTGAGGTAAGAGATTTTGAGTTCTATAATTTAATCTAATGGTTCAAATAAGTAGTTTAGGGTATGTAGAGGATATTTATGAAGTTATATTGAATAAATAAAGAGAATTAATGGGTGTTTCTTTGGGTTATGTATTCGGACACATGAGGAATCCTATAGAAGTGATGGTTTTTCAAGGAGTAAAGGCATGAAAAGCAAGCTTAAGTGGTGGAGAGCATGGAACTCAGGTTAGTGGATACAATATCCTTTCTTTTCCATGGTAGAGGCATGATTTTAGGTCATGTTTGTATTGTGTGTATGTGAAAAATGCATGAATAATTGAATCTAACATAATATATGTGATTAGTGGACCTAAAATAGTGTAAAAGTATGATTAGATGAAATTAAAACAAAGTGGTATGAAAATTCTAATGTTGACATAATATTATATTAAAGATTTCATTAAGATTAAATGAAGTTTATGGCTTATAATTTATGGTTATTATATCTATAACATATTTAAGACATGATTGAGTGATTAAAAGAAATGAAAGAACACATAAAGAAAATCAAGTGTTGTGCCCGAATGGAATATTAAAGAAAATAATGAGTTTTGTTGTGTAACAAGGCAAATAAATGACATTTATGGCTAATACAATATGTAAATTGAATGATTGAATATTTAAATGAAATTAAAATAAAAATAATGAGAAGTTAGTGTGTTGGCCGAATTGAATAATGAAGAATTTAGTTGGTATATTGGAAATGATGGCTTATAATGGATGTTTATAATAAGTATAACATGTAATTGCAATAATTAAGTTATTAAATAAATTAAAAGTGAACATAATGATATAGTGATGCTTTGGCCGAATTGAGTGTATGGGAATAATAAATTGTATTTTGATGATTTATTATAATTATTGGCATTAAATGATTAATTGATTATAAACGAGTGTGTATGCAAAATTGCAAGTGAAAATTATGGGTATGCCGAAATGTGTATGATGATAAAGTGTGATATTTATATGAATAATGATGAAATATTGCCCTTAGTAGATGTCTGGTAGTGAAATCTAGTCCAGGATATAATTGGCTAGCCATAGGGATTCCACACCGCGGTACGAGTCATGGCGACTCGATATTGATAAGCCAGTGACGGCTTATTTCAGTGTTCAGTGTAAATCAATGTTCAGTGTAGTGCAATGCAGTGAGAAATGGTCCTATTAGGATCATTTCATAGTGTAATGGGTCTGTGGGGCCCATGTCCCGCATATCTAGTCAGTAGATTTTCTACCAAGTCCATACTAGGGGCACAATGATAAATATGTGATAAATATGGTTAAAATAGTGATGAAAGTGAAAATAAGTGAAAAATTGACTAAAATGTGATAAATAAAAAGTTTAGGGTTAAAATGGTAATTTTGTAAAAAGTTAGTAAAAAAGTGAGAAAGTTAGATGAAAAGTGTAAGTGTAAGGGCAAAATCGTAATTTTGATAAATTATGAGACTAAAATAGTAAATTAGTGGAATAGAGATAAAATAAGGACTTAAATGTAATTTAGTGAAAATAAAAGGTTAAAAATGAAATATAAGTGTAAAAAGGATAAAATAATAATTAAAATAGGTAAATAAGGGTAAAAGTGTAAAATGAAAAATATGTAAGGTTAAAAAGGTAAATAATGAATAATGAAGGGCAAAGTGGTAATTAGTGTAAAAGAGATGACATAGTTGTAAATAAGCTAAAAGAAAGGATATGGATGGAATTAATGTAATTGTGGGGACATAAATGGAAATCATGGAAAAAGAATAAGGATTTAAGTGTATTTAAAGAAATAATAAGTTTAATTAAAGTATTAAAATGTAATTCGTGAGTAATGTGATTTAGATAAGTAATTATGTGATTAAATTGATGAATTTAAATGAGTAAATAGGATTAATGATTTAATAAGAAATAATAATACTAATCTAAAAGTGGTATTAAGAGTAAATAGTGGCAAAAATGTAATTATAGCAAATTGAAATAGTAAAATTGGAATTTAAGCAAAGTCTAAAGTGTGATCTGGATTGAAGTATTATGGTAAGAATTAATTGATGAAATGTGTGACAAGATAATGAAATAAATACAGTAATATAATTAAGTAGTGGCATTTTTGTAGAATAAAACAATTAAGAATGGGAATGTGTATAAATATAAAGTGTAGGAACCAAATTGTAAAATTATAAAGTTGGGGTTAGTTAGTGGATTAAAGCGTAAATTAGTAGGTAAAATGAATAACAAATATATAATTGATAGTTGATGAATAAATGATCTATGAAGCATAGGAAAATTATTGCATGAATAAATATTAAATAAATAATAATTATAATTGATTTGTATACATATAGTGAATATGAATATATGTGTATTTTGATGATGTTTGAATAATGATGTAATTAAAAATAAGTGGTAATGAAAGATAAAGAGGTAAAATGGCAATATTATGAATAAGTAACTAAGTGAGAATTTAATTATAATTGATTATTATAAGATAAAGTTGGGATTTAAATGTGAATAATGAGAAATTTACTAATATTGAAGTGAAGGAAATATTAATAAGTCAATAAGGGGTGACACGGAAATAAATAGACTAATAATGTAAACAGTGATGATAATAGTAATACATGTATAATAGAAATTAATGAATTTGACAATGAGCATAATAATGGTATTAATAAAGCGAAATGTTCGAAAAATAAATCGAAAATTTATTATGAAGAGATAATTAAGGGGTCATAGTAAATTATATTACAGTGCAAGATTTTGTGAATAAGGTTATAAAGAATTAATGCAATTGATGGTGTATTTTACTAAGTAAGAATATAGAAAATGTTTAAATAGAAGTAATGGGAAATAATAAATGAAAATTTAAAAATGATAGATGTTAGTGTGAGTAATAAGAAAGTGATAAAATGAAAGAAATTTATAAATCTGTTATAATAATTGTATAAGTGAATAGAATTTAAATGAAAGGGATGTATTAATAATGAGACTGTAAGTATGAAGACGATGTCAGTAAATATAGAAGCAACATCGATTCAGAAACGAATAAAGAAATAGTCATCGAATAATCAGCATTCAAGTAACCAAGTATTTGAATTGTAAAGTATTCATTCAGTGATAAATAAATTTATAGATGATTAACGTTAAGTAATTTAACGAGACATTTGATGTAGTAAAAAGGTACAAATGAAAAGAATTAGTGTAATGCAAGAAAGTAAAGAAAATGTTAAATACATAAAGTAAGTCATATTAGTAAATCAATGTTTCGAATATTGAAACAATGACTAATTGATAAGTAGTTACAGAGGTAAACATAAGATTATGTCAAGGGATAGTAATGAAAGTCGATTGATAAGTGATAACCGAATCGTAGTGTTATGGTGTTAAATAGTTACTAATAATAAATAAATAATTGATAATCGAATTAAATAGTATTAAAGTAAAGTCTTAAAAATATTAACAAGAGATGAAATGATAAGTGGTTAGAGTTAATAGCGTAGTAGTTAAATATAGTAAAAGTGATAGTGAACGTAGCAGTGTAAGTGAAAGTGTTAATGATATTGATAATAGTGTACAAATTGAGTAGTGAAAACTCAGTGATAGTGTGAGAAACAAAGATAACGAACATTTTAAAAGTGTATATTAATCATTCCAAAGTCTCAGAAATTAAGGCTCTTATAATTAAAATAAAGTAAAAGAAAAATATGTGTGTATGCTTGCATGTATTATTAGTGTGGAAAACTTAGGATATGTATCCACCAATGGGCATTTTAATGCTCAGCGCGTAAGTGTTAATACGCACAGGTTAAGATAGTAGATTTTTATGTGGCCGAAGATGTAGTATCGACCGGACGAAGATATTGGTAGCAAGAGTCGATGTTTGGCATGGCATGTATACGACCGCAGGAAAACAAATATGAGGTATATGGTATTGTTCTGCTTTAGTGCGTGTATGTTTGTGTTAGAATAAAAAAAACATTCTACAGAACGATCGAGTGCATTGTAGTGCAGTATTGTGACATTAGGTATCCGTATTATTTATGGGTGTAAGGTTGTTACAACTAATGATACAATTATTGGCATGTATTAATTATGGTATAACTCAGTATGGGATGTAATTTAATCAGACTGTATGGTTTTATGTATGCGATGTGAATGTTTCCCGCTGCATGCGAACGCAATTAATTGGCTTGGAATGTTGTATAATGATATTATGCATGTGTTAAGTAGGAACTTTGCATGTGATAAGTGTTGTGGCAACCGCTTCCAACCACTGTAGAATAGCTATGCACGTGGATGGGAGTGGGGTGTTACAGAAAAGGTAATGAATGGTGGATGATGAATTATGGTCAAATTTGATATATGCATAAAATGAGAACTTTATAATAATTATGGTCATGAGCATAATGAATCACTGAAAATAATGAATACTATGATTGCACGTAGTGTTCTGGTAGTGAATCTAGCTCAGAATATAGTTGGCTAGCCATAAGAACACCCTTATCGCGGTAGCGAGTCATGGTGACTCACATCAGTAGGTCAATGACGATCTACTGTACTGATACTGTCACTGATACTAATACTATCACCGTTCACTGCTATTGAAATTACTATACTGTACTGTGTATACAATAGTGGGCATGCGGGGTCAACGTCCCATGTATCCGGTCCAGAGATTTCTACGGGATTGATACTAGCGGCAAATTAAAGAAAATGACCTAAAATGAGTGAATAAACTCTAATAAAGGAAAATGGAGTGAAAATGACTAAAATGTAAAGATGTTAAAGTAATAACGGTAAAATGGTAATTATGTAAAAGATTAAAAGGAAAAGGGTAAATATGAAGTAATAAGTAACTAAATGTTAAACTAAGTAAAATAGTAATAATTTAAGGACTAAAAAGGTAATTTGATGTAAAAATGATATTTAGGGATTAAATGGAAATTTTCTATGCTAAGTAATGAATTTAGTGTGAAAGGTAAATAAGAAATGACATAAATGGCATATTTGTAAATATAGTGAAAATAAAGAGTAAAATTATAATTTTGATGGAAATAAAAGGACTTAAATGTAATTTTATAAAAAAATAATGTTATAACGACTAAATGGTAATTTGCGTGTCAAATAATGAAATAAATGTGATAATGAAGTTATTTAATGGCATTATTATAAATAAGTAGAACATAGGGCAATACTGTAATTTAGTGAAAGTTTAGGGGCTAACCTATAAAATTGACGATAAAAATGTAAATTAAAGGATTAAAATATAATTAGCAAGTAATATGAATGTTAATTGTATAATTGATTACTAATAGAGAAAATAATGATTTAATAATAATAGGAATAATATTTATGTCAATGTTAATATTTATATTAATATTAGTGTCAATAATGGTAATCAAATTTTTATAATGACGTGAATAATAGTTGTAACACCCCGTTTTCCCCTTTAATAGTTTGAGCTATGTTTGTCATGTGTGCATGTATGCATTATGTGTGTGAAGGCTTGTGAGAAAGGCATTTTGGGTAAAATGCATGTTTTATAGGTTTTATTATATTGTGGGTGCATATAAGATATTAGGATGTTTGTAAGTTGAGTTGCATTAGTGTGTGAGTGCTCACATGTTTGTAGGATGTGAGTGAGTGAGTTGTGCTTATGTGTGAGTGCATACATGGTTATAGTGGATGCTTTAGTGAGGAAGGTCTTGTATGTGGTGTATAGCATGCTTGTAGGGTGTGAATTATTAAGACCCACCAATCTTTGGGTGCCATGTGGAAAGGAGAATAGTGGAGGGTATTAGTGAGGAAAGAGAAAGAAGAGAGAGCAGAAATTGAATTACTGCTCTCCCGTTCTTCTCTTTCCCTCTCTTTGCATTCTCCTCTTCTTCCTTTTTCTCTTGCTCACCTTGGCTCCCTCCCCTTGGTTGGATTAGTGGTGGATCTTGGTAATTTTAAGAAGTTTATTTGGTAAGTTGCTGCATTTTCTTCTTCTTCTTCTTCTTCTTTCCTATTTCTGGTTTAGGATTTAATCTAGGGTTGTGTTGTTTGATTTTGTGGGTTTGGTCATTAGTTGAGCCTCCTCGCGATCCTAAAGGGAAGGAGAAGGCGGGAGGTAGTGGCACCAAGTAATTGGAGCTAAGGAATATAGGTTTGGGAATTTCTTGAATTTAATGTATTATGATGATTTTGAGTTTTGACATGATTTCTGGAAATTTACTTGGTTTATGGAGTTATAATGAGTTGTATGATGGTTTTAATGCTTTGAGGTTGGGTATGTTGGATTAAGATTTCAGTTGTGATTTTGAGATTGTGATTTTGATGGATTATGCATGTGTGAATTTGTTAGATTGTGGTTTTGAATTGGTTGGATGGATTGAATGATTAAGTATGTCTATTGCATGTGGTGCTTGAATGTTGAGCAGCAAAAAGGTGAGTTTTAAGTTGGTGTTAGTGTTTTGAAAAGTTGGTTTTAAGTGGGTGTTTTTGGTGTGTGTGATTTGGGCTATTTGCTGATGGAATTCTGGGTTTGTGGCGACCCACACGGCGGTATGGATAGTCATACCCCCGTGTGAATTGTGAGATTTCCCCAGAATTTGAAGGCCCAGATTTTACACGGTGGTAAGGTTTCTCCATACCGCCGTGTAAAGTTATTCTGCCTTGTGAAAATTTCTAAGCCGTGATTTTACACCGCAGTAAGGACATTCCATACCGCCGTGTAAAGTCATTTTGTCTTAGTAGTTTTCTGAGCTGTGTGATTTACACAGCGGTATGGTTTTGCCATACCCCCGTGTAAAGTGGCTTACACGGCGGTAAGGAAATGTCATACCGCCGTGTAAACCGCTACTGCCCAGTTTTTTTGAAGCTTTCCGATTTTCTTCGTTTTCATTCCTTTTTCGTTATTTATTAGTTTTAAATATTGTTTAGTGTTATATTATTTATATAATATGATTACATGGTATTTTGTTATGTCAAATTGTTGAAAGTTATGGTTAAAAAAAGAATGTACTATTTATGCCTTAAATTGTGAACTTTAACTGATATGCCTAGATGTGAATGGTATTATGCATGACCTGCAAGAGTCAATCTAGTGGATAGTTAAGCATGCCTAAAAGAGTCCTTTTGCTACAGCCTCTGTACTGTTTTGGACCCTGATCAGGCCACCGTTTTGTTCCTTGCGAACTACTACGTGTTTTGATCTTGTTTAAGGTCCCTTTGTTACTCATTATCCACTACTGTGAGTCAGCAGGTGTTATGTTTTGATTTGATTTGATTATCAATATGTGAATCAGTACGAGTATGTTTATAAGTGTTTGAATTTGATTGACGCTATTATGAGCATATGAATCTGTTGGCATATAAATGTGTTTATTGAACCTTTGAATGGAATTCTATTATGATTGCATCTTGTGATGTTCAATATGCCATTGTTTATGTGATTTGCCTTAACGACCATTGTGAATTACCGTCCATTATTTATTGTTTGTTTCCCCACTAAGCGTTATCACTTAGCACGGTGTTTTCACCAGTGCAGGTGCGGAAGGCATTTAGCTTTTGGGAGAGTCGCCGCCAGTCAAGCCAACAAAGAGGGATTAGTGTTAGGATTATATTTTTGTAGCATGGTTATTTTGTAATAGTGAAGTATCTTTTGTATATTGTTTTTGTAAGCTTTCGCTATGTATCTCTGATAGTTGTAATTATTTTACAATATCAGTTTTTTATCAGAACATTATTGTAATATATTTTATTATATTAATGCATGATCATTCTGATGTTTCCATAGAAAGTTTTTAATTTTCACCATTTGTATGAGTGTTTTTAGTATGTGAATGAATGTTTTGTACTGTTCTGCTTGGTGACACCCTTACTCATATGAGTTCTCACTCCCTTGCGGATGGGTCCTCCTACGTATG
The DNA here is from genome assembly GCA_947683425.1 of Excoecaria cochinchinensis. Taxonomy (NCBI): domain Eukaryota; kingdom Viridiplantae; phylum Streptophyta; class Magnoliopsida; order Malpighiales; family Euphorbiaceae; genus Excoecaria; species Excoecaria cochinchinensis. The sequence continues at coordinate 20,901,562 of CANTUQ010000119.1, forward strand.
GGAAGGGGGTGTTACAATAGTAGTGCAGAACGTAAGAGAAATAAATAATTGTAATGTTAGTGAATTAATGAAAAATACTATTGTAACTTTATAGGATTACTGAAAATGTTTAGGGATAACATGAATATAGGGTCATGCTAATGCAGTTAAATTAACAACATTAATTGGATTTAATTAGAGAATGAGATTAGAATCATAACAGTAATATAATTATGAGCTAAATTGTATAAATGATATGGAACTTAATGCTTTTAGGATATTGTATATTGAAAATTTAGTAAGTAATATTAATTAATAACATGGATAGTGACGTAGTGTTTATGTTGGAGATAATATAGGAAATATTACGATTTTAATAGAAAAAATAATGTAAAAATAATAACTAAAATGATAGACATAATAAGTATAAATGATAATGTTAGTAAATAATTAAAAAGGGGCATAAAAATGTTTGTAACAGAAATGTTTACATGTAAGAGATTAGGATTGGCAATAAAGTGTTAAGAGTAAATAATACAATAGTAATAACTGCATTAATGATAATATTAATAGTATGCGAAATTCAGAAATTGTTGTTAATACTAGTATTGTAACACTCCTTACCTATACGTAGGGAAGCTCGCCCCATTAAGGAAGGGAGCATCACGATAGATAAAGGTTGTCACACGCAAAGAACAAAGCAGGCAACTTAACGAAAGAAAAAAAACTTAAAACATAACACCAGAAACATGGTAAATTAAAACTTTTTATAATATAAAACATTCATGAGAATTATCAACAGAAATTCTGAAATCTCTATATTAAATAACTAAAATATTCATTACAATGCTGAGGTACAAAATTATCCTTGAGAGACTACAATATTCTTTCACTAAATATAAATATTACAACCCAAAAAGACAATCCAAAAGCTTTACATTAGAAACTGAAATGCAAAATACAAAAATATAAAGTCCTATATTAGAAAACTCTATTGTGTTGGCCCTGAAGGTTGTAGATCGATCCTCCTAGAAACTCTATCTTCTTCACACCTGCATGGATGAAACACCCGCACTAAGAGATAACGCTTGGTGGGGAAAACCAACAATGAATGACCACTCATAGTGGACGTGAGAAATGTACTTCACATACACATGGCTCATAAGTTAAAATAAAACATTAATTGATCGACCAACATTACCCATACATCATAATCAACAACTCCATTAGAATTTATCGCATACATATTAACACATTCCGAACACAACAAATCACATTACTTTATAGGTACATATAAGTAAGTTAACCTGCACATTCAGAGTAGTGGATAACGAGTAAACGCATAGATACCCGAAGGTACTAAACAATTCTTTTTTGAATACATAGATACCTGAAGGTATCAAAAGTAACTTCTTTTCTTTTTATGTTCAAAACATTTTTGCATGGGATCTAAAATAAGATCCAAACTCATAAGGATCGCGAGGACCCAAATAGGGACCTGATCAGGGTCCTAAACGCATGGTTGCAGCTAACTGAACTCTATATGCATGCCTATGTATCCACTAACTTGACTCTTGTAGGCTAGGCATAAATCACAATACCAAACATATAGCAAAGGTATTGAATAACATGGTAGTTCATTCATAAGTTCAATTGAAATGTGTGAGAATGAAAGCATGCAAAAAGATACAAACAAACAACATAAAAGCCTAGGGGACTGTCGCGCTCACGACAGAAGGGGCAGAAAAGCTTCTGTAACGGGCGCGATGTAGTCGCGCTCATGATAGAGAGGCAAAAAGGATCACCATCACACTTGCGCACAAGAATGCGCTCGCGATAGCCATCAATCCAACACTAGTTCGGTAACCGAGCTCTCTGTCGCACTCGCGACAGGGGCAGCTCCTAGCAAGAGCTCGGATGACCGGGCTCTTAGCTCAGTAGCCAAATTCTCTGTTGCGCTCACGATAGAGGTACTTCACACTGGGAGCTCGAATGACCGAGCTCTGTCACGCTCGTGATGAAGTCGATTTTCCAGCTCCAACAGCTAAAAATCTGCAGATCTCTCAATGCCCAAACATCCCCAACTTGCAAATCATCCATGTAAACTCAACCCTAGCATCAATAGGCATTCAAATCATGTTATACAACATAAAACCCACATTTTACACTACTAAATCAAGAATTAACTCAACAAAATAAAAAATTCCATTAAAAGTTCTTCAAAGCCAGATTTTTGCCCAAATTCAAGTAAAATCATACCCAAATCCATTTTCACTTTCCAAATGACCAAAATCCCTAAAATTCCACAAACCACACTCCAATCAAACACACATATACACACTTACACACTCAATTTCAAGAAATTAAACAACAAATCAATAATAGATCAAAATTGAGCAATTACAAACAAATTCCCAAACCTCAGGTTCCTAAGCTCCTTTAAGATCACTGGGCTAAAGATCCTCCTACCTTGTTCTTTCCTTTTGCCTCCTTACTAGGAATTTCTGATCACCAAAAGAACCAAATACCACCATAGATAAATAACTCAAAACTCACACAACACCAAAGAAAATGGGATGAGGAGAAGAAGAAGAAGAAGAAGATTATCACATACCACAAAGCTAGAATTTGCCCAATCAAACAAAGTTCACAACCAAGAGGAAGAGAGGATGAACAAAGAGAATAAGAGGAGAGGCTAGCGAGTGGGGAAGAACGAGAGAGGGAAAATTAGCTCCTGTTCTCTCTCTCTCTCTCTCTCTCTCTCACTTTCCTCTCTTAGTCAACTATCCCTATCTCCTTATTCTCTCTCCTCCACATGTCAATCATATGTAGTGAATTTGGCAAATCCCACATTTAATATCCTTTTTCTTCACAACTTCACTCCAATCCCACTAAAACCATATAATTAAATCTAAAACAACAACAACAACAACAATAATAATAAAACTCACACCACACAGCACTCAAAACAACTAGGGTACCAAATGGGGTGTTACAAATCTCCCCCCCCCCCTAAGGAATTTCGTCCTCAAAATTCTCACCTGAGCCAAACAACTGAGGATGCTAAAATCTCATACTCTCTTTCGGTTCCCAGGTTGCTTCTTCAATCCCGTTATGTTGCCATATCACTTTAACCAAAGGGATCTGCTTATTCTGGAGTTCTCTCACTTCCTGAGGTAAAATTTCTTTCGTTTCCTCATCATAAGAATAGTTAGACTGAACTTTTACATCCAAAATTGATAATACATGAGATACATATGATCTATATCGGCGAAACATTGACACGCGAAATACATCATGCGGTTTAGCTAACTCCATCGGAAAGCCAACCGATAGGCAACTGGTCCGATCCTATCCAGAATCTCATAGGGTCTTATAAATCTTGGACTCAACTTTCCCTTTTTACCGAAATAAAGAACCTTGTACCAAGGTGACACTTTTAGAAAATATTTATCCCCAACTTCATACTGAATATCTTTTCATTTCAAGTTGGCATAGGATCTCTACCTATCTTTTATTGCTTTCAAATTCTGTCGCAATAATCTAATCTTCTCTTCAGTATCTCTAGCTAAATTCAGACCCACAATAGAACATTTTGACAACTCAATCCAACAGACTGGGGTCCTACATTTTCGTCCATAAAGAGCCTCATACAGAGCCATTCTAGTGCTCACTTAATAACTATTGTTATATGCAAATTCTATCAATCACACATACTTATCCCAGCTTCCCGAAAAATCCAATACACACCCTCGAAGCATATCTTCAAGAATCTGGATGACCCTCTCTGATTGACCATCAGTCCAAGGATAGAATGCAGTACTAAAATTTAAACGACTACCCAAAATAGACTGCAATTCTTTACAAAACTTTGACGTAAACCTTGGATCTCGATCAGACACAATTGATAATAGAACTCCGTGTAATTGGATCACTTCATTTACATAAATCTCAGCCAAATGATCTATTGGATAATCAAGGCGGACTGGCAGGATATAAGCCGATTTTGAGAGTCTATCGACTATTACCCAAACAGTGTCATGCTTACGCTGAGTCAGTGGCAAACTCGATACAAAATCCATAGCAATATTGTCGCACTTCCATTGAGGGATAGGTAAGGGATTGAGCAATCCCAATGGGATTAGATACTCAGCCTTTACCTGCTGACATGTTAAACACTTAGAAACAAAATCCGCTATGTCTCTTTTCATCTCGGGCCACCAATAATATTACTTCAAATCACGATACATTTTATCACTTCCTGGATGCATCATAAAAAATGTAGCATGTCCCTCTAGTAAAAGTTTTCTCTTCACCTCACTATCATTAGGTACGCATAAGTGATCTCTAAAACTTAGTACACCACTACTTACTGAATAATCAGTCTAATTCCCACTCTGCACTAATTGCAAGGCTCATTACAACTTAGGATCAGATATCTATGCATCTACAATCAGCTGCTTTAGACTCAGCCTAGCTCTTAGCTAGGTGATCAGAGCCCCATCATCATCGAATCTCCATTTCTCACGCTGCAATAATAAAGCTGAAATCGACTTCCTACTCAATGCATCTGCAACCACATTCGCTTTACCCGGATGATAGTCTATAAGACAATCATAATCCTTGAACAATTCTAACCATCTCCACTGCCTCAAATTTAATTCTTTCTGTGAAAGCAGATATTTCAAACTCTTGTGATCGGTGAAGATTCTGCAAGTTTCCCCATATAAGTAATGTCACCATATCTTAAAGGCGAACACTACTGCCGCTAACACCAAATCGTGCATTGGATAATTTTGTTCATGAGGCTTTAATGCCTAAATGCATAAGCTACTACCTTTCCGTCCTACATCAAAACACAACCCAGCCCTATACCTGATGCATCACTGTACATAACATACTCCTTACCCAAAATGGGTTGAGTATGTAACAACCCGATTTGGACCCTAGAAGTTTTGGCTATGTTTTATCGGATTTTAATAAGCTTAAGAGCGAATCTAAATGGAATTATTTTCAGTTTGCAGGTTGTTTGGATTATAACGTTTTGATGGTGCAAGTGTGGCTTTAGAAGGAGAGTTTTTTTCGTGTGTGAGAGTTCTGTCGCGAGCGTGACAGAACCCTCCAGTGGAACGTCAGCTTAAGTGGGTTGTAAGAGAATTTGAGTTGGACTTATGGGTTTATTTGTTGAGATGTTGACACATGGCAACAAGGGAGTGTGACACTTGGATTGAATAAGTTTTGTTTTGAGCAAATAAATCATAATAAGTTGCATTTAGTAGGGTGGTTGGCTTTTAATGTGAGTCCTTGGCTTTGGATGAGGATTGACCGAACATTTCTTCTCTTGGTCTTTATTTCCTTTTTCTTTTCTTTATTTTTGGTTTTGCCGTGCTCCATTCCCTTTTTTTTTTCTTCTCTTTGTGTTGCTCCTTAAGGGAGTCACTTGGATTGGTTTGAAGAGAGTATTGTGAGGGCCTAATTTTGTTCTTGAGTACAGGTAAGTTGTTAATGTTAGTATTGGTCTTCTTCTTCTAGTTGTGCTTTCTGTTTTTGATTTAAAGTTAAGAGTGTGGATTAAGAGTTTGCCTTGATTAATTTGTGCATGAAAGCTGTGAACAAGAAGTCAGACAAAGGCAAGGAGAAGATTGGAGCTGATTAGAGAGAAAAGTGATAAAGCTACCTAGAGGTTGGGATCGAGTGTGATTTCAGATTATTTTTGCATGTGTTTGTGATTGAGTAATTTATACTGGAATAAAGATATGTATGAGTAGTGATGCATGGTGAACTTTAACTAGTTCAATAGCTCTTTTAGTTATATACTCATTTAGTTATCATTTTGATAGCTTATAGTATTTAAATGAGTTAGCATGTTAAGATTGTAGTCAAATAGTAAAAAAATTGAGTGCTTGTTGATGATTGATGTTTTGAGTGTATTACAGGTACGGTTTTACATATTTTTGCATGTTTGAGTGGTTTTGGGTAAGTTTGGTTTGATTTTGAAAAGCTCTATTTTTCTGCATTTTCTTGAGATATTGGAATTCTTGATTCTGTCGCGAGCACGACAGAATCAGGACTTTCGTGTGTTTGGCCTTTTGCACAACACATGATTCTCTTCACGAGTCGTGAAGCTCTTCATGAGTCGTGAAGATTGGCTGGCACAAATTGGGGAAGGATGTGTTGTTGTGCATGAAATGTGCACGAGATGCATGAGTCATGGCCCAGAGCATGAGTCGTGCATCTTCCTTTTTCGGCAAAGTGAATTTGGCTTTTATTGCGAGTGCGACTTCCAGTCACGATTGCCATAGTGAACCTCTTTCCTGTCCTGCTCTGCTTTCGAAAATGATTTCTTCTTGTCTTACTGTGCCTATTTTCTCCCCAGAGCATGGTTTATGGTTGCTTATACCTTGTTTATAGTATAATTAGTGCTTTAGTATTTATAATTTTAGACATGTTAACGCTTTGATTTGCGTTTCCAGTAGTGCCAAGTGCTATGTTTTGAGTGAGTGAGTCGAGCCTGAAGTGTCATAGTAGTGGATAGATAAGCATGCTTATAAAGGGATAGAGTGCGGCTGCTACAATGACCTTAATTGGTTTAGCGATGAATACCTAGTGTGTAACACCCCTACATCTCCTGGGAGGATATCTGCGCACCACGCGAACTCTAACACGTACATATACGTATACTAGCGGAAGCGATGGCAAAATACACATCAATACAAGGATAGTAAAATAAAATAATACTACACTAGGCCTAACATGTAATTCATATTAACTACACATATGTATACATATTTATCTTAATACATGTTCATAATACAACTTGTTTTCTTTTAACTTTACATATACATCTATATGTGATTACTATACTCATTTCTGTACATATACATTTTATAATGATGTTACGCAAAACATCATAAACTCTATTTCTATCTTATGCAAAAAGGTGTAACAAAAGCTCCTAGTAGCCTTGCCCTGCAGATGCACGCTCTCGAGGATCCGAACCTGTAACCTACATGGAACTAAACATCCGTGCTAAGCGATAACGCTTAGTGGGGATGAAAATAATGTAAAGGACTTCTTTACGAAGTCACACATAAATCACACATTTCATATAACGATAATCAAATAGCTCATGCATATAACTTTCAACCTTATACAAATCATGTGCTCAAAAATAACATTAGCCATGTGTTCACATTCATGCAACATTTACTTGTACACAGGACTATCATGTACTCAAAATATTATTTCATATACTATAACTTTTATTCAGAACAATACTCGAAATCGTTTCATGTTCATTATACAATATTAATAAGCCTGAATTCCTTTCATGGTGGATACGGGTAACTCTGGATACTGTTTACAGTATCTTACATATGGAGAATTAACTCGAACTCTATGGAATACACAAGGTATTCAAAACTATGGGCACAATTAAGGCCAACTCTAGCAGCTGCACTCTAACCCTTTATAAGCATGCTTATCTATCCACTATAACGGTAATTAGGCTCAATAAACCACTCACACACACTATATACAGATATCAATTCATCAAGATAATTCAAATGCATTCATCAAATTCAGAGGCATTTATCTCATGTACAATTTTTTTATTAATCATGTTCATTTAACTAATACTGACCATGCAAGAGGTTTAAAAGGCAATTTTAAACCAAACACGGACCAAATGGTGATATACAAAACTCACATAGACATATATCAACTCAAAACAGAAGCAACAGATCAAAAAAACTCAAAACAGAAGCAACAGATCAAAACAGAAACAACAGAGAAGGAGAGAGCATGAGCACGACTCGTGCTCACTCCCTCCTCTTCTTCCTCTCCTGGAGCACATCTCGTGCTCCCTCTTCTTTTCTCTCTGGTTGAGCATGACTCATGCTCATGCATGTGACTCATGCTCATATGTGTGACTCATGCTCATGTTGAAACAAATTGGAGAAGTCCATCTCTGTCGCGATCGTGACAAGCATCGCGTTCGCGACAGACTCGTATTTCTCCTCAAAACAGTCACCTCAAATATGTATCATCTAAACCGACCTCTAAACGTCATTTTTAGGAAAAATGCTCTTCTTAACAATTGTTACCTAGGATGTTATCTTTTAAATGGGGCAAGTTTCAAGTCATTAGAGCATGTAAAACAAAAGATATGAACTAAATAACCTATACTGCTCTAGTAACCCGACTCAAACAAGGACGCTACAGTTTTTGCCCATTTTCAGGGTCTTAGAGCAAGAATTTGCTCAAGGTCATTTTTGGGACTTTTGTAGGCATAGAAGTCATGGTTTTGATGGATCTAGAATAACTCCATTTAGACATTTAAACTCTACTTATGGCACAAACATTACACATAGGTCAGACAACAAATAAGTAGAATTAGCCAAACCAAACTTTATCATCACAACTATATGGTAACCCATCTAACAACATCAACACACATTCAAATGATCAAGTTACATACTTATAAACATATATACACATATCATAAACACCGCAAGCAATCAAAATAAACGTCTAACAAATATACTCTAAAAGAGCAGTTGAGCTAATTAAAGCTCATCAAACATCTCTCTATTCAAACATGTCTCTATTCAAACATATTTCATGTAAACACATGCAAAAATAATAAAATCACACTCGATCCCAACCTTTAGGAAGCTCAATCTCTGTTCTTTACTCAATTCCACCCTTCTCTTTGCCTTTATCCAACTTCTTGTTCACAGCTTCCATGCACAAACCATTCAAAACACTAGGGTTACTCTTCTCTTTACTTTAAATCAAAAACAGAAAGAAAAAGGAGGTCAGATCGAAGAAAAAATCCAACTTACCTTCTTGAAGAGACCTAATCAAGCCCTTCTACACTTTCTTTAACCAATCCAAGTGGTTCTTCCCAAAGAACCAAGCAAATGAAGAAAAAAAGCAAAGAAATGGCAAAAAGAAAGGACACAGCAACTAAGAGCAAAGAAAACAAAAGGAGAATAAAAGGCCAAATGCAGAAATTGAAATGAGAGTAGGAAAGTGGCCGGTCAAACCAAATCCAAGCCAAAGACTTCCATAATTTCCCACTCACCTCATTAAAGGCCAACCAACCTCACTAAATACATGTATATCTCTTTAATAAATACATGTATTTAGATAAAACAAAACCAATAAGTCTCTTGCCAAGTGTCATTTCCCTACAATGCCACTTGTCACTCCCCTATGCCGCCATGTGTTCGATACACATCAAATAGGCTTCACGTGAAGCATTCTGTCGCGCCAGCGACACTGTCGCTCTTGCGACAGAACCCACACACAAGCCACTTACTCAAATACACTCTCTTATACACACAAACTCTGGAATTCCTGAACCAAAATTTCGAAATTCTACTAGGGCCAAATCGGGTTGTTACATAGTGTATTCAATTTTGAGTTATGTCTCTAAAGTTGATACTGTTTATCAGTATTTAAAGTAAAGTACCCGTATCCACCATTGTTGAGAATTTAGGCTACTGTATGGTTTATATTATACAAGAGGTGTAGTAGAGACTTGTATATGTATACGAACATTGTATGTCATGATATCGATATTGCTTGCCATATTTGGATGTTTTCATGTGGAACTGGTTAGAGTGTAATATTATTTGTTTACAAGGCTGTGTATATGGTTATTTCTAAGTGACATGACTATTAATATGAATTTGATATATTTGTGACTTCGTTAGAAGTCTATTGCTTCTGTTTATCCCCACTAAGCATTATTGATTAGCACGGACATTTGTTTTCATGTAGGTGTATAGGTTTGTGCCAGTGTGTGAACATCTGCAAGTTACGGCCACTGGGAGCTTATATAAGGATTTTTTTGTATAAGATAGGGTTTTCTTATGTTTTGAGTAACATCATTATGTAAATAGAGAAGTATAGTTATTATGTAATAGTATTAATCGAAATGTATATGTACAGAAAATGATCATGTAATATATTGTTATATATTGTAATAAATGTATGTAAATTGTTTATGATTCGAATGTTGGCTCTAAAGTTGTGATTATTAGCTTAATGTTATTAGTTTATTTCTATTATTGCTTTTGCTATTATTTTGGTACGCGTTAGAGTTATGTGTGGCACTCCGATATCCTCCTTGGGTGTAACACCCCCATACCCCCGGTAAGGAATATCGGGGCGCTACACGGATACTTACGTATACATGCACATGCATTAGCGGAAGCGGTAACAATAAATTAGAAATAAGTTGGGCCCAAACAAAATTACTTTTTATTATACATGTAAACTGTACATTTTTACAAAAACTTTAGGCTTATACAAGTTCATTTTTCGATTCATATACATATACTTTTAACGATTACATGTAACAACTATACTTTTTATTACATAATGATGTTACTCAAAACATCACCAACTCTACCCCTAATTTATAAAAAAAGGGTATATCAAAAAGCTCCTAGTGGCCCTCACTTGCAGATGAACGCTTTCACTGGTCCTTACCTGTCAACCTACACGGAAACAAACATCCGTGCTAAGCGATAACGCTTAGTGGGGATGAAAATAATGCAATGGACTTCTTTCGAAGTCAGCAATAAAATATACATGTTCCATGCGCTGCTCAAACAACTCATGCATATATTTTCACAATCATATTAATCATGGATTCTAATTCATATAAACATGTGCTGGTATACATAACTATCCTGTAGCATTCATCTCATATACTTTAAACATTTACTTATAACACTACATATGATCATTTCATGTTCACTATACACTAACAATAACGGGGATAAAACAATAAGCCTGAATTCTTTCACGGTGGATACGGGTAACTCTGGATACTGTTTACAGTATCTTACATGTGGAGAATTAACTCAAACTCTATGGAATACACGAGGTATTCCGAACTCCGGGCACAATTAAGGCCAACTCTAGCAGCTGCACTCTAGCCCTTTATAAGCATGCTTATCTATCCACTATAACGGTAATCAGGCCCTACAACTCATATACTGTACACTGATATCAACTCATTTACTGTAATTCAAATACATTTAATTTCTGTATAACTTTTAATAATCAAGCACATTTAAGGTTACTAATCATATAGGAGGTTTAAAAGATGATTTAAATCAAACACAGGCTAAATGATAACATGCAAGACTCATTTAGACCTTTAACCACTCAAAACAGGAGCAAAAGACAAAAAAACAAGACAAAACAAGCGGAAAACAACTCACTGTCGCGATCGCGACTTGTGTCGTGCTCGCGACAGTAGCCTAAGGAAACAGGGCCGTCACGAGTCGCACACGCGATTGCGGCTCGTGACGATTTGCTTCATTTCACGCCCGCCAGGAAGGAAGGGGTCATGAGTTATGACTGCCCATCACGACTCGTGACAGGATCCTCACAACAGAGAGAGGGCATCACGGGTCGTGATGCTATCTCATGCCTCGCCGGAGGAAGGTCACGCGGCGTGACTGCTCGTCGCGTCTCGTGACGGAACTCTCACAGCAACTGAGAGAGGCATTGCGAGACGTGATGCCATCTCACACCTCGCGACAAGGCTCGCCCAAGGGTCACGAGTCGTGACCTACCCTCACGTCTCGTGACTCTCTCCTCACAACTCTAAAAATCAAATTCCAACTCGCTTTCTACTGAAATGAAAGACGCGATTCTGTCGCAATCACTGCTTATGTCGCGCTCGCGACAGAAGCGTGTTTCCCAATTCCAACGGCAAAAATCCACACACAGATAAACTCAAACAAAACCCAAACCAACTCTTTTATTTTCACATGCAACCACTCCTCTTTTAACATGTAATTACCCTATAAATCATGCTCATAACTAAGTTTTCACTCAAATCACACAATCACTTTAGACATTGAAACACTACAAGCAATCAAAAATGATTTCACACACTTAAAAAGCAATTGAGCTAACTTAAGCTTCCAGTACATTTCTTTTACAACTAAGTCTCTATTAAAACATTCAAAGTCACAACACATACAGAATAGGAAAGCCGCACACGATCCCTACCTCTAGGACGTTGAACCGCGCTCTCTACTCGGCTCCGACCTTCTCTTTGCCTTTATTGGGCCTCTTGTCCACAGCTTCCATACACAAACCATTCAAAATACCAAAGTTACTCTTCTCTCTTACTTTAAATCAAAAACAGAATTATGATAAAAGAAGAAGACCAATACTAACTAAATAGCATTACTTACCTTCTTAGGAGAACTAATCAAGCTCTACTAATCCCTCTCAAAGCTAATCCAAATGAATCACTCAAAATAGTGTAAAGAAGAAGAAGAAGGAACGAAATAAAGAGCAGAATAAGGGAAAAGAAAAAAAAACTCACGTGAAAGAAGAAGAAAGAAACAGATAATCCAAGTCAATCCAACAATTAACTATGGTAATAAATGCCATCTACCCAAATAATTACATCCTCATCCTCTTTTTAACTCTTAATCTCTCTTAACATAAGTTAATCTATTGCCACTTGTCACTTCCCCACCAAGCCATGTGTCATTCCCCTACAAAGCTACAATTTACAAAGGCCAATTAATTACCCTATCACCGAAGGGCTCTGTCGCGCCCACGACACTTATCGCGCTTGCGACAGGACTCACACTCACAACACTAATCTTTCTTGAACCAAAATTCTATAATTCTTCTAGGGCTATTTTGGGGTGTTACATTGGGGGTGTTGGGGTGTTACATTTAGTGGTATCAGAGCTTAGGTAGATGGTTCAGGACTATAAGATGTAAAGTATAGGTTAAATGTCAGAGTTTATCTAGTACCATGGCCTCATGCAGATGTTATTTGTTTTGTAGAGTATAGAGGGAGTCCGACCCGAGTGAGAATATAGGAGAGACAACTGATAGTGGGAACCTAGTAAAAGTCGATCAGCCTGTTCCCCAATGTCAGCGAGATGATGGTTCCGGTATAGGGTATGAGAATTCAGAAATTGTGCAAGGGTTGATTCAAATTTGGGATAGATTGACCACTTCTTAGGCTTCTCAGGATCTTATTAGGAAGAGAAAGGTATCAGCTAGAGAAGTGACAGCAGGCAAGAGAATTCGGGTGGTACTGAAATGTCAGCATTGCTAGAGGCACCATTAGGGTGAGTGTAGGAAACTCACCGGAGCCTGTTTTAACTGCGGCAATATGGAACACATGTTTGCTAAGTGTCCGAAGACAAGAGAGAATCTAGCTCTGCAAGCTAGAAAAGATGTAGAAGAAATGTTTAGAGCTACTTGAGTGTTATCGGAATCGGTTGTGAAGTTAGATGCTTCCGGAGTTCGGCTAGAGCACTTATAGTGATAAAAAAGAATATGAATTAGCCTGCAGGTTCTTCAGTTAAGTTTTGACTAGTTAAGTTTTTTCTAAGTTTGGTTTTTGTATTTTGAGATGTAAGTTGTTTGCGTAGAAATTTCAAGGATGAAATTTCTTAAGGAGGAGAGATTTGTAACAACCCGATTTGGACCCTAGAAGTTTTAGCTATGTTTTATCGAATTTTAACAAGTTTAAGAGCGGATCTAAATGGAATTACTTTCAGTTTGCAGGTTGTTTGGATTATAACATTTTGATGGTGCAAATGTGGCTTTAGAAGAAGAGTGTTTGTAGTGTGTGAGAGTTTTATCACGAGCGCGACAGAACACTCCAGTAAAATGTCAGCTTAAGTGGGTTGTAAGAGACTTTGAGTTGGACTTATGGGTTTATTTATTGAAGTGTTGACACATGGCAACAAGGGAGTGTGACACTTGGATTGAATAAGTTTTGTTTTGAGCAAATAAATGACAATAAGTGGCATTTAGTAAGGTGGTTGGCTTTTAGTGTGAGTCCTTGGCTTTAGATGAGGATTGACCGGCAATTTCTTGCTTTCCTCTTCATTTTCTGCTCTTGGTCTTTATAACCTTTTTCTTTTCTTTGTTTCTTGTTTTGCCGTGCTCTATTCCCTTTTGTTTTCTTCTCTTTTGGTTGCTCCTTATGGGAGTCACTTGTGTTGGTTTGAAGAGAGTATTGTGAGGGTCTGATTTAGTTCTTGAGTAGAGGTAAGTGGATAATGTTAGTATTGGTCTTCTCCTTCTAGTTGTGCTTTCTGTTTTTGATTTAAAGTTAAGAGTGTGGATTAAGAGTTTGTCTTGATTGATTTGTGCATGAAAGCTGTGAACAAGAAGTTGGACAAAGGCAAGGAGAAGATTGGAGCTGATTAGAAAGAGAAGTGATGAAGCTACCTAGAGGTTGGGATCAAGTGTGATTTCAGATTATTTTTGCATGTGTTTGTGATTGAGTAATTTATGCTGGAATAGAAATATGTACGAGTAGTGATGCATTGTGAACTTTGACTAGTTCAATAGCTCTTTTAGTTGTATACTCATTTAGGTATCATTTTGATTACTTATAGTGTTTAAATGAGTTAGCATGTTAAGATTGTAGTCGAATAGCAAAAAAAAATGAGTGTTTGTTGATGATTGATGTTTTGAGTGTATTAGAGGTATGGTGTGACGCGCGCCGAACCCCGGGTCGCCCCGAACGCCCGCCTTTAGGGCGATCGAGGGAGGTTCATGAAACTTGTAAGAAATTACAAGTGCGTCCATTTTGGGCAACAAGGAGGTTTCTTGGAGTCGCCACCCAATAGAATATTAGGAAAGGTCGTCTAGCCTCAATGAGCCTAAGACAGTGCTACTATGTCCATTTTGGGCAAACCAGAGGGGTCTTGGAGGCCCCATCCTAATAGAACATTAGGATGGCCCTCTCTCCTCGTGGAGCCTAGGACTATGTAAGTTAAAGCCTTTTTACAGTACACAAGAGGTGTTTTGGAAGTCCCATTCCAATGGAACATTGAAATAGTCCTCTCGCCTCGTTAAGCCCAAAGACCAGAGATGGTTCGGGACTTCCTATTTATTCATACCTTGGTTAAGTTTATGATTGAGTTTTGAATTTATTGTTTCATCTCTTTTCTCATTCGATTCAATGCAATTTATTTAAAGCGCACATCAATCATATAAAGAAAGCAATAAATAAAAACGAAATTAAAATAAAGCACATTAACATAAATTACAACAAAACTAGGGGCGGAATACAACCCCCATTTGTAAATAAAATACAATTCATACATAAATCGGGCTATTTATTAAAGGTGAGGACATTGGTCCTCTCATGCATAATTAAAGAAAATAATTTTTAAAGTGACAATTTATTTTGGATGAAAAAGCTAGGACATTGGTCCCCTTTTTATTTAGAAAAAAATTCAAGTTAATTAATATAAATATTTTGTGATTTTTTAATTAACGTGCATAAAAAATAATTTATTACAAATTACATATTAGAAATAAAATAAACCCAACAAAATAAAAAATACAAATAATAAATTAAATCTCAAAGGGTATCTCTGAATCTCTATGGGCTCCCACTTGGTATGAAAAATACTCACACATAAAAATAAGTATTGAAAATAAAAGAAAAACAAATAAAAGTGAAGTTAGTAATAAAAAATTAATTTAAACATACAACATGTAAAAAAATGAATTAAAACAAATAAAATAAATCATGCATGACAAATCAATTATATGGCATAATAAAAAATATAACTTAACACATGAACAATTCAACATGCATAAATAATAACAATAACAACAATAATAAAATTCAACACGCATGAAAACATGAAAATAATAATGATGATGACAACAATAATAAATTATAATAATAAACAAAATTAATTAAAATAATAATAATAATGATAGTAGTAATAATAAATAATAACTAATAATAACACTAATCACAATAATAATAACAATACTAATGATAATAATAATAATAATAGTAATAACATCAAAAAATATAACAATCAAATTAAAGATGCAAGAATAAATAAAATAAACCAATCATGCTAACACATGTCAAATGATAATACTAACAATAACAATAATATATGAACAAAAATAATGACAATAATAATAATATAAACAATTAAATAAAGGAAATAAGAATAAGAAATAATAATATGAACATTTAAATAAAAGAATATAAGAATAAGAATTAAAAAATAGATCTAAGAGAATTTACATGTTAGCTAATTAATTATAAATAAAATATTAAATAAAAAAATTAAATCAAGAATTGAGCCAAGAATGTTTACCCCCAAAATTTAGCTTGATGAAATGAAGGTAAGATCCAATTACTTGTCTTGATTGTAAGAATATATTGGAAAAATATTGAAAATGAATTTTTACTCAAGAACAAATAATTGATTTATTTGTCTCAAAGTAAAAAATTGTTAAATGAAAAGAAGAAAATTCCCAAGAACAAAAATTATTCTTTTTGCCTTAAGAATTAACATTAAAAAATCCTTGAGAATTTGTTTTTGAGATAAGAAGAAGAAGAAGAAAATAATTTTTCTAAAGAAAATCCCCCCTAATCCTCCCTCCAAAATTCCTTTTATTCCTCCCCAAAAATTCAGAATTTTTTAATTAAGAAATTAAATTGATTTAATTCCAATAAATAGAAAAACAACTGAATTTGAAGGATTTGGAATTTTAAAGGGTTTAGCATTGAATTCTATGAAAAAAAATGAAGAAAAAGCATTAAAAATGAAGAAAAAGGGACCAAAATGGCCAAAAAGGATGTCGGGGGCGAAATCGGGCGCATAGGGGCGAGTTACGCCCGTAGGCGTGCCCGATGGGCTTCGCCGCGGGCGCGACGGGCAGGCCGTCCCTCGTGCACAAAGCGCGTGCTGGGCACTGGGCGTCGCCCAACGTGCGGGCGAGCGTGCCCTGCGTGCTGGGGCGCTGCCGCACCCCTGACACTCGCAAACTTTTTTTTTAATTTCTAAAAAAAACTATAATTTCAAAACATCACCTTTTTTTCTCAAAATAATTTTTAAAATGTTTTTAAACTATATTATTATTTACTCCTAACAAATCAAAACAACGAGGAAATTATCACTTCCAACTTTCATTTTTTTTGCCTATAAACAGGCACACTTAATTTCATCATTGAGTAATACTGATCTAAGTTACTCGGGACCCGGTGTCTATAGTTGCCCCCAATTTTGGGGAGGCTAGTGTGTGGGTGTCTAGGTGAGCCAAAATTCAGGAAAGCGAAAGAAGCGCGTACCTGAGGCTACCTCCTTCCTGCTGCCACGAGAATGAAATCATCTCTTTAAGTCACTATATAGACTGCGGAGCGATTTTTATCCTTTTGGGTTGCACCGAGCCTGCTACAGAGTGACGAAGTGCGAAGATTGCTCTCCTGAATGGACTGCACCAAGTCTGCTACAGACTACTAAAAGTGCAGGTGTCATCCGCAGATAGCGATGTGCCGAGTCGCTGACAAGACTACAAAATGCAAGAAAAGTCCTCCTCAGAGGATTGCACCGAGTCTGCTACAGACTACTAAAAGTGCAGGGGTTGCTCTCTTGAGCTGCACCGAGTCTGCTACAGACTACTAAAAGTGCAAACGATGTCCTCCTCAGAGGACTGCATCGAGTCTGCTACAGACTACTAAAAGTGCAGAGGCCATCCGCAGATAGTGATGCGCCGAGTCGCTGATAAGACTACAAAACACAAGAAAAGTCCTCCTCAGAGGATTGCACCGAATCTGCTACAAACTACTAAAAGTGCAGGAGATGCTCTCTTGAGCTGCACCGAGTCTACTGCAACCTACTAAAAGTGCAAATGATGTCCTCCTCAGAGGACCGCACCGAGTCTGCTATAGACTACTAAAAGTGCAGAGGTTGCCATCTTTCAATAGCGACGGTTTTCACTTAGATGTTTCCTACAAAACTATGTGCACAGAAGTATATACAGGAAATTGTGTGTATGATATGAGATGTAGATGTTTTCAAAAATGAATAGACCATGTCCTAGATGGTCAAGGGTCTGTTGAGGATATAGCTTGGCTGCTATACCATACCTTCAAGGATCTGAAAGAGTGACATTTTGGCTTTAGGGACTCTGACCCCAAAATGTTTCTGAGAGGGACATCAAGTGTGCATCTTTGCCCCTCGACCAATGATTATATGCCCAGGATTCTGACTCATGCATTATCTGACTGAAGGATGATCATCTGAAGTAATGCCGCCTTATCGCTCCGGGCATCGAACGTTATTGCTTTAAAGGTAGTGCGTCCCTTGTGAATTTTCACACTAGCTTTTTTTCATGGGAAATGCGTCCTTTTGGGGATTTTCACATAACCTTTTGCCTAATTTTTGCCTAGAATGGACCCAACCCAATCTAGCGGCTTTTATTTATTTTTTGTAGTGCAGACTGCCTGTCTCCAGGTTTTCACCCTGTCCTTTGGCCTAACTTTTGCTTAGAGTGCCAGTTACGGTTTTTATCTCTAACGGCCCTTTTTTTTTTTTTAAGGAACTATAAGAGAAGGCTATTATCAAATCCTCCCTTAAGGGTGATCAGCACACATCTGCTTAGACGACTTCTGACAAAAATATTAGACAATATTCATTAGATAAATAAGTGATAAATTTCTTTTTAAGACTGAACTAAAAGAACAATGAAAACGTAAACTGCATTCTTTTATTCATCGCAAAATTATGTACATTTCTGTATGATTTCATCATACATGATCTTCATTTGACAAGAATTAAAAACACAAGACTACACCTAATCTCGGAATAAATATTGTAAACCTCAAATTCCTGTTATAAATCGGCCCTCTCGGGTTTTCTCGATTGAACATTTTATCTCAGTCAGCCTGACAGGGCTCCCAATTTTAGTAAGGCCCCCTTTTTTTTGGTTTTCGACCCGCAGGGTATTCATTCTCTTCTTTTGATTTTTTTTGGTCTTTAGCCATGGAACCTTTTTAGTCTGTCGACATTGATCAGGTCTTTAAATTCATTCCTATTACTGTTTGCTAAAATTGCTGCTCCTTTCGTTAGTAACTTTTTCAAGACGAACGGACCTTCCCAGGTTGGCCTAACTTTTCCCTGTATGTCTGGCACTCCCGACCTCATCATCTTAAAGACCAAATCCCCTTCTTTCAATGGCTGCTTTCGTACCTTCTTGCCAAAGGACTGAGCTAGTCTCTTCTGATAAACCTGATTGTGATAATAGGCTCGCAACCTATCTTCATCCAACAGATTCAACTGCAATAATTGTTGTTGTGCCCACTCTGTCTCTAGAATCCCGACTTCCATGACTACCCTCAAAGATTTTAGCTCGATTTCAACTGGCAGAACTGCTTCGGTTCCATATACCAAAGAGAAAGGTGTTGCTCCCGTAGAGGTTCCGACCGTTGTTCTATAACCCCATAGTGCAAAAGGTAGCTTTTCTGCCCAATCTTTATAGCTCTGAACCATCTCGGCAAATATTCTTTTAACATTCTTGTTCGCTGCTTCAACCGCACCATTAGCCTGAGGTCGGTAAGGAGAAGACTTATGATGCTGGATTCCATATTTCTGAAGCATCTATTTAGTTTTTGCTAAGAATTGCACCCCATTATCAGACACAATGTGAAGTGGGAGGCCATATCTGCATATCAAATTCCGCTCGATGAACTTAGCCATGTCCCTAGCATCAACCTTCTTGAAAGATTCAGCTTCGACCCACTCAATGAAGTAATCAATGGCGACTATGATAAACCTGTGCCGATTAGAAGCTGTAGGACATATCTTGCCGATGATATCTATTCCCCAAGCTGCAAATAGCCATGGAGATGTCAAATTATGTAATTCTGAAACTGGCACATGCCTCAAATTTGTGTATTGCTGGCATAACTGGCATTGCTTCACATATTTTGAACAATCCGTATCCATTGTGAGCCAATAAAATCCATGGCGCATGATCTTCTTTGCTAAGGCTAAGCCATTCATGTGAGCTCCACAGACTCCGGCATGAACCTCTTCCATAACTCTTTCAGCTTCTTTCTCCACCAAACATCTCAATTGGATACCATCAGCTTGCCTCTTATACAAACTGCCATTTACACTGATGAATTGAGTGGATAACTTTCTAATCATTCTTTGGTCTTTCTAAGCGGCTTCTTCTTGAAACACTGACCTTTCCAAATAATTCTGAATGTTATAGTACCAAGGGTTTCAATCGGCGACCTCAACATCCATCACCTACTCAGTTTAAAAACAAGGCTTTTTCATACTAAAGATTAGCACGGGTCTCGTAGCAACCCCCGTTGGATTATCCCACATGGACACTAAAGTCGCGAGAGCATCAGCCAATTGATTTTCATCTCTGGGGACGAAGTGAAAAGTGGAAGTCTCAAACTGGTTATTCAACATTCTCAAGTACTTCACATAAGGCAACAACCTCTCTTCCTGAACTGACCATTCCCCTTTGATCTGATGGATTACTAAGGACGAATCTCCGAAAACTTCTGCTGTCTTTGCCCCCAGAGCAAGCAGTGCTTCCAATCCGAAGATGCAAGATTCATATTTCGCTTCATTATTAGTTGCCTTATGCCTCAACTTTTTGGCTAATGGCAGCTTCTCACCATCCGGGGTTGTAAGCATAATCCCTGCTCCTGCCCCTTTACTGTTAACTGCCCCATCAAAGAACAACTACCACCCTTGTACTGCTATGGCCATGACATCTTCATTTGGGAAATTGTACTCGAACTGGTCTCCTTCAATAGGGTGTTCAGCCAAGAACTCAGCCACAACTCTTCCCTTAACGGTTTTCCTGGTCACGTATTTGATATCAAACTCCTACAACAGTAATAACCATCTTCCCATTTTTCCTAGTAGAGAGGGTGCTTCTTGAAGGTACCTGAGCGGGTTATGCTTGGAACCACTTATACATTGAAGGAGTGAAAGTAGTGTCATAACTTTTTGGAGGCCCACATTAGTGCCAAGCAAATCTTTTCTACTTCAACATATTTGGCTTCATATGTCAGGAGTTTCTTGCTAAGGTAGTAAACAGCAAACTCCACTCCAAATTCATCCTCCTGAGCCATCATGGCACCCACTGAACTGTCTTCTATCGCCAAAAACAGTATTAGCGGCTTGGCACGTTGTGGTTATCTTAAGACTGGCGGATTCAGGAGATAATCCTTAATAGTATCAAAAGCCATTTGACAATCATTATTCCATACCACCGGTTGATTCTTCCTGAAAAGCTTGAAGATGGGCTCGCATACTGAAGCTAGCTTGGCGATAAACCGACTGATGAACTAAAGTTTTCCCAGGAAACTTCTAACTTCCTTCTCTTTCTGAGCCACTAGCATCTCTCTAATGGCTTTGACCTTATTAGGATCTACTTCAATTCTTCTCTGGCTTACCACATGGCCTAATAGCTTACCCGAGGTAACCCCAAAGATGCACTTCTTGGGATTAAAGCGTAGATTATATTTATTGATCCTTTGAAAGAACTTTTCTATTGCCTCAAAGCGACCCTCTCTGGTAGCTGACTTGATCATCATGTCATCAACATACACCTCCACCTCCTTGTGGATCAAATCATTGAGAACTCTAGTGGCAATTCTTTGATAGGTTGCTCCTGCATTCTTTAATCCAAAAGGCATAACCCAGTAATCAAATGTACCCCATTCAGTTATGAAAGCTGTCTTGATTTGATCCACGATCCTATTGAGGATTTAATTGTACCCTGCGTACCCATCTACAAAGCTGTACATCATACAAGCAGCGGCACTATCTACCAGCACATCAATATGAGGCAAAGGAAAATTGTCCTTCGGACAGGCTTTGTTCAGGTCCCGATAGTCCACACATACTCGAACCTTTCCATCCTTTTTAGCCACAGGAACTACATTAGCTAACCAGGTCGGGTATTGAACCTCTATTAGGAACTTAGCCTCAATCTGCTTATGGATCTCTTCTTTCACCTTTTGTGCCCATTCTGGTCTAAGTCTTCTAAGCTTTTTCTTGACTGGTTTAGACCCTGGGTAGGTTGGGATGGTATGTTCAGTGACATCTCGGTCAATTCCGGGCATGTCCTCGTAGGTCTAGGCAAAGATTTTTTCATGTTTTTTTAAAATTCTCTCAAATTTTAGCCTCTCCTCAGGAGTTATAAATGATGCTATCAAAATTTCCTTTGGATTTTCCAAAGTTTCGAGATTAAATGCAGTTGTGCTAGTTGAGTTAATGTAAAAAATGAATGCATCATGTTTATGATCATGAGAAATAAAATCATCAGAAACATCACACAAGTAAGCAAAGTTATTCATCTCATTAATATAATCAAAAATATTAACATTGTCATTAAAAAGTTTCGGCATAAAAATAGTATCTAAATAACTATTGTCTTCATCTCCTGTCGACATCGATATTGTAGCCGACTGGGCTTTGACTTCTTGGCTTGGTGGAGGCTTTTCAACTACCTCCGGTGAAATCTTCAAATCTTCAATCCTTAGCTCTGGGTCTACCATCTTCTCCTTTCCCTTCAACCTGGTATCCCTGTCCCAGACACTACACTGAGTCTTGATCTCTTCATCCCAGAAGCCCTCTGTAGATTTGATAACTCCAACATCCCAATCGAAGACATCATTGAAGATTTCAAACCCCAGAACAATCTTTCCATTTATCCGCTGAGGCTCTTCATCACCAGTGTAAGTACAGACCGAAGATGCGGGAACAACACTCTCTGAAATGTGGGGGATCTTCTTTGGCACTTTCTTCTTGCCATGCTCTCCTTTGTAGCCCAGACCCTTCCGATCTTTCTGGACTTGTGTTGTGATCGCAGACTGCAGTCCTTGTGAGTTTTTTCCCAAACCAGCCCCTGAAAGGAAGTGCATCTTCTTCATTATATTTACCACTTGAGGGCTATCTGCTAAATCCTGCTCCTCTCTAATCATTGATATGTGAAAGCCACTAAATGGCTGGTTAGAAATCCCCAAGGTAGACACTTGGTTTTCTCTCACTGCTTTAATAGTCACCACCTCTCCTTCATGAGGTATCTTGATTATCTGGTGTAGGGTAGATGGCACTCCTCCCAATTTATGGAACAACGGCCTCCCTAGTAGAGCTGAGAAATTCGCTGGGATAGGCAAGACTACAAATTCTGTCTCTATCTCGATAAGCCCAATCCTGACCAGAGCTTTGAATGTTCCTGATGCTTATCTTCGAGAATTATCATAGGCTGTGATGGTTAAATCAGACTTGCTCAGCATATTTTCATTTAGTCCAAAAGCCTGGAGTGCTACCAAAGAGCATACATTTATGGATAAGCCATCATCAACCATAACACAAGTGGTGTGCTTGTCATTAATTTGAGCCTTGATGTAAAGTGACCGGTTGTGATTACAGCCCTCAACTGGTAAATCTACATTAGAAAACACCAATCTCTCCCCTGATCCCCCTTTAACAAGATCCAGCAGCTCGGATGGAGAAATTGTGGTGGCTACGGTGGACTCACTTAAAGCCTCAACTAACTTCTGCCTGTAGGAGGGCGACTGTCTTAAAAGGTCCCAAATTGATATTTGAGCCGTTGTCTTTTTTAGCTGCTTTACTATGGGATTTTCTTTCGGCTCCTTCTCTGCAGGTGCTTGTAATGAGTCCTACTGCTTCTCATCTTCTGGGACCACTCTCCCACTTCTTGTTACAGCTCTAACCCTGTCCTCTTCATCTGAATCCCACGGATCCATGAACTTTCCATCTTTCTCTTCTTCTTCTTCTCCACTCTCACTAGTGGACCAACAGTCTATCGCCGCCATGGGCATCCCTTCTTCAGTTGCCTCAGGGTGAGTAATAGCGGCGTAATCATTTCTGTAACACCCCCTACCCATACGTAGGCGTACCCATCCTCAAGGTGTGAGAAGCCGTATGAGCCGAGTGTGTCACCAAGTTGATAAAGATACAAAGCATACATTCATACATAATAACCATACATCATTACAGGGAAATTAAAACCTTTATAAGCATCAGTATGATCCATCATTACAATAGCAAAATTCGTTACAATAATGTTCAGATCGAAAGCCATAATAAAATAATTACATATCCCAAAAGTATATAAATGCGGAAGCTTTATAAAATAATAGTATAAAGAGAGTTCCGATATAAAAGAATCAACATGCTATTAAAAATAAAGCCCTAAAACTAATCCCTCTGTGTTGGCTTGACTGGCGACGACTCTCCCAAAAGAACACCATCCTTTGCACTTGCACAGATAAAACACCGTGCTAAGCGATAAACGCTTAGTGGGGAAACACACAAGTAGTATGGACGGCCATTCACAATGGTCGTCGAGGCATAATACATTCACAATGGTAAATGCAGATAATCATATCAAGTAAATATACATTTTTGCATATAAAAGCCATACTTTCGATAATATAAGCTCACATCCATACTCACATTCACAGTTACATTAACTGATCATTCATATCATTATCATACTCATTCGAATATCACATTCGTATAATCACATTGGGGCAAACTAAAGTGAATAGAACACCTGCTGACTCACAATAGTGGATAACGAGTATACGGACAGTACCTTACGGGTACGAATCGAATACTGATAGTACCTTACGGGTACGAATCAAAAACCATTTCACTTTATCAATTACAAAACATTTTACTGAGGGGACCTTTAATAAGATCCAAATACTGAGGGGTTCGCGAGGAACCAAACGGGGACCTGATGGGTTCGAATGGAACTGAGGCTGCAGCTTAAGACTCTATTAGGCATGCCTAACTATCCACTTACTTGACTCTAGCAGGTCATGCATCATTCAAATCATATTTCCAAGAGTAATACATAATTATACTCACATTCATATCAATGAATCATAAATAAGATATGCGTAACCAAATATCATTCAACAACTTATAACATGCAATATCATATACATTATTTATTATTTGAGGACTACATAACTCAAACAGAAGAAAAAGGATTGAGAAGGACCCAAATACGTTTGTTAAAAACAGAAGGGACAGGGGCCTAGAGGGGCACGAGTCATGCTGAGGAGCACGACTCGTGCTCCTGGAAACTTGAGGGGCACGAGTTGTACTGAGGAGCACGACTCGTGCTGAGTCCCTCAGGCATGAGCACGGGTCGTGCTCTTCGAGCACTACTCGTGCTTATGCTCCCTGCCAAAGCATGTCTCGTGTTCTAGAGCACGACTCGTACTCTGGCTCTCTCACTACTCCCTCCAAGGCATAAAAGAGAAGAAAAAGAGGAAGAAATACTCACCAAATGGACACGACTCACACGCCTAAGCACGACTAGGACAAGCACACAGATAGCAAATAAAGGAAATGAAATCACGGAAGAGACAGCTAATGCAATTTTCCAATTTTTCGAAACCCTAATGTCGTGAAATTCACCCAGAACCCAAAGTTCCCAGAAAATCATCCCATCTTAAACCCAAATCATTTTTACCTGGAATTAGCTTCCTCAAGCACGCAAAAACCAACATAAATAATACAAAATCACTTCCTTAACAATTACCCATCCAAAACAGATATTAACTAAATCAAAACTTTGAAATATTAGAACCCAGAAGATTAACAGTAAGCTCATTCCAACGTAAATCTCATCCTCAAGGTTCTAATCCTCATGCATTAACCATAATCAAAACCCATTCATTCAAATCCCAACATGCAATATCAATACATCAAATCATCATCAAAAGAATCAAACAAAGCAAATACACAGTAGATAATCAAACACAGCAAAAACCCAGTAAATGCAATTTTCCCAAACATAAAATCCTAGCTTCAATCACTTGGTTCCACTACTCCCAGCCTTCTCTTTCCCCTTGATATCGAGAGGAGGCTCAGCTAAACATAATACACCGAAGAACACCCAAAATACAAACAAAGAACAAACCCTAGTTTAAAATCCAAACTATAATGTAGAAGAAGATGAAGAAAAAGATGAAAATATGTACTAAACTTACCAATTATGCAAGAAATGATCAATTTCCACCACCAAAGTCTTGAATCCAAGTTAAGGCAAACAAAAGAAGAGCAAAGAAGAAGAAGAAGAGATGGAGAAGAAGAGAACAGGAAAGATGAAGTTACTGCCTTTCCATTCCTCTTTCTTCTTTTACTTATCCTTCTTCTTAACCCTAGACACTTGGCATCTCTCTAGTGGTGGATATTAATCACTCACACCCCAAAGACATGCATACATTACACACAATACAATCCCAACATAAAACTCCCTAATAGTGTGTGAGTAAAGCATACAACCACCACACCACTACTCACACCCTACAATAGTATGCTCATGCACACACAAACATATCCCAACTAATTCACACCCTAATAACATACATGCATCCACAAGCTAACAAAACCCTTAAAACATACATTTCTACCCAAAATACCCTTATAACATGCCAAATACATACCATGCATGCACACACAAATGGGCTCATACTACTAGGGGGCAAACGGGGTGTGATAATTTCCATATAAATCCTGCAAGACATACCATTCAGGTAGGCTTAACCCAATCATAATGACAAGTGGTGGCACAATATTGAAATTGGACTTCTTCTTGCCCTCCCTCTTTTCAGGATCGGTGATCTGCTTACTATCGATCAGATCCTGAATCTAGTGCCTCAACCTCAAGCAATTGTCTGTCAGATGCCCAGTATATTGGTGAAAAGCACAGTATTCATTCTCTTTATGCCTCGGCTACCCTTGGGTCCTAGCTGGCCAAGGTGGCAGGGATTGTAGCTTCCCCTCCTTTATCAACCTCTTCAATACCCATGACAAAGGCCTACCCAAATTCGAGAAGTACCTCTGATTCACTCCTGTTGTCGACACCTCAGCTGTCTTCCCACTTCTATTGCCACTGCTGGAACTAGCTGACTTGGTTGTCCCTTGATTAGTAAAGCCCTTCTTGACATAAGCCTCACTGCTTGCCCTTCTGGCCATATATTCTCCCTCTGCCTCTATAGCAATGTCCTTCAAGGACTCCCAATCCTTCAGCCCTTTCATTTTTAGTCCATCCCTCAAGTATGTGGTGGCATTCGGAATGAATAATCAGATCTAATCAGGAGTGTCAGGCTTGCACTTCATCTCCATAACTCGGTTCCTCCACCGAGTGATGTACTAGTGAAAAGACTCCCTAGCCTTCTGCTGTAGCAGCTCTAAATCTTTCAACATGACTTCCATCCTAGTACTGCAATCATATTGCTTTAGGAACTCCTTAGTCAATAAGTCCCAGTCTTCCTTGGACCCTCTATCCAGCCCATGGTAGCAATTAATAACAGCTCCTGTGAGACTCAAGCAAAAGTACTCTATCTTCTGCTTCCTAGTTAGAGTTGTTCCCTTCATGACCAGTGAATACTGCTTGATGTGTGCAGCAGGGTCAGAAGTGCCGTCAAACTTGGGAATATTAGGCATTTTTAAGTTCTGAGGGATCAGATCATCACCATCTAGCTCCCGATCCTCAGGGTTCATTCCCCTTCCTACCATCATCATCCTTGTCATAGCTTCAAATTTCTCCTCAATCTTTTTCCACATCGCCTCCTCCAGCTTGGGCGACTTTCCCTTTGCTACCATATGTTCCTCTTACTCATCTTCCCAGAGGTCAACCTCAGCTTTGGGGCCTTCCCTGCAATCAACAGGCACTGATGCTCTTTGCTCAACCACAGGTGGGTCAGCCACAGTAGGGGTATCCTCGCTCACCACCCCTTGTTCATCTTGCCCCCTAATAGGAGCAGCAGCTTGCTATTCCATAAGTGGAGCCAAGGTAGTGGCAAGGTTACCCATCATGGCCATCATTCTAGCCTCAAATTCTTCCATTCTTCTCTCCACTTCTTCGGCAATCATTGCCCTGGTTGCATCAGACCCACTTGATGGATTAGACATACTTATCTCTAGTGATGATTCTAAAGAGAAAGTCTCACTACCCTCTAAAAGAGAATCTTAGCTCTGATATGACACTAGCTCCGATAATACCAAGAGTGGAATCCTTCTCAGCCGACCGATGGTACCCCTTGACCACCTAGACGAATCTATGATGGTTGCAGAATGCACCTTGTTAGGGTGATGTATGATTGAAATGCAATGCATGGTCGTGCTGATGCAGCATAGACAAACACATGCAAGCAGATAGCTCCTTCCAACCTTATCTCTCCCACACACGAGGTAGTGTAGTCTCTTTCCTTGGTGGGCTCTATCCAAGGGTTAACAGGGAACCCATTGGACACATATGGTGCACGGTGGAAACCGGCAGCATAACATCTCTTATCTAATGTACATATGTATGGGTGTTTGGCCATTATGTATTTAAACAACTCAATTAAATTAAGATGGGCCCACCGGGGCATGAAAGCCTTTGATGAAAGACCATTTAATTTAACTGATATTGTTCAATATATGATGGCCCACGTAACAAGCACGGGATTATGGTAGATTTCACCTAGTCAAGGTATCTATTGCCATTACATGAGATTTGGTCGAAGGTAGTGATACTTTAGGGCTACCCAAGCATGGT
Source organism: Excoecaria cochinchinensis (assembly GCA_947683425.1). NCBI lineage: Eukaryota > Viridiplantae > Streptophyta > Magnoliopsida > Malpighiales > Euphorbiaceae > Excoecaria > Excoecaria cochinchinensis. Next base: position 20,929,945 of record CANTUQ010000119.1, read on the forward strand.
CCCTGCCAATGGGTCTAGCTCATCATGAGCATAACGACCGATTGGGTCTCCATTTGATATACAATAAGGTACGAGGCTTGGGCTGGTGATTATCCTTAACACTTCCCCACATTGAGTGAACGTAGGGTAGTGCTTTGGGAACGTACCAGGGCTAGAAAAGGGACAAAACTAGCATAATATAAGGCTCTAATGATATGCAATGCAATTTCGAAAAGGGATGAAATTTTTAAATTAAAACTCAATTATAAATTTTAACCAAGGTATTTTCGAAGGGAAGTCTATTTTCTAGATCCCCAGTGGAGAAGCCACTGTGACGCGCGCCGAACCCCGGGTCGCCCCGAACGCCCGCCTTTAGGGCGATCGAGAGAGGTTCATAAAACTTGTAAGAAATTACAAGTACGTCCGTTTTGGGCAACAAGGAGGTTTCTTGGAGTCGCCACCCAATAGAGCATTGGAAAAGGTCGTCTAGCCTCAGTTAGCCTAAGATAGGGCTGCTATGTCCATTTTGGGCAAGCCAGAGGTGTCCTGGAGGCCCCATCCTAATAGAACATTAGGATGGCCCTCTCGCCTCGTGGAGCCTAGGACTATGCAAGTTAAAGCCTTTTTACGAGACACAAGAGGTGTTTTGGAAGTCCCATTCCAATAGAACATTGAAATGGTCCTCTCGCCTCGTTGAGCCCAAAGACCAGAGATGTTTCGGGACTTCCCATTTATTTATACCTTGGTTAAGTTTATGAATGAGTTTTGAATTTATTGTTTCATCTCTTTTCTCCTTCAATTCAATGCAGTTTATTTAAAGCGCACGTCAATCATATAAAGAAAGTGATAAATAAAAATGAAATTAAAATAAAGCACATGAAAATAAATTACAACAAAATTAGGGGCGGAATACAACCCCCATTTGTAAATAAAATACAATTCATACATAAATTGGGCTATTTATTAAAGGTGAGGACATTGGTTCTCTCATGCATAATTAAAGAAAATAATTTTTAAAGTGACAATTTATTTTGGATGAAAAAGCTAGGACATTGGTCACCTTTTTATTTAGAAAAAAATTCAAGTTAATTAATATAAATATTTTGTGATTTTTTAATTAATGTGCATAAAAAATAATTTATTACAAATTACATATTAGAAATAAAATAAACCCAACATAATAAAAAATACAAATAACAAATTAAATCCCAAAGGGTATCTCTGAATCTCCATGGGCTCCCACTTGGTATGGAAAATACTCACACATAAAAATAAGTATTGAAAATAAAAGAAAAACAAATAAAAGTGAAGTTAGTAATAAAAAATTAATTTAAACATACAACATGTAAAAAAATGAATTAAAACAAATAAAATACATCATGCATGACGAATCAATTAGATGGCATAATAAAAAATATAACTTAACACATGAACAATTCAACATGCATAAATAATAAAAATAACAACAATAATAAAATTCAACACGCATGAAAACATGAAAATAATAATGATGATGACAACAATGATAAATTATAATAATAAAGAAAATTAATAATAATAATAATAATAATAATAATAATAATAATAATAATAATAATAATAATAATAATGATAGTAGTAATAATAACACTAATTAAAGTAATAGTAACACTAATCACAATAATAATAACAATACTAATGATGATAATAATAATAATAATAATAATAATAATAATAATAATAATAATAATAATAATAATAATAATAATAACATCAAAGAATATGAACAATCAAATTAAATATGCAAGAATAAATAAAATAAAACAATCATGCTAACACATGTTAAATGATAATACTAACAATAACAATAATATATGAACAAAAATAATGACAATATGAGCAATATGAACAATTAAATAAAGGAAATAAGAATAAGAAATAATAATATGAACATTTAAATAAAAGAATATAAGAATAAGAATTAAAAAATAGATCTAAGAGAATTTACATGTTAGCTAATTAATTGTAAACAAAAAATTAAATTAAAAAATTAAATCAAGAATTGAGCCAAGAATGTTTACCCTCAAAATTTAGCTTGATGAAATGAAGGTAAGATCCAATTCCTTGTCTTGATTGTAAGAATATATTGGAAAAATATTGAAAATGAATTTTTACTCAAGAACAAATAATTGATTTATTTGTCTCAAAGTAAAAAATTTGTTAAATGAAAAGAAGAAAATTTCCAAGAACAAAAATTATTGTTTTTGCCTTAAGAATTAACTTGGAAAGATCCTTTAGAAATTAAGAGAATTTGTTTTTGACAGAAGAAGAAGAAGAAAATAATTTTTCTAAAGAAAATCCCCCCTAATTCTCCCTCCAAAATTCCTTTTATTGCTCCCCCAAAATTCAGAATTTTTTAATGAAGAAATTAAATTGATTTAATTCCAATAAACACAAAAAACAGCTGAATTTGAAGGGTTTAGAATTTTAAAGGGTTTAGCATTGAATTCTATGAAAAAAAAATGAAGAAAAAGCATTAAAAATGAAGAAAAAAGGGCCAAAATGGCCAAAAAGGCTGTTGGGGGCGAAATCGGGCGCACAGGGGCGAGCGACGCCCGTCGGGTGGGGCCGCACGCGCGACGGGCAGGCCGTCGCTCGTGCACAGAGCACGTGGGCAAGCGTGCCCAGCGCGCTGCCGCACCCCTGACACTCGTGAACTTTTTTTTTTAATTTCTAAAAAAAACTATAATTTCAAAACATACCCTTTAGTCTCAAAATAATTTTTAAAATATTTTTAAAATATATTTTTATTTATTCCTAACAAATCAAAATGACAAGGAAATTATCACTTCCAACTTTCATTCTTTTTGCCTATAAACAGGCACACTTAATTTTATCATTGAGTAATCCTGATCTAGGCTACTCGAGACCCGGTGTCTACATATGGTTTTACATATTTTTGCATGTTTGAGTGGTTTTGGGTAGGTTTGGTTTGATTTTGAAAAGCTCTATTTTTTTGCGTTTTCTTGAGATATAGGAAATCTTGATTTTGTCGCGAGCGCGAAAGAATCAGGTCTTCCGTGTGCTTGGCCTTTTGCATGACACATGAATCTCTTGACGAGTCATGAAGATTGGCTGGCACGAATTGGGGAAGGATGTGTTGTTGTGCACAAATTGTGCACAAGATGCACAAGTTGTGCGCATGAGCACGAGTCATGCTCATGAGCATGAGTCGTGCATCTTCCTTTTCTGGTAGAGTGAATTTGGCTTCTATTGCGAGCGTAACTTCCAGTCGCGATTGCTACAGTGAACCTCTTTCCTGTCCTGCTCTGCTTCCGAAAATGATTTCTTCTTATCTTACTGTGCCTATTTTCTCCCTAGAGCATGGTTTATGGTTGCTTATACCTTGTTTATAGTATAACTAGTGTTTTGGTATTGATAATTTTAGCGTGTTAACGTTTCAATTTGCGTTTTCAGTAGTGCCAAGTGCTATGTTTTGAGTGAGTGAGTTGAGCCTGAAGTGTCATAGTAGTGGATAGACAAGCATGCTTATAAAGGGATAGACTGCGGCTGCTATAGTGACCTTAATTTATTTAACGATGAATACCTAGTGTATTCAATTTTGAGTTAGGTCTCTAAACTTGATACTGTTTATCAGTATTTAAAGTAAAGTACCGGTTATCTACCATTGTTGAGAATTCAGGCTACTATATGTTTTGTAGTGTACAAGAGGTGTAGTAGAGACTTGTATATGTATACGAACATTGTATGTCATGATATCGATATTGCTTGCCATATTTGGATGTTTGCACATGGAACTGGTTAGAGTGTAATGTTATTTGTTTACAAGGCTGTGTATATGGTTATTTGTAAGTGACATGACTATTGATATGCATTTGATATATTTGTGACTTCGTTAGAAGTCTATTGCTTCTGTTTATCCCCACTAAGCGTTATCGCTTAGCATGGACGTTTGTTTCCGTGTAGGTGTACAGGTTTGAGCCAGTGTGTGGACATCTGCAAGTCACGACCACTAGGAGCTTGTATAGGGATCTTTTTGTATAAGATAGGGTTTTCTTATGTTTTGAGTAACTTCATTATCTAAATAGAGAAGTATAGTTATTATGTAACAGTATAATCGGAATGTATATGTACAAAAAATGATCATGTAATATATGGTTATATATTGTAATAAATGTACGTATATTGTTTATGATTCAGATGTTGGCTCTAAAGTTGTGATTATTAGCTTAATGTTATTAGTTTATTTCTGTTATTGCTTCCGCTATTGTTTCGGTAAGCGTTAGAGTTCTGTGTGGCACTCCGATATCCTCCTTGGGGGTGTTGGGGTGTTACAGAGTAAGTACAGGTGCCTCAACTAACTTACTCTTCAGCTGATCAAAACTTGATTGACAACTAATGGACCATTCAAACTTAATGCCTTTCCTCAGAAGCTTGGTCAAAGGTGCAGCAATAACCGAAAACCCTTTCACAAATCGTCTGTAGTAACCAGCCAAACCAAGAAAACTCCTTTCTTCTAATACATTCCTAGGTGGTTTCTAGCTCATAATTGCCTCCACTTTAGATGAATCCACTCTATACCTTCCGCAGAGACAATATGCCCTAGAAAAGACACTTTTTTTTTAACAAAAATTCACACTTTCTTAACTTAGCAAAAAGTTGATGATCTTTCAGGACTTGCAGCACAATATGAAGATGCTCCTCATGCTCGTTCTCATTCTTTGAATACACCAAGATATCATCTATGAACACAACTACAAATCGGTTAAAATATGGCCTGAACACCCTATTCATCAAATCCATAAAAGCCGCTGGAGCATTGGTCAAACCAAACGGCATCACTAAAACCTCATAATGGCCATATCGCATCCGAAAAGCCGTCTTAGCCAAATCCCCATCCTTAACTCTCAACTAGTAATAACCCAATCTCAAGTGTATCTTGGAGAACACTCCTGCACCTATTAACTGATCAAATAGATCCTCAATCCTCAGCAACAGATACTTGTTTTTCATGGTAACCTTGTTGATTTGTCGATAGTCAATGCACATCCTTAACGTACCATCTTTTTTCATAACAAATAAGACCAGAGCACCTCATGGGGAGATGCTCGATCTAATAAAACCTTTATCTAACAACTCCTGTAAGTGACTTTTTAACTCTTTCAATTCTACAGGAGCCATTCGATAAGGGGCTTTAGAAATAAGAGTGGTACCCGGCAAAATCTCTACAGATAGTTCAACTTCTCTCTCAGGTGGTAACCCCAGTAATTCCTCCGAAAACACATCTACAAAAGCTCTTACCATGAGAATATTTTGAATCTCTACTAGATTTCGTCAAAAATCCAAAACTATTGCCAAAAATGCTTCACACCCTTTTCTCATAAATCGTCTTGCCTTCATAGCCGAGATCACATTATGTAAAGAATCAAAACTCATACCTCTTATTACCACTGAGAACTTATTACAATTTTTAAGCTCAACCGTCTTCCTGTGACAATCAACCATTGCTTAGTGCTTACACAACCAATCCATACCCAAGATTAGGTCGAACTCATGAAAAGGCAGACTAATCAAATCCACTGGGAACTCTTTTCCTTGCACCACCAAAGGACAATTTCTAAACACCCTACTCACATTGACATTAAGCCCTAATGGACTGGTCACACAAATCTCATAATCTAATCAATCAACACTAGACAAATTATCACATAACTTACCAGAGCACAAATAAGAATGTGTGGACCTTGTAACACCCCGATGCCCCCATTGGAAGGATACTAGAGCGCTACCTGACAACACAGACACACATACATACATCTCAACGGAAGCAAATGATAACATAATAAAATATACATTATTTACAAAATTACATAAGGATCCTTGATTACATTTACTTAATACTTATACAAAATACAGAATGATATACAACCTTAAATCACAAACTGCAGGAATTGAACAAAAAATAAAATTCCAACTCCTAGTGGCCGACCCTGCAGATGCGCGACGCAAACCGAACAAACCTGCTACCTACACGGGAAAACAGCCCGTGCTAAGCGATAACGCTTAGTGGGGAGGAACAAAGTAGATAGAAACCAGTACACTAAGCAGGAATACAGTAAGCCATGCATAAAAAAATATGTACACATACCGAAATACTTACCATGGCAACACGCGAGATATCACATGCACGACATACTAAAAATCATACCAGAATATAATCACTATCAAGTCACTCATTACTTAGAACACTGCACGAAACAATTATGACACTATACAGAACACTATACAATAATGTCTTGCATTAGTATATAAATGCAAACATGCATCACCATACAAAATTTCCTCAATATCAGAGGACAGAGATATAACTCAAGAATCACTATATAAAATCGGAATTGATAATAGAAAACACTAAGCAATTTCCATAACCAAAGTCATGTAATATACAAAACGCTTCACAAAACCAATACCAAACACTTGAAACAATAGCCTGAATTCCAATGGTGGAGGATACGGGAACACGACACGGGAGACCGAAGCCTCAAAAATAGTTTTAATACCCGAAGGTAGCGCGGGAGACCGGAGTCTCAAAACATTTTATCACTACACGAAGGATGACCATTTCGGAGGTCGACCGCTTCACCCAAACGGGGCGGACATAGGCAGCTGCACTCACTAACCCTTCTTAAGCATGCTTAATTATCCCCTACCTTGACACTTCAGGCTCAGAACACTTATTCTAAACATTTCACACTAGACAATACCATTAATTAATAAAACAAGTCAAAAGTATTAATGCACTAGTATACGAATACAAAACATAACTTACGCAGTGTGAAAAGCTATGCGAAACAGAAAGAAGAAGACATATAGGCAAAACAAGGCAAAACGTCAGGAAAAAGGGCTCACTGTCGCGATCGCGACAGTAGCCAGGCGGGAAATAGCCCAGTCGCGAGTCGCACATGCAATGACGACTCGTGACGAAGCCGCTTTACGCGCACCAGAGAAGAGGGTCACGAGTCGTGATCCCTCCTCACGACTCGCGACGGGACTCTCACAAAAGAGAGAGAGGTCACGAGGCGTGATGCTTGCTCAAGGCTCGTGACAGAGCTCGCTCCCAAGAGAGAGGGGTCACGAGTCATGATCGCCTCTCACGACTCGTGACTCTCTCCTCACAACACAAAAGAAACACATCCCAGCTCGTTGCGCACGGAAGTGAATAACTCGATTCTATCGCGATCGCGACGAGCGTCATGCTCGCGACAGGATCGTGTTTTCCAATTCCAACAGAAAATGCAGAACACACAGCTAAACAAACACAAAACCCATTTAACCCAAAATCATTTAACATGCAAACACATGTAAATTCTTACCTACCAAGCTTCCAAAACATGCTCAAAACACAATCAACACATTAATCAAACACTTTGAACTTCTGAAATCAAAACTACTAACAAACGCAAAATCATTCACATATCATGTACATATTCCTCACTAGCACATATGAACATCCATCTAGCACTAGCATTTGAACCAATGTTCCTCACTCATACAACACATGCATTTACCCAAGCAAATCACTCAAATATTTTAGAATTAACAGACACAACAAACACACAATCCCAAAGAGAACCAGAGCAAAATCATCAAATTAACAGAGTGACCAAATCAACTCCCAAACCTGGAATTGCAGCTCAAAACCTCAATCTTTAAGAACCCACTCAATCTAGCCTTACCTCATCTTCAAATCATCTAAATCTCGCACAAACAAACCCAAGAATCACTAAACTAAAACCCTAACTTACTCAAATCAAAAACAAACCAGAAGAAGAAGAAGATCAAAGCACAATAACAAAAACCTAACCATTTACCTCTCCAATCTTGCTCCCATACTCTTCCAAAACAGCTCCAACTCACACACAACCAAGAGAGGAAGAACAAGCAACGGGAAAGAAGAAAAGAAAAGAGAGAACGGGAGGGAGAAGAGGGCCCAAACATGAATTTCTGCTCTTCTTCCCTTTCTTATTTTCCTTTTCTTCTTTCTCATTAATTGCTCACACCTACCAAGCCACTTGTCACCATCCTACAAACCCAAGTGTCATAATCTTGTCCATTCACTTCTTAAGCACCTTATACCCACACACACTAGATAATTTCCAAAATAAACATATATTCCTTGGTACAATACACATGTTCCACTAGATAATTCCTCACTTAACATCTTATTAACTTAATTTCTTCAATTAAGTCCTTAATAAATCCATTTTCGCATACACTAATTACCAAAATGCCCTTAATTTTTACGAATTAGCATTTAAATTTTGATTAGGCCCTTTTGGGTTGTTACAGACCCAGGATCAATTAGAGCATACACTTCAGTGTCAAAGAGTAGAAACTTACCTTTAATCACTTTCGATGCATCTTGCTCTTCCCGAGCTCTCATTGCATATGCCCTGGCTGGTGCCACCGAAGGACGATTTACCATCTCAAAGGAAGCTCCATCTCTAGGCCGTCCACCACGACCATGTCCTCTACCTCAACCCCGACTACCTTGAGGGGCATTAGATCCTACTCGACTAGCCGCTTGTTATCCTTGGGTATTCTCATACAGATTTGGGCAATTAGCCAAAAGATGGTCTGTACTACCACATCGAAAACATCCTCCTATCAATGAATGACATTAGCCCTAATGGTGCTTACTACAATGTGAACACTGTGGCACAGCATCGCCTCTAACACCCGATGCACCTCTCCCTCCTCTAGATCCCTACAAAGTTCCTTGCATTCTTCCTCTTGTAGCAAGACTAGCAGAAGTCTCATCTTGAGAATTCACTTGGGGATTCCTAGATCTCTTTCTTGAGGATGAGCCCTCATGGGAGGGATTCCTTCTTTGGGCTCTTTCTCTTATAATAACATCTGAACGTTCAGCTCGCATAGCAGCCTGAACAATCTAATAATAACTAACATCTGGAGAAGACATCAATGAAATTAGCATAACTTTTAGAGACTCATTCAAACCCGCTTCAAAATGCTTACATCTAAACTCTTCAGTAAGAACTTCCGGCAGTGCATACTTACTAAGCCTACTGAATTCTTTCTCATAATCCGCCACCGACAGAACTATTTGCCTAAAACTTAAGAACGGCGTCCACTTAGCCTCCTTATATGCCTTTATCACATACTTACTATGGAATTCTCTCTCAAAAAATGCCCAAGTCATTGGATCAGGAATCTGAGGATGCCTAAGAACCAACCTCCACTAATCATACGCTGAACCCTACAGAAGTGATACTACACACTCCACTTCTCTATACGAAGGGCAACGGATTTCCCGCAAGCCCCTACTTACTTTTTCAAACCACATCTCTCCCTTATCAGATTTGTCTAAACTCATCCCATAAAAATTCTCTGCTCTAAACTTTCTCATATTCTTAATTGGAGCTTTAGGCACAGTAACCCTCTCCAGAACCCTGGCTATATCTTGAGAGATTTTAAGCATAGCCTCAAAAGGAATTGCTAGGGCCTCAAACTGCACCCTAGATGGCTGAGCAGGACCAAAAACTGACAAATCTTGCTCTCGGTGGTTCGCACTCTCGGTTGACCCCTCGAGGGACCCACAAGCTGACTCCATCTAACTACAAAACATAAGGATATCCACATCAGCCCAACACAGTCTAAACACATAATGTATTCTACACTAGCCCAAAAATGACTAAACCTATGCTCTAATGCCAAAAAAAATGTAACACACCTTACCCATACGTAGGGATGCTAGCCCCATTAAGGTAAGGAGCATCACGATAGATAAAGGTTGTCACACACAAAGAACAAAGCAGGCAACTTAACTAAAGAAAAAAAAACTTAAAATATAATACCAAAAATAGGGTAAATTAAAACTTTTTATAATAACATTCATGAGAATTATCAACAGAAATTCTGAAATCTCTATATTAAACAACTAAAATATTCACTACAATTCTGAGATATAAAATTATCCTTGAAGGATTACAATATTCTTTCACTGAATATAAATATTACAACGCAAAAAGACAATCTAAAAGCTTTACATCAGAAACTGAAATGCAAAATACAAAAATATAAAGTCCTATACTACAAAACTCTCTCTATTGTGCTGGCCCTGAAGATTACATATCGATCCTCCTAGAAACTCTATCTTCTTTCACACTAGCACGGATGAAACACCCATGCTAAGTGATAATGCTTAGTGGATAAAACCAATAATGAATGACCTCTCACAGTGGACGTGAGAAATGCGCTTCACATACACATGCCTCATAAGTTAAAATAAAGCATTAATTGATCGACCAACATTACACATACGTCATAATCAACAACTCTATCAGAATTTATTGAATACATATTAACACATTCCGAACACAACAAATCACGTTACTTTACAGGTACATATAAGTAAGTTAACCTGCACATTCAGAGTAGTGGATAACGAGTAAATGCATAGATACCCAAAGGTACCAAATAATTCTTTTTTGAATGCATAGATACCCGATGGTATCAAAAGCAACTTGTTTTCATTTTATGTTCAAAATAATTTCGCATGAGATTTTAAACATGATCCAAAATCATAAGAATCGCGAAGACCCAAATAGGGTCAAAAATGTATGGCTGCAACTAACTGAACTCTATAAGCATGCCTATCTATTTACTAACTTGACTCTTGTAGGCTAGGCATAAATCACACATACCAAACATATAGCGAAGGTATTGAATAACATGGTAGTTCATTCATAAGTGCAATTGAAATATGTGAGAAAGAAAGCATGCAAAAAGATACAAACAAATAACCTAAAAGCCTAGGAGACTGTCGCGCTTGCAACAGAAGGGGCAGAAAAGCTTTTGTTGCAGGCATGACGTAGTCGCGCTCATGACAGAGAAGCAAAAAGGATCACCATCACACTCGTGAGTAAGAATGAGCTCACGATAGCCATCAATCTAACACTAGCTCTACAATCGAGCTCTCTGTCGCGCTTGGGGCAACTCCTAGCAAGAACTCGCATGAATAGGCTCTTAGCCCGGTAGCCAAACTCTCTGTCACGCTCATGACTAAAATTGTGCCCGCTATAGAGGCACTTCACACTGGGAGCTCGAATGACCGAGCTCTGTCGTGCTCACGGTGGAGTAAATAAAAGTGTTAAGCAATCAAGAAATGTGAACTTTGCATGAGATACCTTTGTACATAATGTAATGTGCATGCGAAGACAATGTGTTAGTGGGAACCAAATAATGACTTTCTTAATTGGTTATGTACACTAAATATATGCATATATGCTCATGTAATACAGAAGTAAGCCTGATTCTTTTATTGGTTATGTTATGTTATATGTATATATGTGTATATATATTGTGTTGTATTGTACATTATTTTCCCCACTAAGCATTATCACTTAGCACGAGTTTTCTAATTCGTGTAGGTTTGGACGTGAAGTAATTTTGAAGGATGGATCTGCATTGCCAATGGTCAACACTAGGAGAATCTATGGTGTAGGTTTTTGGGATTTGGGTAATATAATTTGTATATGTTTTGTATACTCCTTTTTCAACTATGAAGCATGTAATGAACTGAATGACTAAGTTTTGTAATATTAAGCTTATAATGTATGTATTTATGTAAATATACAAGTTTTAGCATGTGATAGGATGAGATATCCACTGCATGTGAATGTATGTGTAATGAATTTTAATAGTACAGGTTTCGGCATGCATGTATGTTAGAGTTTATGTGCATGTGATTGCCATGTAGCGACTGTTCTCAACTGATTTAGCTGAGCTAGTCTTGTAGTTGGGAATGGGCGTTATAAGTTGTGGTATCAGTGCCTAGGTTTAGACTTTTTTGGGAAAATGAGTAGACTAGGATGTGTATAGTTGTGTTGACCTAATGCGGACATCCTTGTTTATTGTATCAGATCAATGGATCCTTCTCATAATTCGACGGCAGAAACGGTAGAAAGTGTTAACCCTTGAGAAGTAGAAGTGTCTAGGTCTGGTCAGTCTAGGCCTGTCAGTTTTGGTCATGAGGTTTCGATGGTTCCTATGGAGGCTTTTTTCAAGATGTCTCAGGACATGGCACGGGTGTTGGATCGTATGATGACACCAAAGGCTCCATTAGAATCGATAAGAAAGCATGGGGTTGAAGAGTTTCATAGAACTAGACTGGATGAGTCTGAGAAGGCAAAATATTGGATAGAAAAGGTTCAGAGGGTACTTAAGGAGATAAGGTGTCCTCTTGATCAGTAAGTGGAATGTGTAGTGTCATTGCTTCAGGGTGCTGCGTATGATTGGTGGAAACTAGTCCTAAGCCATCCAATTCTTCCGAACCCGATCACATGGGAATTCTTTGAACGAGAGTTCCGTAATAAATATGTGACTAAGGCGTATCGAGAGGCAAACTAGAAGCAATTTTTAAAATTGAGGCAGAGAGCCATGTCAGTGGCCGAGTATGAGAAAGAGTTTTGCATACTAAGTAAGTATGCACCGCCTGGTGTATTAACTAAAGAGTTCAGATGTCAGCTGTTCGAAGAGGGATTAAATTAGCAGATTAAGGCGTTATTAATCTCAATGACTACAAAACAAACTGTGAGCTACTATCCAATAGTACAAACTACTATAAGAACAGAGCAGTCATTGGAGATTCAGAAATAAAGAATGCAAAAGAAAAATCCGAACTGAGGTGGATCTCATTCAGGCAAGAGATCTAGAGACTATTTAGTGGCACCACTAGCAAAATTCGTTAATAGTTCAGCATCCAGAGGTAGGAAACAAGGGTCATCCTTGGCATCTGGTACTAGCAGAGGTACATCTGGTGCCAGAAGTGAGGTACCTGAATGCCCATATTGTAGTAAGCGGCATCGAGGTGAATGTTGGAGAGTGACTGGTGCGTGCTTCAGGTGTGGAACACTTAGCATTACCTAGCCAATTGTCTAAAGGCTTACGAAGTGGCTGGGCAACAGCAAGAGACCAGTCAAGGCGATTCTAATTTTCCACCAGTTAACAGAGGAAGAGAAAGAGGACGAGGCAGAGGTGGCCAGTCCAGAGGTGGAACCATATCAGAATCAGTAGATAGACCTCCAACCGTGCTAGCCCGAGCTTATGCTATAAAGGTTCGAGAGGAGCAGGATGGACCTAAGTCATTGCAGGTACATTTCTACTTTATAATGTGGAAATGTTTACATTGATTGACCTTGGGTCTATGCATTCTTATCTATGCTCTAAGAGAATATATGATAAGATGCTTATGCTAATTGTTTGAATTATGACATATGTGTAACTAGTCCTCTGGGAAGTAGTGTGAATGTGAACAAAGTGCATAAGCACTGCACATTAGTAGTTCAAGGTCATGTATTTTCTGTTGACCTGATTGAATTTCCTTTTGATGAGTTTGACTCAATATTGGGTATGGACTGGTTGGGTAAGCATCAAGCTGTAGTTGATTATGGGAAAAAGATAGTTGTGCTCGGTAGTGATGAGGGGTTTAAGGTGACTATGTGGGGTGTATGTTCTAATTCCCTAGCTAATGTGTTGTTGGCTATTCAAGCCTATCGATGTTTAAGGAAAGGATATGAGGTTTTCTTAGTCCTTGTTTTGGATTCAAAAAGAGAGCAAGTGAGAATTCAGGATATACATATAGTAAGGGAATTTCCTGATGTGTTTCTAGAAGAGTTGGCTAGTGTACTGCCAGTGAGGGATGTGGAGTTATATATCGACGTTGTGCCTAGAATAGTACCTGTGTCTAAGGCACCCTACCGAATGGCTTCTACTGAGTTGAAAGAACTAAAGACTTAGTTGCAGGAATTGTTAGATAGGGGTTTTATTAGACCTAGTGTGTCTCCTTGGGAAGCACCAATTCTGTTTGTAAAGAAGAAAGATGGAACCATGAGAATGGGAATTGATTATAGACAGTTGAACAAGGTGACAGTGAAGAATCGGTATCATTTAACAAGAATTGAGGATCTATTTAATCAGTTGAGAGGGGCAGGTGTATTTTCCAAGATAGATCTGAGGTCTGGGTATTATTAGTTGCAAGTGAAAAAGGAAGATATACCCAAGACTACGTTTAGGACACATTATGGACATTACGAATTTCTAGTAATGCCATTCGAGTTAACTAATGCACCAGCTGCATTCATGGATTTGATGAACAGAGTGTTCAGACCATTTTTGGACCAGTTTGTAGTAGTGTTCATTGACGATATTTTGGTTTATTCAAAGAATGAGAAAGAGCATGAGCAGCATCTGAGAATTGTGCTTCAGAAATCAATTGTTTGCTAAGTAAGCAAGTGTGAATTCTGGTTAAAGAAAATGTCTTTTCTGGGGGGGTATAAAGGTAGATCCAACCAAAATTGAAGCGATTGTGAATTGGAAACCACCTAGGAATGTGCCTGAGATTCAAAGTTTTCTGGGGTTCACCGAGTATTATAGACGGTTTGTGCAAGGGTTTTCAGTGATTGCTTCACCATTGACTAGATTCCTTCGAAAGGGAGTAAAGTTTGAATGGCCAGACAAGTGTTAGGTGAGCTTTGAAAGATTGAAGAGAATGTTGGTGGAGGCGCCAATTTTAACTCAACCTATTTCTGGCAAGGAGTATGTTTTGTACAGTGATGCTTCTGGGATAGGTTTGGGTTGTGTATTGATGCAAGATGGAAAGGTGGTGGCTTATGCTTCAAGGCAATTGAAGCCACATGAGCAGAATTACCCAACTCATGACTTGGAGTTGGCTAGAGTGGTGTTTGCAAGATATGGCGACAGTACTTGTACGGTGAGAAGTGTAAGATCTTCACTGATCGTAAGAGTCTCAAATATTTGCTAACTCAAAAGGAGTTGAATCTGAGACAGCGTAGGTGGATTGAGTTGTTTAAGGACTGCGACTGGCAAGGCCAATGTCGTAACTGATGCATTCAGCAAGAAATCTATCTCGGCATTGTCATTACAACAAGTAAAGTGGAGGTTTACCTCAGAGGGAGTTTTGTTAGCTCAGTTAAAAGTAAGGCCTGTGTTACGAGATGAGCTGGTAGTTACACAGAAGAGTGATCCTAAATTGTAGCAAATTTTGTAGTCAGTCAAAAATGGTGATAAGACTGACTACTCAATGAATGAAGAAGGTGTACTATTTTAAAAGAACCGGTTATGTGTTGTAAGTGATAGAGGGTTGAGAAAAAGACTTTTGCATGAAGTGCACAACACAATTTTTACTATGCACCCAGGTGGAAACAAGATGTATCAGGACCTAAAACAATTTTATTGCTGGCCTGGTATGAAAAAGGATGTGATAGAATATGTTTCGAAGTGTCTGACTTGTCAGCAGGGGAAAGCGGAACATCAAGTCCCACATGGTTTTATAAATCCTCTTTCCATTCCACAATGGAAGTGGGATAACATTATCATGGACTTTGTTTCTAGATTGCCTTTGACATCAAAGCGGCATGATTCAGTATGGGTAATTATAGACCGATTTTCAAAATTAACTCACTTTATACCTGTTCGAATGGACTATCCAATGGATCGGTTAGCTGAGTTTTATGTGAAGGAGATTGTCAGATTGCATGGTATCCCTTTGTCTATTATGTCTGATAGGGACCCGAGATTCACTTCCAAGTTTTGGAAAAGTTTGCAAGCTGCATTAGGTAAAAAAGATGAATTTCAGTATGGCATTCCACCCATAGACTGATGGCCAGTCAGAAAGGGTTATCCAGGTATTAAAAGATTTGATGCAGGCTTGAGTTCTGGATTTCTCTAAGAATTGGGATAAGTACATTCCATTAATGGAATTTGCTTATAACAACGGTTATCAAGCAAGTGTTGGCATGGCGCCGTATGAAGTGTTATATGATAGAAAGTGTCGAACACCGGTTTGTTGGATAGAATTGGGTGAACACAAGATTATTGGTTCGGATTTTGTAACACCCCAAAACCACCCCAGTAGTTTGAGCCTGTCCGTGTCTGTATGTGTGTATTTGTAGGTATTACATATATGTGTTTCATTGGATTATTTATTTATATTTATGTATATTAGTTGAGAAGAGGAGATAGGCTAGTGTAGGGTATGAGTGAATGTATAGAATTAAATTATGAATAAGGGATAGCTTAATGTGTATGTTAAGGTATGAGAGTAGGGTGTGATATGAGACATGTGTCTTATGGGGAGGATGACATGTGGCTAAGTGGATAGAGTAACATTTAATGAGTTTGGTGAGAGAGAGAGAAGGCAGCTCTTCTTCCCTTTGATTCCCGTTCTTCTTCCTTCCTGACGCCATTCTTCTTTTCTTCTTCTTCCTTGTCCTTTGTTCTTCCTTTTCTTTACTTAATCTTGCTCCCACTTCCTTAATTGAGTAATTAGAGTTGATTAGCTTGTGGATTTTGGAAGCTTATAGGTGAGTTGGGGTTATGGGTGTTTTAGATTCTTCTTCTTCCTCTTCTCTAGGTTTTATAAGTATATATATGTATGTTTGGGTAGTTGTAAAATTGATCTTGATTGTTATGGGTTTATGGTTCAGAGGAGGCTCCTAGACCGGATAAAGGGAAAGGAATCGCTAGTGGAAGCGGAGCTCGCGATTAGGAGCTAAGGAGAGAAGGTTTGGGATTGTTCATCTTTTTGTGCATTTTTGTGATTTGAGTTTGATAAATGTGTTTTTATTTTGTTTGGGATTATGAGTTGTGTTGTTATAACTTGAATCGAAGTTAGTGTGATATGTGATGTGAAAGAATGAATATTGTTGAAGGATTTATGGGAAATTATGTGAATAGTTATAATTGTTGTCAAAATTGCTGTTTTGGAAATTCTTAGAATTGGATATGTAATTGACTTGATTTGATTAAGATAAATAGTGTTAAAGCTGGGTTTTTATTTATGTTACGAGTTGTGAATGCTTGCGTTGCTTGATTTTGAGGTTTGGAATCAATTTTGGAAGTTTGGATGTGATTTGTATAGGTTTTCTGCAGAATTTGGGCGTAAGAGCTGAAAAACCCGTGTCTGTCGCGACCGCAACACTGTCGCGAGCGCGACAGAGCGCGGAGGTTTCGGCCCTCGCGTCGGTGCGAGAAGTGTCGCACCGAAAACTCGAGGGAACTCTCTGTCGCGAGCGCGACAGAGTGCTCAACCTTCGAGCGTTTAATGGGCTCCCCTCTGTCGCGAGCACGCGGTGGTCGCGAGCGCGATGGACTTGGACAGTTACCTTCTGTCGCGAGCGCGACAGAGAGTGGCGCCTTCGCCCTCTCGCGAGCACGAAACTCTCTCGCGACCGCGAGACTCGGCAGGGAGTTATGTTTGGTCTCTGTCGCGAGCGCGACAGTTGTCGCGAGCACGACAGGCGCAGCTTCCAAACTTGATTTCTTTTCCTTTTTGCTTAATGACTTAATTTCTTTTGTATGCAGTTTTCATTAAGCTTTGATTATCTTTTTGCACGAATAATATATATGTAAATGTGATAAGATTTTTTATAACCTGCTAATGTCGGATAAGTGGATAGTTAGGCATGCCTAATAGAGTTTTGTGCCGCTGCAGCTATATGTATGACTTTGGACCCTGATCAGGTCCCACGATTGGATCCTCGCGATCCCTCTGTTTGAATCTTTCTTAAGATTCCACGTAATAACAATTTGGAAACAAAATGAAAAGAATAATTCGTTACCTTCGGGTATCTATATGTATATGTGACGATATCGATACTCTCAAGTATCTATAGGTACTCGTTATCCACTCATTGTGATTAAGCAGGTGTCATTGTGTTGTGTACAAGAACTCTTGAATGTGAATGCCAATATCTGAATTAACTATGTATGATTACATGCCCATAATTGTATTGTTATCATATGCTTTCTGTCATCGTCACTGTGAGTGGCGGTTATGCATTTTGTGTTTTCCCCACTAAGCGATTTCGCTTAGCACGGGTGTTTATCCGTGCAGGTGTGGAAGGTTTTGGTACGTGTGTTCTGGGCGCGTCGCATCGGGAAGGCCAACGCAACTAGAGATGGGGTGTTTTATAGTATAGGCTTTCCTTTCTTTTTGTAATAAATGTATTATTTTGTTAGCCCTTTTGAACAGTGTATCTTGGGCTTTTGTAAATTGGTTCTTTTTGTAATCTGATGTAATATGTAAGACCTTCTTTTGGTGTATTATTAAAGTATACATTTTGTTCAGTATCATTCTTCTCTGTATTAAAGATTTTAATTATCTCTGATATGTCGCTCTATATATGTAATGTTTGCATGTTTGTACTAGTGGGGTGTGACACTCCTATCTATCCAGGGAGCCTTCTCCCTCCAATCTGTATGGAAGTCTCCTTGGTATAGGTTGGGGTGTGACATTAGGTGGTATTAAAGCCATTGGTTTAGATGTTACTGGGTTTCAGTGTGTTAGTTAGTTGTTAGAGTTGTGTTGGCCTGATGCGCACTGCGTTTATGTTTTGTAGTTATGGAGTCCGCTCGTGGATCGCTTGAGGGGTCAGCGGAAAGTGCGAATCCCCAAGAGCAGGATCCCTCAGTTTCTGGTCCGGCTCAACCTCCTAGGGGTTATCCTGAGGTGCCTTTGGGACCAATGGAAGCGATGCTTCAGAGTATGACAAGGGTACTTGAAAGGGTAACAGCGCCTAGTGCCCCAATTGAAAGGTTAAGAAAACATGGTGCAGAGAATTTCTTTGGTACTAGCATAGATGAATCTTATAAAGCAGAGATGTGGTTAGAAAAGACATCCAGAGTACTCAGGGAGATTAGATGCCCACCGGAGCAAGAAGTGGAGTGTGCCTTGTCTTTGTTACAAGGTTCTGCTTATGATTGGTGGAGGTTGGTAGTTAGTCAACCGCAGGTTCCTGAACCGATTACTTGGGAATTCTTAGAAGGTGAGTTTCAGAACCGGTATGTGACCAAAGCTTATAAGGATGCCAAGTGGGCACAGTTTCTTACTCTTAAGCAGAGAATGATGTCTGTGGCTGAGTATGAGGATGAGTTCAATAAGCTCAATAAGTATGCACCGTCAAGGGTCCTTACAGAAGAGTTCAGATGTCAGCATTTTGAAGCAGGCTTGAATGAATCTTTAAAGGTGATGTTAATTTCATTGATGTCGGCTCCGAATGTGAAGTATTATCAGTTAGTTCAAGCAGCCTTGAGGGCGGAGCGTTCTGAAAATATATTGAGAGAGAAAGCTCAAAGAAAGAAGTCTGCCAGAGGTGGCTCTTCTTCAGGCAAGAGGCCGAGGGAGTCGCAAGGAAATTTTGCTGATGAGTCTACAGCTAATCCGGCCCCTAGAGGGAGGAGACAGGATTCTTCCAGGGGATCAGGCTTAGGTAGAGGAGATGGCCCTCCCCGATGTTCTCATTGTAATAGACAACATTGGGGTGAATGTCGGTGGTTAACAGGAGGTTGTTTTAAATGTGGTTCTACGGACCATTTACTTGCAAATTGTCCGAACCGACTTGGAGATCCTTTGGGACAACAAGAAGGGAGCCGAGCTGGATCTAATGTACCCCAAGGAAGTCGTAATAGGGGTAGAGGAAGGGGTCGAGGTGGACGGCCTCGAGATAGAGAAGCCTCAGAATCAGTAGATCGCCCTGTGCCATCATCTGGTAGGGCTTATGCGATGAAGGCCCGAGAGGAACAGAATGCTCCTGAAGTGATTGCCGGTAAGTTCTCTTTGCTTGATTCTGAAGTTTATGTTTTGATTGACCCGGGCTCTACCCATTCTTATGTGTGTTCTGGTAAGTTGTGGGATAGTTTGGGTAGTAAGGAGAAGATGGAATATGAGATTTGTGTATCCAGTCCGTTGGGTCAGAGTGTTATGGTTAATCGTGTATGTCGGAAGTGTCCTTTAAAGATTCAAGGCACAGAGTTTGCAGTGGATTTAATTTGTTTGCCATTCCATGAGTATGATATTATTTTGGGAATGGATTGGTTGGATAAGCATCGCGCGGTAGTGGACTGTCATAGGAAAGTAATGGTTTTGAGGGATAAAGATAAAATGCCTGTTGTGGTAAAGGGAATTGGAAGCAGTTCTCTGCATAATTTGGTATCAGCTATGAAAGCCAGAAGATTTATCAAGAAAGGATGTGAAGCGTTTTTGGCTGTGGTTTTAGATTCTCGGAGAGGTCAAGTTAAGATTCAAGATATTCCGGTTGTAAGAGATTTCGTAGATGTTTTTCCGGAAGAATTACCGGGATTACCTCCTGAAAGAGAAGTTGAACTGTCAGTAGAAATTCTCCCGGGGACAGCTCCGATTTCTAAGGCCCCTTACAGAATGGCTTCAGTGGAATTGAAGGAATTAAAGAGTCAGTTGCAAGAGTTGTTGGATAAAGGGTTCATTCGGCCAAGTGTGTCACCGTGGGGCGCTCCAGTGCTGTTTGTTAAGAAGAAAGATGGAACCCTTCGGATGTGCATTGACTATCGACAGCTTAACAAAGTGACCATCAAGAATAAGTATCCACTGCCGAGGATTGAGGATTTTTTTGATCAGTTGCGAGGAGCTGGGGTATTTTCTAAGATAGATTTGAGGTCAGGCTATTACCAGTTAGGGGTGAAAGAAACAGATGTGGCGAAGATGGCTTTTCGGACGCGTTATGGTCATTATGAATTTCTAGTGATGCCCTTTGGTTTGACTAACGCGCCTGCAGCCTTTATGGATCTGATGAACCGGGTTTTTCGACCGTATCTGGATAAGTTTGTTGTAGTATTTATTGATGACATTTTGGTGTACTCTAGAGACCGCAAAGAACATGAGGAACATCTTAGACTGGTATTGCAAATATTGAGAGATCATCAATTGTATGCGAAAGTCAGTAAGTGTGAGTTTTGGTTTAAAGAAGTAGCTTTCCTTGGACATGTGGTATTAGCAGAAGGTGTACGTGTTGATCCAAGTAAGATTGAAGCAATTGTTAATTGGATGCCTCCGAAGAATGTGCCAGAAGTAAGAAGTTTTCTAGGATTAGCAGGGTATTATCGACGATTTGTTCAGGGGTTCTCAGTGTTAGCGTCTCCTTTGACCAAGCTACTTCGCAAGGATGTCAAGTTTGTATGGACTGAAAAGTGTCAAGCCAGTTTTGACCGTTTAAAAGAGTTATTGGTTAAAGCTCCTGTGCTCACACAACCGGTTTCGGGTAAGGAATACACTATGTACAGTGATGCTTCGGGTATTGGGTTAGGTTGTGTTCTGATGCAAGGGAATAAAGTAATAGCTTATGCATCGAGACAGTTGAAGCCTCATGAACGGAATTATCCGACTCACGATCTGGAGTTAGCAGCGGTAGTGTTTGCGCTTAAGGTTTAGCGACACTACTTGTATGGGGAGACGTGCAGAATTTTTACCGATCATAAGAGTCTTAAGTACTTGTTAACTCAGAAGGAGTTAAATTTGAGGCAGCGGAGATGGTTAGAGCTATTCAAGGATTATGATTGTATTATTGACTATCATTCGGGTAAGGCTAATGTGGTGGCGGATGCTCTTAGTAGGAAGTCTTTGTCTGCGTTACTGGCTAGTCGGGGCAGATGGTGATTTGATTCTGAAGGTGCTCTGATTGCTCAACTTAAAGTTAAGCCTAGTTTGAGATCGGAAATTGTAAAGGCTCAGTTAGATGATCATGTGCTTCAGCGTGTTTGTCAAACAGTGAAAGAGGGCAAGCACACTGAGTACTTATTAGACAGTGAAGGAGTGTTGAGGCACGGTAATCGGTTATGTGTACCTAATGTGGGAGAGTTAAGAAAGAAACTGTTGCAGGAAGCTCATTCATCAGTCTTCACTATCCATCCTGGTGGGGATAAGATGTATCAAGATCTGAAGCAATTTTATTGGTGGCCGGGAATGAAAAGAGAGATAACAGAATTTGTTTCAAGGTGTCTTACTTGTCAGCAAGTGAAAACCGAGCATCAAGTGCCATCGGGATTGCTTCATCCCTTACCCATTCCTCAATGGAAGTGGGATGACATCACAATGGATTTTGTATCTGGTCTTCCTATAACTCAGCGTAAGCATGATTCTGTATGGGTTATAGTAGATCGATTGTCAAAGTCTGCACATTTTCTCCCAGTGCAAGTGAATTATTCGATGGACAAGTTGGCAGAATTTTATGTGAATGAGATAGTTCGATTGCATGGAATTCCGTTATCCATTGTATCAGATAGAGATCCCCGTTTTACATCCAAGTTTTGGAAAGAACTTCAGGCAGCTTTGGGAACTTGGTTAAATTTCAGTACTGCTTTCTATCCACAGACCGATGGTCAGTCAGAGAGGGTTATTCAGATTTTAGAAGATATGCTCCGAGGTTGTGCTTTAGAGTTCTCGGGAAGCTGGGATCGGTATGTATCGTTGATGGAATTCGCGTATAACAACAGTTACCAAGTGAGTATTGGTATGGCTCCTTATGAAGCACTGTATGGGCGAAAATGTAGAACACCAGTGTGTTGGACCGAACTGTCAGAAAAAGCTATGATAGGTCCGGATATAGTACGGGATACCGAAGAGAAAGTGAGGATTGTGCAACAAAACTTGAAGGCAGCTAAGGACCGACAACGTTCTTATGCTAATCTGAAGCGTCGGGACATTCAGTATGAAGTAGGTGATAAAGTTTTCTTGAAAGTGTCACCATGGCGTAAGGTTCTCCGTTTTGGCAAGAAAGGCAAACTAAGTCCACGCTTTATTGGCCCATATGAGATTCTAAGGAAAGTAGGTCCAGTAGCATATCAATTAGCTTTGCCTTTGGAGTTAGCTAGACTACATGATGTTTTCCATGTGTCTATGCTTCGGAGATATCGGTCAGATCCTTCGCATGTGTTACCAGTGCAAGATATTCGGATTCAGTCAGACTTTTCTTTTGATGAAGAACCGAAGAGGATTTTGGATAGAGAAATCAGACAGCTTCGGAATAAGCAGATACCATTAGTCAAAGTTCTATCGCAGCATCACGGTATTGAAGAAGCTATATGGGAACCAGAGGAAGTTATGAGATTACAATACCCTCAGTTATTCGGAACAGGTATGAATTTCGAGGACGAAATTCTGTTAAGTGGGGGAGTATTGTAACACACCAAAACCACCCCAGTAGTTTGAGCCTGTCCGTGTCTGTATGTGTGTATTTGTAGGTATTACATATATGTGTTTCATTGGATTATTTATTTATATTTATGTATATTAGTTGAGAAGAGGAGATAGGCTAGTGTAGGGTATGAGTGAATGTATAGAATTAAATTATGAATAAGGGATAGCTTAATGTGTATGTTAAGGTATGAGAGTAGGGTGTGATATGAGACATGTGTCTTATGGGGAGGATGACATGTGGCTAAGTGGATAGAGTAACATTTAATGAGTTTGGTGAGAGAGAGAGAAGGCAGCTCTTCTTCCCTTTGATTCCCGTTCTTCTTCCTTCCTCACGCCATTCTTCTTTTCTTCTTCTTCCTTGTCCTTTGTTCTTCCTTTTCTTTACTTAATCTTGCTCCCACTTCCTTAATTGAGTAATTAGAGTTGATTAGCTTGTGGATTTTGGAAGCTTATAGGTGAGTTGGGGTTATGGGTGTTTTAGATTCTTCTTCTTCCTCTTCTCTAGGTTTTATAAGTATATATATGTATGTTTGGGTAGTTGTAAAATTGATCTTTATTGTTATGGGTTTATGGTTCAGAGGAGGCTCCTAGACCGGATAAAGGGAAAGGAATCGCTAGCGGAAGCGGAGCTCGCGATTAGGAGCTAAGGAGAGAAGGTTTGGGATTGTTCATCTTTTTGTGCATTTTTGTGATTTGAGTTTGATAAATGTGTTTTTGTTTTGTTTGGGATTATGAGTTGTGTTGTTATAACTTGAATCGAAGTTAGTGTGATATGTGATGTGAAAGAATGAATATTGTTGAAGGATTTATGGGAAATTATGTGAATAGTTATAATTGTTGTCAAAATTGCTGTTTTGGAAATTCTTAGAATTGGATATGTAATTGACTTGATTTGATTAAGATAAATAGTGTTAAAGCTGGGTTTTTATTTATGTTACGAGTTGTGAATGCTTGCGTTGCTTTATTTTGAGGTTTGGAATCAATTTTGGAAGTTTAGATGTGATTTGTATAGGTTTTCTGCAGAATCTGGGCGTAAGAGCTGAAAAACCCGTGTCTGTCGTGACCGCGACACTGTCGCGAGCGCGACAGAGCGCGTAGGTTTTGGCCCTCGCATCGGCGCGAGAAGTGTCGTGCCGAAAACTCGAGGGAACTCTCTGTCGAGAGCGCGACATACGTCGCGAGCGCGACAGAGTGCTCAACCTTCGAGCGTTTAATGGGCTCCCCTCTGTCGCGAGCGCGCGGTGGTCGCGAGCGCGATGGACTTGGACAGTTACCTTCTGTCGCGAGCGCGACAACCGTCGCGAGCGCGATAGAGAGTGGCGCCTTCGCCCTCTCGCGAGAGCGAAACTCTCTCGCGACCGCGAGACTCGGCGGGGAGTTATGTTTGGTCTCTGTCGCGAGCGCGACAGGCGCAGCTTCCAAACTTGATTTCTTTTCCTTTTTGCTTAATGACTTAATTTCTTTTGTATGCAGTTTTCATTAAGCTTTGATTATCTTTTTGCACGAATAATATATATGTAAATGTGATAAGATTTTTGCATAACCTGCTAATGTCGGATAAGTGGATAGTTAGGCATGCCTAATAGAGTTTTGTGCCGCTGCAGCTATATGTACGACTTTGGACCCTGATCAGGTCCCACGATTGGATCCTCGCGATCCCTCTGTTTGAATCTTTCTTAAGATTCCACGTAATAACAATTTGGAAACAAAATGAAAAGAATAATTCGTTACCTTCGGGTATCTATATGTATATGTGACGATATCGATACTCTCAAGTATCTATAGGTACTCGTTATCCACTCATTGTGATTAAGCAGGTGTCATTGTGTTGTGTACAAGAACTCTTGAATGTGAATGCCAATATCTGAATTAACTATGTATGATTACATGCCCATAATTGTATTGTTATCATATGCTTTCTGTCATCGTCACTGTGAGTGGCGGTTATGCATTTTGTGTTTTCCCCACTAAGCGATTTCGCTTAGCACGGGTGTTTATCCGTGCAGGTGTGGAAGGTTTTGGTACGTGTGTTCTGGGCGCGTCGCATCGGGAAGGCCAACGCAACTAGAGATGGGGTGTTTTATAGTATAGGCTTTCCTTTCTTTTTGTAATAAATGTATTATTTTGTTAGCCCTTTTGAACAGTGTATCTTGGGCTTTTGTAAATTGGTTCTTTTTGTAATCTGATGTAATATGTAAGACCTTCTTTTGGTGTATTATTAAAGTATACATTTTGTTCAGTATCATTCTTCTCTGTATTAAAGATTTTAATTATCTCTGATATGTCGCTCTATATATGTAATGTTTGCATGTTTGTACTAGTGGGGTGTGACACTCCTATCTATCCAGGGAGCCTTCTCCCTCCAATCTGTATGGAAGTCTCCTTGGTATAGGTTGGGGTGTGACATATTTAGTAAGGGATACTGACGAGAAAGCGAATAACATCCAGCAGCATTTGAAAGCTGCTAGCGATAAGCAGAAGTTGTATGTGGGCTTTAAAAGAAAGGACATCAAATTTGAAATAGGCGATAAAGTGTTTTTAAAAGTGTCTTCCTGGAGGAAAGTATTGCAGTTTGGAAAGAAGGGAAAGTTAAGTCCAAGATTCATTGGGCCTTATGAGGTATTGGATAAAGTGGGATCAGTGGCTTACCGATTAGCTTTACCTTCGGCCCTAAATAAGCTTCTCGATGTCTTCCATGTGTCCATGTTGCGGAGATATCATTCAGATGAATCCCACATTATACTTGTACAAGAAGTTGAGGTTCAATTAAACTTTTCTTATGATGAGAAGCCAAAAGCAATATTGGCCAGAGAAGTTAGGCGACTTTGCAACAAACAGATTCCACTAGTGAAGGTGCTTTGGCAACATCACGGAGTGGAAGAGGCAACTTGGGAATCGAAAGCTGCTATGCCAGAACAATATCCCCACCTATTTGATTCAGGTATGAATTTTGCGGACGAAATTCTTATTAAGAGGGGAGAGTTGTAATGGCCTTAAATATATCCTTGTAGTAGTTGGCTTAATTAGGGTAATTGGGATAAGGGAGGAATAGATTGGTTAGCTTTTTAAGATTCCAGCTTTAATAAAGTATCTTTTGTATCTTTGTTTTCTTATGCTTTTGTAAAAGTAGCTTTTATAAAGGAGATTCCTCCTTATCTGTAACTAATGCTTGATTATGTAAGCAGTGATGTAAGTAGTTAGTCTTCCGGCTCTATAAATATGTATCCTTGAATCCTTTGAGGATCAAGTGGTTTTTGAAGAAAATAAAAAATCCTTTGTATAATCATGAGTCTCTAAGTTTCTCTCTTCTCTTTCATAAGAATACTCTTATCCTTTAGTTAGGGATCCTGCTATTAAAATATCTTGATCTATGAAATGATTCTTAGTGTTCTTCTTGCTTCACCTAAGAGGACAGTCTACCAGTCAGGCCAGAAGAGCCGTTTTTGACAGTCATACCTGGTGTTGAAGAAGCCCAGTTCGAAGTGTTTCATAGGCAAGATATCCTTGGGATCAGAGCCATCTAACTACAGTTTAAGGTATTCGAATGAAAGAGAACATCCATAACCATGTCTTTATCCAGTTTATCTAGTTCATCTCCTAGTTCTTCTACTTCTTCATCCAGATCTTCTTTCTCTGTATCTCCTTCTACAGTAAAAAAGCTTGATTACTTGTATGAGCTTAATTTTCTTGATGAGAATCAGAAAATTCAAGACTCTCACTTACCTTTTCTTAACCCTTATGATGCCTTTACTAAAACTCCAAAATCCAATGTTCTTTCAAATATCAAAACCTTGATTCGACAACCCAAATCCCAGGCCAAGGAATATGTTCAGTCCTCCTCTTTTCAACAACATTCAATAAAAGCTACAGGACAAGAACAGTTCATCTCTCTTGATATTCCATCAGAATCCATCCCATATTGGATTAACCATGGTTTATCTCACCTTCATTTTGGAGCTATTAGACTTGCAGTCACCTATCATGGACGCAAAGGACTTCCTGTCTTTGCCAGGATTGCACTTTTGGATACCAGATACCTTGATTATTCTCAAGCTGTCATTGGAACAGTCCAGACTTCTCTTAATGCTGGTACTGTTATGTTCACCTTTTATCCTAACTTCAATATGAGGTTAGATGATCAGCATATTCTTGACAACCTAAAAGTTCAGATCCAGATCACTGGAGCAGACCAGGTCGAGACGACTGATGTAGCAACTCTTCACTATCAAATGATCTATAGAGTCCAAAACCATGCTATAGACATTTCTCTTCCATGCTCCAATAATGCTCTTCTTATTAGTGCTGATTCTAATCAGGTTCCCACCTGTGTACAGATTCCAAAGCAACTTACTCGAGAACAGCTCCTTGATATTTTTCCACAATCATGGCTTACCAGCTATGAAATTCTCCATGAGCAAAAGAAGCCTGTTCAGTCTACCACTCCTGTCTTTATAAAAAGACCAGATGGTATGATAGAAACTCAATTTGTTTCTCCTAGAGATTCAGATCCTGCTGATTCTACTACAGCACCTGTTTTCTCTACACAGTTCATGTTGCAACCTTTTCACCATTTTTCTCAAGAAGATGATATCCCAATCAAAGCTTTTGATATTGATGGTCGCCCTGTTTATGCTTTCAAACAGGATGGTCACTGTTATTGGGATTTATGTAACTGTGATGATTGTTACTATGCTTCACTTGAAGAAGAATTGGATGATGAAGATCTCCGTCGCCAAAAACGAAAAGCAAAAAAGAAAATTTCTTCTGAAGCTAGATTCCAAGATCATCTTGATGAAGATGATGACCCTATAGTTGGAACTTTGGGTCAACCTTCAGGAAAGTATGACTATGCTGTTAGCTATACTCCTCCTTCTTGGTATAAACCACCATCTACACCAACACCTACCCCAGAACAGTGCAAACCACACCTAAAACCCTCACCTAAACAACCTTGCTCTAGACCCTCTTTGGTATGGAAGCCCAAGGAAACACAAACCCCTCTTATCCCAGCTGTCTGTATGTATCAACCTACTGGTACTTTTACAGATGAATTTCCAACCCTTTCTGAAACTGTAAACCCAATCACAAAAGTTCGAACCACACCTTTTGTTAAATCTCCTGGAATTTCAACTGAAGGAACTCCTCGATCAGTCTCTCCTGCTGAAGCTGTGCTTAACTGGCAATCTGAGAATTCTCTTGCTCAGAATAAGTTTTTACATCGACTGGAAACCAAAGTTGATCATGTTTCTACCAAAGTAGACACACTTCATTCACATATCACAGATCAGAATGCTGCTACATACCAACTTTTATCCAAACTACAAAATAAAGTTGCTGATCTGGATAATCAACTTATGACATCTATTACCCATCGGACATATGATGCTCATTTCCAGCAAAAAGCTTCTGAAGTAACTCGACTGAAAGCAGAGATTGCAACAATCAAAAGAGATTTAGCAAGAAAGTCACCCCCACAGTCCTATCAACCATCACCATACTCACCACTTCCCTTTTATGAGTCAACCTTAACCCCTTATACTCATCAGCCTTCCATACAGATTCCACCCTATGTAGAACCTTCTTTGGATGAACTTAATGCACTTGGTTATGCTCATGAATTATTCATGAGAGAACAATTTTCCACTCCATCCAAAAGATCTCATAGTCCCTTAACTACTCAAGAAATACCTGCCTCAACCTCTCAAACTATCATTACTCCACCTGTTCCCCCAGCTGATCCTAAACAGAAAGGTGTAATGATCTCTGAGCCACCTTCTTCCCATATGATCCAAACTTCAGTTCCAAATTTGCTTGTTACAACCTTACAGCAAAAAGCCTCACAAGATCTCCCTACCATCACATCTATTGTTGATAATGATACTAGTAGTTTCACTAGTTCTGATGATGATGATGAAGTTAATCATGAAGATTTAGATCCAAAACACTTTCCTCTTTTCATGGCAGATCCTCCTACAACAGAAAGCACTACTACTCAGTTCGCTGAGGAACCAGATGATGAGAATATGGATACTACTGAAGGTATTCCTCTTGATACTCCTCTTCCTACTGATACCAGACCCACAACTGGACCATGGTTTGGTTTTGAGGACATTCCCAGACATAGATGGCGAGATAGGATCCAAGAGTTTTTTGCTTGGCTTGATTTAAAAGCAAGATCTCGGCCAACTGGAGATACAAGTTTTAAAAGCATCTTTCATGAATTTCAATGTAGATTCACAGGCAGACTTCGAGATTGGTTCACCAATAAAGATGAATATTCTAAACTCCAGTTTATCATTTCTGAATCTATTGCCTATGTTCTTCAAGTCATCCATGCTGAGTTTGTTGGAGATGTCCAAAAATTTGAGGATGCAAATCGTGATGATTACTTCAAGATGCGTTGTTGTTCCTTGCTCAGAAAGGATCTCGACAAACACTACAAAAAGATGTCCAAGCTATTTTATATGCTCAAGGGTGCAAATGATCCAAACATGAAACAGGGATTCTTGTCATCGTTACCAGAACAACTCTCCACAAGAACAATGTTTTATCTTAGAGAGCAAGGCATACAAATCAATTCTCTTTCCCTTGGTCAAATTTATCAAAGAGTTTTAATGGCACTCGATAAACTCTGCTCCTCACAACAGATGATTAAGGATATTTTTCAAAAGGGGAAAGATCCACATCTGAAGAAAGCATGTCAACGTCCAGATCTGCAAATCAAATGCTCATCTAAAGATGATTGCTCTTGTTATCCCTACAAGAAGTACAAGAAAAAGAAGTTCAAAGAAAGATGGGGAAAGAATAGTCTTCCTCCTTTCCGTCGTAAAAAGATCCGGTTTTACAGACGCAAAAGATTCAAACCTAAAGGAGATCGATGTTTTGTATGTGGTCAAAAAGGTCATTTTGCAAAGAATTGTCCTAAGAAGAAAAGATCTCAACATCTGCTACAACAGGTTCAGCAGACTTCTCCCTTGAATATCCAAAATGATGATATTGAATCACTCTTCTCTGAAGATGAAGAACCAGATCCATATACTCTCTTTGCTATTGAGTATACTGATTCTGAATCTGACCAATCTGACTCAGACTCTGAAGACACCATTTCCCATATTTCTACTATTGAACCATTTACCCTTTTCTCAACCCCTTCACCAAACTCTATCTCATTT
This sequence comes from Excoecaria cochinchinensis, assembly GCA_947683425.1. NCBI lineage: Eukaryota > Viridiplantae > Streptophyta > Magnoliopsida > Malpighiales > Euphorbiaceae > Excoecaria > Excoecaria cochinchinensis. The sequence continues at coordinate 20,960,143 of CANTUQ010000119.1, forward strand.
ACCCATCCTATCCCTCTTGTTCCAGCAAAAATCTTCCCAGACAAATTTGCTAATCCTATTAGCATAATTGCCTTCATAGATACAGGAGCTCACAATACCATCCTCAATCCCAAAATACTTCCTTCATCCTATTGGAAACCATACACCAAACATTTTCAAGCTGCAAACCAAGGTGTTCTTACGATTAAGCTAAAAACCAAACATCCTATAAAGATTCAACTTTTCCCTGATTGTTTCCTTTGGACTCATGTCTATGGTTCAGAACTACCAGGAAAAGATCTTGTATTTGGTTTTGATGCTCTCTTCCAGCTACCACATCTTCGCATTAAGCCCAATGGATTGAAACACAAGAAGTATTGTCAACCTTACACCACAACCCATTCACTATTTTCTATTTCTAGCCCAAATCCATTCCAAGAGATAAAAGCCCAACTTGAAACCCATTGTTGTGCAACCTCCCACATTGACTTTCTAGCCAAACATCCAAAACCCTTGTGGACTAGGCCTGAATTTTTTATCACCCTTCCATTCAAAAAATCAGAAGATATCAACCCCACAAAAGCCACTCACCCAGGAATGTCTCCTGAAGATTTTGATTTGGCCCAAAATGAATGCTCTCAGTTATTAGCCCAAAAGTTAATTGAGCCTACCCAATTTGATTGGGCTTGCCAAGCCTTTTATGTTAATAAACACTCTGAGCAAATCCGGGGGAAAAAGCGCCTAGTTATTGACTATACACCCCTCAACCCTTTTTTGAAAGACAATAAATACCCTTTACCAAATATCTCTTCACTTTTCCTATACCTTCACAAAGCCCAGATATTTTCTAAGTTTGATCTTATGGCAGGATTTTGGCAACTTGGTATTATTCCTGAAGATAGACCAAAGATTGCTTTTTGCATTCCTAACTTCCACTACCAATGGACTGTGATGCCATTTGGCCTCAAGACGGCACCATCCATATTCCAACAGTCTATGATACGGGTTTATAAATCAATTCTTTCCTTTGCTCTCATTTACATAGATGATGTGCTAATATTCTCACCAGATGTTCCTACTCATCAGCAAATGTTGCTGATGAGTAGGAACATCTGGTGAGAATATTAGCACATCATCTATGTAAATGAGAGCAAAGGAAAGAATTGATTTATAAACCCGTATCATAGACTGTTGGAATATGGATGGTGCCGTCTTGAGGCCAAATGGCATCACAGTCCATTGGTAGTGGAAGTTAGGAATGCAAAAAGCAATCTTTGGTCTATCTTCAGGAATAATACCAAGTTGCCAAAATCCTGCCATAAGATCAAACTTAGAAAATATCTGGGCTTTGTGAAGGTATAGGAAAAGTGAAGAGATATTTGGTAAAGGGTATTTATTGTCTTTCAAAAAAGGGTTGAGGGGTGTATAGTCAATAACTAGGCGCTTTTTCCCCCGGATTTGCTCAGAGTGTTTATTAACATAAAAGGCTTGGCAAGCCCAATCAAATTGGGTAGGCTCAATTAACTTTTGGGCTAATAACTGAGAGCATTCATTTTGGGCCAGATCAAAATCTTCAGGAGACATTCCTGGGTGAGTGGCTTTTGTGGGGTTGATATCTTCTGATTTTTTGAATGGAAGGGTGATAAAAAATTCAGGCCTAGTCCACAAGGGTTTTGGATGTTTGGCTAGAAAGTCAATGTGGGAGGTTGCACAACAATGGGTTTCAAGTTGGGCTTTTATCTCTTGGAATGGATTTGGGCTAGAAATAGAAAATAGTGAATGGGTTGTGGTGTAAGGTTGAAAATACTTCTTGTGTTTCAATCCATTGGGCTTAATGCGAAGATGTGGTAGCTGGAAGAGAGCATCAAAACCAAATACAAGATCTTTTCCTGGTAGTTCTGAACCATAGACATGAGTCCAAAGGAAACAATCAGGGAAAAGTTGAATCTTTATAGGATGTTTGGTTTTTAGCTTAATCGTAAGAACACCTTGGTTTGCAGCTTGAAAATGTTGGGTGTATGGTTTCCAATAGGATGAAGGAAGTATTTTGGGATTGAGGATGGTATTGTGAGCTCCTGTATCTATGAAGGCAATTATGCTAATAGGATTAGCAAATTTGTCTGGGAAGATTTTTGCTGGAACAAGAGGGATAGGATGGGTAAATGAGATAGAGTTTGGTGAAGGGGTTGAGAAAAGGGTAAATGGTTCAATAGTAGAAATATGGGAAATGGTGTCTTCAGAGTCTGAGTCAGATTGGTCAGATTCAGAATCAGTATACTCAATAGCAAAGAGAGTATATGGATCTGGTTCTTCATCTTCAGAGAAGAGTGATTCAATATCATCATTTTGGATATTCAACGGAGAAGTCTGCTGAACCTGTTGTAGCAGATGTTGAGATCTTTTCTTCTTAGGACAATTCTTTGCAAAATGACCTTTTTGACCACATTCAAAACATCGATCTCCTTTAGGTTTGAATCTTTTGCGTCTGTAAAACCGGATCTTTTTACGACGGAAAGGAGGAAGACTATTCTTTCCCCATCTTTCTTTGAACTTCTTTTTCTTGTACTTCTTGTAGGGATAACAAGAGCAATCATCTTTAGATGAGCATTTGATTTGCAGATCTGGACGTTGACATGCTTTCTTCAGATGTGGATCTTTCCCCTTTTGAAAAATATCCTTAATCATCTGTTGTGAGGAGCAGAGTTTATCGAGTGCCATTAAAACTCTTTGATAAATTTGACCAAGGGAAAGAGAATTGATTTGTATGCCTTGCTCTCTAAGATAAAACATTGTTCTTGTGGAGAGTTGTTCTGGTAACGATGACAAGAATCCCTGTTTCATGTTTGGATCATTTGCACCCTTGAGCATATAAAATAGCTTGGACATCTTTTTGTAGTGTTTGTCGAGATCCTTTCTGAGCAAGGAACAACAACGCATCTTGAAGTAATCATCACGATTTGCATCCTCAAATTTTTGGACATCTCCAACAAACTCAGCATGGATGACTTGAAGAACATAGGCAATAGATTCAGAATTGATAAACTGGAGTTTAGAATATTCATCTTTATTGGTGAACCAATCTCGAAGTCTGCCTGTGAATCTACATTGAAATTCATGAAAGATGCTTTTAAAACTTGTATCTCCAGTTGGCCGAGATCTTGCTTTTAAATCAAGCCAAGCAAAAAACTCTTGGATCCTATCTCGCCATCTATGTCTGGGAATGTCCTCAAAACCAAACCATGGTCCAGTTGTGGGTCTGGTATCAGTAGGAAGAGGAGTATCAAGAGGAATACCTTCAGTAGTATCCATATTCTCATCATCTGGTTCCTCAGCGAACTGAGTAGTAGTGCTTTCTGTTGTAGGAGGATCTGCCATGAAAAGAGGAAAGTGTTTTGGATCTAAATCTTCATGATTAACTTCATCATCATCATCAGAACTAGTGAAACTACTAGTATCATTATCAACAATAGATGTGATGGTAGGGAGATCTTGTGAGGCTTTTTGCTGTAAGGTTGTAACAAGCAAATTTGGAACTGAAGTTTGGATCATATGGGAAGAAGGTGGCTCAGAGATCATTACACCTTTCTGTTTAGGATCAGCTGGGGGAACAGGTGGAGTAATGATAGTTTGAGAGGTTGAGGCAGGTATTTCTTGAGTAGTTAAGGGACTATGAGATCTTTTGGATGGAGTGGAAAATTGTTCTCTCATGAATAATTCATGAGCATAACCAAGTGCATTAAGTTCATCCAAAGAAGGTTCTACATAGGGTGGAATCTGTATGGAAGGCTGATGAGTATAAGGGGTTAAGGTTGACTCATAAAAGGGAAGTGGTGAGTATGGTGATGGTTGATAGGACTGTGGGGGTGACTTTCTTGCTAAATCTCTTTTGATTGTTGCAATCTCTGCTTTCAGTCGAGTTACTTCAGAAGCTTTTTGCTGGAAATGAGCATCATATGTCCGATGGGTAATAGATGTCATAAGTTGATTATCCAGATCAGCAACTTTATTTTGTAGTTTGGATAAAAGTTGGTATGTAGCAGCATTCTGATCTGTGATATGTGAATGAAGTGTGTCTACTTTGGTAGAAACATGATCAACTTTGGTTTCCAGTCGATGTAAAAACTTATTCTGAGCAAGAGAATTCTCAGATTGCCAGTTAAGCACAGCTTCAGCAGGAGAGACTGATCGAGGAGTTCCTTCAGTTGAAATTCCAGGAGATTTAACAAAAGGTGTGGTTCGAACTTTTGTGATTGGGTTTACAGTTTCAGAAAGGGTTGGAAATTCATCTGTAAAAGTACCAGTAGGTTGATACATACAGACAGCTGGGATAAGAGGGGTTTGTGTTTCCTTGGGCTTCCATACCAAAGAGGGTCTAGAGCAAGGTTGTTTAGGTGAGGGTTTTAGGTGTGGTTTGCACTGTTCTGGGGTAGGTGTTGGTGTAGATGGTGGTTTATACCAAGAAGGAGGAGTATAGCTAACAACATAGTCATACTTTCCTGAAGGTTGACCCAAAGTTCCAACTGTAGGGTCATCATCTTCATCAAGATGATCTTGGAATCTAGCTTCAGAAGAAATTTTCTTTTTTGCTTTTCGTTTTTGGCGACGGAGATCTTCATCATCCAATTCTTCTTCAAGTGAAGCATAGTAACAATCATCACAGTTACATAAATCCCAATAACAGTGACCATCCTGTTTGAAAGCATAAATAGGGCGACCATCAGTATCAAAAGCTTTGATTGGGATATCATCTTCTTGAGAAAAATGGTGAAAAGGTTGCAACATGAACTGTGTAGAGAAAACAGGTGCTGTAGTAGAATCAGCAGGATCTGAATCTCTAGGAGAAACAAATTGAGTTTCTATCATACCATCTGGTCTTTTTATAAAGACAGGAGTGGTAGACTAAACAGGCTTCTTTTGCTCATGGAGAATTTCATAGCTGGTAAGCCATGATTGTGGAAAAATATCAAGGAGCTGTTCTCGAGTAAGTTGCTTTGGAATCTGTACACAGGTGGGAACCTGATTAGAATCAGCACTAATAAGAAGAGCATTATTAGAGCATGGAAGAGAAATGTCTATAGCATGGTTTTGGACTCTATAGATCATTTGATAGTGAAGAGTTGCTACATCAGTCGTCTCGACCTGGTCTGCTCCAGTGATCTGGATCTGAACTTTTAGGTTGTCAAGAATATGCTGATCATCTAACCTCATATTGAAGTTAGGATAAAAGGTGAACATAACAGTACCAGCATTAAGAGAAGTTTGGACTGTTCCAATGACAGCTTGAGAATAATCAAGGTATCTGGTATCCAAAAGTGCAATCCTGGCAAAGACAGGAAGTCCTTTGCGTCCATGATAGGTGACTGCAAGTCTAATAGCTCCAAAATGAAGGTGAGATAAACCATGGTTAATCCAATATGGGATGGATTCTGATGGAATATCAAGAGAGATGAATTGTTCTTGTCCTGTAGCTTTTATTGAATGTTGTTGAAAAGAGGAGGACTGAACATATTCCTTGGCCTGGGATTTGGGTTGTCAAATCAAGGTTTTGATATTTGAAAGAACATTGGATTTTGGAGTTTTAGTAAAGGCATCATAAGGGTTAAGAAAAGGTAAGTGAGAGTCTTGAATTTTCTGATTCTCATCAAGAAAATTAAGCTCATACAAGTAATCAAGCTTTTTTACTGTAGAAGGAGATACAGAGAAAGAAGATCTGGATGAAGAAGTAGAAGAACTAGGAGATGAACTAGATAAACTGGATAAAGACATCGTTATGGATGTTCTCTTTCATTCGAATACCTTAAACTGTAGTTAGAAGGCTCTGATACCAAGGATATCTTGCCTATGAAACACTTCGAACTGGGCTTCTTCAACACCAGGTATGACTGTCAAAAACGGCTCTTCTGGCCTGACTGGTAGACTGTCCTCTTAGGTGAAGCAAGAAGAACACTAAGAATCATTTCATAGATCAAGATATTTTAATAGCAGGATCCCTAACTAAAGGATAAGAGTATTCTTATGAAAGAGAAGAGAGAAACTTAGAGACTCATGATTATACAAAGGATTTTTTATTTTCTTCAAAAACCACTTGATCCTCAAAGGATTCAAGGATACATATTTATAGAGTCTTCCTAATTAAATAGATTAAGGATTAATGATGATTAAGGAAGAAATGGCAGGTTTGGGAAGGCAGAATCCACGTGTGGCTTGGTGGCTTTGCCAACCCACTCAAGCCATGTAATATAAAGGGCTTTAGAGAAAGAAAGTGCAATTTCTGCATTTCATCTCCTTCTTCACGGCTGAACTTCCACTCTCTTCCCCATTTCTTCACTCAATTGAATAATCTTGAGGTAATAGTTGGTGTATGTGAGAATTCTGTGAGTTGCATGGTGTTTGGAAGTGTGGTATGATCATTTAAGCAATGTAAGTGGTTAATTAGTGGACTTCTCCTTCATCTTCTCTTCTTTCTTTTGAAATTGAATGGATGACAACATTATGTTCCAATTCTAGAAATTTGACTATAATTGTAGTGATTGAATCAAAGAAGGATAAAGGAAAGGCTAAGATTGGAGAACCAAGTTCAAAGGGAGTCCTTTAGGAGCATAGAAGATGATGTTTGGGAACTTGCTTTATTTTGTGTTCTTATTGTTAATTATTAAAATTTAGAGTATTAAGGGTGGTATGTATGATTTGGATGGAAATTATGGATTGGTTTGACTAGAAAGTGATCATTGTGCTTTAACCCTAATTTTCGGATATAATGTTGAATGCATAAAACATGAGGAGAGGGATTGTGCAAGTTGATTGATATATGATTCTTGGATATAAATTGGACTCAGCTAACCCTCAAATTTGACTGTGTTTGATCATATGTAAGATTTCAGGATGACATAAACATGGTAACCTAGACATGTTTAAGGTCTCTTGTGAACTTGTGGTTATAACTATTTGAATTGAAGTCTAATTGTGTGGAAATTGAGATTGTTGGGAAGTTGGTAAGTAGGTGAACATATTGTTAGAAGGATGAATTGGTTGAGAATGGCATTTGAATAGGATTTAGAAGTCTTACAGTCAATATGAGAAATGAGGTTGGTAGCACAACTGTGTTTTGGTAAAACCTAGCTGTGTTTTGGCATTGTTGCATGGGTCACGGTGACAACAAAAATGAATGGCACCGTGAGGTATGCAAAGATTCCATTCTGCCCGGATAAACTTGGTATGTCATGGTGATAACAAAATGGTTATGACCGTGAGATACCATGACTTACATTATGCCTGGCAATGTGGAGTATGTCATGGTGACAACCAAAATGGTTGTGACCGTGAGACACCAAAGAGTTGCATTCTGTCCGGGAATGTCGAGTATGTCAAGGTGGCAACCAAAATGGTTGTGACCGTGAGATACCTTAAGTCACATTCTGTTTTGGGGCTTTGGTATGTCACAGTGACAATCAAAATGGTTGTGACTGTGAGGTACCCTATTTTTGCAATAACTTCTAAATCATTTTTGTTTGTTATATGAATGTTTAAGCAATAATTAATCAAGTCTAATATCATTTAATAAGTGTCAAATGCTAAGAATAAATGTGGTGAAAGTATGTGATTAATGAGTTTTAAATTGCTTGTTAAGTTGTGATCTACATCAAGTTGTTATATGAGTTTATGTGATGAACTAATAAGATGGCGTGATAGTGGCTAAGGAATGTGAATTTGTTCAACAATTAAGTATGCGTAATTGAGAAATTATACTGTTTTTCTCATGTGTATTATCATAATTGCTGGAATGTGAGATCAATTAAACAAATAATCAGATTTAATAATTACAGCTTACGTGTCAAGTAGTGGATAGATAGGCATGCATATAGGGTCTAAGTGTTACAGCCAAATGTGTCCGATTCCTCTGGAATCATCAATGGGATTTGAATCTTAATTGGATTCCCTAAAGCAAATATATTGATATTATTGATTATACTATACCTTCGGCTACTGATGCGAATTTGTGGTATTTACGGATACTAAATGTGATTACTATACCTTTGGGTACTGATGCGATACCGTTTATCTGCATCTTTGAGTTGCAGGCAAGGCTTAAATAAAAGTGTTAAACAATTAAGAAATGCAAACTTTGCATGAAATACCTTTGTAAATAACGTAATGTGCATGCGAAGACAATGTGTTAGTGGGAACCAAATAATGACTCTCTTAATTGGTTATGTACATTGAATATATGAATATATGCTCATGTAATGCAGAAGTAAGCATGATTCTTTTATTGGTTATGTTATGTTATATGTATATATGTGTATATATTTTGTGTTTTATTGTACATTGTTTTCCCCACTAAGCATTATTGCTTAGCACTAGTTTTCTAATCCGTGTAGTTTTGGACGCAAAGTGATTTTAAAAGACGGATCCGCATTGCCAACAGTCAACACTAGGAGTATCTATAGTGTAGGTATTTGGGATTTTGGGTAATGTAATCTGTAACACCCCCTACCCATACGTAGGCGATCCCATCCGATAAGGAGTGAGATGCCGTACGAGTAAAGGTGCCACCAAACAAATACAAAGCAAAATATACATTCATTCATACCATACATACTGAAATACACGATAATTAAAAACTTTAAAAGAAAGGAAAGCAATAGCTGATCATACATTAATATAATAAAACCATCACAATAATGTTCTGATCAACTAGCTGAAACAAAAGATATTACATAACCAAAAATATAAATACAAGAGCGGAAGCTAAAACAAAACTGATACAGGAGAGTTCTATACAAAAAGAATCATCAACGATTACAAAAACTGAGCCCTACACTAAAACCTTCTGTGTTGGCTTGACGTCAGCGACTCTCTCAAAGCAAAACTCCTTCCGCACCTGCATGGGTAAAAACACCGTGCTAAGCGATAAACGCTTAGTGGGGAAACACACATCAAATATGGACGGCCATTCACAATGGTCGTCAAGGCATAACACATTCACAATGGCGAATGCAATAGCTTTAACATAATCCATATAAACATGCTCACAATTTACAGCCATACATTCCACATTTCAGATTCATATTCATGCCAAATAATCCAAGATCCATCTCATCAATTATACTCATACGGATATCACATTTATATAGCCAAAATAGAACAAAGCAAACCAATCGAACACCTACTGACTCGAGGTAGTGGATAACGAGTTTACTGAATCGAATACTGAGGGTACCTCACAGGTACAAATCAAGAGTCATTTCATTTTTATCAAAACATAATATTTTTACTGAGGGGACCTTAAACAAGATCCTAATACTGAGGGGTTCGTGAGGAACCTAACGGGGGACCTGATCGGGGTCCAAACTAAACTGAGGGCTGCAGCTAAAAGACTCTATTAGACATGCCTAACTATCCACTTACTTGACTCTAGCAGGTTAAGCATCATTCAAATCATATTTCAGAATACAGCATATAATTCATCTGAAGAATCATGGTATCACTTATATCAAAGCAAATAAAAGTATGACATGCATCATACAGCAGTATAAGTCCATTCAGAAGAAGTACGAAAATTCATTTTTGAGTTAAAACCGGGAAATTTCATAAAATAGGTTGAACGGGGGTGACCGACAAGGTGGGCTGGTCACGAGTCGTGACTGGCATCACAACTCGTGACTGGCCTCCTTCTCTGGCTGGTCATGAGTCGTGACAGGGAGTCACGCCTCGTGACTGGCTTCTGGTCATGACGTGACTTGCCTTTCCTCTTGCTGGTCACGAGTCGTGACTGGGAGTCACGTCTCGTTACTGGCTTCTTTCTTTAGGCTGGTCACGGGTCGTGACTGGCAGTCACCACCCGTGACTGCCTTCTCTGGCCGGTCACGAGTCGTGACTGGGAGTCACGCCTCGTGACTGGCTTCCTCTGGGTTGGTCATGAGTTGTGACTTGCAGTCACCACTCGTGACTGGCCTCTCTGGCTAGTCACGAGTCGTGACTGGGAGTCACGTCTCTTGACTGGCCTCTCTCCTTGGCTAGTCATGCGACAAACATTCTGGAAACCGGGAAATTCAACAGTAACACGATTTTCCCATTTCCAAAATTCCCAGAAATAAAAAATCAATCCCAAATTTGATTCAAAACCAAACAAATATGTTCTTACCTTCCAGAAGACATCCCATACAATATAAACAACATAAATACAATCCAATTCAGAAATTCAAACAGCCAAATCAAGCATAAAGGCATTCAAGCTTCTCAAGAACATAAACCCTAAAAATTACAGTAAATTCATATTCAAACAATTAACTCAAGCAAAAGTCCCAGACCTGAAATTCAAAGCTTCAATTACTTAGCTCCACTAGTCCCAGCAATATCCTTGCCCTTAGGATCACGAGGAGCCTCAGCTAAACACAACACAACAAAGAACATCCAACAATGCAAACCCTAAGTTAAATCTAAACCCAAAGAGGAAAAGAAGATGAAACAAATGGAAAACAAGATGAGAAGAATACAATTACTTACCAAAGAGATGCAAAGAGATGATTAATTCCACCAATGAAGACTTGAATCCACACAAGAGTTCTTAGAGTAAAGAAAATGAAGAAGAAGAAGGTGAGGGGAAGCAGGAACGTGAATCTGCCCTTTCCCTTTCTTTCTTCCCTTTTTCTTTTTCTTTTCTTTGCCCTAAGCATGTGTCAATTTCCTATTGGTGAAACTAACCACTCACACCCAACAAACATGCACTACACACACCCAATGCACTCCCAACTATTGCACACCCTACAATGGTATGCTCAAATGCACACAATCATTACTCAGTTAATTCACACACTAATGTCATACATATAACCATATGCTAATAAACCCCAAAAACATGCATTTTACTAAAATACCCTTATGATATGCCGAACACATGCAAATGCTTGCACAAACAGACAGGCTCATTCTACTAGGGGGCAAACGGGGTGTGACATAATCTGTATATGTTTTGTATACTCCTTTTTCGATTATGAAGCATGTAAAGAACTGAATGACTAAGTTTTGTAATATTAAGCTTGTGATGTGTATTTATGTAAATATACAAGTTCTAGCATGTGATAGCATGAGATATCCGTTGCATGTGAATGTATGTGTAATGAATTTTAATAGTACAGGTTTCGACATGCGTGTATATTAGAGTTTATGTGCATGTGATTGCTGTGTAGTGACTGTTCTCAACTGATTTAGCTGAGCTAATCTTGTGGTCAGGAATGGGCGTTACACATTTACCTTTCATGAAGGTTCAAATTGTTTTTATCTTATTTTTTCATTTTATCATTTGTGGTTTGACGTTTCATATTTATTACTTTTATCTTTGTCATCATTTGTCATTTTATTATTTGTGGTTTGTCATTTCATATATTCTTATTCCTTTTATCTATCTCACGTTAAAGTGCATAAGAAAATCATGCAAAGTGCAATAAAGGTCATCCATATATAAATATCACTTTTGCATATAAATCAAATCAAAACAACAATAAATCTCCCTGAAAATCAGCCAAATGGATCATAGTTGGTGGGCTCCTCCGAATTCTCCTAATCTAATGTATGCGCCATTGGCACGTCTGATCCTGCAAAGGAGACTTACTAATCAGCTAGCTCTACTAGTGGAGATTTAGGGACAGATGGTTGTGGCACTCACAACTGCACCTCTATCTGCCCATCTAAGAACAGGCGAGCAAGACCCCCTATAGTCTCAGCCATATCACGAACGCTTGTCCCCAAAGCCGAGACGGTCATAGTGTGGTCTTTAATATGATCGATCATGTCTATAAGTATGGCATCCACATCCTGCGCCCTGCGCCGACCCCTCAACCATCTCTAATTGGAGCCTCATCATATCAATAGACTCATCCGCCATGCTGCATGGGAGGCTCTCATGAACTCCTCAAGTCTATCCTGGCGCTGCCATGTCTCCTCCATGCCCCGCTCCATGCACTACAGTCTCCTATCCATGGCCTGTAGTCTCCCCTCCATACGCTGCTCCACGGCCATCAACCTCTCATCATAACGCTGCTCCATAGCCATCAGCATCTCCTCAGAATGCTACTTCATAACCATCATCCTCTCATCCATACACTGCTCCATAGCCATTAGCTTCTCATCCGTACGCTGGCATCTAACATCCAATGCTACCAAAATCTCCCTCTGCATGGCTTGGACGAGGACCTCCATACCCGCCTAGCTCTACTCCATCCCAGGCCTAGGTGTCGATGGCAGAACTGTCGAAGTAGATGCCCCCGGAGAATCTGGCCGGCTATAGGGATGATGCCTCCCAGATGTCTGAGGATCTAACCCCCAAGCATGCATATGAGGAAGAGAGCTGTAACACCCCCTACCCATACGTAGGAGAGCCCATCCGCAATGGAGTGAGAACCCGTATGAGCAAGGGTGTCACCAAGCAAATCGATACAATAAACATACATCCACATATAATATACATACATAAATATAGCGGAATTAAAACTTTAAAACAAAATGATCATTCATTGATGCACTAATAATATTCATTACAAATCTGTTCTGATATAACAAAATAATTACATCTTTCAAAATACAAGGCAGAAGCTGAACAAAAGACTAATACAATAAGAGTTTACTATTATAAAAAGAATCATATAACAAAAAGCTAAGTCCTAACATCAATTCTCTCTGTGTTGGATTGACTTGTGGTGACTCTCCCAAAAGCTAACCACAATCCGCACCTGCACGAATGAAACACCCGTGCTAAGCGATAACGATTAGTGGGGAAAACAAACAACAATAGTATGGATGGCCATTCACAATGGTCGTCAAAGCAAAACACATACATAATGGCATATGCTGTCAATCATATAAGTTATAACCATAATTGACTCACATTCATAAGCATTCAAAAGCTCATAATCACATTCATATACTAACTGATTCACATACTTATAGTCATAGTCATTCGGATTCACATTCTCATAAGCATAACAAAACAAAATACCTGCTGACTCACAATAGTGGATAACGAGTGAACGCATGGCGGTTCCCGTGGGTACGATTTGAAAAGCAACATCATATTTTTCTCATTCCAAAACATTTTACAGAGGGGATCCTAAACAAGATCCAAACACATTAGGGATCGCGAGGATCCGAACGGAGACCTAATCAGGGTCCGAAATAGAACTGAGGGCTACAGCTATTGAACTCTATTAGGCATGCCTAACTATCCACTAAACTGACTCTTACAGGTCATGCATAACACAAATCATGCTCAAAGCATAACATATAATTTATATGAAGAAATTACAATATTATACATATATAAGCATATTTATTCCCAAATAGTAGTAAAAACCCATGTAGAAAAGATATGAAATACATTTTAGCAAAACAGGACAAGTTCATAAAAACAGGAAGGAGACGAGTCTTGCAGGTCGACATGACTCGTGTCGATGCCTCACTTGGCTGAAAGGCCGATCGCGAGTGGAAGAAGCGAATGACACGAGTCATGCAGGTCAACACGACTCGTGTCGATGCTTCCCATCGCCGAAACCAAAAGGTCGATCGTGTATGGAAGAAGAGAAGGACACAAGTCATGCAGGTCGACATGACTCATGTCGATGCTTCCCATCACCGAAAGGCCGAAAGTCGAGAGCCAATCGTGAAGGAAGAATAGGGGGATGCGAGTCGTGCGAGACGACACAACTCGTGTCGCTGCCCTTTACCCTATCACGAGTCTTGCTCTAATGCACGTCTCGTGACCTGGCTTCCCAGTAAGCACAAATCGTGCTGTCCATCTCTCCCGATCGGGGAACTTCCCGTCTTTCGAACGGCAGCTGAGCGACAATCCACCCATGGCATTTCCGATCGGAGGATGGTAGCTCGATCGGGACCTGGATTCACCGACCCCTATCGTGCATATGACGATCGTCGCGCTCGCGACAGAGAGTCGCATTTCAAATCGGCAAAAAAATCTATAGAACTCCCTTGGCTCCAAACAACAATATAACACAACTTTTATATAACAAAACTTTGCATTGAGCATTCCCAGCATCACAAACAACAACATAACACAACTTTTACAACACTTAATACAATCAATTAATGCATTTACAAAATTGAATCCCGATAGAAGCAAACTCAGAAAATCACAGTGAAATCCATCCAACTCAAACTTGTTCCCATAATCCTTATTCTTGCATCACAAATTAAATCAACCCAAAACTCATAACATTCATTCTAACATGCATCTCATAATCATCAGATTTCCAGAAAATCATTCAACCACACCAAATCAATAGAAAATGTATCAAGAATAAATAAATTCCCAAACCGATAAATCTTATGCTCCTAGTTGCAAGCTCCGCTCCCACTCGCCTTCTCTTTCCCCTTGGGATCACGAGTAGGTACTTCTAAACTAGGAAACCCAAGAAATTCACAGATGCAAAACCCTAGATTAAAAAGTCATATAATAAAGATCAAGAGAAAAGACGTAGAAGAAGAGAAACCCACTAAAACTTACCAATAAAGCTTAAGAAATGATCAATTTCCACCAAAAACCACTTGGATCAAAGCTAGGGCACACTTGAAGAGAAAAGAGGAAGACGAGGTAAAGAGAGGAAAAAGAAGAACGGGAAAGGGCAGCAAAATGACTACTCTCTTCTCTCTCCTTCACTTTACACCCACTTCCTAAAACCCTAGCCACATATCACTTTATCCTTAGTGTACCTTGACCACTCACACCCTACAAACATGCAAGACACCACACACAAGACTACACATCACTAATGCACACACTACTACCCTATGAGCATGCACACTCTAACGAAGCCCACCATTCATTCATATAATCCAAAATAAAAATAATACATGCCAAAACACTCACAGACACACATGTAGTCATGGCTCAAACTACTAGGGGGAAATCGGGGTGTGATAAGAGCACATCAGATCCTCCGAAGGAAATGGCTGTGATGATGGAGTGCGAAAAAGATCCTCCAGATCTATGTCTACATCTATACCATCTAGCGGTGAGTGAGGCTCTCCTCCCTTTGGTTATGGATGATAATACTCCTCATCTGGCTAAAGCTGTAGAGGCTCCCCCTTGGGCTATGAGCGATAATAGCCCTCATCTGACTGAGGCTGTAGAGGCTCCTCCTCTGCCTGAGGCTGATCCTCGGATGGTGCTAAGGCCGCAAGCAAAGGTAAATGATACATCTATCGAGTCTCAGCCATAACAAGTAGTCTATACTCTCCTGCCTACCCAGGCAACTTCTCAACCATGCCCATATATTTGGCAAGAACCCAGTCAACATAAATGTCCCTATCCATAGGTGGGCCAAACGTGCTGGGGTCGTGACCTAAGTGCAGTAGCAATCTTGTGACTACCCCACCTATACATAGATGCACTATAATCCTCCAACTCTATCTAACCATACCGGCCATAATCTCGTGACTAATGTTGAGCGGTGTCCCTATTGCCATGGCCCATAGACTCTAAATCTTCGTTGTATTGATAGCGCTAGGACTATCAGTTCTGCCTAAATAGCTGCTAGCCAAAACCCTCTGGATATATCTATACACCTGTGAAGATAATAGAGTACTCTTGGCTATTTTACGATTATAACAGGCCCCTGGTGCTGTGATTATCTTCCATTTGTGTGCTAAAATTGCCCTATTCGGTACCTTACATGGTCTCCAATCGGAAGACGCATAATCTATGCAAAACTTCGGTGACTCATCGTATACCCTACGTCTCAGACCCAAAATCATATAGCCTCAGGATTAGTGTCTGATCTCGAGAACCCCCTGTACTCAAGCGTAATCAGGAAGTCTCTAGTAACCTTTGGGTATATGAGAAAGGTAGGCATAAGGAAGTCCGTCCAGCCTCTAGCTGCTTACAACATGCTGACCTCCTTCCACATGCCCTTCTGCTCCAAGAATGTCCAAGACAGAAGTTTACTGGATAAAAACTATGGATGACATAATGCCTCAAACCTCCATCTCTATGCAGCAGTTATCCATACTGGAGGTGGAATATTTGCTGGTTCCCTAGGTGGAACGCGTCATGGAGGCATCCCTAAAAGAATAAAATTCAAATAATTATTTATTTATTATTATTTTTTTAATACTCCCTGAATGCCTGGGGGTGATTTTCCAGGTAACCTTCACTGCCTAACATTTCCTGCAAAACTAAAATTCATTGTAACACCCCCTACCTATACGTAGGGGAACCCATCCATAAGGGAGTGAGAACCCGTAGGAGCAGGGGTGTCACACCAAACAAAGCGGTACAAAACATTCATTCACATAATATAAACATACATATAAACAGGGGAAATTAAAAATTAAAACCAAACCGAACATTCATTCATAAATGGAATAACAATATCCGATACATAACTGTTCTGATACCAACATAATCATAACTTTCATAGATACATAGCGGAAGCTGAACAAAAGACTATATACAAAGAGAGATCACTATTACAAAATAATCATGATACAAAAAGAAGCTAAGTCCTATCAACAATCCCACTATGTTGGCTTGACTAGCGGCGACTCTCCCAAAAGCTATACACCTTCTGTACCTGCACGGGTGAAAACACTGTGCTAAGCGATAACGCTTAGTGGGGAAACAAACAACAATAATATGGATGGCCATTTACAATAGTCGTCAAGGCAATTCACATACGTAATGGCATA
Organism: Excoecaria cochinchinensis; assembly: GCA_947683425.1. NCBI lineage: Eukaryota > Viridiplantae > Streptophyta > Magnoliopsida > Malpighiales > Euphorbiaceae > Excoecaria > Excoecaria cochinchinensis. The sequence continues at coordinate 20,976,820 of CANTUQ010000119.1, forward strand.
CTGATAACCATATGATATAATAATAAACGAATCACATTCATAACCATTCAAAAATTCATAATCATACTCATATGCCAACTGATTCATATGCTCATAAATAGAGTCATGATGACATTCATATACATATTCATAATCATTCGGATTCACATTCTCATAAGCATAACAGAACAAATAACAACACCTACTGACTCATAGTAGTGGATAACGAGTGAACGCATGGTGGTACCTTACAGGTACGAATCGGAAAATAATATCATATTTTCTCTTTTCAAAACATTTTACAAAGGGGATCTTAAACAAGATTCGTACACATTGAAGTTCACAAGGAACTAAACGGGGACCTGATCAGGGTCCAGAACAGTATGGAGGGCTGCAACTAAAGGACTCTTTTAGGCATGCCTAACTATCCACTAGACTGACTCTTACAGGCCATGCATAATCCATTAAATCACATTCAAGTATAGCATATTGCTTATAAAGGAGAACCATGAACTTAGATATGCATAACACATTCCGCATTCAAACACAACACCCAATATAATTTGATAAGGCATAAGAAAATACAATTTAACATTAGTAGCTAAGTGAAATGACACCAAATAAGATTAAGACCAATAATAAATGAAAAAAGAATTAAAAAGACGAAAATTGAAAACTTCAAAATTAATAGCGCAGAGACGTTTTACACAGCGGTATGATATACACTTACTGGCGTGTAAGACATCCTACATGGTGGTAAGGTAAAACCATGCCGCCGTGTGAAATGCCAAACACAACAGGCATAATGCTTTTACACAGCGGTATGGAGAATCCGTACCCTCGTGTAAAATGCACAGCATAGAATTCTTTCAAGGCAGAATGACTTTACACTGCGGTATGGAATGTCCTTACAACCGTGTAAAATCACGGATAAGCAGTAATGAAGGAAAACTCACGATTCACATTGTGGTATTGAATACCATACCTCCGTGTGGATCGACCCAAACCCAGAAAATTCCTAGAATTTCATCCCAACTCAAAACCAAACTCAACATACCTAGAAATTAAACATTCAACTCATCAAAACCAACTTAAAACCCACCTTTAAAGCTCATAATCCAAAGAAAATCATGCAATAACCATTATCCAGTCATCCAACCCAAAATTCAGCAATTTATAATCCAAAAGATAACCAAATGCATATATAATCTAACAGAAATCACAATCTAAGTTCTCAACTCAACATACTCAAAACTTATAACATATAAACCATTATAAACTCCAATAACCATACAATTTCCAGAAAAACAACAAAGAGCAAAATCATCAAAATGCACATAATTTCCCACACCTAGAATTCCTTTATTCCAAATGACTTAGCACCACTCCCACTAGCCTTGTCCTTTCCCTTGGGATCGCAAGGAGGCTCAACTAAACAAAACACCTAAAGTCACACAAACACAACAAACCCTAGATTAAAAACATTCTAACAAAATAAAGAAGAAGAAGAAGAAGAAGAAGAAGAAGAAAGAACTCAATAAACTTACCAAATAAACTCTTTAGAATTACCAAGATCCACCCACAATTCAGCCAAGAAGAATGAGCCAAGGGGTAGCAAGAGGAAGAGGAAGAAAGAAGGAGCAAAGAGGGGAGGAGGAAGGGAGAATGGGAGAGCAAGAACCAAAAATTTTGCTCTCTCTTTCTCTCTCCTCACTATATTTACCCCATCACAATTCCCCTTTCCACATGTCACCTTATGATTGGTGGGTTTTGATAATTCACACCCTACAACCATGCATCACACACACACAAGACCAACTCCACTAATACACATCCTACTTTCCTATGAGTATGCACACTCTAACACAACCCAATACACATACACCCTACTAACCTATATGTAACCACACTCTATAAAAGCCCACAAAAACATGCATTTTACCCAAAATAACGTCATCACACTTCCAACACACACACAATGCATACATACACATGGAAAACATGGATCAAACTACTAAAGGGAGAACAGGGTGTTACATTCATATGCAAGGGTAAGTTATGCATGTAAATGTGCACATGCTATGCAAAATGCGAGCAACAAATTTGTCCGAGCTGCCTAAGTATTGAGGCGCCATCTCATTCTCGAGGATTTCTACTGGGATGATTCTCAACCCGGATATTCTCTGCATTGATCCTGTGACTTTTGACTGGCAGCTTCTAATCACTCTCAGTGTCACTCGTCATTTTTTCAAAGGTAGCGCGCCCCTTGTGGGTTTTTACACTAACTTTTCTCTACAAGAAATACGTCCTTTCGAATTTTCACATGACCCTATGCCTTATTTTTGCCTGAGGAGATCCCAATCCAACTCAGGGGCTTTTTTTTTATTTTTTTTTTCTATTTTCTTTTCTTTATTTTTTATTTTTTTATTTTTTTTAGGCTATTAACAATAGGCTCAATCATCCTAGACATCTGGCTGGTCAGAGAGCACTCGAAGGATAATCACTAGATTAGATGTACTTAATAAAGAACACTTTTTCTCTTCTTTTTAAAAAAGAACTAAGAAATAATGTAACATGAATTCTTTATTGTGGAATCATGTACATCTCCATATGATTTCATCACTCATGATCATCATTTGACTAAATTCAACCAAATACAAGACTATACCTAATCTTAGGATAAATCTTATAAGCGTCCCACTCCTATTACCAATCGGCCCTCTCAGGGTTTTCACGATTAATCATTTTCTCTCAGTCCTTAATTTTTGCCCAGGGTGCTTTTTCGATTTTCACTCTGGCAAAGCACCAAATTTTAGCAAGGCTGCCTTTGTTCGATTTTGACCTGCGGGGAATTTATTCTCTTCTTTTGATTTTTTTTTGAGCTTTAGCCATGGAACCTTTTCAACCTATTGACATTGACCAATTCCTTGAATTCATTTTCATCGCTGTCTGTCAAAAAGGCTATCCCTTTCAACATTAACTTCTTCAGCATGAACGGACCCTCTCAGGTTGGTCTAAATTTTTGCCGGATGTCCGGTACCACTGGCCTCATCATCTTGAAGACCAGATCCCCTTCTTTCAATGGGTGCTTTCGTACCTTCTTGCTAAACGACTGATAGCCTCTTCTGATAAACCTGGTTGTGATAATAAGCTCATAACCTATCTTTATCCAATAGATTCAACTGCAGTAATCACTATTGTGCCCATTCTGCCTCTGCAATCTTGGCTTTCATGACTACCCTTAACGATTTCAGCTTTATTTCAACCGATAAAACCACCTCAGTCCCATATATTAGAGAAAATGGTGTTGCTCCCGTCAAGGTTCTGGCTATAGTTCCATAACCCCAAAGTGCAAAGGGTAGCTTTTCTGCCCAGTCTTTATAGCTCTGTACCATCTTGGCCAATATCCTCTTGATGTTCTTGTTTGCTACTTCAACCACGCCATTAGCCTAAGGTCGATAAGGAGAAAACTTGTGATGCTGGATTCCGTATTTTTGAAGCACCTATTTAGTTTTCGCCAAGAATTGTACCCCATTATCAGACATAATGTGGTGCGGGAGGCCATATCTGCATATCAAATTCTACTCGATGAACTTGGCCAAGTTCCTGGCATCAATCTTCTTAAAAGATTTTGCTTTGACCTATTTGGTGAAGTAATCAATGGTGAGTACGATGAACATATGTCCATTGGAAGTCATAAGATGTATCTCGCCTATGATATCTATTCCCCAAGCTGCCAATGGCCATGGAGACGCCAAGTTATGTAGCTCCGAAATCGGCACATGTCTCAAATTTGCATATTGCTGACATAGCTGGCATTGCGTCACATATGTTGAATAATCCGTATCCATAGTGAGCCAATAGAATCCTTGGCACATGATCTTCTTTGCTAAAGCCAAGCCATTCATGTGAGCTATGCAGACTCCAGCATAAAACTCTTCCATAACCCTTTCAGCCTCTTTCTCTGTCAGATATCTCAATTGGATACCATCAACTTGCCTCTTATACACAGTGTCATCTACACTAATTAATTGGGTAGATAACTTTTGCATCATCCTTTGGTTTTTCTCAGTGGCTTCTTCTGGAAAAACTGATTTCTCCAAATAATTCTGAATGTCATAATACCATAGTTTTCCATTGGCGACCTCAACCTCCATCACCAGCTCGATTTCAAAACAAGGATTTTCTGAACTAGAGATCAGAACGAGTCTTATAGCAACCCCTGCCGAATTATCCCACGTGGATACCAACGCAGTAAAAGCATCAGCCAATTGATTCTCATCCCTGGGGATGAAATGAAAAGTGCAAGTCTCGAAATGTCTACTTAATATTCTCAAATGCTTCACATAGGGTAGCAGCCTCTCTTCTTTAACTGACCACACCCCTCTGATCTGATGGATAACTAAGGATGAATCTCCGAAGACTTTTGCGGTCTTTTCCCCAAGGGAAATCAGTGCTTCCAACCCAAACATGCAAGTCTCATATTTAGCTTCATTATTAGTAGCCTTGTACCTCAACTTTTTGGCTAATGGTAGCATCTCACCATTCGGGGTTGTAAGAATAATCCCTGCTCCTGCCCTTTTACTGTTAACTGCCCCATCAAAGAACAACTAGCAACCTTTTACCGCTATGGCCCCGACATCTTCGTCCGAGGAACTATACTCAAACTGGTCTCCTTCAATAGGGTGATCCGCTAAGAATTTTACCATAGCTCTTCCCTTGATGGTTTTCCTAGTTACATACTCTGTATCAAATTCTTGCAACAGTAGCAACCACTTTCCCATCTTACCTAGCAAAGAAGGTGCTTCTTGAAGGTATTTGAGTGATTTATACTTGGCAACCACCTGTACACTGAATGAATGGAAATAATGCCACAACTTTTTAAAGGCCCAAATTACCGCCAAGTAGATCTTCTCGACCTCAACATATTTAGTCTCATAAGGTAAGAACTCCTTACTGAGGTATTACACAGAAACTCCACTTCGATCTTGTCTTCTTGAGCCATCATGGCACCTACTGAATTATCCTCTATGGCCAAATACAAAATTAAAAGCTTAGCAGATCGCAGTGGTCTCAAAACAGGTGGGTTCAGAAGGTAGTCCCTGATAGTATTAAAAGCTGTTTAGCAATCACTATTCCACTTGACTGGCTGATTTTCCCTGAGAAGCTTAAATATCGACTTGCATACTGAAGCTAGCTTATTAATGAAGTGGCTGATGTATTGAAGCTTTCCTAAGAAACTACTGACTTCTTTCTCCTTTTGAGGCATAGGCATTTATCTGATTGCTTTGACCTTATTGGGATCCACTTCAATTCCCCTCTGACTCACTATATGTCCCAGCAACTTCCCCAAGGTAACTCCGAAGACACATTTCTTAGGGTTGAGGTGGAGATCGTACGTATTAATCCTTTGGAAGAACTTTTCTAAAGCCTCAAAGTGACCTTCCCTAGTAGTGGACTTGATCATCATATCATCAACATACACTTCAACTTCCTTATGGATCAAGGCACTTAAGTTCTTCGTAACTATCCTCTAATAAGTCACTCCCGCATTCTTTAACCCGAAGGGCATAACCCTATATTCAAACGTGTCCCACTCAATAATGAAGGCAGTCTTAATCCGATCTACAATCTTATTGAGGATCTCATTGTATCCGACATACCCATCCACAAAGATGTACATCATGCAAGCAACTGAGCTATCCAGTAGTACATCGATATGAGGTAAGGGAAAGTCATCCTTTGGGCAAGCCTTATTTAGATCCCGGTAATCCACACATATCTGTACTTTTTAGTCCCTCTTAGCTATAGGGACTACAATGGCCAACCATGTCGGGTACTGAACCTCCACTAGAAATTTGACCTCAATCTGCTTCCTTTACCTTCTGTTCCCATTTTGACCTAAGTCTCTTAAGCTTTTGCTTGACTGGTCTGCACTGTGGGTAAGTCAAGATGGCATGCTCAGCAACCTCTTTGTCAATCCCCGGCATGTCTTCATAGGTCCAGGCAAAGACTTTTTCATATTTTTTCAATATTCTCTCAAATGGTACTCTCTCTTCAGGAGTTAAATGCGACGCTATCAAGATTTCCCTTGGGTTTTCTAAGGTCCCGAGATTAAACATAATTGCATTAGTTGAATTAATGTCAAAAATGAATGCATCATGTTCATGATCATGTGCAATGAAATCATTAGAGACATCACATAAGTAAGCAAAGTCATTCATATTATTGATAAAACTGGAATCACAAACATTGTCGCTATTAAAAAGTTCTGGAATAAAAAGAGCATCTAAACAATTATCGTCTTTATTTCCTGCCAATGCAGACGCCGTAGCTGATAGTGCACTGTTGTCTTTGCCTTGAGGGGGTTCAACTGCTACCTCAGAAATCTTTAAGTCCTAGATCTTCAAATCTAGCTCTGGAGCTTCAATCTCAACTTTCTCCTATCCCTTCCACTTGATGGCCAGAAGCTTCTCAGTGATGATCTCCTCCGGCTCAAACTTGTTCTAAATGTCACATTGGGTCATGACTTCCTCATCCCAAAAGCTTTCGGCAAATCTGATATCTCTGACTTCCCAATCAAAAACATCATTAAAGATCTTGAATCCCAATATGATACTACCATCAACCCACTAAGGCTCGACCTCTCCCGTGTATGCACAAATAGAGGATGCGGGCACGAAGCTCTCCAAGATATGAGGAATACCATCTGACTTCTTCTTCCCCATGCCATTTCCACTTCATTACCCCAAACCTTTTCGGTCCTTCTGACCCCTGGTGGAGATAACAAACTCCTGGCCCTGAGAGTTTCTGCCTAATCCAGCCCTTGGAAGAAAGTTCATCCTCTTTATCATATTCAGCACCTGGCAGCTATCCACTGAGTTCCCCTCTTCCCCTATCATAGATACATGGAAGCCATTAAACGGGTGATTAATGATTCCCAAGGTAGAGACTTGGTTTTCCCTTGCAGCTTTGATGGTCACTACCTCCCCCTCGTGCAGTATCTTGATCATCTAATGGAGAGTAAAGGGCACTCGCCCTAATTTGTGAAACCAAGGCCTTCTTAACAAAGCCAAAAAGTTAGCAGGGATAGGCAACAACACAAACTCTGCCTCCATCTCAATAGGCCTAGTCTTTACTATCGCTTTGAAGGTACCCGAGGCTTGCCTTTTGGAATTATCATAAGCAGTGATGGTAAGGTCAAACCTACTCAGCATACTCTCATCCAACCCAAAGGCTTGAAGCACTACCGAAGGGCACACATTTATGTACGAGCCATTGTCCACCATCACGCAAGCAGTGTACTTGCCATTAATTTGTGCCTTGATGTATAGGGGGCTGTTGTGATTACGACCCTCAACCGGTAACTCAGCATTAGCGTATACCAGATTCTCCCCCGAATTCCCTTAACCAACTCTAACAACTCGGATGGCGAGATGGTGGTAGCAATAGTAGACTCGCACAAAGCCTTAACTAGCCTCTACCTATGCGACGGTGACTGCCTCAATAAATCCCAAATAGATTTTTGAGGGGTGGTCTTCTTCAGCTACTTCTGTATCTGATCCTTTCCCAGCCCAACTGGTTTAAGTGCTAGCTCGGGTTGCTTCTCTACCTCGGGAACCACCCTTTCACTTCGGGTCATTGCTCCTACGTTCTCACCCTCTAAATCCCATGGATTAGTAGGCACAATCTCTTCCCCCTCTTGCTCATCCTCTCCTCTACTCTCATGAGTGGATCAATAATCGATCATGGCCACGGGAGCCCCCTTTTCACTTGCCTCAGGGTGAGTGACAGCGATGTACTCATTTCTATACAAGTCTTGCAAAACATACCATTTTGGCAAACTAAACCCAATCCTAAAAAAGGGGGTGAAACTGCATTGTATCCCGACTTCTTCTTACTCTCTCAACGTTCAGGATCTGTGATATGCTTACTATCGATCAGATCCTGAATGTCATGCCTCAGCCTTGCACAATTATCTGTCAGGTGCCCAGTATGCTGATGGTATGCACAGTACTCATTCTCCTTATGCCTAGGCTACCCTATAGCCGGCCTAGGTACCAAGGGTCCCAACTGTCGTTCCTTTTCAAGTTTCTTCAAAACCCATGATAGAGGTCGGCCGAGGTTCAAAAAGTACCTTTGGCTTGCCGCCGTAGCTAAAATCTCAGCCGTCTTTCCTGTCCTACCAGTACTGCTAGAGCCAGCTGACCTACTTGCCCCTTGATTGCTATAAACCTTCCTGGCATATGCTTCATTGCTCGCTCTCTTAGCCATGAATTCACTCTCGGCCTCTATGGTGATATCCTTCAAGGACTCCTAATCCTTGAGACCTTTCATCTTTAGTCCCTCCTTCAGGTATTGACTAGCATTACGGATAAACAACTGAATCTACTCTGAGGTATATGGCTTATGCTTCATCTCCATAACCCTTTTTTGCCACCTAATGAGATACTCATGGAAAGACTCTCCTGATTTCTACTATAATAGCTCTAGGTCCTTTAAGGTGACCTTCATTTAGGTACTACAGTAATATTGCTTGAGGAACTCCTTAGTCAGCAGATCCCAATCCTCTTTGGACCTTCTATCCAATCCATGGTACAAATATACTGCGGCCCCAGTAAGACTTAGGCAGAAATACTTTATCTTCTGCTTCCTAGACAAGGTGGTACCCTTCATGACCAGAGAGTACTGCTCAATGTGAACTGTTGGGTCAGAAGTCCCATCAAACTTGGGAATATCAGGCATCTTGAAATTTTGTGGCACTAGATCATCCCCATCTAACTCTATATCCTCAGGGTTCATCCCCCTACCTACTGTTAACATAGGGGTCATGGCCTCAAATCTCTGTTCCATCTTCTTCCACATCGCCTCCTCAACTTTAGGCATCTTGCCCTTTACTAAGATCAGGTCCTCTTCAAAGAAATCATCGTCAAGATCTATAGGTTCAGGTGCACCCCTGGGCTCAGCCACTGGTGGACGCAAAATCACTGGAGGATCCTCTCTACCCGGACCTTGCCTCTTTAGTCCTACTACAAGAGAAACTGGTGGCTACCCAGTGGGCTGTGCTATCGCGGCAGTCAAATTCCCCATCATTACCATCATCCTATTTTTAAATTCCTATCATCCTATTTTCAAATTCCTCCAATCTCCTACCCACTTTATAACGACCCGATTTGCACCCTAGTAGTTTCGTAGTGCAAATTTAAGTGTAAGAGAGGACTTAATTGAATGAAATGAGAAGTTGAGTGAGGGAAGAATTGGATTTGAGGGACTTAAGGAGCTTTTGCCTTAGACTTGAGAGAGAATTTGTGTACCAAACTCCCACGTGTAGCATATCGAAGGATGAAGAGCTACAGTGAGCGAAGGGTGCCATCAGACAAAGAGACACATGGCAATACGAAAATCAGAGTAATAAAATTTCTAACATCTAGAACCTCAACCATATACACATCCTAAACTTATCTTACACACACCATCATTCGCACTAAAGATTATTACATCTCATTACAAATGCTAAATAAATAAACTTAATTACAAATCGACAATCAATAAAAACATTCTATAACTTCTACTGACTCGTTAGCCAAAGTCACAAAGAACCGTTGCGCTACTCTGATCTCCTAACTTGCACAGACAAACAACCGTGCTAAGCGATAATGCTTAATCGGGCGAAACAAATAATGGGCAGCCACTCACAGTGGTTACCGAGGCAAACACATGGAAATCAATATATATATACATAAACATAAAGTACACCGGTTAAAGCTATCATAAATTCATATTTTTTTCTCATACGAAACTTAAACAATTTCCTATATACATTCGTTTACATATCATAGCCAGAATTTACATTATTACCTTAGTAATTTACAATGACATTATGCATACTTATTGTTTCCTTAATTCATTTAATTAACTATGTGAATAGTTATACCTCCCAGGTTACCAAAGATACATTTGCTAGCGGGGCAAAACAAGTCATATCGATTCCCATTATTACTAACATTTTCAAAATCCTACAGATTATAGTATTAGTACTTACGTTAGAACATTTCATTTGTTCAAACCATTTATTGTTCAAAGCGAAACAAAACATTTAGATTTTCATATTTGGTTCGGGCTTGAAATAAATATTCCAAGCTTCCTACGTATACCTATGATAGGGAATCAGAACCACATAGTTCTACAAAAAAAAAAAAAACCTTTATACTTAAATAATCCAAGAATTAATCTTAAGTCATTTTCCCAAATCCAGTTATCTACCACATGCGTAATGCTTATTATCTATCTTACTTACCAATCAATACATCATTCATCGTATTCATTAAAACCACAAACAAATACATATGAATATCTTACCAATATATTTACCAAAATTGTACAGGCTAAAGTTTCCTAGGTAAACAGCACATAACATACCTGTGTTCTCATTTAAACATATAACAAATATATATATATATATATATATACACATACAAAGTTTATTTACTGAATGTTCAACCATAGAAAATGTGCATATCAAATATTTCAATAATTCTTTACATAAACTTCATATAGACAAACATACTCGTAACTTTTGAACAATTTCATAACATACCTTATTCACATACAATTTCTTAGATAATCATTATTCATTTATACACATTCGTGAGAGAAACTGTTGATTGCTTTATCCCTTTCAATTTTACAGATATCGGTTCATTATACAAAATACATAGGTATCCAGAGATACTGCACATTTCCACATAGGTGTCCATAAAGGATCAAGAACAAAGGAGTGCGTAGAGCACAAGTTAAATTGCATTTATCACAAATGCATCAAATGCTTATTCACATAATCATTGTAAATCATCACAGAACTTATCAATTAATTCACATTATTTTACTCATTTAATTGCCTGCTAAGTTAAAGGGGTGGATAAGCGAGTGAACACATGGTAGTACCTTACGGGTATGAATCGAACTGAACGCATGGCGGTAGCTTACGGGTATGAATCGAAAAGCAAGATCATATTTTTCTCATTCAAAACATTTTCACATTGGGGATCTTAAACAAGATCCATACACGTTGAGGTGCACGAGGAATCAAACGGGGACCTGATCAGGGTCCAAACAGAACAGATGGCTGCAGCTAACAAAACTCTATAGGCATGCCTATCTATCCACGACTCAACTAAAGCAGGCTAAATTTCCCAAACCATTATTGAATTCATCGCGTTCTCATATACACATACACGTTTCACTAAGTACATTGCAACACTCTTTTATGATTACATAGTCACATGCATTCATGTGAACATACTGAACGTGGCTATATTATTGACATCGTGCACTCATTAGACTTAACAAAAAAATTACATTATTTTATGCACATACAGCCATTAAATAATAATGGTAGTCAAAAGTCTCATAATTTAATTATTAATATGCATAGACGTATTTGAATAATTCATATTTTAATCCATAGATTAAAGTACTCTTATAAACATATTAAACATAATCATGTCATTAATCATCATGCCTTCATTTAAACTTAACCGATAAGTTTATACCTCATTACACGTATACATTTAAAACACAATATTGGTAGATCAAATTCTTACATTTCAATAATTACTATGCATGCGGAATACATTAAATAATTCACATTTTAAATCGCAGATGCATAACATAATTGAGAGGTCATGCAAAGAAGAAGAACTTTCAAATGCTTTGCGGCAGAGGTGTCTGTCGCACTCGCAACAGACGAGGCCCAGGAGGCGATCACGAGTCGTGCTCTCTGTCACGACTCATGAAGGCAAGACATCAAAGCAAAACAAAAGGATAGCATGAAAAGAGGTAAAGGGCCAGAGCTTGCACGACTCGTGCAAGTTAGCATGACTCGTGATCACTTGCACGATTCTTGCAATCCTCCTCACAGCGTGCGCGAGACTCTGAGTTTCTCGGCTCTATCGTGATCGCAATAAGAATCGCGCTCGTGATAGATTCGCATTTTGTAAATCTCCAGCGACACATCAAAAACCCAGTTTTTCCAAAGTTCATCGAACCTCCAAAATCAATCAAATTTCAACACCACTTAGTTTACACATTCAAATCATCAAAAACAACACAAAACCCAACTTTTATATCAATCATTACAATTAAAACATCTAATTAATCATAACCAAATTCTTTAAATTGACAATCAGCAAAACAACTTCAAAATTCCAATTAAAACACACTTTGGTTCAATAATCCACACATAAAACATCTTAACCCAAAGTTATTCAAACACATAACACTTGGAACATACCTAAACAATTTTAACTCCATAAAATTTCCAGAAGATTAAACAAAATCCCAAATCATAATATATCTTAAAATAACAAAAACCCTAACCTTAACTCCTTTGCTCCCATTAGCTTCTTAAATGATCTTTCTTGCTTCCAAACTCATTCAAGATCTTTCTCGTCCCAAAATCCTCATCAAAACACACTAATGTACAAAACATAAATCTAGGGTTTTTAACAAATCAAGAAGAGCAGGGGGGAAAAATCCCAAACTTAAAACTCACTTTACCTAGACAAATCTTCACATAATCCTCTTGAGTTAATCACCTTTATCATCAAAATCTTGGTCTTTGATCTTCAAAGGGAGTGAATGGCATGAAGAAGAAGAAGAAGAGAACGTGAGAACGGGAAAGGGATGGGCAGAATTTCTGTTCTCTCTTTCTCTTTCCTTGCCTTATATACCCCTCTCTAAATCCTTACCACATGTCATCTTATAATAGGTGGAACTTGACCACTCACACACTAAACCCATACATGACACTACACACAAGACTAATCCTCACAAATATATACACTACTTCCCTATGAGCATGAGCACTCTATCAAAACCCACACAACATGCCTATAACCCCAAAATACAATTAACACATGCCAACGCACACTCACACATGCACACATACCCATGGCTCAAACTACTAGGGGGAAATCGGGGTGTGACAACTCTCCCCATCTAACAAAAATTTTGTCCTCGAAATTCACTTACATCGGACAAACCCGAAGGCCAAACTTCAATTCGCTATCATTCTCATTGATTATTTCCATATCATCATTTAACACTTATACTCTACACTTGAGGCACATACATTTCACTTATTCCCATACACCTCGCTTTTAACATACACACTTGTTATTACTTATTCTTACCACTATACGCTCAAATCACTTCTCTAAAATTAAAAAGACTACACAAATCATAACTTTCTCTTGTACATATTTAAACCCAAACTCATAAAATTGATTTAAAGAAATCCCATAATTCCCTTTTCAATATCTTACGCTTAACTCGATCACATTCATCAGAACAATCATTACTTTAACTACCACTTGGAACCCAAAGCACATACACTTCACACATAAATCATTTACTGACAAAATTTGCTACATAATTCCTCATTACTTCATAAACATCCGGCACATACGCTGCTTTCTTTACTGATAATACCCGTATCTTACTCCAAAAATCCCTTCATATTCATCGGTACAAGATTCCAAAATACTTTTTCTATTCTGCTCTATCTATACACACAGTGCATTCTCCTTAACAATTGCTATGCTCATAATTCACATACTTAGTTTCAATATCAAATACTCAATGTACACCCTATCAGCTTGCTCTCCATCAAAATACATATGCAAATATTTCTCACATGTGATCAAAGAGAGGATGATACAATGAAGATGCAACAGTTCATGTATGCAAAATAATGGAGAAATGCAATTGATGCTATGATAACGCACTTTTCCCATCCCCATGGTTCAATATGCTTATTTTCAATTAAACTTTCAAGAGATAGCTGACAGGCATACTGAGTAACACCATAATCTTACAAAATCCACATACTCTTCCATCTCAAAATACCAAAACATCTACTCTTCTAAGGCAACCACATATCAATACACTTCAAAAACTTCTACAAACCTTCTCTTCGACCACATAGAATCGAAAAAAAATTCCTAACAGAATCTCTGACAACTCATCTAACAAACACATGCCAGATTGCACATAGACATAATAATTCAAGGCAGGTAGATCGTGACCTACCGAGCTAACACTTAACTAAACACTTTATCAAATTGGAAGGTTTCCCTTCCCAAAACATATTTAAAGGACAAGGTCATTCGCTTTGGCCAATGCTAAACTATACAGACACACTTCAAAACACCTAGTTAACCAGAATTGACTAAACCGGAGCTCTGATACCAAATTATAACACCCCTAACTCCCACACATAGCTTATCGAAGGATGAAGAGCTACAGTGAGTAGAGGGTGCCACCAGACAAAGACACACATGGCAATATGGAAATCAGAGTAATAAAATTTCTAACATATAGAACCTCAACCACATACACATCCTAAACTTATCTTACACACACCATCATTCGCACTAAAGATTATTACATCTCATTACAAATGCTAAATAAATAAACTTAATTACAAACCAACAATCAATAAAAGCATTCTATAACTTCTACTGACTCATTGGCCAAAGTCACAAAGAATCGCTGCGCTACTCTGATCTCCTAACTTGCACGGACAAACAACCATGCTAAGCGATAACGCTTAATCAGGCGAAACAAATAATGGGCAGCCACTCACAGTGGTTACCGAGGCAAACACATATAAATCAATATATATATAAATAAACATAAAGCACACCGGTTAAAACTATCATAAATTCATATTCTTTTTCTCATAAGAAACTTAAATAATTTCCTATATACATTCGTTTACATATCATAGCTAGAATTTACATTATTACCTTAGTAATTTACAATGACATTATGCATACTTATTATTTGCTTAATTCATTTAATTAATTATGTGAATAATTATACGTCCTAGGTTACCAAAGATACATTTGCTAGTAGGGCAAATTAAGTCATGCCGATTCCCATTATTTCTAACATTTCAAAAATCCTATAGATTACAGTAGTAGTACTTATGTTAGAACATTTCATTTGTTCAAACCGTTTATTGTTCAAAGCAAAACAAAACATTTAGATTTTCAGATTTGGTTCGGGCTTGAAATAAATATTCCAAGCTTCTTACGTATCCCTATGATAGGGAATCAGAACCACGTAGTTCTACAAAAAAAAACCTTTATACTTAAATAATCCAAGAATTAATCTTGAGTCATTTTCCTAAATTCAGTTATCTATCTCATGCGTAATGCTTATTATCTATCTTACTTACCAATCAATACATCATTCGTCGTGTTCATTAAAACCACAAACAAATACATATGAATTTCTTACCAATATACTTAACGAAATTGCACAGGCTAAAGTTTCGTAGGTAAACAACACATAATATACCTGCGTTCTCATTTAAACATATAACAAATATATATATATATATATATATATATATATATATATATATACATACATACATACACACACACACATACAAAGTTTATTTAATCAATGTTCAACCATAAAAAACGTGCATATCAAATATTTCAATAATTCTTTACATAAACTTCATATAGACAAACATACTCGTAACTTTTGAACAATTTGACAACATGCCTTATTCACATACAATTTCTTAGACAGTCAAAATTTATTTATACACATTCAGGAGAGCAAAAATTGATTGCTTTATCCCTTTCCATTTAACAGATATCTGTTTATTATACAAAACACATAGGTATCCAGAGATATCGCACATTTCCACATAGGTGTCCATAAAGGATCCAGAACAGAGGAGTGCATAGAGCACAAGTCAAATGGCATTTATCACAAATGCATCAAATGCTTATTCACATAATCATTGTAAATTGTCACAGAACTTATCAATTAATTCACATTATTTCACTCTTTTAATTGCCTACTAAGTAAAAGGGGTGGATAAGAGAGTGAACTCATGGCGGTACCTTATGGGTATGAATCGAACTGAACGCATGGTGGTAACTTACGGGTACGAATCGAAAAGCAACATCATATTTTTCTCATTCAAAACATTTTCACATTGGGGATTTTGAACAAGATCCATACATATTGAGGTTCGCGAGGAGCCAAACGGGGACCTAATCAGGATCCAAATAGAACAGAGGGATGCAACTAACAAAACTCTATAGGCATGCCTATCTATCCATGACTCGACTAACACAGGCTAAATTTCCCAAACCATTATTGAATTCATCACATTCTCATATACATATACACATTTCACTAAGTACATTGCAACACTCTTTTATGATTACATAGTCACATGCATTCATGTGAACATACTGAACGTGACTATATTATTGACATCATGCCCTCATTAGACTTAACAAATAAATTACATTATTTTATGCACATATAGCCATTAAATAATAATGGTAGTCAAAAGTCTCATAATCTAATTATTAATATGCATAGAAGTATTTGAATAATTCATATTTTAATCCATAGATTAAAGTACTCCTATGAACATATTAAACATAATTATGTCATTAATCATCATGCCTTCATTTAAACTTAACTGATAAGTTTATACCTCATTAGACGTATACATTTACAACACAATATTGGTAGATCAAATTCTTACATTTCAATAATTACCATGCATGGGGAATAGATTAAATAATTCACATTTTAAATCATAGATGCATAACATAATTGAGAGGTCATGCAAAGAAGAAGACCTTTCAAATACTTTGAGGCAGAGGTGTCTGTCGCGCTCGCGATGATGTCGTGCTCACGGCAGAAGAGGCCCATGAGGCGATCGCAAGTTGTGCTCTCTGTCGCGACTCATGAAGGCAAGACATCAAAGCAAAACAAAAGGACAGCGTGAAAATAGGTAAAGGGCCAGAGCTTGCACGATTCGTGCTAGCTTGCACGACTCGTGCAAGCTTGCACGTCTCGTGTTGACTTGCATTATTCGTACAATCCTCCTCACAGTGCGCGCGAGACTTTGAGTTTCTCGGCTCTGTCGTGATCGCGATAAGCATCGCGCTCATGACAGATTCGCGTTCTACAAATCTCCAGTGACACATCAAAAACCCAATTTTTCCAAAGTTCATCCAACCTCCAAAATCAATCAAATTTCAACACCACTTAGTTTACACATTCAAATCATCAAAAACAACACAAAACCCAACTTTTATATCAATCATTTCAATTAAAACATCTAATTAATCATAATCAAATTCTTTAAATTGACAATCAGCAAAACAACTTCAAAATTCCAATTAAAACACACTTTGGTTCAATAATCCACACACAAACATCTTAACCCAAAGTTATTTAAACACATAACACTTGGAACATACCTAAACAATCTTAACTCCATAAAATTTCCAGAAGATTAAACAAAATCTAAATCAAAATATATCTCAAAATAATAAAATCCCTAACCTTAACTCCTTTGCTCCCATTAGCTTCTTAAATGATCTTTCTTGCTTCCGAACTCATTCAAGATATTTCTCATCCCAAAATCCTCATCAAAACACACAATTGCACAAAACATAAATCTAGGGTTTTTAACAAATCAAGAAGAGCAGGGGAAAATCCAAAACTTTGAACTCACTTTACCTAGACAAATCTTCACTTAATCCTTTTGAGTCAATCACTTTTATCATCAAAATCTTGGTCTTTGATCTTCAAAGGGAGTGAATGGCATGAAGCAAGAAGAAGAAGAAGAATAAAAGGAGCAGGAGGAGGAGGAGGAGAGAACGTGAGAACGGGAAAGGGATGGGCAGAATTTATGTTCTCTCTTTGTCTTTCCTTGCCTTATATACCCCTCTCTAAATCCTTGCAACATGTCATCTTATAATTGGTGGAACTTGACTACTCACACACTAAACACATGCATGACACTACACACAAGTCTAATCCTCACTAATACATACACTACTTCCCTATGAGCATGCGCACTCTATCAAAACCCACAAAACATGCATATAACCCCAAAATACAATTAGTACATACCAACCCACACTCACACATGCACAGATACCCATGGCTCAAACTACTAGGGAGAAATCGGGGTGTGATAATTTGTATGTGAGAGGAGCATGTGGCAGATTGGTATACTTGGCTTGATGAGAGCTTGCCACTTGTGTCTTGACATGCAATATATGGGTTGTGAGTGGGATTTTCTGTCCCATTCTCTCTTGCATGTGGCCGGATTTTCTCTTCTTTCTCCCGGTTCTTTCCTTTTGTTTCCTCTTTATCATTTCTTGTTTTGGATTATGCATTTTAATTTGGATTGAAGGGTGATTGTTAAGATTAAGTCTCAAAGGTAAGTGTTCTGGTTGAGTTCTTCTTCTACTCCTTTCTGTGTGGTTAGTTGCTTGTAATTTGGATTAAGAGTTTGTTTTGATTTGAATTGCAAGAAGCTGAGGTTAGAAAAAGGATTGAAAAGGGCAAGGACAAGGTCTAATTTTTAATGTATTTCGGCTACTTCAAGAGGTTGGGATCGTGTGCCCTATAGATTGTGCGTGTGTTATTGAATTGAGTATATGTGATGCATGTTGTGTTAAGAGATAGGATTGTGTATATGGATGTGCCGTTAGTTTGATTTTTGACTTTCTTAGACTTGTTTAAAGTCTGATTATTGAGCATAATTAGTTGTGCTTTTGAAAGGCATGTGTTTATGATTGATTGTTTATGTTCTTGCTTGAATTTGGCATATGATTATATGTTAAATTTTGTTATAGAGCCTTGAAAGGTTATTAGCATATTGTTTGGCAAGTCTTGGATTTATGCATGTGCATTATTAGAGGAGTTTGTTGGTTAAATGGCTTTTGAGTTGAGTTGTGCGAAAGTTTGATGCAATTCTATTATTGGCATTTTTGCATAGGTCACGGTGACAACCAAAGTGGTTATGACCGTGAGGTATACAAGAAGAGCTTCTGTCCGAGTATTTCATGGTATGTCACGGTGACAACCAGAATGGTTTTGACCGTGAGGTACCTTAAGTTTACATTCTATTTTGCATCATTGGTATGTCACACTGACAACCAAAGTGGTTATGACAGTGAGATACCCTTGATTACTTACTGCCCGGATATTGTGAGGTATGTCACGGTGACAACCAAGTGGTTATGACCATGAGGTACCCTATGTTTGCATTCTGTTTTGCATCCTTAGTATGTCACGGTCACAACCAAAGTGGTTGTGATCGTGAGGTACCCTGTTATACTCTATGATTTATTTTCACTTGTACATGTTATGCATGAGTTTGAGCATCATTTTAACCTAGTTTAACATCATTCTATAAGGATTGATATGTGCTTAAAGCTATGTTTTAGTATGATGAATTACTTGACTTGTACATGAATTGATTAAAGTTGATCGTACTTGAGTGCATGAGTAGAAGTTTAGTTACTTTAGTTATTTGTCAGCCTGATCGGTCAAGGTAGTGGATAGATAAGCATGCTTATTAAGGGCTAGAGTTTTCCAGCTGCTTCTATCGACCCGCATGGGTTAAAGGTTTAGACTTCAGTCTTCTAAAAACTAGACTTCAGTCTTCTTTACTTAAGCTTTTAGACTTCGGTCTTCCAATACTGCTTGCCAGTATTCTGTTACCCGTATCCACCATCTTTATAACTGTCACACCCCAAATTGGGCCTAGTCGGAATGTGCATGACAAATCAAAATTTCAAGGGTAAATCGGTAATTGGTGCATGAGAATATTGGACATTAAGGAATTTAATGCATCAATTAATCTAATATGTTAGTGGAGGAAGTATCTAGTGAAGTGTGAGTATGGTACCAAGGTATTAAATATCGACTTAAGTAAATATGTGGTGTATGTATGTGCATGGTGCCTTGGTGTATTAAAGTCAAAGGAGGAATTGTTGGTCCAATGAGAGCTTGCCAAGTGGACTTGGTTGGTGAGCATTGAATGAAGAAAAGAAGAAAAGAGAGAGAGAGAGAGAGAGAGAACACACAGAAATTGGCATTTCGGTTCTCCCCTCCCTCTCACGCCTCCTTTTCTTCTTCTCTTCTCCATTTTCTGCTTTTCCTTTTCTTCTCTTTTGGTCGGATGTTTGTGCTTGCTTGGAGGTGATTTTGACCGAGTTTTAGAGTAAGATTTTAGAGGTATGTGTTTGGGTTTTAGGGTTCCTGCATTTTGGGTTTCTTCCTCCTCTTATTCTTGGTTTTGCTTGAGTTAATTTGATTTTGGATGAGTAATTCTCTGGGTTTTATTTGTGCAAGTAATTGGGGACAAGAAGAAAGATAAAGGAAAATGGAAGGTTCAAGCTTGAAGAGAACAACTGGGTTCTGCTTCAAAAGGTTTGGGAGCTTTACTTTGTTATGTTTGGTTTAGTTTGGTTTGGAAGTTTGCGAGTTTGTCTCTGCTCTTTTCTCTTTCAGGATCAATTCTGTGTGTGTAGAGTTTGATTTCTGGAATTTTGAGTGACTTGGTATGTGTATATGCATGATTAGTGAGCTATTTGAACTAAATGTGAAGTGAATGAACTTTGCTATAAATTTTCTAGTTTTGTGATTATTGAGATTTGATTTGTGAATTGATAAATTGATTGTAATTAATTGTGGAATTATGTTGTTTTACGTTGTTTATAGTGTTTGGGAGGCCTATTTTGAGGTAAGATTGAGTTTAGATCTGATTTGGGTAAAAATGGTTTTGATTTGAATTTCTAGGTTTTTTCTGCGTTTTTGCTGAGAACTGAAGGTCACGACTCTGTCGCGAGCGTGACAGAGACTTGAAATCCAGCTCTTGCGTGTGGTTTGTGCTGAGGGCAGAAGGTTGATTCACGAGTAGTGAATGAGGATCACGACTAGTGACTGAAAGTCACGAGTTGTGATTGACATTCATGACTCGTGAATGTTTCCGCTCAGTTGTGGATCACGTTCACGAGTAGTGAACGTGATTCACGACTCGTGAAGCTTGCTCACCAGTCGTGAGCAAGGCTCACGAGTCATGAGCCTCTGGTCATGCTCACGAGTCGTGAGCAACCTTCACGACTCATGAAGGTTGCTCAGGACTCGTGTCCCTGGCATTCTATCGCAATCGTGACTTTTGAGATTCCATTCTGCCCCGTTTCTCTCTTGTTCTCTATTTTTCTAAAATGGGTTTTAAATGTCTTGGCTTTTCACTGCTGTATGCTAAATTATTTTGCTTATATGTGTAATGCTATGAATTCTTCATGACTGATAACATGTGTTTCGTTTCCTTAAAATAGATTTCAAATGTCTTTTTCGTGGTTCTTCCCTCTACTGTATGCTATAGTACCTTGCTCATATATGTAACGACCATGATTTCGTCAAGATAAATAACATGTTATCCTTGTTAAATAATATGTTGCCCATGATAAATTATATGTTGTGTTTTGGATATAAATATTGCTGAGATTTAAATTGTGTAAATGGATTTTATGCACAATTGATATGATGAACTATACATTTATGAATCAATGAATGATGTTTGAGCAATTTGGTGAATATCATGAAATGAGTTTGATTTATTATGCAAGCCTAAGATTTGTGATCCTTGCTATGAATAATGTGCTATGCTTAAATGTGATTGGTGTTACGCATGACCTGAGAGAGTCAAATTAGTGGATAGTTAGGCATGCCTAATAGAGTCTCTTTAGCTGCAGCACCTTTGGACGTTTGGACCCTGATCGGGTCCCCGTTTGGTTCCTCGCGAACCCTTTTAATTTGTTCAGATCCTTGCGATCCTTTTTAATGTGTTTGGATCTTGTTTAAGATCCCCCTCAATAAAATGTTTTAAATGTGATAAAATAAAATGGTTTTCGATTTGTACCCGTAAGGTACCCTTTGGCCGATTTGTACCCGTAAGGTACTGCCCGTATACTCGTTATCCACTATTATGAGTCAGCAGGTGCTTTATTGTTTTGTATTACTTTGAAATAACTATAAGAATGTGATATCCGAATGAGCATGATAATGATTTGAGGAATCAGTTTATATGTATATGTACGTGAATATGAGCTTCGGAATGTATGTCTTTATTATGCAAGCATGATTTTATATCTAACACGATTATCTGCATTTTTCATATGATGTGTTATAAGCTTCAAAATGCTATGAATGTGATTCAAATATTATGTATATACATATGTGACTCAAGCATGGTTTCATTATATTTAAGCACGTGAATCAGATCAGTTAGGACTAGGGGTATCTGAATTAATATGTTTAAGATTGTGAACTTGACCTCTTGAATGCTATGAAGGTAGAGCCATGATATATGTTTCCTTGGTTTATGCCATCATAGTGATTTCGGTATGTTTACATGCGTTTACATTGCATGGTGTGACAACATATGTATTGTGTGGTGTTATGGAGTATTGCTGTGTATATGTTATACCGGTCTCTGCGGTTGTAGTAATTTCAGCATGTTGTTAGAGGTCTATGTTTCTCTGTATGCTGCTACGTGTATTGAGGTAGTAATGTGAGAGTATGGTGTATTAGCTCGTAAGTGCTTTCAGTTAGTGAATGAGCATCGTTGGGTGACGGTCTTATGCATGTTTAGATAGTTAGAGATTATGCATTGATACTTACTGGATCTCAGTAAGAGTATGTAAGATTTCTTTGTATTTTTGCATGAGAATGTGATGTTATGTTATTATCTTGGTCTCTGCTTTTGGAGTGTCTTTGGCATGATATTATATATCAGAGTGGCACAGCAAAAGTGTTGTGCTTGGACCTTGTCAGTTAGTTCTCGGCTAAGGTGCGTGTATTATGGCATGATAGTTGTACGATTGGACCTATGGTGACATTGCATGATATTTGTGTGCATCATTATATGGTAGTATAGTGCATCAACTTCGCAATTCGGGTATCAGTTAATGTGTTTGTGCATCTCTGCATGATAGCTGCATTGTGCGTAAATTAGCTTTTGGTTGGTATATGGGTATTTTGATATGACATCTGCGTGTTTATATAATTTGGGTCTTTGCATGATTCGCCTTCTGATATCTGATACTTCGGTGGAACCAGTAAGTGTTTGCCTACGAGTTTATATGTATCTTTGCATGATTTCGTTTAGTGTCCTTTTGTTCTGTTCCTCCCCACTAAGCGTTATCGCTTAGCACGGGTTCTTTTCCCGTGTAGGTGGCAAGTTTTGGTTGGTTCGATTCGAGCATCTGCAAGGTCGGCCACGTAGGAGTTCGTAGTGTTTTGCTATTTTTTTTTGTTTCAGCTCCTGTATTTCGGATTCTGTAATTTCATAGCGTTTTACTTATATATTTTATTATGTAAGGATCTTATTGTAATTACGTTTTAAGTTAGTCCTTCATTTTATCTTTCGCCTTATGCTTTCGCTAAATGATTGTTTGTATGTATGCGAGTTAATGTATGTTCAGCTATTGTTACTCTAAAGTTTTAATTTCCGTATGTATGTTATGTATGAATGTATGCTTTCACTTAGTATATGTGTGCATGTATGTGAGTGAGCGTCGGGTAGCGTACCCGCCAGCGCCCTTCCAACGGGGGCGACGGTGGGGGTGTTACAGTAACTCAGGCTAATTGTTCATTTGAATGTGAAGTTATATGTAAAGCTGAGTTTGGTTATATGTTCTGTATACCCTGATATTAGCAATTGTATGTTCTGATACTCCTGAGTGCTAGTAATTGTTATTGCTTCTGAATCTGCTTTAACTTGAGTATTGTACTTTCCTACTGCTATGTTTACGATGAGCTTCTGAATTTTAATTCGACTATCTGTTACTGCTATGCATGTGTTATGTTTTTCTGTGACTTTTTCGGAAGTCCTTTTCTTCTATTCATCCCCACTAAGCATTATTGCTTAGCACGGATGTTTGTTTTCGTGTAGGTTTGCAGGTTCTTTTCGGAGTGAGAGTCCCTATCTGCTGGCCACTAGGGTTGTCTTGAAGTGATCCTTTTTATATTAGTTATGCTATTTCCTTTTGTATAGGACTTTTGTATAGCATTTTGTAAATTTTCTGTAAGGCATGTAATTTCAATCAGTGTTATGTAATGATTTTATATGCGTTTTAAGTTCTGTATATAAGTTTATGTTCTTCTAAGTTGCTTCCACTTTCGCTATCGTATGTATGCTTTCGCTTCAGTGTTTAGCTTGTGTCTTTTGCGTGTTTTCCTTATGGCATCCCGATGTTCCTCTCGAGGGGCATTGGGTCATCATAAGTTGTGGTATCAGAGCCTCGGTTAGATGATTCTGGCGTATAAGATGTTTAGATGTGTGTGAGTCTGTCTAGAGTTGTGGCCAAATGCAGATGTTATCTTATGTATAGTTTAGATGGAGTCCGATCCCAGTGAAGAGATAGGTGAAATGGTGGGTAATGTTAATCCTGTGAGGGTTAATCAGCCATCACAAGAGAGACCTCAGGCTGAAGGTTTGGGTGCAGCTCATGGGGATCCGGTATTGATGCAAGGAATGATGCAATTAATTGAGAGATTAAGTGCCCCTAAGGCCCCAATTGATTTGATTAGAAGAAGAGGGCAGAAGAATTTGGTGGTACGACTTTGGATCGGTTGGATTCAGCAGAGTTTTGGTTAGAGAAGACGGGCAAAATTCTATAAGAGATAAACTGCCCATTGGATTAGAGGGTTAATTGTGCAGTGTCCCTTTTGCAAAGTCCGACCTATGATTGGTGGAAGCTGGTGCTAAGGAACCCCCAGCAACCTATAGAGATGTTATGGGATTACTTTGTGGAAGAGTTTGAGAAGAGGTATGTGACTAAAGCTTAACGAGAGGCAAAATGGAAGGAATTCATAAGTCAAAGGCAGAAAAGTTTGTCAGTAAGTGATTATGAAAAGGAATTCAGTAGGTTAAGTAAGTATGTACCAGATTTGTTGCTAACCGAGGAATTCAAGTTTTGTCAGTTTGAAGATGGGTTAAGAGAGAGTATCAGAGGTCCTCTTTCAGCTATGATCGTCATGCATTCAGTAGGTTACTACCAATTGGTTTTAGCAGTAATAAAGTTAGATGAGTCTAAAGTGATCAAGCAGCGAAAGGAGCTTAAGAGAAAAGTATCTGATAGTAGTGTACCAAGTGTAAAGAAATCACGAGATGCTGCTGGTAAGCAAGTTATCCGAGGATTAGGTCGTGAGCCGGTATCGAAGGATAGTGTTTTGGCACCATCTAGTAAGGGAAGTACAGTGCCAAAGTGTGAGCACCGTGATAGGTTCCATTGGGGCACTTGTAGGAGGCTCTCTGGAGCATGTTTCAGATCTGGCAGCATGGAGCATATACTGGCCAATTGCTCAGTTTTGAGGGAAGGTTCAGTTTAGCCAAAAAGTAAGGGTAACATGGGAGTGACTAGATCTGCTAGAGGAGGTAGACAAAGGGGGCAGACAGTGGAAGCACCATCGGAGATGGTTGAGAAACCGATACCTTCGGGTGGTCTAGCTCGATGTTATGCCATGATTAGAGATAGAGAAGATGATCAAGCGGATCCTTCTGGTAAGTTCTATTTATTGAAGTTTGATTTATGTGAGTTCTGCTTTGATAGAGTATTGTTATCTATTTGGTATCGGGTGAAATTTTGAGGACGAAATTTCTTAAGGAGGAGTGAGTTATAATGACCCGATTTGCACCCTAGTAGTTTAGTAGTGAAAATTTCTATATTTGTGCAAATTTAAGTGTAAGAGAGGACTTAATTGAATGAAATGAGAAGTTGAGTGAGGGAAGAATTGGATTTGAGGGACTTAAGGAGCTTTTGCTGTGGACTTGAAAGAGAATTTGTATGTGAGTGGAGCATGTGGCAGATTGGTATACTTGGCTTGATGAGAGCTTGCTACTTGTGTCTTGACATGCAATATATGGGTTGTGAGTGGGATTTTTTGTCCCATTCTCTCTTGCATGTGGCCGAATTTGCTCTTCTTTCTCTTGGTTCTTTCCTTTTATTTCCTCTTTATCATTTCTTGTTTTGGATTCTGCATTTTAATTTGGATTGAAGGGTGATTGTTAAGAATATGTCTCAAAGGTAAGTGTTCTGGTTGAGTTCTTCTTCTACTCCTTTCTTTGTGGTTAGTTGGTTGTAATTTGGATTAAGAGTTTGATTTGATTTGGATTGCAAGAAGTTGAGGTTAGAAGAAGGATTGAAAAGGGCAAGGATAAGGTCTGATTTTGGAAGTGTTTCGGCTGCTTCAAGAGGTTGGGATCATGTGCCCTATAGATTGTGCATGTGTTATTAAATTGAGTATATGTGATGCATGTTGTGTTAAGAGATAGGATTGTGTATATGGATGTGTTGTTACTTTGATTTTTGACTATCTTAGACCTGTTTAAAGTATAATTATTGAGCATGATTAGTTGTGCTTTTGAAAGGCATGTGTTTATGATTGGTTATTTATGTTCTTGCTTGAATTTGGCATATGATTACATGTTAAATTTTGTTATAGAGCCTTGAAAGGTTATTTGCATATTGTTTGGCAAGTCTTGGATTTATGCATGTGCATTATTAGAGGAGTATGTTGGTCAAATGGCTTTTGAGTTGAGTTGTGCAAAAGTTTGATGCAATTCTATTTTTGGCATTTTTGCATAGGTCACGGTGACAACCAAAGTGGTTGTGACCGTGAGGTATGCAAGAAGAGCTTCTGTCCGAGTATTCCGTGGTATGTCGCGGTGACAACCAGAATGGTTGTGACCGTGAGGTACCTTAAGTTTACATTCTGTTTTGCATCATTGGTATGTCATGCTGACAACCAAAGTGGTTGTGACCGTGAGATACCCTTGAATGCTTACTGCCCGGATACTGTGAGGTATGTCACGGTGACAACCAAGTGGTTGTGACCGTGAGGTACCCTATGTTTGCATTCTGTTTTGCATCCTTGGTATGTCACGGTGACAACCAAAGTGGTTGTGACCGTGAGGTACTCTATTATACTCTATGATTTA
This sequence comes from Excoecaria cochinchinensis, assembly GCA_947683425.1. NCBI lineage: Eukaryota > Viridiplantae > Streptophyta > Magnoliopsida > Malpighiales > Euphorbiaceae > Excoecaria > Excoecaria cochinchinensis. Next base: position 21,003,659 of record CANTUQ010000119.1, read on the forward strand.
TTTTCACTTGTAAATGATATGCATGAGTTTAAGCATCATTTTAGCCTAGTTTAACATCATTCTGTGAGGATTGATATGTGCTTAAAGCTATGTTTTAGTATGATTAATTACTTAACTTGTACATGAATTGATTAAAGTTGATCGTACTCGAGCACATGAGTAGAAGTTTAGTTACTTAAGTTGTTTGTCAGCCTGATCGGTCAAGGTAGTGGATAGATAAGCATGCTTATTAAGGGCTAGAGTTTTGCAGCTGCTCCTATCAACCCGCATGGGTTAAAGTTTTAGACTTCGGTCTTCTGAAAACTAGACTTAAGTCTTCTGTATTTAAGCTTTTAGACTTCGATCTTCTGATACTGCTTTTCAGTATTCTGCTACCCGTATCCACCATCTTTGTAACTCAGGCTAATTGGTCGTTTGAATGTGAGGCTATATGTAAAGTTGAGTTTACTTATATGTTTTGTATACCCTAATATTAGCAATTGTATGTTCTGATACTCCTGAGTGCTAGCAATTGTTATTGCTTCTGAATCTTCTTTGACTTGAGTATTGTACTTTCCTGTGCTATGTTTATGATGAGCTTCTGAATCTTGATTCGAGTATCTATTACTGCTATGCATGTGTTATGTTTTGTTGTGACTTCTTCGGAAGTCCTTTGCTTCTGTTCATCCCCATTAAGCGTTATCACTTAGCACGAATGTTTGTTTCCGTGTAGGTTTGCAGGTTCTTTTCGGAGTGAGAGTCCCTATCTGCTGGCCATTAGGGTTGTCTTGAAGTGATCCTTTTTGTATTATTTATGCTATTTCCTTTTGTATAGGACTTTTGTATAGCGTTTTGTAAATTTTTTGTAAGGCATGTAATTCCGATTAGTGGCATGTAATAATTTTGTATACGTTTTAAGTTCTGTATATAAGTTTATGTTCTTCTAAGTTGCTTCCGCTTCCACTATCATATGTATGCTTCCGCTTTAGTGTTTAGCTTGTGTCTTTTGCGTGTTTCCGTTGTGGCATCCCGATGTTCCTCCAAAGGGGCATTAGGGCGTCACACACTTCCTCAGCAATCAATGCAGGTCGCATCGAACTCTCTCAAAGGGTCAGCCATACTAAGTTGTACTGAAAAGTTCAAAGATAAAGTCTCACTGCCCTTTGAAGGTGAATTTGAACCCCAAACTAATACCCTTCCTGAAAAGCAAGTAAATCCTTCCAACCTTTTTGTAACACCCCAAAACCACCCCAATAGTTTGAGCCTGTCCGTGTCTGTATGTGTGTATTTTTATGTGTTGCACGTATGTGTTAAATTGGATTATTTATTTAATTTATGTGTATTAGTTTGAGAAGAGGAATTAGGCTAGTGTATAGGTGGGTGTATAGAAGTAAGGTATGAGCAAGAGATAGTTTAGTGTGCATAGTAATGTATGGGAGTAGGGTGTATTATGGGACATTTATCTTATGGGGAGAGTGACATGTGGCATAGTGGATGGGTTAGCATTTAATGGGTTGGTGAGAGAGAGAGAAGGCAGCCATTCCCTCTTGTTTCCCGTTCTTCCTCTCTTCCTCACGCCACTCTCTTCTCTTCCTTTTTCTTCTTCTTTGTTCTTCCTTTTCTTTGCACAATCTTGCTCCCTCTTCTTTATTTGAGTAATTAGAGTTGTTTGGATAGTGATTTTGAAGCTCAAAGGTGAGTAGGGGTTATGGATGTCTTGATTTCTTCTTCTTCCTCTTCCTGGGTTTAGGTTATATATATATGTTTTTTTTTATGGATTGCTTTAGAATTGATCTTGGCTATTGTGGGTTGTGGTTCAGAGGAGGCTCCTAGATCGGAAAAAGGGAAAGAAATCGCTAGCGGGAGCGGAGCTCACGAATAGGAGCTAAGGAAAGAAGGTTTGGGAACGTTTGTCTTTTTATGTATATTTGTGATTTGAGTTTGATAATTGTGGTTTTGCTTTGATTGGGGTTATGAGTTGTGTTATTATAGCTTAAATTGAAATTAGCGTGATATGTGATGTGAGAGAATGAATATTGTTGAAAGATTTGCAAGGGATCATGTGAATAGTTGCAGTTAGTGTTAAAATTGCTGTTTTGGGATTTCTTGGAATTGAGCATGTATTTGGCTTGATTTAATTAAGATAAATAGTGATAAAGCTAGGTTTTTAGTTATGTTATGAGTTGTGGATACTTGTGTTACTTAATTTTGAGGTTTAGAATCAATTTTGGAAGTTTGGATGTGAATTGTATGACATTTCTGCAGATTTTGGGCGTAAGAGCTGAAAAACCCGTGTCTGTCGCGATCGCAACACTATCGCGAGCGCGACAGAGCGCGGAGGTTCCAGCCCTCGCGCCGGCACGAGAGGTGTCGCGCCGAGGAGCTTGAAGAAACTCTCTGTCGCGAGCGCGACAGAGTGTTCTATCTCCGAGCATGTGCTAGGCTCTATTCTGTCGCGAGCGCGACAACCCTCGCGAGCGCGACAGAGAGCAACACCCACGTCCTCTCGCGACCACGAGGTCACTCGCGGTCGCGAGATGAGGCAGGGAAGTGTGTCTTGGCTTCTGTCGCGAGCGCGACAGACGTAGCTTCCAAACTTGATTTCTTCTCCTTTATGCTTAATGACTTGATTTCTTTTGCATACATTCTTTTATTAAAGCCTTGAGTTCCTATTTAAATGAATAGCATGTATGTTAATTTGACAAGATTTCGTATAACCTGCTAATGTCGGAAAGTGGATAGTTAGGCATGCCTAATAGAGTTATGTGTTGCTGCAACTATGTGTACGATTTTGGACCCTGATCAGGTCCCCCGATCGGATCCTCGTGATCCTTCTGTTTGAATCTTTCTTAAGATTCTATGTGAAAACAATTTGAAACAAAAATAAAAAGAATGATTTGATACCTTCGGGTATCTATGTGTCCATAATATGATATTGATACTCTCAAGTATCTATGTGTACTCGTTATCCACTCTTTATGATTAAGCAGGTGTTTGTGTGTCTTTGTACAAGAACATTGGATGATAATATAAATAATTGAATTAATTATGTATGATTCTATATCTATAATTGTATCATTATCATGTGCTTTCTGTTGTCGTCACTGTGAGTGGCGGTTATGCATTTGTGTTTTCCCCACTAAGCGATTTCGCTTAGCACGGGTGTTTATCCGTGCAGGTGCGGAAGGTTTTGGTACGCACGTTCTGGGTGTGTCGCATCGGGAAGGCCAACGCAACTAGAGATCGGGTGTTTTGTAGTATAGGCTTTCCTTTCTTTTGTAATAGATATAATGTTTTGTTAACCCTTCGGAACAGTGTATCTTGGGCTTTTATGTAATTGGTTCTTTTTGTAGTCTGATGTAAGATGTAAAGACCTATTTTTGTATATTAATAAAAGTATTCATTTTGCTCTATATCGCTCTTCTTTCTTTTAAAGTTTTACTTTAACTCTGATATGTTACTTTGTATGCGATGTTTTCCTTGTTTGTACTAGTGGGATGTGACACTCCTACCTATCTGGATCCTTCTCCCTCTAATCCGAGGAGAAGTCTCCATGGTATAGGTTGGGGTGTGACACTTTTAACTCCCATACACGAGATCAATTGGTCTCTTCCTAGGTGGGCTTAATCCATGGGCCAACAGGGGACTCGATGAACGTGCATAGTGCATGGCAAGAAACCGGCAGCACAACATCTCTTAGAATGCGCATATGTAAGAGTTTCGGCCATTATGTATTTGGACATTTCAACCAAATTATGGTGGGCTCACCGGGGCATGAAAACACTTAATCCGTTTGATTTTGTTTAATACATGAAGGCTCAAATGATAAGCACTCTATTATGGTTCATTTCACTTAAGGGAAGTATCTATTGCCATTACATGAGCTTTGGTCAAGGTGATGTTACTTTAGGGCTACCCAAGCACGGTCCCTACCAACGGGTCTAGCTCATCACGAGCATAACGACCAATCAGGTCTCCATTTGATATACCACAAGATATTGGGTTGGTGATTATCCTTAACACTTTCCCACATTGAGTGAACGTAGGGTCGTGCTTCAGGAACGCATTAAGGTATGATAAGGGTCCAAACTAGCATAATTCTAAGGCTCTAGCATGTTGAAATACAATTTTAGAAGAGAGATGGAATTTTATTATACATTTTAACTAATACACTTTTAAAGCAAAGTCATAAAGTCCCCAATGGAGTCACCACTGTGACGCATGCCGAACCTGTAACACCCCAAAACCACCCCAGTAGTTTGAGCCTGTCCGTGTCTGTATGTGTGTATTCGTATGTATTACATGTATGTGTTTAATTGGATTATTTATTTAATTTATGTATATTAATTTGAGAAGAGGAGTTAGGATATAGTATAAGTGGGTGTATGGAAATAAAGTGTGAATAAGAGACAAATTAGTATGTAAAGTAAAGTATGGGAGTAGGGTGTGATTTAGGACTTGTGTCTTTTGGAGAGGATGACATGTGGCTAAGTGGATAGAGTAACATTTAATGGGGTTTGGTGAAAGAGAGAGAGATCAGCCTTTTTCCCTTTGATTCCCGTTCTTCTTCTTTCCTCACGCCATTCTTCTTTTCTTCTTCTTTCTTCTTGTTCTTTCCTTCTTCTTGGCCCGATCGTGCTCCCTCTCCTTTCCCTTGTGTAGATTGAGTTGCTTAGCTTGTGGTTTTTGAAGTTTAAAGGTGAGTTGGGGTTGTAGGTGTTTTAGATTCTTCTTCCTCTTCTCTAGGTTTTAGTTTATATGTATTTGTTTATGGGTTATTTTAGAATTGATCTTGGTTGTGGTGAATTTGTGGTTCAGAGGAGGCTCCTAGGCCGGATAAAGGAAAAGAAATCGCTAGCGGAAGCGGAGCTCACGATTAGGAGCTAAGGAGAGAAGGTTTGGGAATGTTCATCTTTTATGTATATATGTGAATTAGGTTGGATAATTATGCTTTTGGTTTTGATTGTGGTTGTAAGTTGAAATTTAAATCACATTAATTATGATATGAGATGCTAGAGAATGAATATTGTTGAAGGAAATGTGAGAAATTATGTGAATAGTGATAATTGTTGTTAAATGTGCTGTTTTGGAAATTCTGAGAATTTGGACATGTAATTGACTTGATTTAATTGAGATAATTGGGATAAAACTGGGTTTTTATTTATGTTATGAATTGTGAAGGCTTGGATTGCTGAATTTTGAGGTTTGGAATCAATTTTGGAAGTTTGAATGTGATTTGTATAGGATTTCTGCAGATTTTGGGCGTAAGAGCTGAAAAACCCGTGTCTGTCGAGATCGCGACATTGTCGCGAGCGCGACAGAGCGCGGAGGTTTCAGTCCTCGCGCCGGCGCGAGAAGTGTCGCGCTGAGAGCTCAAAAGGGGACTCTCTGTCGCGAGCGCGACGTATGTCGCGAGCGCGACAGAGCGCTCAACCTCCGAGTATGTGCAGGACCCTTCTGTTGCGAGCGCGCGGTGGCCGCGAGCGCGATAGATTTGGAAGGTTGCCGTCCGTCGCGAGAGCGACAGAGAGTGACGCCTTCGCCCTCTCGCGAGAGCGAGACTCTCTCGCGACCGCGAGACTTGGCGGGGAGATGTGTTTCGGTCTCTGTCGCGAGCCCGACAGACGCAGCTTCCAAATTTGATTTCTTTTCCTTTTTGCTTAATGACTTGATTTCTTTTGCATGCAGTTTTTATTAAGCTTGACTATCTAATTGCATGAAGATATATATATGTATGTAAACGTGATAAGACTTTGCATAACCTGCTGATGTCGGATAAGTGGATAGTTAGGCATGCCTAATAGAGTTATGTGCCGCTGCAGCTATGTGTACGATTTGGACCCTGATCAGGTCCCCCGATTGGATCCTCGCGATCCTTCTGTTTGAATCTTTCTTAAGATTCTATGTGAAAACATTTTTTTTGGAATAAAACAAATAGAATATTTTGATATCTCCGGGTATCTATATGTTTGAAATATGATACCGATACTCTTAAGTATCTATGTGTACTCGTTATCCACTCATTATGATTAAGCAGGTGTCATTGTATTTTGTACAAGAATCTTTGGATGAGAATGTAAATATCTGAATTAACTATGTACGATTATGTGCCCATAATTATATTGTTATCATATGTTTTCTGTTATCGTCACTGTGAGTGGCGGTTATGCATTTTCTATTTTCCCCACTAAGCGATTTCGCTTAGCACGGGTGTTTATCCGTGCAGGTGTGGAAGGTTTTGATTGCCTTGGGTTGGGCGTGTCGCATCGGGAAGGCCAACGCAACTAAAGATTTGAAGTTTTATAGTATAGGCTTTCCTTTCTTTTGTAATGGATGTAATATTTTGTTAACCCTTGGAACAATGTATCTTGGGCTTTTGTAAATGGGTTCTTTTTGTAACCTACTGTAGCATGTAAAGACTTTCTTTTGTATAGTAATAAAAGTATCATTTCTGTTCTGTATCCCTCTTATTTCCATTAAAGTTGTTATTTATACCAGATATGTGATTCTGTATGTGATATTTGCATGTTTGTACTAGTGGGGTGTGACACTCCTATCTATCTTGGGTCCTTCTCGCTCTATTTACGAGTAGAAGTATCCATATTATAGGTTGGGGTGTGATATTAGGTGGTATCAGAGCTCTCGGTTTAGATGTTACTGGGTTTCAGTGTGTTAGTTGGTCGTTAGGGTTGTGTTGGCCTGATGCGCACTACGTTTATGTTTTGTAGTTATGGAGTCCGCTCGTGGATCGCTTGAGGGTTCAGCGGAAAGTGCGAATCCCCAAGAGCAGGATCCCTCAGTTTCTGGTCCGGCTCAACCTCCTAGGGGGCGACCTGAGATGCCTATGGGACCAATGGAAGCGATGCTTCAGAGTATGACAAGGGTACTTGAAAGGGTAACAGCGCCAAGTGCACCTATTGAGAGGTTAAGAAAGCATGGTGCAGGGAATTTCTTTGGTACTAGAATAGATGAATCTTATAAAGCAGAGATGTGGTTAGAAAAGACATCCAGAGTCCTTAGGGAGATAAGATGCCCACCGGAGCAAGAAGTGGAGTGTGCCTTGTCTTTGTTACAAGGTTCAGCTTATGATTGGTGGAGGTTGGTGACTAGTCAACCGCAAGTCCCTGAGCCGATTACTTGGGAGTTCTTTGAGGATGAGTTTCAGAATCGGTATGTGACCAAAGCTTATAAGGATGCCAAGTGGGCACAGTTTCTCACTCTCAAGCAAAGAACGATGTCTGTAGCCGAGTATGAAAATGAATTTACCAAGCTCAGTAAGTATGCGCCGCCAAGAGTTCTCACGGAAGAGTTTCGATGTCAGCATTTTGAATCAGGCCTGAATGAGTCATTGAAGGTGATGTTAATTTCATTGATGTCGGCTCCGAATGTGAAGTATTATCAGTTAGTTCAAGCAGCCTTGAGGGCGGAGCGTTCTGAGAATATATTGAGAGAAAAGGCTCAAAGAAAGAAGTCTGCAAGAGGTGGCTCTTCTTCAGGCAAGAGACCGAGGGAATCACAAGGAAATTTTGCTGATGAGTCTGTAGCTAGTCCGGCCCCTAAAGGGAGGAGACAGGGTTCTTCAAGGGGATCGGGTTCCAGTAGAGGAGATGACCCTCCCAGATGTACCCATTGTAATAAACAACATTGGGGTGAGTGTCGATGGTTAACGGGAGGCTGTTTCAGATGTGGTTCTACAGACCATTTACTTGCAAATTGTCCGAGTCGATATGGAGAACCTTCGGGACAACAGGAAGGGAGCCGAGCTGGATCTAATGTACCCCAAGGAAGTCGTAATCGGGGTAGAGGAAGGGGTCGAGGTGGACGGCTTCGTGATAGAGAAGCCTCAGAATCAGTAGATCGCCATGTGCCATCGTCTGGTAGGGCCTATGCTATGAAGGCCCGAGAGGAACAGAATGCTCCTGAAGTGATTGCCGGTAAGTTCTCTTTGCTTGATTCTGAAGTTTATGTTTTGATTGACCCGGGCTCTACCCATTCTTATGTGTGTTCTGGTAAGTTGTGGGATAGTTTGGGTAGTGAGGAGAAGATGGAATATGAGATTTGTGTATCCAGTCCGTTGGGTCAGAGTATTATGGTTAATCGTGTATGTCGGAAGTGTCCTTTAAAGATTCAGGGTACAGAGTTTGTAGTAGATTTGATTTGTTTACCTTTCCATGAGTTTGATATTATTCTGGGAATGGATTGGTTGGATAAGCATCGCGCGGTAGTGGACTGTCATAGGAAAGTAATGGTTTTGAAGGATAAAGATCAAATGCCTGTTGTGGTAAAGGGAATTGGAAGCAGTTCTCTGCATAATGTGGTATCAACTATGAAAGCCAGAAGATTTATCAGGAAAGGATGTGAAGTGTTTTTGGCGGTGGTTTTAGATTCTCGGAGAGGTCAAGTTAAGATTCAAGATATTCCGGTTGTAAGAGATTTTGTAGATGTTTTTCTGGAAGAATTACCGGGATTACCTCCTGAGAGAGAAGTTGAATTGTCAGTAGAGATTGTTCCAGGTACAGCTCCGATTTCTAAGGCCCCTTACAGAATGGCTCCAATGGAATTGAAGGAATTGAAGAGTCAGTTGCAGGAGTTGTTGGATAAAGGGTTCATCCGGCCTAGTGTGTCACCGTGGGGCGCTCCAGTGCTGTTTGTTAAGAAGAAAGATGGAACCCTTCGGATGTGTATTGACTATCGACAACTTAACAAAGTGACTATCAAGAATAAGTATCCCTTGCCAAGGATTGAAGACCTTTTTGATCAGTTGAGAGGAGCTGGGGTATTCTCTAAGATAGATTTGAGGTCAGGCTATTACCAGTTAGGGGTTAAGGAAGTAGATGTGGCTAAGACAGCTTTCCGGACGCGTTATGGTCATTATGAATTTTTAGTGATGCCTTTTGGTTTGACCAACGCGCCTGCAGCCTTTATGGATCTGATGAATCGAGTTTTCCGACCGTATCTGGACAAGTTTGTGGTAATATTTATTGATGACATTTTGGTGTACTCTAGAGACCGTAAAGAGCATAAGGAACATCTTAAGTTGGTGTTACAAATGTTAAGAGACCATCGGTTGTATGCGAAACTCAGTAAGTGTGAGTTTTGGTTGAAAGAAGTGGCCTTTCTTGGACATGTGGTGTCAGCAAAAGGTGTACGGGTTGATCCTAGCAAAATTGAAGCAATTGTTAATTGGATGCCTCCAAAGAACGTGCCCGAAGTAAGAAGTTTTCTGGGTTTAGCAGGGTATTATTGACGGTTTGTTCAGGGGTTCTCAGTGTTAGTGTCTCCTTTGACTAAGCTACTTCGCAAGGATGTCAAGTTTGTATGGACTGAAAAGTGTCAAGCCAGTTTTGACCGTTTAAAAGAGTTACTGGTTAAAGCTCCTGTGCTCACACAGCCAATTTCGGGTAAAGAATACACTATGTACAGTGATGCTTCGGGTATTGGCTTAGGTTGTGTTCTGATGCAAGGGAATAAAGTAGTAGCTTATGCATCGAGACAGTTGAAGCCTCATGAGCGGAATTACCCGACTCATGATTTGGAGTTGGCAGCGGTAGTGTTTGCGCTTAAAGTTTGGCGACACTACTTGTATGGGGAGACATGCAGAATTTTTACCGATCATAAGAGTCTTAAGTATTTGTTAACACAGAAGGAGTTAAATTTGAGACAGCGGAGATGGTTAGAGCTATTCAAAGATTATGATTGTATCATTGACTATCATCCGGGTAAAGCTAATGTGGTGGCGGATGCTCTTAGTAGGAAGTCTTTGTCTGCGTTACTGACTAGTCGAGGCAGATGGAGATTTGATTCTGAAGGTGCTCTGATGATCATGTGCTTCAGCGTGTTTGTCAAGCAGTGAAAGAGGGCAAGCGGACTGAGTACTTATTAGACAGTGAAGGAGTGTTGAGGCACGGTAATCGGTTATGTGTACCTAATGTGGGTGAATTAAGAAAGAAACTGTTGCAAGAAGCGCATTCCTCAGTCTTCACTATGCATCCTGGTGGAGACAAGATGTATCAAGATCTGAAGCAATTTTATTGGTGGCCGGGAATGAAAAGAGAGATAACAGAATTTGTTTCAAGGTGTCTTACTTGTCAGCAAGTGAAAACCGAGCATCAAGTGCCATCGGGATTGCTTCATCCCTTACCCATTCCTCAATGGAAATGGGATGACATCACGATGGATTTTGTATCTGGCTTGCCTATGACTCAGCGTAAGCATGATTCAGTGTGGGTTATAGTAGATCGATTGTCGAAGTCTGCGCATTTTCTGCCGGTACGGGTGGATTATTCGATGGACAAGTTGGCAGAACTTTATGTGGATGAGATAGTTCGACTACATGGGATTCCGTTATCCATTGTATCAGACCGAGATCCTCGTTTTACATCCAAGTTTTGGAAAGAACTTCAGGTAGCTTTGGGAACACGGTTGAATTTCAGTACTGCTTTCCATCCGCAGACTGATGGTCAGTCAGAGAGAGTTATTCAGGTTTTAGAAGATATGCTTCGAGGTTGTGCTTTAGAATTCTCAGGAAGCTGGGATCGGTATGTGTCTTTGATGGAATTTGCGTATAATAACAGCTACCAGGTAAGTATTGGTATGGCTCCTTATGAAGCACTGTATGGACGGAAATGTAGAACACCAGTATGTTGGACTGAACTGTCAGAAAAAGCTATGATAGGTCCGGATATAGTGCGGGATACAGAAGAGAAAGTGAGGGTTGTGCAACAGAACTTGAAGGCAGCTAAGGACTGACAACGTTCTTATGCTAATCTGAAGCGTCGGGACATTCAGTATGAAGTAGGTGATAAAGTTTTCTTGAAAGTGTCACCGTGGCGAAAGGTTCTCCGTTTTGGAAAGAAAGGCAAGCTAAGTCCACGATTTATTGGACCCTATGAGATCCTAAGGAAAGTAGGTCCAGTAGCATATCAATTAGCTTTGCCTTTGGAGTTAGCTAGACTACATGATGTTTTCCATGTGTCTATGCTTCGGAGATATCGGTCAGATCCTTCGCATGTGTTACCAGTGCAAGACATTCGGATTCAGTCAGACTTTTCTTTTGATGAAGAACCGAAGAGGATTTTGGATAGGGAAATCAGACAGCTTCGGAATAAGCAGATACCGTTAGTCAAAGTTCTATGGCAGCATCATGGTATTGAAGAAGCTACATGGGAACCAGAAGAAGCTATGAGATTGCAATACCCTCAGTTATTCGGAACAGGTAAGAATTTCGAGGACGAAATTCCGTTAAGTGGGGGAGTATTGTAACACCCCAAAACCACCCCAGTAGTTTGAGCCTGTCCGTGTCTGTATGTGTGTATTCGTATGTATTACATGTATGTGTTTAATTGGATTATTTATTTAATTTATGTATATTAATTTGAGAAGAGGAGTTAGGATATAGTATAAGTGGGTGTATGGAAATAAAGTGTGAATAAGAGACAAATTAGTATGTAAAGTAAAGTATGGGAGTAGGGTGTGATTTAGGACATGTGTCTTTTGGAGAGGATGACATGTGGCTAAGTGGATAGAGTAACATTTAATGGGGTTTGGTGAAAGAGAGAGAGATCAGCCTTTTTCCCTTTGATTCCCGTTCTTCTTCTTTCCTCACGCCATTCTTCTTTTCTTCTTCTTTCTTCTTGTTCTTTCCTTCTTCTTGGCCCGATCATGCTCCCTCTCCTTTCCCTTGTGTAGATTGAGTTGCTTAGCTTGTGGTTTTTGAAGTTTAAAGGTGAGTTGGGGTTGTAGGTGTTTTAGATTCTTCTTCCTCTTCTCTAGGTTTTAGTTTATATGTATTTGTTTATGGGTTATTTTAGAATTGATCTTGGTTGTGGTGAATTTGTGGTTCAGAGGAGGCTCCTAGGCCGGATAAAGGAAAAGAAATCGCTAGCGGAAGCGGAGCTCGCGATTAGGAGCTAAGGAGAGAAGGTTTGGGAATGTTCATCTTTTATGTATATATGTGAATTAGGTTGGATAATTATGCTTTTGGTTTTGATTGTGGTTGTAAGTTGTAATTTAAATCACATTAATTATGATATGAGATGCTAGAGAATAAATATTGTTGAAGGAAGTGTGAGAAATTATGTGAATAGTGATAATTGTTGTTAAATGTGCTGTTTTGGAAATTCTGAGAATTTGGACATGTAATTGACTTGATTTAATTGAGATAATTGGGATAAAACTGGGTTTTTATTTATGTTATGAATTGTGAAGGCTTGGATTGCTGAATTTTGAGGTTTGGAATCAATTTTGGAAGTTTGAATGTGATTTGTATAGGATTTCTGCAGATTTTGGGCGTAAGAGCTTCAAAACCCGTGTCTGTCGCGATCGCGACATAGCGCGGAGGTTTCAGTCCTCGTGCCGGCGCGAGAAGTGTCGCGCTGAGAGCTCGAAAGGGGACTCTCTGTCGCGAGCGCGACAGAGCGCTCAACCTCCGAGTATGTGCAGGACCCTTCTATCGCAAGGGCGCGGTGGCCGCGAGCGCGATAGATTTGGAAGGTTGCCTTCTGTCGCGAGCGCGACAGAGAGTGACGCCTTCGCCCTCTCGCGAGAGCGAGACTCTCTCGCGACCGCGAGACTTGGCGGGGAGATGTGTTTCGGTCTCTGTCGCGAGCGCGACAGTAGTCGCGACCGCGACAGACGCAACTTCCAAATTTGATTTCTTTTCCTTTTTGCTTAATGACTTGATTTCTTTTGCATGCAGTTTTTATTAAGCTTGACTATCTAATTGCATGAAGATATATATATGTATGTAAACGTGATAAGACTTTGCATAACCTGCTGATGTCGGATAAGTGGATAGTTAGGCATGCCTAATAGAGTTATGTGCCGCTGCAGCTATGTGTACGATTTGGACCCTGATCAGGTCCCCCGATTGGATCCTCGCGATCCTTCTGTTTGAATCTTTCTTAAGATTCTATGTGAAAACATTTTTTTTGGAATAAAACAAATAGAATATTTTGATATCTCCGGGTATCTATATGTTTGAAATATGATACCGATACTCTTAAGTATCTATGTGTACTCGTTATCCACTCATTATGATTAAGTAGGTGCCATTGTATTTTGTACAAGAATCTTTGGATGAGAATGTAAATATCTGAATTAACTATGTACGATTATGTACCCATAATTATATTGTTATCATATGTTTTCTGTTATCGTCACTGTGAGTGGCGATTATGCATTTTCTGTTTTCCCCACTAAGCGATTTCGCTTAGCACGGGTGTTTATCCGTGCAGGTGTGGAAGGTTTTGATTGCCTTGGGTTGGGCGTGTCGCATCGGGAAGGCCAACGCAACTAAAGATTTGAAGTTTTATAGTATAGGCTTTCCTTTCTTTTGTAATGGATGTAATATTTTGTTAACCCTTGGAACAATGTATCTTGGGCTTTTGTAAATGGGTTCTTTTTGTAACCTACTGTAGCATGTAAAGACTTTCTTTTGTATAGTAATAAAAGTATCATTTCTGTTCTGTATCCCTCTTATTTCCATTAAAGTTGTTATTTATACCAGATATGTGATTCTGTATGTGATATTTGCATGTTTGTACTAGTGGGGTGTGACACTCCTATTTATCTTAGGTCCTTCTCGCTCTATTTACGAGTAGAAGTATCCATATTATAGGTTGGGGTGTGACAGAACCGAAAAGGCTCCCTCTCGAGGGATTGGTTCCCCTCATTTGATCTTGGGTAACACAAGACATTTTGGAATCCCTACCCAACAGAACATTGGGGAAGTTCATTTAGTCCCATGAAACCTTTAGGCACCTTTGACATATTTTTGAGTCGCCACCCAATTTATGAGAAACTGGGAAAGGTCATCTAACCTTTAGACCTCATCTAACCTTTATAGTCTAAACCAGAGAGTAATTCGGAACTCTATTAATGTCTTAATTAATTATAAATGAGTTATTATATTATAAATTTCATCTATCATCTCACACGATTAATGCAATTTCTTAAAGGTGCAATTCAAGCATCGAGGAAGCGATAAATGAAAGCTATAAATAAAGTAGTAAATAAAGCAGTAAATAAAGCAGTGAGCACACAAAGCCACATCATTACAAAATAGAAATTGGGACAAATACAATCCCCCAAATGAACAGAAAAGTTAAACAAGATTGGGACAAAATACAATCCCCAAATAAAAGAATTAAATTGCCCCAAAAATAATTAATTACAAGGGCCCACAAGATATGTAAATATAAAGCTAAAACAATCAAGCAAAAACAATCAAAAGGATAACATGTATAAATCAGGATATTTATTCGGTTTAGGAATATTGGTTCCTTCTTGCTTACTTAAAAGGGTCGTATCAGCTATTGGCTTGAAAACCGAGACGAATTGCTCCCATTTTGAGAAAATTGACTCTTTATTTTAACTCGTGATATTTTTGCATTTTTTGACTAAAATCAAGGACATTGGTCCTAATTTATTAATAAAAACCCCAATTTAGTCATAAAAATATTTTTGTGATTTTTTATCTGACAAGCGCATAAAATAAAATTATTTTATTTATAAGCAGACACAATCAACCAAATAGAGATAGGTAAGATCTCACCAAACTGATGTAGTCTCCTACACATCGTGGCCCCTTTGTTTGATCATAAAAATTATCACACTTCGTTTGCCCCCTAGTAGTATGAGCCATGTTTGTGCTTGTGCATTATATGAGTTTTGACATGTATAAAGGGCATTTTGGGTAAAAATGTATGTTTTAAGAGTTTTGTTAGCATGTGGATGCATGTATGGTGTTAGAGTGTGTTTTTGGGGTTGTGCTTGTGTGTGTGTGTGCTCACACACTTGTAGGGTGTGAGTGAGTTGGGTGTGATTGCATGTGCATAAGTATATCATAGTAGAGTATGTCTAAGTGGGAGAGCATTGTGTGTGAGTGATTGGTTTCCACCACTAGGAGATGGACATGTGGCCTAGGGTTGAAAAGGGGAAATTATAGAGGAAAGAGAAAAGAGAACAGGAAATTCTGCCTCTCCATCCCGTTCTCTCTTCTCTTCACCTCCTTTCTTCCTCTTCTCTTTCCATTTTGGTGTCCTAGCTTGGATTCAAGCTTGTGTGGTGGGAATCGATTTCTCCTTGAGTTTGATTGGTAAGTTTTCAAGCATTTGTCTTGTTATTGTTTAAGTTTTCCATCTTCATCTTCTTCTCTTCTTCTTATTTTCTGGGTTTGGATCTAAGTTAGGGTTTTGTGTTTGTGTGTTTTGATGGTTTCATGCTTAGTTGAGCCTGCTCGTGAGCCAAAGGGCAAAGAGAAGGTTGGATCTAGCGGATATAAGCATTAGGAGAAAAGGATTTCAAAGTTTGGGAATTTTCTGCTCTTAAATGTGAAAATGTCCATATGTGTTCTTGATGAATTTCTGGAAATTATGGTGATTTTGATGTGTTTTGTGGTTCAAATGTTATGGGTTTTGTTTTAGATGTGCTAAGGAAGTTCAATTGTGGTTTAATGAATTTAATTGTGATCTTGAATGTGATGATGATGAATAGTGCTGATATTTCAAATTGGGTAAATTGATGTTGTTATTGGCATGATTTAGTTGGAATTATTGGTATATATGTTGTGGTATATGTTATATTGTGTTTGTTGTGGGTGCTGGATGGCTAGAATTGAGGTAAGAGACCAAGTGGAGTGATTTATGTGTTGATGTGTGATTTTGGAGAAGAAAGAAATCTGCAGAATTCTGCAGATTTTGGAAAACCCGTATCTGTAGCGATCGCGACAGTGTCACGAGCGCGATAGAGGCCGGTGTTCTAGCCTTCATCCTGTAACGATCTTTGTGGCATGACACCGCTCTCTGTCACGAGTGCGACAGCGTTGCGATCGCGACAGAGCGCTGGTGGCTGCACTGCTAGCTCGCGCTATCACGAGCACGCGACCTATCGCGAGCCCGCGATAGCGAAGAGAGCTCTCTGTCGTGATCATGACAGAACCGGCTACACGTTCCTTCTCGCGATCGCGAGGTCTGTCGCGGGCGCGACGCGCGGGGAACTTAGCTCCTGTCGCGAGCGCGACAGCTCTGCTGCCCATCTGGGTTTCTCTTCTCGCATGCTTGTGTGCGAATCTTTGAATGATGATGTTTTTGGACTACGTACAAGATTAATGTTACGAATTATATGAATGGGTAATTATGAGTGATTTATGAATGAGACTTTGAATATTATGAATTGGATTGAATGGTTTATGCATAACCTGCTAGAGTCAGTATAGTGGATAGTTAGGCATGCCTAATAGAGTCTTATAGCTGCAGCCTCAATTCAGTTTGGACCCCGATCAGGTCCCCGTTAAGTTCCTCGCGAACCCTTTAATGTGTTTGGATTTTATTTAAGGTCCCTTAATAGAATGTTTTGTAAATGACAAAGTAAAATGGTTTGCGATTCGTACCCATAAGGTACTATCGGTAATCGGTTCGTACCCGTAAAGTACTATCCATTCACTCATTATCCACTACCTCGAGTCAGCAGGTGCTTAATTACTTTGAACTATTTTGATAATTATGAGAATGTTTTACCCAAATGTATACCATGATGAGTTAATACGAATGCAATTATGTATTATAAAATGTATGACTATTTTGTGTTTTGTTTGACGACCATTGTGAATGGCCGTCCTTTTTATGTGTGTGTTTCCCCACTAAGTGTTTATCGCTTAGCATGGTGTGTTTACCCGTGCAGGTGCGGAAGGAGGTTTGCCTTGGGAGTGTCGCCGCAGCCAAGCCAACACAGCTGGGTTTTTAATGTAGGGCTTAATTTCGTAGCTTGATGATTCTTTTTGTATAGAACTCTCTTATGTTAGTTTTGTAATAGCTTCCGCATATGTATATGTATATTTTTGGATATGTAATTATCTTTTGTACCTTTGGGTTGATCAAACAGTAATGTAATGTTTTCCATTATATAAATGCATGATCAGCTTCTTTCATGAATGGTTTTGTAAAATTTTAATTACCCTGTATTTCAGTATGTATGTTCGTGTACGAATGTATGTTTATCCTGTATCTGTGTGGTGACACCTTTACCCATACACATCTCACTCCTTATCGGATGGGATTGCCTACGTATGGGTAGGGGGTGTTACAAGTTGGGGTATCAGAGCCCGGTTTAGGCATTTCTGGGTGTTATTAACATGATGCTGTGTATAGATGCGTATATGTCTAGGGCTGTGTTGGCTGATGCGATTTTTCTTGTTTGCTTAGATGGCTTCTAATTCTGCTCGTGGATCACTTGAGGAGTCCGCTGAAAGTGTGAACCCTCAAGCTAGGGATCCTTCTGTTACAGTGTCAGCTCAACCTGCTAGGGTCCAGCTCGAGGCCACTGCCATGCCTTTTGAAGCCATGTTCAGGCTGTCTCAGGACATAGCGAGGGTCTTGGAGAGAGTGGTTGCCCCCAAGCCTCCCATGGAGAACTTAAGAAGAGCTGGGGCTGAAGACTTTTACGGAACAGGGTTGGATGAACCAGAGTTAGCAGAGAGGTGGTTAGATAAGGTGAAGAGGACTCTGAGAGAAGTTAGGTGTCCTCTGGATCTGCAAGCAGAATGTGCTGTGGCCTTGCTTCAAGGGTCGGCATATGAATGGTGGGAGCTGGTGTGCAGACAACCTCAGATGCCCGATCCGGTTACATGGGAATTCTTTGATGAGGAATTCACGAAGAAGTATGAAACTCAGACTTACAAGGATGCGAAATGGGCACATCTTCTGAGTTTGAAACAAAGGGCTATGTCGATTTCGGATTATGAAAAAGAGTTTAATCGGTTGTCCTGATATGCTCCGTGAGGGGTCATGACAGATGATTTCCGATGCAAGCATTTTGAGGCTGGGTTGAATGAGTCCTTAAGGGTGGCTTTGATCTCCTTGATGAGCACGCTAGTGGTGAGCTATTATCAAATTGCAGATGCTGCCATGAGGGCTAAAAGGTCAGAGTCGGTGCTGAGGGAGAGAGCTCAGAGAAGGAATCCGTCTTGGGGTGGTTCTTCTTCTTCGTCTTTGAGTAAAAGAGCAAGGGATCCGCAAGATCATTCATCATTCAGTTCAGCCACGAGGCGTAGAAGGCAAGGTTCTGCAGCTGAGTCTGGTTCTGGCAGGGGTGGTAGATCTGAGGCTATACCTGTTTGTTCTTACTGCAGTAAAGCTTACCGAGGTGAGTGTAGGTGGCTTACTGGTGGGTGTTTTAGATGTGGGAGCACCGAGCACCGTCTGGCTAATTGTCCATAATTGAGTGAGGATTCAGGTCCACAGAGAGGGGCTAGCAGAGTTGGATCAAATGCTACGCAGGCTGCCCGTGGTAGGGGCCGAGGTAGAGGTCGAGGCGGTCGACCTAGAGATGGAGCTATTTTGGAGACAGTTGAGCGTCCCCCACCAGTCGCAGCCAAAGCTTATGCTGTGAGAGCTAGAGAGGAGCAGGATGCCCCTGATGTGATTGCTGGTAAGTTCCTACTCCATGACACTGAATTGTATGCTCTACACACTCATATTTGTGCACAAATAAGATTATTGATAAGTTGATGTGGTAGATCAGTTAGACTATGAGATATGTGTCACTAATTCATTAGGGCATAGTGTCAATGTGAGTAGAGTTTATAGGAGTTGTCCCCTATTAGTTGAGGGAGTTGAGTTTCCTGCGGACTTGATAGAGTTGCCTTTCATAGAGTTTGATCTGATTTTGGGTATGGACTGGTTGGGTAAGCATCGGGCTGTGGTTGATTGCAATAGGAAGACCTTTGTGCTTCGAGATAGAAACAGATTTCCAGTGTTTGTAAGAGGTTTGGGTGCTAGTTCTGTGAATAATGTGATCTCAGTGATGCAAGCCAAGAGATTTATTAGGAAGGGTTATGAGGCTTTCCTAGCTGTGGTTTTGGATTCCAAGAGGGATCAAGTTAGGATTGAGGATATCCCTGTTGTGCGGGAGTTTAATGATGTTTTCCCGAGTGATTTGCCCGGGTTGCCCTCGGAGAGAGAAGTTGAGTTGTCCATAGAGATTATGCCAGGTACCACACCTATATCGAAAGCACCTTATTGGATGGCTCCTGTAGTGTTGAGGGAACTCAAAACTCAACTACAAGAGCTATTGGATAAGGGGTTTATTCGACCCAGCATATCTCCTTGGGAAGCTCCGGTTTTGTTTGTTAAGAAAAAAGATGGATCCTTGAGGATGTGTATCGACTACAGGCAGATCAATATGGTTACAGTGAAGAATAAGTATCCTTTTCCTCGGGTAGAGGATCTGTTTGATCAGTTTCGAGGTGCAGGAGTCTTTTTCCAAGATAGATCTTCGGTCGGGGTATTATCAGCTTCGTGTTAAGGATAAGGATGTGATTAAGACTGCATTTAGGACTCGGTATGACCACTATGAGTTCCTTGTCATGCCGTTTGGTTTGACCAATGCTCCAGCGGCATTCATGGATTTGATGAACAGAGTGTTTAGGCCATACTTAGGCCGGTTTGTGGTGGTGTTTATAGATGATATCTTGGTGTATTCCAAGGATAAGACCGAGCACGAGGAGCATCTTCGGTTAGTTTTGCAAGTTTTGAGAGATCATCAGCTATTTGCTATGCTTAGTAAGTGTGATTTTTGGCTTCGGGAAGTGTCATTTTTGGGTCATATAGTTTCAGCTAAGGGTATCCAAGTGGATCCAGCCAAGATTGAGGCGATAATGGATTGGAAGAAGCCTAGGAGTGTTCAGGAAGTGCGGAGTTTCCTTGGTTTGGTGGGTTATTACCGTCGGTTTGTTAAAGGTTTCTCAGTGATTGCTGCTCCGATGACCAGGTTGTTGAGGAAAGGAGTTAGGTTTGAGTGGTCAGACAGATGTCAAACTTGTTTTGAGCAGTTAAAAAAGTTGCTAGTTGAAGCTCCTATACTGACTCAACCCATCTCGGGTAAGGAGTTTGTAATGTATAGTGATGCTTCGGGTGTTGGTCTTGGTTGTGTACTGATGAAAGAAGATAAGGTGGTAGCATATGCTTCTCGACAGTTGAAGCCGCGTGAGAGGAATTATCCGACGCATGTCTAGAGTTGGCGGCTGTGATCTTTTCTTTGAAGATTTGGCCCCATTATCTGTATTGGGAGAGATGTAGGATATTTACGGATCACAAAAGTTTAAAGTATCTCCTCACGCAGAAGGAGTTGAATATGAGACAGCTTCGATGGCTCGAGTTGTTTAAGGATTATGACTGCATTGTGGATTACCATCCGGGTAAGGCCAATGTAGTCGCGAATGCTTTGAGTTGGAAGTCAGTTTTTGCTTTATTTCTGAGGCGGTTTAGATGGAGGTTTGGTTCAAATGGAGCTTTGATGGCTCAGTTGAGAGTAAAGCCTACCTTGAGACAGAGGATAGTTAATGCTCAGAGGGTTGATGAAAGGCTTCAGTGAATTGTGCAAGAAGTTAGTTTGGGCAAGCAGTCAGAGTTCTAGGTTCAGAATGGGGTTCTTCTATTTAGGAACCAATTGTGTGTAGCGGGGGATGAGGAGTTAAGAAGACAACCTTTGGAAGAGACGCATAGTACAGTTTTCACCATGCGTCCCGGGGGTGAAAAGATGTATCGGGATATGAAACAGTTTTATTAGTGGTTTGGTATAAAGAGGGACATAGTGGATTTTGTGTCCAAGTGCCTGACATGTCAGCAGGTAAAGGCTAAGCATCAAGTCCCTTCGGGATTGCTCACGCCTCTATCCGTCCCCGAGTGGACGTGGGATGACATCGCCATGGATTTCGTTTTCGGGTTGCCTTTGACTTAGAAGAAGCATGACTCAGTATGGGTGTTAGTGGATCGGCTTACGAAGTCAGCTCACTTCTTGCCAGTGAGAGTGGATTATTCGATGAACAGGTTGGCCAGTATCTATGTGGATGAGATAGTTCGGTTGCATGGAGTGCCGTTGTCCATAATTTTAGATCAGGACCCAAGGTTCACATCTAAGTTTTAGAAAGAGTTGCAAAGATCTTTGGGTACCAAGTTGAACTTCAGTACAGCATTCCATCCTCAGACAGATGGTCAGTCCGAACGAGTTATACAGATTTTGGAGGATATGCTGAGAGCTTGTGTCTTGGACTTTCCAGGTAGTTGGGATAGATATGTGTCACTTATGGAGTTTGCCAACAATAACAGTTATCAGTCGAGTATTGGTATGGCACCGTATGAGGCTTTGTATGGTCGGCAGTGTAGGACTCCGATTTGTTGGACCGAGCTATCCGAGCGATCAGTGATTGGGCCAGAATTGGTTAGGGATACAAAGGAAAAGATCAGAGTTGTGCAACGGAATTTGAAAGCAGCTAAGGATCGACAAAACTCTTATGCCAACCTAAAGAGGAAAGATGTTCAGTTTGAAGTCGGGGACAAGGTTTTCCTTAAGGTGTCGCCTTGGAGGAAAGTGCTTCGGTTTGGAAAGAAGGGGAAGCTTAGTCCTCGCTTCACTGGTCCGTATCAGGTTTTGGCCAAGGTTGGTCCGGTAGCCTATAAATTGGCTTTACCGATGGAGCTGGCGAGGTTGCATGATGTGTTCCATGTTTTGATGCTTCATCGATACCGGTCGGACCCATCGCACGTTTTGTCAGTGCAAGAGGTGCAAGTTTAGCCTGATTTTTCATATGATGAAGAACCAAGAGCTATTCTAGCTTGAGAAGTCAGACAGCTGAGAAGCAAGCAGATTTCACTAGTTAAAGTGTTATGGAGTCACCATGGGGTTGAGGAAGCAACTTGGGAGCCAGAAGAGTCGATGAGAGTTCCGTACTCGCATTTGTTCAGATCAGGTGAGAATTTCGAGGACGAAATTCTTGTTAGTAGGGGAGAGTTGTCACATCTCGTTTGCCCCCTAGTAGTGTGAGCCATGTTTGTGCATGTGCATTGTATGAGTTTTGACATGTATAAAGGGCATTTTGGGTAAAAATGTATGTTTTAAGAGTTTTGTTAGCATGTGGATGCATGTATGGTGTTAGAGTGTATTTTTGGGGTTGTGCTTATGTGTGTGTGCGCTCACACACTTGTATGGTGTGAGTGAGTTAGGTGTGATTACATGTGCATAAGTATATCATAGTAGAGTATGTCTGAGTGGGAGAGCATTGTGTGTGTGTGATGTATACATATAGTGTGTGAGTGATTGGTTTCCATCACTAGGAGATGGACATGTGGCCTAGGGTTAAAAAGGGGAAATTATAGAGGAAAGAGAAAAGAGAACAATAAATTCTGCCTCTCCATCCCGTTCTCTCTTCTCTTCACCTCCTTTCTTCCTCTTCTCTTTCCATTTTGGTGTCCTAGCTTGGATTCAAGCTTGTGTGGTGGGAATCGATTTCTCCTTGAGTTTGATTGGTAAGTTTTCATGCATTTGTCTTGTTATTGTTTAAGTTTTCCATCTTCATCTTCTTCTCTTCTTCTTATTTTCTGGGTTTGGATCTAAGTTAGGGTTTTGTGTTTGTGTGTTTTGATGGTTTGATGCTTAGTTGAGCCTCCTCGTGAGCCAAAGGGCAAAGAGAAGGTTAGATCTAGCGGATCTAAGCATTAAGAGCAAAGGATTTCAAGGTTTGGGAATTTTCTGCTCTTAAATGTGAAAATATCCATATGTGTTCTTGATGAATTTCTAGAAATTATGGTGATCTTGATGTGTTTTGTGGTTCAAATGTTATGGGTTTTGTTTTAAATGTGCTAAGGAAGTTCAATTGTGGTTTAATGAATTTAATTGTGATCTTGAATGTGATGATGATGAATAGTGCTGATATTTCAAATTGGGTAAATTGATGTTGTTATTGGCATGATTTAGTTGGAATTCTTGGTATATATGTTGTGGTTTATGTTATATTGTGTTTGTTGTGGGTGCTGGATGGCTGGAATAGAGGTAAGACACCAAGTGGAGTGATTTATGTGTTGGTGTGTGATTTTAGTGAAGAAAGAAATCTGCAGAATTTTGCAGATTTTGGAAAACACGTATCTATCGCGATCGCGATAGCATCGCGACCGCGACAGAGGCCGATGTTCCAGCCTTCGTCCTATAGCGATCTTTGTGGCATGACACCGCTCTCTGTGGCGAGCGCGATAGCGTCGTGATCACGACAGAGCGCTGGTGGCTGCGCTGCTAGCTCGCGATATCGCGCACACGCGACCTATCGCGAGCCCGCGATAGCGAAGAGAGCTATCTGTCGCGATCGCGACAGAGCCGGCTACACGTTCCTTCTCGAGATCACGAGGTTTATCGCGGGAGTGATGCCCGGGGAGCTTAGCTCCTGTCGCGAGCGCGACAGCTTAGCTGCCCATCTGGGTTTCTCTTCTCGCATGCTTGTGTACGAATCATTGAATAATGTTGTTTTTGGACTGCGTGCAAGATTAATGTTACAAATTATATGAATGGGTAATTATGAGTGATATATGAATGAGACTTTGAATATTATGAATTGGATTGGATGGTTTATGCATAACATTCTAAAGTCAGTATAGTGGATAGTTAGGCATGCCTAATAGAGCCTTATAGTTGCAGCCTCGGTTCAGTTTGGACCCCGATCAGGTCTCCGTTTGGTTCCTCGTGAACCCTTTAATGTGTATGGATCTTGTTTAAGGTCCCTTAATAGAATGTTTTGTAAATGACAAAGTAAAATGGTTTGCGATTCGTGCCCGTAAGGTACTATCAGTAATTGGTTCGTACCCATAAAGTACTGTCCGTTCACTCGTTATCCACTGCCTCGAGTCAGCAGGTGCTTAATTACTTTGACCTGTTTTGATAATTATGAGAATGTTTTACCCGAATGTATACCATGATGAGTTAATACAAATGCAATTATGTATTATCAAATGTATGACTATTTGTGTTCGCATGTTCATATTTATATCTAATGTGTATTTCTGATTATGCCACTTGAATGTGTTTTGTTTGACGACCATTGTGAATGGCCGTCCTTTTTATGTGTGTGTTTCCCCACTAAGCGTTTATCGCTTAGCACGGTGTGTTTACCCGTGCAGGTGCGGAAGGAGGTTTGCCTTGGGAGTGTCGCCGCTGCCAGGCCAACACCGCTGGGTTTTTAGTGTAGGGCTTAATTTCGTAACTTGATGATTCTTTTTGTATAGAACTCTCTTATGTTAGTTTTGTAATAGCTTCCGCATATGTATATGTATATTTTTGGATATGTAATTATCTTTTGTGCCTTTGGGTTGATCAAACAGTAATGTAACGTTTTCCGTTATATTAATGCATGATCAGCTTCTTTCATGAATGGTTTTGTAAAATTTTAATTACCCTGTATTTCGGTATGTATGTTCATGTACGAATGTATTTTATCCTGTATCGTGTGGTGACACCTTTACCCATACGGCATCTCACTCCTTATCGGATGGAATCACCTACGTATAGGCAGGGCGTGTTACAAAAATGCTCAAACAAGTAGCACGACATTTTAAACCACAAATAAAAAATAACAACAAGAATATTAGTCATAATTCTAAAACCAACTAAATAAAAATGAAAACAAGAAAAATATAGAATAAAATTAATACACAAGTAAAAAAAATAAAATGAGTTAAATTAAATACATTAATTTAATACATGAATAATACACATGCAAAGATAACTGAAAATCATGCCAAAGCTAGTCATGCAAAAATAAAATAATATGATGAAATAATAACAATAAATGGCATTAATAATGTCTAAATAATAAAATGGATTAATTATAACATAATGGGCACAAAAGAAACAAATGAAAGAAATAATAGTGGCCAACGTATTGCAAATCATGTCAAAAATTGAAAAAAGCGAAAGGTGTCATGGAAAAATAAAATGAAATAAATGAAAGCATTCAGGTTGATATGTAAATAGGAAGTTCACATGAAATGCAAATGAAATGAAGACAAACACCATAAAAAACACATATGCAACCATGGCCTACGTATGAAATGTCATGCAAAATAAAAGAGCACTACCCAAAGTGAACAGTGGGATGTAAATGAGGAACATGTAGAAATGAAATGTAACAAATTAAAGTGACAATAATAATAATAATAATAATAATAACAACTAAGCCATGCAATAACACCATGCAAAAATATGATCTTAATAACATTATAATAACAACAACAACAACAGCAGCAACAACAACAACAACAACAACAATAATAATAATAATAATAATAATAAACAAAGAAAATTAAATAAATAAAAAAGATGAGGGATAAAAGTGAATAAGCATGCAACAGTGGCCAAGCATGCAAAACCAATGCAAACATAGAAAAATGGAGAGAGGTAGACATGGGCCATGCAAAATAGGGAAATAATAATAATAATAATAATAATAATAATAATAATAATAATAATAATAATAATAATAATAATAATAATAATAATAATAATAATAATATAATATAATATAATATAATATCTAAACAAATAAATAAATGGATAACATAAATTAATAACCAAGTAAATAATCAAATAAATTATATATTATGCATGTGATAGCAAAAGGACAAAAACATAAACTCATTTAAAATAGAAGGAAAACATGTAAAGATAAGCCATAAGATCACAGATTGCCAAAATCATGCAAAAACACATGAATTAAATAACTAAACAAATAGAAGAAATAAATATGCAAATATGTGTGCTAATGGCCATGAGACAAAAACAAAATGTGGGCCCTATGTGAAAAGAAGGAAACAATAAATGAAATGAGAAAAATACATGCATGCAAAAATGACGGTGGCCAACTTGTTTCAAAATCCATGCCAAAAACGTGTAAAACCGAGAAGACAACCCTACAATGCTACGTAGGGATAACAGGGGGGAAACGAAGAGGGATGAGTCATGGTTGAGACCATGACTCAGATGGCAAGTCATGGTCTGGCCATGACTCAGCCATCAAAACACCTGGGAAGCTAGGCACGATGTCTAGCTTTCGCCAAAAATTAAAAAAAAAAAAAACACATTTTTTGTCTTTTTTGAACCAAATAAAAACTAAATGCAAGATTCATGTAATAAACCACCAAGAACTCATTTATTTTCAAAGTAAATGAAATTTAGGCAACAAAAAGGGAAATAAAAAAAATCTAAATTTTAGAGAGAAAGAATAAAGGTTGAAGATGATGAATAGTATTTTGTTGGTTTTCATTGTTTTTTAGATTTTTAATTCATGGAAATAATTGCAAGCACTAAGCAAACTCAATATTAACAAGAACAAATCATTACTATATAATATTATCAATCAAAGATCTAAACAAATGAAATTAAAGTTAAAAAAATAAAAAAAAGGGACATTTACAAACTAAACACTCTATTCATTAGCTGGAAATCTAAGCTTTTATGTTACCTCCAGATTTGTGTGTTTAAGATCAGCGAATTTAGCATTTTTCTGCTTCTCTTGAGCTGCTCTCCTTGACCTCTCTCCTTTGGTTTCTTATTGGGAAATACGAGGGAAATTGGCTTTTCTCTACTCTGTGTGTGTGTGTTTTATCTTGTGTATTTTGTTTTGTATTTCCCCACTCCCTTTCGTGCTCTCTCCTTTCTCTCTTCTTTTCTTTTCTTTTCTCTGCCGCCCCCTCCCTAGGTCTTATCTTTTTCTATATATATGAAAACAACTTAGCCCTAAAAACCTTTAAAAAAATTCATATAATTGTAGGTCAAACACTACAAGAAAAATGCCCTTTAACGAAGGGAAATCCGGTCGTTAAAAGTCAAAATTCGGTCATTAAAAACTTATAACAACCAAAAAATCCGGTTGGTAAAAGCCCTTTCATTAAAAGTATAGATGACCGGATTTTAAATCCGGTCGTTAATGTCATTAATGACCGGTACGTTTCCGGTCATTGATTACTGATTTTTAACGACCGGATTTTCCCTTCGTTGATTGTGTTCACTTTCAATGAAGGGAATTCCGGTCGTTGAAGATAGCTTTTAGCGACCGAATTTTTCCTTTCGCTAATTGTATTCACTTTCAACAAAGGTAATTCCGGTCGTTAAAAATTCATTTTAGCGACCGTATTTTCCATTCAACTAAAGGTAATTGTATTCACTTTCGCTAATTGTGTGCACTTTCAACTAAAGGAATTCCAGTCGTTAAAGTTAAAGATTCCTTTCAGTGATCGAATTTTTCCTTTAGTAATTATGTTTACAGCTAACAAATAACAATCACCAATATATTATGCCCTCTGATTTATCATAATACACCAGACATAAATACCAGAAAGGTATTTTAAAATATAAACTATTTTACAATATTGCATGTAGGTACATATAATTCACATATATTTTATACAAAAATATAATAAACCCTTTTCATATATTAAAAAAGAAAAATTAAAAAATATAGTCAAATTTACAAATTAAATAGCATTCTATTTGTCACAAGTCCAAATAAAATAAAAACTATCAATGACATGTAAGTTCAAGAAAACAACTCCTCTCTATATACTAATTCCTATACAAAAGATTTTTGAGAAAAATGTGAAAAATAAACCCCTAACTTTGCTGTCCAAAATTTAGAAGACCTGCAAAATGTATAACAAAAGTTAAAATTAATATTCACAAGCACAAATAAAAAAAACACATAAAAATATAAATAATAAAAAGTATGGACAATTAATAACCTTCGAGGTGCCATAGTGACCATAAAGTTGACAAGTGATAATGAGTATATTAAAAGATTAGATATTATATAATCTAAATGCTTGAAACGATTTATTTAGAATTTACTAGAAAAGAAAAAAGAAAAAAAATAGAATAATAGTTTTAATTAGAAAACTACAATAACTCATTGAAAATAAACAGGTACCGAAAGCTTACCTGTTCATTATGCAATTGTATTAGTTGAAATTAGCAAAGTAAATCCCCAAGTTCCACATGTGATAAGCGCTAGAGAGAGCTTGATCCCACAGAATAGGAATTAAATCTATATCAGAAGCAGAAGATGAATGCTGCAAAAGTTAGGTAAAACGTTGCAACTATGGGGGTACATAAGTGACTTGAGATTCAGTCAGATAACATAAATGCTAGTACAGAAACATGTTGCTCATAACCTGATAGATTGCAATAAGGAGAGCCAACAGTTAAACTAAAAGCCATATCTCGTCCCTATACATCAGCAATATAAATTAGACTATAATTTTGTAGCATCAGCATGTAACATAAAGGTAATTAATTTATCGAATTGTGAAAAGTAAAATAACTTAATAGCCTTTATAATAGCCACCAACTTTTCTCCACATACTTTAGCAAACACTGAAAGAACAAGGAACGTCAAAACAGATGCATAATATCATCACATGTTATGATTACTCGCAGATGTTGTCTTGAAAGTTTTTTGCAACTATACTAAAAAATTCAGGAGCATAACAACTACAACAACTGCAACTTATAGTAGCACATCTTTACAGGCAAATGTTTGGTAATTTATAAAACAAAGCAAAACCAAAAATTAAATAGCTTCAGAAGAAAAAAAAACCATGAGAATAATTAGAGATTAAGCACAACCTTTTCTGGTTGTAGAGATCTTAAATAGTCTAGTAAGTCATTCTTATCTTCACCTACAAACTGTTGCATTTGAAGAGCAGCACTTTTCCTCTTGACTTCATGAAGTTCCTTTAGCTTTAACAAAACATATAAATAAAACACAGTGATTATGCATCCTGATCATGATATATGAGCTATTAAGGACACAAATAAGGAAATAGGAGAGAGAATGAGAACAAAAAATTAAACCAATACTTGTTGTTAAAGGATAGCGTGAGCATTTGGTCAAGATTATAGCATTAGTACAGCCCCAGAAGTCAATAGTCTAGCTTAGCCACTAATGAGCATTTATCTAGAAATCAAATCCATTAGCTGCATGCTGAATTATATTATATAAGACAATCATATTTGATAGAGAAATTATTGTACAATTTTCATTGCAAGGGAAAAGAGGGTAGAGACTGAACTAAAGCAAAATGGCCATATCATATGTCCTTCTTCTTTGACATGCAAGCTTAAAGACAAAATTAAATAGAGCTTCTGGACATACTTGGAAGAAAAGGGTCCCTATGCAACCCACACTAACTTAGAGCCATCCATAGATAGCATAAGTTTTCAGGTCTTTTTCTAATATCTAAGAACCCTCTGCTAGTTTAAACAATACCAATGCATACATGTAAATTCATGCTCAAAGCCTCAAATAAGGAATATTAGTTTGCAACAGTGCTCCAAAAAAACTATGACATATATCCTTGTGTAAATCAAAACAAGAAACAAGAAAACCACAATGGGCTTGTTCATGTACCCAGGTAATTCCTTAGAGCAATACCTTTTTCACAAAAGATAAACGAGACTGCAAATCAAGAATACATTGTGGAGCTTCAAAGGACATTTCACCAAGGCCTTCAATATTGATATTATTAAATGGGTCTTCAGTTACTCTTTCAGATTTGCCACTTACTCCATGGTAATTATTATTTTTCACACTGTCTATTTCCGTCTCCTGTGAATCAAGTTTACCAGTTTCTAATTCTTGCTTTTCAATATTTCCTTCATCCACATCAAGGTTTCTTTCAAGGCAAAGTCTATACTCAGCATTTCGTAATGTGTACCTACAATTCAAGAAAAAATACTATTTCTAAAGATTTAATACCATACTAGGGAAATAATATTAAGAACAAAACAAGCTACTGAAATTGCTATCTAGTACATCTCAAGGAATTACACAACTTCCAATCACGACCCAAAGCGTAAGAAATTCTTCTAATTTTAAGATTGATAACATATAGAAATCATGGCCTATTCAAATTGCAACAAAGCCCATCCAAATGGCCAAGCAGCTAAAGAAAACCCTACAAAATTTGATGAAAACTTCACCATGTGGACCAAAAGACATGCAACCCAAAGCATTTTCTCATTTGCTGGATGGACCTACAATAGATAGCATTTAATATCTAATATCAAGATCAAAATGCAATTATAAAATACTGCCATAAAATCATTTACCTATGCAAATATACAGACCCAACAATAGATATAGGAGGCAAAGTGCAGAGAACTAAATGTTTGCTCAATGATCTAATGACATTATTTATAGGAGGCAAATATACAGACCCAACAATAGATATAGGAAGCAATATTTTCATTCTGATTGGTTGGTCATGCTTGCATAATTTATATTCCATTAGCTTGGGCATTATATGCATTTAATCAGAGATTTTGATTCTGGACGTACCCCTCTTTCTATAATTCTTTCCCTCTCCATTTAATTTATAACACATTTGTATATTACAAGCCAATACACATACTATAATCTATCACCTCAATGTCCACTCAATTCCTATTTTCTACTATTTACTCACTCTTCATTTCTCTCATTTTTAATAACATAGCAATTGGCAACAGCAGAGAAATACTAAGCAAAAGCTGCAACAATCAAAATCCAAGAAATTATAAATTACCTATTTTACTGGACTGTCCAAAATTATAAGTTCCTCTACCAACAATTCCATCTCTATCTCTATCACTCAAGTTACCTGTGTCTGAGGTTGGAGAAATATAGTCAGAACGTTCCTAAAAGGGCATCTGAGAGAGAAAAGTTTACGACTGTATAGATGATACAATGCCAGAATATTGCCAGTGGCTATTAGTTTTGATGCCAGTGAATCACATAGCAGACTCCATTCCTCGGTCTGTGCAAACTGGTTATCCATCATGATAAAAATGTCACATATACTGTACAGATGATACAATGCATATTTATCTTTACAAAAATAAAAAACAAATATGATAATTTATTTCCTCATGTTTTCCCCTTTGCAAAGTTGCAAGAGATTTGTGCCACTACTAATTGCAGCATAGGTCAAAGTTATGGCACTCAAGCAACACATACATGTCCTTAAAAAAGTAAAGCATTCAAAGTAAACGAAATAGAGTCAGAAAGTATAGCGAATGTCTTTAGTATTTCTGCAACTTAATGCAAATACAAGTTCACTCATTTTTATCTACAATATTCAATTATCTCTTTGCAATTTTAAATAAAAAAGATAACAAATGGAGCAAGAAACAAGAACAATCAACAACAAGACCAGAAACAGCTCAAACTTCAACCTAAGATGTAATAAAGCAAAGGGACATCATGTATTTAAAACCAAGATAACAGCTCAAAAACTTACTGTCCCATCTTCTTCAAACATAACCTTTAAGAAGCCCCATGTTTCTCGGTCATCTATGATCTGCCATAATAAATTTACCAGACAGAACATGCAATAGATCAATTTGCTTGAAGCAGACAAGTGTGAACTAATAAATAATTTCACATCTTTAAAGACCTAAACTCAATTACAGAAACAAAGACATACTCTGACTCTTGAGACTTTTTCTCACATAATTCTTTCAGAGATGATTTCTCCCCATTTTGTATGGCAGCTTCAAATTCAGATGATCGACTCACCAAACTCTGTTTTGTAACCAAGTTATGCAAAAGGACCTGACAGAAAATAGCAAAGGTTAGGTCAATCAGAAAGTTCAAAAAGTAGGAGAAAGAACCAGTCTCACAAAATAAAACACACCTCTGCTCGTCGCCGGCGATTGAGGACCACCCATGAGTACCGGAAGATTTGCCTGCCCTCTAGGAGTCCCATCGTGAAATTTGTGTCGTCGTTCACCGCTGAAACTGGCCAAAAAATGCAGAAGAAGCTCGCCGTTTTCCTCCCGCTCTCCTGGAACAGCGACGTCGCGACGGGGAATAAGACGCCGAGATAGGCATTGCGAGGAGCCGGTTGCTCGCCGTTGACCGTCGCCAGCCTCCTCGCCCCTTCCCCCGTGCTCCGCCATCTCTCTCTCTCCCTCTCTCTCTCTCTCTCTTTCTCGTCCTCGGTCTTTTTCCCGTTCTGCCTCCCTTCCGTGACTTTCCCTCTCTTTTCTTTTTCTACTTCTCAATTCCCACTAATTCACACCATTAACCACCGGATTTTTATTATTTTAACGACCGAATTTAATCCTTTTGCTATATAATAATAAAATTTAAGAACTAACGGCCGGATTAATTTCCCTTCGTTATTTGTATATTTTAACGACCGAATTTTTATTGCTTTAATGACCGGATTTAATCTCCTCGTTATATAATAATAAAATTTAAGAACTAACGATCGAATTAATTTCCCTTCGTTATTTGTATATTTTAACGACCGGATTTTTATCCCTTCGTTAAATTTTGGTCGTTAAAAGTTAATTTTCTTGTAGTGAAATTACGGTTTTGACCATGGTCCAAACAAAAGCCCCCCTCTTTTTCTTTTTTCTTTTTTATAAATATATATATATATATATATATTAAACATATTTTTTATTATTATTTTTTTAAATATATATATATATTTAAAAGACCCTACCAAAACCTCAAATCCAAAGAGAGTCAAAGTGCTTTCATCCTCTATCTATTTTTGAGCCAACATTATCCTCATTAGGTAACTCTGACCAAAACTGACTCAGGACCCAGTGTCTACAATTAGCAAGTAAATAAATTAAGAAATAAAGGTTAAAAATAAGTATATAAGGTAAATAATGAGTATATATATATGTGCAAGGAAAAAAAACAAGCTTAAAATAAAAAAAATAAGGTTAAATAAGAAAATATTGAATAAAGGTAGAGGAAATAAGATGAAAAGGATAAATGTGTAAAGAAATAAAAGTTAAATGGATAAAATGGTAGTTATACAAAAATAAAGTTCAAAAGATTAAATATGAAGGAATAATATGGTTAAACATGATAATAATAATAACTTGCATAAGACATCTATATGTTATATGTATGAAATGAATAATATGAATAATTGCGATATGAATGGAAACGAAAGAAAATTAATTTATGTAGACATTAATAAATTTAAAGTATGTGAAATAAATTATTTATATATACTAGAATTAATACATAAAGATAAATAATAGGAACATGAATGCAAAATAAGTAGATTTAAACGATATGTGTATATCTATAGTGTGAATAATAAAAGTAATAACAAAAATAACAATAATAATAATAATAATAATAATAATAATAATAATAATAATAATAATAATAATAATAATAAGTACGATAAATGCATTAATAAATATAAGCACATGCATAAGAAAAATGTAGGTCATATCCATATGTGTGTGTGTGTGTATGGAATTGCAACAAAAGACTAATATAAGAGATCGTAGGATAAAATGTAAGTTAATGAAATGATTTAGATAGATGTTTATATATTTAGTGTTTAGCCTTAAATATGCATAAATCTGTGTATGTGTGTATGCATAGTTAGATGGAAAATATTAGAATTGTATCCACCACAGGGCATTTTATGCTCATTGCGTAGTTATTTGACTATGCGTAGTTTATAAAAAGTTATTGAGGGTTAAAGCAAAAAGGGATTCAACTACTATAGGAGAAGGGAAGATTCAGGACAATACTAGAAGAATTTAGAGTTGTGGCATGTATATGTTCGAGTTGGAGAAACAAGTTATAGATATATGTTTAGTCAGGTATGTTGGGTTTCATCGCAATAATTCAAAGTAATGCAGCGGAATAAAATCGAAACCCAAAACAGGATCCATGTATTTTCAATTAATTCAAAAAGAGATATTAGAATACCAACCTTTTGATGTGCTTGAAAACACGAATCAACACCTTTTGTTTGATCGGATTCTAGGCGTTGCTGCAACCACGAACGCCCTCTATCGGTATCCACACGTACAAACCAAAAACAGATGATCGCAGGGGTGCTAGCTCCCTCTCGTGTGGCTGAATATCAAGAGATTTTCTCTACGTTTTTTTCTTTCTTTTCTTTCACAAAGAAAAATTGCGGCTAGGGTTT
This sequence comes from Excoecaria cochinchinensis, assembly GCA_947683425.1. NCBI lineage: Eukaryota > Viridiplantae > Streptophyta > Magnoliopsida > Malpighiales > Euphorbiaceae > Excoecaria > Excoecaria cochinchinensis. The sequence goes on from CANTUQ010000119.1 coordinate 21,037,411, forward strand.
TCTCTCAAGCATTTTATGAGAATAACAGCCACTCAAAACGTGATTGGGGTTAGGACTTTAATTAAAACATATATATCTATATATATACGTATTTAAATCCTAGAGAAAATCAGGATATTATCTCTTATTCAAATTAAGAGATATTTATTTATATATATATATTTATTTCTTATTCAAAATAATAAATCATATATATATATATATAATTTCAAAATTAAATATAAAAATCTATATTTATATTATTTCAAAATTTCCTAATGAAATCCAGTCTGTTTATTATGGTCTTAGTGTGTGACCCAATAGGTTTATATTAAGTTGGCAGTGGGCCCAATAACCATAATAGGCCCACAAATCATAATTGGTCTCTAGCAAGACATTGTGACTACCCAAATAATATAAATATCATTAGTCCGATTTTAACCTGACAATAGAACATGCCATTATCCTTTTGTGACATGATATCTTGTTTGAACATAAGTCATGGTACATGTCAAACTTATATTGTTCAAACATATAATTTCCCGATCACTAAGTAGACTGATAAATTCAAATGACATTGATCACACTATCAATTCATTCGAGCACGGCCATACATTTTACAGTCCTACTTATCGAGGGGCCCAATAGATATCTCTCTCATAAGAGAGGGACAAATTCCATTTTGATTATTCACTTTCTTCCGCATAATTCTCTATTTTTCCGATTATAAACTTTATAATTATCCGATTAAAGATAACGTTTGATTATGTCAAAACATAATGTTCCTTATGTACGAAACTGTGGTAACCTCAGGTCAAAGGATTCAATAACACATCTACTATAAGATCACTTACGACACTATCCCATGTAGTGATCTTACAGTGGGTCTATCCAGTACTTTGTTCTCTAACAAATACCTATAGATTCGATTTATATCATCATATATAATCATCCCATGATTATCAATGAAAATCTATACTAATCTTAATTTATCTTTATGTCCTTTAGTGATAAATGACTAGGGACAACATGAATAACATTGTTATTCATAAACATTACAAAAATGTAGCATGCCAATAATATTAATGTGAAGAAAACCATTATATATAAATGAAAATGTAATGATTACATCAAGGTCCAAATGCTTGGCCTAGGGCATAACCACTAACAATCTCCCACTTGCACTAGGCCCAATCATACATATATCTAATACCCATTGACCTAGTATGTCCATCATGTTTGGCTTGTGGGAGAGCCTTGGTAAGTGGATCAGCAATGTTATCATCAGTAGGTACTCTGTAAATCTTGACGTCTCCCCTCTCAATTATTTCTCTAATGAGATGAAAACACTTGAGTATATGTTTTGATATCTGATGAGATCTGGGCTCCTTAGCCTGTTCAATAGCACCATTATTGTCACAATAAAGATCTACAGGATTGCTGATACTAGGTACTACTCCCAATTCAACAATGAATTTCTTGATCCATACTGCTTCTTTAGCTGCATCTAATGCTGCTATATACTCAGCTTCTGTTGTAGAATCAGCGACAGTGCTTTGTTTAGAACTTTTCCATCTTACAGCACCTCCATTTAACACAAACACATATCCTGAATGCGTTCTAAAGTCATCTTTGTCAGACTGGAAGCTTGCATCTGTATAACCATTTATTACTAGCTCATCTTCCAATCCTCCATATATTAAGAATGCATCCTTAGTTCTTCTTAAGTACTTAAGGATATTCTTAACAGCTGTCCAGTGACTTTCACCGGGATCTGACTGGTATCTGCTCGTCATGCTCAAAGCATACGAAATGTCTGATCGAGTGCATAACACGGTATACATGATTGATCCTATAGCCGAAGCATAAGGAATCATACTCATGCGATCTCGCTCACCAGATGTCATTGGACATTGAGTCTTGCTAAGAGTAATGCCATGAGACATTGGCAAAAATCCTATTTTGGAATTTTACATACTGAATCTATTTAGCACCTTATCTATATAAGTGCTTTGACTCAGACCAATTATCCTTTAAGATCTATCCCTATAGATCTTAATCCCAAGGATATAAGCAGCTTCACCCAAATCTTTCATTGAAAAAGATTTCCCTAACCATTCTTTTGTCTTTTGCATCATAGGGATGTCATTTCCAATGAGTAATATGTCATCGACATATAATACAAGAAACATCATAGCGCTCCCACTAATCTTCTTGTATACACAAGGTTCATCCTCATTTTTGATGAACCCAAACTCTTTGACTGTTTCATCAAAATGAAGATTCCAGCTCTGAGAAGCTTGCTTCAATCCATAAATGGGTCTTTGCAACTTACATACCTTTCTAGAATTCTCAGGATGGACAAAACCCTCAGGTTGTGTCATATACACATCCTCAAGTAAGTTTCCATTGAGAAACGCTGTCTTGACATCCATTTGCCATATCTCATAGTCATAATATGCAGCAATGGAAATAAGAATTCTTATTGATTTAAGCATTGCAACTGGTGAAAAGGTTTCATCATAGTCAATACCATGAATTTGTTTGAACCCTTTTGCAACTAGCCTTGCTTTAAAGGTATTTATTTTGCCATCCATGTCGATTTTATTTTTGAAAACCCATTTGCACCCAATGGTTTTAATTCCTTCAAGTGGATCAATCAAGTTCCAAACTTGATTATCATACATGGATTGCATCTCAGATTTCATGGCTTCTAGCCATTTCTCAGATTCTGGACCTGACACGGCATCTTGATAGGTAGTAGGCTCATCTTGATCCATGAGCATTACTTCACGACTATCTGTCATGAGAAATCCATATCTCTCGTGTTCATGTCGTATCTTATCAGATCTACGTGGTACTTGTGTCACAGTTACAGGTTCCACAACAGTTTGTGAAACTTGTTGAGTTTCCATCAATGGTTCTATGTTTTCTTGTGGTTCTCTAATTTCTTCAAGTTGTACTTTACTCCCACTGGTTCTTTTAGAAATAAATTCCTTTTCTAGAAAGACACCATTTCGAGCAACAAACACTTTGTTCTCAGAAGGGTTATAAAAGTAATATCCTTTAGTTTCCTTAGGATATCCCACAAAAAGACATTTATCAGATTTTGGTGCTAATTTATCTGAGACCTGTCGTTTGACATAAGCCTCACGGCCCCAAATCTTTAGAAAAGATAAACTAGGAGTTCTCCCAGTCTATATATCATATGGTGTCTTTTCAACCGCTTTAGATGGAACTCGATTCAAAGTGAATGCGGCTGTTTCTAATGTATAACCCCAAAAGGATAACGGAAGATTTGTTTGACTCATCATAGATCGAACCATATCTAACAAAGTTCGATTCCTCCTTTCAGATACACCATTCCATTGTGGTGCTCCTGGTGGAGTTAACTGTGAAACAATTCCATAATCTCTTAGATGATTGTCAAACTCTTGGCTCAAATATTCACCACCTCGATCGGATCGAAGTGCTTTAATAGTTTTACCAAGTTGATTTTGTACTTCATTTTGAAAGGTTCTGAACATTTCAAATGATTCATGTTTATGTTTCATTAGATGGACATAGCCATATCTACTGAAATCATCAGTGAATGTAATGAAGTACTGCAATCTTCCCCTGGCATTTATGCTTAATGGGCCACATACATCAGAATGTACAAGGCCTAATAAGTCAATGGCCCTTTGACTATGTCCAGTAGAAGGATCCTTTGTCATCTTGCTTAACAAACAAGATTCGCAATTATCAAATGATTCAAAATCAAATGATTTCAAAAGTCCATCTGAATGGAGTTTAGCTATGCGTTTCTCATTTATATGACCAAGGTGACAATGCCATAAATATGTTGTATTTAAATCATTTGGTTTGGATTTCTTTGTAGTTATGTTATAAATATCATGATTATTGGATGTTTCAAGATTTAGGACATAAAGCCCACAATATGAATCAGCAATACCATAAAGCATGTCATCATAATAAATAGAACATTTCTTATTCTTAATAAGAAAAGAAAAACCTTCATCATCCAAACTTGAAACTAAAATAATATTCCTACTCAAACTAGGAACATAATAGCAATTGTTCAGAACTAACAAAATCCCATTGGGCAAAGTTAATTCATAAGATCCTACAGCTAGAGCAGCAACTTTTGCTCCATTTCCCACTCGTAGGACCACTTCGCCCTTTCTCAGTTTCCTACTCCTTTTGAGTCCCTGCACATTTGTACAAATGTGAGATCCACATCCAGTATCTAATACCTAGGAAGTAAAAGTAGATAAATTAATTTCTATAACATAAATACCTGAAGATGTAGTCTCACCACTCTTCTTCTTTTTCAACTCTTCCAAGTAGAGCTTGCAATTCCTCTTCCAATGACTAGGTTCATTGCAGTGGAAGCAAACTCCCTCCTTTGGAGGTTTAGCCTTGGGCTTAGGTTTGGACTTAGGCTTACCACCAACTTTTGCCTTAGCCTTACCCTTACCCTTAACTTTCATGCCTTTCCCTTTATTAACAATTAATACATGGCCAGGCTTCTTATTGATGCTTTGCTCAGCTATTTTGAGCATGGCATGCAACTCAGCTATAGATTTCTCCATATTATTCATGTTGTAGTTCATGACAAAATGGTCATAACTATCAGGCAATGAATTAAGGATCAAATCCATTGCCAGTTCTAAACTGAGGGGAAATCCAAGCCTCTCAAGTTGATCAATATAGCCCTTAATTTTCAAAACATGAGAGCTAACTGAAGTACCTTCAGCCACCTTGCAAGAATGCAAAGCTTTAGTAGTCTCATACCTTTCTTGCCTTGCCTGCTGTTGGAAAGTTTGCTTGAGATGAGTACTCAACTCATAAGCCTCCATATTTTCCAGATGCTTCTGAAGCTCTGGAGCCATGGTAGCTAACATAAGACAGCCAACGTCCATAGAATCATCAACATGTTTCTTGTATTTGTCTTTGACTGCCCTTATGGCATCAACAGGTGGCTCATTGGGAATAGACTCATCCAGCACATACAGCTTCCTTTTTTGCTTGAGAACAATTATCAAGTTCCTGAACCAGTAAAGGAAGTTTGTGCCAGTTTCTTTAAGTTTGTCCTTCTCAAGGACTGATCGCAGTGACATAGTAGCTGTATTATTTGATGCCATTAATCTACAGACATGCAAGATAAATAATAGTAGTACCAATTTTATTTTAGGTTTTCTTATAAACTCCCACTAAAATAATAACCCTCAGTAATAATTACAATAATTATAATAATTTAATGGGCTAAGATCCATGTTTCCCCTAACTCTAAGTCAGCTTTGGCATGATGCTTATAGTTAAGTTATTTAGGTAGGTAGCTCATTTACCAATTATATCTTATATAACTCTTAGATCATTTATGGGATTTTGACATCATATGTCTCGGCATGTTATAATCCCATCTTATGCCCTTAGGCCCAAAACCGTTTTGATAGCCTAATTAAGTCTAACCATTTTAAACATATGAGTAGCACCATTACCCATCTTGCCTTACGAGGATAACCTAATGTACTTCGCTTTAGCAGAACCCACATTTTGGTGATCTTAGTCTTGATAAGTGTTTTAATAATGGGTGGCATATGACTTAAAATTATCGTGAGGGATTTAATTTTAACTTATGATGTCTAATTATTTATATACATCATGCATCAATTTATACATGGCATCTCATTCACATATATAATCATTCATCGCATCATATATAAAGAAAATATGCATAATATATATAAAACCGTGTCATAGCATGGCCAAATTTATTTTGATCCTCATAAACAAATATGAAGATCAAAGGTCAATCCTAGGTGGAAATAAATGGACTTGATCAACAGCTTCCATCTTGCACCTCCATCGCCATGGACTTGGATTGATCTCCATTATTGCTCTTTGTCTTTATTACAATAATGATACAAAGAAATTATACTACAACTGATAAGTAAAATAAACATTACAATAAAATTAACGATACGCAGGTCGTATTTAAAAATTACAAACCCTTAAAATAGATAAAATAAATCTCATCCATATGAGGTTCAATTGGCCATGCTATGCACCATGCAAAGACATCATACAAACATAAAATAAATCATATTATTTCATATCATGCATAATATACCTTATTTTCATAAAATTGATATATTAAAATTACCGAGTGATAATTATGAATGACATATAAGGCGCTACGAAGAGGTAGCACAGCTGCCCCGCTGGCTGGTCAGCGGGCAGGGTTAAGGGGCAGCGCCCCTTACGGGGTCGAGGGGCAACGCCTCTCGAAACTTTATTTTTTAATATATATATATTATCGGATAATATTTGAACAAGGCGCTGCCTCTTCAGCACGGCTACATGAGTCATGCACATGGGCACGGCTGCATGACTGCAGGGATCGTGTGCATGAGCACGAGTCGTGCATATGAGCACGACTCGTGCTTAGATGTGCGACTCGTGCTTAGATGTGTGACTCGTGCTCATTGTCAATCTCATCAACAATGTCTACCAAAAACCCTATTCTCTGTAACAACCCAAAATAGGGCTTGTCGAAATTTGCATGCTAAGTCGGGAATTTAAGGGTATTTCAGTAATTTGTGCATGAGAAATTTGGATGATAAGGACTTAATTGCAAAATTAATTAAAGATGTTAAATGCCGGAATTATCTAATGTGTGTGTGTTGTTTGGTAACAAGGATGTAAGGCAATTATCTAGTGGATTGTGTGTATTGTACTAAGGATTGAAAATATCTACTTAAAAATTATCTAGTGAGGTAGGAGTATGGTGCCAAGGATTGGTAAGTCAAAGTAGTGGAAATTATAGTCCAATTGAAGCTTGCCACATAGGATGAGTAGGTGAAGGGCATTAATGAGGAGAGAGGGAAGGGAAGAAAGCAGATTTTCTGCTTCCTCTCTGCGTTTCCCATTTTCACCTTTTTCCCTCTCCTTTCTTCTTTCATTTTCTGCTCTTCCTTACTTGCCCTAATGTGGATCTTCAAGAGTTAAAGTTGGATTTGCTGAGTTTGAGCTGGATTTCTAGAGGTAAGTTCTTGAGTTTTGAGTGGGTTTTCTTCTTCATCTGCTACTCTATTTTTCTAGATTTTGGATGTGGTGTGTTTGTTGGATTAAGTGAGTTTTGGCTGGGTTTTTGTGCAAGATTCGGAGGAGAAAAGAAAGAGCAAAGGGAAAGAGAAGGTGGGGGTTTGAAAGAGAAGATTAAAGCTGCAAATCTCAGGTTTGGAAGCTTTGTCTTGAATATGTATGGTTTGGGAGTTGATTCTTCTATTATGCTCAGTTGGAAGTCTATTGCCCTAGTTCTCATTTTGGATTTAATGTGTATGTGTTTTGTTTCTTGTAAATTCTAGAAATTTTAAGTGATTTGTTTGAGTACATGCATGTGTTATGATGATGTTAGATGGGTTGTCCTTTAGTTGTGATGACAAGGTATGATTTTGGCAATTCTGTTCAGTTTTTATCTGACCTTCGTGTATTATTTTTGTCATAAGTAGAGTTTTAGACCTCTAAATTGTGTGATTATTGAGCTATAAGAACCATGACTTCCATGCCTATAAAATTATTAGAAATGACCTTGAGAAAATTCTTACTCTAAGACCTTGAAAATTTGCCAAAACCGTAGTCTCTGTTTGGGTCGAGTTATATGCACAGTATAAGTTGTTTAGCTCATATCTGAAGTTATAGGTGTCCAATTGACCTAAAATTTGTTCCATTTAATACTTAACATCCTAAGGATCAATTGTTATGATAAATTTTTGCCTAAAAATGAGGTTTAGGGGTTGGTTTAGTCGATGCAAAGTCGGAGTGAGAAACTGCCCTGATAGTCTGCCTTTTTCGTGGAGCTTGTGTGGGTGGCCTCTGTCGCGAGCGTGACCGTTGTCGCGAGTGTGACAGAACCGAGTTATTGAAGATGTTTTCTCTTATTTTGAACCCCATAGTTGTCTTGAACACTTGCCCTTCCTTACCCTCCTTTAGGTTGAGTATTTTGGTACGTTTTGCTTTCGAAATGCATCCGAACTTCGTTGTAACTGTCTAAACTTATTCATTACTTGTTTAGAGTGCTGAGAAAGAATAAATAAATGTTTGACAATGGAAATTATGGGTTTTGATTTAGATGATGCATGAAGCCTTGAATGTGAGCTATTGAACCCAATTGTGTATTTGATTGAGTTGTGGAATGAATAGTGTTAAGATTTGGATTTTGTAAATTGATATTATTCTTAGCATGATTTAATTGAAATTATTAGCATAAATATTGTGCTATATGTTAGAAATGATGGTTTGGATGCTAGAAATGAGGTAAGTGGAAGTTTGAATTGAGTGTGTGTGTTTGGGTGTTGTGAAAGTGAGGTTTTCTGCAGATTTCCCGTGCAATAGCTGGAAATCCCGATTCTATCTCAAGTGCGACATCATCGCGAGCTCGCGACAGAGCCCGATAAAAGTAGCTCTCGCCCGTGTCCGAGCTCACTGCCGAGCCAAGCAGCAGAGCCTCTGTCGGGAGCACGACGGAGCACTCGACTGCCGATCTGAATTGGGCGATCCTCTGTTGTTAGCGTGCTCTCGAGCGCAAGCACGACAAATCGGGCTAGCAGCTTACTGTTGCGAGCGCGATAGTGAGATGTGTATTGTTCCCTCGCGAGATCGTGAAGGTTGCCGCGAGCGCGACACTCCCTGGTTTCCAAATTGAGTTTTCTTTTGCGATTCCAATGTTTGATTTTCGAACTTGTGATGCCTTTAGGTTTATACTTGGACTATTTTATGAAGTATATTAATATAATTGGATGTATTATGCATGGACAATGTTATGAATTATATGAATGTGATATGTTAAATTATGCGCCATGATGTGAGACATGATTTGTATTATGCATGACCTGCAAGAGTTAGTCTAGTGGATAGTTAGGCATGCCTGATAGAGTCTCTTTACCTGCAGCACCTTTGGACGTTTGGACCCTGATCAGGTCCCGATTTGGTTCCTCGCAAACCCTTTTTAATGTGTTCGGATCCTCGCGATTCATTTTAATGTGTTTGGATCTTGTTTAAGATCCACTCAGTAAAATGTTTTTAAATGTGATAAAATAAAATGGTTTTCGATTCGTACCCTTAAGGTACCCTTTGACCGATTCGTACCCGTAAGGTACGCCTCCGTACACTCGTTATCCACTATTGTGAGTCAGCAGGTATTTGATTTGCTCGCTTTGTCTGATATGAATGTAAGAATGTGATATCCAACCGGGCATGCTGATAATTATGAACAGTCAGTTAGTATCTGAATGTGATTATAAGTTTCAGAATGCTAAGATAGTGATTTTTATATATATTTATACACATGTGACTTAAGATTGTTTATATTATGTATGATTATACCCGCATATGTCATATCGTATGTGTTTGGTTTGGCGACCATTGTGAATGGCCGTCCACTCTTTTGTTGTTGTTATAAGTATAAGAATGTGAATGTTATGCTTATAGTAATGTAAATTCATTCGGTTATGACTAGAGGTATGTGAATATGATTGTGATCACGAACTCTCGAATGTTATGAATGTAGTGTCATGTTATATGTTTCTTAGGCTTCTATTATTGTAGTGATTTCGGCATGTTGACATGTGTTTGCATTTTATTGTATACTAATATATGTATTGGTATCGTGATGTGGGAGTGCTATGCAATTGATCTTATGCATCAGTTCTAGCTAATGTACGTGCATATTGTACCATAGCTGCATGTGGAATAATTAGTGATTATGTTATGATATGTCTATGATGATTTCGGTATGCTATGCATGATATCTCGCAGATTGCCTCAGTAAGTATTTATGTATGTGTACGCACCTATATTTGCATGACTGTTGAATTTCTCTAATATGTTATGGTTCCTTTTTAGCCATGTGTATCGGGTTGGGTTTAATGCTTCGATATTACTATATAATAACTGCTTGTTTAAATATCTTAGTGTTTGCGCATTTTGCATCCTCTGATTCTGACATTTTAGTGAACCTGGTTTATGCATGCAATTTATATGTATTGTGTATGATTATAGTTACATAGTGTCCTTTTGTTTTTTTTCCTCCCCACTAAGCGTTATTGCTTAGCACGGGTTCCTTTCCCCTGTAGGTGGCATATTTTTGGATTCCGCTTGAGTCACGCATCTGCAGGGTCAGCCACATAGGAGTTAGAAGTGTTTTGTTATTTTGATTTCAGCTCCTTATTTTGGATTTTGTAATTATGTATCTTTTTGTATATTTTGGATATGTAACTATTTTGTACTGGCAATTGATCAGGACAGTATTGTTCGAATGTTGTTATATTAATGCATGATCATGTTGATGTTTCTCAAAAGCTTTAATTTCCACTGTATTTTCGTATGTTTTTATGTATGAATGTATGCTTTCGCTTAGTGTATGTGTGCATGTATGTGAGTGAGCATCAGTAGCGCACCCGCGTCCTTCCAACAGGGACGTAGGGGGTGTTACATTCTCTGTCGTAGAAAAATAATTCCTTTGATCATATCAGCAACCATTTGATAGACATAGAATACGATCATCAATAATTTCGTATTAAACATATTAATACTTTTAGTTAATCATATTAACAGAATCATATTAACACTTAATTGAGTTCGTGGCCCTTAAAATATAGGATTACGTTTTTAACATTAAAACAGTAATCAATATCTACGTATCAACATAATCATATATATATCACATACGTAAAATATTTGAATCAATCGAATATGCAAGTGGCTCTGATAACAGTGTTGGGTTTCATCGCAATAATTCAAATTAAGGCAGCGGAATAAAATCGAAACCCAAAACAGGATCCATGTATTTTCAATTGATTCAAAAAGAGAGATTAGAATACTGACCTTTTGATGTGCTCGAAAACACGAATCAACACCTTTTGTTTGATCGGATTCTAGGTGCTGCTGCAACCGCGAACGCCCTCTATCGGTATCCACATGTACAAACCAAAAACAGATGATCACAGGGGTGCTAGCTCCCTCTCATGCGGCTGGATATCAAGAGATTTTCTCTAAGTTTTTTTCTTTCTTTTCTTTCACAAAGAAAAATTGCGGCTAAGGTTTTCTCTCAAGCTTTCTGTGAGAATAGCAGCCACTCAAAACGTGATTAGGGTTAGGACTTTAATTAAAACATATATATCTATATATATACGTATTTAAATCCTACAGAAAATCAGGATATTATCTCTTATTCAAATTAAGAGATATTTATTTATATATATATATTTATTTCTTATTCAAAATAATAAATCATATATATATATATATATATATATATATATATATATAAAATTTCAAAATTAAATGTAAATATCTATATTTATATTATTTTGAAATTTGCTAATGAAATCTAGTCTGTTTATTATGGTCGTAGTGTGTGACCCAATAAGTTTATATTAAGTTGGCAGTGGGCCCAATAACCATAATAGGCCCACAAATCATGATTGGTCTCTAGCAAGACATTATGACTATCCAAATAATATAAATATCGTTAGTCCGATTTTAACCTGACAATAGAACATGCCATTATCCTTTTGTCACACGATATCTTGTTTGAACATAAGTCATGGTACATGTCAAACTTATATTGTTCAAACATATAATTTCCCGATCACTAAGTAAACTGATAAATTCAAATGACATTAATCACACTATCAATTCTTTCGAGCACGGCCATGCATTTTATAGTCCTACTAATCGAGGGGCCCAATAGGTATCTCTCTCATAAGAGAGGGATAAATTCCATCTTGATTATTCACTTTCCTCCACATAATTCTCATTATATCCGATCATAAACTTTATAATTATCCGATTAAAGATAACATTTGATTATGTCAAAACATAATGTTCCTTATGTAGGAAACTGTGGTAACCTCAGGTCAAAGGATTCAATAACACATCTATTATAAGATCACTTATGACACTATCCCATGTAGTGATCTTATAGTGGGTCTATCCAGTACTTTGTTCTCTAACAAATACCTATAGATTCGATTTTTATCATCATACATAATCATCCCATGATTATCAATGCAAATCTGTACTAGTCTTAATTTATCTTTATGCCCTTTAGTGATAAATGACTAGGGACAACATGAATAATATTGTTATTTATAAACATTACAATAATGTAACATGCCAATAATATTAATGTGAAGAAAACCATTATATATAAATGAAAATGTAATAATTACATCAAGGTCCAAATGCTTGGCCTAGGGCATAACCATTAATAAGGTATACATATGAATAGAAACTTTGGTAAGGTGTATATATGAGTTATTATTAACACTACATATGTATGGATATTATTGCATTGTAGTGTTAAAAAAAATATAATAATTTACCCTGTAAACCATCAAGTATATGAATTAAATAGCTATGTGACACCTAATATTTATATCAAAATTACGGGTATAGGGTGTTATATGCGTAGCTAGAATTTATTGGTGGGCCAATGTAGGACTAAATACTAGATAACATGTTAATGTAAGAAAGTAAAAACAATGAGGAATTAAATAGAAATTTGGAAACCTTGAGCCAATGAAATGTTGACATATGATATTCTAGAAAGGTAAAAGGAAAATGTGGGTCTAAAAGGGGAGCATGGCCGATTGAATTGGCAAAGCCAATTCCAAATTTTTCCCAGCCTTTTCTCTCCAAGAGCACACACATACACCTTAAGGAATTCCTAAGGTAAGAGCAAGAATTAAGTAAGGTTTCTATGTGATTATGGTAAGGTTTAGTCAATTTGTTACTTCTTTTTCTTGTACTATTCAAGGTCTAAAATTAAGAGCTTAAATAAGATGTTGGTATAGGACTATTGTTGAATTCAATTGGAGATGATAACAAGAATACTTAAGGAAATTAGGAGAAGCAAGTTTGAAGTTTGGTGCAAAAAAGAGGTTTGGGGGCCTTTAATTTCTTATATATGTGTTTGTGATCAAATGAATAAATATTGTGTGTGTTTTGGACATTAAAAGATTGTTGGAATGTTAATTTAAGGATAAATTGCATAAAAATGGATGAAAGTGTCTTAAGAAGATAGTTTGGCAAAAATCTATCTTAGAAGTCCCATGACCCTATTTCTATGTTTAGGCTATATCTCGGCCTACAAATCTCCAATTGGAGTGATTCTAGTTGGAGATGAAAATTAAGAGATAGACCTTTAAATTTTATGAGATACCTAGCCCCAGTTCTGCCTTTAAGGCCCTTTAAAAATTGATTGAAAACACAAACCTGCTTCTGCTTGTGTAATAGGAGCAGTTGGTGTTTCCAATGGCATAAATCCTAGATTTGATGTCCAAATTAGATGATTTTTATGCCAAAATAAACGTAGCACATAGTGTTACAATTATCTAGAAGACACTTTTGCCTAAAAATTTAATGGCCCGAATATCGGGTTAGTGGTGATCAGTGAGATCTGTAGAGTGTATAGTGTGAATTTTATATGAAAATATCAGTGATTGGATCCTAAAATACAGTAGAGCAGAAAGGTTAAACGTGCTCAGGTCAGGAAATCTCCTGATGGGTGACCTGCCGGGAAACCTGTAGGGAAAAATATTTTATTGTACTATTAGAAAGTACAAGTTATAAGGAGTTTGGTGGTACAATTTGGAGTGAAAATGAGTTCAAATAGGTCCCCGAAAGTTAAACTGAAGAAAAGCCTCTAGTTCGAATCAAATAGTAACTAGTTTGACCAAAGTTTGATCGAGACTTTAAAGATAGTAAACAACCTCTGAAAAGTTATCTGAAGGCATAGATAAACTCAGGATAGTTTGTAGAACAGTTTGTCGATGAAAACGTAATTTTTGGTGACACTGAAAAATTGGTGAACCGGACCGGTTCAATTGAATCGGACCGAATAAGGACCCTGATTGAGATGGAATGAAGGTTAAATGAGTTATTAAGAGTGAAAAAGATATTAAGGATGGAAAGTGAACGGAACAGGTTCAACCAATGAACCAGACCAGTTGGACTAGTTGACTTTGGGTTGACTAGTTTGACTGGACTCTAAATGGAGTTATGGACTTCAAAAAAATTATCTAAAAGTATGGATTTGCTTGAAATATTATTGAGAATCAAATGGTAATGAAAAATAAATTTTACGATGAGATAGAAAATTTAGTTATCGGACTGGTAAGACATTATCGAACTGGAAAACAGTCTATGATTAAGCTAAAATTTTACGTGAAAGCTAAATTATATATTTTAAGAATTATAGAAATTATTTTGAGTGAAATTGAATTTAGTAAGTGAGGGAAATTATTGGAAAATGGGCTTATTAATTTAAATGGGCCTTTTGGTTGGCCTAATTGGTTGAACCAAGCCTAAGCCCACTCAAGACCCCTATATAAGGCTAAAATATCTTCCAATTTCCAGAATTCTCTCCTGTAACAGTTTGAAAACTATCCTAGTAGGATTGAGTGTGATTAGTGTAATGAAGTGAGCATTAATTAGGGTTTACAGATTTGGATTAAATTGAAAATGAGAATTTTAGGGACTAAATTGTAAGAAATTAAATTATTATAGTGACCAAAGTGATATTGTGCATGATTAGTGTTAAATGAGATTAATTAACTTAAGTTGGATTAATTAACTTTAATCAAAGTTAGTGGGATCCATATGTTCTTGCAAGAGCTGCCACCTCGCAAATGAAGAGCTTGTGTTTTGACACCTCATGTTTGCATTCATATATAAGTAATGTATAGTGATCTATCCATGGTGTTCTACACTTGGTTCAGCTCTCTCTCTCTCTTAAAACCTACTCTCTCTTTCCTTTTCTCTTCATCTCCTCCTTACTTCTTCATCCTCTTCATTGCATGCTAAGCCTTGAGTTGCATGGATTAGAAGATTAAGTGTTAAGCTAGAAAGGTAAATTTAAGTTAAGTGTTCTTTATCTTCTTCTTAATATTTCTTTTTGTGGACTTCAACTTTGATATTAATTCTATTTTAAATGTGTATGTGGATGTGGTTGTAAGTTGGAGAAGCTAGTAGAAAAGCCAAGGGAAAAGAGAAGATCAATTGAGTAGTGAAGTGAAGGAGTGCTTCAAGAGGTTTGGGATTGTATTTGAATTGATACATGTTTAATGTGTTTGTGTAGTTGGGAGAAATTGTATGTGTTTATATGTGTTAATTGATATTTGATATATTTGAAATGTAAAATGGATGTTTGTTGAAGTGTTAATTGAATTGCCATGAGTATAGTATGTGATCAAGTATGAATCCTAGTTGTAGGGAAAACTCTGCTCAGATTGTATCAGACCTCCGTGTGATGATTTAGTCATAAGTGGAGTTATAAAACTCTAAATTAAGTGATTCAAGTTCCATTTGAACCATTACTTTCATACCTATAAAATTCCCAGAAATGACCATCCTGCTCTAAGACCCTTAAATATGTCAAAAACAGAGGTATCTCTACTTTGGTGGGTTCATGGGAATAGTATAGATTGTTTAATTTATATCTATTGTTATAGAAGTCTAAATGACCTGAAACTTGTTCCATTTGAAACTTAACATCCTATTGAACAATTTTTAAGAAGGCAATTTTTCCTAAAATTTATGTTTAGATGTCGGTTTAGGCTAAGCCAAATAGAGTAGTGAAGCAGTCCTGAGTTTTTGCTTCTGTTTTGTTAAATTTTGGTATGTCACGATCACAACCAATTCATTTCCACCATGACCAATGTCTAGAAAAGGTATAATTGCATGTAATTGGACCTCACAATCACAATTAAATCATTGCCACCGTGACCCTCCCCAGTTTTGTGTATTTTGGGTGTTTTTCTTTCTGAAATGCACCCGAACTTCACTACAAGTTCCTATAGATTGTCAAACACATGTCTAATATTATGAAATGAGTATGTGAATGTTGTCAAGTGAAACTATATGAAAATGATGCTATGGCATAGTAGTTTAATAAAGGAGTTAAATGTATACATGCTTTTTAATTATTGAACATGACATAGTATACAATATTAATCATATATGATTGAATCATATTTTATTGAGCCTATAAATATGCATGATGGAGTGTATACTTGTTAGATGAGTTTGTTAAATCTAACAACTTTAAATTGAACCTATAGTGTGAATCTATATAAGAAAATGTGAGCATGATGTAAACCTACTTGTACTAGTGTATGTTAACTTATACTATGGTATAAATCTATGAGATTGATAGTGCTTTGTGAGAATCATAATGTGTGAACTCTAATGAATAAGTGTAGTATGAAAATACATAATGAAATGTGAGTATTCTTTTCAAGCCATTTGTATATGCAAGGCATGAGATGTTGCGATTTTGTTCTACGAGATGACTTGTACCATGATGTTGCTTTAGGGAATTACATGAGAACCTTACTATGCGAACATACAATCCTAATCGAATGAACAATACTAAGCGACTGAACAATACTATGCTAATGGAATTTATTATGTGAATGAATATTACTTTTTGAATTAATCGTTAAGCCTGTAATCGAGTCATGGATAGATAAGCATGCTTATAGAGGGTTAGTGATTCGCAGCTGCCAGTGTGACACCGACAGGTGTCTAGTGTTTGACACCGACGGGTGTCTAGTAATTAATACCGATGGGTATCCAGTGATCTAGTGTTTGGGACTTTGGTCTCTAGTGTTTAATATCTATTGTACCCGTATCCACTTCCATAACGATTCAGGTTACCTATAAAAAGAATGATATTGTATGCTTGATGATAATATTGTGTTTACATATAACATGATAGTGCTAATATTGAATAATACCAGTGTTGGCTATGCCATATTGAATGATATCAATGCTACGCTTTATGATATGTTGGCTATGTTATCGAAACTTTCTGCTGACAGTGAGTATTGATCAGTGTTATTGCAAAGCGTGGATTATCGAATATATGGGATATTATTTGACTATTGGATGAGTTACTATTACATTGTTTAGCTATTATAGGTTGTGAATGATTAAATAGAGCTATGATTTGTTACATGTGCATGAATTTATGTGATATGTAGTGATATGTTATAAATATCGTAAATGCTAGATGTTAAAGCTAAAGATTAAGTGCATGTCAACATATGTAATTAAAGTAAGTCTGTTAAGAATGAGCTAGTTAGAATAGTATTAGTGGGTGTAATTATAATAAGCATGATTATTGTGGCTATACTAGTTGCATGTTTGTTTTAAAATGTCTATATTGAAACGTTAAATGTATGTAGTGATGATATTAATGTTATAATACATGGTAATGTTAGATATAATATTGATGACATTGAAGCCTTCCGCTGGCATCATGTATTGAATATTGGTATTGTAAAGTGTGGATTATCGAATGTTGGCATGTTATTGAGTTATTGTCTGAATTGCTATTGCATGGTATATTGTTTAATTAAAGCATGTCATATTATATATGTTGACTCATGAATGCTTGTATTAGTCTTAGTATATTTACATCCCCACTAAGCGTTATCGCTTAGCACGGGTGTTTTCCCCGTGTAGGTTTGAAGTGTAAAGCTCGAGTTGTGCGTGTAACATCTGCAAGCCACTAGGAGAAGTCTTCAGTGAGGTCTTCTAGTTAGGTTAATTTTTGTATTGTAAAGATATTGTTATAAGTTCTTGTATAAGTGAAGTATGTATTGAAACATGTAAAGTAATATGTAATTTTGTAACCTAAGTGGTAAACTATAGTGAACTAGTGATAGTGAATGGCTTAGTAATGATTAATGTATGTTATAATGTGATTAGTGATCATGAGAGGATTAAGTACTGATTAGCATTGCATAGCGTCCCTATATCCTCCCAAGGGGTATTGGGGCGTTACATCTCCAGCCTTATCCTCCTTCATCATGACCAAATGGTATCCCTCATCTTTCTCTTGAATTTTCTTCATTCTTTTTCTTCCAAGCTCTCACCAAATCTAACCTTCCCAAGTAAAATCCAGCCTCTCTTTTCAATAATAATGGTCTCTAAAGTTCATTTGAAGTAGAAGAAGTGGGAGAAAGTTAGTAACAAAAGTTATGCCTTAAAAATGAGGTAAGTGATTTAGGGTTCTATGATTTTATTAAATGGTTTAAATAGGTATTTTAGGGTATGTAGATGATGTTTATGTAGTTATATTGCAAAAAGAAAGCAATATAATCATGGTTTCTTTGGATTGTATTTTCGGCCACATGAGGAAATTTATGGAGGTGATGGTTTTTCAAGGAGTAAAGGCAAGGAAAGTATGCTTAAGATGTAAAGAACAAAGAAATAAGGTTAGTGGATACAATATATAACACCCCGATATCTCCTTTGGAAGGATACCGGAGCGCTACGCACACAAATTCATAACCTCTCAATCATGTAATGGCATCCTAATTCATCACTCCAATGCATTCAAAACATGGTCATGACCATTTTAACTTAATTAACAGACAAGAGCATGATATAATTCGAAATTAGCTCAATCAAACATAAACCAGAAATTATACACTCAGTTCATGCTCATACACTTCAAAACTTAACATGCAAACCATCACAACTCTAGCATTCCATGCCATAATCACTACTCCACTAAACACACGTATTTACACATATCAAAAAACTCAAATTTCCAGAAATTAACATAACACTCAATGATCCGAAGAGAAGATGAACAAACAACTCCCAAACTTTAAAAAAATGCAGCTTTAACAACTCTTGATCAAGACCCAACCTTTTCCTTGCCTTTACTCTTCCTTCTCTCTTCAGATTCTTGCATAAACCCAACCAAAACATGTCACATCCCAAATATTGCCTAGTTGGAAATAGCAAGATTAATTGGACATTAAGGGTATTTTGGTAATTTATGCAAGAGAATTAAGGGCTTAATTGAAAATTTAATTAAAGTTTTGAGAGAAGAATTTTTATTAGTGACCATTTGGTAATTAAGTGAGGACTTAAAGAGTTGTGTATGGAGCAGATGGTAAAAGCCTAGCTAGTAGAATAAGGGGTCCAATGCATGTGTGCCATGTGGATAAGTGAGTGTGTGCATGTTGAGGATTTGAAAGGAAGAGAGAGGGAAGAGACAGAATTCTTCCTTTCTTATCTGTCCCGTTTCTCCCTCTTACTTCTCTTCAATTCTTCAGCTGATCTTTAGCTTTTGCTTGTATTGATTCCTCCAAGTTTGAGTTGGGTTTTAAGAGTTTAAGAGCTGAGTTTCCAAGGTAAGTTGTTGTATTTGGGTTCTTCATCTTTATCTTCTTCTGGGTTTATATTTAGTTGTTCAGTAGTTTTGCATGGGTTGATATGGGTTTTATTTGGTTATTTTATGCAAGTGATTGAAGAGAGAAAGAAGGACAAAGGGAAATAAAATTTTGAATTTTGATGTAGAAGGAGTTTTGGCATCAGGTTTGGGAGTTTATTTGGAGTGTTTTGTCCCTCTCATTTTGGATCCTATTTTTAAGTTAAATGTTAATATTATTTGTGTATTTATGGTATATGAAAATGCATGAGTAAAATAGCTTTGTGTATATGAATATTGATAGATGATATAATTGAGATATTTAATTGACTTGGGTTGAAATTGCTGATTGAATGATTATTGAGCTTACAATTTGAGTATATATCCTAGTTTAGGGAGAATTCTGTTTATGTCTTACCAGCCCTTTGTGTATTGTTTTGATCATATCTAGAGTTTGAAAACTCCAATTTGAGTTTTTGTTGCGCCATTTGAACCATGACTAACGTACATTTAAAAGTTTAAGAGTGACCATAAATTAATTCTATCACTAAGAGGCTTAAAAATGGCAAAAAAACCGGACGTGTCTCTACCCAGGTTGGCTCATTGGAACAGTCCGTAGTGTTTGATTCATATATATTGATTTAGGAGTCCAAACAACCTAAAACTTGTTCCATTGGAAACGTAACATCCTAGGAAACAATTGTTAAGAAGGACGCTTTGTCTAAAAATGAGGTCTAGAGGTCGGTTTAGGCGATACAAGTTTGGAGTGAAAAGTAGTCTCGTAGAGCTCCTGTGGGAAGCTACTGTCGTGAGCGCGACAGAGTCGCGACCTCGTGGCAGAACAACTCACATAAGGAGTTTTATACTTCATTTTGAGCCAATGGTTGGTATGGATTAATTCCCTACCTTTCCCCTCAACATATTTGTATACTTTTCTGTGTTTTCTTTCCAGAATTGACCCAGTAATATACCGGAGTGTCCCAAGGTCTATCCTTTGCATGATGAATCATGTATACCAATGCGTATGTATATGTATGAGCTATGGGTAACTTAAGCATGGTTAACTATGTATGCAAATGCGTATAAACATGTGTGTGCTAATATGTAATAATATGTACAAGTTAGTATGCAATCATATATACATAATGTGTTGTATGTGAATGAATTTAGGATGGCATGTATGCATAAGTTATATGATTTCATTGGTAGTATACACTACTATATGACAATGAGTTGTGTGTATATTGTCGTATTAAATTTTAGCCTGATCAGTCATAGTTAGTGGATAAGATAAGCGCTTATCTAGGGTTGAGTAATATGAGTGAGTGTAGCTACCATATGCAGGCCCCGTTTGGGTCACATAAGATATTTGAGACCCATGTCTCCATACACTTGGATACTGTGTCCTATCAGTATTAAATTCCCGTATCCACTAGTTAATGAATATCAAGCTTATATGTTAATATGTGTTGTATATGAATACGATGATCAATGATATGTTATATGATAAATGTGTATGAATTCATGGTTGGCATTGCGATACGTACTTTAACCTATATGCTTGGGATGTGTAGTGTTTATATTAAATTATACGTAACAAAATGCTTATATCATGCTACTCCTTTGCATTTATAGTAATGTGAATTGTACATTGCATGGCTATGTATATGAAATATGATAGGTTATGTTGCAATACTTGAAGTTAAATATGATTCGATTAATTACTTGTTTTATATTATAAGAATACCTATGAGGTATGAGTGATGATATTATGCCATGTTTATCAATAGTATTGATGTTTCATATGATTATAAATGGAATATTGCTTACATGTTTTATTGCCATATGAGTCATGAGTTGTTATAGTAGTTGTTGTATATGCATGTATATGTTTGTGTTGTTCCTCCCCACTAAGCGTTATCGCTTGGCACGGGCTCTTTTCCCGTGTAGGTGGCAGGTTCTTTTTGGAGTCAGACATCTGCAGGTCGGCCACTAGAAGTCTTTAGTTGGAGTTATTTTGTCTTTCGCTGTATTTTTGTATATGTAGATGTTTAATGTTTACAAATCCCTTTTTGTAAAACTATATGATTATTTATATAAGGATTTGATATCTTTATAGTTATATGTAATTGTTTCTAGCATGCTTGAGTATGTAAATGTATTTATGCGCGTGGTGCTCTTGTATCCTTCCAACGGGGGTAACGGGGTGTTACAAAATAAGTACTCAATTAACCCATGCAACAAAACCATATACCCAAAACAAACCAGAATAATAGAAGAAGGAGCAACCCAATATAACCCAGTTACTTACCTCTTCAAACCAGCTCTTGACCTCTATAACTCCAACTCAAATTGAAGAACAACACATGTGACGCGACCTCAGCAAGTGTACTGAATCGACAAGTAATATAATGGAGTATTTTTAAAACTCTGAGTTATCGTACCCAAGAGACTATGTGCGCAAGTAATGAAAATCAAATGTATGCTAAAGAATTCCCAATTGTTTGAATTTATTGAATTAACTACTGATTAAAAACAAAGAATTTAAATAACCAAAATAAGTAAATAGAAACAATCAAATTAAATTGACAGCAACAATTGCAAGAAACCGAATGACGGAAAAATTAACAATATAAGAATTCAAAATTAGACAAACGTTGCTCAGGTTCACTCATCCACCCCATACCCAGATATGAATCAAAACACGTAAAGAAAACATATATGAACGAAATCGAGATAACCCTCTTAACCCAAGCGTCCCATTCCGGAGCAAGCTACTCTAATTACATGACGTCCCATTCCGGAGCAAGTCATACAACTAGCCTAATCACGGGTCTAAAATCCTAAGTTTGGTTTGCTTTCCCATTCCGGAGCCAAACAACCCAAAACCTAATTATTTCACTCCTCACTCAAATCTTAAACCATGAAAACATGCACATATGGATTCCCATTTCGAAGCAGTCCAAATGATACAGCAAACATGACAGCAAATCTGAAGGTAATTTATCATGACATTTAATCATACAATTCAATAACCAATTAAGATACATGAATTAATCCATTCATCAAAACATGAAATTAACTTAAAACATACATCTCATGATTTGACAATAATAACCAGTGAAATAAACCTTCATTCATATATCGAATATCAAAATATGTTTAGAGTTCACATCTAGGATAGGGGTTTAGAGATCCCCCAAACAACTAAGAGACTACTCACAATCCATTACAAAATCAAAAGAATAAAGGAAAGAATAAACCCAGAAATTCATTGAGGTAGAAATCCTGGTTGAATCCCACATTCTTCAGTCTTCTTCTTCAGATCTTTAATGGAGAATAAAACCAAAATTCTGGAAAACTGGAAAACTAACTATCTCTGGAAATTAAAACTATCTATCTAATGAAAATTACTCTCAATCTCTAATTGAAAACTCAAAACAAGAATGAAAACTAAAGTTTAGAACCGAAGAATAACTCAGAAAATCTCAGCTGCCAAAACTAATAGCAAAAACTAACTAAAAAAATCGAAACCCTAACCAAACAGAAAAGTGCGTTTTTATAGTTCCAGATGGGTCACGGTGACAATGAAATTCATTGTCACCGTGTAGAGTCGAGAATTTCAAATTCCTTTCACGCACAAGAGAGGGGTCACGGTGACAATGAATTTCATTGTCACCGTGAGGTCTTCAATTTTTGCTTCTGTCCAGGAAATAATTATGTCAAGGTCACAATGAAATCCATTATGACCGTGAGGTACGTGCTGCTCTGATTCTGCCTTGATGATTTTTATGTCACGGTGACAATGAAATTGATTGCCACCGTGACATGCTTCCTACTTGCATTTTGCCCAATCGTTTGCTATGTCATGGTCACAATGAAATCCATTGTGACCGTGACCCATCTAGGTCTGCTCCTGTCTTCCACTTCTCTTTATGTCACGGTCACAATGAATTTCATTGTGACCGTGAGGTACCTAAAACCAACCTGCAAAGACAAATAAAAATCCATCAAAAACTATCTATAATGCATCAAAATTCCAATTTGACTAAGATTAGTAAAATTAACCTAAAGGAAATAAAACCTAACAAAAAAACACAACTAAACACCCAAAAATCATATAAAAATACCATCAAAACTAAGTACTGTATTGAAGTTATCAACATGCAAGAGTGAAGAGCAGAAAAATGAAAGAGCAAGAGAGAAGAGAACAGGAAGAGAGCAAGAAAGAGAAGCCAAACTTGGCTTCCAGGGGAAGGAAGCATATTTTCTGCCCTTCCCCTCTCCTCCACCCCTTTTCATTTAATGCTCTACCTACCAAGTCCACATGTTAATTCCTCATTGGTCCTCTTAGTGAAATATCTTGACTTTACCACTTTAATCCTTGGTAAATCTCACTTGGGTCCATAATAATTGCAAATTACTCACTAAACAAATATTTCCTTTACTAAACTTTAATTCACTTTCAATTTAATCCTCAATTAAATCCAATTCCACTTACAGAAATTACCAAAGTACCCTTAATTATCCAATTAACCATGCAAATTCCTTCTAAGCCCTAATTTATGATGTTACACAATATCCTTCTTTTTCCATTGAAGATGCATGATTTTAGGTTATGTTTACATGGTATGTATGTGATTTATGCATGTATAATTGAACCAAAACTTATAAACATAATTAGAAAGGCTAAAAATTATTATGTATGTGTTTGAAATGAGAAAACAACATTGAGAAGATGAAATCCTATGTTGGCCGAATTGAATCTTAAAGAAAATATTCAATTTCTTTAGTGATTTAAGCATGAAAATGGTATATTTGAAGTATGTAACATGTAATATAACTAGTAGAGTGATTAAGGGAATGAAAAATAATCATGGTGAAATTTGCTAAGTGAGGCCGAATTGAATAATGAAGAATTTAATCATGTATATTGGTAATTATGGCATGTAAAGGATGTTTATAATAAATATAACATCCAATTGGAATGATTAAGTGGTTAAATAAATTAAAATTCAACATAATAATATAATGATGCTTTGGCCAAATTGAGTATATTGGAATAATAAAGTGTATTTTGATGTTTTATTATATAATGCATTAAATGATTAAGTAATGATAAATGAGTGTGTATGTAAATTTGTAATTGAAAATGATGACATGACCGAATGATGTATGTTGATATATTATGTGATTCAAGTGAAATTTTGATATTAAATGCCCTTAGTTATAGTCTGGCAATGAAATCTAGTCCAGGATATAATTGGCTAGCAATAGGGATTCCACACCGCGGTCCGAGTCAATAAAAAAATGAAATAGTATGGTATAAATAATTATTAAGTGAATAATGGTTTTAATTGATTTAAATAATTGAGTATATGTGTGTAATTAAATTAAGTTTATATAGAGACATAATTGTAATTAAGAAATAATGAAGGGCAAAAGTGTTAAGCAGTGGCATTATTGTAAATAAGTGAAAAATGAGGGATTTAAGGGTAATTATTCTTAATAGTATTAATGTAAAGACCGAATCGTACATTAATAAGTGGATGGATTATTAAATGAAAATATTCTAATATTAATTGGGACATATTATTGAAAGTTAAGAAATGAAGATAGAAATCAATAAATCTAATTAATGAGAATAATAATGATAATAAGTGACTTGGAAGGGTAAAATGGTAAATAGGAAGAATGTTTAGGACTTAGTGAACTTAGACTAAAGTATATGAATTTTAAGTGGAATTAAAAAGGGCTAATGAGATTAATAGTATAGTCAAACAAATAAAATATAACAAAAATATTTGAATAGTTATAGTAAGGAATAATAAATGTAAAAATAATAGTAAAATAAAGTAGAGTAATTGTCAAGGTCATAATGTAAAATTGGATATTAGTGTAAATGTATAAAAATTGTTAGTGTGAATAATAAGTTTTATAATAATTTCAGTAACGCTAGTGTAGACACCGAGTCCCGAGACGGTCCAAAATCAGAATTATCCGACGATGAAAATGATACCGGTTTACAGATGGAGGTGTCGAAAATGATGTTTTTCTTGTCGAGACCCTTATTATTTTTAAATAAAAAATAAACAAATATAAAAAAATATAATCATAAAAAAAATTAAAATTAAGTGTTAAATTTTTTAATTAATTTAATTGAAAAAAAGATTTAAAAAAAAAAAGAAAAAGAAGAATTCAAAAGATTTAACAAAAATATAAAAAATAAAAAAAAAATATGGGAGGGCTTATAAGTGGCCATGGATGGCCACGTCATAGCCACTTTGCAAGTGGCCATCACGCGGCCACTTCCCTTCCCACTGCGCGAGGTACCGCGTGCCCCATGTGGGGCGCGTCTTCCCAGCAGCGCGCATGCCCCTTGGTGCGCGCGTTTTCCTCCCTCCACGCGGGCATGTTTGTCCGTCCAGTCCCGACCTGCATTTTCTGCGTTTCAGTCCGTTTTGACCGCTAATTTTTTCCTTTTCCGTGCAATTTTCGGGAAGAAAAATTAAAAGAATAAATTGTCTTTCTTTATTTTGGGACAACCCAGCAAATTAAAACAATAAAACAGGGTTTCATTTTCAGGGGGGCTGCAACTTTGATTAAAAGAAAAAATACTCGATTTTCTCTCAACGAAGAAAAAGAACAACAGCTAGGTTTTCAAGCAAAAATGCCAAGAAATCCAAAATTTTAATCTTCCTTCTTTTTTCTTCAAGAACATTTAGTTCCCAGGTGATTTTTGAGCTTGGAAAATTAATTTCCTTTGCTCAAAACTCCCACCAAAAATATTTTCTTGGCTTAAATTTGCTCAAAAACATCAATTTTTACATTTTTTCAAATATTCGCCACCACAAATTCGACAAGGACGATGGATCAAGACACCGCCTTTCTCCGATCCATAAAATTCTGAGGGTAAACACTTTGGATCTGTCCTAATTTCTATTTATTATTTATGGCCATTAATTTTGTTTTATTGTTATTTTTTCGTCATGTTATGCTCTAACAATTTTGATGTTATTTTGCTACTGTTGATAGTTTTTGGTTTGTTTTTTTTTTACTTGATTTTCTAGTGGTCTTTTGTTTTAACTTGTGAGTTTATCTTGCCTTTTTGTGAGTTTATCTTGCCTTTTTGCTGGTTGTCCCCGTTGGTCTTTCTCTTCCTTTTATTATTATTATTATTATTATTATTATTATTATTATTATTATTATTATTATTATTATTATGCCGTGCTTGTTGTTGTCTTCTTCTTCTCATTATTATTATTATTATTATTATTATTATTATTATTATTATTATTATTATTATTATTATTATTATTATTATTATTATTATTATCTCATTTATTTATTATTGGTATTATTGTGTTGCATTAATATTATTGTTAATAGTATTATTTAATTTATGTTTATTTCACATTATTTGTTATTTGTTATCATTATTGTTATTATTATTATGACTATTATTATTACTATGATTATTATATTTGTCATTGTTCGCATGGTTTGCTCTTGATTCTCTTCGCATGTAAATTGTTTGCATATCACATTAATATTTTTGCATTCAATTTGTCTTTACTTGGTTAATGTTTAGAATTATTACTAATATTTTCGATATTACTTTTTCCTTGAGATTTAATTTGGATCGCGTTATGTGAGTATCCCCGTGACCTCCCGAATGGGTCACCACGCGTAAAGGACACGTCGGTTTGGTGAGACCTTTCTTATTTCCCTCTCTTTATGTTGTGCTTATTTGCAAATAAATATTTTATTTATGCACGCATGGGATAAAAAATCACAAAAATACTTCTATAATTAAATTGAAATTTTACTAATAAAATCGGGACCAATGTCCCTTATTTTAGCCAAGAAATAAAAGACATCACAATAAAACGAAGAGTTAGTTTTCTCCAAAAATGAGATCACTCATCCCGGTTTTCCAACTCAACAATCAAAATAACTCTTCGAACCTTCTTCAAATAAATGCGAGGAACCCAATGTTCCTAAACTCTCAAATAAGCGCGTAGAAACCAATGTTCCTAAACCAAATGAATGCCCATTTATGTATGCTTTTCTCATGTTTGATTTTGTTTGGTTGTTTAAATTTATGTTTATTTCCTTTTGGGCCCTTGTAATTAATTTTGGGGCAATATTATTTAATTTTAGGGATTGTATTCCGTCCCCACTTATATTTTTAATCTCCTTTTATTGGGGTTGTATTCCGCCCCTATTTCCCTTGTAATTGCGTGCTTGGTATCTTTATCGCTTTCTTTAGTTACTTCATTTACCATTTTCTTTATCGCTTTTCTTTATTTTCGTTACGTGCTTTTTGTGCGCCTTTAACTTAAATGCATTGATCGTGTGAGAAGAGATGTAAAATTTTAAGAAATTAAAGACTCATTTATAATTAACCAAAGCATGAATAAGAGGGGAGTTCCGAACACTAATCTCTGGTCTTGACCAATAAGAGGTTAGAGACCTTTCCCAATTCCTTGGGAATTGGGTGGCGACTCCATGATACCTCAAAGGTGCCCAAAGGTTCCATGGGGCTAGATCTCCCTTTCCAATGTTCTATTGGGAAGGAAGCATCCAAGATGTCTCATGACACCCATGATCAAAAAGATGCGAACCAATCCCTCGAATCCTAAAAGCAGATTCAGCGAGGGCCCTTGCTGGGTTCGGCACGCATCACAGCTAGTTATAGTTCTTGTAACACCCCCTACCCATATGTAGGCGATCCCATCCGATAAGGAGTGAGATGCCGTACGAGTCAGGGTGCCACCACGCGGATACAATACAAAAAAATGCATTCATTCATAATATACATACATAGATACGAGGTAATTAAAAACTTTGCAAAACAACAGGAGCAACAGCTGATCATACATTAATATAACAACATCTATTACAATAATGTTCTTATCAAACTTGCTGATACAAAACAATTACATAACCAAAAATATACACATGCGGAAGCTATACAAATCACTAATACAAGAGAGTTCTATTACAAAAGAATCATCATAACTGCTACAAAATAAGCCCTACACTAATCCCTTCTGTGTTGGCTTGACTGGCGGTGACTCTCCCAAAACACAGCACCTTCCGCACCTGCATGGGTAAAAACACCGTGCCTAAGCGATAAACGCTTATTGGGAAAACACACAAGTGATATGGATGGCCATTCACAATGGTTGTCAAAGCAAAACACATTCATAATGGCACATGCAAATTTTCATAATATAACATATACATATATATACAAACAAGCTTGCATGCTAAAGCCATACTTTCAATAGCACATGTCTACATTCTTATGCATATAAACTGATCATTATGCTCATTCGGATATCACATTCTGATAATCAAATCGAAGCAAACCAAAGCAAACAGAGCACCTACTGACTCACAATAGTGGATAACGAGTAAACAGACAGTACCTTATGGGTACCAATCGAATACAGAAAGTACTTTACGGGTACGAATCAAGAAACCATTCATTTTATCATATTCAAAACATTTTACGGAGGGGACCTTAAACAAGATCCAAATACTAAGGGGTTCGCGAGGAACCAGACGGGGACCTGATCGGTGTCCAAACGGAACTGAGGCTGCCGCTAAAAGACTCTATTAGGCATGCCTAACTATCCACTAGACTGACTCTCGCAGGTCATGCGTAATACAATTTAGGTTCCAAATCGTAGCATATCACTTATCATAAAAGATTCATCATATTGCACATATAAATCAGCATCTTATATCGCATACAAGGGGTAAAACTCATGAAGAAACCATTTGAAATTCATTTTAGAAGAGAAGGCAAAATCAGAAAAACAGGGCAGGAAAAAGGCACTGTCGCGTTCGCGACAACGTCGCGCTTGCGACAGAGGCGGGCTTGCCCCGGGGAGCGACAACGACACCCGCGTGATCTCGCAAGGGAGCAAGGACACCTCACTGTCATGCTCGTGACAGTGAGCGACCAGCCTGAAACAGATCGCCCAACAGATCGACAACCGAGCTCTCTGTCGTGCTCGCGACAGGCATTGCGCTCGTGACGGAGGCTCCGCTACACGGCTCGGTGGAGAGCTCGAACGCATGCGAGGGCTGCTTTCATCGGACTCTGTCGCGACCTCGCGACAATGTCACGCTCGCGACAAAGTCGTGAATTCCAGCCCTTACATGAGAAATCTGCAGAAAATCCAACTTCACAACACCCAAATCTCAAACCAAACATCAAAACATCAACTTACCTCATCTCCAGCCACCCACACATCATTAACAACATAAAATACAACATCTATACTAAGAATTCCAATTAAATCATGCCAATAACAACATCAATTTACACAATTTGAAATATCAGCACTATTCATGATCATCTCACTCAAAACACAATTAAGTTCATTAAACCACATTCAAGCCTTTTAAACACATCTAAATCCAAAAACCATAGCATTTAAACTACAATGCACATCAAGATCACCATATTTTTCCAGAAATTTCATCAAAAGGGCAACAACCACAAAAATACAAAAATCACAAAACTCCCTAACCTGAATATCCTTAGCTCCTAATTAGTGAGCACCACTTCCCGATGCCTTCTCCTTGTCTTTAGGCTCACGAGGAGGCTTAACTAACAACAACCCAATAGAACACACAAAATACAAACCCTAGATTAAATCTAAACCCAGAGAAGAAGAAGAAGAAGAAAAAGAAGAAGAAGAAGAACAAAATGGAAATGCAGAAAACTCACCAATTACTTCTAAGAATTATCAAAATCCACCAAATCCAACCAACAAGGAGTTAGCCAAAGAAAGGAAGAGGAAGAGGGAGTAGAAGGGAAGGCAAAAGAGAGAAGAGAAGGGGAGAACGGGAATAAAGAACAGATTTTCTGTTCTTCCCCTTCTCATTCCTCAATTATCCAACCCCCACTATTCCCCTTTCCACATGGCACAACATGATTGGTGGGTTTCAATAACTCACACCCTAACAACATACATTGCACATACACAATGCAATCCCCACTTACAACACCCTATAAATGTGTGAGCACACACACACGAGCACAACCCCACAAACACATCCTACTATGGTACGATCAAGCACACCCAATCGCAACCCGACTAATTCACACCCTATCACAATATGAGCACCCACACTATATTAAACCCACAAACATACAATTTACCCAAAATACCCTTATGACATGCCAAAATACACCCAATGCATACACACACAATGGATCACACAAATGGCTCATACTACTAGGGGGCAAATGGGGTGTGACAACTCTCCCCTACTAACAAGAATTTCATCCTCGAAATTCTCACCTGAACTGAACAAATGCGGATACTGAGCCCTCATTGATGCCTCTGGTTCCCATGTCGCTTCCTCGACTCCATGGTGATTCCACAACACTTTTACCAATGGAATTTGCTTACTTCTCAGCTGTCTCACTTCTCAAGCCAGGATAGCTTTCGGTTCCTCATCATACGAAAAGTCTGGCTGCACTTACACATCTTGAACCGACAAAACATGGGAAGGATCTGATCTATACCAACAAAGCATCGAAACATTGAAAACATTGTGCAACTTTGCCAATTCCATTGGTAGGGCCAACCTATAGGCCACTGGACCAACCTTAGTCAAAACCTCATACGGACCAATAAAGCGAGGACTAAGCTTGCCTTTCTTTCCAAACCGAAGCACTTTTCTCCAAGGAAAAACTTTAAGAAAAACCTTATCCCCAACCTCGAACTGCACATCTTTTCTCTTCAGATTAGCATAAGACTTTTGTCGATCCTTAGCCGTTTTTAAATTCCATTGCACAACTTTGATCTTCTCCTCAGTATCCCTAACCAACTCTGGCCCAATGACTGATCGCTCGGATAGCTCTGTCTAACAAACAGGAGTCCTACACTGCTGACCATACAGAGCTTCATATGGTGACATACCGATGCTCGACTAATCGCTATTATTGTAGGCGAACTCCATAAATGACACATATCTGTCCCAACTACCCAAAAAATCCAAAGCACAAGCCCACAACATATCCTCTAAGATCTGAATAACCCTTTCTGACTGACCATCTGTCTAAGGATGAAATGCCGTACTGAAGTTCAACTTGGTACCCAAAGCCCTTTGCAACTCTTTCCAAAACTTCGAAGTGAACCTTGGGTCCCAATCTGACACTATGGACAATGGCACTCCATGCAACCTGACTATCTCATCCACATAAATACCGGCTAACTTGTCCATCTGATAATCCACTCTAACTGGCAAAAAATGAGCTGACTTTGTAAGCCGATCCACTATCACCCAAACTGAATCATGCTTCTTCTGAGTTAAAGGCAAATCAGATACAAAGTCCATGGCAATATCATCCCACTTCCACTCGGGGATAGATAAAGGCGTGAGCAATCCCGAAGGAACTTGATACTCTGCCTTTACTTGCTGACATGTCAAGCACTTAGATATAAAATCCACAATATCCCTCTTCATACCGGACTACCAATAAAACTTCATCATATCCCGATACATTTTCTCACTGCCCAGATGCATAGTGAAAACCGTGGTGTGCGCCTCACTCAAAAGCTGTTTCCTTAATTCCTCATTCTCGGGCACACACATGCGGTTTCTATACATAAGCACCCCATCCGAAATCGAGAATTCTGACTGCTTACTAGAACTAACCTCTCGCACAATCCGTTGTAGCCTCTGATTATCCCTCTGAGCATCTATAATCCTCTGTCCCAAGGTAGGCTTCACTCTCAACTGAGCAACCAAAGCTCCATCTGAATCAAACCTCCATTTGAATCGCCACAAAAATAAGGCCAAAACTGACTTTCGACTCAAAGCATCCACGACCACATTGGCCTTACCCGGATGGTAATCCAATATGCAGTCGTAGTCCTTAAACAACTTAAGCCAACGGCACTGTCTCATATTCAACTCCTTCTTTGTGAGGAGATACTTCAAGCTCTTATGGTCCGTAAAGATCCTACACTTCTCCCTATACAGATAATGGCACTAAATCTTCAAAGCAAAAATCACAGCTGCCAACTCTAAATCATGCGTCGGATAATTCCTCTCGTGTGGCTTCAACTGACGAGAAGCATAAGCCACAACCTTACCCTCTTGCATCAGAATACAACCAAGATCGATACCCAAAGCGTCACTATACATTACGAACTCTTTACCCGAGATGGGTTGAGTAAGTATAGGAGCTTCAACTAGCAACTTCTTCAACTACTCAAAACAAGCTTGACACTTATCAGAACACTCAAATCTGACTCCTTTCCTCAACAGCCTCGTCATCGGAGCAGCAATAATGGAGAAGCCCTTAACAAACCGACGGTAGTAACTCGCCAAACCGAGAAAACTCCTCACTTCCTGAGCATTTCTAGGTGCTTTCCAATCAATAATTGCCTCAATCTTAGCCGGATCAACTTGAATACCCTTGGCTGAAATAATATGACCCTAGAATGACACTTCCTGAAGCCAGAAATCACACTTATTGAGCTTGGCAAACAACTGATGCTCTCTTAACACTTGCAAAACTATCCGAAGATGCTCCTTATGCTCACGCTCATTCTTGGAATATACCAAGATATCATCTATAAACACCACCACAAATCGGTCTAGATATGGCCTAAACACTCGGTTCATCAAATCCATGAAAGCCGTCGGTGTATTAGTCAAACCAAACGGCATCACTAAAAACTCATAGCGGCCATACCGAGTTCAAAATACAGTCTTAACCACATCCTCATCCTTAACTTGCAATTGATAATAACCCAACAGAAGGTCAATCTTCGAAAAGACACCTGCACCACGGAGCTGATTGACACGACCTCAGCAAGTGTACTGAATCGACAAGTAATATAATGGAGTAAAATTATGACTCCGAGTTATCGTACCCAAGGGACTGAACACGCAAGTTATGAAAATTGAATGTATGCTAAAGAATTCCCAATTAATTGAATTGATTAAATTAACTAAACTAAAATTGATAAATTAATCGACTGCTGTAATGATTAAGCAAAAACAAATTAAGATGACATTAAAACTAACAAAGATAAAAGTAAATAAAAACGAGAAAAGATATCAAATTATAAAAGCGTTGTTCAAGTTCACTCATCCACCCCTTACCCAAATATGAATCAAATCAATCTATGACTCTTATATGAAAGAAATCGGGATAACCCTCTTAACCCAAGCGTCCCATTCCGGAGCAAGCTACTCTAATTGCATAACGTCCCATTCTGGAGCAAGTCATACAGCTAGCCTAATCACGGGTCTAAAATCCTAGGTTCGGTTTGCTTTCCCATTCCGGAGTCAAACATCCCAAAACCTCATTATTTCGCTCATCACTCAAATCTTAAATCATAAAATCATGTTCATTTAGATTCCCATTCCGGAGTAGTCTAAACATCACAGCAAACATGATAGAAAATTCTGAGAATAAAATACATTCATGGCATCCAATTAACAAATTCATTCACCAACATAGACTTATGAAATAAATCATTCATCACAATTGGAAACTGAACTGAAAAACTAAAATCCATAAACAAGCAATAAACACCAGCAAAATAAACCAATCTTTCATACATAAACTCAATAGGTGTTCATAATTCACATCTTAGATATAGGAGATTCAGAGATCCCCCGAACAACTAAACGACTACTCACAATCCATTACAAAATCAAAAGAGTAAAAGAAAGAATAAACCCTGAAATTCATTGAGAAAATCCCGGTTGAATTGCTCGATCTTCGATCTCTTTCTTCAAATCTTCAATGGAGAAAATAACTAAAATTCTGGAAAAACTAAGAACTAGCAAAACTCTTGAAATTTAACTATGAAACTAAAGCAATTTAATCTCAATTACTAATCGAAAATCAAAAACAAGAACGAAAATTGAAGTTTAGGACCGAAGAATATCTCTCAAAATCTCAGCTGCAAAAACTAATAACAAAAACTAACTAAAAAAATTGGAACCCTAGCCAAATAGAAAAGTTCGTTTTTATAGTTCCAGATGGGTCACGGTGACAATGAAATTCATTGTCACCGTGTTCAGTCGAGAATTTCAAATCCGTTCACTCACAGGAAATGGGTCACGGTGACAATGAAATTCATTGTCACCGTGAGGTCTTCGAAGTTTGCTTCTGTCCAAGATTTAGCTATGTCACGGTCACAATGAAATCCATTGTGACCGTGATGTATGTGCTTCTTTGATTCTGCCTTAAGGATTTTTATGTCACGGTCACAATGGAATTGATTGTCACCGTGACATACCTCCTACTTGCATTCTTCCCAATCGTTCACGATGTCACGGTCACAATGGAATTCATTGTGACCGTGACCCATCTAGGCCAGCTCCTGACTTCCACTTCTCTTCATGTCACGGTCACAATGAATTTCATTGTGACCGTGATGTAACTAGAACCTCACCTGCAAAGTGTCATAAAAATCAATCAAAAACTATCTATAATGCATCAAAATTCCAATTTGACTAAAATTAGTAAAATCAACCTAAAGGAAACAAAACCTAACACAAAAACACAACTAAACACCTAAAATCATATAAAAACACTATGAAAACTAAACACTATATTGAAGTTATCAAAATACCCCACACTTAGACTTTGCTCGTCCTCGAGTAAATGAATTATCCAAATTCCTGAAATTTCAAACTCTAACTCAGAATATGAAAACTTAACAACAGTCATAGCACCAAGCAGAAGGGTCTTAGTTACAAAATTCTCAATTCAGTTTATATCAAATAATTTCACTTGTGTGTGTGCTAGGCTCAAAACAATTTTCTTTTTTCAAAACAAAACAACCAATGCATTCCAGTAATTGAGCAAAGAAATTAAATATGCAAATGAATTCGCATATAGGTTTCGCGCTTAAAACTTAGGATAATCATACGCCTCTCCTTTAGCACCGGAACCACAAGGGTCATCTCCACTTAAACAACTCAAACCAAGAATAGAATCAAAAGGACTTATTCCAGGGTTGTAATGTTAGGTTAAGGTATTGGCTAACAAGAAAAGTTAAAGAATTCAAACAAAGAATTTGCCACTTTACCTAAGATTCAACTAACCAAACTGAACAAAATTTTCCAGATCCTACCTTCAATTCACCCATAATTTCCAATGTTGTCTACTTCTCCATACATAATATGCATTGAACTCAACAACAACAAAATGATGAATTTCCCTTTTAATTCACTTTTAAATCCAATTCCGTAATTATGAGTATATCTTTCTCTACTCAAAGGTACCCCACACTTGAATTTTTCTATATTTAATACATCAAAATTGACCAATAGAAACCACAGAACTCATCAAACTTTCATCATCATTTCTTTTCTTTTTTTTTTTCTTTTCTTTTTTTTTTCTTTATTTTTCTTTCTCTTCTTTTTTTTTCTTTATTTTTTTTTTTTTCTGGGGTACCCAAAGTCTAGAATTTCTTATACCCATCTAATGAGGGAAAGTTTAACACCATACTAAATAATGCCCACAAAATTCAACAATTCTTCTCACACTTCCACTATTTCAACAATAGATACTCTTATTCAACTTTCAATGATATTCCAACCCAATCCTAGAGTGGCCAATTCTTAGAAACGGGTAGGCAAAGGCATTTAGGCTAAATGGTAAAATAATAGTGTAACAAGAAAATTTCGTAGTACGCTTTTAGCATACTAAATCAGCTCAACGGGGCTAGCAATGGAAATAATATAAACAGGTAGGTCTAAAGCTGTTTAAAAGTGGCTGTCAAAGAACAAATTGCCTTAATCATGTCCTAAACTTGTTTCAGTTATTATCATGTTTCGAAGGGTGATGAGGAAGGTTCTAATTATCCTACCATTCCTTCACTCAAAAACTCTTACGCACCGGATTTTTTTCAATTTTTACAAATAAGCCTATAGTGCATAAAAGATTTGAAATCACAAGATATATAA
The DNA here is from genome assembly GCA_947683425.1 of Excoecaria cochinchinensis. Lineage (NCBI taxonomy): Eukaryota > Viridiplantae > Streptophyta > Magnoliopsida > Malpighiales > Euphorbiaceae > Excoecaria > Excoecaria cochinchinensis. Next base: position 21,073,601 of record CANTUQ010000119.1, read on the forward strand.
CCGATTGAGATTCTATTTGCTTCTAAAACTTCCAACTACTCGTATGCCAAGATCAGTTTTTAAGATATACTATTCTCCAATTAAAGTTCAAAACATTCACAACAGGAATAACTGAGGTTAAGCTAAACTAAGATAAGGATATTTAGGCAACCGTAATAAAGTGCAAATAAACTAAAACAGAACTAACCATGCATCATACATCAATGGAATGACTGTTAATTACATGTATAATGCAAAATTAATGTCTCCTACCCCCCACATAAAAAACTTGCTGTCCCCAGCAAGTAATAATATTACAGATCAAAAAGAAAAATAAAAATAAAATAAACAAAAGTCAAAATAAAAGATAAGGGTCTCCCTGATCATAGATCGGATGATGGTGGCGGTGGGGGGAAATGTGCATCAAATCTGGACGTCAAAGACGCCAGGCCATAGAGCACTTGCTCCATCTGAGATCGGAGCTCAGTCTGGGTGGCGAAAATACTATCCATCCGCTCCATAAGCGCGTCATAATGTGCTGAAGATAACGGCTGGGGCTCGGGAGCTGGGGGAGCGTGTGCCTCTGGATCGTCCTCCTGCTCATGTGGTAAACAGCCCAAACCTCGCTCAACTCCATGTAAATACTCCTCCCTAGTGGACAACCGAAAACCATCGGCCATTGTCACATCCTTCACGAGTACCTTCATGTTGATGAGCATTTTCTGATCGATGGTGGCAACAAAAGGCAGTGATTTGTATTTTTTTAATGGATGGCGGACGCGCTTGGCAATGGCGGTTACAAATCCTCCCAGTACAATTTTTGTCACTTTCTTAGACTTCCATTGCATCTCCTCCAGTTTGTGCCAGAAATGAGTGGCGCCATTTATTCGGACACCCTGGATCATGCACGCAAGAAACAGGGCTTCCGGCAAGTTCACTTGGCCCGCTGAATCGGCATGGCTGAGCAGAGATAAAGAAAAAAATCTGTGGAGGATCCGCAAAATGTGACTGTTCAGATGATGGGCCTTCGTTTTTCCTGAGACATACTGTGTGGCAGTCACAGTATCTCAAATGATTGCCCACGCGCCATCTTTAGTGTAATCCTCATACCAATCCGGAACCAAATGTGGAAATCCAAGATATTCTGAAAATTCATGGAAGGTTAGGTTATACTCAATCGAGTCCAAGAAAAATGAAACAGAACCTGGATCCGTGATGAGATTGCGGCCTGGTCTACACGTGACGGTGGACACAAAATCCCTCGTCAAGGTGGGGTAGACTTTCTCGTTGAGCATAAACACCCGCTCCCAGCCAATTTGGGTGATAAGTTGCTGGACTTCATCTTTTATGCCAATTTTCTCCAGCAATCCAAAATCCAAATAGCTCGTTGGGATGAACGAGCATTTGGTGAACCTGGCATATGGAACCTTCTTAGCAGCTGGAACCCAGGTTGGCACCTTCGAAATGTCTACAGAATCCACGCTGGGGGGTTGGCTGCCAGAGCTCGAAGCGAGGGCGGAGCTTTTGCATTTCGGAGCCACTGCACGAAATGGAAAAAGTCAAGTTCAATAGCATGAGATGGCATCAACAGCAATGGATTTGGAAAATACAGCAGAAGGTCAAGTTTTATTCTAACTTGGGGCAATCTTTTAATTCCAATTGAATAACATAAAAGATGCAATAATGCAGGAAGAATTCAAATGACAGAAGCATAATCCAGCAAGAGCTGTGAGCAAATGCAGTCTTAAACCCACAAAATGCAATTAAAGGTTAAAAGAATTCGAGCTACTGTCAAAAGGCAAAATTGATAAATGAGAAACAACACACTCATTTGAACATTATTGCGAAAGAATCTTGGCATTGCAAATTGGCAGGGATTGGAAAAATAAGAAAATCATTCATTAAGACCTTTAGTCGAACACCTGGTATGCCGATAAGTTACTGAGTAAATGAAAGCTCAAAGGTCATACTAACAACCCATAATGTCAACAATCAGGCATTACAATACAAATTAAACCATTAAAAACCAGCAATTTCCATTATGAACCAAGAATTTGAAAAAAAATTCAATTTAGATCATATATACACACTTGCCCTAACAACCCAACCCAACTCGTTCTTAATAAAAAAACAAATTGAAATGGGGAAGTACGAATTTATGGGATGCACAGCTTGAATCAAAAATCATCCAAGAAGAAAAATAATAAACATCAGCACAGGAATCGCCTCAATCACAGGCATAGAAATCAATGTAAACAGGGAACGCAGGGAGGAAGAAAAAAACAAATAAATGAATTGAAATAAAATCAAAAAGGAAGAGAAAACTACTTACTTGTTGGAGGAAATCCGGAGTGATGGTCTAAAGAGAGAAAAGATACACACGGAATGCAGAGAAAAATAAATCGTGCTCGTGAGAGTGAAAGAGGTGTGAGAAAGTGAGAAAGAACAAATAGAAAACTTGGGTTTTTAAAACTTCCTTTCGTTGGTCACGGTCACAATGAGTTTCATTGTGACCGTGACACATAAAAAATTTGCATTCCAAAATTGAACCGCCATGGGGTCACGGTGACAATGAAATCCATTGTCACCGTGACATTACCAAATTGGAAGACATAATCGAATGTGCAATATGTCACGGTCATAATGGAATTCATTGTGACCGTGACATAACCCAGTTTGAAAACAGAATGTCACTCACTATACCTCACGGTGACAATGAAATTCATTGTCACCGTGACATGTGCACCCCTCAAAACAGAATGTAACTTACCTGATGGTCACGGTCACAATGAGTTTCATTGTGACCGTGACATGTGCATCAACCAGAATCCAGAATGCATCCTCCTTTGATCACGGTCACAATGAAATTCATTGTGACCGTGTCCACCTGCACACTTGCACACATTCATCAATTTCTCCAAATCTCTTGATACAAATGTTTTGAATCTTTTCCAACAAAACATAATTTCTCTTCTAAACCTAAAATTTACAAAATGAAACAAGATTAACTTCCTAGACAAAATACCATTAAATGATACAGATAAATGAAGATAAAAAGTAGTTCTGCATTTCACAAGTCCGCAGCTGGACTTTTAAAACCGTCAAGGATCTATAAGAGTGACGATCGTGGAAGCATTATCAAACGAAGATGTAAAATAAGGCTTCACACGATGTCCATCGACCTTGAATTCTGTCTCACCCCTCGGGTGTTTCAGCGTTACCACTCCAAACTTGTTCACAGCCATTACTTGATATGGTCCCTTCCACCTCGACTTCAACTTACCAGGGAATAATCGCAGCCTACTGTCATAAAGAAGTACATGCATCCCAGGCACAACTTCCTTCCGAACTAACTTCCGATCATGCCGCTCCTTGGTGATGTCCTTGTATTTGGTGGCATGATCATAAGCCCAGAATCGGTGCTCCTCAAGTTCATTCAGCTGCAAAGACCTGCACTTTCCTGCATTCTCAAGGTCAAAATTTAGAAATTTCGTAGCCCAATAGGCTTTATGTTCTAATTCCACCGGAAGATGACAGGACTTCCCATAAACCAGCCTAAAGGGGGACATCCCTATTGGCGTCTTGAAAGCAGTCCTATAGGCCCATAAAGCTTCGTCTAACCTAAGGTACCAATCTTTCCTAGAGAAATTTACCGTTTTTTCTAAAATGGCCTTTAATTCCCTATTTGACACTTCTACTTGACCATTAGCCTGAGCATGATATGGGGTTGTGACTTTATGCCTAACGCCAAATTTCTTTAATAAAGCATTGAATTGGTGATTAACAAAATGTTTACCACCATCGCTTATAATGGCTCTAGGAGCTCCAAAACGGGTAAAAATATTTTTTCTTAAAAATTCTAACACAATTCGTGCATCACAATTCCTAGTAGCTACAGCTTCGACCCATTTACTAACATAATCCACTGCTACCAGAATATATTCAAACCCGTATGAAACCGGAAAAGGTCCCATGAAATCTATTCCCCAAACATCGAATAATTCAACCTCAAGCACATTTGTTAAGGGCATCTCATCACGTTTGGATATATTTCCTACTCTTTGGCATCTATCACAACTTTTCACATAATATTGGACATCTTTAAACATTGTTGGCCAATAAAAACCAGAAGACAGAATTTTCATTACCGTTCTATTCGGCCCATGATGTCCACCAGCTTCTCCACTGTGACAAGCTGTGATGATTGCACTGGTCTCCGCATCTGAGATACACCGTCTTAACACTTGGTCAGCGCATAGTTTGAAAAGGTAGGGATCATCCCATATGTAGTGTCTCGCATCTGCCTGCAATTTCTTCTTTTGCTGCCATGTAAAATCCTTTGGCATAAAGCCCCCTGCAAGAAAATTAGCGATATTAGCAAACCAAGGTACAGAATTTTCACAGGAAAATACAGCACAAATATGCTCATCGGGAAATAAATCTAAAATTTCCCCTTTTTCAATACGATCATTTTCCAATCGGGACAGATGATCTGCCACAAAATTCTCAGCGCCCTTCTTATCCTTAATTTGCAAATCGAATTCCTGCAACAAAAGCACCCATCGAATCAGCCTCGGTTTTGATTCCTTCTTTGCGAATAAATGCCTCAAGGCTGCATGATCCGACCACACCACCACTTTTGCACCTAGCAAATACGGCCTGAACTTTTCAAACGCATACACTATCGCGAGAAGTTCTTTCTCTGTGGTGGTGTAATTTACCTGTGCTCCTGTCAAAGTGTGACTAGCATAATATATGGCATAAAAAATCTTATCTCTTCGTTGTCCAAGCACTGCCCCTATTGCAAAGTCACTAGCATCACACATTAGTTCGAACGGCAAATTCCAATCCGGAGATATAATTACCGGAGCTGAAATAAGTCGTTTCTTTAAAGTTTCAAATGCTAACATACATGCACTGTCAAAAACAAAAGGAGCATCTTTCATAAGTAAATTAGACAAGGGTTTTGCAATTTTTGAAAAATCTTTAATAAAACGCCTGTAAAACCCTGCATGTCCTAAAAAACTTCTTATGCCCTTAACATTTGTCGGAGGTGGTAATTTTTCAATTACTTCAACTTTGGCCTTATCTACCTCTATCCCATTCTCTGAAATTTTATGTCCTAGCACTATGCCCTCTCTTACCATAAAATGGCATTTTTTCCAATTCAATACCAGGTTAGTCTTTTCACACCTCCCTAGTACTAGATCAAGATGCTGTAAACAGCTCTCAAAACCAACCCCATATATGGTGAAATCATCCATGAATACTTCCATAAATTTTTCTATAAAATCATGGAAAATGGCCATCATGCACCGCTGAAACGTAGCCGGTGCATTACATAACCCAAAAGGCATTCTCCGATATGCAAATGTGCCATATGGGCAGGTAAAGGTTGTTTTCTCCTGATCCTCAGGGTCTATTGGAATCTGCATATATCCCGAATACCCATCTAAAAAACAGTAAAACCTATTACCCGCTAACCTCTCTAACATTTGGTCAATAAAAGGCAAAGGAAAATGGTCCTTCCTAGTGGCATTATTTAACCGTCTGAAATCAATGCAGACTCTCCAATCCGTAACTGTACGAGTTGGAATTAACTCATCTAGTTCATTCTTTACCACTGTCATTCCCCCCTTTTTAGGCACACATTGCACAGGACTTACCCACTTACTGTCAGAGATAGGGTAGATAATACCTGAGTCTAGGAGTTTAAGTACCTCCTTCTTTACTACCTCTTGCATAACTGGATTGAGTCGCCGTTGAGGCTGAGCTACCGGCTTGCACTCCTCCTCCATTGGGATCCTATGTGTACAGTAGCTTGGGTCAATTTCCCTCAAATCTGAGGTCTTCCAGCCAATGGCTCCTTTGTGCTTTTTCAGCACCTCAAGCAGCATCGTCTCTTCTGCACCTGACAACAAAGAAGAAATGATTACTGGTTTACTCTCATTTTCTAAAAACACATACTTCAAGTGAGAGGGAAGAGGTTTAAGTTCAGCATTTGCATCCCCCTCTTTAGGATCAATTTTCTCCTTTTTGTCTTCTATCTCCACACTTGCTATCTCTTGTCCCCTCATCTCTTCTTCACATTCTTCTCCCTCCACTGAATGTAATAGATACTTATTTTCTGAATCAGCTCCCAATTCTTTTTTTTGCATTTCCTCCACACAATCATCTATTACATCCACAAAATATATAGACTCTTTCACATCACCAGATGGATATTTTTGAGCCTTATTCATATCTACCACCAACTCCTCACCATTAAACCTTAGGGTAACCGTTTGACCATTAACGTCTATCAACGCCTTGGCGGTATTTAAAAATGGCCTCCCCACAATCAATGGCACCTTGTGGTCTTCTTCCATCTCCATTACCACAAAATCCACTGGAAAAATAAATTTTCCCACCTTCACTAGCAGATCCTCAATCACTCCCTTTGGTCTCCTCACGGACCTGTCTGCTAGTTGGAGTCGCATTCCTGTCTCCCTAAGCTCTCCAAGATTCAGCTTCCTTCATATCGAATAAGGCATTAAGTTTATGCTTGCACCTAGATCACATAAAGCATTACCGTAAAAATCTTCACCAATAACACAAGGAAGAGTAAAGCTACCTGGATCTTCCAGTTTCTCAGGAATCTTGTTCATAATAATAGCACTGCAATTTTCTGTTAGTTGTACAGTCTCATGCCCTTCTAATTTCTTTTTATTAGAACAGAGTTCTTTCATGAATTTAGCATAGTTAGGCATATGAGCTAAAGCTTCAGCAAATGGTAAATTTATGTGCAGTTTCTTAAACATCTCTAGAAACCTAGCTTTTTGCTCATTTTTCTTTTCCTGTCTAGCAATAGCAGGAAATGGCAGTTTATTAATATCAAGATCCTCTATCTTAGGATTCACTATACTCTTTCCCTTATCACTTTTAGGAGCATTTTCTTTAACTTCTAACTTAGAGTTAGAGTTACTTACCGTCCGTGTCGGCTCCTCCTTTTCTGATAAAAGATTTTTACCTTGATCAACTTTCGGTTCCACCTCCTTACCACTCCTCAGTGTAATTGCCTTAGCCTCCTCTTTTGGATTTCAGTCTACATTTGAAGGAAATGTTCCTGGTTGCCTCTGGGACACAGAATTTGCAAGCTGTCCCACTTGAGTTTCCAAATTTCTTATGGAGGCATCCTGGTTCCGGTTCCACTGCTCTTGAGACTTCCATCTAGATTCTTGATTTACCATGAATTGCTGTTGGTTATTCATAAACTGTTGTTGACTGTTAATGAATGTAGCCAACATGTCTTCCAGATTTGGCTTTCTCTCTTGAACAGGTGGCCTGGGTTGATAACCCGGTGGGTGGTACTGCTACCCTTGGTTCTGAGGAGGTGGATATGGTGGTTGATATGGCTGCCCATGGTTTTGATGGATGTTTTGGTTAAAGGGAGCTCTTACTTGCGGATTAGAGGCTGAAGCATTTGGAATTCCATCTTTCCAGGAGAAATTTGGATGATTTCTCCATCCCGGGTTATAAGTGTTACTGTAAGGGTCATTCCTTCTGAAATCTCCCACAGCATTGACATCACCCATTGATCCTCCACTTTCTTGCCCACCTTGCTCCTGTTCATACCATCCACTCTCTTGGCCCACAGCAGCTACATTCTGCACTTTTAAACTACTCATCTCCTTCCTCATAGATTCCATCTGTGCCTTCAGCATCAATACCTCATCCACAGCATGTATCCCCTGTCTTCTCGGAACTGCTCTAGGATTAGACCATTGAGCATCATTAGCTGCCATTTCATCCAGTAATTGAAAAGCTTCATCTGGTAACCTATTCATAAATGACCCTCCTGATGAAGCATCTAATAAGGATCTTGTCTGTGGTGTAACCCCAGAATAAAAAGTGGTCATCAAATGGTAAATTGCTATCTCATGGTGTGGACAGCTTCTCAACAATCTTCTAAACCTTTGCCATGCTTCATGAAAGGGCTCCTCACTCATCTGACTAAAGCCTAATATACTATTTCTGATGTTCGCAGTCTTTGTGGGAGGGAAGAATCTCATCAAAAATTTTTCTTGCAACTGATCCCAAGATCTAATTGACTGTCTAGGTAGCATTTGCAGCCATTCACGAGCTTTTCCAATCAATGTAAAAGGGAACAGCTTTAATCTTACCGCGTCAGATGACACTCCAGGAATTTGAACTGTATCACTGACCTCTAAGAAAATGTCCAAATGTTGTGCAGGATCTTCGACATCTGCACCCGAAAACTGATTTCACTGTACCATACCGATGGTGGTTGGTTTAAGTTCAAATTGCACTCCCCTGGGCAGCACAATTGTCCTATTATCTTCATTCCATCTAGGCACCGCATAGTCCCTAATTGTCCTCTGCCTAGGGATCTCTTCTCTATTATGCCCCGGATTCTAGTTTTGTGCCCTCAGCACTTGTTCATTTCCAGGAGGAATTTCACCAATAGGAAGCGGATTTTCTTCCATGTTATTAATCCTGTTGGCTCTTAATTGTTGGTGTAAAGTCCTCTCGATTTCAGGATCGTAAGGTGCTATTTGTTCTTGTCTTCTTCTGCTCATACACCTTCAACAACCACCTGAAAAGAATAAAGAATAAATAAAAATAAGATAAAATAAAAAAATAAAAAATAAAAAAAAAATAAAAACACACACAAATAATAATCAAGACTTAAAACAACGCCAGTCCCCGGCAACGGCGCCAAAAACTTGACACGACCTCAGCAAGTGTACTGAATCGACAAGTAATATAATGGAGTAAAATTATGACTCCTAGTTATCGTACCCAAGGGACTGAACACGCAAGTTATGAAAATTGAATGTATGCTAAAGAATTCCCAATTAATTGAATTGATTAAATTAACTAAACTAAAACTGATAAATTAATCGACTGCTGTAATGATTAAGCAAAAACAAATTAAGATGACATTAAAACTAACAAAGATAAAAGTAAATAAAAACGAGAAAAGATATCAAATTATAAAAGCGTTCTTCAAGTTCACTCATCCACCCCTTACCCAAATATGAATCAAATCAATCTATGACTCTTATATGAAAGAAATCGGGATAACCCTCTTAACCCAAGCGTCCCATTCCGGAGCAAGCTACTCTAATTGCATAACGTCCCATTCCGGAGCAAGTCATACAACTAGCCTAATCACGGGTCTAAAATCCTAGGTTCGGTTTGCTTTCCCATTCCGGAGTCAAACATCCCAAAACCTCATTATTTCGCTCATCACTCAAATCTTAAATCATAAAATCATGTTCATTTAGATTCCCATTCCGGAGTAGTCTAAGCATCACAGCAAACATGATAGAAAATTCTGAGAATAAAATACATTCATGGCATCCAATTAACAAATTCATTCACCAACATAGACTTATGAAATAAATCATTCATCACAATTGGAAACTGAACTGAAAAACTAAAATCCATAAACAAGCAATAAACACCAGCAAAATAAACCAATCTTTCATACATAAACTCAATAGGTGTTCATAATTCACATCTTAGATATAGGAGATTCAGAGATCCCCCGAACAACTAAACGACTACTCACAATCCATTACAAAATCAAAAGAGTAAAAGAAAGAATAAACCCTGAAATTCATTGAGAAAATCCCGGTTGAATTGCTCGATCTTCGATCTCTTTCTTCAAATCTTCAATGGAGAAAATAACTAAAATTCTGGAAAAACTAAGAACTAGCAAAACTCTTGAAATTTAACTATGAAACTAAAGCAATTTAATCTCAATTACTAATCGAAAATCAAAAACAAGAACGAAAATTGAAGTTTAGGACCGAAGAATATCTCTCAAAATCTCAGCTGCAAAAACTAATAACAAAAACTAACTAAAAAAATCGGAACCCTAGCCAAATAGAAAAGTTCGTTTTTATAGTTCCAGATGGGTCACGGTGATAATGAAATTCATTGTCACCGTGTTCAGTCGAGAATTTCAAATCCGTTCACTCACAGGAAATGGGTCACGGTGACAATGAAATTCATTGTCACCGTGAGGTCTTCGAAGTTTGCTTCTGTCCAAGATTTAGCTATGTCACGGTCACAATGAAATCCATTGTGACCGTGATGTATGTGCTTCTTTGATTCTGCCTTAAGGATTTTTATGTCACGGTCACAATGGAATTGATTGTCACCGTGACATACCTCCTACTTGCATTCTGCCCAATCGTTCATGATGTCACGGTCACAATGGAATTCATTGTGACCGTGACCCATCTAGGCCAGCTCCTGACTTCCACTTCTCTTCATGTCACGGTCACAATGAATTTCATTGTGACCGTGATGTAACTAGAACCTCACCTGCAAAGTGTTATAAAAATCAATCAAAAACTATCTATAATGCATCAAAATTCCAATTTGACTAAAATTAGTAAAATCAACCTAAAGGAAACAAAACCTAACACAAAAACACAACTAAACACCTAAAATCATATAAAAACACTATGAAAACTAAACACTATATTGAAGTTATCACTGATCAAACAAATCCTCGACTCTAGGCAATGGATACTTGTTCTTCACTATGACCTTATTAATTTGCCTATAGTCGATGCACATCCTCAACGAACCATCCTTCTTCTTAACAAATAGAACCGGAGCTCCCCATGGAAATATGTTGGGTCTAATAAATCCCTTATCCAATAGCCCTTGTAGCTGAGTTTTGAGTTCTCTCAACTCTACAGGAGCCATCCGATAAGGTGCTCTAGAAATGGGCGTAGCACCCGGCATAATCTCTATGGACAACTCCACTTCCCTCTCAGGAGGCAAACCCGGCAACTCGCTTGGAAATACATCACCAAACTCCCGCACAATGGGGATATCCTCAATCCTAACTTGATCTCTCTTAGAGTCCAACACCACTTCCAGAAAAGCCTCACAACCCTTCCTAATGAACCTCTTAGCTTGCATTGCAGAGATCACATTATTCAAGGAACTAGCACCCAGACTCTTCACAAATACAAAAAGGCGATCTCTAACTCAAAGAACAACTGTCTTCCTATGACAATCGACAACAGCCTGATGCTTACCCAACCAGTCCATTCCCAAAATCAAATCAAACTCTCTGAAAGGCAACTCAATTAGATCCGCTGGAAAAACAACTCCCTCAACCACCAGGGGACAATTCTTATAGACTCTACTCATATTGACACTATGCTCTAATGGACTGGTCACACATATCTCATAATCTAACTGATCTACCGCATGCAACTTATCAACAATTTTATCTGTGTACAAATATCAGTGTGTGGAACCAGGGTCAATTAGAGCATACAATTCAGTGTCATGGAGTAGGAACTTACCAGCAATCACATCGGACGCATCCTGCTCCTCTCTGACTCTCATAGCATAAGCTCTGGCTGGAACTAGCAACTGGTGCTCAACTGACTCAGATGTAGCACTCTCTCTATGTCGACCACCTCGACCCCTACCTCTGCCTCTACCACGGGTAGCATGCGTGGCGTTCGAACCAACTCTACTGGCCTCTCTCTGATCACCCGAATCCTCATTCAACCTCAGACAGTTGGCCAAAAAGTGCTCAGTGCTCCCACATCTGAAACACCCACCAGTGAGCCACCTACACTCACCCCGATAAGGCTTACTGTCACACCCTGTTTGCCCCCTAGTAGTATGAGCCATGTTTGTGCATGTACATTGTATGAGTTTTGTCATGTATAAAGGGCATTTTGGGTAGAAATGTATGTTTTAAGAGTTTTGTTAGCATGTGGATGCATGTATGGTGTTAGAGTGTGTTTTTGGGGCTGTGTTTGTGTGTGTGTGTGCTCACACACTTGTAGGGTGTTATTAGTTGGGAGAGTTTTGGGTGTATGTGATGTATGGTTGTAGAGTGTGAGTGAGTTGGGTGTGATTGCATGTGCATAAGTATATCATAGTAGAGTATGTATAAGTGGGAGAGCATTGTGTATGTGTGATGTCTACATGTAGTGTGTGAGTGATTGGTTTCCACCACTAGGAGATTGACATGTGGCCTAGGGTTGAAAAGGGGAAATTAAAAGAGGAAAAGAGAAAAGAAAACAGGAATTTCTGCCTCTCCATCCCGTTCCCTCTTCTCTTCACCTCCTTTCTTCCTCTTCTCTTTCCATTTTGGTGTCCTAGCTTGGTTTCAAGCTTGTGTGGTGGGAATTGATTGCTCCTTGAGATTTATTGGTAAGTTTTCATGCATTTGTCTTGTTATTGTTTAAGTTTTCCATCTTCATCTTCCTCTCTTCTTATTTCTGGGTTTGGATCTAAGTTAGGGTTTTGTGTTTGCGTGTTTTGATGGTTTGATGCTTAGTTGAGCCTCCTCGTGAGCTAAAGGGCAAAGAGAAGGTTGGATCTAGTGGATCTCAGCATTAGGAGCAAAGGATCTCAAGGTTTGGGAATTTTTTGCTCTTGAATGTGAAAATGTCCATTTGTGTTCTTGATGAATTTCTGGAAATTTGAGTTGTGAAATGGACTTATTTTGACATGCATGCTATGGGCTTTTAATTGAGAATAGTAATTATGCTTGAGTGTGAATTTATTGTGGTGATTGTGTAATTGAATGAGTTATGCTGCACTTTCCCGATTTTGTGATGCTTGGGATGTTATGGTGTAAATGGATGAATTAATAGGAATTAATTGTTGAGATATGTTGTTTTATGTTTGTTTTTGGTGCTTTGGAAGCCATATTTGAGGTAAGATTGGATTAAAAGTGATTTGGGTCAAAATGGCTTTTGCTTTGGAGAGAATTCTGGGTTGCATTTTGCTGGGGACTGGAAATCCCGCTCCTGTCGCGAGCGCGACAGAAGAGGATTTTTAGCCCTCGCGTGTTTGGCTGAGGAGCTGTGAGCGTCTCACGAGACGTGAGCAGAGGTCGCGAGGTGTGAGCAAAGCTCACAAGTCGTGAGCCATGCTCACGAGTCGTGAACAACGCTCACTTGGCATGAGCAATGCTCACGAGTCGTGAGTAGTGCTCACTTGGCGTGAGCAAGGCTCACGAGTCGTGAGCAGTGCTCACAAGGCATGAGCATCGCTCACGACCTTTCTGTCGCGAGCGCGACTTTGTCGCGGTTGCGACAGTGACTCTAGTGCACCAATTTTCTCCCACGTGTTCTGTTTTTCGGAAATGGGTTTTAAATGTCTTCTTTTGACTTTTCGCTGCTGTGTACTATATTATTTTGCTTATATGAGTAACAACATGATTTCTTCATGACAAATAACACGTTATCCATGATGAATTATATACTGTGTTTTGGGATATGATTTGGATTATGCATGACCTGCTAGAGTCAGTATAGTGGATAGTTAGGCATGCCTAATAGAGTCTTATAGCTGCATCCTCAGTTCAGTTTGGACCCCGATCAGGTCTCTGTTTGGTTCCTCGCGAACCCTTATTGTGTTTGGATCTTGTTAAGGTCCCTTAATAAAATGTTTTGTAAATGACAAAGTAAAACGGTTTGTGATTCGTACCCATAAGGTACTGTTAGTAATCGGTTCGTACCCATAAAGTACTGTCCGTTCACTCGTTATCCACTACCTTGAGTTAGCAGGTGCTTAATTACTTTGAACTGTTTTGATAATTATGAGAATGTATTATCTGAATGAGTCCAATGATGAGATAATATGAATGCAGTTATGTCATATCAAATGTATGATTCTATATGTTCGCATGTTCATATTTGTATCATATGTGTATATCTGATTGTGCCATTTGTATGCGTTATGCTTGACGACTATTGTGAATGGCCGTCCATCTCATATGTGTGATTCCCCACTAAGCGTTTATCGCTTAGCACGATGTGTTTACCCGTGCAGGTGCGGAAGGAGTTTTGCTTTGGGAGAGTCGTCGCAGCCAAGCCAACACAGCTGGTTTTTAGTGTAGGGCTTAATTTCGTAGCTTGATGATTCTTTTTGTATAGAACTCTCTTATGTCAGTTTTGTAATAGCTTCCGCATACGTATATATATATTTTTGTGTATGTAATTATCTTTTGTACCTTTGGGTTGATCAAACAGTAATGTAATGTTTTCTATTATATTAATGCATGATCCGCTTCTCTCATAAATGGTTTTGAAAAGTTTTAATTACCCTGTATTTCGGTATGTATGTTTATGTATGAATGTATGTATATCCTATTTCTGCGTGGTGGCACCTTTACCCATACGGCACCTCACTCCTTATCGGATGGGATCGCCTACGTATGAGTAGGGGGTGTTACACTTACTGCAATGCGAACATATGGGCATTGACTCTATTCTACCACCAGCACCACCTCTACCAGAACCAGACACTGCTACTAAACCCTGTCTTCTACCTCTAGTAGCCGGACCAGATGATGACTCATCCTGCGGGTTCCTTGATCTCTTACCCGAGGATGAAGAAGATGAACCACCACGGGATGGGTTCCTTCTCTGGGCTCTCTCTCTCAACACTGATTCCGACCTCTCTGCCCTAATAGCAGCTTGCACAATCTGATAGTAACTCACTCCCGGAGTACTCATCAAAGAGATCAACATGGCTCTTAAGGACTCATTCAACCCAGCCTCGAAATGCCTAATTCGAAACTCATCTGTCAAAATACCTTCAGAAGCATACCTAGCCAACCGGTTGAACTCCTTCTCAAACTCTGAGACCGACATAGCCCTCTGCTTCAAACTCAGAAACCGTGGCCTCCTAGCATCCTTATATGTCTGAGTCACATACTTGTTTGTGAACTCTCTTATAAAGAAGTCCCATGTAACCGGATCAGGCAACTGAGGATGCTTACAAACCAACTCCCACCATTCATATGCAGACCCTTGCAGCAAAGCCACAGCACACTCTACTTGCTGGTCAGGAGGACACCGCACCTCTCTCAAAGCACACTTTACCTTATCTAACCACTTCTCAGCCAATTCTGACTCATCTAGCCCGGTTCCATAGAAATCTTCTGCACCAGCTCTTCTCAAACTCTCAGTCAGGGCCTTAGGGGCTATCACTTGCTCCAAGACTCGAGCCATATCCTGAGATAGCTTAAGCATAGCTTCAAAGGGCATGGTTGCAGCCTCAGGCTGGACCCTAGTAGGTTAAGCCGACCCAGAGACCGAAGGATCAGCAGCTTGAGGATTCACGCTCTCGACGGACTCCTCAAGTGACCCTCGAACAGAATTAGAATCCATCTAAAACAAACAAGAGGACAACCGCATCAGCCAACACATTCCTAGACATATACTATGCACATCTACAAACAATAACAACACATCACCTAGAAACGCCTAAACCTAGGCTCTGATACCAAAAACTGTAACACCCCCTACCCTTATGTAGGCGATCCCATCTGATAAGGAGTGAGATGCCGTACAAGTCAGGGTCCCATCACGTGGATACAATATAAAAAAAAATGCATTCATTCATAATATACATACATAGATATGAGGTAATTAAAAACTTTGTGAAACAACAGGAGCAACAGCTGATCATACATTAATATAACAACATCTATTACAATAATGTTCTGATCAAACTTGCTGATACAAAAGAATTACATAACCAAAAATATACACATGCGAAAGCTATACAAATCACTGATACAAGAGAGCTTTATTATAAAAGAATCATCATAACTACTACAAAATAAGCCCTACACAGCACCTTTCGCGTCCCAAAACACAGCACCTTTCGTACCTACATGGGTAAAAACACCGTGTTAAGCGATAAATGCTTAGTGGGAAAACACACAAGTGATATGGACGACCATTCACAATGGTCGTCAAACCAAAACACATTCATAATGGCACATGCAGATTTTAATAATATAACATATACATATAAATACAAACATGCTTGCATGCTAAAGCCATACTTTCAATAGCACATGTCCACATTCTTATGCATATAAACTGATCATTATGCTCATTCGAATATCACATTCTGATAATCAAATCGAAGTAAACCAAAGTAAACAGAGCACCTGCTAACTCACAATAGTGGATAACGAGTAAACAGACAGTACCTTATGGGTACGAATTGAATACAGACAGTACCTTACGGGTACGAATCGAGTAACCATTTATTTTATCATATTCAAAACATTTTACGGAGGGGACCTTAAACAAGATCCAAATACTGAGGTTCGCGAGGAACCAAACGGGGACCTGATCGAGGTCCAAACGGAACTGAGGCCGCAGCTAAAAGACTCTATTAGGCATGCCTAACTATCCATTAGACTGACTCTCTCAGGTCATGTGTAAGACAATTCAGGTTCCAAATCGTAGCATATTACTTATCATGAAAGATTAAGCATATTGCACATATAAATAAGTATCTTATATAGCATACAGGGGGTAAAGCTCATGAAGAAACCATTTGAAATTCATTTTAGAAGAGAAGGCAGAATTAGAAAAATTGGGCAGGAAAAAGGCACTGTCGCGCTCGCGACAGAGGCGAGCTTGCCCCGTGGCGCGACCACGACACCTGTCGCGATCTCGCGAGGGAGCAAAGACACCTCGCTGTTGTGCTCATGACAAACATCGCACACGCGACAGTGAGCGGCCAGCCCGGAACAGATCGCCCAACAGATCGGTAGCGAGCTCTCTGTCGTGCTCACGACAGAGGCTCCGCTGCACGGCTCAGAGGAGAGCTCAAACGCATGCGAGGGTTGCTTTCATCGGGCTCTGTCGTGACCTCGTAACAATGTCGCGCTCATGACAGAGTCGTGAATTCCAGCCCTTACACGAGAAATCTGCAGAAAATCCAACTTCACAACACCCAAATCTCAAACCAAACATCAAAACACCAACTTACCTCATCTCCAGCCACCCACACATCATTAACAACATAAAATACAACATCTATACCAATAATTCCAATTAAATCATGCCAATAACAACATCAATTTACACAATTTGAAATATCAGCACTATTCATCATCATCTCACTCAAGAACACAATTAAGTTCATTAAACCACATTCAAGCCTTTTTAACACATCCAAATCCAAAACCCATAACATTTAAACTACAATGCACATCCAGATCACCATATTTTTCCAGAAATTTCATCAAAAGGGCAACAACCACAAAAATGCAAAAATCACAAAACTCCCAAACCTGAATATCCTTATCTCCTAATTAGTGAGCACCACTTCCCGATGCCTTCTCCTTGCCTTTAGGCTCACGAGCAGGCTCAACTAATAACAACCCAACAAAACACACAAAATACAAACCCTGGAATAAATCTAAACCTAGAGAATATGAAGAAGAAGAAGAACAACAACAACAAAATGAAAATGCCAAAAACTCACCAATTACTTCTAAGAATTATCAAAATCCACCAAATCCAACCAATACGGAGTTAGCCAAAGAAAGGAAGAGGAAGAGGGAGTAGAAGAGAAGGCAAAAGAGAGAAGAGAAGGGGAGAACGGGAATGAAGAACATATTTTCTATTCTTCCCCTTCTCTTTCCTCAATTATCCAACCCCCACTATTCCCCTTTCCACATGGCACAACATGATTGGTGGGTTTTAATAACTCACAACTTAACAACATACATTGCACATACACAATGCAATCCCCACTTACAACACCCTATAAATGTGTGAGCACACACACACAAGCACAACCCCACAAACACATCCTACTATGGTACGCTCAAGCACACCCAATCGCAACTCAACTAATTCACACCCTATCACAATATGAGCACCCATACTATATTAAACCCACAAATATACAATTTACCCAAAATACCCTTATGGCATGCCAAAATACACCCAATGCATACACACACAATGGATCACACAAATGGCTCATACTACTAGGGGGCAAATGGGATGTGATAGTTCGGATCAAGAAAGGTAAAAGAATAATGATGGAAATAATAATAACTGTCCTTATAATCAGAAATTTGCTTTCTAGCATTAATAATTCAGGAATATATTTTATGAAGTACAGTTAATCGAAATTAAGTAAACCATATAAGATATTATTAAGTGGAAAATATTAGTGCAACTATAAAGTGTTAGAGAATTAGTGTAATTAAAGGAAATGTAAATGAATCATTAAGGACAAAAAGAAAGTAGAAATGTTAAAATTAATACTGACAAGAGTTATATTAATGACTATTCTAGTAAGTGATGAGATGACTAAGAATGTACCTAAGAATAGGCTTTAAAAATAGACAAAGTGATAATAAGGATTGTTAGTAAAATTGATTGGTAATTAACAGACCGGACATAGTGTTAAAATCATCAGGATAAATAGTATACATAATAATGACACTGTTAATAGAATTAAAGATGTTAAGGTGTAGAGACAAGAAAAGACGATAAACAATATAAGAATGATAAATGACTAAAGTGCAAAATTAATATTTAAAAGATGTGATAATGGAAATATGCATGTGTGTGCATGCATGTAGTATTATATGGAAAATCTAGGATATGTATCCACCACTGAGCATTTTAATGCTCAGCACATAGAATGTTACTGCGCGCAAGTTATAGTAGATTTGGTTGTGGCTGAAGATGTAGTGATGAACGAGGGAAGTTTTCGTCAGCAAGGGGTAGAAGGACTAGCATGGCATGTATACGACCGCAGTTGATGGAAGTAATGGCGTATGGTACGAGTATTTGAATTGCATGTTAGTGTACTACTAAGTTTTTGTACATGTGTATGTTTATGATTGTTAATGCTGAAAAAAAAAATTTCTATAGAACTATCGAGTGCATTGTAATATTTGTTAGTGCAGTGTTGTGATATTCGATATTCGCATCATTTACAAGTATAAGGGTATTACAAGAAATGTCATTTGCCAGGCGAAAAAGCTTATCCAAAATTAGACCTAGAATTTGCCCTGTTTTAGAAGGCAATGAAACAAAGTTACACGGTAGTGAGGATTTTCTGGCCACCATATAACTTATCTGACCACCATGTAAATAGCTACTCAAACTCAAAATTTACCTTAAAATTGACCGACACGGTGGTTTGAAATGTCTGACCATTATGTGACCCATATTTTCAGCATAAGTGAGTTTTTCTCACCCAATTGAACTCGAACTTCATCGAAAGTTCCCAAACCTTGTCTGACATATGTCTAATGCTATGTATATATATATATCACTGGAAAATATTTGTGATTAGTGTGATGAGCCTAGTATCTTAATAAAGGAATTATATGTATAACTATTATGTAACTAAAAATGATCGAAAATGGAATGGTGTGAACTGTTAACTGTATATAATAAGTACGCAACTGTGTATGATCAAAGAATAATGATATGTTTATAATGTATATGAATTAACATAGGAAATAATGTTATGTATCTAAGTTACACATATAAAGCATTACACTTAAAATAAATATTTGAACTAATATGAGTATAAGGCATGAATTTTGATCAATGTGTACTAATTATATGATGTTTGCCCCATATATTATGGTAATACAAGATGATTCTATATGATTGTATGTTGTCCATAGTATATGTGAACTATAATGTGAACCCAGTTTATATATTAAGTTTAAAGGTTAGTTAATCTTCCATATTGTCCACAAGGATATGGCATGTATTTAAAATGAAATAAGTTAATTATATCACTATAATGTGTATGCATGGATGTACATATATTTTGATCTATGATAATGATATTTATATTGTTATTTAGCTAACTGGAATGACGAAGAATGTCATGACATGTGATATTAATGGTGTGTGGTTCGATAAATGTATGAATGCATGTGATTTAATAATGACACTTTATATATATATATATATATATATATATATATATATATATATAAATACGGTTATAAGCATGATACATTAATGAAGGAACCATATGTATATTAACTACTTGTATAATGATAACAGCTAAAAATGACATAATATGCATAGTTAATTATATTTAATAAGTGTGTGACTGTGAATGATCTAATGATGAAATATTAAGGATGCATATGATATTAAAGACAATAAAGTAATAATGAAACTATTATAGCCTGCTTATAAGTCTAGGTTGTGGATAGATAAGCATGCCTATAGGGACTATTATTGTAGCTGCCTACTATTTAGTTCTATTGACACACATTGTGTCTTATCTTGAGACTGCATATGTCTCCCATTATATCGTACCTACAGGTAACTACTGTTTTATGTACCTATGGGTATTTATACTTCTGTACCTACGGGTGTGACTATCTCCCACTTATCCACATCCATAGAATAAGGCAGGCCAAACATTAATTAAGCAAAAGAAACCAAGATGATGAATAATGAAGAAAATAACTTGAAGTTTATTTGTGATCAATCCACATGCGAATGGCTTTATTCCTTGAAGTGATAAGTAGTCCTGATACCTAGATTAAAATAATAGATGCTCTTAACTATGGTTATGTCCTGAATAATGAATATCGACACGACTATAACTCTCAAGTGATTAATTAATGATCATGAAAATAATGATTTGAACTGAAATGACATGTTTTGCCGACTACTATATGGATATCATATAATTAGTACCTAGGGTGCTGACTATTTTGCACCAATGGGTGCCTACTGTATATTTGGCACTTGTCAGTACACAATCTGTTATGGTTCTGGCTTGTCTTATTTAGTTCAGATTTGAATATTTACTAATAGTCTCCTAATTTAATTAAGTGACTTAGATACGGACTATGAAATAAGGACATGATCGAATTATGAATTTGGTATAGTTAGTTAAAGAAGTAACATAGCACGAGTATACATGACATGCTTGAACTGACTATATGTACATGAGTTTATGGTGACTTAAATGTATATGTATATGATATAGGAAATAAGAAAAGAACTTTTATAAATTATGGCATAGGTGTTTATAAACATATGTATATATGCATAATCATATGTATTACATTTAAAGATTACCTATAGGTGACTGTTTTGCACCTATGGGTACTTACTGTATATTTGGCACTTGTTAGTACACAATCTGTTTTGGATCTGGCTTATCTTATTTAGTTCAGATTTGAATATTTACCTATAGTCTCCTAATTTAATTAAGTGACTTAGATGCAAACTATGAAATAAGGACATGATCGAATTATGAATTTGGTATAGTTAGTGAAAGAAGTAACATAACACGAGTATACATGACATGCTTGAACTGACTATATGTACAAGAATTTATGGTGACTTAAATGTATATGTATATGATATAGGAAATAAGCAAAGAACATTAATAAATTGTGGCATAGGTGTTTATAAACATAAGTATATATGCATAATCATATGTATTACATTTAAAGATTATATTTGTGTAATTGTGCAAGCATTACATGTATAATGAACATGTAATTGAAGTACAAGTGAAATTAGATGTATATGTATATGTATATGTATCTGTAATATATATGTATGTCAAATTCGATATGTATGCATATGAGATCAAGCAACAATGATTAAATGTGTATTATGTATCTGGGTATAACAAATGATTTTATGAATTCTAAACAAGATTTATTTATAAGCAAAGTGTGTGTGTGTGTGTGTATAATGGTAGATAATTTCTTTGTATATATGATTCAGCAATTTGTTTATTCTTGATGAGGATATGAATTCTAAAGTTATTAAAATATAGTACGTATGTAAAAAGATAATGAATGCGTAATATGTAAGTGTAATATGACTATAACATAGCATAATATCTACATGTTAGAAATTATTATAGTTTGTATGCTTGGAGGACGATTACTGTGAGTGGTTGTTCAAAGTTAAATGATCCCTACTAAACTTTATACTTAGCACGGGTGTTAATCCGTGTAAGTACAAGAGATAAGGTTGCACACAGGGAGAATCTGTAGAGGTCAAGACCAACATAGGATTAGAAAGAGAATCTTTGTATAATGCCTTTTTGTTATGTTTTGATGTAACAGTCCTTTTGCAAAATGAATATGTAAATATGCAAAATGAATATGTAAATATGTATATGTAAATATACTTGTAATTATTTTTGTATCGGAAAGAGTTATGTAATTGTTCTGTTTATGTAAAGAAAGTGTATGGACTACTATAAGACATATGATAAATGTTTAAAATGATAAAGAAATGAAAAGTTTTTTTTTTATTAGTGATTTGTACAGTATGGAATGTCTTATATTTGAGAACAGGAATAGTTCTGAAATTTGTTGGATATTATATGAGTATCGTTGTGTGGCACTCCACTACAGGCAACTCTGTGCCATGTATTAGGTTTATGGGATACATGTAGGGGGTGTTACATGTTCTTGGTATATGGAGAAGGTGACTTGCATGTAAATGGGTATACAGATGCAGCTTTTAGTCGAAAAGGATGATCGTAAATCATAGTTCGATATTGTGTTCATGATTTGTGATGGAGTAGTCAATTGGAAGAGTTCCAAATAGGATACGACTACTGATTCAACTATTGAGTTTGAGTATATTGTGGCTTTCGAGGCAGTTAAAGAAGCAATCTGGATCAAGAAGTTCTTCATTGAACTAGAAGTGGTTCCTATTCACTCTTCAGTAAGTGTATTAAATCGATCAAGTAATATAGCGAGTATAATTAAAGATCCATAGAATATCGAATCCAAGGAAAAGGGATGCACTAGTGAACTAACACGTAAATGCTACATGCAACTTGAGATGGTTTGGGTTTTACGAATTGAAAAGAGTTCTAAGGTTAATTATTCTAGGCAAGAAATTAAACTAAAAACTACTAAAGAATAACTGAAAACACGTAAAGGAGAAAACATAAGGAATTGGGATTGCTGAGGGTATTTTATCCTCCGCTAATTCCTAATTTATGAATAATCATGATATAAAAATTTAATTGAAAAAAATCGGGCCATGGGTGTAGATCGAATCGGATTTCAAATATTTTTGAGCAAATTTTTCGAGTTTTGAATTTGGGTCAAATTCGATTCTAAGATTTTCAGATAATTGCTAGTTCTATCTATTATTGTTAGTTATTTTAATGTGAGTTTATCCTCAACTAATTCCCAATTTATGAATAATAATGATATAAGACGTGGGTAAAAAATTGCTAGTTCTATCTATGACTGTTAGTTATTTTAATGTGAGACCTAATAAATAAAATAAAAAAAAAAAGAAAGAAAATTGAACCGACCATGCATGACAATTGATCATTGTTTTGAAAACCGGACCGATCGGTTGAAATGCGATCGGATAGAGAACCGGTTCGATTCAATGTAAAAATCAGAAAATATAAAAAATCGGAATGAACAGTGCAAAATCGGGTTGAACCGAAAAAAATTGGGTTGAACTGGGAAAAATCAAATATATTCTAAATTATATTTTTATATTTTTATAAAATATATTTTTATAATATAGGTTAATAGTTATTGAATATTGTTCGATTAAAAATTTATATTTGATGATAAAATTAATTTATATTAATACTAAATTTGATAAAATTGAATATTATGTGAAATTTTTTTCACTATATTTTTATTTTATATTTTTTTAGATATTTAATAACTAAATAATTTAAATATAACAGAATATTGAAAAATAAATGAATATAAACATGCATAAAAATAAATTTTACAATTGAAATTAAAATTAAAAAAAATTATAAATTCAAAATTATATTTTTCTTATAAATTTAAAAATACATTTTTCTTATAAATTCAAATATTTAATAAAAAAAATCAATTGTTGTGGTTAATTTTTTATTATTATTATTAAATAAGTAGTAAAATAAATAAAAAATATTAATATATTAATATTTAATAATTAATATGTTGTTTAAATACATTTTTTATATACTATCTTTTTAATTTTTTATTAATAATTATATTTAAAAAAAATAAAATTTTCGTACAAATTCGATCGAACGTTGATTCAGTAGACAGTCCTCCGATTTGATTTTAAAAATATTGCAATTGATAGACGTGTGGTTCCAAATCACTGTAGCTTGTGGGCCCTTATCTGCACCTGTCTTAAATATTGCCCACGCGCGCTCCATCAACAGCAAATGTAATACTCCGCATTTGGCGTATAAAATACTAGGAAAAAGCATTGTGATAATTAAAGGAAACGACAAAAGCGTAGAAAAATACAAAAAGTTTAAGAATCCACTGTCCGACTTTTCTGTACACCGCATTTGGCGGAGACACTAAAACACCCAATTAATGCCTTCACTCTTGAAAAACAACTTAGTTTAGAGTTCCTCAATTCCTTATTTCTCTTTTTGGTAATAAAGTTTTAGTTTTATGTTTCATTGTCTCTTTTTGGCGGGAACTTGAAAGCTGTCCGGCATCCTCCTACATAATACTATGGTTGTGCACGGTGTTGATGAGTCTTCTCAAGTTTTGAAACTAGCCTCCACCGGGGACTCTTCTCCTACCTCCGCCGACAACTTCCGTCAAATTGATGATGTTTTCTTGCAGGTGCACCCATATCTCTGTCGCCACTTTTAACTTATACAATGATAGATTGTAACTGTTGGATAGCTTTTTTTCTTTTTTCTTTTCTTCTTTTCCTGCTTTGTGCTATTGATTATACTTTTTTTCTTTTCTATAATTTCAGATAATAAAAGAGATATTTAATATATTGTATATGCATCAAAAGATATTGAAATAAAATTCTTGAGCTGGTTAATTTTCCATCTAATGCAGTTTAAGTTACTATGGGAGATTAGACTCGTAGAGTACTGGTTTCATAGTTTAGCCGATTCTCCAATTTTTCAAACGTTAGAGAAAATGGCGAAAGATTCGATGATGCCCCCTTTCAGTTTCCCCCATTTTTTTAAATACTTTTCTAATTAGTCCAATTGTAAGGAGAAGGAAACTAGGTGCCTTCTTTCAGTCAATTGTGGTATAGGAATTCATTATCTTACTTGATGCTTCATCCTTGTTCTTAGTCTTTTCCATGATTATGCGCTTACCAATCTTGAAGCTTAATCTAACGGTCAGAATTTAACGGTCAGAATTTAGCGGTCAGAAATTTTGGAGGATTCACAATTAATTTCAATCCTTAGATTTAGTGTGTAACGTATAGGTTGTGAGGATCTTAGATTAAGCCCAGTTTTCGTACTGGAATTCTGCCTTTCTTTAGTTAGGCGTTGTTTATACTGACAATTATAGTTCTGGCATTGGCTCGTCTTAGTATTCCTCATTATTTGTCTTAGTGTTTAGATAATTGCACAAATATTTTGGGCTTTGATTAATTGTTTGGGTTGGCATTTCTAACATGCATTTGCTCTTTATCAACTTTATCCGAAGAGAATGCGAAGAATAAGCATATATTTTGGACCTAAATAAATCATAGTACATAATGTTTTTCCGGGAGCGGAGTGTCATCTGGACATGGTCTTATTTTTAGTGTAGAAGTGCTATTTCAAGCTAGGGTCAACATTTTGACCACAGATAGATAATATTTTGTAAAATTTTATCATTTTAATTTAATGTGCTTCCTATAATGGATGAGCCTTGGGCAGTTTGCAACAGTCTTTTGGGATATGTTGTCGGTTTAAAACTTTGATGCAATTACTATTCTGGACAAAGCCTTGTCTATTCCCTTTCTTGATTGCCAATTCAAGTAAAATGAAAACTCTTTATGGCAAAAGATAAATGCTTGCTTCAAAAAGTTTAGTTACCTAAAGTAGATTTCATTTCTGAAGGAGTTAGAATTGCTGAATTTAGAAAGGGTTGATACTTAAATATGTCAGTCTCCAAATGTAAGTCCGATGAAGAATATTAAGTTATACTGCAACTTTGGTTCTTTCTGCCTTTTAGGGATATTATACTTTGGAAGAAGAGTGTACAAAAAGAAATTTTTGATAAATTTATAAATATGAGAGATCACTATCTTTGGAATTACTTTAAAGTAATCACACTTATAACTGACTATGAAAAGTGATGTTAAACAATTTCAATTCTAATATTTCTGTTTCCTGCTATAACTTCTTCCTATTAACAAATGTTATGGGAAACCTGTTGCATAATTCTGTGCAGCTGTTAAAATTTTAAAGGACAATTTTATAATAGGACCTTATTATCTTATATTGCAAGCTAGACATTTATTTCATTGTTTGTTTGTATGTTCTATGCAGACTCAAACAAGAATATGGCTTGGAGAAGTCCTAAGGACAAGATTAAATGAGCAGCTCAGTATTGCAGATTTACTTGCTGATGGGGAATTGCTGTATGTTTTTATTGCTTACACCTCTACCTCCTTATATTAGTAGATGGGTTATAGGCATGACATGCATTTCCATTGCATGCCTATGATATAGTATCATATGCATGAAATGATTTCTGCTTGTAGAGGCGGGAGAAATGATGTTTTGTTTATTTTTAAGCAAATAAGTGACGTTTAGCAAATAATTTAGCTTAATATTTGTTTTGTGACTAATTCAGATTCAAAAATATTGTGATAAAATATCAATAATCAATAACCGTCCTTCTATTGTTTTTCCTTTGACCTTTAAACATAAATCTGTTCCATTTTCATTTTTCTTTGGTCTTCTAACTTTATAGGTTTGAAGTATCAAGAGAAGTGTGGAAAATGATGCTGTCAAAGCATTCGGAGCTAAAACCATTAAGAGCATGTGAATATGAGTCATTTGCTTCTAGGAATAGTGGGAGATATATGCCTTACTCATTAGTTGATTCATTTTTGAAGGTAAGTTCACCATTCAACTTTGTTCACTGTTTTGATTTCAATTAACAATAATAAACGGGTCTTGTATTATTTTTTTCTTTTTTTTTTTACTAATTTCATTTTCTGGGTTTCATTATTGAATGCGCGGCTTTAATTTACTTATTGAATTGAGTTGTTTATGAAATCCACAAACAAATAATTTTAATTAGGTTGCACTTACTTGAAATTCTTATACTGAAAATTAGAGTTCATATTACATTTAAATTTTCCATAATCTAATCTAGGAAATGTTAGCCACATGTTCAGAGTGGAAGATAAGAAATCTAATTACATTTTATCATTTTTCTTCAAGTTAAAAGTATGCATGTGTGTGTGTGTATTCATCTTCTTTGAATTGATGCTTTAAAGGCTGTTAACTTTTGTAAATTTGATCTAGTCCTAATATTTAAACTTCGTCATTTTATTACCATTACTACTACTACATAATTTTGAATATTTTCCTCCTGACCACTCTCAAGCCCATGCTTCGCACCTAAGCTTTAGAACCCCTTAGGACATGGCACCTTTATAAACTCACTCAAATTTTCATGCACTATTCTGAAATCTAAAAAAAAAATTCTTTTCCCTGGCTAATGCAATCAATATCTTGTTTCTTGAACTTCTCTTCATCAAGGATCTATAGATAATGAGCTTAAATCTTTATTAACTTTTTTACATGAATTCATATACTTCTAAGGGCTAAGTTATTATTATTATTGAAGAGATTTCAGGCATTTGTTGGTTACTAACGTAGGTTTTTTTTATCACTTTTCTAGTATTAAATGTAGAATGAAAACTTTTTGTAATAAATTTCGAAAAGTTGTTAAATCTCCAAAATATTCTTTTTCTCTAATAAATTAAAAAATATAGTCTGTTTTGTTACGTAGCAAGTTAAAAAGTCCAACATTGCATTAGTGCATTGAGAAAAAAAGATTTATATTGCTTTGCTTATTTGCTTTTCTTATTTGCTTGAAGTGCGATGTTGGAACTTATAATGCTCCATAACAAAACAGAGCACTGGCTGCATGCCGGAGAAAGTTATTGTCTCTATACATTACAGCGATTAGACATTAACATCTTTTTGTACTTTATCAGGAAAATAATTTAGGTTTGATTTTATTGACTTTCAGATCAAATGCTAATGTTTCCTTTCTTTTATGGCATTTTCTTTTTCATATTCTTCAGTTTTGTTAAAATTTCTCAAATACCAGTAACTCAAATCTATGTTTTACCTCGAAGCTGCTACTTTCGGTATATCTTAATTTATTATTTTTGTCATTTTATTTTATTGTAGATGTGCAAAACTTTGGGATTGGATGGCATAGATCTTTTTTCCCCATCAGATGTTGTTGAGAAAAGAGATACTCGAAAAGTTTGTATTTGTTTACGTGCCCTTTCAAAGAAAGCGAGATTTGCACATTTAAATGTAATACGTCAATTCATATTTTCTTGGTCTATAAAGTTATGTGCTAGATACTTGTTGATGTAGTTCCTTATGTCAAATCGACAATGCTTTTGGAGTAATTTGTTATAATCCTTGTGATAGGTTCCAGATTTTGATATTGTTACATATACAGTAGCTATGCCGACCGACATGGTTGGTTATATTCGAAGAAGCTGGGAGCTCTCACATTATGACTTCTCTAGTTCTTCTAGCCTCAGTGCACACTATAAATCAAGACAAAGATCTAGGCAGGTAGTGAAATATCTCTTCTCTTCAACAAGAAAAGAGAACTTACTGCTGCAATCTAACAGAAGAAAAGATTTCTAGCATTTGTTATATTGTTTTTAGCGGAACCATTAAGTTATTGACATGTCCTCTGTTCTTCCTTTAATGCTCCCCCTTTCATGTAGGAATATCTGAATAAACTATCTGAGAGAAACTGCGATTGGTCTTTCAAAGAGTTTGATGATACAGAAAGCAATTCTACGCTTCAATTTCATAGCTCAGCCACCAAACCTTCATATAATTCGTCATGTTTTAAGATAAGCTCTGATTCAGTCAATTTTTCGGGAGTATCTTCAGTATCCATAAATGAATTTTTGGTACATTTAGATTTTGAAAGCCGAGAAAAAGACTCCATATCTCAACTGGAGGAAGTCTGTTCGAATAAATCAAAAGGATCTTTCTTCTTACACGGAACAGAGTACGATCACCAGCAGGATAATACAGCATCTCCATCTGTTCTTGATGCAAATAGCCAATTCAGTTCTGGTGATTTGAATGCAGAAAGTGGAAGCGAAAATTGCTACAGAAGTAACGCAGTGGACCAGGTCGATGTTAGTCCTTGTATGGAAGATGGGATCTCAGTTGTAGGGAATCCTTCACATTGCAGCACACCAAAAAGTAATATTACTGATGGTCAACAGGCAGTATCAGCTACTATGGACAATGGAACTTTTGCTGGCAACCCTATTCTGCTTGATGAAAAAAACAGTATGTACCTTGCATGTATGGGAGCCGGTTCCTGTTGCTCCAAAACAACTGTGACTGTTGAAAATGAATTTACAAGCCAATTTCTGGACCGGGATGATGTTGAATTGTCTTCTGTTGGCAGTACAAAGTCCATGTCTGTTCGAGTGCAGAACTTGGATTTTGAAGATGACTTGGAAATTGAAGATGCTATTAGAAATGCTTGTTTCCCTGGAACAAAAAATGGCAAGTTTGATGGAATGAGCATGAAACTAACAGAAGGATTGAAATCTGAGGAAATTATTGAGTATAAAACATCAGATAGGATGTTATCAACTTACAATAAAACAGAATCTCCTGGCATGAAAGGCATGGATATTGGCTTATCTTCCCCCATGTCTTTTGTAGCTTGTTTGGATAAGTATACCCCCGGATATTTATGTCATGCAATGTCCAATGCTAAAAGCATTGGCATGTCTCAAATAAATTTGAATGTTGGAGATGGCAAAGCAAAAGAGTTGTTTGCTGCCCAATCCTGCTTTTCACATGGGTTTTCCCAGTGGGATGAGAAAGGCAAGTGCCAAATGGCTGTAGCACCAATTAGAGATGGTGGTTGTGGATCTTTATCTCTCTCTCCTTCACTGGTAGATTCAACTGATGAAAATCTTCAATATGTTCAAATTGAAGTTACTGGAGATGCCTTACGGCATAAGAAAGTCAAGTCTATTGTTGCAGATAGTGACACATGCACCACCACTATGGTCAAATTAGATTTTGTTGCTTCCAAGCAACCAACTAGATGCTCTGATAACATTATAAATGCATCACAAGAGGACTTTAATGTTTCTTGCAATATAGCAGAAAATCGGAACAAGGTCTGCAATATTTTGATGTTCATTTGTTTTTTGACTGCCTTGTTTATTATTTGCAACCTCAACTTTATACAACATGAGTATTATTGTCACACAGGATGAAGGAAGGATTCAGAAGTTGCAGATATCAGATATTAAGCAAAAAGATGAACATATTAGAGGAACGGCAGAGAACAAGCCCCAGAAAAGGCACCTCCTTAAAGCTGTTGTAAAGGGAACAGCGGTTGTTGGTGCAATGTTTCTTTTGCTTCAGTTCAGGTTTGTTTGAAGAAGGCTGGCTGAGTGGCTATGGTCTATATAATATATATATATATATATATTCTGATTTCTGGGATAACATAAATTAGTCCGTTTATATTTTCCAAATTTTGCATGGCAGGAAAAATGGCAGAGAGAAATCAGTTGAGTCAAGAAGCGCAAATGGCAGGGATTTCTCGTTAGGCAAGGGCCAGAGAGCTGATAGAGTAGACGGGGTTTATCCAGCAGAAAAGCTTAAGCTTGGACAGGGGTGAATAGCTTTTGTGGAAGGGGCAAGGTGAAGATGGCAACACAAATATTCCATAAATGACTTTTATTCTGATTTGTATTTATTGTCCCCTTTTTTTTTTACCCAATTTTCTTCTTATTTAGGCTATGATTCTGGTCCAAGTTAGATTTTCATCCAAATTGGAGTCTCTAGAGTCTCCCTTGGAGTCTTATAAGAATATGAACACTTTGTTTTGAAAAGGGAGCCACGGTTTATGGATTTAGAAAGAATGTAAGTATATAAAGAGAGTTATAATACCAAATTTAAGAGAGAAAAATGGCAATTAAATTATAAATGTTACGAATAGAGCATTTTGGTGGATTTCTATAAATTCTACAAGCTACCAATTCATGCGATATCTCATAACTCTTTATTCATATTATTTTTTTATTTTTATTTGTGTGCCGTTTCTCCTTCCAATCAATAGAAAAAAAAATATTAAGCTAAATTTTGCAATTTTTAGACTTGAGATCCAATGATTTGATGAGAAAAAAAAAAGTGTAAAAGCATTTTAGTACTACCAGGAAAATGTTAGGTGCATTTTAGTATCACGACGAGAAAAACATTAAACGTATTTTTATATCTATTCCCAGTTATTTTAGAAATTTTTATATATAATAACTTTAATAACACAAAGATTTTGTATATTAATAATTAACCACTTTATCATCACTCAAAAGTATAAATTAATAGAATTTTTATCACCAAACTAATAATTTTGTAATTAATTATATACGTGCACGTGTATAAAGTTTCAAATTATAGCTTCGTACTTTTAACATTTTTATTATATTTATTAATGAAAAATGCATTATATCTAGAAAAAATTAAATAAAATTTTATGTAGTAATTTTTTTATTTGTTTCAACTACAATTTACATGAAAAAATATATATAATTTAGAATTTTAGTTAATAAATAAATTAGATTAAAAATAATTGATTAATTTTTAATGTACACTTATTAAATAGTTTTCTTATAAAAAAACACTGATTAATGTATACTTTTTAATGGGCATGACTCATGAGTCACGACCATGACATCGCCTTTTTCTAGAAAAGTTATAACAAACAAAAGTGAAGCAGGCATGAGGTTAGAATTTTCATTTTAATTTGGAGTGACCTTTTGCCTTCCTCTCTCAGGTTTTTGCAGCTTTCAAGCTCCAAAAATTAGTTGTCAAGCTTGTTTTGGGATTTCTAAGCAAAGGGAGACTATTGGACTATGAAGCTTTGTTGTCTACAAACAAAAAGTACACTAAAGGTAATATTATAGAAATTTATCTTTTTTGGCCTAGCGTATATACCAGTTTCTGAGACAGTTCAGATCAAAGTTATCTAATGAGAAAAATATTGCCTATGATACAGGTAGAGAACGGAAGTCCTTGTCCCCATTCTTGATTTTTCTCAGACTTAGCCAGGCTTGGGGTGACAGACACCCGTCTCTTGCGTGGAGATACCCGTCTATTGAACCCGTGACTCATAGGCCATTCGAATTACAACAAGGGCATTTTTGTAATTTTAAACATCTTTTCTGAGTGCCACCCATATTTTAGTGAGTGTTGCCCATCTGTGTCATCGTTCACATCGGAAAATCTGGAACAGATCCAATTTAAAAAAATAGGACATTTTAAAGGGATTTTCAGGGTTGATTTCAACTTGGTTTTGAAATCTGATTGTGGAATTCAAGGAAGGCACAATCACACTTTCATTCTCCAGAGATCAAATAATCTGAGGGTAACATTCTGGGTTCAAACCTCTATATTTTCAGTGCTTTTAAATCCATTAAATACCATGTAGTTTCTACCTTTATTATTTAAGGTTTTAAATATATGACTTAATGTGATTCCATTCTATTTTTGCATGTTTTAATATATTTCCCATGTTTAGTATGCCATGATCAAATGAAAATAAGTGTGAACCATATAGGAAAATGCATGTTTATAAGTTTAAGTCATTAATGACATTTTTGTGTTTTTGCAAGTTTAAATCTGGAAATTTGATGATTTTCTGTTTTTCTTGATTTAAATAAGTTTATGGAATTATAGGAATGGTTTTTTTATTTTTTTTACATGTTTAGATTTATTGTTGCACGAAAATGACATAAAATAGTGATTTGGCACCTGTTATTGCATTCTGGGCATGACAGACGGGAATAAGACTTAAGCGATGCCCGTTGCTCGCAATGACGGG
This sequence comes from Excoecaria cochinchinensis, assembly GCA_947683425.1. NCBI lineage: Eukaryota > Viridiplantae > Streptophyta > Magnoliopsida > Malpighiales > Euphorbiaceae > Excoecaria > Excoecaria cochinchinensis. Next base: position 21,106,239 of record CANTUQ010000119.1, read on the forward strand.
ATAAAGCCAAAGTTCTCCTTCCCGTCTCTCGTGCTCATTTCTGCTCGTCTGTCCTTGTTTGTGGCTGTTCATGACTCCTGTTTGGCTGACTTTGACTCCATTTAATGCCTATTTCCTTGTTTTTATGTCATCTTGTATGTATTGTTTAATTTCTTATTATTTTAGCATGATATGTTATTTTCTGTCATTTTTGTGTTTTGTTTTATTTCTTATTTTTATTTCAGTATGCATTGCATTTTTTTATTTAAGCATTTATTATTTAATAAGTTTGCTAATTTACTTGTTTCCTTTTGTCTTTTCTTGGTCCAAACAACTTCACATATGTGTTCTTTCCCGATGAATAGAGATTCGACGGCTAGGATGACTGTGACGCGTGCCAAACCCGACCATGTCCCGAAGGACCGCTTTTAGGGCCCGAGAGGGTTTTCTTCTTTCGAGTTTGGGTAATATGAGATATTTTGGAATCCCTATCTAATAAAACATTGGGTAAGTTCATCTATTCTCATGAAACTTTTAGGCACCTTTGAGTTATTTTGTAGTCGCCACCCAATTTTCAAGAAATTGAAAAAGTTCGTCTAACATCGGGGTCTAAACCAGAGAGTAGTTCGAAACATTGCTCTTATTAATATCTTAGTTAATTATAAATGAGTTTTTGATATTGAATTTTCATCTCTCTCTCACACGTCATGCATTAAAATTTAAGTGCATATCAAGCATTAAAAGAAAGAGTTAAAATAATAAAGCAAACTACAAAAATAAATTAAAAAATAAAATTGGAACAAAAATACAATCCCCCCAAAATGAAAAATTAAAATTTGGGACAAAAATATAATCCCCCAAAATAAAATTAAAGTAACATAAATAAAACTCATACATAAAGCAGGGTATTATTTGAAATAGGAACATTGGTTTTTTCATTCACACTTAAAAAATTGAAGAGTTATTTTTTTGGCATTGTCAAGAAAATCGAGATGGATGATTCCATTTTGACAAAAATTAACTCTTCTTTTAAAAGTGATATTTTATTGGTTGAAATTAGAACACTGGTCATATTTTATTAGGAAAAAATCCAATTTGTTAATAAAAGTATTTTTCTGTGATTTTCTTTTTAACGTGCATAAAATAAAGTAAATTTATTACAAATTATATAGTAAAATAAATAAAAGTAAAATAATGAAAAATGATAAAAATGCTAAAAAACATCAAACCAAAAGGTGTCTCCAAATCTCCATGGATCCTCATTTGCCATTGGGAATGCTCACATAAAAAATAAGAATTGTATGCACAATTAAAAATAAAATAAAACTAATGTTGGTGAATAAATCTAAAAAGAATTAATCAACAAGCTAATAAAGATAAACATTATCACATAAAATAATGAAATATAAAATAAACATGATAAAATAAAATTAAAATCAAACAAAAAATATTCCAAGCAAAATATGGATCGAAAAATAAGAAAAATGGAATAAAATAAATTAAAAAAAGAAAAGAAAACAATAAAGGACAAAAAAAAAAGAGAGTGAGGGCTAGATTGCCCTTCGCGGGCAGGAACAAAGATGGAGCAAAAACCCACACTTTTCTTCAAAGATCCAATACAAAAATGCAATTTTATTTGGTTTTACATGATTTTATGTCATATTCATGGAAAAAAAATATGTAAATTGACTTAAATCATAAACGAAAAAACAACGAATCTAATAAATTGATCACACAAAATATTCAAAATTTAAGAACAAATGGAAGAATGAGGGGAAAAAAAACACAAAATTATGCAATTGAGCCTAAAAATTTACCCTTAGAATTATCAATATGTCAAGGTAGATTGTGAATTGTTTTTCTTGTCAACAATCAAAGATTTGAAGACATAAAATTAAGAAGAACATAGTTTTTCTTTTTTCTCAAAAACCACAGAATTCCTTTTTTTTTTTGAAGAACTCTCTTTTTATTCTTTTTCCAAATCCCCCTTTTTAGGAAGAAACCACTCTCATTAAATTCAAAACTTTAATTTTGAAACGGAAAAAAATAGTTTTGACAGTTAAAATCTCCAAAAAAATATTAGAATTAAATTTAGAAATAAATTCTATTTCAGGGAGCAGAAACGGCAGAGGGATGACGAGGGGCACCCCACGCAGGGGCCCACCCCTAGCGAGGGGCAGCCTCGCAAGGGCACCCGCCCCTGCCCCTCGCGAGCGGTAGCCTGATGATGTCAGCACCTTTTTTTTAAGAACTTGATAAGGAAACATCACTTTCCACCTTTTCGTCTGTGAAGGGGCATTAATTTCATCATTAGGTAAACCTGATCTGAGCTGCCTCGGGACCCGGTGTCTACAGATGAGTTTTAGGGTTTTATTGCAGTAATTCAAAATTAAACGCAGCGGAATAAGATCAAAACCCAAATAGGATCCATGCGATCCAATTGATTCAAGAGAAAGATTATCGAACACCAACCTTTTAATGCACATAAATATTATCGGATTGTAGGTGCTGCTCCTATAATGAACGTTGTCTATGGTATCCACAAGCATAAACGAATGAATGGATGAATGCCGGGGTGCTAGCTCCCTTCACGTGCATCTAGATTTCATTTATTTCTCTGTGTTTTCTTTCTAAATAAAAAGGTGGTGGCTATTCTGTAAATTCTAAGAGTCAGCCGCTCCTAAAACAAATTATGGTTATGTGCAAACTATATATCTATATGTATATATCCACTTAAACCCTAATGTGTAGAGAAATAATTTAGGGATATCATGTCTTATTCAAAAATAAGATATATATATATATATATATATGTATATATATATATATATACACACACACACACACACACACACATATATATTTATTTATTTCTTATTCAAATAATAAGAAATATTATATATATATATATATATATATATATATATATATATATATATATATATATATATATATATAATTTCAAATTAAATATCTATCATATTTAAATCAGAAATACTCAAATTAAAATTCAGTCTGCTCATTACATTCTTGGTGTGTGACCCAATAGGTTCATATTAAATTGGCAGTAGACCCAATCCCATTGTAGGCCCACAAGTCATAAGTGGCCTTTAGTAAGACATTATGACTACCCAAATAATATAAATATCGATAGTCCGATTTTAATCTAACCAATGATACATGTTACAATCTTTTTGTAACATGATATGTTATTTGAACATAAGTCATGGTTCATGTCAAACTTATATTGTTCAAACATATAATTTCGCGATCACTAAATAGACCGATAAATTCAAATGACATTGATCACACTCTCAATTCATTTGAGCATGGCCATGCAATACTCAACTGTACTTATCGAGGGGCCTAATAGATGTCTCTCTCATAAGAGAGGGACAAATTCCATCTTAATTATTCACTATCCTCTACATAATTCTCATCATGTCCAAATATAGCTTTTATGATTGTTCGATTAAAGACAACGTTTGATTATGTCAAAACACAATGTTCCTCATGTAGGAATCTATGATAATCTCAGGTCTAAGGATTCATTAACATAACTATTATGAAATCACTTATGACAGTGTCCTATGTAGTGATCTTATAGTGGTTCTATCTAGTATGTTGTTCTCTAACAAGGACCTACAGATTTGATTTATATCACCATATATAGTCATCTCAAGATTATCAATCAAACCTAAACTAGTCTTAATTTATCTTTATGCCCTTTAGTGATAAATGACTAGGGATAACATGAATAACATAGTTATTCATAAGCATTATAATAATGTAACATGCCAATATTATTAATATAGAGAAAACTATTCTATAAATGAAAATACAATCATTATATCGAGGTTTAAATATATGGCCTAGGGCATAACCACTAACATGAGTTGCATTGGGGATTAGTGAATTTCCATTGTACTTTAATTTTTATTTGCTTTTCTTTTATTTTGATTTGGATTTGTAATAATAAAAGATTTTATGCATGTTAACTTAAAAACTCACAAAAAGATTTCTACTAATAAAATGGGATTCTTAATAAATAGGACCATTGTCCTGATTTTTCCCAAAAAATGTCACCCAAAAGAAGAGTTCATTTTTATCAAAATAGGATCACTCATCCCTTCTTTCTTTAAACTTTGTTTTGAGGACTCTTCGTTTTTTTTTGTAAATAATATGCATGCAGGAACCAACGTTCCCACCTAAATGAATCTCTCGTTTTATGTATGTTTTATTTTTTATTTATTGGGATTATTTAAGCTTATTTCTTTGTAAGATAATTTTACTTTATATAGCTTTCTTTACATGCTTGAAGTGCGCTTTCATTTATTTATTTTGCAAAATCGTGTGAGAAAAGAGATAGAAATTTAATCTTAAAAACTCGTTTATGTGAACATTTAACCAAGGTATAAGTAAGAGTGATGTCCCGAACCATCTCTGGTCTTGGCCTCATAAGGTTATAACAACTTTCTCAATGTTTTATTGGGTGGTGACTCTATGATACCTGCCTTATGGTGCCCAAATGATGCCCTCGTAGGTTGATCATCAACAATGGAGTATGGATACCCCTATCTATTATGAAGCGACCAATCTTCACAAGTTTAATAAACCTCTCTTGGACCCTAAAAGTGGTTCTTCAGGGATTGGCGGGGTTCAGTGCGCCTCATAATAGGCATGCCTATAGGGATATAGTTGCAGCTGGTATAGTTTGACACATTTATCGTGTCCATAGTCTTGACACCACTGGTGTCCACAGTCTCTTCGAGACAATGATGTATCCATAGCACTGATGCTAAATATACAGTATCCATAATTGATACCCTAGTGGTATCCATAGCTCCCGTTATTCACACTTATAGATAGTTTGTATGCTAAAGAGGTTTTATGAAAGTATATGTATATGCTAAAAGATTAAGGGCCACATGAGATGTCAAAAAGCTAAAGTATATAAAATAAAGTTTACAGTATATGTAATTGTTATATGGGGTTATCCCAAACATGTGGAATGAAAGCATGTACTTTTCATGACACTTAATTTGATGATTAGATGAATATATATGTGTGACCACGTGTGTGCGTATGCATTCAATCTTAACATCATATAACAATTTTAACCCATAAGTAAGCCTACTCAAGGCTCGAATCATTAATGGCCCAATAAACTTTGTATACATCTGCACATACATGCCACATTTACTTTTAACTAGTACCAAGGCATTATCCAAGTTTCAGTTAATACATTATCTTTTATGTACAAATAATTTTATATGCTTTGGTTCGGACTTTGAATGGTATTCCAAGCTTCCTACGTATCCCAAGGGATTGGGAATCAGAATCCCATAGTTCAAAAGGTTCAATATACAAAATTGTAGTATTTTCACTTACAATCCATTAACATATCATGTCATGCCACTTCTGGATTTATTCGGAGGTGTTCGACTCATTAAGCTTTTAAGTACTTTAGTTCTTATTCATGTCTATAAGATTATCACTTGCATTCCTAAGTGGTGACCATTCATTTACTCTTTATAAAACTCTAAACATGTAATGGATAAGTTTCGGATAATTCTGGTGGGCTTCGGGTGCGTTTCGGGAGGAAAAATACACCAAAATACACAAACTAGAGGAAGGTAATGGGGGGCAATGATTCATTCCAACCATGAGGTTCCAAATAAGAAGAAAAGCCTTCATTTAGCTTTTGCTATCGTGCTCGCTGTAACGCCCTGTTTTCGCCCTGGTAGTTTGAGCCTTATATAGGTGTGATCGTGTGTGTGTTAAATTATGGCATGTGTTATTTTTGTATATATATATATATATATATATATATGCATGATTTAAATTTAGTGTTATATATTTGTGGGGTTTGCTTGGGTGTGAGAGTGTGTAGGGGATTAGGGTGTATGTAAGTGAGGTTTAGCTTGAGTGTAGGTATGAGGATGGGTTTGGGTGTGTCTTGGGGTAGTCTTCCAATGGGGGGCTGCCATGTGGCAAGTGGGGGGGGGGGGGGGGGAGTTTATTTGTATGGAGATAGGAGAGAGAATAAGCTTTTTATCCTTCCCTTTTTCCCGTTTCTTTCTTCTTCCCCGTTCTTCCTCTTCTTTTCTTCTTTACTTCCTTGTAATCTTTCCCCTTTAGCTGCAATTTTGGTGAGTTTTGGGTGATTTTAAGTTGATTTAGGTAAGTAAGAGCTTATTGTTCTTCCTCACCCTCTTATTTCTTTTAATTTAAGTTAATTTGAGCATTTGGGTATTTTTGAGGTTTGAATTTTAAGCTTTTTGTGATGGCTATTTTTGCTCAGAGATCCCTCCTAGAGAGCCCAAAGGCAAGGAAATCGCAAGTGGAAGCGGAGCCTGTGATTAGAGTTCAAGTATTCGAGCTTTGGGAACGTTGTGGTTTTTTGTGTGTGTTTTGTATGATTTTTGTGTTTTGTGTTAAATGTTGAAATTGATGGGATATAAGATGAGTACTTGTATCTATTTGATATAGGTATTGTTTGTTTTGGGCTGAGATGCATGATCGGTGAAGAATTGAGTTATGGCATGAGTTTGTATGAAATTCTATGAGAAATTGCTGGTTTGATTAATTCTGGAATTTGATCTTGTAAATTGGATGATTTGATGATGATAATTAGTTTATAAGTTGAGTTTTAGATGGTTTAAGGATTTGTGAATGATCTATTCGTGTGGGGTTGTGTTTTGAAGCCAATTGAAGGTCTGGGTGAATTTTTAAAGTGAAATTCTGCAGGTTTTCGCGTAAGGGCTGGAAATCCCGACCCTGTGGCGAGGTCGCGATAGAGCTCGGTGATTGCATCCTTCGCGCGAGCTATATGCGCGCTGCCAAGCGGGCTCGGTGAGAGCTCTCTGTTGCGAGCGCGACAAAGCACTCAGCTGCCGCACGATCTTTGGACAATCTCCTGTCGCAAGCGCACACATGCGCGCGAGCGCGACAGAAGCTATTGGCTGCTCACTATCGCAAGCGCAATGACTGTCGCGAGCACGACAGTGAGGTGAGTTGCTGTCCCCGCGCAAGCACGAGGACTGTCGCAACCGCGACTCGAGGTAGATCTTTGCCTCCGTCGTGAGCGCGACACCTCTTAGCTTCAAAAAGTGAGTTTTCTTTTTGTGCTTCTAATGTTTAATTTCAAGTCTTGTTACGCTTTTATAGTTATAAATAGGCAATTTTAAGAATTTTATGAATGCAAATTACTTGATCTATGTTTAACCTGCGAAAGTCAAATTAAGTGGATGGTAGGCATGCCTATAGAGTTCAGTTTGCTGCAGCCATGCATATGCGTTTTGGACCCTGATCATCAGGTCCCTTAATAGGATGGGTGTGATCCTCATTTAACTTGAATATTGCTTGAGATTCCATGCGAAAATGTTTTGAAATAAAAAGAAAGAATGATTTTGATACCCTCGGGTATCCATGCGTTTCGAACAATTATACGTTACTCGCTATCCACTAATTTTGAATAAGCAGGTCTTCTTATGTGATTATGAGTTTGATTTTAGCACTGTATGCTTGATGGAATGCTAAAAGATATTATTAACTTTAGCATGTTGAATGGATTTAAGTTTGTGCCATGTGTATGTGATTTGTATCAATGTCCACTGTGAGTTGTCATTTTCATTGTGCTTTTCCCCACTAAGCGTATTCGCTTAGCATGGGTGTTTCATCCGTGCAAGTGTGGAAGATTTGGGAGTCCGTGAGCAGGGTGATCCATTTCAGAAGGGCCGACACAACTAGGAGAGAGATTTTGTGGTTCTGGATTGTACTTCTTTTTGTATATGTAATAGTTTAATGACTTTGTAATGAAAGCTATTAAAGTAAGTGATCTTTTGTGCTATGACACTTTTGTAATATGATATGTAAAAACTAATTTGTACGTTAATAATATTATACCTTTTGTTTCAGGCTTTGGTCTTGTGTTTGTGAAATTTTATTTTACTGCTTTGAGTGTATGATTTATTATTATATGTTTGTGCTTGAGGTTTTGTGTGACAACCCTCATCTATTGAGACCCTTCATCCTCCTCCAAGGATGAAGATTCCTACATATAGGTAAGGGGTGTTACACTCGCGAGCATGGTCGCGCTCGCAACATAAGCCTCCATTAGGTGCCCTACGAGAAACAGGATAACAAGACTGCTTTTCACTTCAAACTTGAACTGCCTAAACCAACATATAAACCTCAAGGCAAAATGTCCTTCTTAAAAAAATGATAACTAGGATGTTATATTTCATATGAAATAAATTTCAGACCATTTGGAGACCTAAATCATCAGATATGATCAAAACATCCTGAACTGTTCCTATGAACCTAGCAAAGTAAAGACACCTCGGTTTTGGCCAATTTTGGCGCATTTAGACATAAAATTAGCTCATGACTATTTCTAAATAATTTGTAGGTACATGTCTTAGGTTCCAACGGAACTATTTTGATGCAATTTGGAGTTCTAAAACGCCAAATACAGCCTAATAATCGAAGATGGGTCAGGTGTGTCCCAACCCAGTTTTCACTAAATCCTATTCACATGCACATTTTTAACAATTTAAGGCCAACACTCACTACTATCATCATAGATCCATATAAACACATTCAAATCAACTCAAATTAAGCATAAAAATTTCATCTGACATTTATTTACGAAATTACGTTTCCGAACCTCTCGAACACACTCATTCGAGTCTTCCCGCTTCACTTTCACTTCCTTTCTTAACCCACTCCAATTGACCGGATTTTCCCTCACCATAATCATCAAAACCTCATATCAAAATTACACTTAACTACACATAATCAACTTTTAAACACAAGAGGGAAGGATCTTTAATAAAAAACTAAGATCTTACCTTTTTCCCTTCCAAAAACTAAGATCATGAACTTGTCTTAAATACCACCTCCTCCATTGAACACCTTAAGCATGAGTTCAGAGAAGAAAGAGAGGAGAAAAAATGAATTTTTCTTCAGCCCAAAAATGAGTGGCTAGCTGCCCTCCCTCTCTCTTGATATATATCATGAACACTTGGCTCAAAATGAGACACATGTCTCACTCCCATTAGTTTCTTTTGTACATATCACTTTTGGTCCTTAAAGTACCCATTAATCATTTTTTGGCATACACATAATCAATTCTCATACATAGGCCAACATAATTACTTAATTCCTTCAATTTGATCCATGAATGCAAAATGACCAAATTACCCTTAACCTTTCCAACTAATACCGGTTACGTCTTTTAATACAAATAGCCATTTCAATCATCTGATTACACATTTTGGTCACCAAATAATTCTTTTAATGCCATTTAAGGCATAATGACATAATTGTCCATTTTACCAAAGCTTGCTGAAACTTTCGAATTAATGATGGTTGTGTCCTTTTTGACACTTCCATCGCTAAATCAAACATATTCAGTTTCCACTTCACCTAAACATGCCTTAATGAAGGTAGGGTGTGTTTTGGGTCCTTACATATAACATCTATGTTTAGTGAATGGATGTTTAATAATGAAATAAAGTGAGCATTAGTGATTACTTAGTGGCTATGAGATGTATGTATTTTATTATACTTAGCTTTATCTTTTGCTTTTAGGACTTCATTTAGAAGTCAGCCTGCTTTATATGTTTCCCACTGAGCCATTGCTCAGCATGAGTTTTCAATTCATGTAAGTGTAAGCACCGTGTCCCGAGGCGGTCTGGATTAGATATTACCCGATGAGGAATAAACGTCCGAGTGCTTACAAATGGTTGAGATTCGGAGTTTTTGGTCCCCTGTGTGACGCGCGCCGGATCCCCGCGGCCGCCCTTCTGACAGCCCGCTCGAGGGCGATCGGGCAATTGTGGGTCCGTTGACAGCTTGCAATAAATTGTAAGTGCGTCTATGTTGGGCAACAAGGAGGTTTCATGGAGTCGCCACCCAATAGAACATTGGGAAAGTTTCTCTCGCCTCGGAGAGCCTAAGACTGCGCGTTGTATCCATTTTGGGCCAGCCAGAGGGGTCTTGGAAGGTAAACCTCTCGCCCTAAGGAGCCTAGGATTAGCGCTAAAGTCTCGTGGCACAAAAAGGTGTCTTAGAGGGTAGACCTCTAGCCTCTTTGAGCCCAAAGACCAGAGCTGGGTTCGGGATTTCTCATCTATTTCTACCTCGAATACTTTATGATTAAATTTTAATTAACATTGATTCGCTCTCTCTCCACACTATGCAATTTAAATTGAAGCGCATTCATCCATTTAAGAGCATAAAATAAAATAGCATTAAAGCATGAAATAAATTTACAATAATACTAAGGGCAGAATACAACCCTCATTTATAAATGTGCTATACATGCATAAAACGGGTTATTCATTAACAATGAGGACATTGGTCCTCGCATGCATTTATTATAGAAAACAATATTTGTGTGATTATTTTATTGGGTAAAAATAGGACATTGATCCAATTTTATTTAGTAAACATTTCATTTTGGTATAAAACATTTGTGTGGTGGTTCTTTTTAAAAGCGGTCGAAAACCATTTTATTATTACAGACTACAAATAAATAAAATAGAATGAAATAAAAATTACATATTTCTAAATAAATAAATAAATGAATACATAAATAATTGCATAAATAAATAACAATAATAATAACAATAATCAATAATGATAATAATAATAATAATAATATTAAATAATCACAAATCAATTAAATAATAACATCAACATAAAATTAACACAAATTAGACAATAATAATAATAATAATAATAATAATAATAATAACATAACACAAAATACTAAATAATAAACAAATATAACAATTAATTAACAATAACCATATAATAACAATAATAATAATAATAATAGTAATAATAAATAAATAAATATAATAACAATTATTAACATAATCACAAAAACAGAATAATAAATATTAAATAAAATAATAGAAATAATAAAAACAGAATTATAAATAAATATTAATAATAATAATAAATAAATAATTAATAATAATAATAATATTAATTATAATAATAATATTAATTAATATTAATTAATAATATATTAAAATAAATAAATATAAAATAGACTCACCGGATTTCCCTCGCCGGAGATTCGCCGGAGCGGCGGTTGACGACACCTCCCTCACCGCCTCGTAGATCGCCTTGTCGGGAGTCCAGATCCGGTGGCCACGCGCCGGAATGTGGTGGCGTTTGGCCGGAAAATGCGATAAAGCGTCACTGTCCTTCACCGGCGTTTTGCCTCGACGCGCCCTCCTCCGGCAAGCGGTGGATGATCGGACGACGTGGAGAGGTGCGTCTGGACCTCGGCAGTCGAGCGGCGGGGCGCGTGCCTTAATCCGGCGTCGGAGGTGGCCGGCGGAGGCGACGCCTCCTCCCTCTCTCTTTTCCCCTTTTTTCTTCTTTTCCGGCGTCGCTTGGTCTGCTTCCCGTTGGCTGGGTCTCTCTTCTCTCTTTCTATTTTCTTATTTCTTCCTCTTTTTATTCTTTGATTTTGGTCCTCTTTTATTCTTGCTCTGTGTCTTTGATTTCCCTTTGTGTTTTTCTTTGCTCTCACTTTCTTTTCCTTTTCTTTGTTTTTCTTTGGCCGGCTCTTCTTGCTCTCTCTTCTCTCTTCTCTCTTTCTATTTTCTATTTCTTTCTCTTTTCTTTTCCTTTCTTTTTCTGTGTTCCAATCCGAGAGCTCCTCCTTATTTTTCACTCATCTCATTCTTTTTATACCCCATATTTAGGGTTAAAGGGCACAATGGTCATTTCTTCCATAATTCCCTCCTTTTTTAACTTTAATTAATCTAACTTAATTCAAATAACACACATTACTAATTAATCAAACATTATATATCAATCACACATTACACATTAATATATTTAATTTAAACATTACAATAATTACACATTAATATAATTAATTAAACATTACACCAATTAATCAATTTAAATTATCATATATATATATATTTTATCTAATTAATTACACACTTTAAACTTTAATTTTACATGCACTTTAATCACACAATAATATTAATTACTCAAGTAACTAACAACATTAACTAATTAATTTTTAATTTCACACATACATATTTATATTTTTTTTTTCGGAGGGAATAATCAAGGATCAAAAAATCACCATAGCCATTTTATGCCGGACTCGGGACCCGGTGTCTACACCCTGCTTCATGAGAAATGTGTTCTTTCAGTCTTTGTAGGAAGGAGGGAGGAAACGAGGATCTTTTTTTGGTCAAAAAGTGTATTTTCTCCACCGGCGGTCTGCCCGTCTATCAAAGGCAAGACCGTCGCTGCGTGTCACTGACGGCCTATGTGATTTTCTGACGCCCGTCGGAGGGACCTGATTTTTCGGAGCACGCAACCTGATTTCTCGGAGCACGCAACCTCTCTGACGCCCATCGGTGAGAATTGCAGGCCCGTCTATTAAATCCTTGTGTCAGTAGGATTAAACCGACGCCCGTCGATCGCCCCTGGTCTATAAAAACTTTCATTTCCCACCTAGAAAGGGGTTGGAGAAATTTGTGAAAGGGGAAACTCTGTCAAAATTAACACTTATTTTCTCTCTCTTCCAACAAATACAAATCTTAAGAAATCTCTTTTAGTTTAAGAATCAAACCATAAAAAGGAGCTAAATCTAATTAGTTTTCCTAAGGTTTTGATTCCAAAATTCAGTCTTTTGAAGGATTAAGAAGGAAATAATCTATTTTCTTCATTCTTGATCTTTCATTTTGTCTTCTCATGGAGCGTGCGGGACTCTGATCGACACCAAAAATCCAACCAAGACATTATCTGAGGGTAAATATTCCGAACTTCTTCTCCTTATTACTCCATCTTTATTTTTATTCTTGTTTTTTCAACATTTTGCTTTTATCTTCCTTTATTTTGATCCTTTTCACTTCATTTTGTGGTAAAAATCTGTTTTTGCTTTGAAAAAGTAGTTTCGCTGTCGTTTTTTTAGAGATAGCGGTGACCGACGGGTCATCTGTTTCACCGATGCCCGTCTATCACCCCTCCCACAGATGCCCTCTCTCGAGTGAGCGACGGCACACGTCGGTCACCTTGACTGACACCCGTCGGTCATTCGACAGTGGCCGTCCCTGGGTTCTGTCTCCCTATTTTCAAACCCCCTTTTCTTTTCCTTTTTTCTAACTCTCTCAAGTGTTAGAGCTTTATTTATATTGCGCTTTTTGTACATTAATACCCATTAACCTTTTGTGAGCTTATATGATTTTCTTGGACTGTTCTGAGCTAGAGGGGCGATCTACCATGCTCGGAGGATTATGTCCGGTTTAGTTTTCTAACCTTCTTAGTTATTTCACTCATTTGTTTATTTATTCATTATTTTTTGTACATGAATATACCTTTTGTATCTCACTAAATATAGAAATTGATGAATGTTTTATATTTAATAAAGAGAGATTTTCATAAAATTAAGGATCTAATGTCCTATTTTTCATCCAATGAAAAATTCCCACAATAAAAACATCATTTTTATAATAAATGCATGCGAGGACCAAAGTCCTCAAAATAAATAATCTCCCGTCTTATGTATGTATTGCACATTTATAAATGGGAGTTGTATTATGCTCTTAGTGTTATTGTAATTTTTTGGTTTAATATTCCTTTATTTATCTATCGCTTTAACACGTGAATAAAATGCGCTTTTAATTCAATTGCATCGTGTGGAAAGGGAGTGAATTAATGAGTTCAAAATTTAATAATAAAATGATCGAGGTAGAAATAGATGAGAAGTCCCGAACCCAGCTCTGGTCTTTGGGCTCAACGAGGCGAGAGGTCTTTCCGATCACTCATTGGAACCTCCAAGACACCTCTTGTGTCACGAGACTTAGACATTAATCCTAGGCTCCTTTGGGAGAGAGGTTTACCCTCCAAGACCCCTTTGGTTGGCCCAAAATGGATAATAAGCGCAGTCTTAGGCTCTCCGAGGCGAGAGAAACTTTTCCAATATTCTATTGGGTGGCGACTCCATGAAACCTCCTTGTTGCCCAAAATAGACGCACTCGCAATTCATTGCAAGTTGACAACAGACCACAAATGCCCCGATCGCCCTTGAGTGGGCGGTTATACGAGCGGCACGCGGGGCCCGGCGCTCATCACAGTGGCGACTCCACTGGGGACTTATGGTTCGAGACTTCAATTTGAAAATACCTCGCTTAACATTTATGATTAAAGTTTAATTCATAAATTCGCTTTCTTTCAAATTTGCATTTACATCCCATTAGAGCCTTAGAATATGCTAGATTGGTCCCTTCTTAACCTCGGTGCATTCCCGAAGCACAACCCTACGTTCACTCAATGTGGGGAAGTGTTAAGGATAATCACCAGCCCAAGCTTCGTACCTTTTTGTATATAAAATGATGACCCGATTGGTCGTTATGCATGTGATGAGCTAGACCCGTCAGCAGGGATCATGCTTGGGTAGCCTTAAAGTAATATCTCCCTCGACCAAAGCTCATATAATGGCCGTAGATACTCTCCCTTGGTGATATGAACCGTAATATCATGCTTGCTGTATGGGTCATTATGTATTGGGTGAATCCAGATGTCTTGCTTGGTAACCTAGCCAAAGACTTCCATGCCCTGGTAGGGCCATATCGATATATTTGGGATGTCTAAATACATGATGATCATTATCCATGCGCTTGTGCATTAGCATAGGAGTGTTATGCTGTCGGTTTTTCGCCGCGCACCATCCGTGTCCATTGGGTTCCCCACTGACCCGTGGATTAATCCCGCCTAGGAAAGAGACCGCACGACCACGTGTGAGGGAGCAATAAGGGTGGAAGGACCTGTCTGCTTGCCTGTGATTTGTGGATGTTGTATATCACGGCCATACATTTCATTTGCATTTCATGCATCATTCTAACACCTTATCTATGCAGCCATCATAGATCTGCCCAGGTGGATGAGAGGACCGACCGGACGACTGATCAGAGTTTCTGTATTTGAGCTACAAGAAAGAGAAAGTCTTCTAGAAACCCATTCCGAAACTAGTGGTATCGTATCAGAGATGGCAAACTCACCAAGGGAAAATGATGCTACCAGGGCTTTGATTGATGAAGAAGCGGGTAGAAGGTTTGAGGAGTTCGAAGGCCGTATGATTAATATGTTAGCTACAATGGCTCAGCAGGCTGCTCTACAAAATCCTCCTCCTCTTCCCATGAGATAAAATGAGCGGGAGGAGGAAAGAGTAGAAAGACAGGAGGAACCGATTCGACCACCACCTATAGATCTGAGATCAGTGGCTTCCGGGGTCCAGAGAAGGAGACAAGCACTGAGGTTAGAAGATGACCGGGAGAATGAAGATGACAAAATGAGCATTGTATCTGAGAGGGGGAAGGCACCCCAGACCGAGGAGTTCATTTGGAAGAAGATGGAAGAGAAGTTTGAGGCTATGGCCCGCATGTTGGGTAGAGGCCAAGGGATGAACCCAAAAGATAAGGAGCTGGAGGGAGATGACCTAATCCCGTACAATTTCAAGATGCCTGATGTTCCCAAGTTTGACGGCACTTCTGACCCGACCGCCCATATAAAGCAGTATTCCTTGATCATGAAAGGGACTACATTGTCCAAGAGGCAGAAAGTGGAGTACTTTTGCTTGAGCCTAACTGGCCCCACCATAGATTAGTACCACGGCCTCGATCCCCGAACCAAGGAGGATTGGGATGTGCTCACTGAGGAGTTTTTAAGGCAGTACGACTGCAACACGAGGATCGAGGTGACCCTCAAGGATTTGGAGTTGCTTCAGCAAAAGGCCGGGGAATCCTTCCATGATTACCTAACCCGCTGGCGGAGTAGAGTAATAGAGATGAGGAGAAAGCCAGACACTCAAGACCAGATCCGTTTGTTCATCAAGAACGCGAGCCCGTACTTGAAAGAAGGTTTGAAGATGAAGGGTCTAAAAGACTGGGAGTCTTTGAAGGACATAGCCATAGAAGCGGAAGGGGAATACTTAGCCCGAAAGGCGAGCAATGACAATTATGCCAAGAGAGCTAATACTAGTCAAGGGACAAACATGCCAGCCGGTCCCAATGGTTGCACCAGAAGAACGGTCGAGGTGTCTGCTACTGACGCAACTACCCCGAGGAAGTTTTCGAACTTAGGAAGACCACTGTCTTGGGTTTTAAGAAGGTTGATGAAAGAAGGAAAGTTGCAACCATTGCCTCCCAGGCCTGCTATGATGCAAGGGACGTTGAGATATAAAGATAATGAGTACTGTGCCTTCCATCAGCATACGGGCCATTTAACGGATAATTGTAAAGCGCTGAGGCACTCAATCCAGGATTTGATTAACAGCAAACAAATCACTGACCACGAGCGAAGAGAGGAAAAAAAGAAGCCTAACTACAATGTTGTGCCGCCACCTGTTTTCATGATTGGATCAAGCCTACCAGAATGGTACGTGCTGCAGGACTTGTATGGGAATGAGTATGTTGCTGTTACTCGCCCTGAGGCCACGGGATAAAGGATGTTTGTAGCAACAATTGATTGTTGGTCTAGTAGCGAAAGCGGTGAAGAAAATGAGAAGGAAGTTGAAATATCTTTGGATCCGTGGAAGTCAGATGAAGAGGGAAAAGAAGTAGGAGCTGTAACGAAAAGTGGAAGAGTAGTCCCAGAGATAGAAAGGTTACCGGAACCAGCGTAGGCATCAACAGAGAAAGAGTTGGAAGAGAATCAGATAATCAAATAGTTGAAGAAGACCACGACTCAAATATCTATATGGGATTTTCTGAGGCAGTCCCCTTCTCATAGACAAAAGTTAGTAGAAGCCTTGACTAAGTCTACTGTGGCTACCACAATCTCTCCATCAGAATTGTTAAACCTTGTAAAAGGGGGATCAGGAGAGAGATTAGTGTATTTTGATGCCGACTTGCCAGTCGAAGGGCGTAATCATAATCGACCGCTGTACATTAAGGCACAAATCAGTGGCAAGCACACTGCTTGCGTTATGGTAGACGACGGGTCATCTATAAATATTTTCCCTCTGGTGGTGCTTCAGGCTTTCGGTTTGGATGAGGGTATGCTTAGCGAGTCAGATTTGACTATTACAGCTTACGATAATTCTAGAAGGCAAGCTTCGAGGACGTTCAAGACTTTGGTCAAGGCTGGACCTATTGAGACGGAGACAGAATTTGTAGTTTTGCCCATTCCGGCCAACTTCTCGGCATTACTTGGGAGGCCCTGGTTTCATAAACTAGGGGGAGTGCCGTCTACGCTACACCAGATGATAAAATTCCCACATGAAGGCGAGGTGGTAACCATTAAGGCGGCCAGGGATAATCAGGTATCGGCCCTAGAGATTGCTAATCAGCCATTCAATGGTTTTCATGTATCGGTGATAGGGCAAGAGCAGAGGTCAATGGATAGCCCTCCAGTGGTTAATATGATGAAGAGGATGCACTATCTCCCTGGGGCTGGTCTTGGTAGAAATTCGCAAGGGCCGCAATCTGCAATTACTACTCGAGGTCAGAAAGATCGGAAGGGTTTGGGATACAAAGGCGGACTTGCCAAGAAGAAGACGACGAAAAAGATCCCTCACATTTCAGAAAGCTTTGTGCCCGCATCCTCAGTATGCGCTTACACTGGTGAAGATGAGCCATAGTGGGTGAATGGAAAGATTGCCCCTGGATTTGAGATCTTCAGTGATGTTTTTGACTGGGATGTGGGAATTATTAAAACGGCTGAGGACTTATGGGATGAGGAAGTTATGACCCAATGCATTGCCTGGGGTAGGGATGAGCCCGAAGAGGTCGTCACCGAGAAGATGTTAGCTGCCAGGCTGAAGGGGAAGGAAAAAATGGTAGAGTCAGAACTAAAGATTGGGGATTTGAAGATTTCCTCAGGGATAGCTGAAAGGCCTCTGCCAAGCCAGGAAGCCGAGGCACAAGCTGCTGCAGCATCGACCTCAACGGAAGTTGAAGAAGATACTAGCTTAGATTGTCTTTTTATTCCGGAACTTTTTTATGATGTAAATGACAATAATAATATTATTAGTAAGATGAATGATTTTGCTTATTTGTGCGATGTTTCCAATAATCTCAACATGCATGTACATGATCATATCCCATCTATTTTTGATATTAATTCCACTGACACCACGCCTTTTGATCTTGGGACCTCGAAAAATCCGAAAGAAATCTTAATAGCATAGAATATAACTCCTGATGAGAGAGAAAAATTCAAGAGAATAATAAAAAAATATGAAAAAGTTTTTTCCTGGACCTACAAGGACATGCCAGGAATTGATCGGAACATCGCAGAGCATGCTATTCCAACGTATTCGGACCATAAGCCTGTAAAACAGAAATTGAGGAGGCTTAGGCTAGAATGGGCAGAAAAGGTTAAAGAGGAGATTCGGCAGCAGATCGAAGCCAAATTCCTGGTTGAAGTGCAGTATCCTATATGGCTAGCAAATGTAGTCCCTGTAGACAAGAAGAACGGAAAGGTAAGGGTATGTGTGGATTATCGAGATCTGAACAAGGCCTGCCCTAAAGACGATTTTTCGCTACCCCACATTGACGTGTTGATAGATAGTGCCGCCAACTGCGCAATGAACAGTTTTGGGGATGGTTATGTAGGCTACAACCAGATCCTTAACAAGATAGTCGACCGAATTAAAATAGCTTTCATCACAGAATGGGGGACCTACGCCTACAGAGTAATGCCTTTCGGCCTAAAGAATGCAGGGGCTACGTACCAGAGAATGGCAACGAAGATCCTAAGCAACTTGATCCACAAGGAAGTGAAGGTGTACGTAGACGATATGATGGTCAAGTCAGCCACCAGGGAGGGCCATTTCGAAGCTTTAGAGAAGTTTTTCACTAGGATCGATAAGTACAGCCTGCGACTTAATCCCAAGAAGTGTATCTTCAGAGTAACTTCAGGAAAGCTACTAGGGCATGTCGTCAGCCAGAGGGGAATTAAAATTGACCCGGACAAGGTGAACGCCATCAGAGAGATGCCCGTGCCATAAAAAGAGAAGGAGGTGAGAAGCTTCCTAGGCAAGCTACAATATGTTAGCCGATTCATTGTGAAGCTCACTTCGATATGCGAGCCAATCTTCAAGTTGCTAAGAAAGGATCAGCCTGTGGTTTGGAATGAAGACTGCCAGAGAGCTTTTAATAGCATCAGGGAATATTTGCTGAATCTGCCAGTGTTGAGGCCACCGCAACTGATCAAGCCGCTTATCTTGTATCTGGCAGTGGAGGATGGTTCCGTGGGAGCCAAATGGCTCAGGAAGATGAGTTCGGGGTGGAATTCACGGTTTACTATCTCAACAAGAAGTTCCTGGCCTACGAGATAAAATATGCTGAAGTAGAGAAGATCTGCCTGGCAGTGATTTGGGCGTCAAAGAAGCTTAGGCACTACTTCTATTCGTACAAAGTTTAGGCAGTGGCAAAGCAGAATCCTTTGAGGTATTTGCAGGAAGCGTCATCTTTGCTTGGTAAGATGGGAAGGTGGTTGCTATTGCTATAAGAGTTCAATGTCCAATACATCACTCGCAAAACTATCAAGGGGCGAGCAGTAGCAGAGTTTCTTGCTGATCATCCCATTCAGGCGACGCACCTGAATTCAATTTTCCTGATGAGAGCATAGCCATAATTTCTATCCAAGGATGGCAGTTATATTTTGATGGGGCTATAAATAACAAGGGGGTAGGAGTCAGAATCATTTTGATGACCCCAGATGATGAGAAGCTCCCGTTGGCCAAGAAGTTGAGGTACAGGGTCACCAACAATGAAGCTGAATATGAAGCGTGCACCTTCGGGTTAGAAGCCTTAGCTGCCTTAGGGGCAAAGAACGTAGAGGTTTTTGGTGACTCATCCTTGGCAATCAGCCAAATCCGGGGTGAGTGGGTTGTAAAGGAAGAATGGCTGGTACCTTATGTTGAATATCTGAAGGAGCTATGTGGGCAGTTCGAGACCTGTACGTTTCGCTTCGTGCCGAGAGAGGAGAACCGTCTGGCTGATGCACTGGCAACTCTGGTGTCAATGTGGGATAATCCTAACGGAATAGCTATGAAGCCTGTCCTGATTTCTAGTTCTGAGAGGCCCAGCTTCGAAATCAAACCAATAATGGAAGTAGAAGTAGCAGATGGAAAGCCATGGTACTTTGACATCATGAATTATGTGGAAAATGCGAGATTTCCAGAGGAAGCTACCGAGAAAGATCAGAGGATGATCTAAAGGCTATCCACTCAGTTCATATCCTTAGACGGGGTGTTATACAAAAGGCAGGCAGATAGTATCCAGCTCAGGTGCTTAAACGAAAGGGAAGCCCGGAGGATGATGGAAGAAACCCATGCAGGCATCTGTGGGGCTCATATGAATGGGTTAACCCTGGCGAAGAAGATCATAAGGCAAGGCTTCTATTGGCTTACGATGGACAATGATTGCTCAAAATATGTCAATCAGTGCCAGCTATGCCAGCAGTAGTCGGCTCCACAATTCATGATACCGAGAAGCAAAGGCATCAGAAAGAGCTCCTCCCCGAAAAGATAGTGGGACCCTCACCACATCCTGGATCATCCCAAGCTGGCGAGCACACCGAGCTGTGATATGGAAAGTAGCCTGATGGAGCCCACAGAGGGGAACACACCCCGACGGTCCATCAATGATCGCATGGGACAGAGGGAGCCAGGAAGACATGAAACTGGTATCGTCATCCGACAGCTCGCTAAATCTGGCAATGCCTTCATCAGTAGTGGCGCATGTATACAGCCATCGACGCGGGAGGAAGTGTCTCGAGGAGTACTGCGCAATGACTCAGGGAGGTGGCTTTGACAACATCCTCAGCTTCTCTTGCAGCCAGACTTGAAAAAAAAAAGCCGCTGGAGTAAGTAGGATTTACTTCAGGCAAAAATAAGGCATAGGGTTGTGTGAAAATCCGAAAGGACGCGTTTCCCGCCAAGAAAAGCTAGTGCGAAAATCCATAAGGGACGCACTACCTTTAAAATAAGGACATACCTGGAGCAATAAGGGGCTTCCCGTGAACGTGGAGGTGGATCCGGAGCATACAGTATCTAAGCCCATAATGGTCTCATCCAGAATAAGTGGAAAGGGAGATAGCCCACGGTGAAAATCGTCTAAAGCCCCAAATAGGCGAAGATCGCTGATCAAACCCCTTGGAGCCATAATTAAGAAGCTCATCATGCAAAATAAGAATACGATGCTTACCCAGTAGGTGGGGACGTCAGAGAATCTGTCTAGAGCCTTGACCAGCGGCTCCAAAGAGAAGGTAGAACCTGGGGGAACCAACTGCGCAGCCACAGAAGGGGCTATACCTAAAGGCAGAGCAATATCTCGAGTCTGGAGTAAACAGCAACGTGGGATATAAGGCAGAGCGTTAGGGGGATACCAGGCATCGACAATGGCAGCTAACTCCTCAGGTAGGGGGCATAACTCCTGGTACGTGAACTTCAAGACGTGAAACCGGGGATTCCAGAAATAGGTTGCGGCCAGAAGAAGGTTGCGGTCTACCTTAGCCCTGCGCAGGTGTTTCAGGCCGGAAAGAGGAGAAAGAGTGTCATTTTCCCAAGTGCGGTTGTCGTCTAAGATGCGAAACATCTTCTGGAGGAGAGGAGATGACATCTTATGAAAATTAAAGGATGAAAGCTAGAGAAATGTTGAGAAAATGAGAAGACACAAGAAATCATAAAAGTTGACAGAATATATAGGGAAGCGCCATAGATGGCCTACCCGTGCCTCAAGAGAGACGGCCTGCCTGTCGGTAGTCGTCCACCTGGCAGTTTGCATACGTTAGCATTGCATCACGTGCATTAATTTCGCATTTAATGGGGAATAGTGAATGACAGACTCCCAGCCCGTCGGTCGCTCCTAGCGGCGCCCAGCCCGTCGGTCACGAAATCTATATAATGGCCTTGTGACAGACGGACAAACAGTTTTGCCATTTTCTCTTTTCCTCTCTCTCTCATTTTTTTTATCATTTTCTGCACCCTTTTCTTTTCTTTTTTCATTTTTTCTTGTGTTTTTGGGCCCTTTTCGCTCGATCGGTCATCCAAGGAAGTACTTTTCTTCATTTCTACAGTTTTCTGCAAATTACAGGTAAGTAACCAATCACTTCCTCTTTTAATTTTGGTTTATTTCCTTTTCTTCTTCTTCTTTTTGCTTTTAGAATGAGTAGATTGCTTTAGTTTGCCTTAGAAATTAAAGGTAGATGCTGCTAGTTTTTATATAATTTTGGCATGCTAATTAGTCAAACCTTTGCATGATATTGCCTATAAAACATGTTCCTTTAGAAATAGGAATTCCTATGCATGCTAGCAAATGTATATAAGTATGGTATATATGTGCTGTTGTTGGGGCCTGAGGCCTGTCCCTTTTGTGCAGGAAGTGGGGCACACCCTTGCCGGGGTACTGTCCATTTCTTATGAATATATATATACAAGTGTTTTGTTGGGGCCTGAGGCCCGTTTTTTGTTTTTTCCATGCAGGAGGTTGGGCACATCCCTGCCGGGGTGCTGCCCGATTATTTTATTTTCATTTTCAATTCTTTATCTTTCTCTCCTCATACCTGGGCTGCTATCGCCTGGATGAGGTCCAATGTGCTTTTTGTTTTGAAAATTGGGCCCATTAACGCCCTCTCCGTTAAATTAATTTATATAATCTTTTCTTTTGCAGGATGCCTCCGAGACGATAAGTTCCCCAGGCCCAACCCGAGGTAGAGGTCCCGGGCTGGATGGATGATGAGTCCGCCCAGAGATACAGGCCACTGGCCCAGGTTGAGTTCCGAGCTAGCCGTTTTATATCTAGGCCATTCCTAGAGGCCCTAGGGATGGCCGCCGAGGTAGACACATTGATAGAGGGTGTTGGATGGATAGACTTTCTGACTCCCATGATTCAGACATTCCCCGAGGCTACACGGTAGGTGTTAGCCACTCTACACTATGGAGGGTATCAGAGATCGGACACCGAGCCTGGCGTAGTGCAGTTTTGGTTTGACGGCCAGCATTTTAGTATCACGAGGCGTCGGTTCGCGGAGGCGATGGGGTTCCTAATAGGTGATGGAGTTATAGCCCCGCAGAGAGCGGTGAGGCGCGTCCATTGGGCGGCTATTGCTTTGCCAGGAGTGCTATATGATCACGATACAGCGAAGAGTACCGTACTGGTCTCTCAGGCACTCCAGTACCTGCACAGAGTGCTTTCAAGCTCGTACCTCGGTCGGGCTGGTAATCCAGGGTCGCTTAACGCGGCCGAGATCTGGAGCATCTGGGCTATGGTGGTAGGCCAGCGCCTCAATGTTAGCCATGAGATCCTGGCAAACATGGTTAGAGTCGGCAGGGGGTCAGCCCCAATTGGTGATAGTCAGAGGGGTTGTCACTAGATTGCTTTTGGGCTTAGGAGTCGCCCCAGATAGGTTCAGAGGACCCTTGGACGAGGGGATCTATGTTGACGCGTCAGCTGCAGTTCAGATGGGCATGATCTTGTCATTGCCGGGGCAGCCTGAGGCCTTCAGGCTGCTCACCATCCACGAGACTAGGAGAGCTTTTGCTCTTTCGCCTTTGGGACCAGAGCCAGAGCAGGAGCAGCAGTAGCCACCTCCTCAGCCTCCACAGTCCCCGCAGCACCAGGCGCCACCTCAGCCTCAGACCGCGCCACCTCCACCACAGCAGGAGCAGCCCAGGACTCTGTCGAATTTCGACGTGGAGTTCACCATGGACGAGCTTTTCAACACCCCACCGGCGTCCAGGGCACCGATTCCTTTTCCCTCACTGAGCACCAGGGTACAGTGGTCCACCCTTAGGCCCTCTGAGAGGTTTTATCCTTACTTCGGGAGCGACCCGGGGGCATCCACTTCTGCAGCTCAGCCATCAGAGCCGACTCAGGGGCCATCGCAGTCACAGCCAGCACAGCAGACATCTCGCAGCTCCTGACCTCCATGTTCACAGCGTTTGAGCGCCGATTAGAGGAGAGGGATAGGGCTACCCATGAGAGACTAGACAGACAGCAGACTGCTCTCCAGGAGCAGTCCAGAGTCATTGACCGTCTGACCCAGGAGCAGGTCGAGCTCATTGACCATATGGTGCAGGAGCAGGCCCGGCTTATGGAGAGCATCAGGGACGAGTAGGCTAGGGTTGTGGAGCAGGTTGTACAGGGACAGAGAGAGCTCAGAGAGCAGCTTGGTCAGGATTTGAGGACGTCCCAGGATTAGGCATCTCGGAGGATCGATGTGACTTTACAGATAATTGATGAGTCACTTGATTCTCTTAGGTCTCGGGTCCAGGTGATAGAGGGGATCGTTCCTCCCCTGTCCCAGTCCATGAGAGAGTTCAGGGAGCACACTGAGCAGAGTCTGGAGTGGATGAGGAAGGCTGCCAGTGAGCAGACCAGCCAGATGAGCCAGGCCTTCAAGCAGTTAGGGGGGACAGTTTCTGACACCTTGTGCTTCATGAGGACTTGCACCCAGCCCTTCCTGGACGGCTACGCTCAGGTTAGGTTTAGACAGACTTACACTTCTGGGGCCGGACCATCTATGCCTCAACATCCACCTCCGACTCAGCATCCACCTCCACCTCAGCCTCAGCCGATTCACCTCTCGGATGATGAGGACCCGGATGAGGAGCTCATAGACTACCCGCCATCATAGCCATTCAGGGAGTTTGGATGACATTCTTTTTGTATTTTGTTCATTATTGTCGTGATTGTATATACATTATACAAAAGCTGATATTAGTGGAAAACTTTTATTTCCAGCTTTGTATATTTATTTATTTATTTCTACCTTTATTTATGCTTTATTCGCATTAAAGATGATTGCATGCTCTTATACCCATTCATATCAAAAGTCAAAATGATCATATAACGAAAAAAAGCAAAACAATGATACAAAACATGATGAAAATAATGATAATGAGATGACAAAAAGGATGATAAATATAAAACCAAATTATTTATGAGCATATTGAAAGGGAATAACTCGTACATGAATTAACAAAATCCTTTGCCATACAGGGACATTGCTTAACACCGGTCCAAATACGGACATCAATCACAATCTGAGGATAGACAGATCAAACTTCATGTTCTTCCGAATCACTCAGCCAGAGAGTGCTACATCTCACAGTTCATGTTGTAGTCAGAGAGTACTACACACCTTACAGATCGGATGGGGGTTAGCAGGGGAACTTCACCAACCGAAGTTGCAGTTAGAGAACACTACTCTTCACCTTGGGACGGTAGCCAGAGAGTGCTATATCTCACAGTTCATGTTGTAGTCAGAGAGTACTACACACCTTGCAGATCAGATGGGGGTTAGCAGGGGAACTTCACCAACCGAAGTTGCAGTTAGAGAACACTGCTCTTCACCTTAGGACTGTAGCCAGAGAGTGCTACATCTCACAGTTCATGTTATAGTCAGAGAGTACTACACACCTTGCAGATCGGATGGGGGTTAGCAGGGAAACTTCACCAACAGAAGTTGCAGTTAGAGAACACTGCTCTTCACCTTAGGACTGTAGCCAGAGAGTGCTACATCTCACAGTTCATATTGTAGTTAGAGAGTACTACACACCTTGCAGATCTGATGGGGGTTAGCAAGGGAACTGAAACAAGTCGAAGTTGCAGTTAGAGAACACTGCTCTTCGCCTCGAGATTGTAGTCAGAGAGTACTACATCTCCCCGATGACGCGTGAGCCGAGACGAGGCCAGAAGAAATAATCGAAGCTGCAGTTATAGAACACTGCTCTTCCCACCGAGGTCGTAGCTAGAGAACGCTGCATCTCACCAATGCCTTATCGGTCGAGACGAGACCGGTAGGGACGTTTCAATTCGTTGAGCAGACTGAGATGAAGTCCACCTAACGAGGGGCACGGAAGGTAAGAATCGCTACAGGTACGCTTTTCTTCCTTTTTTTTTGTTCCTTTCTCTTAATTTTGGATCATCTAGGCACTCGAGCGTTAGTTTTCCCCAAAATTGGGGGCAACTGTAAGCATCGTGTCCCGAGGCGGTTTGGATTAGAGATTACCCGATGAGGAATAAACGTCCGAGTCCGTAAAAACGGTTGAGATTCGGAGGTTTTGGTCCCCTGCTTCACGAGAAATGTGTTCTTTCAGTCTTCGTAGGAAAGAGGGAGGAAACGGGGATCTTTTTTTGGTCAAAAAGTGTATTTTTTTCCACCGGTGGTTTGCCCGTCTGTCAAAGGCAAGACCGTCGCTGTGTGTCACCGACAGCCTATGTGATTTTTCGATGCCCGTTAGAGGGACCTGATTTTTCGGAGCACACAACTTCTCCGACGCCCGTTGGTGAGAATTGCAGGCCCGTCGGTTGAATCCTTGTGTCAGTAGGATTAAACCGACGCCCGTCGGTCGCCCCTGGTCTATAAAAACTTTCATTTCCCACCTAGAAAAGGGTTGGAGAAATTTGTAAAAGGGGAAACTCTGTCAAAATTAACACTTGTTTTCTCTCTCTTCCAACAAATAAAAATCTTAAGAAATCTCTTTTAGTTTAAGAATCAAACCATAAGAAGGAGCTAAATCTAATTAGTTTTCCTAAGGTTTTGATTCCAAAATGCAGTCTTTTGAAGGATCAAGAAGGAAATAATGTATTTTTCTCATTCTTGATCTTTCATTTTGTCTTCTCGTGGAGCGTGCGGGACTCTGATCGACACCGAAAATCCAACCAAGACATTATCTGAGGGTAAATATTCTGGACTTCTTCTCCTTATTACTTCATCTTTATTTTTATTCTTGTTTTTTTGACTTTTTGCTTTTATCTTCCTTTATTTTGATCCTTTTCACTTCGTTTTGTGGTAAAAATCTGTTTTTGCTTTGAAAAAGTAGTTTCGCTGTCATTTTTTTTAGAGACAGAAGTGACCGACGGGTCATCTGTTTCACTGACGCTCGTCGATCACCCCTCCCACAGACGCCTTCTCTCGAGTGAGCGACGGGACACGTCGGTCAGCTTGACTGACGCCCGTCGGTCACTCGGCAGTGGCCGTCCCTGGGTTCTGTCTCCCTATTTTCAAACCCCCTTTTCTTTTCCTTTTTTCTATCTCTCTCAAGTCTTAGACCTTTATTTATATTGCGCTTTTTGTACATTAACACCCATTAACCTTTTGTGAGCATATATGATTTTCTTGGACTATTCTGAGCTCGAGGGGCGATCTACCATGCTCGGAGGATTCCGTCCGGTTTAGTTTTCTAACCTTCTTAGTTATTTCACTCATTTGTTTATTTATTCATTATTTTTTGTACATGAATATACCTTTTGTATCTCGCTAAATATAGAAATTGATGAATGTTTTATATTTAATAAAGAGAGATTTTCATAAAATTAAGGATCCAATGTCCTATTTTTCATCCAATGAAAAATTCCCACAATAAAAACATCATTTTTATAATAAATGCATGCGAGGACCAAAGTCCTCAAAATAAATAATCTCCCGTCTTATGTATGTATTGCACATTTATAAATGGGAGTTGTATTCCGCTCCTAGTGTTATTGTATTTTTTTGATTTATAAAATGATCGAGGTAGAAATAGATGAGAAGTCCCGAACCCAGCTCTGGTCTTTGGGCTCAACGAGGCAAGAGGTCTTTTCGATCACTCATTGGAACCTCCAAGACACCTCTTGTGTCACGAGACTTAGACGTTAAACCTAGGCTCCTTTGGGAGAGAGGTTTACCCTCCAAGACCCCTTTGGTTGGCCCAAAATGGATAAGAAGCGCAGTCTTAGGCTCTCCGAGGCGAGAGAAACTTTCTCAATGTTCTATTGGGTGGCGACTCCATGAAACCTCCTTGTTGCCCAAAATAGACGCACTCGCAATTCATTGCAAGTTGCCAACGGACCCACAAATGCCCCGATTGCCCTAGAGCGGGCGATCGTACGGGCAGCACGCGGGGCCCGGCGCGTGTCACAGTAAGTAAATGAGATGGAGTTGAATCCAGGGTTGACCGTTTGGAGCGAGGCTAACACAAGATTTGAAGAAGTGTCTAGTATAGGTTGTAAAAGCTATGTTATTGTGATTATTTTGTAACAAAAAGATAAATGCATTTAATCTCTAATGACTTGAGTTGTATGTTCTATAGTGTGCACTTTCTTATCCTCTTCAAGGGTAAGGGGGTGTTACACTGTCTAGCGCTAGGTTATATGTTATGAGTTATAGTTTGCCTGTAGGGTATGTTACACTCTACCAAGCATATTTAGTAAAAATCCCATCTCATTTACATAATCACCAAATGTTTTTCTTCACTTGTTACTTAATTTAATCATCACATAACTCCCCAGCTAATTTACTCTAACTACATTCACATAATTCACATAACTCTTTAGTTATATTTGTAACACCCATTACCCGTATGTAGTAAACCGCATCATAACACGACTGGTTGTAACACCCTTATTATACTGTTCTATGCGTACAATGAATGGTTAACTCAAATGTCTTATCAATGCTAAAGTTACAAATTATACTATACTAAACAATTCGATGAAAATATTTAGCTTTTAAACATCAATAACACTCATAAGTAAACAATAATAATATAACAGTACATACATTATTTTGTTTAAAATCCATCATGACCATATACATGTGTAGACACTGGGTCTTGAGGTAGTCCAAATCAGAGTTACCCAACGAAGATATTGGTTCTCGTATTAGGGCAAAAGGATGAGAGTTGTAGATTTTTGCCCTTTGAATTCATAAGGATTAAGGATTTCTGACAACAGGAGGTTGCTGTGCGTCAAAAGAGAAGCTTTTGAATTGAAAAATATGTTTTGGGATTGACCGACGGGATACCCATCGGTCAAAGAGTGGCCTATCGCTCGGTCTGAACTGTGGCCATCCCTCACGCTAGTGATGTCTGTCGCTCGTGGTTGAGGGACACCCGTCCCTCAAGTGAGCCATGCCCGTTGATTGCTCCAGGGACACCCATCCCCTGTGAGAGCGATGCCCGGCGCTCACGTGGGATGCCCATCCCTCGAGTAAAAGATGTCCGTTGCTCAAGCCCGTCCCTCAGGATTACCCATCGCTTGAAATAATTGCAGCTGCCCTGGCGATCGAAGCCGGTAAGTATGCTGAGCGACGCCCATCGGTCGGTGATTTGCGGCGAATCTGAGGGGATTTCACGGGATTTAGGAAATATTTCCAAAATATTTCCAAATATTCTCTTTGATTTCCAAATCTCTTTCAAATAGTTTCAAACTTTTGATTTGATTTCCAAATATTTGATTTGATTTAACAGTTATGATTCGATTTCGTATATCTCTTTCAAATTCAAATTTCAATTTTAAAACTTTTTCAATTTTCCACCTTAATCTATAAATAGGGGGAAAAAATTCGTTATTAGAGGTTAGCAATTTTTATCAAATATTGGAGGTTTCTTACTAAAATTTCAAAAGAGTTTTTTTATTTATTTTTATAAAAAATCTTATCAAATCGTTTTCAAACTAAGGTGAATCCGGGAAAACGAAATCAATTCGTTCTTCCTCGATTTAGCTTTTTTGACATTTTTAGTTACTACAAAATATCGAGAAGGAAAAATATAATTTTCTTTTCTTCATCTAATTTTAAAAATACAATTTTGCGGTAAAAACTCCCCAAAATTGCACAATGTTGACTAATCCTTATAGAATTCAAGGGCAGAAATCACGCGACATTCACCTTGAGAAGGTAATATTCCGAGGGTAAATATTTCTGGATCAATCTCTAATTCACTTTTTGTTTCATATTAATTTATTTGTGTCCAATTGCGCTAAAAGTTAATTTTAATAGTAAAAATTAGATTTTAATCGGATTTCTTGGTTCCTTTGCAGATCAGGGACGACCGACGGGCTGAGGGTCCACCGACGGCCGTTGCTCAACCGAGCGACGGGCGATCGCAGAACTTCGCCTTCACCCGTCGATCGGCCCAGGGACAGCCGTTGGTCACGCGATGTGGGCCGTTCCTAGGCCTTCCTTCCTCCTTTTTTTCACGTTTTTTATTCTTATTCTTCCTCATTTTCCATGGTAATTTTTTATAGATTCTTCATCTTTATTCATTTTATCATTTTTTTGTTTAATTATTGCACTAACATGCTCTTTGGTTTTTGTGATTTTAACTGTTTTTCTTGGATTTGGGGTGTTGAAAAAATAGAGAGCACCAAGGTGATTCGAGGACATTATTCGGGTTTATTTCTTTATCTTATTTCCTTTCACTTCAATTTTCAATTACCATTTATTGTATATTATTTTTGTGAGCCCGTTAATGCAAAAAATGGCAAAGGATTTTATACAGAATAAGTAAAATTTTCCTTAAATAAAGATGGGACCAATGTCCTAGTTTTCTTTATCCAATCAAAATAAATATCTTAACACTGCTTTTATTTAAATATGTATGCGAGGACCAATGTCCCCATTTTCAACGAATACCCCGTTTTATATATGATTCGCATTTATTTAATATTGGGGGTTGTATTCTGCCCCTAATTTTATTGTAACTCGTTACACTTTTATTTACCTTATTTTAATTTTGCTATTCATCGCTTTCCATTATATGATTGATCTGACGCTTCAATTATTGCATTAAATAAAATGAGAAAATGAGATAAAAGATTAAATTCTAAAACTCAATCATAATTTAATCAAAGTATGAATAAATGGGAAGTCCCGAACTCTCTCTAGTCTTAGGCTCAACGAGGTTAGATGAACCTTTCCAATCACACAAACTCAACTATGGTTTCACACGTCGACAAGCTGACATTTATCAATCACACAAACTCAACTGTGGTTTCACACATCGACAAGCCGACATTTATCAATCACGTGACTCAATTGTGGTTTTACACATCAACAAGCCGACTTTTATCAATCTCGTGACTCAACTGTGGTTTCACAAGTCAACAAGCTGACTTTTATGAAATAAGCGACTCAATTATGGTTTCACATGTCGACAAGCTGATGTTTATAAATCACATTAACTCAATTATGGTTTCACACATCAACAAGCTGACATTCATCAATCACACAATCTCAACTGTGGTTTCACACGTCGACAAGGTGACATTTATCAATCACATCAACTCAACTATGGTTTCACGCATCGACAAGCTGATGGCTATTTTCACTTATTTTCTTATTAATCACTATTTTAATCAGTTTTATCTCATATTTACCATTTTGCCCATAGTATACACCCGGTAGAAATCTACTGACCGGATATGTGGGATGTGGATCCCATAGATCCACTCCACTGTAGAATGATTGTAATAACCCAGTATACACCCTAGTAGGATTTATTATGTTTGATAAGTTTGAGGATGTGTACTAGTTAGAGAGGACACGTTGGATTTAATAGTTCGAGTGAGGGTTTTGTCATGAGCGCGACATCGTCGTGAGCACGACAGAACACGCTTGAGGAATCTAACATAAGTGGGTTTTAAGTTGCAATTGAGGGACCTAAGAGAACTCTTCCGTGGACATAAGTGATAATTTACATGTTAGTGGAATTCTGGTGCATGGGTGACATTTGGCACACATTGTAAGTGAGACTTTTAGTGCATGGTTGCCATGTTGCTTTGGCATGCAATAAAAGGATTTGAGTGGGAAAATCTGCCTTAAGTGAATTGCATGCATTCTGGTTCTTTTCTCTCTCTTTCTCGATTTCTCTTTTTCCATTTCTTATTTGATTTTGTCTTCCCTTGGCTAATTTCTGCATTGGATGGTTTGAAGAGGTTATTAAAGGATTAAAACGGTAAGTGTGATTTAGGTTTGTGTTGGGTCTTCTTCTACTCCATTTCTATTTTGGTTTGAGTTGGTTGTGTAATGGACTAAGAGATTTTGTGTTGGTGTTCTTGGCTGTGTATGATGGAATCATAATGGTATGTGTACTTGTATGATGAACTATATGAATATGTCTGAACATGCATATTATATATCATAGGTATTATTTGCTTGTAGGAATTATATATATTTATTGGATTGTTTAGCATGTACATGAATTGAGTAAAATGTGATTGTGATTGGATATGTGAATATGCATTATAGTCATTAGAGTGTTATCGAGCCTGAAGTGTCAAGTTAGTGGATAGATAGGCATGCTTATAAAGGTTTTAGTGCAGCTGCTCAGTAGACTCATATGGGTCTTTTGCTTAGAGATTTCAGTCTCTTTTGTTACCTTCGGGTATTTGTATATTTCGAGACTTATGTCTTCCGTGTGTTCAGATATTGTGTCTAACCAGTATCTTCAGTACCCGTATCTACAATTTATGAAAGTTCAGGCTCTTATCTTTCGTTTGGTTTTATGATTTATTAAGCTATTGTTTTAGTGAAAAATTAATTGTATGAGCATTCATGTTAATGCTTGTGATAAGACCATGCTTTAGCAAGTGTACATGATAATGTTATGATTAAGCATGTGTTATGTAAAGTGAGAATGTACACGATTGATACGAGAATGAAAGGTAAAGGTAAAGGTATTAGTTGAGCTATTGATATTGTTGCTCGTGTTATGTTTATTACCTTTGATTACGACAAGTGACTTTGATTGTATAATCCATATGTTTTGTTTGCGACTTCATTAGAAGTCCTTTGCTTCTGTTAATCCCCACTAAGCATTATCGCTTAGCATGGATGTTTTGTTTTCGTGTAGGTTTGCAGGTTTCGTTCTGAACGTGAGTCCCCATTTGCTGGCCACTAGGAGTTTGATTTTGAAGGGTTTCTTTTTGTTTGATATATAGTATTCTTTTTGTATAGGACTCTTTTATAGCGCTTTGTAAACATTTTGTAAGGCATGTAATTCTGATATTTAATAATATAATGATTTTGTATATGTATACTTTTATAAGTTCTGAAATGTAAGTATATATGTTGTTCCTGAATGCTTTTGCTTATGTTTTATTTTATAAGCTTCCGCTTTAGTTTTTGCATGTATGTATGTGTTTTGCGTGTGTAGCATCTCGATATTCCTCCTGAGGGGTATTGGGGTTACAAGTTGTGGTATTAAAGCCTGGTTAGATGGTTTCGGTTTATAAGATGTTTAGATGTGTACGAGTCTATCTAGAGTCGTGGCCTAATACAGATGTTGTCTTGTGTAGAGTTTAGATGGAGTCTGATCCTAGTGAGGAGATAGGTGAGACAATGGGTAGTGTGAATCCAGTTCGTCAGCCTACATAAGAGAGACCCTGAGCTGAAAGTATGGGTCCGGCTTATGGTGATTCGGTATTGATGTAAGGGATGATGCAACTGATTGAAGGGTTAACTGCCCCTAAGGCCCCAGTGGATTTGATTAGAAGGAGAGGAGCCGAGGAATTTAATGGAACAAATATGGATCAATCAGATTTAGCCGAATATTGGTTAGAGAAGACGGGCAGAATCCTATAAGAAATTAATTGCCCATTGGATCAGAGAGTTAATTGTGTGGTGTCCCTGCTGCAAGGCCCAGCTTATGATTGGTGGAAGCTGGTGATGAGGAATCCCCAGTAGCCTATTGAGTTGAATTGGGAGTTCTTTGTTTAGGAGTTTGATAAGAGATATGTCACTAAGGCATACAGAGAAGCAAAATGGAAAGAATTTGTGAGTTTGAAGTAGAAAAGTATGACAGTGAGTGATTATGAAAAGGAGTTTAGTCGGCTAAGTAAGTATGCGCTGCAAGTGTTGCTTACTGAAGAGTGTAAGTGTAGTCATTTTGAAGATGGGCTAAGAGAAAGCATTAGAGGTCCTTTATCAGCCATAGCAGTGATGCATGTGGTGGGTTATTACCAATTAGTTTCAGCCGCGATGAAGCTAGAAGAATTGGAACTGATCAAGCAAAGGAAGGAGCACAAGAGAAGAGTAACCAATGATAATGTGTTAAGTAGTAAGAGAACCCGTGATGTAGTTAGTGGACAACATACTCGAATGTCAGGTCTAGTGCAAGAATCTAAGGGAAGTGTTTTGGCACCCCCTAGTAAGGAAAGCAATATACCAAAGTGTGAGCATTGCAGGAAATTTCATTGAGGTATGTGTAGGAAGCTCAGTGGAGCGTGCTTCAAATGTGGCAGCGTGGAGCATATGCTTGCTAACTGTCCAGAGATGAAAGAGAGCACGACACAGCAAGGTAGTAGAGGTAACAAGGGAGTGACTGGATTTGCAAGAGGTGAAAGAAGAAGAGGTCGAGCAGCGAATGAGATATCAGAAATGGTTGATAAACTGATTCCTTCGGGTGGTCCAGCTCGATGTTACGCCATGATTAGGGATAAGGAAGATTGTAACAACCCAAAAAGTACCCTAGAAGGATTTGTGCATATTGAGAATAAGTGGTGACCAAAGTTGTGCAAGTTAAAGTATTAGGTATGCTAAATGGACAATTTAGGAATTAATGTCAAAGTTTCAGCAAGTGCGGCCAATAGTAAATTGTGAAGTGTGGAGTTAGGACTTAATTGAAAGAATGGAGATTAATTTAGTGGGCCAATGTGTAGGATGAGTAAGCTATAAGTGTCACTGCATGAGGATATAAGATTTGAGGGATTGAAAAGAGAATTTGACAAATATCTAAGTTGGACCTATGGGAAAGTGACATGTGGCAAGTGGTAGTGTAGAAACCGGGTCCTGAGGCAGTCCAGGTCAGAGTTACTTAATGAAGAGATCAATGTCGGTTTTTGGATGAATGGATGGAATTCGGTGGTTTTCGTCTTTCGGTTTCACAAGGATTAAAATCTTTTTCTCTATGGCGTGAGGTTTTGAAAGAATTTGGGAAATTTAGCTTAAAATTGAGATTTTGCCGTTCGGACGGGATGACCGTCGGAGTAGGGATGCCCGTCCCTAGTTGGTGTGCCCCATTTCTAGCATATAGGGACGGGCCATCGTTTGGACATATAGGTTGTCTCTATGCGTTGTAGGGACGACCCCGTCGGTAGCGGCGGACACGTGTTGGCATAGAAACGTCCGTCCCTAGTCCCGCGCCTTGGCCCGTTTATGTCCAGATTTCCACGCGTACCCTCATTGGGGACGTAAAGCCCATCAGTAGTTAAAGGGATGGCCGTCGGTAGTGGATCTGATCAGATAGCGCCGAATTTGATAAAATTTGATCTGATAAGCTTTTATCTTTCAAAAAAATTGGGATTAGATATTTGGTTAAAAATTGAATCCTTTCAAAATTCAAACTTTAAATTGATGCTTATCCTATTTATCTCCAAAAATTCTATAAATTGTGAGGTAAAATTCATTAATGGGGGTTGGAAAAATTAACAAATTTTTTTGGAGGAAAATTTGCAAATTTTGAGAGAGTGGGAAATGTTTTAAAAGAAAAAATCTTTTGTGAGCAAATTAAAAAAATCTAAAAAATCTCTATTATTTTCATAATTTTATTCGATAAAAATTCTTTCAGTTAATTGGTTTTTTCTCAAATTCTTCTTGTGAATTAAGCAAATTTGAGGTAACAAAATTCATTCGTTTCCATCAATCCAGCTAATTCAAATACTTGATCGCTGTTAAATTTTCAAAGAAAGAAAAACATAAATGTTCTTTCTTTGATCCATTTTTACTTGATCCTTGTGGAGCGTGCGGGGACCGAAATCATTCGACATTCACCCAAAAAGATAAAATTCGAGGGTAAACATTCTGGATTGATATTTGTGCAATTTAACTTGACTCATATTAATTATTTTTCTATTTTTTGTAATAATATTTTTTACAAAGAATTGGAATTTTGAAAGGCTTTTTAACTTTTTTCTGCAATAAGGGGTGACCGACGGGCAGAGTGGTTACCGACGCCCGTCTCCATTCCGAGAGACAGGACGTGGGCGACGCTCCACTCCGTCCGCCGGTCACACTAATTTATTTTTTACTCCTTTTATCTTTTAACCCATTTTTTTAAGTTTCTTGTTATGTTACTTTTCTTTATTTTATTCATGATTTTGACACTAACATGTTTATTTCTATGAGTTATTTTTTTGACCATGTTGGAATTGGAGTGGTTAATGAGGGTGGTCCCGCTAACCTGAGGCTTCCCATCAGGGTTCTTTCTTTACCCTTGACTTTATTCATTTTATTATGAAGATTATTTTAATGTCGTTAAGGTAAAAAGGACCAAATTTTTTTTAATAATTAATTTGGGATTTTTTCGAAAGCCAGAGACCAAAGTCCTATTTTTAGCTAATAAAACCGACACTACTCAAAAATCAGCTTGTAATAAATATGCATGGCAGGACCAATGTCCTCACTCCAAATGAATATCCCGATTTTTATATGATTTATATATTGTTTTTTTAATGAGGGTTGTATTCCGCCACTTGTTTTATTGTAATTTATTTTGAGAATGTTTATTTTAATAATGCTTTATTTATTGCTTTTAACGTGAATGATTGCGCCTTAATTAAATGCATCATGTGGAAAGTTGATGAAACAATAAATTCAAAATTTAATTATAATATTAATCAAGGTACAAATAAATAAGAAGTCCCAAACTCACTCTGGTCTTAGGCCTAATGAGGTTAGAGGTCTAGAACCTCCAAAATATCTCTTGTTCCACTTCAAAAGGGCTTAATTTACATAATCCTAGGCTCTAGGGGGTAGAGGCTGAGACCTCCAAAATCTCTCTGGTTTGCCCAAGATGGATATGTATGTGCTATCTTAGGCTCGTTGAGGCTAGACGACCCTTCCCAATGTTCTATTGGGTGGCGACTCCAAGAAACCTCTTTGTTGCCCAAAATAGACGCACTTATAAATACCTTACAAGTTTT
Source organism: Excoecaria cochinchinensis (assembly GCA_947683425.1). Lineage (NCBI taxonomy): Eukaryota > Viridiplantae > Streptophyta > Magnoliopsida > Malpighiales > Euphorbiaceae > Excoecaria > Excoecaria cochinchinensis. The sequence continues at coordinate 21,142,901 of CANTUQ010000119.1, forward strand.
TTATGAACCTCTCCTAATCGCCCTAAAGCGGGCTTTCGGGAAGCCACGAGGTTCGGCGCGCGTTACAATGGCGACTTCGCTGGGGACCTACGCGAGACTTCGATTCGAAAGTACCTTGATTAAAAATTATAGTTGAGTTTTAGTTTAAAAATTTCACCTTCTTTCAAAACTGCATTGCATCGCATTAGAGCCTTAGATCTATGCTAGTTTGGTCCCTCTTTCAGCCCCGGTGTGTTCCCGAAGCACGACTCTACGTTCACTCAATGTAGGGAAGTGTTAAGGATAATCACCAGCCCAAGTCTCGTACCATCATGATATATTAAATGGTGACCCAATCGATTGTTACGCTCGTGATGAGCTAGACCCGTTGGCAGGGACCATGCTTGGATAGCCCTAAAACAACACCACCTTTGACCAAAGCTCATGTAATGGCAATAGATACTCTCCCTAGGTGGTATGAACTATAATACTATGCTTCCTGTATGGATCATTATGTGTTGGACAAACCCAGATAACTGGACTGGTCACCTAATCAAAGGCTTTCATGCCCCGATAGGCCCAGGATGACTTATTCGGACTGCCTAAATACATAATGATCATAACCCATGTGTCTGTGCATTAGTTAGGAGAGGTTATGCTGCCGATTTTTCACCGTGCACCATACGTGTCCATCGGGTCCCCGGATGATCCATGGGCCAATCCCACCTAGGAAAGAGACTATGACCTCGTGTGCGGGAGTAACAAGGTTGGAAGGACCTATGTGCCTGCATGTGGTTTGTAAATGTTGCATAGCACGATCATGCATCTTAGCACGTTCATGCATCATCCTGACCCTTTATGTTTTTCAGCCATCATAGATTCGCCTAGGTGGACAAGAGGGTCTCAGGGGCGATTACGCAGAAATCCATTCTTCGAGTTACCAGAAAGGGTGGAGTATCCAGACACTTCTTTTGAAACCAGCTATGCTACTTCAGCTCATTTTTCTTTACCCGAAGAAATGGCAAACTCACCAAGAGGGGCAGATGCCACTAGGGCAATGATAGTAGAGGAAGTGGGCCGAAGGCTTGAAGAGTTTGAGAACCGGATGATGGAAATGATGGCCACAACGGGTCAGCAAGCAGCCCCTCAGAACCCACCACCTCCTCCTATGAGAAATAATGAAAGGGGGGAGGTCAGAGAAGACCCCCAAGAGAAAATTTGCATGCCATCTTGATGCGGAACCCAATAGCTATCGAGCTACAAACCCACACATACAATTCGAATAGCAAACCAAATCAGATAAACACCCTCCCTATTGAACCCCCAATCAACCTGTGACTGAAAACGCAAATACTCGGGAATTAAAGAACCTGAAAAACACCACAATCAAACAATTGATAAGTTAATCAAATTCTTCATGCAATAGAAAAGAAAGCAATTCACTCTCATTCTAAGCAAAGAAAATTCGGCTAAGCCAATAATTATCATTCAAAATCTGAAATTCTTAACATAACATGTTCTATTTATAGGGTGGCTAACCCTAGCTAGCAAATAACCTAAAACAAACCCTAATGAGGCCTTAAACATGGTGTGGCCGAATTGTCCATGGGCTTAAGCTATCAAATAAGCCCATTTACAAGACTTAACTTAAAAGAGTGGGCCGAATTGTTTAAAGCCCAAAATAAAGACTAACTAAAACCCAAAAATAACTAAACTAAACCCAAACTAAAAACCCAATTCGTTTAGCCCATTAAGTCACTAATTAAATGAGTCATATGACTTTTAAATGAAGCACGTGACTTGTACAAATAAAGCCCAAAGTAGTATAAACCCAAAAATGACTTAAATTGGCCCAAAAATGGCTTAAGTTGGCCCAATTTCACTAGAAGCTTCCAAAAAGGCTAAGTATTTTGTGAAAGCCTCCTTCAAGCTCTTTATAACACTTCTTAAATTTGATCTCCATGAATATGAACTTGCAATGTTTATAACGTTGCAATGTTGACCCCCCTGCGCATGCATCATTCCCTCTCTCTTTAGAAAAGATTCGTCCTCGAATCTTCGTCTTGTTAAAGTTGGGAATTGACACTTGTAGAATAAATTCATCTTCATATAAGATCTTTTGAACAGGTGGGAATAAAACAAATGCTTCTTCAGCAAAGAACTCATCATGTTCCTGCAAGTTAACAAAAACACTAGGAAAAATATGATTATTCAATACAACCATTTCATTCTGATCATTATTATCTTCACTTTCCACGTTCAATTCAACCTCCTTAAGAACTGTAGGGTCAATTATAACATGCTGATCTTCTATCTCAATTACACAAACATCCTTCTGTTCACTCAAAGCAACATCTTCTCTTTCAATTATGTTTTCCTTTTCACTCAAAACAACATCTTCATCACATCCACTTATTTCTTCACCATTTACAACTTCATCAGCATATAAGTCTATACCATCTCTTTCAGCTTCGTAAACAATTTCATCGACAATAACTTCCTCTTCTTTCTTTCTTTCCTCTTGTCTCCTATACGTACTTATTAGTCCAGAAAGTTGTTTAAACTGCAATTCCATATTTTTAAAATCTTCATTTTTGCTCCAGTTTGAACAACTCTTGTTGTTGGAATTTGAAAATAACCTTGCTACCCTCCATTGTTTCTGTTGCCTCTCTACCTTAATGGCAATGTTCACTAAGTCCTCCATTTTTCCATAATGTTGTAATTCAACTACATCCACAATTTCTTTATTCAAACCTCCTAGAAACCAAGCCATTATTACCTCTTCCTCCTCTTCTATGTTAGCTTTGATCAATAGCATCTCCATCTCCTTGTGATAATCTTCTACTGATCTAGCTCCTTGCACTAGCCTATGCAACCTCTGATGTAACTCCCTAAAGTAGTGTGAAGGCACAAATCTTTTCCTCATGGCCTCCTTCATATCCTCCCAACTACTAATAGGACGTCTACCCAATTTCCTTCTGCTCAAGTTCAATTGATCCCACCAAAATAATGCATAATCTGTGAACTCCACAGCTGCTATCTTCACTTTCTTCTCCTCAGAATACTTATTACAATCAAAGATCATTTCAACCTTCCTTTCCCATTCTAGGTACTCTTCAACACTATTTCTACCCTTAAATGGAGGAATCTTAAGCTTAATGTTACCTAAATTCCCATCCAATCTACCACTAGTCTCTTCTTCATCTAAATCTTCTAAGTTAGCCCTTATATTCTCATCAGTCCATCTTCCTCTCCTTGCTGTTCTCCTAGATGTACTATTTGAACCCAATTCTAGCCTCTCTATTCTATCATTCATATTTCCCATATCTCTCATGAATTTTTCAAACGTACCATGCATAGCTTGAATGGAGAACACTACCTCATCGAGAGTTGCTCCCTTTTTACCCGATTCTTCAGTCATGATTGAAAAATCTGCAAAAAGATGTTAGATAATAACCTCACACACTCCCTCACGTGTTTACACTCAAAGGATGTCACTCCTCTCGTGTTTCACTCAAACAAGGCTTTTACCCTCTTAATGTACTCACATGCTCTTGCCTTTTACCACTCTAATTGCAACTCTTAAATTGCACTTTAGAATTCAATACACAAACCAAGAATTTGAGTACATTTTAGAAAGCAAGGAAATAAGCGACTAACAATAACAGAAAGCTCAATGCTAGAAAAGAAGACACTAAACAAAATGGAGGTGGTACACGGACAAGACTGGTATACCACTTGATTATATCAAAATTAGAGTATTAGAACAAGCAAAGATACTCTAACAGTGTAATGGAACAAAAGCAAGCTCAAACAAAGAACTACGCAACAAGAATTAAAAAAAATGACAATTCTGGACAAAATGTATGGATCTGACTCACTACAAAGTAAATCAGATATAGAACCTAGTTATTCTACCCAACAAAGCAAGAAAATAACAAAGAATCCTAATTATACTAAATAAGATAGAATGCACTCAAGACAATTCAATTTAAAGCTAAAATGATGATTAGGCCGAATGGTGTATTAAGCTCTAATTAATGTGTCAAGTTGTGTGCAAAATGATGGAAAAATGGTGTAAAAATGATGGCAAAATGGTGCAAAATGGTAGGCAAATGATGGTAAAATGGTGCAAAATGATAGGCAAATGATGGCAAAAATGATACCAAAATGGTGCAAAAATGACAGCAAAATGGTCCCAAAATGTTACCAAAAAAATGGATAGCAAATGATAGGAAACTGTTACCAAAAAATGATAAGCAAGTGGTAGCACAAATGAATCCTTATCCGAATTGAATAATAATAATCAAAGGTGGTTTAGGATTAAGTTTTCCTATTCCCAAAACAGATAGGATTAATTTTCCTATTCCCAAAACAGATAGGATTAGTTTTCCCTATTACTTAAAGGATTTCCCACCTCTATTTAGAAAAGGATTAGTTTGCTGCCCCTAATTCCTTAAGCACTTAGGATTATATTTTCCCACCCCTTAAAGGATTTGGATCTTCCCTTATTGCTATATAAACTCCCTTGGCCGAATTGCTCCTCTACACTTTTCTCCACATGCAAAATTCTTCTTTATTTCTCTTCTTTCACGTTTTTTTTTCTTTTTTTTTTCTTCTTTTTTTTTTATATGAAATAGAGAACAACTAGACTACAAACCACCAAACTTCTCAAGCCCACAAGATCAAAACTCAAATTCGGTTTTCTAACCCTTTTTTTTTCAAAATGCAAAAACTTCAAAGTGAAGAATGGAGGCTTAAACGTCGTTTTTAAGGTCCGAAAAAGTCAGTTACATAGGGCTATGCCAAATAATGATTGTAGAGCACGAAATTTCCTTTCCGGAATGATATTATAATAACAAATCGGGCTCCTATATAAAAAGTTATGGCCTTTCGAAGTTTTCTGAATTTTTTTTTTTTTCAAATCAGCAACTAACCTCTAGTATTCTTCTACTAAGATTCGAAATCAAGCTAAGGATGTTCAAGATTCGGTTCAAGGTAAAGGTAAGCAAAGAAAAGGCTAATTTAAACACACGAATAAACACAATTAACTAAGAAACTTAATGCAACCTAATTCGGCATAAATAACTAGAATTCAAAGAAAGAAAATGCAAACCTAACACTAAGATAAATAGGAATTTACCTTAACTTTGGCTCTGATACCAAATGATGCGGAACCCAATAGCTATCGAGCTACAAACCCACACATACAATTCGAATAGCAAACCAAATCAGATAAACACCCTCCCTATTGAACCCTCAATCAACCTGTGACTGAAAACGCAAATAATCGGGAATTAAAGAACCTGAAAAACACCACAATCAAACAATTGATAAGTTAATCAAATTCTTCATGCAATAGAAAAGAAAGCAATTCACTCTCATTCTAAGCAAAGAAAATTCGGCTAAGCCAATAATTATCATTCAAAATCTGAAATTCTTAACATAACATGTTCTATTTATAGGGTGGCTAACCCTAGCTAGCAAATAACCTAAAACAAACCCTAATGAGGCCTTAAACATGGTGTGGCCGAATTGTCCATGGGCTTAAGCTATCAAATAAGCCCATTTACAAGACTTAACTTAAAAGAGTGGGCCGAATTGTTTAAAGCCCAAAATAAAGACTAACTAAAACCCAAAAATAACTAAACTAAACCCAAACTAAAAACCCAATTCGTTTAGCCCATTAAGTCACTAATTAAATGAGTCATATGACTTTTAAATGAAGCACATGACTTGTACAAATAAAGCCCAAAGTAGTATAAACCCAAAAATGACTTAAATTGGCCCAAAAATGGCTTAAGTTGGCCCAATTTCACTAGAAGCTTCCAAAAAGGCTAAGTATTTTGTGAAAGCCTCCTTCAAGCTCTTTATAACACTTCTTAAATTTGATCTCCATGAATATGAACTTGCAATGTTTATAACGTTGCAATGTTGACCCCCCTGTGCACGCATCACATCTGTAAACCTAAGAGGTACTACCTCAGGGGCACAAAGGGGAAGACCAGCCCCAAGGCTAGATGATGATTGGGAAGATGAAGAATATGAGGAGTGTATGTCTGAGAAAGGGAAAGCCCCTCAAACTGAAGAAGCCATCTGGAAGAAGATGGAGGAGAAATTTGAAGCAATGACAAGAATGCTAACAAAGGGCTGAGGAATAAACTCGGAAGACAAGGAGTTAGAAGGAGAGGATTTAGTCCCAATGAACTTTAAAATGCCAGATGTTTCGAAGTTTGACGGCACTTCTGACCCCATGGCACACATAAAGCAGTACTCACTGGTGATGAAGGGCACCACTTTGATAAAAAAAGCAGAAGATTGAGTACTTTTGCTTGAGTTTGACTGGCCCAGCAGTAGATTGGTACCATGGGCTCGATCGCCGAACCAAGGAGGACTGGAATTTATTGATGGAGGAGTTTTTGAGGCAATATGACTGCAGTACAAGCATGGAAGTGACCCTGAAGGACCTAAAGCTGTTACAGCAGAAGGGAGGCGAGTCCTTCCATGAGTATCTAACCCGGTGGAGGAATCGGGTGATGGAAATGAAGAGGAAACTGGATACTCAGGATCAAATATGGCTATTCATTAAAAATGCGAGCCCGTATTTGAGAGAAGGATTAAGGATGACAGGACTGAAGGACTGGGAGTCTCTGAAGGACATCGCCATTGAGGCCGAGGGAGAGTACCTTATTAAGAGAGCAGCTAATGAGAACTATCCCAAAAGGGGTAGCAGTAGCCAGGGGGCAAGTAGACCAATAGGTTCCGCTAGTGGCGTGAGGAAAACTGCTGAGGTGTCAATTGCTAATGCTACCCTGAGGCATTTTTCCAATCTTGGAAGGTCTTTATCATGGGTGCTGAGAAGACTGATGAAAGAGGGTAAGTTGCAGCCTTTGCCACCCAAACCTGCTAGAACTCAAGGCATGCCAGGACATAAAGATGATGAGTATTGTGCATATCATCAGCACACTGGGCATATAACTGATAACTGCAAGACATTGAGGCACGCAATTCAAGATCTAATTGACTCAAAGTAGATCACAGACCCAGAGAAGAGAGGGGGTCAAAAGAAAGCTGGGTACAACAGTATGCCCCCGCTAGTGAATATGATCGGGTCCAGTTTACCGGAGGAGTTTGTGTTAATGGAATTGTATGACAACGATGTCCACACTGCTATCACGAACCTCCATGAGGGGAGTGAAGAAGGGCTTCCTACTGCAGTGATCGATTGCTGGTCCACTGATGATAGTGGAACTGAAAACAATGATTCTGAAATATTTTTCGACCCGTGGGATTCAGAGGAGGATAGAGAAGCAAAGAAGAATAAAGTAGGAGCCGTGACCTAGAGCGGAAGGGTAGCTCTAAAATTCGGGAATCCCCAAGGGACGGTTGAGGGAGAAAAAGGAAAAGAGCTTGAAGAAGATCTGATCGTCAAACAGCTGAAAAAGACGCCAGCTCAGATTTCACTATGGGATCTCTTGAGACAGTCACCGTCGTATAGACAGAAGGTAGTAGAGGCTTTGTACGAGGCAACTGTGGCCACAACCATTTCGCCTACGGAACTTCTGGATGCAGTGAAAGGAGGATCGAGAGAAAATGTTGTTTTTACCAGCGCTGATTTGCCGGCAAAAGGCCGCAACCATAATCGCCCTTTATACATAAGGGCACAGATTAACCAAAAGCACACAGCCTGTGTAATGGTAGATGATGGTTCTTTGATAAATGTGTGCCCACAGGTGGCAATGGCAGCTTTTGGGGTGACAGAGGATATGTTAGCCAAATCTGATCTCACCATCACAGCATATGATAACTCGCGTAGACATGCTTCGGGGACATTCACGGCGATAGTGAAGATGGGACCAGTAGAGTCGGAAGTGGAGTTTGTGGTACTGCCTATACCCGCCAATTTCTCAGCTCTTCTAGGTAGACCATGGTTTCATAAGTTGGGAGGAGTCCCCTCTACGCTTCACCAGATGGTAAAAATACCTCATGAAGGCCAGATCATGACTATAAGGGCTGCACGGGAGAATCAGGTTTCAATACTGGAGATCGCTAGGCAGCCGTTTAGTGGATTTCATGTTGCCATGATAGGTGAGGAAGAGTAGAAGGAAGAAAGCCCACAGGTGCTAAATATGATGAAGAGGATGTCATTCCTCCCTGGCGCAGGACTGGGTAAGAATTCTCAGGGGACGCTAATAGCTATTGCTACCAAGGGCTAAAAAGACAGAAGGGGTCTAGGATACACAAGTGTGGTAGGAAGGGGTGAGAAGCCAGAAATGGAAATTCCTCATATCCAGAAGTCTTTTGTGCCAGCAACCGCAGCGTGTGCCTTTGTAGGGGAAGTTGAACCACAATGGCTGGATGGAAGAATTGTGCCAGGGTTTGAGGTTTTCAATGATGTTTATAACTGGAACATTGGATTGATCAAGCCAGTAAAGGGCTTTTGGGATGAGAAAATCATGACTAGTAGGACAATTTCGGACCGTGAGATACCTGAAGAAGTGATCACTGAGAAGATGGTAGTCACCTAGTTGAAGGGGAAAGCAAAGGTAGAGGAAGCCATATAGGAGTTGACTGAGGAGCTTCCAAAGAGCCGAAGTGATGCAGGACCATCAACCGTGGCAGATGCGCCAGCAGCGGAGGAAGAGGAAAATAGTTTAGATTTTCTTTTTGCTCCAGAACTTTTCAATGATGTTAATGACAATTTCAATCTTATTAATAAATTGAATGATTTTGCTTACTTGTGTGATGTTTTAGATGATTTCACTATGCATGATCATGATCATCATCCATCCATATTTGATATTGATTCAACTGATGCTACTCCATTTAATCTTGGAACCATAGAAAACCCAAAAGAAATTTTGATAGCATCAAATATAACTCTTGAAGAGTGAGAAAAATTTGAGAGAATCTTAAAAAAATATGAAAAAGTCTTTGCTTGGACCTACGAAGATATGCCAGGAATCGATCGGGAAGTCGCAGAGCACGCTATTCCTACATATCCAGACCATAAACCCGTTAAACAAAAGCTGAGAAGGCTTAGGCCAGAATGGGCAGATAAAGTGAAGGAGGAGATTCACCAGCAAATCAATGCCAAATTTCTAGTTGAGGTGCACTATCCAACTTGGTTGGCCAATGTTGTCCCCGTAGCCAAAAAGAATGGGAAGGTAAGGGTATGCGTAGATTATCGGGACTTGAATAAAGCCTGTCCAAAAGATGACTTTCCATTGCCCCATATAGATGTGCTGATAGACAGCGCCGCTATTTGCGAGATGTATAGCTTTGGAGATGGTTATGCGGGCTACAATCAAATTCTCAATAAAATAATTGACCGAATTAAGACAGCGTTCATCACGGAATAGAGGACCTATGCTTATCGAGTAATGCCTTTTGGCCTGAAAAATGCAGGAGCCACTTATCAGAGGATGGCAACAAAAATCTTGACTGACTTGATCCATAAAGAAGTGGAGGTATAAGTGGACGACATGATGATCAAGTCAGCCACTAGAGAAGGTCATTTTGAAGCCCTGGAAAAGTTCTTCCTAAGGATAAACAAGTATAATCTGCGGTTAAATCCTAAGAAATGTATCTTTGGTGTTACCTCAGGGAAGCTCCTAGGACACGTAGTTAGCCAGAGGGGTATTGAGATTGACCCGGATAAGGTTAAGGCCATCAGAGAAATGCCAATACCGCAGAAGGAAAAGGATGTGAGAAGCTTTCTGGGCAGGTTGCAATACATCAGTAGGTTTATTGCTAAGCTTACTTCAATCTACGAATCGATCTTCAAATTACTCAGAAAAGACCAACCAGTAGTATGGAACGAAAGTTGTCAGAAGGCTTTCGATACTATAGAGAGTATCTGCTGAATCCATCGGTGTTGAGGCCGCCGCACCCAGTCAGGCCATTGATTTTGTATTTGGCTATAGAAGATAGTTCTGTAGGCGCCATGATGGCCCAGGAGGATGAATTTGGAGTGGAATTTGCTATTTACTACCTTAGCAAGAAGTTCCTGGCCTATGAGGTTAAGTATACAGAAGTAGAAAAGATTTGCCTTGCCATGATCTGGGCTTCTAAGAAGTTACAGCATTACTTTCATGCCTATAGGGTACAGGCAGTAGCTAAGTAGAATCCTTTAAGGTACTTACAGGAAGCCCCCTCTTTACTCGGGAAAATGGGTAGGTGGTTGTTGTTGCTACAAGAATTCGATGTAGAGTATATTACTCGAAAAACTATCAAAGGGCGTGCAGTGGCTGAATTCCTGGCAGAACACCCAATTCAAGGAGACTCGTACGAGTTTAATTTTCCAGATGAGGATGTGACAGCTATCGGAGTTCAAGGTTGGTAATTGCACTTTGACGGAGTCGTGAACAACAAGGGGGCAGAAGTAGGGATCATTTTAACAACCTCGGATGACGAGAAGCTCCCTTTGGCCAAGAAATTGAGGTTCAAGGCTACCAATAATGAAGCTGAGTATGAAGCGTGTGCCTTTGGGTTGGAGCCGTTGATAGCCTTAGGAGCAAAAAACGTGGAAGTGTTTGGTGATTCCTCCATGGTGATCAATCAAATCCGAGGTGAATGGGCCATTAAAGAAGAGAGGCTAATGCCATACATCAAGCACTTGAGAGACCTGAGCAGCCAATTTGAAGTGTGTACATTCTGTTTTGCTCCAAGGGACGAAAACCAGTTAGCCGATGCGCTTGCCACTTTAGTCTCAATATGGGACAACCCCGAAGGGGTGGTTATGAGGCCAGTTTTGATTTCTAGCTCTGAGAGACCTAGCTTCGAATCTAAATCAGTCATGGAGATAGAAGTAGCTGATGGAAAGCTGTGGTATTATGATATTAAGAACTATCTAGAGAATGCGACATTTCCAGAGGAAGCTACCAAGACACATCAGAGAATGATTCACAAGCTATCTACTCAGTTCATCTGCATAAATGGTGCGTTGTACAAACGATAGGCTGATGGTATCCAGTTGAGGTGTTTGGACGAAAAAGAGGCTAAGAGGGTGATGGAAGAAACACACGCCAGAGTATGTGGGGCCCATATGAACGGACTGACATTGGCCAAAAAGATTATGAGACAAGGATTCTTCTGGCTCACCATGGATAACGATTGCTTGAAGTATGTAAAGCAGTGTCAGTTATGCCAATAATATGCAGATTTAAGGCATCTGCCCGTTTCGGAATTATATAATCTAACATCACCTTGGCCATTCGCAGCTTGGGGGATTGATATTATCGGGGAAATATGCCCCACGGCCTCAAATGGGCATAGATACATCATTGTCGCCATCGACTACTTTACCAAATGGGTAGAAGCTGAGTCCTTCAGGAAAGTTGATGCTCGGGATATGGTGAAATTCAAAACGAAGAACTTAATATGTAGGTATGGCCTTCCACACCATGTGGTATCTGATAACGGGGTCCAGTTCTTGGCCAAAACGAAGAAGTTACTCCAGAAGTATGGTATCGAGCACCACAAGTCTTCTCCGTATCGTCCTCAAGCCAACGGGGTAGTTGAAGCCTCCAACAAGAATGTTAAGAGGATCCTGGCTAAGATGGTCCAGAATTATAAAGATTGGGCGGAAAAGTTGCCTTTTGCATTGTAGGGTTACAGAACAACCATCAGAACTTCAATAGGAGCCACTCCATATTCTTTGGTATATGGGACGGAGGCAGTATTGTCGGTCGAGGTCAAACTTAAGTCGCCAAGGGTGGTAATGGAAGCCGAGATTCCGGAGACCGAATGGGTACAGAAGCGGCTGCAATGCTTGAACATGTTGGATGAGAACAGGTTAAAAGCCTATTATCACAGCCAGATTTACCAAAGAGGCTCGCTAGGTCTTTTGGAAAGAAAGTCAAGAAATATCCATTGAAGGAGGGGGATCTGGTATTTAAACAGATGAGACCAGGTGCACCGGATATTAGAGGAAAGTTCAGACCAACGTGGGAAGGACCGTTCATCCTCAAGAAGCTCCTGTCAAAAGGAGCTGCGATTCTGTCGGATAGCGATGGCAATGAATTTAAAGAACCGATCAATATGGATAGACTCAAAAGGTTCCATGGTTAAAGGCTACAAAATCAAAAGAAGAGAATGAAAGTCCCGCTAGTCGAAAATCGAAAAAAGGCGGCCTTGCTAAAATTTGGCGCCTCGTCAGCGTGAAAATCGAAAAAAGGCATCCTAAGCAAAATTTAGAGGCTTGAGAGAAAACATCCAATCGTGAAAACCTGAGAGGGCTGATTGGTAACGGGAGTTGATGCTATCAAGATTTGGTACCATGAATGAATGTCGTCTTGTATAATTGAATTAGTGTAAAAAATGATCATGTATGCTGAAATCGTACTGAAATGTACACAATGCTGTGAAATAAAATGAGACTTGACTTATTCATTTACATCGTTGTCCAATTCTGCTTTAAAAAGAAACATATTGCTCAAAATGCATGCAAAGCTAAACTATGCCCTACTACTACTCTCGCCAGCCAAATGCCTCAGTTGCCGTGTTCGGTTATCAGATGACGGGCTAAGTATCCACCTCTTGTACGCGCTAGTAGAGGTGACAGAATGGTTCCCGAAGGGAGGTATGATAGTCTTCAATGGAACTTGGCTCCAGAGCTCATGATAGCGGGAGGCAAAAGCCACAGAAAGGACTCCACCTCAAAAGGATAAAGGGAATCTCACTACATCCTGAGTCATTCCAAGTTAACGAGAACAGCGGGCCGTGAAGTAGAAGGTTACCTCACGAAGCCCGCATAGGGGAACACATCCTGAAGACCCGTCAATAATTGCACTGGATAAGGGAAGCCAAGCGTGCATGAAGCAAATATCCTCATCTGATATCTCACTGAATCTGGTAATGCCTTTGTCAGGGGTCCCAGGTAGGTACAGACGCCGGCGAGGAAGAAAATGCTTCGCAGTGTACTGACTAATGACCCTAGGAGGTGGCTCTGACAGCAGCTTCAATTTCTCTTGCAACCAAATCTGAAAGAGGAAGCAGGGAAAAATAAAAGCCAAAGAAAATAAGATAAAAGGCAAAGAAAAGCCGCTGGAGTGAGTTGGATTTACTTCAGGTAAAAATTAGGCATAGGGTTGTGTGAAAATTTGAAAGGACGCACTTCCCGCTAAGAAAAGCTAGTGTGAAAATCCACAATGGACGCACTACCTTTTAAAACAATGACATACCTGGAGTAATAAGGGGCTCCCAGAGAATGAAGTGGCAGGCCCAGCACAGACAGAGTCCAAACCCAAGATAGTCTCAGCTAGAATAAGTGGAAAAGGGGTCAGCCCGTGGTGAAAATCATCCAAAATTCCAAACAGACGAGGGTCTCCAAGCAGCTCCTCTGAAGTCACAATCAGATACTTCATCAGACAGAAAAGAAAGATGACACTTATGCTGTATGAAGGAAGGTTAGAGAATTCATCCAGTGCTTCAATCAGAGGTTCTAAGGCAAATATAGGGCCTTAAGGAACTAGACGAGCAGTGTCAGAAGGAGCTATACTTAAGGACAGAGCAATATCCCGAGGTTGAACCAAACCGCAGCGAAGAATGCAGGGCAAAGCACTAGAAGGATACCAGCTCCCAACAATAGCAGCAAGTTCCTCAGGTAGGGGGCATATTTCCTAGTAGGTGAACCTGAAAACATGAAACTGAGGGTCCCAGAACTGGGTCACAGCTAAAAGAAGGTTGTGGTCTATCTGGACTCTTCATAAAAATCTCAGCCCAGAAAGGGGAGCAAGGGTGCTATTTTCCCAAGTTTGAGCATCATCTAAGATACGGTACATTTTGGGAAGAAGAGGAGGATTCATTCCTCAGTGGCTAAAATCGAAGTCACTAAAGGAAATAAAGAAGGAAAAGAGGAAAAACTGGAGAAAAGAGCCTATTATGAAGCTAAAATGAGAGAAAAGGCATGGAATCCAAGAAAATGGTGAATTTTATAGGATTGATATACAGATGGCTAGCCCGTCCCTCACTCAGACGGTTATCCCGTCTGTAATTGTCCACCTGGCAGATCTTTGTATCGTGCACATCACGCGCATTTAATTAGGAAATTAATGAGGGGTAAAAAGCGGAATTCGGAAAGACAGACGGCATGCCCGTCGATCTCTGTAGAGAGATAAAGCCCGTCGGTACTTAAATTCTATATAAGGTTGCTGGTACCGACGGACTGTCACTTTCTTTTTCTCTTTTTTACACCGATGCTCTTCCCTTCCTTTTCAGTTGTATTTTTTTCATTTTTGCCCTTCCGGTTGGTTTTCTTTGCACTGGTGTCTTGTCCTTTCTTCTTCATTGAGTCTCAATTTCTAGGTTAGTAAAATTCTTCTATTTTTCTTATTATTTATTTATTTATTTATCTTATTATGTGTAATGTAATTTTCATTTTTGGATTAGTGTAATTAGGAGCCTTACTAATTAATTTTAGTTGTTGCTGTTTAATTTGGAATGCCATTGTTTAGTTAATGTTATGTTTTTTTAAGTGCTTTAAGCGCATTAATTAACATGTAGATAAGTAATATGCTGTTCTTCAGTATAGATAAAATGCATGGATATATGCTGTTTTGGGAACAATTAATGATGGACGCATATTTATTTTTTTTGAGTTTTTTAGATGTACGGACCTGGCCTTAAGAATGTATGCACATTGGAACCAGTACTAAGAATTAGAAAATAAAGCAAATCTAAAAATGTTGCACTGCTTCTTGGGGCCTGAGGCCTGTCCTTTTTTTCTTTTTCTATTTTCTCATGCAGGAGGTTAGGCACACCCTTGCCGGGGTGCTGCCCAAATTTTTTTAATCCTCTCGGTTTAGACTCATCCCTGTCGGAGTTCTGCCTAATTTTTTTCGTTTATGATTACGATGTCAAACTAACTATTTACTTTATTTCCAGGATGCCACCGCGATAATATGCTCCGCACTATCAGCCTGAGCCTCAGGCCCCGGATTGGATGAGGACCGAGGCCAGACAGAGGTATACAGCGTTGGCTAAGGTGCAGTTCCGAGCTAGCCGCTTTATCTCTAGGCCATTCCTCGAGGCTCTAGGGATGGCGGACGAGGTTGATGCTCTGATGGCAGGTGCGGGATGGATTGAGTTTCTGATTCCTTCTTTCCAGACTCATCAAGAGATAGTTCGGCAGTTCCTTGCTACATTACAGTAAGGGGGGTACCAGAGGTCCGACACAGAGGAGGGTGTCATACAGTTTTGGATAGAGGGCCACCGGTATAGCATGACCCGTCAGCGATTTGCAAAGTCTATGGGGCTTCCGCTTGTGCAGGATGTTACAGTGCCCCATAGAGCAGTTAGACGCCACCACTGGGCGGCCATTGCCTTACCAGGAGTGCCGTATGACCATAATACGGCAAAGAGCATGGTACTCTTATCACAGGCCCTTCGCTATGCTCACAGAGTTTTATCCAGCTCTTATCTGGGACGAGCTGGTAACCCGGGATCTCTCAATGCTGCAGAGATTTGGAGTTTATGGGCCATGGTGGTAGGCCAGCGGCTCAACATCAGCCATGAGATTTTGGTTAACCTGGTGAGAGTATCTAGGGGGATAACCCCTGTAGTATATGTTGGTGGGGTTATTACTAGACTGCTTTTGAGTTTGGGTGTTCGTCCAGATATCCTTGGGCGTGCCTTGGAGGAGAGTATTTATGTAGACGCTCCGGCAGCTATTACGATGGCTATGATATTACCGATACCGAGTCAGGCCGAGGCATACAGACTCCACACTATTCATAAGACCAGACGTGCATTTAGCCTGCCCTCACTAGAGCCAGGAGCAGCCTCAGGTGGAGCAGCAGCCTCCCGAGCATCCACAGCACCAGGAGGACCAGCCTCCCCGACATCCAGAGCACTAGGAGGTTCAGCCCCCGCAGCCATAGCACGAGGAGGAGCATCCGGGTACACCTTTTGACATGGGGATTGAGTTCACCCTGGATGACTTGTTTGGTACTCCTCCGGTGCAGAGAGTACAGAGTCCTACTCCTCCTCCGCCATCGAGAGTACAGCGGATAGTTCATCGGGCACCTAAGAGATTCAATCCATATGCTAGAGCAGGGGATCCAGGGGAATCTACTTCTACAGCTCCACCTCCAGAGCGGGCACCAGAGTCAGCTCCCCCTCCATCCACACCATTGACTCACCCGGTACAGCCAGATTTTACTGCGATTTTGACTTCTATGTTCGCATCCTTTGAGCACAGACAGGAGGAGAGAGACAGGGCCCTTCTCGGGCAGCTCGGGGAGCAGGATAGAGTCATTTTAGAGCGGCTGGATCAGCAGCAGGGTATCATCCAGGAGCAGGGGAGGCTTATTGATTATTTGAGATGGGAGCAAGAGAGACTCGTAGGTCAGTTGAGGCAGGAGATGAGGGCCTCCCAGGATGAGGTAACCCAGAGGATAGATGCATCAGTACATATGGTGGATGAGTCAGTTGAGGCTCTCAGATTCAGGATCCAGGTCCTAGAGGGTGCCATACCTCCCATCGCCCAGTCCATGCAGGAGTTTAGAGAGCAGACAGAGGATAGGCTGAGGAGTATGGGGGCCACCTCCACAGATCAGACCCTCTGCCTGGGCGACGCTTTTAGAGAGTTAGGGGGGTCGTCACTGATACGCTGCAGTTCATGATGGTATGTGCACAGCCTTTTCTTGATGGATATGCTCAAGTCCAGTTCCAGCAGTAGGACCCAGCAAGAGCGCAACCGTTATCTGTACCGGTGGCTGTACCTCCCAGATACCAGCGACAGGTCAGAGACTCGGCTGCTCAGTAGGACAGACCATCAGCCCCTCCCAGTCAGCCATCTGCTCCAGATGCGGGACACTCTGCTTCTCATCACAGGGCCAGCCGGTTTATCTATCAGATAATGATGATGATCCAGAGGAGCCCTCAGATTATTGGCCATTATAGGCTGTTCAGGGAGTTCTTCTAGCTTCATATTTATTCTTTTGTTGTAGTCACATCTGTATATTGTACAAAATTTAACCTTTTAGTGGAAAAACATTTATGGTTATCCTGTTAAATATGCATGTTATTTCTTCATGATTTAACTTTCTTAAAAAAAAAGTAAAAAGATAATTGATCATATGGTAAAGAGGATGATAAATAATAAAGGGCAACATAAAAATGTTCATAAATCTACCAATCAAGTTAATTGGCGCAAGAATTAACAAGCATCTCTTACAATACAGGAACATGGTTTTACACCAATTCAAAAATGACCAGCAGTCAAAAGGAAGGATAAATAGATCAAACATTATGTCTTTCAAATGAGAATCAATAGATCAGAATCGTGCCTTGCAGATTGAATGGGGGTTAGCAAGGAAAGTTTACAAGCCTAAACGGGACTAGCGATATAAATCAGACACCACGCAGGCTGAGATAAGGCTGGCGGGATAGATTAGTCAGCGTGCATACTGAGATGAGGACAGCGGGGTACACGTGATAGATTGGATTCGCACTTTGTAAGTCTAGAACAGACTCGGTGCAACTCAGGAGAGCGACCCTCGTGTTTTATAAGTCTGGAGCAGACTCGGCGCATCACCATCCACACTTTGTGAGTCTGGAGTAGACTCGGTGCAGCTCAGGAGAGCAACCCTCGCATTTTGTAAGTCTGGAGCAGATTTGGCGCATCACCATCCGCACTTCGTAATTCTGGAGCAGACTCGGTGCAGCTCAGGAGAGCAACCCTCGAGTTTTGTAAGTCTGGAGCAGATTTGGCGCATCACCATCCGCACTTCGTAATTCTGGAGCAGACTCGGTGCAGCTCAGGAGAGCAACCCTCGAGTTTTGTAAGTCTGGAGCAGACTCGGCGCATCGCCATCCGCACATCGTAAGTCTTGAGTAGACTCGGTGCAGCTCAGGAGAGCAACCCTCGTGTTTTGTAAGTCTAGAGCAGACTCGGCGCATCACCATCCACACTTTATAAGTCTGGAGTAGACTCGGTGCAGCTCAGAAGAGCAACCCTTGCGTTTTGTAAGTCTGGAGCAGACTCGACGCATCGCTACTTCCCCAGCAATAAGGTAAGAACTGCCTTAGGTATGCGTTTCTTTCCTTTATTCTCTGAATTTTGGCTCGTCTAGACACTAGTGCACTAGTTTCCCAAAAATTGGGGGCAACTGTAGACACCGGGTCCTAAGGTAGTCCAGGTCAGAGTTACCCGATGAAGAGATCAATGTCAGTTTTCGGATGAATGGATGGAATTCGGAGGTTTTCATCTTTCGGTTTCACAAGGATTAAAATCTTTTTCTCTATGGCGTGAGGTTTTGAAAGAATTTGGGAAATTTAGCTTAAAATTGAGATTTTGCTGTTCAGACGGGATGACCGTCGGAGTAGGGACGCCCGTCCCTAGTTGGTGTGCCCCGTCTTTAGCATATAGGGATGGGCCGTCGTTTGGACAGATAGGCCGTCTCTATGCATTGTAGGGACGGCCCCGTCGGCAGCGGCGGGCACGTGTCGGTGTAAAAATGTCTGTCCCTAGTCCCGCGCCTTGGCCCGTCTGTGTCCAGATTTCCACGCGTACCCTCATTGGGGACGCAAAGCCCGTCGTTAGTTAAAGGGATGGCCGTCGGTAGTGGATTTGATCAGATAGCGCCGGATTTGATAAAATTTGATCTGATAAGCTTTTATCTTTCAAAACAATTGGGATGAGATATTTGGTTAAAAATTGAATCCTTTTAAAAGTCAAACTTTAAATTGATGCTTATCCTATTTATCTCCAAAAATTCTATAAATTGTGAGGTAAAATTCATTAATGGTGGTTGGAAAAATTAACAAATTTTTTTGGAGGAAAATTAGCAAATTTTGAGAGAGTGGGAAATTTTTTAAAAGAAAAAATCTTTTATGAGCAAATTAAAAAAATCTAAAAAATCTCTACTATTTTCAGAATTTTATTCGATAAAAATTCTTTAAGTTAATTGGTTTTTTCTCAAATTCTTCTTGTGAATTAAGCCAATTTGAGGTAACGAAATTCATTCATTTCCATCAATCCAGCTAATTCAAATACTTGATCGCTGTCAAATTTTCAAAGAAAGAAAAACATAAATTTTCTTTCTTTGATCTATTTTTACTTGATCCTTGTGGAGCGTGCGGGGACGAAATCATTCGACATTCACCCAAAAAGGTAAAATCCGAGGGTGAACATTCTGGATTGATATTTGTGTAATTTAACTTGACTCATATTAATTGTTTTTTATTTTTTGTAATAATATTTTTTACAAAGAATTGGAATTTTGAAAGGCTTTTTAACTTTTTTCTGCAATCAGGGGTGACCGACGGGCAGAGTGGTTACCGACGCCCGTCTCCATTCCGAGAGAAAGGACGTGGGCGACGCTCCACTCCGTCCGCCGGTCACACTAATTTGTTTTTTACCCCTTTTATCTTTTAACCCATTTTTTTAAAAGTTTCTTGTTATGTTACTTTTCTTTATTTTATTCATGATTTTGACACTAACATGTTTATTTCTATGAGTTATTTTTTTGACCATGTTGGAATTGGAGTGGTTAATGAGGGTGGTCGCGCTAACCTGAGGCTTCCCATCCGGGTTCTTTCTTTACCCTTGACTTTATTCATTTTATTATGAAGATTATTTTAATGTCATTAAGGTAAAAAGGACCAAATGTTTTTTAATAATTAATTTGGGATTTTTTCGAAAGCCAGAGACCAAAGTCCTGTTTTTAGCCAATAAAATCGACACTACTCAAAAATCAGCTTGTAATAAATATGCATGGCAGGACCAATGTCCTCACTCCAAATGAATATCCCAATTTTTATATGATTTATATATTGTTTTTTTAATGGGGGTTGTATTTCGCCCCTAGTTTTATTGTAATTTATTTTGAGAATGTTTATTTTAATAATGCTTTATTTATTGCTTTTAACGTGAATGATTGCGCCTTAATTAAATGCATCGTGTGGAAAGTTGATAAAACAATAAATTAAAAATTTAATTATAATATTAATCAAGGTACAAATAAATGAGAAATCCCGAACTCACTCTGGTCTTGGGCTTAATGAGGTTAGAGGTCTAGAACCTCTAAAATATCTCTTGTTCCCCTTCAAAAGGGCTTAATTTACATAATCCTAGGCTCCAGGGGGTAGAGGCTGAGACCTCCAAAATCTCTCTGGTTTTCCCAAGATAGATATGTATGTGCCGTTTTAGGCTCATTGAGGCTAGATGACCCTTCCCAATGTTCTATTGGGTGGCGACTCCAAGAAACCTCTTTGTTGTCCAAAATAGACGCACTTGTAAATACCTTACAAGTTTTTATGAACCTCTCCTAATCGCCCTAAAGTGGTCTTTCGGGAAGCCATGAGGTTCGGCGCGCATCACAGGTAAGAAAGGGTATAAAAGAAGAGAGAGAAGAGAGAGAGGGCAAAAAATCTGCTCTCCCCTCTCTTGTTCTCCCGTTCTTCCCCTTTTCCTCTTCTTATTCTTTCCCTTCTTGCTTCAATGCTATTTGCTCTCTCTAAGATTAAGGCCCAAGATTTAGATGATCAAGTTTGTTAGTTCAAGAGATTTATGTGAAGAATTTTTAAGGAAAGGTAAGTTTAAGTTTTGATTTCTCTTATTCTTTTGATTAGCTTAAACCCTAGATTTATGAGAAAGACCCTGGATGAGTTGGGGAGCAAGAAAGATCAAATTAGGAGCAAAGGAGTTGAGTTTTGGGAAAAAAATTTATGATTTTGGGTGTGTAATTTGATTCTTTACATTTGGTTTGATTTTCTGGGAATAATGTGTTTAATGATGTTTATGTTAGTCTAAGTGTTATGGATTTTGATTATTTTGAGTTGGAATTCTGGCATATTTTAATTGTGATAATTGGTTTGAAATATGGGCTTTATGTGGTATAAAGTGTATTGAATATTAGAATTGAGTTATGTGGAAGTTTGGGGTTAATTTCCTTTGAATTTCTGGGTCTGGGATGATTTACACGGTGGAATGAAAAGGGCATACCACCGTGTGATCGTATTCTATTCTTCAGTTTCTTTGTTAGTGATTTTACACGGCAGTAAGGACCTTTCATATTGCTGTGTAAAGTCATTTTTCTCTGAATGATTTCTACATTTTGCGTTTTACAAGGGGGTAAGGTTCTCCATACTGCCGTGTAAATGCATTTGTTTGAATTTTTTCTTCTCGGTATGACCTGGCTGTCACGAGTAGTGACATAGAGCACGAGTCGTGCAATGGAGCACGAATCGTGCAGAGGAGCATGAGTCATGTCACTGAGCATGACTCGTGATAGTCTCTTCTCCCTCTTGTGCCTGCCTTATGTGATTTTGCTTTCACGAGTCATGAAATTGAGCATGACTCTTGACAGGCTCCATTTTCGCTGGGCAAGCTTGGCCACTATCGCGAGCGTGACCTCCTATCGTGATCGTGACAGTCCCCTCTTTGCCTAAAAATATTTTTGTCAAAAATTCATAATCGCATGGTTTCTCACTTGTGTTATGCATATGTGACTTAAAACAGGATTTATTCAATTGTTTCTATTCACGATAATAATTAAAATATGAGAATTTTATATACCATTATTATTTAATGAATATATGTATGTGTGTAAGGTAATATAATTAATTTGTTAAGTCTAAATGAGTGCATGATATCCCATAATATGGTTACGTTATATATGCTTATATGAATATGATAAATGTAAGTGGTACAAATGATATGCAAGTATATGAATGCATGTGTCTATGTAAAAATAAAAGAGAGTTAGAAGCCTTTAATTGTAACACATGTGAATTTAGCCTGCATAGTCGGTCGTGGATAGATAGGCATGCCTATAGAGTTCTGATAGCTGCAGCCCCTCTGTTTTGGACCTTGATCAGGTCCCCGTTTGGGTCCTCATGATCCCCAATGTGTTCAGATCTTGTTTAAGATCCCCTAATGTGAAAACGGTTTATGAGAAAATAAAGATGTTGCTTTCCGATTGTACCCTCGGGTACCCCCAATGTGTTACGTTCACTCGCTTATCCACCCTCTTGACTTAGCAGGCAATTAAAATAGTAAAAAAATGTGAATAAAGTGTCAAGTTCTAGGATGATGTGCATAAAATTATGTCAATAGCATTCGAAAGTGTTTGTTGATATATTGATGCTTGTGCTTTACGCACTTAAATGTTTTGGATCCTTTATGGACACCTATGTGAAATTGTGTGTGGTATCTTCGAATACCTAAAGGCATTGCATCTGAACCTAATGTTAGTTAAATGAAAAAAGGTAAAGCAAATAATGTTTAATCTAATGAAGGTGTGTGAATGACTATTGACTACATGAGAATTTGTATGTGATAAATGCATATCATTAATCTATTTAAAAGTTAGGAGTATGATTGCCCATATGGATCCTTTGTAGAGAATTATTGAAGTAATTGATATGCATAATTGCTATCATTGATTATTTAGTAAATGAATTCGATGAATACATATATATTTATTTATATATTTAAAATGAGCATACATGTATGTTATGTGTTATCTACCTTCTGGACCTTAGCCTAGGTACTAAAGTAAGTATACTAGTAAGGAATTTATGTGCATTGTTTGTTGGTGATAAGAGTTTAATTTAGGTATAATATAGTATATGTTTTCTATGTATTTGTGTAATTAATCATGTAATTGTGTATATTTGATGTCATATGTGTTAGTTTATGTTTATTTGTATTAGATTGCATGTTTTTGTGTTTAATGGTGTTATTAGGTGAGAAATGAAGAGAAGAAGCATGTAGAGGGAGAGGATCACGAGAATAGAGCAGGGTCACAACTAGTGATGATATATCACGAGTCGTGACTGGCGAGGGAGAAGGCAGAAGGAAGGAGGAAAAGAGGAAGAGGGGCTGAGGAAGTAGGGTCACAAGTCGTGATGATGCCTCACGACTCGTGACGACGCCTCACGACTCGTGACGACACAGAGAGGCCAGGAAAGAAAGGGAAAGAGAAAGAAGAGAAGAGAAAGAGAGGAGAAGGCGAGACGTGAGCACCAGTCACGACTCACACGCGAAGTCACGCCACGTGATGGGAGGTTGCGACTCGTGACGAGCCAGAGGAAGAAAGAAGAAAAGAAAGAAAGGCCAAGAGGAGCGTGTTCTGTCGCGATAGCGACAACGTTGCGAGCGCGACAGAGATGACCGTTGGGGCAGTTTTGAGCCAAAAGTCACTTGAAAAGCCACCTTCTTTCACCAAACTTTGCAACCATTCTCAAGGGACACAAACTTTAAATTATTATCTATAAATATGTAGTTTAACTGTAATTTTAAGGATATAGATGAATGACGAATTTTAGTTAATTAATTTTCTGTATTTTGCAAGACAGATTTTTCTTAGTAAAATTTCTATTTAGTTCTTATGTTTTGAAGAAGAAGATCAAGGAGAAGAAAATCTATTTCAAGAGATTGAGAAAAGGGTTGAAAGGCTTCTATCTTTTTCTCTTATTTTTAATTCTTCTCCAATATTTCTATGAATATCATTTCAATGAATTTGCATGTTATAATTCTTTCTATTTCCATCTACTTTCATGATCTTTCAATGTAGATTCTCTATTAGTATATTTTGCATGATCTTTATAAGTTAAAGTAATTCGAGAGTTTGCTTTATTTGACATCTATTAGAGTTTCATTATCAAGGTATATTTTGAGAAATCGGTATATTAAGATAATTGCTATAGGTTGGTGATTATTCTTAAAATATGTCATTAGAAACCTCTAATTCATTTATGAAAGTTGTGAGTTAGAATTTTAATTGCATATTTTAGGCATTTTAATTTATGTCGAGAGAGTAAATTAGAACTTTAGTTCAACTTGGCTTGCATGAAAGATGAATAAATGTTAATCAAAATGATGGATCAATTTCATTATTTTTAGTTCTTTAGTCATATATCCTTTATTTTCTTCTGATAAACATAAATTAGGTTTAATTAATTATTATAATAAAGTAGTTCAAATTTAACCATCAAATTTATTACCATTGTAAACAAGATTAAAATTGATTAGTAATAATGTGTAAAAACGTTTCTCGTGGGATCGACATCTTAAGTACTATTACGGTACACCATATACTTGCGGTCAATAAGCATATATAAAGAAATGCCCAACAGTTGGTTTAATGAATACGGTAATTCTATATCGATTAGTAAATAAGGGAAATAAAGTAGTAAGTATGATATAGATAACTGGACTTAGGGAATAAGTTAAGATTAATTTTGGAATAGGTGTGTATAAAGGTTTTCTATAGAACTATGTGGTTCTGATTCCCCAACCATTGGGATACGTAGGAAGCTTGGAATATTTATTTAAAGCCCGAACCAAATCTAAAGATTAAGGTGTTTTTGTTTAGTTTCGAATCAATGAAATGTTTTGAATTAAGTACCGATTTTGCAATCTGCATGTTTTTGGAGATATTGTAATAACGAGAATTTCTCAGTCTTTAGGTTTTGATAAGTAAAATGTGCATTGGTTTATCCCCGCTAAGTGTTATCGCTTAGTATGGTTATTTCTCCATGCAGGTTAAGAGATGGAAGTTGGGTTCTAGCGGTTCGCTGTGACTTTGGCCAAAAAGTCGATAGAAGTATTATAAGAAGTCTGTATTGATTATTGGAATGTAATTAAGTTTTATTTTGTGGCTTTTAGTATTGAGATGTAATATTTTAGTGCAAATAATTGTGTGCTGGTGTTATAAGTTAGGATGTGTATGTTGTTGAGGTTCTGATCTTAGGAATTTTATTATCCTATTTTTTATTTTGCCTAATAAGTGTTTTCGTTCGGTAGCATTCTTCACTTGTTGTCGCACTCCAATCGTATTACTATGTGGAGGGCCACGTACGGGTAAAGGGTGTTACAAAGATGATCAAGCAGGTCATTCTGATAAGTTCTCATGTGATTGAGTTTGATTTGTATAAGTTTTGTTATAGTAAGTCTATTGCTATCTGTGGTATTGGGTGAGATTGTAAGGGGGAGAGATTGTAACAACCCGGTATACACCCCAGTAGGATTTGTCATGTTTGATAAGTTTGAGGATGTGTACTAGTTATAGAGGACACATTGGATTTAATAGTTTGAGTGAGGGTTCTGTCATGCTCGCTTGAGGAATCTGACATAAGTGGGTTTTAAGTTGCAATGGAGGGACCTAAGAGAACTCTTCCGTGGACATAAGTGATAATTTACATGTTAGTGGAATTCTGGTGCATGGGTGACATTTGGCACACATTGTAAGTGAGACTTTTGGTGCATGGTTGCCATGTGGCTTTGGCTTGCAATAAAAGGATTTTGAGTGGGAAAATCTGTCTTAAGTGAATTACATGCATTCTGGTTCTTTTCCCTCTCTTTCTTGATTTCACTTTTTCCATTTCTTCTTTGATTTTTTCTTCCCTTGGCTAATTTCAGCATTGGATGGTTTGAAGAGGTTATTAAAGGATTAAGAAGGTAAGTGTGATTTAGCTTTGTGTTGGGTCTTCTTCTACTCCATTTCTATTTTGGTTTGAGTTGGTTCTGTAATGGACTAAGAGATTTTGTGTTGGTGTTCTTGGCTGTGTATAAAGTTTCGGATAGAAGGATTGAGAAGGGCAAGGAAAAGATCTGAATTTTGGGTGTCTCAGCTGCACTACTAGAGGTAGGGATCGTGTGCCCTTTGATTTTTGCATATGTAGTGAATTGTGATGTAGTGTCAATTGATGCATGTTTAATGTTTTAATTGATATTTGATATAATTGAAATGTAAAATGGATGTGTGTTGAAGTGTTAATTGAATTGCCATGATTATAATATAGTGATCATGTATGAACCCTAGCTGTAGGGGAAAACTCTGCTCAAATTGTATCAGACCTCCATGTGATTTTTTGGTGATAAGTGGATTTTGAGAACTCCAAATTAAGTGATTATTATTCCATTAGAACCATAACTTACCTACCTATATAAGTCCCAGAAATGACCATGAATGAATTCTGGCTCAAATTATCCCAAAAGTGGCCAAAACATAAGTGTGTCTATTCTGGCGGGTTTGTTGGAACATTATAGAAATTTTAGTTTATATCTGTTGTTGTAGAAATCTAAATGACCTAAAACTTATTCCATTTGAAACTTAACATCCTAGGGAACAATTGTTAAGAAGGAAGTTTTTCCTAAAAATGATGTTTAGAGGTTGGTTTTTACGGTTCAAGTTTGAGGTGAAAAGTAGTCTCGTTGGACACCTGATGGGAGCTACTGTCGCGAGCACAATAGAGGTCGCGAGCGTGACAGAACAAGTTATATGAGGGAGTTTTCTTCATATTTTGATCCCATGGTTGGATGAATCATCTCCCACCTTTACCCCTCTCTAGTTTGTGTATTTTTGTGTGTTTTTCCTTCTCGAAATGCACTCGAACTTCTCTACAAGTTCCTATAGCTTATACAATTCATGTTTAACATTATGAGATGAGTATATGAATGTTTGTTAATGGAAATTATATGTAAATGATGCTATGGCATAGTAATTTAATAAAGGAATTAATTGTATACATGCTTTTTAATTACTGAACATGATATGGCATGCGATGTTGATAATATTTGGTGGAATCGTAATGGTATGTGTACTTGTATGGTGAACTATATGAATATGTTTGAATATTCATATTATATATCTTAGGTATTATTTGCCAGTAAGAATTATATATATTTATTGGATTATTTAGCATGTACATGAATTGAGTTAAATGTGATTGTGATTGGATACGTGAATATGTGTTATAGTGATTAGAGTGTTATTGAGCCTGAAGTGTCAAGTTAGTGGATAGATAAGCATGCTTATAAATGATTTAGTGCAGCTGCTCAGTAGACTCATATGGGCCTTTTGCTTAGAGATTTCGGTCTCTTTTGTTACCTTTGGGTATTTGTATATTTTGAGACTTATGTCTTCTATGTGTTCAGATACTATGTCCAACCAGTATCTTCAGTACCCATATCCACGATTTATGAAAGTTCAGGCTCTTATCTTTCGTTTTGTTTTATGATTTGTTAAGCTGTTGCTTTAGTGAAAAATTGATTGTATGAGCATTCATGTTAATGCTTGTGATAAGATCATGCTTTAGCAAGTGTACATGATAATGTTAAGCATGTGTTATGTAAAGTGAGAATGTACACGATTGATACGAGAATGAAAGGTAAAGGTAAAGGTACTAGTTGAGCTATTGATATTGTTGCTCATGTTATGTTTATTACCTTTGATTGCGACAAGTGACTTTGATTGTATAATCCATATGTTTTTGTAACACCCTGATACCCCCGTTGGAAGGATTCCAGAGCACCATGCACTCAAAACACAAACAGACACAATAATATACATACTCAAATACATATACATATACTCGAATAAGATAAGATAAATAAATACATTTAATCGAAAAGATGCCAAATCCATATATAAATAATCATATCGTTTTACAAAAGGGATTTGTAAACATTTAACATATACAAAATCGTTCCTTTACGAAATTACATTTCCAAAACCAAAATCCATATACATAAAAATAAGTGGAAGACAAAATAACTCCATTTATAAACTTCTAGTGGCCGACCTGCAGATGTCCGACTCTAAACTGAACCTGCCACCTACATGAGAAAACAACCCATGCTAAGCGATAACGCTTAGTAGGGAGGAACAAAATAGACATATATATATGCATATACAAATAATTACAATAACAACTTAATAACTTAACATAGAAACAAACATATAAGTAATATGATACTCATGCTTGTATCAACAATCGAAAAAATAATTATAAACATGTAAACATTACTGTAGACACCGAGTCCCGAGTCAGCCTAAATCAGGATTATCCAACGATGAAATTAAGTGTGCCGATTTATAGGCAAAAAGAATGAAAGTTGGAAGTGATAGTTTCCTTGTCGTTTTGATTTGTTAGGAATAAAAAAAATGTATTTTAAAAATATTTTAAAAATTATTTTGGGATAAAAAAAGTGAGTTTTTAATTTTTTTTTGTCTTTTATAGAAAATTTTTAAAAAAAATTGCGCAAATGTCGGGCTGCGGTAGCGCAGGGAGCACACCGCTGCGCCGCAGTGTGCGGGCGAAACGCATGCGGGGCGAGCTCACTCGCCCGCGCGCTGTGTGCGAGCGATGGGCAGGCCGTCGCCCGCGCAGCTGGGGGTGCGCCCCGCGCGCGGGAGACGCCCGTCGGGAGCACCGACGAGCGTCTGTCGCCCCTGCGTGCCCCTCTTTGCCGTTTTTTCATTTTTTTTCCGTTTTTTGGCCTAAAAATTGATTTTTTCTTCATTTTGTTTGTGTAATTTAATTCTAAAAACCTTTTATTTTCCAAACTCTTCAAATTCATGAGTTTTTGTGATTATTGGAATTAAATTTATTTAATTCAATTTAATAAAAATCTGATTTTCTTTGGGTTTTTTTTAAGTATAAAATGGGTCTTTTTGAGAGGATTTGGGGGGGATTTTTCTTAAGATAAATATACTTTCTTTCTTCTTCTTCTTCTTCTTCTTCTTTTCTTCTTCAAGAAAAATTCTCCAAGTGTTCTAATTTGATTTTTTTTAATTTAATTCTTGAGACAAATAAATCAATTATTTGTTCTTGTGAATTTTTTAGTTCTTATTTTTCATAATTTTTTCTTAAGACAAATAAACTAATTATTTGTTCTTGGAATAAAATTCCATTATATATTTTATTTCTTTAAATCAAAGCAAGGAAATTTATCATCCAACTCCATTCATCACATCCAATTTTGAGGGTAAGCATTCTTGGCTCCAATTTTAATTTTTTTTACAATTAGTTAGCTAACATGTAAATTATCTTAGATCTATTTTCTTAGTTCTTATTTAATTGTCCATATTATTTTTGTGTTCTTATTCTTATTTCATATTAATATAATTATTGTTATTTTTGTTCTTATTCATATTAGTATTATTGTCATTAGCATTGTTCATATATTTATTCTTATTATTTATTTAATTGTTCATGTTATTATCATTATTATTATTATTATTATTATTACTACTTGCAAATTTAATTTGTTTGTTCATATTCTTTGATGTTATTATTATTATTATTATTATTATTATTATTATTATTACTTGCATATTTAATTAGATTGTTCATATTCTTTGATGTTATTATTATTATTATTATTATTATTATTATTATTATTATTATTATTATTATTATTATTATTATTATTATCATCATCATTATTATTATTGGTTATCATTATCATTATTATTATTTATCATTACTATTATTATTATTATTATTATTATTATTATTATTATTATTATTATTATTAGTCTTGTTTATTATTATAATTTGTTATTGTTATCATTATCATTATCATTTTTTATTATTATTTATGTTCTCATGCATGTTGAGTTTTAATCTTATTAGTTTTATCATTTATGCTTTTGATGCATGTTAATTGTTAATATGATAAGGTACATATTTTTATTATGTCATTTAATTAATTTGTCATGAATGATGTATTTTATTTATTTTAGTTCATTTTTATATGTTAAATGTTTAATTTGTCATGCATGATGTACTTTATTTGTTTTAATTCATTTTTTACATGTTACATGTTAAATTTATTTTTTATTACTAACATCATCTTTATTTGTGTTTTAATTTCAATTATTATTTTTCATGTATGAGTTTTCCAATGGCAAGAGGGAGCCTATGGAGGTTTGAAGACACCATTTTGGTGGAGTTTATATTTTTAGCATTTTTAGTATTATTTTGCCTTTATTTGGTTTTAATATGTAATTTGTAATAAATTTATTTTTATGCGTGTTAGTTAAAAGCTCACAAAATATTTATATTAATTAATTTGATTTTTTTTCTAAATAAAAATGGGACCAATGTCCTAAGTTTTTTACACCTAAATAAACCATCACCTTTAACACATTTTTTAATTATGCATGAGAGGACCAATGTCCTCATCTTTAATAAATAGCCCGATTTATGTATGAATTGTATGTTATTTGCAATGGGGGTTGTATTCTGCCCCTAGTTTTGTTGTAATTTATTTTGCTTTCATTTACTTTATTTACCACTTTCTTTATGTGATTGACATGCGCGTTAAATAAATTGCGTTAAAATTGAATGATAAATGGGATGAAACGCTAAATTCAAAACTCAATTTTAACTTAACCAAGGTATGAATAAATGAGAAGTCCTGAACCATATCTGGTCTTTGGGCTCAACGAAGTGAGAGGACCATTTCAATGTTCCATTGGAATGGGACTTCCAAGACACCTCTTGTGTCCCGTAAAAAGGTTTTAACTTGCATTAGTCCTAGGCTCCATGAGGCGAGAGGACCATCCTAATGTTCTATTAAGATGAGGCCTCTAAGACCCCTCTGGCTTGCCCAAAATAGACATAGCAGCGCTGTTTTAGGCTCACTGAGGTTAGACGAACTTTCCCAATGTTCTATTGGGTGGCGACTCCATGAAACCTCCTTGTTGCCCAAAATAGACGCCCTTATAATTTCTTACAAGTTTTATGAACCTCTCCCGATCGCCCTAAAGGCGGGCTTTCGAGGGCCAACGGGGTTCGGCGTGCATCACAGTGGCGACTCCACTGGGGATATAAGAGACTTCGATTCAAAAGTACCTTGGTTAAAATTTATAATTGAGTTTTAGTTTAAAAATTTTCATCCTTTTTTGAAACTGCATTGCATCTATGCTAGAGCCTTAGATTATGCTAGTTTGGTCCCTATTCTTACCCCGGTGCATTCCTAAAGCACGACCCTACGTTCACTCAATGTGGGGAAGTGTTAGGGATAATCACCAGCCCAAGCCTCGTACCTTATGGTATATCAAATGGAGACCCAATCGGTCGTAATGCTGATGATGAGCTAGACCCGTTGGCAGGGACCATGCTTGGGTAGCCCTAAAGTATCATCATCCTTGACCAAAGCTCATATAATGGCAATAGATACTTCCCTTAGGTGATATACTCCTTAATATAATGCTTGCTATGTGGACTATTATATATTGAACAAATTCAACCAAATTAAATGGTCTTTTATCAAGGGCTTTCATGCCCTGGTGAGCCCATCTTAATATGGTTGAAATGTTTGAATACATAAAGGCCAAAACCCATACGAAAGTGCTTTAAAATAAGAGTGTTATGCTGCTGGTTTCCCACCACACACCATACGCACCCATTGGGTTCCCTGCTGACCCATGGACCAAGCCCACCTAGGAAAGAGAATACACTACCTCGTGTGTGGGAGTGATAAGGTTGGAAGGATCTATCTGCTTGCATGTGGTTGTCCATGCCGCATCAACACGATCATGCATTGTATATATCATTCATGCATCATCCTAACAGTTCAAATCTTTCAGCCATCATAGATTCACCTAAGTGGGCTAGGGGTTCTGACGGTCTGCTGGTGAGGATAGATCTGCCTCTTAGATTGATAGAATTAGGGTCTGATTGGAATTCAGAGCGACCCTCAACGACCAGAGAGTCATCCATAGAATCACAAATGGCAGGGGAGACCGGAGCCTTAACAACTCAAGACCTTGCTAGGAGGCTAGAGGATTTTGAGCGAAGAATGTTGGAAATGATGGGAGCTATGGCTGATAGGATCGCTCATCCTCCTACTCCACAACCACCAGTTGCTCCACATCCACCCATTCCTCCACAGCCCCCGATGGTTCATGCTGGGGGGCAAGTTGAACCACCTGCTGGCAGAGAAGCCCCCGTTGTAGTTAATGCTGCCCGCTAGTTTATTAATGAACATATAGCTATCGTGCCCGCTGAGCCAAGAAGGGCAATAATCCCTAATCCTGAGGAAGATTTTGTGATGGAGGAGGGAAACGAGAGGCAGTAGCACCTCAATTTATGGGGGCCAGAGCACCCAGGGTAGCAGATGAGGTGATGAGAGGGATGAGGCAACAGATCAAAGCCATTACCTGCATGCTATCAGCTGGAAAGAGGATCAACCCTGAAGACAAAGATTTAGGGAACGAAGAGCTATTGCCCCAATGGTTCAAATACCGAAGTTTGATGGCACTTCGGATCCATCCGCGCATATTAAGCAGTATACCCTGGTAATGAAAGGCACATGGTTGACCAAGAAACAGAAGGTGGATTATTTCTACCTTAGTCTGGTGGGTCCGGCTGTGGACTGGTACCATGGGTTGGACAGGAGGTCCAAGGAAGATTGGGACCTTTTGACTGAGAAGTTCATGAAGCAGTATGACTGCAGTACCAGGATGGAGGTCACCTTAAAGGATCTCGAGCTTTTACAGCAGAAGAATGATGAGTCGTTCCATGAGTACCTTACAAGATGGAGAAATAGGGTCATGGAGATGAAGAGAAAGCCTGAAACTGCTGACCAAATTAGGTTATTTATCAGGAACTCTTGCCCTTACTTGAGGGACTTGCTCAGCTTTAAGGGGCTCAGAGACTGGGAGTCCCTTAAAGATATTGCCGTAGAAGCTGAGGGGGCTTACCTAGCAAAGAAAGTAAGCCAAAATAACCTTGCTGGGAAAGGCTATGGCAACTAGTCAGGGTACAAGCCTGGTGGTGCAGGAAGCAGCAATAATAGAAGTGGTAAGACGGCTGATGTTTCAGCCACTGAGGTTGGACAGGTTCAGAGGTACTACTCCAATTTGGGTCACTCTCTGTCTTGGGTGTTGGAGAAATTGACAAAAGAAGGCAAGCTGAGACCATTGCCATCCAGGCCAGCCATGAATCAAGAAAAGCTGGGGCATAGAGAGGATCAATACTGCGCTTACCATCAGCACACCGGGCATCTAACAGATTACTGCCAGACTCTGAGGAATAGAATTTAAAATCTTATTGATTCTAAGGAGATCACTGACCCTGAGAAAAGAGACAAGAAGAAGAGGGCAGGTTATAATGCAGTTCCCCCACCATGAATGTGATCGGAGGAGAAGATGATGTTTTTAGTTACTTATTCCAAGAACACTTTTTATGACAATATTTACAGTATTGCTTATTTCAATAAAGTGAACAATCTTGCGTATTTGCATGGTGTCTCTAATGATTTCATTTCTCATGATCACGATGCATTCAATTTTTGGTATTAATTCAATTAATACGATTACATTTAATCTTGGAACTTTGAAAAACCCAAAGAAAATCTTAAAAGCATCTTATATAACTCCTGAAGAGAGGAAAAATTTTGAGAGCTGAAAATAAAAATAGGAAAAAAACTAGTTGCAATTAGGGGATTGGATGAAAACTCGCTAAGAGCACTAAAACATTTCTGATTACCCATCAAAGCGATCCATTGATAAGATGGAACCTAGAAAATGATTTAGGCAGCCTTTCTTTGTCTAGCTCTCTAAATGACTATTTTCTACCTTTATTTCACAATCGGTTGCTAACCCCTTGAGCCTTTATGGAGGTATGCTAAATGCGTGCCAATTTCATTGTTACACATGTTAACTACCCCCTCGCCTAAAATAATTTTTTCCTCCCCTTAGAAGAATGGCCGTTCTAGTAAGGATGGATGTACATCATTGACAGTTCTACATCATTGACAATTCTTTGGGTTATCAAAAATTGCCCTGATAAGGATGAATTTACACTTTGGGAAGAGGATTTAGTCATGTACCAAAGACATGAGCTCTCGAAAAAAGAGAAAAAAAAGGAAAAAAGAAAAAAAAAAGACGAAAAAGAAAAGCAACGAAAAAAAATGAAAAAAAAGTAGAGCTCAAGATAGTAACCCCTTGATGAGTTTCTTTGTTATTATGAGCTTGATGAGCTAAAAGTATTATCAAAACCCAAATTCAAGAACACCTTTATAATACGCAATTGAGCTGAGTATGGTCCTCCCATCAGTCAGGTAAATGTGGCCATTCTTCTCTAGCAACTTGATCCTCCTTTGATAGCTGTCTACCTAAGCCTAACATTACAACCAAAGTAAGACCTTTTGATTCATGGTTAAGTCTTATCCAATCAGTGGAGATGACCTTTTAATAAGGTTCAGTACGTAGGAAAATGCATATAGTGTCTCTTGAGCTTCAAACGGGGAGCCACAAGTGCATTTATGCATTTGAGTTGAGTCTCATCCCCAACGTTGCATTTAGAATTTGCTTCAAAAAGAAAAGTTTTTTTTTAAATGGCAGAGAGAAAATATTCAATCATAAAACCCGAGAGGGTTGATTGATAACCGGAGTTTGATGATTTCAAGATCTATCCCGAGATTAGATGAGTTCTTATATTCTTTGAATTAATGCTAAATAATGATCATGATTAATGAAATCGAATTGAAACACATGCATTTATGCAACGCAATATTGGTGTGATCAGAGCAGTTCATTTTGCACACTCAAAGTTGTCTAGTTCCGACATGAAGGTAGCAATTGCCACTGTCTGCCCTCCATTATTTTCACCACTCGGATGCTTCAGTCAACTACTTATCCTGCTATCAACTGTGAAGCCAATCCTACAGCATCTTCATGATAAGAATCAAGCTCATACAGCTTTAACATGGGTGTAAGCACATGCCAATCACGCCTAAAAGATTTTTGGCAACAGCTTCAGCAATTTGCAAAAAAAAAAAAAAGAAAAGAAAAGCCGCTGGATTGGGTTGGGTCCATTCCAAACAAAAATAAGGCACAGGGTTAGGTGAAAATCCGCAAAGGATGCATTTCCCGCTAAAAAAAACTAGTGTGAAAATCCACAAGGGACGCACTACCTTCAAAAAATGACTACAGGTATCAGATGAGAACCTCACAATTCCAAAGATATGAAATTTAAAGGCAATTCAAAAAGGCATCGATCCTATCGTAAATTGCAGTCGGACTGGCTATCATCTCTAAGTCCACTTAGATGAATTCTTATCCTGCATTACTCATGCATTTCACGTGCATGCTCACTATTTTTCCTGCATATTTGGTTTTCTAATTTTGCAGAAAGAGAGACTAGATGCGGACACCGACAAAAGCCGAGTGACGACATCAAGCTAAGCATTAATCCAAACATCAGTTTAAACATTAATAATCAACCAAAGACCTCTCAGGGGGCAAGTAACCAAAGGGCTCAAAGACAGCACCGCTTCACAAACTCAGAAGGGTTAGCACGATGGCGATACTACCATTCCACGGAAGGTTAGCACGACCACGGCACTACCACTTCAGAAGGGTTAGCACGATGACGGCACTACCACTCCCCAGAGGGTTAGCATGATCACGACACTACTACTTTACCATCTCAGAAGGGTTAGCAAGATAGCAGCACTACCATTCTATAGAAGGTTAGCACGACCACAGCATTAGCACTTCAGAAGGGTTAGCACGAAGAGCACTACCACTCCCCGGAGGGTTAGCACGATCACGGCATTACCGCTTCAAATCTCAGAAGGGTTAGCACGATGACGGCGCTACCACTCCCCGGAGGGTTAGCACGATCACGGCACTATCCCTTCACTATCTCAGAAGGGTTAGCACGATGGCGGCACTACCATTCTACAGAAGGATAGTACAACCACGGCACTACCACTTTAGAAGGGTTACCACGATGACAGCACTACCACTCCACAGAGGGTTAGCACGATCATGGCACTATCACTTCAAATCTCAGAAGGGTTAGCACAATGGCGGCACTACCATTCAACGGAAGGTTAGCACGACCACAGCACTACCACTTCAGAAGGGTTAGCACGATGACGGCACTACCACTCCACGGAGGGTTTGCACGATCACGGCACTACCGCTTCAACATGCCAACAACATGGCAAAATCATCACAGCAGCATCATCCGTTTTGGAAAGAGGGCTGCCCCAGGTACGCGCTTCTTTCCCTCTTCTGAGTTTAGGCTCACCTAGACACTAGTGCACTAGCTTCCCCAAAACTAGGGGCAACTGTAGACACCAGGTCCCGAGTCAGCTTAGATCAGGATAACCCAATTATGAAATTAAGTGTGCCGATTTATAGGCAAAAAGAATGAAAGTTGGAAGTGATAGTTT
Source organism: Excoecaria cochinchinensis (assembly GCA_947683425.1). Lineage (NCBI taxonomy): Eukaryota > Viridiplantae > Streptophyta > Magnoliopsida > Malpighiales > Euphorbiaceae > Excoecaria > Excoecaria cochinchinensis. The sequence goes on from CANTUQ010000119.1 coordinate 21,178,815, forward strand.
CCTTGTCGCTTTGATTTGTTAGGAATAAAAAAAATGTATTTTTAAAATGTTTTAAAAATTATTTTGGGATAAAAAAAGTGAGTTTTTAATTTGTTTGTCTTTTATGGAAAATTTAAAAAAAAAAAAATCGCGCGAATGTCGTCCTACGGCAGCGCTGGGGGCGCATCGCAGCGTGCGGGTGAAACGCGCGCAGGGCGCGCTCGCTCGCGCTCGTGCTGTGAGCGAGCGATGAGCTGGCCATCGCTCGTGCAGCTGGGGGTGCGCCCCGGGCGCGGGAGACGCACGTCGGGCGCGCCAACTGGCGTCTCTCGCCCCTGCGCGCCCCTCTTCGCCGTTTTTTCATGTTTTTTACTTTTTTTGGCCTAAAAATTGATTTTTTCTTCATTTGTTGTGTAATTTAATTCTAAAAACCTTTTATTTTCCAAACTCTTCAAATTCATGAGTTTTTGTGATTATTGGAATTAAATTTATTTAATTCAATTTAATAAAAATCTGATTTTCTTTGGGTTTTTTTTAAGTATAAAATGGGTCATTTGGAGAGGATTTGGGGGGGATTTTTCTTAAGAAAAATATACTTTCTTTCTTCTTCTTCTTCTTCTTCTTCTTTTCTTCTTCAAGAAAAATTCTCCAAGTGTTCTAATTTGATTTTTTTTTAATTTATTTCTTGAGACAAATAAATCAATTATTTGTTCTTGTGAATTTTTTAGTTCTTATTTTTCATAATTTTTTCTTAAGATAAATAAACTAATTATTTGTTCTTGGTATAAAATTCCATTATATATTTTATTTCTTTAAACCAAAGCATGGAAATTTATAATCCAACTCCATTCATCACATCCAATTTTGAGGATAAACATTATTGGCTCCAATTTTAATTCAATTTTAATTTTTAATTTTTGTTTACAATTAGTTAGCTAACATGTAAATTCTCTTAGATCTATTTTCTTAGTTCTTATTTAATTGTCCATATTATTTTTGTGTTCTTATTCTTATTTCATATTAATATAACAATTGTTATTTTTATTCTTATTATTTATTTAATTATTCATATTAGTATTATTGTCATTAGTTTTGTTCATATATTTATTCTTATTATTTATTTAATTGTTCATGTTATTATCATTATCATTATTATTATTAGTACTTGCATATTTAATTTGATTGTTCATATTCTTTGATGTTATTATTATTATTATTATTATTACTTGCATATTTAATTGGATTGTTCATATTCTTTGATGTTATTATTATTATTATTATTATTATTATTATTATTATTATTATTATTATTATTATTATTATTATTATTATTATTATTATTGGTTATCATTATCATTATTATTATTTATCATTACTATTATTATTATTATTATTATTATTATTATTATTATTATTATTATTATTATTATTAGTAGTAGTAGTCTTGTTTATTATTATAATTTGTTATTGTTATCATTATCATTATCATTTTTAATTATTATTTATGTTCTCATGCATGTTGAGTTTTAATCTTATTAGTTTTATCATTTATGCTTTTTATGCATGTTAATTGTTAATATGATAAGTTACATATTTTTATTATGTCATTTAATTGATTTGTCATGCATGATATATTTTATTTATTTTAATTCATTTTTATATGTTACATGTTTAATTTGTCATGCATGTGTACTTTATTTGTTTTAATTCATTTTTTACATGTTACATGTTAAATTTATTTTTTATTACTAACATCATCTTTATTTGTGTTTTTTATTTCAATTATTATTTTTAATGTATGAGTTTTCCAATAGCAAGAGGGAGCCTATGGAGCTTTGAAGACACCATTTTGGTGGAGTTTATATTTTTAGCATTTTTAGTATTATTTTGCCTTTATTTGGTTTTAATATGTAATTTGTAATAAATTTATTTTTATGTGCGTTAGTTAAAAGCTCACAAAAAATTTTATTAATTAATTTGATTTTTCTTCTAAATAAATATGGGACCAATGTCTTAATTTTTTTACACCTAAATAAACCATCACCTTTAACACATTTTTTAATTATGCATGAGAGGACCAATATCCTCATCTTTAATAAATAGCTCGATTTATGTATGAATTGTATTTTATTTGTAATGGGGGTTGTATTATGCCCCTAGTTTTGTTGTAATTTATTTTGCTTTCATTTACTTTATTTACCGCTTTCTTTATGTGATTGACATGTGCGTTAAATAAATTGCATTAAAATTGAATGAGAAATGGGATGAAACGCTAAATTCAAAACTCAATTTTAACTTAACCAAGGTATGAATAAATGAGAAGTCCCGAACCATCTCTGGTCTTTGGGCTCAACGAGGCGAGAGGACCATTTTAATGTTCCATTGGAATGGGACTTCCAAGACACCTCTTGTGTCCCGTAAAAAGGCTTTAACTTGCATTAGTCCTAGGCTGTACGGGGCGAGAGGACCATCCTAATGTTCTATTAAGATGAGGCCTCCAAGACCCCTCTGGCTTGCCCAAAATGGATATAGCAGCGCTGTCTTAGGCTCATTGAGGCTAGACGAACTTTCCCAATGTTCTATTGGGTGGCGACTCCATGAAACCTCCTTGTTGCCCAAAATAGATGCCCTTGTAATTTCTTACAAGTTTTATAAACCTCTCCCGATCTCCCTAAAGGCGGGCCTTCGGGGGCCAACGGGGTTCGGCGCTCGTTACAATTACTAATTCATCCTTTGCATACTTGCCATATAGAGCTTTGCATACTTGCCACATAGAGCAAATAATCATTCATGTCCAACTACAAGTATCACAACATCTTGTCTTATCTCAAATACATATACATATATCATATATCCATTTCATATTATTGATAACACATACAATAGCCACATATAATAGCCACATAATAATAACCACGTATAATAGCCTGAATACATATTAGAGGTGGATATGGTCATTTTTTATACTAATAGGACACAGTATCCAAGCATATGGAGACATGGGTCTCAAAACATCTTATAATCATGAATAATTGAAGGTATACCAGAAACCGAAGTCTCAAATCATATGAAATCATGTATACCTGAAGGTATACCGGAGACCGAAGCCTCAAAACATTTTATAAACATGTATACCCGAAGGTATACCGGAGACCAAAGTCTCAAATGGCCCAAACGGGGTCCACATATGGTAGCTACACTCACACCCTGACCTTGATAAGCGCTTATCTATCCACTACTATGACCATTCAGGCTTAAAATAATAACTCAGCATGCTCTAATATTATTATCATATAGTAGAGAATAATTCAAGTATAATCACATAATTCATGTATACATGTATTTTGACTAATTTCAGAGACATATAAATCATATACAGATCCCAATATGAACATGTAACTCAAAATCAAGTAGTCTATATACATATAAAATCATATGCATTTATTTCATATATAAAATTATTAACCATGAACATATAACTTATAATTAAAGACATCATAATATAAAAACCACTTTAACACAAGCTAGGTACCATACAGTAGTAAAACCCATGTAAAAAGAGATTTGAACATCATTTCGAAAAATAGGATAGGCGGGCAAATGGGTTGCTATCGCGCTCGCGACAAGGAGTTTGATTTTGAAGGTTTCTTGTTGTTTGATATATACTATTCTTTTTGTATATGACTCTTTTATAGCATTTTGTAAACGTTTTGTGAGGCATGTAATTTTGATATTTGATAATTTAATGATTTTGTATATGTATACTTTTATAAGTTCTGAAATGCAAGTATATATGTTGTTTCTGAATGCTTTCGCTTATGATCTATTTTATAAGCTTCCGCTTTAGTTTTTGCATATATGTATGTGTTTTGCATGTGTAGCATCCCGATATTCCTCCTGAAGGGTATTGGGGTGTTACAATGATCCCAATGAGACCATTTTTCACTAGCACTGCACTATATTGATCACTTGAAGCACTATACACTAAAATAGACCATCATTAGCCTATTAATAGTGAGTCGTCATGACTTAGACCGCGGTGTGGAATCCTTATGGCTAGCCAATTATATCCTGGACTAGATTTCAATACCAGACTACTACTAAGGGCAATAACTATCAAACTTTCCACTTGGATCACATAATATATCATCATACATCATTCGGCCATGTTATCATATTTTCATACAAATTCACATACATACTCATTTATCCTTATTTTACCATTTTATACCATTGTATACACTAAAACATCCAAATACATATTAGATACTCCACATGTTCAATTCAGCTAAGAGATCAATTTTTCACTATATTCATATTTAATTCTTTTAATCACTTTTTCAATCAATTTACATGTTATACTTAACATAAGCATCACTTATATGCCTTAATTACCAACATACACTAATAATTTCACCATTATTCAATTCGATCGAGCTTTCAAAAATTCACTATGTATATTTTTCATTCTTTTAACCACTCAATTATTCATTCACATGCTATACACATCATTTACATCAATTTCATGCATAAAATACTAAAGTATAATGAAAATTTCCCTTAAGTTCAATTCAGCCTAAGTTAGGGTTTGAGTTCCATGTTTCTTTAATTCACTTTTAACACATAAACATACTTATTTAAGTCCATTAATCATATTTATCAAGTTAGATCCATTTAAACATGCCTTGATCACAAGTTCATACTTAAACATAACCTAAAACTCAGCTTAAATCAATGGAAATAAAGGGATTTTGTAACCATAAACCTCAAATCCTTGCTCTAAGCTCTTTAAGCTTCCTTTTCCTTCCCTTAACCTGAGAACAACCCTACTCACCTTGAGTTCCTATATTGGCTGAATATAAATAATGAATTTTCATCAAATTTATATTTCATTTTTACAAAATAACTTCATAAATGCACTCTACACACTTGAAAAACCCCATTGGAACCAATAAACCTAATTAAAAATACCTAAAACTCTTACCTCAAAATCAACCCTAAATCTTATACACTTAGATTTCTTCACTTATAATGCTCTAAATGGACTCCAATTATTGTCTTTATGTTATAAAGAGGCTGAATTTTGTCTAGCAGGCTGGATTTTGGGAAGAGATTGAGAGGAAAATGAAGAAAAATGGAGGAGAATAAGAGAAGAAAGGGTCGACCTAGGGAGGAGAAGAGAGAGGCAGTGGAGACTGGATTTCTTTATAGAAATTTGTCCTCTTAACCCTCTATATATGCTGAAATTGAACTGAACCGGTCCAACTAAGGTGGTCCAACCGGTTTGAACCAAAATTTTGCTTTTTGGGTCAATTTCCACTGTTTCTAGGCATCTATATGTTCCTCAACTCATTTTCACTCCCAACTAATTTTATTATTCTTAAAACATATAAAGTATCCTCCCTACAAAATTTTAACTCAATCAGAGTCCATTTGGGGCTCAATTCACTTAAATCAGTCCGATTCAACTCCTTTTCGGTTCTGCCGTAAAACACCATTCTAATGCTGTAAAAAAATACTAAACATTATTTTATACCTTTACACTTTCCACATTTTTGATCTCAATAACTATTTCTAAAAATTCGATCAAACTTCGATCAAACCCTAGTTTAATTGAATCAAACTAGAGGCCAACTTCAACTTAACTTTCAGATGTCTATTTGATTCCGTTTTCACGCCAAATTATACCACTAGACTCCTGACAGTCTAAAGATCAATTTTACTAAATAAAAATCTTTGAGTATCCGCTGTCAAATTCGACTACATAGCTACCCCGAGGTCAACCATCTCGGGATTATAACACCCCACTCTCCCCCTAGTAGTTTGAGCCATGTTTACCATGTGTATGTGTGAGAGTTTTGGCACATGTGAGAGTTTTGGCATGTGTTAAGGGTATTTTTGCGTAAAATGCATGTTTTTATGGGCTTTTATAGAGTGTGGTTGCATATATGTTAGTAGGATGTATATGTATTGGATTGTGTTATTGTGTGCATGTGCATGTGGTAGTAGTGTATGAATTATGAGGGTTAGTCTTGTGTGTATTGTCTTGCATGGGTGTAGGGTGTGAGTGGTCAAGTTCCACCAACCAAAGGGTGACATGTGGCTAGAGCATTTTGAAAAGAAGTATAAATAGAAGAGAGAGAAAATAGGACAACAAGTTTTGGGCCTTCTTCCCATTTTCTTCCTTCTCTTTACTCCTTCTTCCTCTTTTCTCTTCATTTGTGTGCCCTATCTTGGATTCAAGTGTGGTGGTGGAAATTGATCATTCCCTTGAGTTTTTATATGTTAAGTGTATGGGTTTCTTCTTCTTCTTCTTCTTTTGTTCTTGATTTTGGTTAGATTGTGTTTTAATTTAGGTTTTGTATTTATATGGATTTTGGGTGTTCTTGATTAGTTGAGCCTCCTCACGATCCCAAGGGAAAGGAGAAGGCTAGTGGGAGTGGCGCTCATTGATTTGGAGCATAGGAGTTCCAGGTTTGGGAATTTGTTTGGAAATTAAATTATTTTGATATTCATTTGTGATTTGTGTCTTAGCATGTGATTTCTGGAAAATTCATGTTTGATGAGGTTTATTATTGTGCTAATGTTATGGGTATTGAATTGATTTGAGTTATAATGCATGAATGTTAAAGTATTGAACAATATTTGAAGTTTGATGAATGATTGCTGTAAAATTCTGGGTTTGTGTTCTTGAGAATCTTGATTTTGTTAATGCATGATTTGATTGTGTTAATTGTTGAATTAAGTTGTGTTTTATGTTATATGTGATGGTGGAAGGCTTATTTGAAGGTAAGATGAGGTTTGGATTGATTTTGGGTCAAAATGGTTTTGTTGTTGGTAATTTGGGTTTTCTTTGTTTTGCTGGAAAAACGGAAATGGCGATGCTATCGCGAGTATCACATCCTCGCGAGCGCGACAGAATGGTGAATAATAGTTTTTTTGCGAGATTTGCTCTGTTGTTTGTGAGGCACCCGACTCGTGAATCTTCGGCGTGCATGTCACACCCCAAAATAGCCCTGGTCGGATTATGCATGCTAAGTCAGGATCGGAGGGGTATTTCGGTAATTTGTGCTTGAGAATTTTGGAGTGTTAAGGACCTAATTGAAAAGTTAATTAAGTTGGTAAGGAAAGAAATGTGTAAGTGAGTGAAGTGTAATTTGTCTAAGGACTAAAGAACAATAATTAATTTGGAATAGTTAAGTGGATTTTGTGGTTCTGTTGGGAGCTGCCATGTGTCTTGGTTGGTGGACAATTAATGGGAAAATGAGAAAAAGAGACAAAGAAGGAAAGAGAAGGGCAGATCACGTTTTCTATTCTCTCTTCTTCTCCTCTTTGATTTCTTTCTTTTCCTTTTTCCCGTTCTTTGCCTCCCCTTCCTTGGTTGTGTACATGATTGGGTTTCTTGGTGGAGTTTGTGCTTTGCCTGAAGAGGTGAGTTGGTTTAAGGTTTCTACTTACTGTTCTTCTTCTTCTTCTCCTGGTTTTGGTTTTGGTTGAGTTAGGGTTTGAACTAAGGATTTGTGGGTTTTGTTTGTGCAAGTGTTTGATGGTAAGAAGAAGCAAAGTAAAGGCAAGGAAAGGATTGAGGACTGATCTTGAAGCTTAAAGTGTGATTTTTTGGATCGTCATTTACAGGTTTGGGAGATTGTCTTGAATGCATGCAATGTTTGAAGAGCTTCTGTGTTCTTGGCTCTGCCCTATTTCTCACTAGACTTATAATGTGTTTGTATGGTCTAATTTCTGGAATTTGATGTGGTTTAGAATGTGTACATGCATGATTAAGTGAATAGATGTGTTAGTAATGCATGGCAAGTATTGATTTGGAAGTTCTGAGTTTGTGTTTTGAACCTACTGTAACTTTTAGGGTTTATGTTCTTAAATAGATTAAATGTGTTTATGCATGATTTTGATTGTTTGATTGTGGGATTAATTGCAATTATCTTGTTAATGATGTTTGGAAGATCGACTGTAAGGTAAGATGAGTTTGGATGTGTTTTGAATCAGATTGAAAATGGTTTTATTGAGTTTCGTTGAATTCTGGGTAAGCTGGAAATGGGAAATCGCGTTTCTGTATAATTTTCCATTTCCAGTGTGTCGTGACTTTCCTGAGAGAGACAAGCCACGAGGCGTGACTTCCAGTCACGCCACGTGACTCTGCCTCCCAGTCACTACGCGTGACTTCTCAGCGGACAGGACGAAGTCGTGAGGCGTGACCCTTAGTCGCGAAGCGTGACTGTCTCTCTGTGAGAGAAAAGTCACGTCTCGTGACTTAGAGTCACGACGTGACTCTGGTAAAGGCGAAGCGTGACCCTTAGTCGCGAAGCGTGACTGTCTCTCTATGAGAGAAAAGTCACGTCTCGTGACTTAGAGTCACGACGTGACTTTAGTAAAGGCAGGCGTGACTCCAGTCGCGAAGCGTGACTCCTCTCTCTATGAGAGGGAAGTCACGTCTCGTGACTTAGAGTCACGGCGTGACTCTTGTGAGGCCAGGCGTGACATAGAGTCACGTCCCGTGATTCTCTAGCAGGTCATGAGACGTGACACTAGGTCACGTCTCGTGACCCCTTTGAGGTCAGTCACGAGTCGTGACACGACTCGTGACCGACCCCTCTTCAGCTCCTTTTTCCGATTTCGCCCAATTTTAACCAAAATGAATTTCCTATTTCTTCTGTATGGGTCTTTACTGTTGCATAAATTATGTCATACTGTTATATGCTCCTGTATGGCTTTTCTGTTTTGCTTTGTTCACCGTGACTAGTTTTATTATTAAATGACTTTCAAAGGCTTTTATGGCTTTTTCCTCTACTGTTTGCTATCTTATCTTACTTATCTGATTGGTTAGCCTATTTTTAGTTGTGTTTAGCATTATGTTATGCCTGTCCTTGATCGGATTCTTACCTTGAATAACATGCCATGTTTAAGAGTATTGTATCATTCCATGATTCAGATTATACGTTATTGATCATTGGCATAATATGATTCCACATATGTTCCTGACATGCTTTAGTATGTTGAGTATCGTTAAAATACGACTGATGGAATTTTAGCATGCTCCAGAATATGACTTGAATGAGGTATGATTGATATTATGCTATGCTATATTTATTTGAATAATATGGTTAATGTCTGAATGCATGACCTGCGAGAGTCAGTCTAGTGGATAGTTAGGCATGCCTAATAGAGTCTTCAGTAGCTGCAGCGTCCTTTGGATGTTTGGACCCTGATCAGGTCCCCCGTTTGGTTCCTCGCGAACCCCCATCAGTACGGATCTTCGTGATCCTTTTTAATGAATTTGGATCGGGTTAAGATCCCCCATCAGTAAAATGCTTTGTGACAAAATAAATGGTTTTTCGATTCGTACCCGTAAGGTACCGCCATGCGTCGATTCATACCCGTAAGGTACCGCCATGAGTACACTCGTTATCCACTACCCAGAGTCAGCAGGTGTTCTTTGAATGTTTATTGAACTGCTCTGATCTGATCTGGCTATATATCGGATTATTTCTGAATGGATATTATTATGAAATAATGATTTGATGGCTTTATTACATGAGCATGTTTATATGGATTATGTTTTAGCCTTTGCATATTGTACTTGTTATTTTGGAATAGTTATCAGAATGTGATATCCGATTGATTATGATAAGGATTTTAGGAATCAGTTTATATGTATATGAATGTGACTATGGGCTTCAGAATGTATGTCTGTATTAAATAAGCATGACTTTTTATTTAATATGATTATCCGTACTCGTCATGTGATTTGTTATATGTTTCTGAATGCTTTGATTATGACACTACAAGAAATTTGACTTTTTATGACGCAAAAAATTGTCATGAAAAATTCATTTTTCGTCGCTGAAAAGATAAGGTGACGATTTTTTATCGTCACAGAGAACGTAACGGTAGGCGCGTAACATTAAAGTTTACGCGACGATTTACTTTTTCGTCACCGTAAGTATATTTTTTGTGACGAAAATGATTATCGTCATCTTTAGTTCTTACTTTTCATGACAAAAATTATGTCATAAATAAAATTATATTTCGTCACATTATATTGTTTATCGTCACTAAAAATTGGTATTTTTATGACAAATTTAAAATTCGTCACGAAATTAAATATTTTTAATGACGAAATTCTGCTTCTGATTAAAACCATTAAGCATTGGTTACGTAATTATCGTCATAAATAAATATAATTTTCGTCATAAAATATTTAATTTCGTCACTAAATCTAATACTTTAAGTGACGAAAAATGATTTCGTCATTAAAATGATATGTATTAACGATGAATATAAATCGTCATATTACGTTACATTTTAGTGACATAAATAGTGATAAAAATAATTGTCACAAAAAATAGTTTTAGTGACAATTTTTTATTGTCATTAAATTATATTTTTTTATTACAATATTAATATCGTAATTATAAACATTATATCGTTATTTATGAACTAATAAGTCGACAAATTATGATAAATATACTTATCGTTTATGCATTGTAGTAAAAATGACACATTTTAAATTTAATGTCATACAATCAATTAAATTTTTAAAGAAAATCTAATATAATGTATTTATTCAAATAAAAGGTTAATTAAAAAAAAACATACTGTCTAATAAAAAAAATTAAATTTGCATCCTTATCAAGAAATAAAATCTGTTGAAATTTCAAAATTTGCATCATGTTCCTGCAAAAAAAAAAAAAAAACTTATATTAGATAAAAAAAATACATTTTCATGTAACACCCTTCATTTATACACACTACGATTCCAACAATACTGCACGATTACTTGATTTTCTTAAATTACTCTTCAAATTATTGCGAAATTCAAGTAATTATTTTTTTTTATCCTTTCACTATGCCCATCTGCCCTATAGCTATTTAGTTTTATTATTCATTCAATCAAAATACAAATATGTCACTTAATTCTACCGAAATTTTGGCATAGTTCCCCCTATAATATTGCCTATCCCCCTGTAATCAATAAAATCTTGACACTTCAAATAATCATATATTTATTCACCCCACTTTAATTCAAACTCCAACACAAGTTTGCCCATCCTTGAATTTAGATCCAATCTCACACACCATATCTTATAATATACTTATATCATCCAATTTCAGTACTCAATTCAATTATACAAAATACAAAGGTATAATATTAATACATCAAAACTATCGGCTAAAAATAAATGCACAAGTATCACATTGACGTAAATAAAAAAGAAGTTACACTTGTTACCTGAAAATTCATAAACATCGCTATCAATTGAACAGTTTGGAATGAACCTAAATTAAAGAACTGCAAAATTAAAAATCACTAAAACATGAGATACCAAGCAAGTCAAAGAGTTTCAAAATCAAATACAAGTAAAACATACATAATCTTTACCATTTAAATTTGCCCATAAGAATAAAACAAGAAAACATAAAAACCAATGTAAAAATCTGCAACTATTTTCAAATATTTTCAACTATTTTCATGTCATTGAAAATTGCAAAAATAAATGCACAAGTATATAAAACTTACATTGGAGAATTCAATCGACATTCATCCCGTTTGATTTTAAAATGTCAAGCAGTTTATGGATAGTGGAATTCATCTCGCTTACTTTTGTCTCACAATCAGTCACCTGACTCTTAAGTATGTTCACTTCTGACTGAGACTCACTCAACTTTTCTTGAGTATTAGAAAGTTCATTTTGAAGCTTTTGTGTAGCAATGTAGTCCGATGATAATCGTCTTGAAGGAGGTTTTGGACCGTATCCAAGGCCTTTTATATAACCAGTACCAAGGCCAAGGACTTCTTGAACAATTTCATCTTCAGTCTTTTGAATATCTTGCTCATTATATTGGTTTCGCTTCTCTATCATTAAATTCTATCATCATCATCATCTTGATTGTCATTAATGATATTTTCATTGCCATCCACTTTGGGGAGACTTGGGATTATCAATGAATCCAGGTCCTCGGTGTCTATATCCAATCTATTTAACACAGGGATTTCAGTGGTATCCACTTCAAGTTCTTCATCAACCCTATTCTCCTGGTACACTTCGTCTTCAATAACTTCATCTATATTTAAGGCTTCATCTTGGATCTCATCAATGTCATAAATATGTCTATGTTGAAATGGTTGCACCACTTGCCATTCACTCCCTAACTTAGGATCATTGATATAAAAAACCTGTTTTGCTTGGTCTGCTAAAATATAAGAATCATTTTTGTACCACCTCCCATTAACTTTGACACTAGTTATACTCCCTTCCTTTTGAATCCCTTTTTTTTCCTACCAAGGTCAAACCATTCACACTTGAAAAGTATAACATGTTTGTCATTCACATAGTATAGTTGAATAATATCATCTAATACCCCATAAAAATCTATAATTTCATCACCATGATTTCCCTTAACAGAAATGCCACTATTCTGACTTCTACGCCTGCTGTCACGTTCCTTAGTGAGAAACCTCACTCCATTCACTATGCACCCATTGTACTTCTTAACACACCTATGTGGTGCACATGAAAGTGCATACAAAGCTTCAAATACATTTGATTGTTCCTTGCTGTATAACTGTGACATCTAGACAAAGCAAACAAAATAATTTAGAGAGCTTGTTTGATTATATTTAAATTTTAAATCCATATGATGCTAAATACAAAGCTTACATGTTGACGAAACCATATTGGAAATTTCTCTTTGTGGGTTTGCTCAATGTTTTTACAGCCTTCTAACTTTAGTTCTTCTTTGTGCTTTCTAATAAAGAGAAAAGAAACTGTAAATTTTGCATTCTTCTTAATATCCCTTCTCACCAAGTGTAGCTCTTTACGGATTCCCATGTCTTCTAAATCTTGCCTTGCTTTCAGAGTATCTTTTGTTTTTCCATCAATATTCAACATGGTTCCTAAAATACTCTCACAAATGTTCTTTTCTATATGCATTACATCTAAGTTGTGCCTCAACTTCAACTTACTCCAATAAGGCAACTCATAAAATATGCTACGTCTCGTCCAATTTAATTCTTGTAAAGTGCGTTTTCTCTTTCTATTAGTTAGATGTTTCCCGGGTGCCACAATAGTCAATTTTTCTAGCTGCCTTAACACTTCATCTCCATTTAATTCAATAGGTGCCTCTCTACCTTCTCTCTCACCATTAAACTTCCTACTCTTTCTCCAACTATGATTTTTTAGTAAGAACCGACGATGTCCCATGTAACATATCTTGTTGCGCAATAACTGGGAGCAAGTTTGATCATTGCAAATTGGACATGCCATATAACCCTTAGTACTCCAACCCGATAAATCACCATATGCAGGAAAGTCATTTATAGTCCACAATACAGCTGCACGCATTTGGAAACTATTTTGACAAGAAACATCAAATGTTTCAATCCCTTCTATCCATAATTCCTTTAACTCATCTATTAATGGCCGTAAGTAGACATCAATATCTTTTCCTGGAGACTTGGGTCCTGGAATTAACAAGGACATCATAAAAAATGGTGGTTTCATGCAATCCCAAGGTGGAAGATTCAATGGCCATAAAATCACAGGCCACATACTATATGTGCTACTTAAATTACCAAATGGATTAAAACCATCTGCAGCTAAAGCAAGCCTTACATTGCGAGGATCATTTGCGAACCAAGGAAACTTATTATCAAAGTCCTTCCAAGCTTCAGAATCGGCTGGGTGCCTCATATATTCATCATCAACACGCTTTTCATGATGCCAAACCATTTTCTTTGATATTTTATGGGACATAAATAATCTTTGCAACCTGGGCTTTACTGGAAAGTACCGTAAAACTTTATGCGCTATCTATAACACCCCCTACCCGTACTAAGACGATCCCATCCGATACGGAGTGAGATGTCGTACGAGTCGAGGTGTCAACATGCATGTACGAAATAAATTATACAATAAAACATATAATCATACATAACATGTATACTTAAACACAGGTTAATTAAAATTTTTTTCATAATAAATTACAGCAAATCACGCATCGTGTAATAATATTACATGCCAAAGGCCATCACAATAATTCTGATCAACAAGCTGATACCAAAATAATATTACATGTCCGTATATGAATATAACAGCGGAAGCTATATAAAAATATTACATAGAATAAAATCCCTAACTCTAGTCCCTGCTGTGTTGGCTTGACCTCAGTGACTCACTCTAATAAAGCTTCTTATTTACCTGCACGGGTAAACACACCGTGCTAAGCGATAAACGCTTAGTGGGGATACACACATATCATATGGACGACCATTCACAATGGTCGTCAATGCATAACACATTCATGATGGCATATTTTTAATACGGTCATAATATGTATACACTTAGGCTCGAATTCACAATCATATATTCCGCATCGCATGCTTATATTCATCTCCATATTATCTCATTCAATAATACTTTTGTACAATCAACATATAACAAAATAAATCACATATCACATAAAGATCCTGCTGACTCATAATAGTGGATAACGAGTATACGGACAGTACCTTACGGGTACGAATCGCTAAATCTATCATTTTATACAGACAGTACCTTACGGGTACGAATCGCTAGATCTATCATTTTATCCAGACAGTACCTTACGGGTACGAATCGCTAAATCTATCATTTTATACAGACAGTACCTTACGGGTATGAATCGCTAGATCTATCATTTTATCCAGACAGTACCTTACGGGTACGAATCGCTAAATCTATCATTTTATACAGACAGTACCTTACGGGTACGAATCGCTAAATCAAAACTTCTTTTATTTTTCTTTTCAAAGCACTATAAGAGGGACCTGATCAGGGTCCAATCCAATCAAAATGTTGCAGCTATAAACTCTATTAGGCATGCCTAACTATCCACTGACTTGACTTTAGCAGGTCATGCATAACACAATTCACATTTGTTCAATATGAATATCTATTGAATTTAACATGCATAAATTAATTATTTTTAAGCATGACACATTAAGTTAATAAGTTAAGGCATAATATGGCATACAAATATTTAGCATAGCAAAAATACAATTATAAGATGTAAAGCATATAAGAAGACATTAAATAACATTTAGACAACTTATATAATATTCAAATCACAAGTTCTTGCTTCCTAATTAAATTAGATTTATTAAACTAACATATTAGGTTTAATTCCTTAATCATTAATTATAAATATATTATATAATTTTTATCATGAGTATTTATTCATAAAGCAAATTATTCTTATAGTTCGTGTAAACTAATTATGCTATACTGGTTCAAGACAGATTGTATGTCTAAACTTATAGTACATTTTACACATAGTTAAAAACATATTTAGGAAAAACGTTCTTCACAAAAATTGTTCTTTAGGATGTTATCTTTCAAATGAGATAAATATGAGGTCATTTGGACGTCTATAACTCCAGATATGATCTAAATAATATATACTGTTCCACAGACACACCTGACAAATTTTGCTACTGTAATGGGCGATTTTAAAATTGTTAGAGTCCGAATTAAATTATGGTTTCTTCTACAAACGTTTAACCAAAGATGTCATGGTTCTAACCTAACTGGAATTATGCAATTTGGAGTTATAAAACTCGATTTATGTTAAAACCAATGAGCAAAGGTCAATCTGTGTGCTTTCCAACTAGTCCCCAGACACAGGGCAGAATCCATTTACTGACTTTAAATGCATTTTTGGACAAGTAAACGACATTTTCAAACCAAGTGGTCTTCATAGAAATTAATCCTCAAGATGTTAAATTTCTATTGAAAAAAACGTTCAGATCGTTTGGATCTGAATTCAGAGAGATATACTCAAATGTTTCTACCCTGCTCCACTGAAACACCTGACAATTTTTGCTACTGTAATGGACAATTTTAAAATGGTTAGAGTCCGAATTAAATTATGGTTTCTTCTACAAAAGTTTAGCCACGGATGTTATGGTTCTAACCCAACTGGAATCATGCAATATGGAGTTGTAAAACTCGATTTATACTAAAAACAATGAGCAAAGGTCAATCTGTCCCTCAAAAACGAATTTACACTTTGAAATTCAACAACTTCAAATCAACCCATTTTACACCATCAATTCACCAAATTTAATCCAAACCATCAAACACATAAATTAACAATCAAATTCCCAAACAAATCACAAATAATTTCCAAACAAAATCCCAAACCTGAATTTTCACTTCTAATGTTTTGTTCAACTTGATCCAGCAATTTCTTTGCCTTTAGGATTTGGAGGAGGTTCAACTAATCAAGAATTTACCAAAATACACAAATATAAATTCTAGATTAAAATTCAATAATTGAAAAAGAAATTGAAGAATTAAATGAAATTAGGAGTTGATCTTACCAAATTGATGTTAAATCAATTAATTTCTACTCTCAATTTACTTAGATTTTTGTTAGGATTTTTAGGTGAATTGAAATGAAGAAGAAGAAATGAAGAAGAAGAAGAAGAAGAATAAGAAATGGAAATGCATTTACGGGAAATGAAAGAATTCCCTCATCTCATACATATTTCATGTACATTTAATGTACATTTCATTTAATTTCATTTACATTTCATTTGCATTTCGTTTCACCTAACTTCATTTGCATTTCATTTGCATTTCATTTCACCTAACTTCATTTGCATTTCATTTGCATTTCATTTCACCTAACTTCATTTGCATTTCATTTCACCTAACTTCATTTGCCACATGTCACTTCCTCATTGGTGAACACTAATCACTCATACCCAACTTCCATACACTTGTACACATAAGGACTTATCCCCAGGTCCTGAGTTCGAATCCCACGGAAGGCAAAATCGCACAAGGGGGGGTGTAAAGTTCTGTGAGTATCGGTTCGGGGCGTCCAGGATGGAGGCTCCCTTCCGAGGGAGGGTATAAAAGCCGGACCGTTACAATAAAAGGCGCCTTTTATTGTAACGACCGAGCCCGCACAGTACAGACTCGACTCCGATTACGCTCGGAGGAGGACGGAACAGACAGAGCTGCGGTGCGTTACTCACAGAACTTTACACACCCCTTGTGCATTTTTGCCTTCCGTGGGATTCGAACCAAGGACCTGGGGATAAGTCCTTAATTCATAGAATACCACTACCATTAGGCTATATAGCCTAATGGTAGTGGTATTCTATGAATTAAGGACTTATCCCCAGGTCCTTGGTTCGAATCCCACGGAAGGCAAAAATGCACAAGGGGTGTGTAAAGTTCTGTGAGTAACGCACCGCAGCTCTGTCTGTTCCGTCCTCCTCCGAGCGTAATCGGAGTCGAGTCTGTACTGTGCGGGCTCGGTCGTTACACTATCTTTTTTCCCTTCCCATCATTAATTTTCCACCTAGAAGTGCCACATGTGGGACAACACTCATCATTTTTATTTTCTTTCCAGAACAAGACACAGTCATACTTACAAGCATGAATGGACTCATATCCTAACCCAAGATCTCGCAGAAACTTTTTTGCCTCGTAATAAGAAGATGGAAGTACCTCTCCTTCAGGTAATGCTTCTTTAATTAACTTCAACAACATATCTATTGCTTTGTTACTTATCTTGTTATATACTTTTAAATGGAGCAACTTAATAATAAAAGAAAACTTTGAAAATTTCTTACATCCAGGATATAACTTTGTATTAGCATCCCTCATAATAGATTCAAGATAATCAGGTAGGACAGTTGGATAAGTGTTATGTTCTTCATTTTGCTCATCGGTTTTATCCTTTTGGTAATATTTTTCACCCAATTCATGTAGCAAGTCAAAAATCCCATCATCTTCTTCATCTAAATTCTCATTAGACATATCACACTCTTTTTGGTAATAACCATCCTCGATGGGATTAGATGTTTCTCCATGATAAAACCATATCTGATAACATTTATCTATCCCTTGAACCAATAAATGATCCTCAATTGTTTTTTGACTTCTAAAATATAAGTTCATACAACTTGTACATGGACATCGGATGTCACAATCTTTTCCCATATGATTTTCTACGAAATTCATAAAAGATCGTACTCCTTCTATGTACTCCTTAGACCATTTCATGGTATACATCCAACTCTTATCCATTTTTTAATATCACCTAAATGAAAATAATCATTATTAAGTAATTGAAAAAATAAAATAATATAGTTAAGTTAAATTGAGCCCACATATGTCATACATAATATAAAACATATATATATATAAAACTATTTTGGGTAAAATCTACATACTATTTAATCAGATTTCAAGACACTAATTACAACATACAAAGGAATGTTATAAATTTATAAGATCGGAAAGGAGAAAAACCTGATAATGAAAAGTTGACACTGGTGAACACCTTCAAAAATATAGTTGATTCTTGTGTATCCTAAAAAAAAAAGAATAAAATATATTTTTATTATTAATATATTAATATATTATAAGTATAAATATATTAATATATTATTAATAATAATATAAATATTAATAATAATATGCTCAAAATAAATAAATTTAACAAATGTACATGACATACAAAATATGTTTACTGTCCCATTCACTTTAAAAGCCTCTACGATCACACTGCATTTCCCAATTCAATTTGAATTAAAAAAAAAGTCGAGCAAATAGTCAAATAGATAACTTATATATAAATATGTTTCTGGAATCAAAATGTAGAAAATAAAAAACACATGTCCAATAACTTATACTAAATGCAAAATAACCTAGGATTTAGTGAGGAATACGTCCCTAGGTATGTCATTCATGGATTCGGAATGCGTTAAAAACTCAAAAATCCAATAAGATAGATTTTTTTATGAATTGGAAATATTATCTTTTCTTTTCCACAGCATGTAATCTCTCCCTTTCCAAGTCATCCAGTTTCATTTATGTCGATATATATATATATATATATATATATATATATATATATGTATGTATAAATTTATAATTCAGACAAAAAGTACAGCTTTTGCTTCACTACTGATAATTTGAAACTACTGTAGATTCTCCGTTTAGGGACTGATATCTAATGATTCTATGCAATAACTTAAGGACCCACTAAGCACTTGTTTTGTCTGAGAATTATTTGGTGTCAGCATTTTTCAAATTTCAATCACGAAAATACCACTACCTCCTAACCTTAATTATTCATCATTATTTCCTTGACAACCATTAAAACATATGATTGATATCCTATAACTTCATTAAAACTGTGTAATGAATGATTCATGTGCATTTTGGCATGATACTGGTGTAATAATTAAGAAAATATGGATAAGTTTATTAACCAAAAGACATTAAAAACATATTTAGCAAGATGGTCCAAACAAAAATATCCAGGATGCCCTAAGTTCCCAATTAAACAGTTTGTTAGAATTTGACTGTAAAAAATTACAGAGCTATTCCTCTAACTTAGTGCAAAGTGAAAATCCCAGTCATAAAATATCTCAGCCTCATCAGTGCAGACCATATGAAAAGGCCAAGAGTCACACCACATAGATCTGATATTCCATCTTATTCCTAAGAAGTACGATAACATACATTTTTTATCATCATATTGTACAATAATTTCATTTTATCTATCAATGAGAATCGTTAAATTGTCTTCTAGAAAAAGAAAAATATTGACAAGAAACACCATTATATCATCATATATTTTGACAAGAGACCTCCACTAGCATGGGCATCATGTGTGAGAGATAAGATTACCTTTCTCCATGCCCTATTAATTACATAATTTAAGTATTGAGATCATCGGGAGCACTATTATCTATATATACACACACAGAAGCTCATATCACACACACACAGAATCTCATATCACACGCACACAGAATCTCATATCAGGTATACACACACAGATTCTCATATCAGGTATACAAGAATTAAGCTCAAGCAAAACAGAGTTTGCTTCACCATGAACATAAATGTAAAATCTATTGCAAAAACAGAACAAACTTATGTGTATGGATTTTCCTTAATTTCTTCTCAAAAGATAAAGGGAAGAAAAAGGGAAAAACGAAACAGATTGTTCAAAACTAGCAAGACAAAAAAGAATAAATTTCAGGTTCACGTTTGAGAAGTTAAATACCTGGAAGTCTGTTGCTCGCCTCTGTTGCTCGCCTCTGTAACTCTATCTCGGAACTCAAGCTTACTTCTATCAAATCTGGGAGTTCAAAACACAATAAATCAAATTCATCTTGCAAAAATAGCAGAACTAAAACCCAACTGTGAGAAATTGATGATTTAAACAAAAAATCGAAAAGAAAAATCAACATATACCTATAACAGAGAATAACCTAAATTTCGTCAAATTCCTTAGGGTTATAGAATTGTATTGAGAAGAATTGGGAATTGATAAGGAATTGAGAGATAGAGTAAGAGAAGGAAACCGAAAAATTGCGCCAAAACACAACCCTTTCCCACCAATTTTTTCCATGATTTTCGGATGTTTTTTGTCACAAAAAACCATCGGTTTCCTTCCTCTTCTATGTTTCCATTCTCGAAGAGTTCTGCTTTGATATGAAGATTCAGCAAGACGACGCCGTTTCCTGTCCCAAGCCACATTAAAATGTTGTTTTAATAATTAATTTATTTTATTCTAAATTATTATTGTATTATTAATTAATTAAATTTTATATATATTTTAGTTATTTTTGACAAAATATAAAAGACAAACTAATTTTGTAACATATTTATTTAACATAGATAATATTATTGTGACGAAATAATTTATCGTCACTAAATCATTAAACTGTGACAAAAATAATTACTGTCACAAAAAAATAATTATTTCATGACGAATTTATATGTTACAAATAGTAAATTTTTCCGTTATATTTTTTTTTCCATAAGAAAAAAGATTAGAAATTTTTTTTTCATATCAAAGGTGACAAAATTGTAACTCGTCACAGTATATTAATTTTTTGTGATAAATTTATTTGTCATAAATATAATAGTTATTTATATCGATATGTTATTCATGACAAAATGATTTTATTATCACTAATTTATTTAATTATGACAAAAATAATTCGTCACTAATTTATTTAATTATGACAAAAATAATTCGTCACGAAAAATAAATATTTTGTGACGATTATATACGTTGCAATAAGTTATTATTTTGTCATTAAATTTTTTCCCTCCAAAAAAATGGTGGGAAATTATCCCTCCTAAATAAACCATGACGAAATATATTTTTTCGTCACCAAAATAATCTTTTAGTGACGATAATTAAAACATAAAATGACGCAAGATAATTTCGTCTCAATAATAAATAGTATGGTGACGTTTTAAAAAATTCGTCGTTGTAAGTTACAATTAGTGACGAAATTTTATGTGTCATTAAAAAATTCGTCACAAAAAGTCAAATTTCTTGTAGTGTGATGCGACTAGAGTATTTATGTATGTGACTTAAACATGTTTTGTTATTTATAAGCATGTGAACCGGAGCAGTTGTGATGGTAAGTATGTGATGTTTAACTATACTTTCTGCATGATGATGATATGAATGTAATACTAAGGGGTTATGCCTTCAGTCTCCGCTATCTGAGTGTTTTTGCATGATGCTTATTATATATTTAGAGTTGCGCAGCGGTATTGTGATGTTCTAAATGTTATCCTTTGGATATTTGACTAGTGTATGTGTTTGGCATGTCTAAGTATGTTAAATAGCTAGCACTCTCAACATGATGATTGGGTTGTCAGTTCCTGCATAGGTACTTAATTATGTCAATTGCATGTGTAAAGCTCTTGTGACTCCGCACGGTAAGATGTTATTATTGGATACCCTTGTAGGTTTATGCATGTGTTTTAGTATGTAGTTCAGCATGATGATGCTTGTAATGTGTATTATATTATGTCTATTTTGGTCTATCCTGGACATGAGTTTATGGTTTGATTGTGAGTTATCAATTGAATGCCTTTATTATGCAGCCTGATTATTGATATGCTATGAATATCCGCATTTGCCATTTGAATGTGTTATGCCTTGGCGACCATTGTGAATGGCCGTCCATACTCTTGTGTGTTCTCCCCACTAAGCGTTTATCGCTTAGCACGGATTTCCTTTCCGTGCAGGTGGCAGGTTTGGTTCTGTTCGAGTCGCGCTTCTGCAAGGTCGGCCACGTAGGAGTTAGAAGTTCTGTATTTTGTTCAGCTTCTGTATTTCAGCTTTTGTAATTTTGTAATATTGTATATGTAATTAATTATGTTTTGATCTTGAGTTTTCTTTTGGGAATGTAATAGTTAGTATGTTTTTATGTTTAGTTATTCCTCTGTTTTATGATTTCGTTTATGCTTCCGTTGAATGGTTATATGTATGCTTCTGTGTATGCTTTTGTTTAGTGCCTGCATGTGCGTGAGTTATTGCATGTTCAGTCCGTTCCCGCAAGGTAAGTTTTTAATTAACCCATATTTCCGTATGTATGTTATGTATGAATGTATGCTTCCGCATTGTGCATGTGTATATCTGTATGTGTGAGCGTCGGGTAGTGCGCCCGTCGGCGTCCTTCCAACGGGGACGGCGATGGGGTTGTTACAGTTAGTGGTATCAGAGCCTGGTTTGATGGTTCTGGGTGTGTTGTTTGTTATGTGTTGAGTCTTTGCATGAGAGTCGGTTTTGTGTCGTGGCCTAATGCAGATGCGTCTTGTTTTGTGTCATGTCTAGATGGAGTCTGATCCTAGTGAGAATGTGGGCGAGACAACAGAAAGTGTGAATCGAGTTAGTGCTGATCAGGATGTTTCCGAGCGTCTTCCAGTTGAAGATTCTGGTCGTATTTCTGATGATAGGACATTAGTACAAGGATTGATTCGGATTTTGGATAGATTGACTGCTCCTCGTGCTTCTCAAGAAGTTGTGCGGCATGTTCCTCAGAAGAGAAAAGGATCGGTTAGTGAAGTGTCAGCAGGGAAAAGGGTTCGAGAAACTTTGATGTGTCAACAGTGTCAGAAGCAACATGGGAACAAGTGTAAGAAGTGGGTACCGTCAGTATGTCAGCACTGCCAGAAGCGACATCGGGGCCCATGTCGGAAGCTCTCAGGTGCTTATTTCAGGTGTGGCAGTATGGAACACCAGATTGCCGGTTGTCCTAAAAAGATGAGTGAGAATCTAGCTGGGCAAGCTAGAAAGGAAGTCGAGGATTTGTTCAGATCTTCTCGAGTGTCTTCAGAGTTTGTAGCATCTAGCAAGGATTCGAAGGAGACTGCAGGTTCTTCTGGTAAGTTACTTTGCAAGCTTTTGTCTAAGTAAGTTTTGTTTGTTTGGGTTGTTTGGATGTAAGTGTTTTGCTGTGAATTTCGAGGACGAAATTCTTTTAGGAGGGAAGAGTTGTCACACCCCAAAATAGCCCTGGTCGAATTATGCATGCTAAGTCGGGATCGGAGGGGTATTTCGGTAATTTGTGCTTGAGAATTTTGGAGTGTTAAGGACCTAATTGAAAAGTTAATTAAGTTGGTAAGGAAAGAAATGTGTAAGTGAGTGAAGTGTAATTTGTCTAAGGACTAAAGAACAATAATTAATTTGGAATAGTTAAGTGGATTTTGTGGTTCTGTTGGGAGCTGCCATGTGTCTTGGTTGGTGGACAATTAATGGGAAAATGAGAAAAAGAGACAAAGAAGGAAAGAGAAGGGCAGATCACGTTTTCTATTCTCTCTTCTTCTCCTCTTTGATTTCTTTCTTTTCCTTTTTCCCGTTCTTTGCCTCCCCTTCCTTGGTTGTGTACATGATTGGGTTTCTTGGTGGAGTTTGTGCTTTGCCTGAAGAGGTGAGTTGGTTTAAGATTTCTACTTACTGTTCTTCTTCTTCTTCTCCTGGTTTTGGTTTTGGTTGAGTTAGGGTTTGAACTAAGGATTTGTGGGTTTTGTTTGTGCAAGTGTTTGATGGTAAGAAGAAGCAAAGTAAAGGCAAGGAAAGGATTGAGGACTGATCTTGAAGCTTAAAGTGTGATTTTTTGGATCGTCATTTACAGGTTTGGGAGATTGTCTTGAATGCATGCAATGTTTGAAGAGCTTCTGTGTTCTTGGCTCTGCCCTATTTCTCACTAGACTTATAATGTGTTTGTATGGTCTAATTTCTGGAATTTGATGTGGTTTAGAATGTGTACATGCATGATTAAGTGAATAGATGTGTTAGTAATGCATGGCAAGTATTGATTTGGAAGTTCTGAGTTTGTGTTTTGAACCTACTGTAACTTTTAGGGTTTATGTTCTTAAATAGATTAAATGTGTTTATGCATGATTTTGATTGTTTGATTGTGGGATTAATTGCAATTATCTTGTTAATGATGTTTAGAAGATTGACTGTAAGGTAAGATGAGTTTGGATGTGTTTTGAATCAGATTGAAAATGGTTTTATTGAGTTTCGTTGAATTCTGGGTAAGCTGGAAATGGGAAATCGCGTTTCTGTATAATTTTCCATTTCCAGTGTGTTGTGACTTTCCTGAGAGAGACAAGCCACGAGGCATGACTTCCAGTCACGCCACGTGACTCTGCCTCCCAGTCACTACGCGTGACTTCTCAGCGGACAGGACGAAGTCGTGAGGCGTGACCCTTAGTCGCGAAGCGTGACTGTCTCTCTGTGAGAGAAAAGTCACGTCTCGTGACTTAGAGTCACGACGTGACTCTGGTAAAGGCGAAGCGTGACCCTTAGTCGCGAAGCGTGACTGTCTCTCTATGAGAGAAAAGTCACGTCTCGTGACTTAGAGTCACGACGTGACTTTAGTAAAGGCAGGCGTGACTCCAGTCGTGAAGCGTGACTCCTCTCTCTGTGAGAGGGAAGTCACGTCTCGTGACTTAGAGTCACGGCGTGACTCTTGTGAGGCCAGGCGTGACATAGAGTCACGTCCCATGATTCTCTAGCAGGTCACGAGACGTGACACTAGGTCACGTCTGGTGACCCCTTTGAGGTCAGTCACGAGTCGTGACACGACTCGTGACCGACCCCTCTTCAGCTCCTTTTTCCGATTTCGCCCAGTTTTAACCAAAATGAATTTCCTATTTCTTCTGTATGGGTCTTTACTGTTGTATAAATTATGTCATACTGTTATATGCTCCTGTATGGCTTTTCTGTTTTGCTTTGTTCACCGTGACTAGTTTTATTATTAAATGACTTTCAAAGGCTTTTATGGCTTTTTCCTCTACTGTTTGCTATCTTATCTTACTTATCTGATTGGTTAGCCTATTTTTAGTTGTGTTTAGCATTATGTTATGCCTGTCCTTGATCGGATTCTTACCTTGAATAACATGCCATGTTTAAGAGTATTGTATCATTCCATGATTCAGATTATACGTTATTGATCATTGGCATAATATGATTCCACATGTGTTCCTGACATGCTTTAGTATGTTGAGTATCGTTAAAATACGACTGATGGAATTTTAGCATGCTCCAGAATATGACTTGAATGAGGTATGATTGATATTATGCTATGCTATATTTATTTGAATAATATGGTTAATGTCTGAATGCATGACCTGCGAGAGTCAGTCTAGTGGATAGTTAGGCATGCCTAATCGAGTCTTCAGTAGCTGCAGCGCCCTTTGGATGTTTTGACTCAGGTCCCCCGTTTGGTTCCTCGCGAACCCCCATCAGTACGGATCTTCGTGATCCTTTTTAATGAATTTGGATCGGGTTAAGATCCCCCATCAGTAAAATGCTTTGTGACAAAATAAATGGTTTTTCGATTCGTACCCGTAAGGTACCGCCATGCGTCGATTCGTACCCGTAAGGTACCGCCATGAGTACACTCGTTATCCACTACCCAGAGTCAGCAGGTGTTCTTTGAATGTTTATTGAACTGCTCTGATCTGATCTGGCTATATATCGGATTATTTCTGAATGGATATTATTATGAAATAATGATTTGATGGCTTTATTACATGAGCATGTTTATATGGATTATGTTTTAGCCTTTGCATATTGTACTTGTTATTTTGGAATAGTTATCAGAATGTGATATCCGATTGATTATGATAAGGATTTTAGGAATCAGTTTATATGTATATGAATGTGACTATGGGCATCAGAATGTATGTCTGTATTAAATAAGCATGACTTTTTATTTAATATGATTATCCGTACTCGTCATGTGATTTGTTATATGTTTCTGAATGCTTTGATTATGATGCGACTAGAGTATTTATGTATGTGACTTAAACATGTTTTGTTATTTATAAGCATGTGAACCGGAGCAGTTGTGATGGTAAGTATGTGATGTTTAACTATACTTTCTGCATGATGATGATATGAATGTAATACTAAGGGGTTATGCCTTCAGTCTCCGCTATCTGAGTGTTTTTGCATGATGCTTATTATATATTTAGAGTTGCGCAGCGGTATTGTGATGTTCTAAATGTTATCCTTTGGATATTTGACTAGTGTATGTGTTTGGCATGTCTAAGTATGTTAAATAGCTAGCACTCTCAACATGATGATTGGGTTGTCAGTTCCTGCATAGGTACTTAGTTATGTCAATTGCATGTGTAAAGCTCTTGTGACTCCGCACGGTAAGATGTTATTATTGGATACCCTTGTAGGTTTATGCATGTGTTTTAGTATGTAGTTCAGCATGATGATGCTTGTAATGTGTATTATATTATGTCTGTTTTGGTCTATCCTGGACATGAGTTTATGGTTTGATTGTGAGTTATCAATTGAATGCCTTTATTATGCAGCCTGATTATTGATATGCTATGAATATCCGCATTTGCCATTTGAATGTGTTATGCCTTGGCGACCATTGTGAATGGCCGTCCATACTCTTGTGTGTTCTCCCCACTAAGCGTTTATCGCTTAGCACGGATTTCCTTTCCGTGCAGGTGGCAGGTTTGGTTCTGTTTGAGTCGCGCTTCTGCAAGGTCGGCCACGTAGGAGTTAGAAGTTCTGTATTTTGTTCAGCTTCTGTATTTCAGCTTTTGTAATTTTGTAATATTGTATATGTAATTAATTATGTTTTGATCTTGAGTTTTCTTTTGGGAATGTAATAGTTAGTATGTTTTTATGTTTAGTTATTCCTCTGTTTTATGATTTCGTTTATGCTTCCGTTGAATGGTTATATGTATGCTTCTGTGTATGCTTTTGTTTAGTGCCTGCATGTGCGTGAGTTATTGCATGTTCAGTCCGTTCCCGCAAGGTAAGTTTTTAATTAACCCATATTTCCGTATGTATGTTATGTATGAATGTATGCTTCCGCATTGTGCATGTGTATATCTGTATGTGTGAGCGTCGGGTAGTGCGCCCGTCGGCGTCCTTCCAACGGGGACGGCGATGGGGGTGTTACAGTGCACGAGTGGTGCAGTAGATCACGCGTCGGCAGGGGAGACTGAGATTTCACGAGGTTTGAACTACGTTCACGAGTCGTGAAGATTGTTCACGAGTAGTGAACGTTGTTTACGAGTCATGAACAACCTTCACGATTCATGAAGGTTGTCTCACGACTCGCATGTCCCTTCGCCCCTTCCCCTCGCGCAGGCCTACCGGCCACTGTCGCAAGCGCGACACTGGTCACGATCGTGACAGTGACCTCCTTTTGCCCTATTTTTTTGAATTTGCCCCTTTCTTATAAAATGACTTTTGTATCATTTTTTCATGTGTTTTTACGACTGTATGGGAATAATTATGCTTATATATGTGCATTATTATAATTCCTTCATGATAAATTATATGTTATGCTTTGAGCATGAATTGTATTATGCACGACCTGCAAGAGTCAGTCTAGTGGTTAGTTAAGCATGCCTAAAAGAGTCCTTTAGCTACAGCCCTCTGTTCTGTTTTGGACCCTGATCAGATCCCCGTTTAATTCCTCATGAACTTCAATGTGTACGGATCTTGTTTAAGATCCCCTTTGTAAAATGTTTTGAAAAGAGAAAATATGATATTGTTTTTCGATTTGTACCCGTAAGGTATTACCATGCATTCAATTCGTACCTTTAAGGTACCGCCATGCATTCACTCGTTGTCCACAACTGTGAGTCAGCAGGTGTTATGAATTGTTCTGTTATGCCTATGAGATGTGTATCCGAATGAATATGATGATAAGTTTGTGAATCTGTATGACTCTATTTATGACCATATAAATCTGTTGGTATATCATTATGAACCATTGAATGCTATGAATGTGATTCGCTTATGATTTTGTCATATGAATATCAGTATGCCATTACGTATGTGATTTGCCTTGACGATCATTGTGAATGGCCATCCATATTATTGTGCTTGTTTTCCCCACTAAGCGTTATCGCTTAGCACGGTGTTTTCACCCGTGCAGGTGCGGAAGGTGTATAGCTTTTGGGAGAGTTGTCGCCAGTTAAGCCAACACAGTGGGATTATTGATAGGACATAGCTTCTTTTGTATCATGATTATTTTGCAATAGTGATCTCTCTTTGTATATAGTCTTTTGTTCAGCTTCCGCTATGTATCTCTAAAAGTTGTAATTATGTTGGTATCAGAACAGTTATGTATCGAATATTGTTATTCCTTCAATAAGTGTTCAGTTTAGTTTTAAAGTTTTAATTTCCGCTATTTATATGTGTGTTTATATTATGTGAATGAATGTTTTGTACCATTCTATTTGGTATGACAATCTTGCTGCTACGGGTTCTCACTCCCTTGCGAATGGGTTCCCCTACGTATGGGTAGGGAGTATTACAGTGTTTGGTATCAGAGCCCCGGTTTAGGCATTTTCTGGGTGATTGTTGTGTATAGATATATGATTAGTGCTGTGTTGGCTGATGCGATTGTCTTTGTCTTTCTTTTAGATGGATTGCGATTCTGTTCGTGGGTCGCTTGAGGGGTCTACTGAAAGTGTGAATCCCTAAGCTGTAGATCTTTCAGTGTCTATTTCAGCTCAAACACCTAGGGTTCAGCCTGAGGCCACAGCCATGCCCTTCAAAGCAATGTTGAAGATTTCTCAGGACATGGATCGAGTCTTGGATAGGGTAACTGCTCCGAGAGCCCCTTTAGAGAGTATGAGCAGAGTTGGTGCAGAGGATTTCTATGGGACCAGTTTGGATGAGTCTGATCTTACTGAGAAATGGATTGAGAAAGTGGAGCGAGTGTTTGAGCAGACTAGGTGTCCTGTTGATAGGCAAGTTGAGAGTGTTGTGGCATTGCTTTAAGGATCCGCCTATAACTGGTGGAAGTTGGTCCATAGGCATCCCAAGTTGCCTGACCTAGTCACTTGGGAGTTCTTCGAGAGGGAGTTCACCAACAAGTATGTGACTAGGGAGTATAAGGATGCTAAGTGGGCACAGTTCTTGAGCTTGAAGTAGAGGGCTATGTCAGTATCAAAATTTCAGAAAGAATTCAACCGTCTTTCTAAGTATGCTCCTGAAGGTGTTATGACTGAAGAGTTTTGGTGTCGGCATTTTGAGGCTGGTTTGAATGAGTCTTTGCAGGCTATAATTATTTCTTTGATGAGTACTCCAGGCATTGGGTACTACCAGATTGTGCAAGCAGCAGTTCGAGCTGAAAGGTCTGAGTCAGTTCTGACGGAGAGAGCTCGAAGGAGGAATCCCCCTCGTGGTGGATCATCGTCATCATCTTCGGGTAAGAGGTCAAGGAACCTGCATGATAAGTCTTCTTCAGGTCCGGCTTCGAGAGGCAGAAGGCAAGCTTCTGGTTCTGGCAGAGGTGGTTCTGGTTTGAGGACTAATTTATTGCCCGAGTGTTCTCACTGCACTAAGTGCTATCGAGGTGAGTGTAGGTGGCTCACGGGTGGTTGTTTCCGATGTGGGAGCACTGATCACTACTTAGCTAATTGTCCAAGGTATAGTGAGGCTTCTGGTGATCAGCGTGAGGCTAGCAGAGTTGGTTCTAATGCTCTGCAAGCCAGTCGTGGTAGAGGCCGAGGTAGAGGTCGAGGTGGTCGGCATAGAGAGGGAGCTCCATCAGAGTCAGTTGATCGTCCCTTGAAAGTTCCAGCTAGAGCTTATGCCATGAGAGCTCGAGATGAGCAAGATGCCCCAGATGTGATTGCTGGTAAGTTCCTATTCTTTGACACTGAGTTATATGCTCTAATTGACCCTGGCTCCACACACTCATATTTGTGCACGAGTAAATTGTTTGATAAGTTGCATGATGTTGATCAGTTAGATTATGAGGTTTGTGTGACCAGTCCTTTAGGGCATAGTGTCAATGTGAGTAGAGTGCATAGGAATTATCGCCTTTTGGTTCAGGGTGTTGAGTTTCCTGCAGATTTGATTGAGTTGCCTTTTCGGGAGTTTGATTTGATTTTGGGTATGGATTGGCTTAGTAAGCATCGGGCTGTAGTGGATTGTCATAGGAAAGTGGTTGTGTTAGGAGATAGAGATCAATCTTCTGTAGTGGTTAAAGGTTTGGGTTCGAGTTCGTTGAGTAATGTGATTTCTGCCATGCAAGCTAAGAGGTTCATGAGGAAAGGTTGTGAGGCATTCTTAGCAGTTGTGTTGGACTCCAAGCGTGATCAGGTTGAGATTAAAGATATCCTAGTTGTTAGAGAGTTTGGTGATGTGTTTCCAAGTGAGTTGCCTGGTTTGCCTCCCGAAAGAGAAGTGGAGTTGTCTACTTCGCCCATTTCGAAAGCACCTTATCGGATGGCTCCTGTAGAGTTGAGGGAACTTAAAACTCAGCTACAAGAGTTGTGGGATAAGGGGTTTATTCGACCGAGCATATCTCCATGGGGAGCACCGGTTTTGTTTGTTAAGAAGAAGGATGGCTCTTTGAGGATGTGTATTGACTATAGGCAAATTAACAAGATCATAATGAAGAATAAGTATCCCTTGCTTAGAGTCGAGGATTTGTTTGATCAGCTTAGAGGTGCGGGTGCCTTCTCCAAGATTGATCTTCGATCGGGTTATTATTAGCTTCGAGTTTAGGATACGAATGTGGTTAAGACTACATTTTGGACGCGATATGGCCACTATGAGTTTCTTGTGATGCCGTTTGATTTAACCAATGCACCTGCGGCTTTTATGGATTTGATGAACCAAGTGTTTAGGCCATATCTCGACCGATTTGTATTAGTGTTTATTAATGATATTTTGGTTTACTCGAAGGATGATAATGAGCACAAAGAGCATCTTCGGTTAGTGTTGTTTGTGTTGAGGGAGCACCATTTTTTTTCAAAGCTCAGTAAGTGTGACTTTTGGCTTCGAGAAGTGTCTTTCTTGGGTCATATTGTATCAGCTAAGGGTATTCAAGTGGATTCAGCTAAGATTGAGGTGATTGTGGATTGGAAAGCGCCTAGGAATGTTCCTGAAGTGAGAAGCTTCCTTGGTCTGGCAGGCTACTACCGTCGGTTTGTGAAGGGTTTTTTAGTCAAAGCTGCTCCTATGACCAGATTGTTGAGGAAAGGAGTCAGATTCGAGTGGTCGGATAAGTGTCAGCTGTGCTTTGAGAGGTTGAAGAGTTTGTTAGTTGAAGCTACTGTACTGACTCAACCCACCTCGGGTAAAGAGTTTGTAATGTATAGTGACGCTTTGGGTATTGGACTCGGTTGTGTATTGATGCAAGAGGGTAAGGTTGTGGCTTATGCATCTCATCAGTTGAAGCCTCATGAGAAGAACTATCCGATGCATGATTTGGAATTAGCGGCTGTGATCTTTGCTTTGAAGATTTGGTGGCATTATTTGTATGGGGAGAAGTGTAGTATTTTCACGAATCATAAGAGTTTGAAATATCTCCTCATGCAGAAAGAGTTGAACATGAGACAGCATTGATGGTTAGAGTTGTTCAAGGACTACAAATGCATTGTAGATTACCATCCGGGTAAAGCCAATGTGGTTGCGATGCTTTGAGTCGGAAGTCAATTTCAGCCTTGTTCTTCAGGCGGTTCAGATGGAGATTTGATTCAGATGGGGCCTTGGTTGCCCAATTGAGAGTGAAGCCGACTTTGAGACAGTTGATTGTGGATGCTCAGAAGGATGATTTGAGATTGTAGTGGGTTTTACAAGAGGTTCAGCAGGGTAAGCAGTCTGAGTTTTCGGTTTTGGATAGGGTGCTTATGTATACGAATCGTTTGTGTGTGCCTGAGAGTGATGAGTTAAGGAAGCAATTTTTAAGTGAAGCACACACTATGGTCTTTTCTATGCATCTTGGTGGTGAGAAGATGTATCGGGATATAAAGCAGTTCTACTGGTGGTCTGGGATGAAGAGAGCTATTGTGGAATTCATAGCAAAGTGTTTGACTTATCAGCAGGTAAAGGCTAAGCATCAAGTCCCTTCGGGATTGCTCACTCCTTTATCCGTTCCTCAATGGAAATGGGATGATATCGCCATGGACTTCGTGCCGAGTTTGCCAATGACTCAGAGGAAACATGATTCGATTTGTGTTATTGTGGATCGGCTTACGAAGTTAGCTCATTTTGTGCCGGTTAGAGTGGACTACTCGATGGATAAGTTGGCCAGTGTGTATGTGGATGAGGTGTCCAATTTCATGGAGTGCCTTTGTCGATGGTGTCAGATCGGGATCCAAGGTTTATATCTAAGTTTTGGAAGGAATTGCAAAGAGCTTTGGGTACCAAGTTGAACTTTAGCACAGCATTTCATCCTCAGATAGATGGTCAGTCCGAGCGAGTTATCCAAATTTTAGAGGATATGCTTTGAGCTTGTGCTTTGGATTTTTCTTGAAGTTGGGATCAGTATGTGCGGCTTATGGAGTTTGCCTACAACAATAGTTTTCAGTCGAGCATTGGGATGTCACCGTTTGAGGCTTTGTATGGTTGACCGTGTAGGACTCCGGTTTATTGGATAGAGTTAATTGAGCGATCTTTTATTAGGCTAGAGATGATTAGGGATACTGAAGAGAATATCAGAGTTGTGCAGCGGAATCTGAAGGTGGCTAAGGATAGGCGGAGGTCCTATGCCAACTTGAAGAGAAAGGATATACGGTTTGAGGTCGGGGACAAAGTTTTCCTTAAGGTTTCACCTTGGAGGAAAGTATTGCAGTTTGGCAAGAAAGGTAAACTTAGTCCTCAGTTCATTGGACCTTTTGAGATTTTGGAGAGAGTTGGTCCGGTAGCCTATAGGTTGGCTTTACTGATGGAGTTGGCTAAGATGCATGATGTTTTCCACGTCTCCATACTTTGTTGGTATAAATCGAATCCGTCGCATGTGTTGTCAGTTCAAGACGTTAGGATTCAGCCGGATTACGCCTATAATGAAGAACAGAAGGCTATTTTAGCTTGGGAAGTGAGATAGTTGAGAAGCAAGTAGGTCCCTCTAGTCAAGGTTCTTTGGCAGCATCACGGAGTCGAGGAAGCGATTTGGGAACCAGAGGTAATGATGAGGATTCAGTATCGGCATTTGTTCTATTCAGGTGAGAATTTTGAGGATGAAATTCTTGTTAGTAGGAGAGAGTTGTAACACCCCGTTCTCCCCCTTGTAGTTTGAGCCATGTTTGCCATGTGTATGTGCGCATGTGTCAGAGTTTTGGCATGTGTTAAGGTTATTTTGGGTAAAATGCATGTTTTTGTGTGCTTTTATAGAGTGTGGTTGCATATATATTAGTAGGGTGTATGTGTATTGGGTTATGTTAGTGTGTGCATGTGCATATGGTAGCAGTGTGTGAATTATGAGGGTTAGTCTTGTATGTATTGTCTTGCATGGGTGTAGGGTGTGAGTGGTCAAGTTCCACCAACCAAAGGGTGACATGTGGCTAGAGCATTTTGAAAGGAAGTATAAATAGAAGAGAGAGAAAATAGGACAGCAATTTTTGTGCCTTCTTCCCGTTTTCTTCCTTCTCTTTACTCTTTCTTTGTCTTTTCTATTCATTTTGTGCCCTAGCTTGGATTCAAGTGTGGTGGTGGAAATTGATCATTCCATTGAGTTTTGATATGTTAAGTGTATGGGTTTCGTCTTCTTCTTCTTCTTCTTCTTTTTCTTTTGTTCTTGATTTTGGTTAGATTGTGTTTTAATTTAGGCTTTGTGTTTATATGAATTTTGGGTGTTCTTGATTAGTTGAGCCTCCTCGCGATCCCAAGGGAAAGGAGAAGGCTAGTGGGAGTGGTGCTCATTGATTTGGAGCATAGGAGTTCCAGGTTTGGGAATTTGTTTATGAAATTTAATTGTTTTGATGTTCATTTGTGATTTGTGTCTTAGCATGTGATTTCGAGAAAATTGATGTTTGATGAGGTTTATTATAGTGCTAATGTTATGGGTATTGAATTGATTTTCATTATAATGCATGAATGTTGAAGTATTGAATAATATTTGAAGTTTAATGAATGGTTGCTGTAAAATTCTAGGTTTGTGTTCGTGAGAATCTTGATTTTGTTAATGCATGATTTGATTGTGTTAATTGTTGAATTAAGTTGTGTTTTATGTTATATGTGATAGTAGAAGGCTTATTTGAAGGTAAGATGAGGTTTGGATTGATTTTGGGTCAAAATGGTTTTGTTGTTGGTAATCTGGGTTTTCTGCGTTTTGCTGGAAAAAGGGAAATTTTTATGCTGTCGCTCGCGTAACATCCTCGTGAGTGTAACAGAATGGTGAATTCCAATTTTTCGCGAGATTTGCCCTATTGTTTGTGATGCGCCCGACTCTTGATTGGCAAGCACGACTCGTGAAGCTTCGGCGTGCACGAGTGGTGCAGCAGATCACGCGTCAGCAGGGGAGACTGAGAGTTCACGAGTCGTGAACAACCTTCACGAGTTGTGAAGGTTGTCTCACGACTCGTAAGCCCCTTTGGCCCTTCCCCTCGTGCAGGCCTACCGGCCACTACGCGCTTGCGGTAGTGGCCTCCTTTCGCCTTGTTTTTTCGAATTTGCCCCTTTCTTCTAAAATGACTTTTGTATCATTTCTTCATGTGTTTTACTATTGTATGGGAATAATTATGCTTATATATGTGCATTATTATGATTCCATCATAATAAATTATATGTTACGCTTTGAGCATAAATTGTATTATGCATGACCTGCAAGAGTCAGTCTAGTGGATAGTTAGGCATGCCTCTTTTAGCTGCAACACTCTTTTCTGTTCTGGACCATGATTAGGTCCCCATTTAGTTCCTTGCGAAATTCAATGTGTACGGATGTTGTTTAAGATCCCCTTTGTAAAACATTTTGGAAAGAGAAAATATGATATTATTTGTTGATTCGTACCCCGTAAGGTACCGCCATGCATTCGATTCGTACCTAGGGTACCGCCATGCATTCACTCGTTATCCACTACTATGAGTCAGCAGGTGTTATGAATTGTTCTATGATGCCTATGAGAATGTGTATCCAAACGAGTATGATGATAAGTTTGTGAATCTGTGTGACTCTATTTATGAGCATATGAATCTGTTGGTATATGATTATGAACCTTTGAATGGTTATGAATGTGATTCGCTTATGATTTTGTCATATGATTATCAGTATGCCATTACATATGTGATTTTCCTTGACTACCACTGTGAATGGCCGTCCATATTATTGTGTTTGTTTTCCCCACTAAGCGTTATCGCTTAGCACGGTGTTTGTAACACCCCCTTCCGACACCCCCGTTGAAAGGGCGCCAGCGGTTGCGCAACACGAAACAAAGCATACATTCACTCATCAAGCATTCAGAAATACAGGGAATTAAAAAATTTTGAAGGCACAAGCAGATCATACACTGACTCGCACACACACAAGAACTAAGCGGAAGCATACTCTCATACAAATATGCATTCATTCAGCGAAAACATTCATTAGGCAGAAAAGGTACAAAAGCTAATCCAAAACGTCAATACTTGAAATCACTTACATAGCCCAAATATTACATCAAGATCCTTATAAATATATACATATACAAAATGTTACTGAAATACAAAATCCAAATTACATAAGCTGGTGACAAAAATACAGAACTTTTAACTCCTACGTGGCCGACCTTGCAGATGCACGACTCGAACCGGACCAAACTTGCCACCTGCACGGGAAAAGAGCCTGTGCTAAGCGATAACGCTTAGTGGGGAAAACACACAAGTAATATGGATGACCCTTCACAAAGGTCGTCAAGGCATAACACATTCACAAAGGCAGATGCTGACATTCATAACACATATATAATCAGGCTTGTAAGGAAGGGCATTCATTCGCAAATTTACATCCATATCCATAAACTTATGTCGAAAATAAGCCAAAACAGACCTAACATCCAACACGATACTAGTTTTATCATGCATAACTGCTTATAATCTCACATGCATATACTTACCACGGTATCAAGTATCAGTACCTTACCGTGCATCATCACAAGAGACATTATACATTCAATTATCATGCTAAAGTACCCATACATTAACTGAAAATCCATTCACAATGCAACACAGTTACCATATAATAACGTATCAAATTGTCATGTCAAGATCACTAACTATCTAAACATACATTTGTTATGCCATAACACCCACACTAGCCGAACCCAAAGGAGGACGTCAAACACCGCATGTCCACTGCACAACTTTATCCCATAAAAATATCATGCTAAAGAACGTCAACACAAGACAACATGCCAAGAATAATACAATAGTTGAGACCAAAGGAACATATAGTCAAATATTACATTCAGAGCATACACTAGTTGAAGATCATATTCTTATACACTTACCGAAGTCGATCCACATGCATTGCACCCCAATTAATACATATGTGATCATTCATAGACCAGATCGCCTTATTATGCATACTAATTCACATGCTACCATAATAGTTAACAGTACAGAACCTCATGCATATACACATTAATTAATCATATCGATTCCTAACTCAAACTCACATTCGTATACATAATATTTCATATGCTTATAACCTAACTAGTCAGATACACATTTTCATACGCATAACATAATAAAATACGTTCATGGCATTAGAGCGATTATGATCACAGTCATACACGTCTTAATTCCAGTACTTATCCACCATTGATGGTATACAGATACAGTCATAATACAGTATACTTAAATACAGATACACAGATAAATATGCCCAATTCATATGTTTAGGTCATACCCAACCCATTCAGAGATTCATAAACACATTCGGATACAAATCCGATCCACATGTCCAAAATCATACTCATACTAATATCACATTCTCTTGTTCATAATAGACAAAACAGACAGAATACCTGCTAACTTAAAATAGTGGATAACGAGCAATCTGACAGTGCCTCGCTGGCACGAACGGGCGCACCTTACGGGTACGAATCGAAGTAATCACATAAATTCTCATTCGAAACACTTTCACAATAGGGGATCTTAAACAAGATCCATACACATAAAAGGGTTCGCGAGGAACCAAACAGGGACCTGATCAGGGTCCAAATGTTCAAAGGGCTGCAGCTAAAGAAACTCTATTAGGCATGCCTAACTATCCACTTTCTAGACTCTAGCAGGTCATGCATAACACAATCCACAAATAATCATTAATCCAATTTAAAGCAAGCAATTATATAGCTTAACATGTATATTAACATATTACAAATAATCATGGCATGATATAGCATGTGATCGCCCTCTATATCATTTATAAAAGCTCACATAGCATGGTCATTTACTATTCTTCATATATATATATATATATATATATATATATATATATATATATATATATATATATATATATATATATATATATATATATATATATATATATATATATATATATATATATATATATATATATATATATATATATATATATATATATATATATATATATATATATATATATATATATATATCAAATGCAAAGCAATTAGCTTAATTGGAAACAACAATAGAATCCATCCATTGTATAGCTAAATATCCCTTTTAAAGACATAAATCATACTAAAAGACACTAAATAACATTTAAAATCATACAAGAGAGGAAAAGGAATGAAAAAGAAAGAAGTGGAAAAATTGCAAGAAGTGGGCAGAACCGTTTTACACGGCGGTATGGCTTTGCCCTTACCACCGTGTAAGACACTCACACGGGAGTAAGGCTTAGGCCATACCGCCGTGTAATATGCCTCACACCTAGGCAGAATGGTTTTACACGGCGGTATGGCTTTACCCTTACCGCCGTGTAAAGACACAGCTCTAGAATTCCAAGGCAAAACCCACGATCCACACGGCGGTGAGATCAGGCCTTACCGCCGTGTGACTCCTGGATTTTCCAGAAATCTGTAGAATTCCAACTTCAACGATTCCCAATTTTTCACACAATCAACCACAACGAAATATACACATTTTGACCAATAAATTAACACCAAAAACTTACCTCAAACTTACCTTAACTTGGCCATCCAAAATCACAACTCAAACAACATATTATAGCATCAATTTGTCCAAACATACATGAACTCAACATCCACAAATTCAGAAAATTAAATCAAGAGAATTAAACATTTTACAATAGCCTATCATTCAAATTCTACCCTTTAAAACTTGAACCCACATAGAGTAAACCCATTTCAATCCCATCACTAATCATGCCATAACCCCATCAATCTCACATTTGGTTTTAAGAACACTAAGAATCAAAACCCATAACATGCATGCCACAATAAATCTATTTCACAAACTAATTTCTAGAAATCAATTATACACACAAACTTGATCCACCAAAAGAAAAGGGCAGAGACACTCCCAAACCTGGAAATCAAAGGTCCAAAAAATCACTTTCTAGCTTTAACCTTCAATCCTTTCCTTGCCCTTAAGCTTCTTCTTGCCACCACAAACTTGCACAAACATAAACCCAGAAAATTACTCATCCAAACCTTAACTCAAAACTAGCAAAACCAGAAAAAGGAGAAAAGGAAAAACCCAAAAACGCAGGAGCCCTAAACCCAAACACATACCTCTTAATCTTCCTCCAAAACTCAATCAAAACCACCTCTAAGCAAGCTCAATCCCAGCCAAACAAAGAAGAAGAGAAGAAAGCAGAAATGAAGAAGAGAAGAGGAAGAGCAGGCGTGAGAGGGAAGGGAGAACGGGAACAAATCTGTGTTCTCTCCCTCTCTCACTCTCTCTCTTCTTAATTTCTTCATTCAATGCTCACCAACCCTGCCACATGGCAAGCTCCCATTGGACCACAAATCCCCCATTTCTTTCAAACACCAAGGCACCACACACTTACCTCACTTGATCATTTCTTAGGTAGATATTTTCCAACCTTGGTACCAAACACACTAACCACTAGATAAATGTCACAATAAAACACCCTACAACCATACACCACAAGCACACTAGATAATCTCTCACACTAACTTATTTAAATTAATTACTTAGCAAATAAATCCTTATCACTCAAAATCCTCATGCATAATTACCGAAATACCCTTCACTTATTTGACTTAGCTTGTCGATTCCGACTAGGCCCGATTTGGGGTGTGACAGTGTTTTCACCCTTGCAGGTGCGGAAGGTGTATAGCTTTTGGGAGAGTCGCCGCCAATCAAGCCAACACAGTGGGATTGTTGATAGGACTTAGCTTCTTTTGTATCATGATTATTTTATAATAGTGATCTCTCTTTGTATATAGTCTTTTGTTCAGCTTCCGCTATGTATCTCTAAAAGTTGTAGTTATGTTGGTATCAGAACAGTTAAGTATCGAATATTGTTATTCCTTCAATGAATGTTCAGTTTAGTTTTAAAGTTTTAATTTTTGCTATTTATATGTATTTTATATTATGTGAATGAATGTTTTGTACCGTTCTATTTCGTGTGACACCCTTGCTCCTACGGGTTCTCACTCCCTTGCGAATGGGTTTCCCTACGTATGGGTAGGGGGTGTTATAGGGATTGTTATACCTCGAGCACAGTTAACTTTTTAATTCTGTTGTAGTATAAGATAATACACATATTACTCTAAACCGGGTTCTTACTATGGACTCTATAAAATTCACTAAATACTATTAACCCAGTATTGAGGCCATTACAAGTCACATCAGATTTCATCAAATTGTCCTTTTGGGGGCATTGATCCCATACTTCAGGGGGCAACCGTCCTTCAGGGGGCATCATTCCAGTCCTTTTAGGGGCAACCGTCCTTCAAGGGGAAAATTCCAAGTCCTCTTAAAAGGCAAATCCAACGAAGTCCTCTTAAGAGGCAAATCTAGTGAAGTCCTCTTAAGAGGCCACCAAAGTCCTTTCTACAAGCATTCAAAGTCCTTTTCAAAGGCATCAAGTCCTTTCAACAGGTAAACCAAAAGTCCTATCAACAATCACCCAAAAGGTCCTTTCAACAGGCATCTAAAGCCCTCTCAAGAGGCACCAATCAGTAAAGCCCTCCCAAGAGGCACTAACTAAAGCCCTCTCAAGAGGTAGTAATCACCAAAGCCCTTTCAAGAGGCACCAATTTTGCAAAGTCCTTTCAACCGACATGCCACATTGGATCACTCTTTCCATTAGCTCAACCATCACAACAAGGTGACCACCTCAGGTACGCGTTTCTCTCCTCCTCTTGAAACTTTAGCTCAACTAGACATTAGTGTACTAGCCTCCCCAAAGTTGGGAGCAACTGTAAACACTGGGTCCTAAGGTGGGAAATAAAAAATAATAAAAAATATAAATATAAATAAAAAGAAAAAAAATTTAGGAGGACAAAAAAGAGAAAAAAGGTAAGGGGGTTGGACCAAAATAAGAAAAAGAGAAGGAAAAACCAAAGAGAGGAAAAAATGAAACAAAAGAAAAAGAACAGAGACCAAAAGAAAAAAAATGAAAGAAAAAGAAAAGGAAAGACCAAAGAGAAACGATAGAACAGAGACCAAAAAAAGAAAGAAATAAAAGGGAAGGGACAACAAAGAAGAGGAGGATGATGCAATACATACCTAGAAAAGAAGAGGAGGTAGCGAAAAGGACACCAACTCTGGCGACCCGCGCTCAGCTCTAGCAACCTATGCACCAGCGATGGCGAATACCAGCATCCGCGATGGTCATCATTCCGCCACTTCCCCTTCTTGAGCACCACTGTCCCTTTCTTTTTCCTTTCAAAACCCGAAGCGTCCTTCCCATTTTTTGACCAGCTATGACATCGGATGGTGACACGCGAGGTGGCGGTGATGAGACGAATCTCCCGGTGCCAATCGATCGTGCCTATTCGCTGGCAATAGGGAGATCGGAGAAGGTTAGACGGGGCTATCTAGGGGCATTTCTGACCAGCGGCTCCTTCAGGCATGTGACCACTGGTGAAAGGCCCCTGGTGACCGGATCTACATTTTGGGAGTTGTGGTGTTGTCAATGGCGGAGCTCCAGCGAGGCTCCGGCCAAGAAATCGGGTGAGTGCAATTTTTTAAATATTATTGTTATTATTATTATTATTATTGTTGTTGTTGTTGTTGCTGTTGTTGTTGTTGTTGTTATTGTTGTTGTTGTGTGAATATTATTATTGTTGATTATTACTATTATTATTATTATTATTATTAATATTACTATTATTATTATCATTGCTATTGTTGTGTTATTATTGTTGTAATATTATTTATGTCTTATATTTGTTAATTCTGCTAATTTATTTCATCTCTATTATATTAGATTAATTATTTCTCTAATTAATTGGATTGAATTATTTATTTATAATTATATTAAATTTATTCCATTACTGACCAATATCATTTTCTGTAATGATCGTGACTATGATCTCGATCGCGATGAGCATACGGTTCGTCTTTGGGCTAGGCAAAGCATGGTCGAGGAGAGTAGGTTAGGATTTATTTACAATTCATTTATTTAGGGCATGTATAATTATTATTTCATTTTCTTTTATTTCCTTTGAGGTATGTAATAATAAAGGGTTTTCAACCGTATTAAAAAGAACCACCACACAAAATTTTTATACTAAATAAATGAATCTTTACTAATAAAACTAGAGCAATGTCCTGGTTTTCACTATAAAACTCACAATTGAGTTAATGACCTTTCCTCGTAAGATCATATTTTTATAATAATTACATGTGGGAACTAATGTTCCCATCTAAACAAATACCCCGATTTATATAAGTATTTCATTTCCTCTTTTTATTATGGACTTTGTATTTATTTTTTTGGACAATTGTAATTTTTTTATCATTTTATTTATTGCTTTTCTATGTGCTTGTAATGCGCTTTAATTTACTT
This sequence comes from Excoecaria cochinchinensis, assembly GCA_947683425.1. Taxonomy (NCBI): domain Eukaryota; kingdom Viridiplantae; phylum Streptophyta; class Magnoliopsida; order Malpighiales; family Euphorbiaceae; genus Excoecaria; species Excoecaria cochinchinensis. The sequence goes on from CANTUQ010000119.1 coordinate 21,220,840, forward strand.
ACATGAATTGTGTGAGAAGAAAGGTAAAATAATTAATCCTAAAATCCGTTCACATAACATTAACCAAAGGTATTAATAAGAGAGAGATCTCGAACTCTCACTAGTTTTGGCCTCATAAGATTGGAACTAATTTCCCAATGTCCTATTGGGTGGCGACTCCTATTAAAATTGCCTTATGGCGTCTAACAGATGCTCTCGTAGGTTGATTGCCAACAATGGAATAGGGGTTTGTCCATTGTGAAGTGACCAGCTTTCACGAGTCTTATGAACCTCCATCCGGTCTTGGGTCCTAGAAGCGGACTTTCAAGAGCAACTCAGATGCCGATCGGGGTTCATGCGTGTCACAATACCCAATTTACCTTATTAATTATTCATTTTCATGACACTAGTCACCTATGTTTCCAAGTGGTAACCATTCATATATTCATTTCATAGCCCTAGACATGGGTCGAATAAGTTCAGGAAGGTTCCGGTGAAGCTCGGGTTCAATTCGGGAAGAAAAATATACAATATAGGCTGAAAATTAAGGTCACACAGCGGGCAAACATTCTTGCCCACCGTGTGGGGGAACAAAAATTGGTTCTGAAGTGGCAAAATTGTAATACCCTATACCCGTAAAAGATACGGATATTGGATGTCACCACATTTCACAGTAATGCACTTATCAGATTTAGTGAATTTTTGTTTTCTACAATCACAGTTATACATATACAAAAACATAAGAATTACACTAACACACCTTTCATATACATATCCTGTACAATCTCGTGTTCATCCATTGCAGTTATATACATGCCATGCTTAAATCTCCTCACCTTTGCTTTCAATCCCCATCTCGATTGTCGTCAAACCTCAGCCACTATAAACTTCCTATCTTTTTATAACCTGCACACAGTAATCACACTACGCTCTGAGCATTGAAATGCCTAGTGGTGGATACATATCCTAAATTTTCCTTACTATTACTACATGCATGCACACACAAGCATTTTCTTTATTCCCCTTTATGTGAACATTAATTTATGAGTCTCTTAGACAGTATATGACATACTTTACTAAAATTATTTATCTTTTACCTTTGTCATTATTACAATATTCACAATTATCATTATTGTTATTATTAGTATCACTATCATTACACTGTTAACTTGTACAATGTTGCCATTAAATTCTTTCTGTTAATCTGAGGACCAATTATGATGACAATTTTGCAATTATCTTATAAATGTATCTTTTTGTTTTTCTTTACTTGCTTATAACTTATCTACATTAATTTTAGTTACAGTATAGTTATAGTTTACATTACATTTCCTACTAGATTTTTAATCAAGTACATTTCATGTCGTACACTTGCTTTGTCAATAATTTTCTTAATACACTGACTTATTTGAGTATTTAATATTTCCATTATTATTCTCTTAATCTCACACATGATTTCTATTGACATTATCAGACTCATATCTATCATTAATTGTCTTGACTAACTTTTATCATTACCATAGCTAACAATAATATTATTATAACAATACTTGAATTACTCATTCTATTTAATTTTATTTTTAGGTCAGTCATCATTATTATTCTATTAGCCTTTAGTATTTTATTATTGGACTTAAATCCCTTCATGCATACAAATATAACCCTAACATTTGCATGTGAACCTTATAATTAATTACTATATTTCTAACATTATATAACTTGGTCCATTATTAATTAACATTATTACTTATATTTCTTATGTCCATTTATTATACTATGCATTTATATTACTTTTTTCAGGAACATTATAGTGATACCCATCTTATTTTTAGCAATTTCACTTACCTATTTGTCCATGCTATTAACTAGTTTACCTGATTAAATTTACACATATAATAGTCTAAGGACATTAGATTTTTCATGCATTATATTTCATATAACTAGTTCATATTTATATTATTTATCTTAATTACGTTATATTGTCTTTAAAATTTTATTCTTTTATACACTCCTAGATCTGTATTTTCAATAATCCTCACACCACAATGATATGTCCCATTATTTTACTAACAATGACATTAATCATTTTCTTACATTCAATACTATTATGTTCAAAATTTTTTTAAAATGAATACTTATTATTTTCATTGTTAACATTAATTTCTATTAACATTATTTACACTAGCATAACTTTAACACTACTAGTATTCTTTTTATTAAATCATTGATTTCCCCATTAACATTTTGTTATTCAATTAACATTCATATTATATGTCAATTATATTTTAATCCTTTAATAGTCCAAAGACATTTTTCATTCTTTTATTAATGCTATCATTACTCATCTATTTTTCTTACATTTAATCCTATTGCCATATCCAATCCATGATATTATCATTAACTATAATATTTCTATTAATATTAATATAATATCATTATTTGCTCTATTGTCAAATAATTATACAATTACATTCAAATTACCTATCAATTATCTTTAAAATCCCTCATTTTACCTAGCTATTGACAAATTACATTTAAGTTCCTAGACTTTCACCAATTTACAGTTTTACCCTTCACCTTTCACTTATTTACATTAATGCCATTAATTAACTTATTTCATTATCCAACATGCAATTTACCATTTAGTCTTAAGAATATTATTCATATACCAAATTACACTTACACCCTTAAAACATCAATAAAATTATAATTTTACCCTTAGACAATTATTTACTTCATTTGATTATTCACATGTAATAATATTCTTATTTTGAATTAAATCACTCATTTAAGGACATATATGTAATTAATACACATAAATTATATATTTGCATTTAGGTCCCTTAACTATGATATAATTACAATTAGGTCCTTATATTATATCTTATTCGTATTTAAGTCCTCCAACTATGTCATATTTACACTAGGTCCTTTATTTGGGCAAAATTACAATTTAGTCTTCAAACTTTACCAAAATTACAAAAATGCCATTAGTTCATTCTTTTTACCTTTTTAATCATTACTTTATTATCTAAAATATTTACATTATACTATCATTATTTTTCCTAATCAATATCTCTATAAATAATTTAATTAAATATCAAATTAAAATTATAATTCACTTTGAATTCTAATCCGAATTGACTTCTATTTCATTTAGAGTTCTAATCCAAATTGATTTCTAATCCATTGAGAGTTCTAATCCAAATTGACTTCTAATCCATTTAAAGTTCTAATCTATTTACATCAGGGTCCTTTAATTTCATTCAAATTACAATTTTACCTTTCTTGTTCACCTTAATTTCAACTATGCCACCAATTTGACTTATTAACTTATTTAACTTCTTATTTATCATACAAATTACCATTAGATCCTTGGAATATCATTTTCATGCCAAATTATATTTTAATCATTTTAAAAGTAACTAATATATATAAGTATTCATTTAATTACATTTTTGCCCTTATTAACATTTATTAACTTATTTAAGGTCAAAATTACCATTATGCCCTCAAATCTTTTTATTTATTCTAATTAAGTCCATTTTTCACATAAATATCATTTTAATCACAAATTAACCATTTTAAGCTTATTTTTACCATTTTGTCCCTGTATAAAACTGGCAGAAATCTATGAACGGGATAAACGAGATGTGAACCCCTAATGGCTCATAACAACCTAGAGGGACCTCGAAGGATCACTCCAGTACATTCCAACCTAGAGGGATGTAACATCCCAAATATGGCCTAGTAGAAATTGCATGTATTATTGGATTATAAGAGAGGGGTATTTTGGTAATTGGTAATGATTTGGGATATATGTTAGGAGTTATAGGATTTGGTTGAGGGTGAGATGGTAATTGTTTAAGTGGCTAGAAGACAAAAGAGAAGGAAAGTCAAAGGAAGAAAGTGGAGGTCCAATAGTAGAGTGACATGTGTAATAGTTGGTGAGTGCATTAATGGAGATTTGAAAGGAGTAGAGAGAGGGAAGGCAGAAATTGTAGCTTCCCGTGGAAGCTACTAGATTTTACCCTCTCCCTAGCATTCTCATGTTCTCTCTCTCACTTTCTCTTCTCCATTTTTGCTCTTAAGTTTTGCATGTGCTATTCTTCAATCCTTGAGCTAGGGTTTTGAGTTTTAAAGGGTTCTAAGAGGTAAGTAGCTGGAAGTACTTTAGGTTTTCTTCCTCTTTTCCTTCTCACGGGTTGGATTTGGGTTATGTGGTTGTTTGCATGGGTTAACTAAGCTTTGGTTTTGATTGGATTTGTGCAAGAATCGGAAGAAAAGAGAAAGAGTAAAGGAAAGGAAAAGATTGGATTTTGAAGCTAGCGGGTTGAACTCCATTTCCAGGTCTGGGAGCTTGTGTTTAGCTGTGTATGTTTGAAAATGTTGTCCATGGCTTTCGGATCCTTGTGTGTTATGCAAATACTTGTTATGTGTGTGCTTTGTTACATATAAATGTATGTGTTCATAAATATGTGTATATGATTTGAGATATAAGAATTATAAGGCTTTTCATGTCAATTCTTGAAGAGTTTGAACATGAGTATGAGATGAATTTATGGGTTTTTGAACCTCTGTAAATGTCCTTTGAATGTGTTTTAGCATGTAGTTGAGTTGGGTTTTGAATATATGTTAAGCATGATAAATGTAACTTTGGTTATGTGTTTCATAATGGTATATGCTAATATATGACCTATAGAATGAGTGTATATGTATAATTGTTGAGGTTGTGTGAAGTGATAAGCATGTTGAGTTGAACAAATGAGTTTTCTGGAAAAATCTGCGTCAGGAGGTGTTTACACGGCGGTAAGGATAGACCATACCGCCGTGTAACCCCTCTCTGGTTTGCTATCCGTCGAGTTGCACGGTGGTAGGGAATCCCATACCGCCGTGTAAATGCTTGATTTGTGTGTTTCAGTAAGGCGGGTCACGAGTCGTGTCCCTCATGAACGACTCGTGCTCCCCCGTTTTACATGGCGGTATGGCTTTGCCTTACCCCCGTGTAAAGTGTCTTACACGGTGGTAAGACAATGTCATACCGCCGTGTAAAATGCTATTGACCCATATTTTTGTAAATGTTCTCTGTTATTTATTTTTGATCCTTTTTCCTTTAATTTGGGTTTTTAACCTTTATTTGTGTATTATTAATTAGTAAATAAGATTTGTATATGATGTATATGTTCTTAGATTGATTAATATACATGTATATATGAAATTGTAAAATTATGTTTGATATATTCTCTATCATATGATAATTACTATTAGATCCAGGGATAGAGTGTGAGTGCAGCTGCTATATGTTATTTGCTACATGCGGACCCCGTTTGGGTCATAATAGATGTTTGAGGCCTCTGTCTCCGGTATACTTTCGGGTATACATGATTATAAAAATGTTTTGAGACCCATGTCTCCATGTGCTTGGGATACTGTGTCCTATCAGTATTAGTAGTACCCGTATCAACTAGTTAGCGAGTAATCAGGCTATTACTTGAGGTTATTATACAAAGTTGATGTATGAAGCTGTAAAGTATATGAAATGGATATATGTTACATGTGTATGCATTTGCGATGTGACAAGATGAAATGTAATACTTGTATTCGGATATGAATGGTTATATGATTATATTCCTGTTGATACATAAATATTGACTACTTGGGTATCAATGGTTACTTTCCGTTTTACGTGTATAATGAATACTTGTTATAAACATGAGTAATATATGTTTATACGCTTTTGTTATTATTAAGCTTATATATGTTTATAGCAATTATATGTACATGTATGTGTTGTCCCTCCCCACTAAGCGTTATCGCTTAGCACAGGCTCTTTTCCTGTGTAGGTGGCAGGTTTATTTTGAATTCGGACATTTGCAGGTCGGTCACTAGAAGTCTATAGTTGGAGTTTGTTTTTTTTTTTTATCTTCCACTGTATTTTGTTTTTGGAAACTGATTTTGGAAATGTAATATTTTTATAAAGAATTATTTAGTAGATGTATATGTTTATCTTTTACAAATCCTTTTTGTAAAAACTATATGGTAATATATATGGATTTGTTATCTTTTGATTTAATGTATTTGTTTTCTTAACGTATTGAGTATATGTATATGTATTTGAGTTTGTAGCGTGGCGTCCCAGTATCCTTCCAACGGTGGTAATCGGGGTGTGACAAGGGACTCCGAAGGATCACTCCAGCACATTCCAACCTGGAGGGACCCCGAAGGATCACTCCAGTACATTCCAATACATTTCAATACATTGAGGTAGGACCGTTATTGGCCTACAATAAGTGAGACGTCATGCTCACAACCCGTAGTCACTTGTCCCTATGGCTAGCCATTATGTCCTGAACTAGACTTGACTGCCAGATTACTATATAGGGCATTATTATTCCATTTTTCACATTTTTAAGTTACCATTCATACAGTTCATGGAATTTCATCATACTATTCCATTATTTTCCATCCAAATCATGGATTATACATTTAATTTCCATTAATAAGCCATCTCATGCCATAAAATCCATTAAATCATCAAAGTACACATGGATACATACATGTATACCATTCGGCCATCATGTCAATTTTTCACCATAAATTCTTTTCATCACTTTTATTTTTTATTTAGGTAAATTCCATGTCAAATAACTTACTTATGTCATTGGTTTGCATTAAAACACATCAAAATCACATTTTTACCTACTTAACCAATTCGGCCAAAGTGTTATTCATCCATTATGTCAATTTTTCTTTCCCTAATTCATTCCATTAACTAGATTACATGTTAATTTATCTAGTATACCATTAAATCACATTAAAACACATAAAAATCTCATTTTTACATACATATACCATTTGGCCTACATGTTGTCCATGGTATATATTTTATTTCTTTTCATTTTAATCATTTAAGATCTCATTTTTAACCTTCCTAAACATGACTAAATGGTTTGATTCAATTAAACATGCATATTTCACATACTTTATGTTTAGATATAACTAAAAATCATACTTTTAACATGAAAAAGGGAGGATATTGTATCCACTAACCTCATTTTCTTGTTCTAGACCTCTTAAGAAACCTTTCCTTGCCTTAGCTCCTTAAAACACCTTCATCTCCTTTATCTTCCTTAAGTGGCTGAATACAATCATCAAAGAAATCACCATAAAGTTGCTTCATTTTTGCAGTAAAATCACATAAACATACTCTAGACATCCTAAAATACCTATTTGAACCTTTAAACCAATTTAAAAATATCAACTTTACATACCTCAATTTGACACATAAACTTTTTCACTTATTTTCTTCCACTTCCACTACAAGAAATTACACCTTTTATGACGCAAAAAGTTGTCCTAAAAAATTCATTTTTTGTCGCTGAAAAATAAGGTGACGAATTTTTATTATCACAGAGAACGTAACGGTAGGCGCGTAACATAAAAGTTTACTTGATAATTTACTTATTTGTCACCGTAAGTATCATTTTTTATGATGAAAATGATTATCGTCATCTTTATTTCTTACTTTTTCATGACAAAAATTATGTCATAAATAAAATTATATTTCGTCACATTATATTGTTTATCATCACAAAAGATTTGCATTTTTTATGACAAATTTAAAATTCATCACGAAATTAAATATTTTTAATGATGAAACTCTGCTTCTAATTAAAACCATTAAGTATTAGTTACGTAATTATCATCACAAATAAATATAATTTTCGTCATAAAATATTTAATGTCGTCATTAAATTTAATACTTTAAGTGACAAAAAATGATTTCGTTATTAAATTAATGTATATTAATGATGAATATAAATCGTCATATTATTTTACAAATTAATGACATAAATACGAACAAAAATAATTGTCACAAAAAATAGTTTTAGCGACAATTTTTTATTGTCATTAAATTATATTTTTTTTATTATAATATTAATATCATAATTGTAAATATTATATCGTCATTTATGAACTAACAAGTTGACAAATTATTATAAATATACTTATCATATATGCATTGTACTAAAAATGACACATTTTAAATTTAATGTTATACAATCAATTAACTTTGTAAAAAAAAAAAATTGACAATCAACTAATATAGACTATTTATTTAAAAAAAAGATCAATTAAATAAAAAGATACTACTTAATGCAAAAAATTAAAGGTATTTGTACTAAAAAAACAAATATAAACTATTGTTTAACTATTATGACCAACATAGGACTTGTGCATACTCAAATGAGCTCCTAATCAAACAAGCTAAATCCTATGCCGTCATCACTCTCTTCTTGAGGCTCTCCCTGTAAAATTATCAAAAAAAGTCACATAACAATTAGAAATTTCCACCCTACAAAAATAATTTGAAACTGCATGCCTACTCAACTAAAACTCGAGAGTGATTATGCATAATTTAATATTTTTAATTTGAAATACCATTTACCTTAATATTTTGCTCAATATCCTATTGTAGCATGGAAGAATTGGTTCCATAAATCTAGCAATAACAATAAATAGGATTTAGCATCAAGAACTACATAAAAAGCAAAATATTTCCTAAAACAACAGAATGACACTGAAAGATTATGATAAATTGTAGTCTCTATTCTCTTACAAGCAATATTACACGAGCCTACAATTTTATAAGCATTCCAAGACTATGAATATAAATAAACTTGCAAGAATTAATTTATAAATAACTCATAAAATTAATATTTTATTTACATATATATATATATAATTTCCTATTACATGAATGAATAGTGATGTATTACTCATAAATAGTTCAAGGCATTCACATTACTCAATGAGCAGCAACTCCAATCATGAAATAACAATTATTGGAAACGATGAACTAGAACTATTTTTTAGCTTCTTCGAACAAGAAAATAAATTGAAAATTGAGCACATAAAATGATATCAAAGGAAATAAGGTACTATGAACTTTCACTAAAAGTTGTAACATTAATTTGGTTCTACAAGTATCGATATTCCTTGCATCTTTAGGTATATTAACCCACAATGACAAAACTAAAGTTTAACTGTCCTAAACTCAAAAAACAGTCACCCAATATAACCCACCCAACCTCATATATGATTTGCTTCCTATAAAGTTGATGAAAACAATAATATTGAAAGACCATAGAAATACACAACCTCCACTAAAATCATGCATACCAGCAATTACTAAGATGAAAGATTAAATAAAGATATTTTGATTTGAAAGTTCCATATTTAAACTATAAGCAGCAGTTGAGCATAACAAGAGCATACCTTTCTGCCATCTTCCAACAGAGGCCTTAATACTGTGACCAAGATAAATCTCTCGATGTTTTTCAACCTTCACATCTTCCTAAGTAAATTCTGCATATAAATTTATCCATTAACTCTTTAACAATCACATCTTCATCCACAAACCAATTACGCAGCAATTCAACATGATCGATCTAATATGCATCCAAATTGTTCATATATACTGCCAAATGCCACATGGAGGATACCATTAGCATAATTCGATCCTAAGATTTGGAATACAGATAATAACAAATTTGCTATAAAAAATTGAAGAAAAAAATAAAATAAAAATTTAAAAACTGATTGAATATTCCATGAATGTGCAATACATATATATAATTTCTATATATAATACAATGTAAGTTAGAGTTGGATTATCACATTCAAAATAAAATACATAAAATTGAAGAAGTCCAGCCAAATGCAATAATAATATGGCTGCTAATTAACCTCTTTGGATCTATAGTACATATATAATGACAACAAGAAAGTATGAAAAAGTGCCATTAAATATTATATCATCACATGTTTCTTCCATAGAGATTTCAAATGTTAATTACAGATGCATAATCATCAGCATGCAAACCTCAATGGTAAATGAATCTGGCCGAGAAAGAGATTCTGTAAAAAATGGATTGAAGCAGAATAGCAACAAGAAGAACAAAGCTAAGGAAGAGATCAGAATTAGAGAGGGGAAATAATAGGCGTCCGAAGAAAAAATAAATACAAATGAATTGATTCAATTCTACCCAATTTACATAAATAGAAAATATTCAGATACAATATTGTTTATTTGTTTTTATTTAAACAGATAATAACAGTCCGATAGGAAATATCGAAAAGAGATGAGATTGTAGCTAGCCGGCCGCTGTGGACCGTGAATAGAATCACATCAGAATCACTAATATACATATCCTTGCTCAAACCCACATTAGAATCACTAATATAAATATGGGCAGAGATACAAACACATGTAGAAACAAGACAAATGGATTGATTCATGAGTAAAATTCTAATAAAACAAAATCAAACAAATATACAAAATCAAAAGGAAAACTCATAATCCAAAAATAAAAATCAAACACAGTTCTAAATAGAAACTACAAATTTAAATACCGATGGTTAAAATACTCATAGACTTCGATGGCTCCAGTTTAACAATTACGGCAAAGATAAGTTTAATGGCAGAATCATAACAGAAAGGGGAAAAGAAATCAAACCTGAAATTGGATGAAATCTGGTGGGCATTGACCTCACGGAGGCGATGTAGTGGCGTGAACACTCGACGGAGCCAAGGGAGATATCGGAGATCGACAGCTACGAATGTAGAGAGAAAAAAAAATTGAGATAAGAGGAGATAGAGATACCGAGTTCTGTACATAATTTAGGGATAAATGCCGTGTACGCTGTCGTGTCTAACATTAGTAGATAATTGGCAAGTGAAATATAATTTTTATAATATTTTAATTTACATTAAAATATTTTATTTTAATAAATAATTTATTTTATTTTAAATTATTATTATATTATTAATTAATTAATTGTTATATATAATTTAGTTATTTTTAGTGATTAAAAAAATTTATTGGGGACATTTTTAATTATAAAATAAAATAATTTATTTATAATATAATTTAGTTGTAGCATATTTTTATTACAGTCGATTGTGACAAAATATTATGACTACACAAATTGATTGTATTAGTAATAAACTTATATTTTGTAGCAATATATTCATTTTTTTGTGACATATTTATTTGTCATAAATTCAATTATTTTTTATGATATAATTTCTTTGTCATATATTAATATTACAACCAATTGTGACAAAATATTATTATTGTCATAAATTGATTGTACTGGTGATAAAATTGTATTTTGTCATAATATATTCCTTTTTGTAACATTTTTATTTATCATAAATAATTTTATTGTGACGAAATAATTTTATCGTCACTAATTCATTAAATTGTGAAAAATAATTCATGTTACAAAAAAATAAATATTTCATGACGAATTTATATGTCGTAAATAGTCAATTTTTTGTTATATTTTTTCCCTCCAAAAGAAAATGGTAGGAAATTTTTCCTCCATATTAAAGGTGACAAAATTGTACCTCGTTACAGTATATTTATTTTTTGTGACACCATTATTTGTCATAAATAAAATTATTTTTAAACTAAAAATTTTCAAAAAAATTAATTAATTAGAATTTATTTTATATCGATACGTTATTTGTGTCGAAATGATTTTATTATCACTAATTTATTCAATTATGACAAAAATAATTCGTCACAAAAAATAAATATTTTTTGACGATTTTATACGTTGCAATAAGTTATTATTTTGTCATTTAATTTTTTCCCTCCAAAAAAAAGGTGGGAAATTATCTCTCCTAAAGAAACCATGACGAAATATATTTTTTATCACAAAATTAATCTATTAGTGACGAAAATTAAAACATAAAATGACGTAAAATAATTTTTTCACAGTAATAAATAGTAATATGGTGATGTTTTAAAAAATCCGTCATTGTAAATTATAGTTAGTGACAAAATTTTATGCGTCATTTAAACATTTGTCATAAAAAGTAAAATTTCTTGTAGTGTTCTAGCACTCTAAATGGACTCCAATCACCATCATCAAATTCTAGAGAGGTTTAAATTTGTTTAGGAGTCTTGGATTTGGGGAGAGATGGAGAGAAAATGGAAGAAAAATGGAGAAGAAAGGAAGAAATTCACTTTGGCCAAAGGACGAGAGGAGAGGGTGGCTGAAAATGGAGAAACCTAGAGAATTCTAGGTGAAGCAATGCATTTATATGGGGAAAACTGAATCAAACTAGGTCCAACCGAAGTGGTCGAACCGGTTTGGGTCAATTTTCGATTTTCGGGTCATTTTTCACTTTTGCAAGGCATCTATAAGTTCCTCAACTTATTTTCACTCCCAATTAATTTCATCAATCTTAAAATTTTAAATATAGCCTGCACACAAAATTTTAGCTCAATCGAAGTCCATTTGAGACCCGGTTCACTTAAATTCGTCTAGTTCAATACTATTAGGTTATGCCGTAAAATGCAAATATATTGTTGTCAAAAAATTCTAAAAATTATTTTAAACCTTTATGTAGACACCGGTGTGATGCGCGCCGGAGCCAGCAAGGCCCTCATTGAACCCGCTTTTAGGATTTGAGGGATTGGTTCGCGTCTTTTTGATCTTAGGTATTATGAGATATTTTCGGCACCTCCTTTCACAATAGAACATTAAAAAGGACCATCCATCGTCATAACGCCTTTAGGCACTTTTGAGGCATTTTGGAGTTGCCACCCAGTTTACAAGAAACTGGGAAAAACCTCTGTTGGTCTAAACCAGAGATGGTGTCCGGAACTTCACACTTATTTGTGCCTTGGTTAATTATAAATGGGTTTTTAAATTATAAAATTTCATTTCTCATCTCACGCGATTAATGCAGTTCATTAAAGTGCATATCAATCACATATAAAACGATAAATAAAAATAAAGATAAAAATAAATTACAACAAAACTAGGGGCGGAATACAACCCCCATTGTAAATAAAACATAAATCATAAATAAAATGGGGTATTTATTAATGTTGAGACGTTGGTCCTCTCATGCATAATTAAAGAAAATCATTTTGAAGTGACAATTTATTTTGGATGGAAAATTAGGACATTGGTCCCATTTTATTAGAAAATCCAATTTTATTTGTATAAATATTTTTGTGTGATTTTTTATTTAAGTGTGCATGAAAGAAATGATTTTATTAATTATTACATGCCAAATAACTCAATAAAATAAATAAAGGAAAAATAACAAATACAATGAAAAACAACAACTCCTCGGATCTCCTCCTTCATTCACACGGGTGCTCAAATAAGGGAACGCAAAGAGTTAACACCAAACACAAACACAAATAAACTTAATGTTAGTGATCGAAGCAAGAAAATCAATTAAACATTTATAACAATAAATAAATTAAATAAAACATGCATATTATGTGATAAATAAATTAAATGACATATTAAAATAAATTAACACATTAATAGATCACAATTTAAAACATAAAATAATAATAATAACAATAACAACAACAACAAAAAAATAATAACAATAATAACGATGATAATAACGATAAACGATGGTAGTAACAATAAATAATACTAATAACAATATACTAATGACATATATAATGATGATAATAACAAAACATATGTAAATAAATAATAATAATAATAATAATAATAATAATAATAATAACGATGATGATGATGATGATGATGATGATGATGATCATAATAATAATAATAATAATAATAATAATAATAATAATAATAATAATAAGGATGAACAATTAAAAGAAAATGGGAACAAATAACGAAATTAAAAGTTAGATTTACATCTAAGAACAATATTAAAAGTTAGATCTACATCTAAAATTACATAAAATAAATAAATCAACAATAAATATATAGATCTACATGTTTACTAATTTAAATGTTAGCAAAAATGATGAAAATAAAAACTAAATCAAGAGATCGAGTCTAGAATGTTTACCCTCAGATTTCGGATTCGATGGAAATAATATGATGGATTTTCCTTGACTTGATTTGTAAAATATGGTTTAGAAATGATAAAATTTGAGATTTTAATTCAAAATAAAAATTGCTTGAGAAAATAATTGAAGAAAAACTAAACTAATTCCTAAGAACAAAGAATTGATTTTCTTTGTCTCAAGAATAATTGTTGATTAAAGTTAAAAAAAAAAAAGAAATTGATGAAGAAAAATTTAATTTCCAAGAACAAAAAATTATTTTCTTTGTCTCAAGAAATTATAATTGATAGAAAATCAAATTCCAAGAACAAAGAATTACTTTCTTTGCCTCAAGAGAAAAATAGCTTAAAATTGGATTGTTGGCTTTGAAGATCTAATTTTTGGTTGAAGAAAAGATGTAAAAAAATGGATGTAGAAAAATTTTGTGAAGAACAGATGAAGAAAATGCAGAGAAAATAAAAAAAAACCTTCAAAATTGCCAACCCCCGGATTATGCCTCTTCCATTTCTTTTATTAGGAAATAAAAATGATTTTTTCTTAAGTTAGGTGGAAAAAGTCTTCAAAATCCCGGATTTTGTTGAAAAAAAGTCAAAAAATTTGAAAAAAATTTATTCTGGGCGAAAAAAATGGGTTTCGGACGCGTTTTGGTCAATTTCGGTGGCGGACGGGCGAGATTTCGCTTGCGGAGGCGCGGAAAAACGCGCGCAGCGCGCGCTGTGCGGCGGGTAGTGCTGCGCGCAGGCTTTTAACGACGCGCAATGCGCGCCGCCGCGTGCAACGCCCGAAATTTTCGACTTTTTTTTTAATTTTTTTTAAAATAAGACTAAAAACACTAAAATTTTTATTATTTATTTTTTTTAAAAGATAATTTTTAAAATATTTTTATTATTTTTTATCTTTTTATTCTAAAATGCAAATTTGGTAAGGAAATCATCATTTTTAACTTTTTTGCCTGTGAAGGCAATTTATCATCATTGGGTAACTCCGATCTAGGCTGACTCAGGACCCGGTGTCTACAGTTGCCCCCAGTTTAGGTGAAGCTAGTACACTAGTATCTAGGTGAGCCTAAACTCAAGGAGAAGGAGGAAAGAGACACGTACCTGAGGCAGCCTTCTTTCCGCAGTGGGTGATGCTGTTGTGGTTGTTATCGCCATGTTGTCGGTGTGTTGTTTTTAGTTGAAGCGGTAGTGCCGTGATCATGCTAACTCTCCGTAGAGCAGTAGTGCTGTCATCGTGCTAACCCCTTTGTGATTTGAAGTTGTAGTGCCATGGTCGTGCTAACCCTCCTTAGAGTAGTAGTGCAACCATCGTGCTAACCCTTCTGAGTTTTGAAGTGGTAGTGCCGTGGTCGTGCTAACCTTCTATAGAATGGTAGTGCCGCCATCGTGCTAACCCTTCTGAATTGATGAAGTGGTAGTGCCGTAGTCGTGCTAACCTTCCGCAGAATGGTAGTGCCGCCATCGTGCTAACCCTTATGGGATTCGAAGTGGTAGTGCTAACCTTCCGTGGAATGGTAGTGCCGCCATCGTACTAACCCTTCTAAGATTCGAAGTGGTAGTACCGTGGTCGTGCTAACCCTTCTTAGAGCAGTAGTGCTGCCATCGTGCTAACCCTTATGAGTTTTGAAGTGGTAGTACCGTGGTCATGCTAACCCTCCTTAGAGTTGTAGTGCCGCCATTGTACTAACCCTTCTGAGTTTTGAAGTGGTAGTGCCGTGGTCGTGCTAACCTTCTGTAGAATGGTAGTGCCGCCATCGTGCTAACCCTCCTAGGGTTTGAAGTGGTAGTGCCATGCTCGTGCTAATCCTCTATAGAGTGGTAGTACCGTCATCGTGCTAACCCTTCTGAGACTCGAAGTGGTAGTGTCGTGGTCGTGCTAACCCTCCTTAGAGTAGTAGTGCCGCCATCGTGCTAACCCTTCTGAGTTTTGAAGCGGTAGTGTCGTGGTCGTGCTAACCTTCTGTAGAATGGTAGTGCCACCATCGTACTAACCCTTCTGAGTTGATAAAGTGGTGCCGCCTGAGAGGTCTTGGGTTGAGATCTGCCCCCAGAGGGGTCTTTGGTTGATTGCTTGGATTGATGATTGAACTAATGTTTGGATTGATGTTTGTACTGATGTCGTTACTTGCCTTTCGCTGGTGTCCGCATCGAGTCTCTCTCACTGCAAAACTTAGAAAGCCAACTATGCAGGAAAAATGGTGAGCATGCACATGAAATGTATATGTATGCATCAATGCATGATAAGAATTCATCTAAGTGGATCTGGAGGTGACAGCCGGTTTGGTCATAATTTGCAGTAGGATTGGTGCCCCTAGGAATTGCTTTTGAATTTTATGCCTCTAGGGGATTATGAGGTTCTCATCTGATACCTGTAGTCATTTTTGAAGGTAGTGCGTCCCTTGTGAATTTTCACACTAGCTTTTCTTACCGGGAAATGTATCCTTTGCGGATTTTCACATAACCCTGTGCCTTATTTTTGCCTGGAATGGACCCAACCCAGTCCGACGGTTTTTATTCTTTTTATTTTTTTTGAAGGATAGACTGCCTGTTTCTACGTTTTCACCCTACCCTTTGGCCTAACTTTTGCTTAGAGTGGCAATTATGGTTTTCATCTCTAACGGCCTCCGCTTTTTTTTTTTTGTAAGAGAGTTTGAAGTTACGATTGGCATGTGCTTGCGTCTTAGTTGTAGCTATATGAACTTGACTTTTCATATGATGACACTGTAGGATTGCATCCGTTGTTGATAGCAGGGTAAGTTGACTGAAGGACCCGAATGGTGAGAGTAGCAGAGGGTATACAGTAGATGATTCTGATCACACAGGTTGGACTGCTCTGATCACATTGCACAAATGCATGTTCTTTAATTTGATTTCATCAAACATGATCATTGTTTGGCATTAATCTCAAATAATACAAGATCTCATCTAATTGCAGAATAGATCCTAAAAGCATCTAATTCCTGCTATCAATCAGCCCTCTCGGGTTTTCATGATTGAAAATTTTCTCCCAGCTTTTTTTTTCTTTTTTTTTAGCCTTTCCCATGAACTTTCCTTTAGTCTGTCGATGTTGATTGAACTTGCCTTCACCTTCATTAGTTAGGGAGGCTTCTCCTTTTATTGATGTTCCTTTTTTGGCTCCAAAGTTCTTCCTTGGTCCTTGTGCAAACTGGTTGAGATGACGAGTTCCTTATTTTGGGGCTTAGATGTGAGATCTCACACTTTATGTTTATCGGGTTTCGTAGTTCAAATTCTAAGATGGCTTTCAATGGTTGAGATTGTGGAGCAGGTTAGGCTTAGGTGGTTTGGGGCAAAATTTTGGTTTTTGGGTTTTTTTTTGTGTTGTTTTTTTTTTAAAGGTAAAGAGCTATTTATAGGGGTCTTGGATGGTTAAAGGTCAATCTCAATTGGCTTTGGGGGGTACACATTTCAAAATGGTTGGGAGGAAAGGGATTATAAGGCTTGGTTCCAATGAGTTATATATTTCTTGTGAAGATCTAGGGTTTCAGTCATATAACTCCTGATGTAGCCCTCGGAGTTTGACTTTGCTCGGCTGTACCATATTCATCTTGAATGTTTAAGGAGCAAAGGAATAGCCTTTGAAACTTTGCTCGTCGTTATGTCGGCATATTGAGGCAGTATCGACCCAACAATGTCCTTGTCAATTGTCAACATGTCGTTCCATGTTCAGGCAAAGGCTCTTTCATTTTTTTTTCTTTTTTTTCATATCTCTCAAAAATATCCTCTCTTCAGGAGTTATATTAGTTGCTATCAAGGTTTTCTGAGATTAGATGTTATCGTATTAATTGAATTAATGTCAAAACGAATGCATCATGACCATATGAAATGAAATCATTAGAAACATCACACAAATAAGCAAAAATTGTTCATCAAATTACAATAACCAAATTGTCATAAAGAATTCTTGAAATGAAAAGAAATAAGGCATCTAAAAAAAACATAATCTTCTTCCCCACCTCCCGATGAGTGTCAGCAACTTATTTATATCCATGTAGCTCCTGTAAGATATGCCATTCTGGTGGACCGGATCTGATCACATATTTGTTGGAGGGACCGCATTATAGCCTGGCTTGTTCTTCTTCTCCCTTTTCTCAGGATCCGTGATCTTTTTGGTGTTAATAAGATCTTGGATCTTATTCCTCAAAGTTCGGTAGTAATCAGTCGAGTGCCTAGTGTGTTGATGGTAGGCGCAATACTGATCATCTTTATGCCCTGGCTGTCCTTGATTCGCAGCTGGTCTAGGTGCTAGTGGTTGTAGCTTGCCCTCTTTCATCAATCTCTCCAGTACCTAGGACAAAGAGCGGCCGAAATTAGAGTAGTACCTCTAGCCTTGCCCAACTCCAGTAGCTGAAACTTCTGCTGTCTTGCCACCTCTGCCATTACTGCTCCTGGTACCACCTGATCTATACCCTGATTGATTCCCAAAGTTCTTCCCAGCAAAGTTGTTTTGGCTTACTTTCTTTGCTAGGTAAGCCGCCTCAGCCTCTACAGCAATATCCTTAAGTGACTCCCAATCCTTGAGCCCCTTAAAGCTGAGCAGATCCTTCAGGTAAGGGCAGGAGTTCCTTATAAATAGCCTGATCTTGTCAGTAGTGTCAGGCTTCTGCTTTATCTCCATGACTCTATTCCTCCATTTGGTGAGGTATTCATGAAATGACTCATCATTCCTCTGTTATAAAAGCTCGAGGTCCTTTAAGGTGACCTCTATCCTGGTGTTGCAGTCGTATTGCTTCATAAATTCATCGGTTGGAAGGTCCCAGTCCTCTTTGGATCTCCTATCCAGCCCGTGATACTAGTCTACTGCCGGACCCACCAGACTAAGGCGGAAATATTCCACCCACCAGACTAAGGCAGAAATATTCCACCTTCTGCTTCTTACTCAACCCGGTGCCTTTCTTTACCAGGGTATACTGCTTGATGTGTGCAGATGGGTCGGAAGTACCATTGAATTTTGGCAGCTTAGGCATCTTGAACCTTTGTGGTAATAGCTCTTTATCCCCCATATCTCTATCCTCAGGGTTAATCCCCTTTCTAGCTGATAACATGCGGGTGATAGCTTCAATCTGCTGTCTCATCCCCCTCAAAGTCTCATCCTCTAACTTGGGTGCTCTACCCCTAATAGCTTGTTGGACTATTGGCCAAAATAGACGCACTCGCAATTCATTGCAAGTTGCCAATGGACCCACAAATTGCCCGATCGCCCTCAAGCGGGCGGTCAGAGGGGCGGCCGCGGGGCCCGGCGTGCGTCACAGTGGCGACTCCACTGGGGTCTTTATGGTTCGAGACTTCGATTTGAAAATACCTCGCTTAACATTTATGATTAAAGTTTAATTCATAAATTCGCTTTCTTTCAAATTTGCATTTACATCCCATTAGAGCCTTAGAATATGCTAGATTGGTCCCTTCTTAACCTCGGTGCATTCCCGAAGCACAACCCTACGTTCACTCAATGTGGGGAAGTGTTAAGGATAATCACCAGCCCAAGCTTCGTACCTTTTGGTATATAAAATGATGACCCAATCGGTCTTTATGCTTTTGATGAGCTAGAACCGTCGGCAGGGATCATGCTTGGGTAGCCTTAAAGTAATATCTCCCTCGACCAAAGCTCATATAATGGCCGTAGATACTCTCCCTAGGTGATATGAACCGTAATATCAACTGATCAAAGTTTCTGTATTTGAGCTGCAAGAAAGAGAGAGTCTTCTAGAAACCCATTTGCTAACCAGTGGTATCGTATCAGAGATGGCAAACTCACCAAGGGAAAATGATGCTACCAGGGCTTTGATTGCTGAAGAAGTGGGTAGAAGGTTTGAGGAGTTCGAAGGCCGTATGATGAATATGTTGGCTATAATGGTTCAGTAGGCTGCTCCGTAAAATCCTCCTCCTCCTCCCATGAGATAAAATGAGCGGGAAGAGGAAAGAGTAGAAAGACAAGAGGAACCGATTCGACCACCACTTATAGATCTGAGATCAGTGGCTTCCGGGGTCCAGAGAAGGAGACAAGCGCTGAGGTTAAAAGATGACCGACAGGATGAAGATGATAAAATGAGCGTTGTATCCGAGAGGGGAAAGGCACCCCAGACCGAAGAGTTCATCTGGAAGAAGATGGAAGAGAAGTTTGAGGCTATGGCCTGCGTGTTGGGTAGAGGCCAAGGGATGAACCCAAAAGATAAGGAGCTGGAGGGAGATGACCCAATCCCGTACAATTTCAAGATGCTTGATGTTTCCAAGTTTGACAGCACTTCTGACCTAACCGCACATGTAAAGCAGTATTCCTTAATCATGAAAAGGACTACCCTGTCCAAGAGGCAGAAAGTGGAGTACTTTTGCTTGAGCCTAACTAGTCCCACCATAGACTGGTACCATAGCTTCGACCGCCGAACCAAGGAGGATTGGGATATGCTCATAGAGGAGTTTTTGAGGCAGTACGACTGCAACACAAGGATGGAGGTGA
The DNA here is from genome assembly GCA_947683425.1 of Excoecaria cochinchinensis. NCBI lineage: Eukaryota > Viridiplantae > Streptophyta > Magnoliopsida > Malpighiales > Euphorbiaceae > Excoecaria > Excoecaria cochinchinensis. Next base: position 21,241,161 of record CANTUQ010000119.1, read on the forward strand.
CCCTCAAGGATTTGGAGTTGCTTCAGCAAAAGGCCGAGGAATCCTTCCATGATTACCTAACCCGCTGGCGGAGAGGAGAAAGGCAGACACTCAAGACCAGATCCGTTTGTTCATCAAGAACGTGAGCCCGTACTTGAAAGAAAGTTTGAAGATGAAGGGCCTAAAAGACTGGGAGTCTTTGAAGGACATAGCCATAGAAGCGGAAGGGGAATACTTAGCCCGAAAGGTGAGCAATGACAATTATGCTAAGAGAGCTAATACTAGTCAAGGGACAAATAGGCCAGCCGGTCCCATTGGTAGCACCAAAAGAACGGTTGAGGTGTCTGCTACTAACACAACTGCCCCTAGGAAGTTTTCAAACTTAGGAAGACCACTGTCTTGGGTTTTAAGAAGGTTGATGAAAGAGGGGAAGTTACAGCCATTGCCTCCCAGGCCTGCTATGACGCAAGGGGCGTTGGGGCATAAAGATAATGAGTACTGTGCCTTCCATTAGCATACGGGCCATTTAACGGATAATTGTAAAGCGCTGAGGCACTCAATCCAGGATTTGATTGACAGCAAACAAATCACTGACCCCGAGCAGAGAGAGGAAAAAAAGAAGCCTAACTACAATGCTGTGTCGCCGCCTGTTTTCATGATTGGATCAAGCCTACAAGAATGGTACGTGTTGCAGGACTTGTATGGGAATGAGTATGTTGTTGTTACTCGCCCTGAGGCCAAGGGGGAAAAGATGTCTGTAGCGACAATTGATTGTTGGTCTCGTAGCGAAAGCGGTGAAGAAGATGAGGAGGAAGTTGAAATATCTTTGGATCTGTGGAAGTCAGATGAAGAGGGAAAGGAAGTAGGAGCTGTAACGAGAAGTGGAAGAGTAGTCCCAGAGATAGAAAGGTCACCGGAACCAGCGCAGGCGTCAACAAAGAAAGAGCTGGAAGAGAATTAAATAGTCAAACAGTTGAAGAAGACCACGGCTCAAATATCTATATGCCTTCTCATAGACAAAAGTTTGTAGAAGCTTTGACTGAGTCTACTGTGGCTACTACAATCTCTCCATCAGAATTGTTAGACCTTGTAAAAGGGGGATCAGGAGAGAGATTAGTGTATTCTGATGCCGACTTTCCAGTTGAAGGCCGTAATCATAACCGACCGCTGTACATTAAGGCGCAAATCAGCGGCAAGCACACTGCTTGCGTTATGGTAGACGACGGATCATCTATAAATGTTTGCCCTCTGGTGGCGCTTCAGGCTTTAGCTTTGGATGAGGGTATGCTTAGCGAGTCAGATTTGACTATTACAACTTACGATAATTCTAGAAGGCATGCTTCGGGGACATTCAAGACTTTGGTCAAGACTGGACCTATTGAGATGGGGACAGAATTTATAGTTTTACCCATTCCGGCCAACTTCTCGGCATTGCTTGGGAGGCCCTGGTTTCATAAACTAGGGGGAGTGCCGTCTATGCTACACCAGATGATAAAATTCCCACATGAAGGTGAGGTGGTAACCATTAAGGCAGCTAGGGATAATCAGGTATCGACCCTAAAGATTGCTAATCAGCCATTCAGTGGTTTTCATGTATCGGTGATAGGGGAAGAGCAAAGGTCAGTGGATAGCCCTCCAGTGGTTAATATGATGAAGAGGATGCACTATCTCCCTGGGGCTGGTCTTGGTAAAAATTCGCAAGGGCCGCAATCCGCAATCACTACTCGAGGTCAGAAAGATAGGAAGGGTTTGGGATACAAAGGTGGACTTGGCAAGAAGAAGACGACGGAAAGGATCCCTCACATTTCAGAAAGCTTTGTGCCCGCATCTTCAGTATGCGCTTACACTGGTGAAGATGAGCCACAGTGGGTGAATGGAAAGATTGTCCCTGGATTTGAGATCTTCAGTGATGTTTTTGACTGGGATGTGGGAGTTATTAAAACGGCTGAGGACTTCTGGGATGAGGAAGTTATGACCCAATGCATTGCCTGGGGTAGGGATGAGCCCCGAAGAGGTTGTCACCGAGAAGATGTTAGCTGCCAGGCTGAAAGGGAAGGAAAAAATGGTAGAGTCAGAACTGAAGATTGGGGATTTGAAGATTTCCTCAGGGATAGCTGAAAGGTCTCTGCCAATCCAGGAAGCCGAGGCACAAGCTGCTGCAGCATCGACCTCAACGGAAGCTGAAGAAGATACTAGCTTAGATTGTCTTTTTATTCCGGAACTTTTTTATGATGTAAATGACAATAATAATATTATTAGTAAGATGAATGATTTTGCTTATTTGTGCGATGTTTCCAATAATCTCAACATGCATGAACATGATCATATCCCATCTATTTTTGATATTGATTCCACTAACACCACGCCTTTTGATCTTGGAACCTCGGAAAATCCGAAGGAAATCTTAATAGCATCGAATATAACTCCTGATGAGAGAGAAAAATTTGAGAGAATAATAAAAACTATGAAAAAGTTTTTGCCTGGACCTACGAGGACATGCCAAGAATTGATCGGAACATCGCAGAGCATGCTATTCCGACGTATCCGGACCATAAGCCTGTAAAATAGAAATTGAGGAGGCTTAGGCCAGAATGGGCAGACAAGGTTAAAGAGGAGATTCGGCAGCAGATCGAAGCCAAATTCCTGGTTGAAGTGCAGTATCCTACATGGCTAGCAAACGTAGTCCCTGTAGCCAAGAAGAACGTAAAGGTAAGGGTATGTGTGGATTATCGAGATCTGAACAAGGCCTACCCTAAAGACGATTTTTCGCTACCCCATATCGACGTGTTGATAGATAGTGCCGCCAACTGCGCGATGTACAGTTTTGGGGATGGTTGTGTAGGCTACAACCAGATCCTTAACAAGATAGTCAATCGGATTAAAACAGCTTTCATCATGGAATGGGGGACCTACGCCTACAGAGTAATGCCTTTCAGCCTAAAGAATGCGGGGGCTACATACCAGAGAATGGCAACAAAGATCCTTAGTGACTTGATCCACAAGGAAGTGGAGGTGTATGTAGATGATATGATGGTCAAATCAGCCACCAGGGAGGGCCATTTCAAAGCTTTAGAGAAGTTCTTCACTAGGATTGATATGTACAGCCTGCGACTTAATCCGAAGAAGTGTATCTTCGGAGTAACTTCAGGAAAGCTACTGGGGCATGTCATCAGCTTGAGGGGAATTGAAATTGACTCGGACAAAGTGAAGGCCATCAGAGAGATGCCCGTGCCACAAAAAGAGAAGGAGGTGAGAAGCTTCTTAGGCAAACTGCAACATGTCAGCCGATTCATTGCGAAGCTCACTTCGATTTGTGACCCAATCTTCAAGTTGCTCAGAAAGGATTAGCCTGTGGTTTGGAATGAAGACTGCCAGAGAGCTTTTGATAACATCAGGGAATATCTGCTGAATCCGCCAGTGCTGAGGCCACCGCAACCGATCAAGCCGCTTATATTGTATCTGGCAGTGGAGGATGGTTCTGTGGGAGCCATGATGGCTCAGGAAGATGAGTTCGGGGTAGAATTCGTGATTTACTATCTCAGCAAGAAGTTCCTGGCCTATGAGATAAAATATGCTGAAGTAGAGAAGATCTGTCTAGCAGTGATTTGGGCGTCAAAGAAGCTTAGACACTACTTCCATTCGTACAAAGTTCAGGCAGTGGCAAAGCAAAATCCTTTAAGGTATTTGCAAGAAGCGCCTTCTTTGCTTGGTAAGATGGGAAGGTGGTTTCTATTGCTACAAGAGTTCGATGTCCAATACATCACTCGCAAAACTATCAAGGGGCGAGCAGTAGCGGAGTTTCTTGCTGATCATCCCATTCAGGGCGACGCTCCTGAATTCAATTTTCCTAATCAGAGCATACCCACAATTTCTATCCAAGGATGGCAGTTATATTTTGATGGGGCTGTAAATAATAAGGGGGCAGGAGTCGGAATCATTTTAATGACCCCAAATGATGAGAAGCTCCCGTTGGCCAAGAAGTTGAGGTACAGGGTCATTAATAATGAAGCTGAATATGAAGCGTGCACCTTCGGGTTAGAAGCCTTAGCTGCCTTGGGGGCAAAGAACGTAGAATTTTTTGGTGACTCATCCTTGGTAATAAACAAAATCCGGGGTGAGTGGGCTGTAAAGGAAGAACGGCTGGTACCTTATGTTGAATATCTGAAGGAGTTATGTGGGCAGTTCGAGACCTGTACGTTCCGCTTTGTGCTAAGAGAGGAGAACCGTTTGGCTGATGCACTGGCAACTCTGGTGTCGATATGGGATAATCCTAAAGGAATAGCTATGAAGCCTGTCCTGATTTCGAGTTCTGAGAGGCCCAGCTTCGAGATCAAACCAATAATGGAAGTAGAAGTAGCAGATGGAAAGCCATGGTACTTTGACATCATGAATTACTTGGAAAATGCGAGATTTCTAGAGGAAGCTACCGAGAAAGATCAGAGGATGATCCGAAGGCTATGCACTCAGTTCATATCCTTAGACGGGGTGTTATACAAAAGGCATGCAGATGGTATCCAGCTCAGGTGCTTAAACGAAAGGGAAGCCCGGAGGGTGATGGAAGAAACCCATGCAGGCGTCTGTGGGGCTCATATGAATGGGTTAACCCTGGCGAAGAAGATCATAAGGCAAGGCTTCTATTGGCTTACAATGGACAACGATTGCTCAAAATATGTCAAGCAGTGCTAGCTATGCCAGCAGTATGCAGATTTAAGGCACTTGCCAGTGTTAGAGCTACACAGCCTAACATCATCTTGGCCATTCGCTGCTTGGGGAATAGACATTATTGGAGTAATCCGCCCTACGGCATCCAACGGGCACAGATACATAATAGTCGCGATCGATTATTTTACAAAATTGGTAGAGGCGGAATCCTTCAAGAAGATCGACGCAAGAGATATGGCCAAGTTCATTGAAAGAAATCTGATCTGTAGATACGGCCTCCCATATAACATAGTGTCTGATAACGGGGTACAATTCATGGGGGAAACCAGGAAGCTTCTTGGGAAGTACGGAATCGAGCACCATAAATCCTCTCCCTATCGACCACAAGCTAACAGGGCAGTAGAGGCCGCCAATAAGAATGTGAAGAAGATCCTAGCCAAGATGGTCAAAAATTACAAAGATCGGGCAGAGAAGCTACCCTTTGCACTATGGGGTTACAGAACGACGGTGAGGACATCTACGGGCGCTACGCCGTATTCTCTGGTTTATGGGACGGAGGCAGTGCTGCAAGTCGAGGTAGAGCTCAAATCGCTAAGAGTAGTTATGGAAGCTCAGATTCTAGAGGCCGAATGGGCACAACAGAGGTTACAGCATTTGAACTTATTGGATGAGAGTAGGCTAAAAGCTTACTATCATAATCAGATCTATCAGAAGAGGCTGGCCAGATCATTTGGGAAGAAGGTGAAAAGGCATCCGCTGAAGGAGGGGGACTTGGTGTTCAAACAGATGAGGCCAGCGGTACCAGATATCAGAGGAAAATTTAGACCAACCTGGCAAGGGCCGTTTATCCTCAAGAAGCTATTGTCCAAAGGAGCTGCAATCTTATCGGATAGCGATGGTAATGAGTTCAAGGAACCGATCAATGTCAACAGACTCAAAAGGTTCCACAGCTAAAGACTAAAAATAAAAAGAAGATAATAAAATGCCCTGCGGGTCGAAAATCGAAAAAAGGCGGCTTTGCTAAAATTGGGCGCCTCGACAGGGTGAAAACCGAAAAAAGGCATCCTGTGCAAAAATTAGAGGCATGAGAGAAAATATCCAAATCGTGAAAACCTGAAAGGGACGGTTGGTAACAGGAGTCGATGCTGTTAAAATTTGGTTTCATGTATCAATAGGACATGCACAGTCAAATAAATATCAAAACTGATAATGTATGCTGAAATTCTATGGAAATGTACACAATTTCGTGAAATAAAATAAGAATTATTCTTCTCATTTCCGTCATTTTCTAGTTCTGCATTAAAAAGAAATGTAATACTCAAAAAGTGTACATATGTAAACTAAGCTAGGTCCTTCTGCTGCTCTCGCCAGTCTGATGCTTGAGCCCTCGCATCCTATTGTCAGATGCTGGGCTAAGGACCCATCTCTTGTACTCGCTAGTGGAAGCCACAGAATGAGCTCCGAACTGAGGAATGACAGTCTTCACCGGTAGTCGGCTCCACAGTTCATGATACCGAGAAGCAAAGGCAGCAGAAAGAGCTCCTCCCCGAAAAGATAGTGGGACCCTCACCACATCCTAGATCATCCCAAGCTGGCGAACACACCGAGCTATGATATGGAAAGTAGCCTGACGGAGCCCACAGAGGGGAACACACCCCGATGGTCCATCAATGATCGCATGGGACAGTGGGAGCTAGGCAGACATGAAATTAGTATCGTTATCCAATAGCTCGCTAAATCTGGCAATGCCATTATCAGTAGTGGCGCATGTATATAGCCGTCGATGCGGGAGGAAGTTGCTCAAGGAGGACTGCGCAATGACTCGGGGAGGTGGCACTGACTACATTCTCAGCTTCTCTTGCAGCCAGACCTGTAAAAAAAAAAAGAAGCCGCTGGAGTAAGTAGGATTTACTTCAGGCAAAAATAAGGCATAGGGTTGTGTGAAAATCCGAAAGGACGCGCTTCCCGCCAAGAAAAGCTAGTGCGAAAATCCATAAGGGACGCGCTACCTTTAAAATAATGACGTACCTGGAGCAATAAGGGGCTTCCCGTGAACGTGGGGGTGGATCCGGAGGATACAACATCTAAGCCCAGAATGGTCTCAGCCAGAATAAGTGGAAAGGGAGATAGCCCGCGGTGGAAATCGTCCAAAGCCCCAAACAGGCGAAGATCGCTGATCAAATCCCCTGGAGCCACAGTCAAGAAGCTCATCATGCAAAATAAAAGTACGATGCTTACCCGGTAGGTGGGGACGTCAGAGAATCTATCTAGAGCCTCGACCAGTGGCTCCAAAGAGAAGGTAGAAGCCGGGGGAACCAACCGCGTAGCCTCAGAAGGGGCTATACCTAAAGACAGAGCAATATCTCGAGTCTGGAGTAAACCGCAATGTGAGATACAAGGCAGAGCGTTAGGGGGATACTAGGCACCGATAATGGCAGCTAACTCCTCAGGCAGGGGGCATAACTCCTGGTACATGAACTTGAAGGCATGAAACCGAGGATTCGAGAAATGGGTTGCAGCCAGAAGAAGGTTGTGGTCTACCTTAGCCCTGCGGAGGTGTTTCAGGCCGGAAAGAGGAGAAAGAGTGTCGTTTTCCTAAGTACGGTTGTCGTCTAAGATGCGGTACATCTTCTGGAGGAGAGGAGATGACATCTTGTGAAAATCAGAGGGTGAAAGCTAGAGAAATGTTGAGAAAATGAGAAGACACAAGAAATCAGAAAAATTGACGAAATATATAGGGAAGCGACACAGATGGCCTACCCGTGCCTCAAGAGAGAAGGCCTACCCGTCGGTAGTCGTCCACCTGGCAGTTTGCATACGTCAGCATTGCATCACGTGCATTAATTTCGCATTTAATGGGGAATAGTGAACGATAGACGCCCAGCTCGTCGGTCGCTCCTAGCAGCGCCCAGCCCATCGGTCACGAAATCTATATAAGGACCTTGTGACCGACGGACAAACAGTTTTCATTTTTTTTTCTTTTCCTCTCCCTCTCGTTTTTTATCGTTTTCTGCACTGTTTTCTTTTCTTTTTTTCATTTCTCTTGCGTTTTTGGGCCATTTTCGCTCGACCGGTCATCCAAGGAAGTACTTTTTTTCATTTCTACAATTTTCTGCAAATTACAGATAAGTAACCAATCACTTTCTCTTTTAATTTTGGTTTATTTCCTTTTCTTCTTTTTCTTTTTGCTTTTAGAATGAGTAGATTGCTTTAGTTTGCTTTAGAAATTAAGGGTAGATGCTGCTAGTTTTTATATAATTTTGGCATGCTAATTAGTCAAACCTTTGCATGATATTGCCTATAAAACATGTTCCCTTAGAAATAGGAATTCCTATGCATGCTAGCAAATGTATACAAGTATGGTATATATGTGCTGTTGTTGGGGCCTGAGGCCTATCCTTTTTGTGCAAGAAGTGGGGCACATCCTTGCCGGGGTGCTGCCCATTTTTTTTATGAATATATATATACAATTGTTTTGTTGAGGCCCGAGGCCCGTTTTGTGTTTTTTCTATGCAGGAGGTTGGGCACATCCCTGCCGGTAGGGGTGTACACGGTTCGGTACAATTCGGAAATTTCCAAATCTCCGTATTGTATTGAAATTTCGGTTCCTAAAAATTTCGGTACAATTCGGATATTATAATTTCGGTACAATTCGGTACAGTTTTTTTTAATTTTCGGTACAATTCAGTTCTGTTTTTCGGTACAAAACAAAATAATACAATACAATATGGTAATTCGGATAATTTAATGTTTTTAAAAAGTTACAAAATAAATATAAACAATAATAAACACAAATATAATTAAAATATCCCAATAAGAACATACAAAATTTAAAAATTAACATTCAACAGTCTTTCTCTGTATTATGCTCGCATTGATTTGAGGATCTTGAGTAATATCTAAAAAATAACAAAAAAATTAAATATTAGACCAAAAAAATCAAAACATTCAATAAATAATTTCAGAATTTATGTATATATAATAATTACCTGATTCAAATTTTTTCATTTCTTCTGTTGATGACTCTGAAGCTAAAAGTGTAGCCGATTTCAACCAATTTTGGCAACAAATAAGAATCTCGGCCGTAAGCGGAGTTAAAGAACTTATAAATTTGTCCAAAGTTCTCCCTCTAGTGCTAAAAGCTGATTCAGAAGCCACAGTAGAGCACTGAACAGCCAAAACATCTCTCGCAACTTTAGCCAAAATTGGATAATTTGGCTCATTAATTTTCCACCAACTCAAAATGTCAAAATCAGGAGACTTTTTTACTAATTTATCAGTCAAATAAGTATCGAAATCTCCTTGAGACACAACTTGCTCCTTATCCTCATTTTCTAAAAACCACGCATCAACATCATCATCAATATCATCAGAATTAGGTGCTGGAGCAACAATTTGATTAACATCTTTGTGACGCGCGCCGGATCCCGAGCGCCGCCCTTTCGGACCGCCCGCACGTGGGCGATCGGGCAATTGTGGGTCCGTCAACAGCTTGCGATAAATCGCAAGTGCGTCTATGTTGGGCAACAAAGAGGTTTCATGGAGTCGCCACCCAATAGAACATTGGGAAAGTTTCTCTCGCCTCGGAGAGCCTAAGACTTGCGCATTTTATCCATATTGGGCCATGAGGCCTAGGATTAACGTCTAAGTCTCGTGACACAAGAGGTGTCTTGGAGGATAACCTCTAGCCTCTTGAGCCCAAAGACCAGAGCAGGGTTCGGGACTTCTCATTTATTCGTACCTTGCTTAAGTTTACAATTGAGTTTTGAATTTATTAGTTCGCTCTCTCTCCACACAATGCAAGTTTGGTTAAAGCACAATTTATTCACGTATTCAAAACAATAGATAAACAAATAAATAAAATAATAAATGATTAAATCAAATAAATTACAATAATAGTAGGAGCGGAATACAACTCCCATTTATAAATGTGCTATACATGCATAAAACGGGTTATTCATTTATTTTGAGGACTTTGGTCCCCGCATGGGTTTATTATGGAAAACTATTTTCATGTGACAATTTTATTGGGTAAAAATAGGACATTGGTCCAATTTTATTTAGCAAACATTCTTTTTAGCGGAAAACATTTGTGTGGTGGTTCTTTTAAGCACGGTCGAAAATCATTTTATTATTACAGACCACAAATACATAAAATAATAATTACATATTTCTAAACAAATAAATGAATACATAAATAAATAACTAAATTCTAACAATAATAAATAATGATAATAATAATAATACATAAAATTAAATAATCACAAATCAATTAAATAATAACATCAACATAAAATTAACACAAATTAGACAATAATAATAATAATATCAATGATAATAATAATAATAATAATAATATTAACATAATAATATTAAATAAATATAAATAATAACAATAATAAATAATAATAATAATATTAATAATAAATCAGAATAATGAATAAATATAATAATAATATTATAATGATAATAATAATAATAATAACAGAAATTAAATAAATAAATATAATAAAAACAGAAATTAAATAATAATAATAATAATAATAATAACAATAATAACAAAAATCAAATAAATATATAATAATAATAATAATAATAATAATAATAATAATTCAGAAATTAAATAAATATTAATAATAATAATAATAAATAAATAAATAATTATATTAATTAATATTAATTAATAATATATTGAAATAAATTAATATAAAATAGGCTTACCGGATTTAGGTCGCCGGAGATTGGCCGGAGCGGCCGTTGGAGACACTGGCAGCACCGGAAGGAAGATCGGCGCCCGAGGAACCTGCCGGCGGTGTCCACGCGCCGATCGGAAGCTGCCGTCGCCGGGAAGACGCGCTGCAACGGTCCGGACTCTCCTCCCTCACGCGCCGGCTACCGGGGGGTGCGCCCGGAGGTGGTGGTTCTTCCGGTGGGGCGCGTGTCGCCGTGTGCGGCGGTGGTTGGCCGGCGGAGCCCTCGCCTCCTTCCTCTCTCTTTTCTTCTTTTTCTTCCTTCTCTCCGGCGTCGTGGGTTTCCTGGCCTGCTCCTCTCCTCTCTTTCTTTTCTTTTCTTTTTCCTTTCCTTTTCTTTTTCTTTCTCTCTTCTCTTTCTTTTTTCTTTTCTTTTCTTGCTCTTCTCTCTTTGATCTGCCGACCCCCCCTCTAATTTTCCCATTCTTTTCTTTTTATACACCCTTAATTAGGGCTAAGGGCACAAGAATAATTTCCTCCATTTCCCTCCTTTTCTTCTTTTGTTAATCTAATTTAATTAAAACTAATACACACACATACTAATTTAATTAAACAATTACATAATTAATTTAAACATTACATATTAACACATTAATTCATTAATCTACTTAATATATAATTTATCTAATTAATTAAACATTCTTACATTTTAACTAATTAATTAACTAATTAATCTTTAATTTTACATGCATTTTAATTAATACAATAATATTGACTAATTAATTAACTAATAACATTAACTAATTAATTTTATACATACACATATTTATATATTTATTATATATATATATATTTTTTTTGGAGGGAATTATCAAGGATCCAAAATTACCATTGCCATTAAACCCGACTCGGGACCCGGTGTCTACAGTTGCCCCCAATTTTGGCAAAACTAGTGGTAGACACCTAGGTGAGCCAAAATTCAAAGGAGAGAGAGAGAAGCAGAGACACCTACCTGAGGCGGCTGTCTTCTTGAATCGAGTGCTGTTGTTGCGATTGCAGAAGCGGCAGTGCCGTGATCGTGCTAACCCTCCATAGAGTGGTAATGCCGTCATCGTGCTAGCCGTTCTGTTGAGTGGTGCCCCCTGAGAGGTCTTTGGTCGAGATCTGCCCCCTGAGAGGTCTTGGGTTGATTATGTGCCCCCTGAGAGGTCTTGGGATGAGAACTGCTCCCTGAGAGGTCTTGGGTTGATTGTGTGCCCCCTGAGAGGTCTTGGGTTGATTGTGTGCCCCCTGAGAGGTCTTTGGTTGAGATCTGCCCCCTGAGAGGTCTTGGGTTGATTATGTGCCCCTGAGAGGTCTTGGGTTTGATTATGTGCCCCCTGAGAGGTCTTGGGATGAGAACTGCCCCCTGAGAGGTCTTGGATTTGATTATCTGCCCCCTGAGAGGTCTTTGGTTGATTGTGTGCCCCCTGAGAGGTCTTGGGTTGATTGTGTGCCCCCTGAGAGGTCTTTGGTTGGAGAACTGCCTCCTGAGAGGTCTTGGGATGAGATCTGCCCCCTGAGAGGTCTTTGGTTGAGATCTGCCCCCTGAGAGGTCTTGGGTTGATTAACTGCCCCCTGAGAGGTCTTGGGTTGAGAACTGCCCCTGAGAGGTCTTTGGTTGAGAACTGCCCCCTGAGAGGTCTTGGGTTGATTGTGTGCCCCCTGAGAGGTCTTGGGTTTAGATCTTGATTGATGTTTGGAATGATGCCGTCACTCGGTTTCTGCCGGTGTCTGCATCGAGTCTCTTTTTCTGCAAGACTTAGAAAGGCAGATATACATAAAATATTGTGAGTATGCACGTGAGATGCATGTGTATGCAGCAATGCAGTATAAAAATTCATCTAAGTGGATTTGGAGGCGACAGCCGATTTGATTGCAATCTGCAAGTAAGATCAGTGCCTTCTGGAATTGCCTTTGAATTTCATGCTCTTTGGGGATCATGAGGTTCTCGTCTGAAACCTGTAGTCATTATTTTAAGGTAGTACGTCCCTTGTGAATTTTCACACTAGCTTTTCTTGGGGGAAATGCGTCTTTTCGGATTTTCACATAACCCTGTGCCTTATTTTTGCCTGGAAGGAATCCAACCAATCCAGCGGCTCTTTTTTTTTTTCTTTTTTTCTTTTTTTTTTTTTTTTTTTTTTTTTTTTTTTAGGACAGACTGCCTGTTTTCAGGTTTTCACCCTGCCCTTTGGCCTAATTTTTGCTTAGAGCGGCCAATTACGGTTTTCATCTCTAACGGCATTTTTTTCTCTCTTTTTTCTTATTTGTTTTTTTTCTTTTTCTCTTTTTTTTTTTCTTTTGTACATAAGATGAACTATTCTGGTTACATCAATACCATTGCATAAATGCACATATTTCAATTTGATTTCATAATATATGATCATTATTTGACATTAATCTCAAGATACAAAACCTCATCTAATCTCGGGATGGATCTTGAAAGCATCAAACTCCTGTTATCAATCTGCTCTCTTTTTTATTCTCATGATTGAATATTTTCTCTCTACTCTCATTTAATCTTTTGAATGCAAATTCTAGAAGCAACGTCGGAGACGAGACTTAACTCGAATGCATGAATGCACTCATGGCTTCACGCTTGAAGCTCAAGAGACACCATAGGCCTCTTCTTACGTACCAAACCTTATTAAAAGGTCATCTCCGCTAATTGGATAAGACTGAACCCAGAATCAAGAGGTCTTACTTTGGTTGTAATGTTAGGCTTAGGTAGATGGCTGTCAAAGAAAGATCAGGTCGCTAGAGAAAAATGGCCGCGACATTTTCTCGACTGATGGATGAACCGTTCTCGGCTCAAAAGTATTCTTGAATTTGGACTCGATAATATTCTAGCTCCTTGAGATCAGAACAAAAAGGGTAATCATTGAAACTGGTCAATTGGTCACCATCTTGAGCTCTCTTTTTGATTCTTCTTTTTTCTTTTTTTTTCTTTGCTTTATTTTTCTTTCATTTTTGATTCATTTTTTTCTTTTGGATTTTTCATTTTTCTTTTTCTTTTCTTTTCTTTGCTTCTCTTTTTTTTTTGAGCTCATGCCTTTCGTGCATGACTAAACCCTCTTTTCAAAGTCTGAACTTGCTGTTATCAAGGCAAAATTTTTTTTTTTAATAGTCCAAAGAATTGTTCAAATGTACATCCATCAGTTTTAGAGCGGCCACTCTTCTAAGGGGAAGCCAAAATCATTTTAGGCGAGGGGATAATTTTAATGTGTGTAACAACAAAATTGGTACGCATTCAGCATACCTGCATAAAGGCTCAATGGGCTAGCAAGCGATTGCAGAATAAGGGTAGGAAATAGTCATTTAGAGAGCTATACAAAGAAAAGATTGCCTAAATCATTTTCCAGGCTCTGTCTTATCCAGAGATCGCTTCGACGGGTAATCAGAAAGGTTCTAGTGCTCTTAGTGAATTTTCATCCAATCTCCTAATTGCAACTAGTTTTTTTATTTCTTATTTTTCTCTCTGAATCTCTCTTTTTTCAGGAGTTATATCAGATGCCATCAAGATTTTATTTGGATTTCCAAAGTTCCAAGATTAAATGCAGTAGTATTAATTGAATTAATGTCAAAATGAATGAATCATAATCATAAAAAATGAAATCATTAGAAATAATATACAAATACACAAAAACATTGTTCATCTATCATCAGCTTTTATTTCCCCTTCTTCTCTGGGTCAATAATTTCTTTATTGTTGATAAGATCTTGAATTCAGTCCATCAGAATTTAGCATTGATCCGTTAACTTGCCAGCGTTGGTGGGCTGCTATGTCCTCAATCTCATCTTCTTCCACAAAATCCTCCTCGGGATTATGAACTCTTGCCCTTCTTGGCTCAATAAGTGTCGCAGCTCCATGCTCATTGACAGTTTGACAGTAGCATTGCCAATAAAAAGAGCCTCTCCACCAGCAGGTGGTTCGGCTTGCCCCCAGCATGGGCTATTTGTTGTCGTGGATCAAGAAGTAGTTGTGGGATAGTAGGTGCTCGTGAATCATGAGGATGAGGTACAAGATGTTGAGAGTGTCTCAGAATCCCAATCAAGCACTAATTCGAACAATCCCAAAGGGCGAGTCCTTTCTTACTAATCAATCGTCAGGGCCTCTAATCCACTTGGATGAATTTATAATGGCTAAAAATTTAAATTATTAGAATGATACGTGCATGACAATATACAATGCATGATCGTGAATTGTGCGAATGAAATGAAAGAATCAATAAATTGCAATTATGCGATGCAATGCATGAAAATAAATATACACGTGATGGTATATGGACATGAAAGATAATATATAGGCAAAAGGATATATACACAATATGAAATGTATTTTTTTATTTTATTTTTTGATTGATTTTTTTTTTGACATGAATGACATGTGATGTATGTACATGTTGTGCAGCATTCACAGCCACATGCAAGCAGGTATATCCTTCCAACCTTATTTCTCCCACACACGGGGTCGTGCAGTCTCTTTCCTAGGTAGGCTTTATCCAAGGGTTAACAGGGACCCCAATGGAAGCGTATAATGCACGGTGAAAAAAACCGGCAGCATAACAACTCTCAATTTAAAGCACAGGCGCATGGATGTTTGGCCATTATATATTTAAACAATTCGATTAAATCAAGATAAGCCCATCGGGGCATGAAAGCCTTTGATGAAAATCATCTGATTCAATTGATTTTGTTCAGTATATGACGGCCCAAATAGCAAGCACGATATTACGGTACATGTCACCTAGTGGAAGTTTCTATTGCCATTACATGAGCTTTGGTCAAAAGGTGATGTTACTTTGAGGCTACCCAAGCATGATCCCTGCCGACGGGTCTAGCTCATCACGAGCATAACGACCGATCGGGTCACCATTTTATATACCATTGAGGTACGTGGCTTGGGCTGGTGGTTATCCTTAACACTTCCCCAAATTGAGTGAAAATGGGGTCGTGCTTCGGGAACGCACCGGGGCTGATAAAGGGACCAAACTAACATATTCTAAAGCTCTAATGCGATGTAATGCAGTTTTGAGAGAAGAGCGAAATTTATAAACTAAAACTAAATTGTAAATTTTAATCAAGATACTTTCGAATCGAAGTCTCAAATACGTCCCCAGCGGAGTCGCCACTGTGACGCGCGCCGGATCCCGAGCGCCGCCCTTTCGGACCGCCCGCACGTGGGCGATCGGGCAATTGTGGGTCCGTCAACAGCTTGCGATAAATCGCAAGTGCGTCTATGTTGGGCAACAAAGAGGTTTCATGGAGTCGCCACCCAATAGAACATTGGGAAAGTTTCTCTCGCCTCGGAGAGCCTAAGACTTGCGCATTTTATCCATATTGGGCCATGAGGCCTAGGATTAACGTCTAAGTCTCGTGACACAAGAGGTGTCTTGGAGGATAACCTCTAGCCTCTTGAGCCCAAAGACCAGAGCAGGGTTCGGGACTTCTCATTTATTCGTACCTTGCTTAAGTTTACAATTGAGTTTTGAATTTATTAGTTCGCTCTCTCTCCACACAATGCAAGTTTGGTTAAAGCACAATTTATTCACGTATTCAAAACAATAGATAAACAAATAAATAAAATAATAAATGATTAAATCAAATAAATTACAATAATAGTAGGAGCGGAATACAACTCCCATTTATAAATGTGCTATACATGCATAAAACGGGTTATTCATTTATTTTGAGGACTTTGGTCCCCGCATGGGTTTATTATGGAAAACTATTTTCATGTGACAATTTTATTGGGTAAAAATAGGACATTGGTCCAATTTTATTTAGCAAACATTCTTTTTAGCGGAAAACATTTGTGTGGTGGTTCTTTTAAGCACGGTCGAAAATCATTTTATTATTACAGACCACAAATACATAAAATAATAATTACATATTTCTAAACAAATAAATGAATACATAAATAAATAACTAAATTCTAACAATAATAAATAATGATAATAATAATAATACATAAAATTAAATAATCACAAATCAATTAAATAATAACATCAACATAAAATTAACACAAATTAGACAATAATAATAATAATATCAATGATAATAATAATAATAATAATAATAATAATATTAACATAATAATATTAAATAAATATAAATAATAACAATAATAAATAATAATAATAATATTAATAATAAATCAGAATAATGAATAAATATAATAATAATATTATAATGATAATAATAATAATAATAACAGAAATTAAATAAATAAATATAATAAAAACAGAAATTAAATAATAATAATAATAATAATAATAACAATAATAACAAAAATCAAATAAATATATAATAATAATAATAATAATAATAATAATAATAATAATAATAATTCAGAAATTAAATAAATATTAATAATAATAATAATAAATAAATAAATAATTATATTAATTAATATTAATTAATAATATATTGAAATAAATTAATATAAAATAGGCTTACCGGATTTAGGTCGCCGGAGATTGGTCGGAGCGGCCGTTGGAGACACTGGCAGCACCGGAAGGAAGATCGGCGCCCGAGGAACCTGCCGGCGGTGTCCACGCGCCGATCGGAAGCTGCCGTCGCCGGGAAGACGCGCTGCAACGGTCCGGACTCTCCTCCCTCACGCGCCGGCTACCGGGGGCTGACGGGGAAGCGGCGGCTGCGACGGGGTGCGCCCGGAGGTGGTGGTTCTTCCGGTGGGGCGCGTGTCGCCGTGTGCGGCGGTGGTTGGCCGGCGGAGCCCTCGCCTCCTTCCTCTCTCTTTTCTTCTTTTTCTTCCTTCTCTCCGGCGTCGTGGGTTTCCTGGCCTGCTCCTCTCCTCTCTTTCTTTTCTTTTCTTTTTCCTTTCCTTTTCTTTTTCTTTCTCTCTTCTCTTTCTTTTTTCTTTTCTTTTCTTGCTCTTCTCTCTTTGATCTGCCGACCCCCCCTCTAATT
Source organism: Excoecaria cochinchinensis (assembly GCA_947683425.1). NCBI lineage: Eukaryota > Viridiplantae > Streptophyta > Magnoliopsida > Malpighiales > Euphorbiaceae > Excoecaria > Excoecaria cochinchinensis. The sequence continues at coordinate 21,258,464 of CANTUQ010000119.1, forward strand.
TTCCCATTCTTTTCTTTTTATACACCCTTAATTAGGGCTAAGGGCACAAGAATAATTTCCTCCATTTCCCTCCTTTTCTTCTTTTGTTAATCTAATTTAATTAAAACTAATACACACACATACTAATTTAATTAAACAATTACATAATTAATTTAAACATTACATATTAACACATTAATTCATTAATCTACTTAATATATAATTTATCTAATTAATTAAACATTCTACATTTTAACTAATTAATTAACTAATTAATCTTTAATTTTACATGCATTTTAATTAATACAATAATATTGACTAATTAATTAACTAATAACATTAACTAATTAATTTTATACATACACATATTTATATATTTATTATATATATATATATTTTTTTTGGAGGGAATTATCAAGGATCCAAAATTACCATTGCCATTAAACCCGACTCGGGACCCGGTGTCTACAATCTTCTTCCATTTTTTTATGTTCATCTATCAGTCCATTCAAAGCGGTTGTCACTCTACAAACTAATTTCTCTGACTCACGCTCACCATAAAAAGCTGTGTACTTTGAAACTAAAACTTTCATTTTAAATCTAGGATCCAAGACTACAGCTATGAAAAGAATGATATTCATCTTATTAATAGAACCCCAATACTTGTCAAATTTCAACTGCATTTGTTTTCCCATTTCCATTAAAGAATCATCACCACTAATTTGAGAAGATTGCAATAAATTCAAAATATGCACAATCTTTGGAAAATACAAATTTGAAGTTGAATATAATGACCCAGATAATTTTCAAGTCACGTCATAAAATCTTTTCAGAATTTCGTTAAAGTTGCGACTTGTTTCCAATTAGCCTCAGTCAAATAAACAGGTCCAAACTCAATAAAATATTTGCTATCTATATCCTCCAACTTATCAAAAGCCTTTTGATATTCTAAAGCAATATCTAACATCAAGTATGTTGAATTCCACCTAGTTGGACAATCTATTATGAAACTCTTTGCATAATTGATGTTTACTTCAAAAGCATATTAAATAAAGATATCTCAAGAATAGATCCATAACTCATACCGCCCTACCATTTTTTGCAGTTAACAATAGATGAACAACAATTATACATGAAACGTCTACTGTACTAATGAGAATAATTTTTTCTTATCTTTTCTTTTTTTTTCATTCTTTGATGCCAAACATCTCGTAATCTTGAAACCCTGTCATTCTAAATTTTTAATTGTTTCAAAAACAAAAATCAATTCCAAATACATAGGCTAATGTAAGAAATGCTGACAGTTGCTTGTGTCAAAAAAATGTTGAAACTGTGTGTGCATGTAAAAAAGTAAGAAAATGAAGAACACCCAAAGTCCATAGGGAAAATCTTATACATAATTAGTAAGAAAATGAAGAACACTTCAAAAGCATATTATATTTTATCGGGACTTTCTAAAAACTAGCACCTATTAAATAAAGATATCTCAAGAACAAATACATTGATTTGATTAACTAATTTATCTAATTTCTCTAACGCAATCAAACACATTACTAAATACAGAAACAAGCATATAAATGAAAGCATCAAAACACAATTCTCATACCTGCTTGAATAGCAACGACGTGAAGCAACACAAATAGATGAAACAAAATGTGAAAACACACAGCTCCTGCAAAACCCAATATCATCTTTTTAAAAAAATAATACCTAAATGCAAAATATCATAAATAAAAGGCCAAGAAAACATAAACAAAACAACCATCCAAATAACAGTGGTTGATTATTGAACAAAATCAAGGGTTTTCCAAATGCACAAAATCAAGGGTTTCAAAAAAACATAAGCAAAACAACCATCCAAACAATGCAGACTCAATTACTTGGAGGGAATCGCCAAAGTTTGGTTACTGAACAAGATGCAGGGGATCTTTTGTGGGTTTCACTGTCACAGTGGTAGGGGCACCGAAGAAAAGAAATGAAATGAAAAAAGATGAGCAGCAAAAGCGGTTGCGAGTGAAGGGAGCACCAAAGAACAGACAAAGTGAAAAGCGAGTAGAAGAAGAAGCTGCAGCCAGGAAGGGAACCGAAGAAAAGAAAAGAGAAGAGAAATGAGGGAAGGGAGTACTCAAAACCTAATTTACATGAATCTTTCATTTTATTTTCTTTAATTTTAATAATTTGTTTTTTAAATATTTTAACAATTAACAATTCTTTAAATTTTAATTTTAATTCCCTCCAAAAAAAAGTAAAAAAAAAAAAATTCATCTTTCTAAAAATTTTGAAATTTTATTCTCAATTCACACCAAAAAAAAATTATTTTTTTTTTAAATACACAACTAAAAAATTATATTGATGCTGAAGTTCATTGCACAAAAAATATATATTTATTTAAAATTATAAGTATATTCAATTGTTTAAATATATAATATAGTTCTGAATTTTAAATTGCTTTGACCTATATTATTATTGTTTAATTAATATTTATGCTTTGATCACCATTCATTTGGTCCTTGATGATGATTGGTGTGTTAATCAAATATTAGTTAAGTTTATGAGAACAAAAATTATATATATTACTATCTTCAATCATATAGAAATTTTGATAAATATTAGTTGAGTAACACTAAATATAAATGGAATTAGTTGAGTGACATTAAGAGACTGTTAATTACTATTATAGTTAATAGTTATAACTTATAAGTGTGAATGTGAAATGCAACAATCTTTTTATAGGTTTTGTAGTTTAATATAATATATAATTAATAATACATAGTGAACTTGATCAATTACTTTATGTCTTAATTTTCATTTATCAAATTATATACATAGAACAATTTTAGTGAAAAAGAAAATATTGTGATAATGAAAAACCAACATTTTTATAGTACTAACTACTAAGCTAATTAAATTATTGGTAAGATTATTATCTACTTATATATTTATATTAATTGGTAAAATTTCATTATAAACTCATAAATTTATATTAATAGGTAAAATTTCATTATATACTCATATAATTGTATTAATTGGTAAAATTTTATTGATACAATAATTGTATATATATAATTATATTATTAAAATACATCATCAATTACTCATATAAATATTATGCTAAAACTAAATGAGTGCTGGTTGAGTGATGCCAAAAATAAATTAAATTATTGATAAGGTGATTAATATTATATACTCATACATTTACATTAATTGGTAGATTTCATAATAAATAATAACTATATATAAATACATTTTTAATTTACATATTCATATAAAAATTGTGAATAAAATAAATAAGTTTTAGTTGAGTGGCACTAAAAGTAAATAAAATTAATTACATATTTATATAGATATAATAATTAAATTTATCTTATTAATAATTAAAATATCTATTTTAATTTATTAACTATTTATTATATTAATTTCATACATTAAAATAATTAATACAAATAATTATGAAGTTAAATTTATATAATAAAAATTATAAATACTATTTATATAAAAGTTACTAGTATAAATATTAGGTTCTTTCGGTCCAATTCGGTTTCAGAACAGTTCGGTACAGTTCAATACGGTTTTATGTCCGGTTCCAGTACAATTCGGTTCGGTTCTAATAAAAAGTCAACGGTACAGTTCGGTTCGGTTCTCGTAAAAAAAGTCAACAGTACAATTCGGTTCTGGATCTTTTTTTTCGGTATTTCGCTTCGGTACAGGAAGATCCAGACCCGTGTACACCCCTACCTGCCGGGGTGCTGCCCAATTGTTTTATTTTCATTTTCAAATTTTTTATCTTTCTCTCCTCACACCTAGGCTGCTATCGCCCGGATAAGGTCCAAGGTGCTTTTTATTTTTGAAATTGGGCCTATTAACGCCCGCTCCATTAAATTAATTTATATAATCTTTTCTTTTGTAGGATGCCTCCGAGACGACGAGTTCCCTAAGCCTGGCCCGAGGTAGAGGTCCCGGCATAGATGGATGATGAGTCCGCCCAGAGATACAGGGCGCTGGCCCAGGTCGAGTTCCGGGCTAGCCGTTTTATATCTAGGCCATTCCTAGAGGCCCTAGGGATGGCCGCCGAGGTAGACACGCTGATAGAGGGTGCTGGATAGATAGACTTTCTGACTCCCACATTTCAGACGTTCCCTAAGGCTACACGGTAGGTGTTATCCACTCTACACTATGGAGGGTATCAGAGATCGGACACTGAGCCGGGCGTATGCAGTTTTGGTTTGACAGCCAGCATTTTAGTATCACGAGGCATCGGTTCACGAAGGCGATGGGGTTCCCGATGGGTGATAGAGTTATAGTCCCGCAGAGAGCAGTGAGGCGTGCCCATTGGGCGGCTATTACTTTATAAGGAGTGCTGTATGATCACGATACAGCGACGAGTACTGTACTGGTCTCTCAGGCACTCCGGTACTTGCACAGAGTGCTTTCCAGCTCGTACCTCGGTCGGGCTGGTAATCCAGGGTCGCTTAACGCGGCCGAGATCTGGAGCCTCTGAGCTATGGTGGCAGGCCAGCGCCTCAATGTTAGCCATGAGATCCTGGCTAACATGGTTAGAGTCGGCAGGGGGTCAGCCCCAGTGGTGATAGTCGGAGGGGTTGTCACCATATTGCTTTTGGGCTTAGGAGTCGCCCCAGATAGGCTCAAAGAACCCCTGGACGAGGGGATCTATGTTGACGCGACAACTGCAGTTCAGATGGGCATGATCTTGCCACTGCCAGGGCAGCCTGAGGCCTTCAGACTGCTCACCATCCACGAGACTAGGCGAACTTTTGCTCTTCCGCCTTTGGGACAAGAGCCAGAGCAGGAGCAGCAACAGCCACCCCCTCAGCCTCCACAGTCCCCGCAGCACCAGGCACCACCTCAGCCTCAGACCGCGCCACCTCCACCATAGCAGGAGCAGCTCAGGACTCCATCGGATTTCGACGTGGAGTTGACGAGCTTTTCAACACCCCACCGGTGTCCAGGGTACCGACTCCTGTTCCCTCACCGAGCACCAGAGTACATCGGTCCACCCTCAGGCCCTCCGAGAGGTTTCATCCTTATTTCGGGAGCAGGTTGTGTAGGGATAGAGAGAGCTCAGAGAGCAGCTTGGTCAGGATCTAAGGATGTCCCAGGATCAGGAATCTCAGAGGATAGATGTGACTTTGCAGATGATTGATGAGTCACTTAATTCTATTAGGTCTCGGGTCTAGGCGATAGAGGGGATTGTTCCTCCCCTGTCCCAGTCCATGAGAGAGTGCTATGCACCTTGCAGATCGGATGGGGGTTAGCAAGGGAACTTCACCAACCGAAGTTGCAGTTAGAGAACACTACTCTTCACATCGGGATTCTAGCCAGAGAGTGCTACATCTCACAGTTCACGCGGCAGCCAGAGAGTTCTACGCACCTTGCAGATCGGATGGGGGTTAGCAAGGGAACTTCACAGATCGAAGTTGCAGTTAGAGAACACTGCTCTTCCCACCGAGGTCGTAGCTAGAGAACGCTGCATCTCACAAACGCCTTATAGGTTAAGACAAGACCGGTAGGGATGCTTCCATCCGTTGAGCAGACTGAGACAAAGTCTACTTGATGAGGGACACGGAAGGTAAGAATCGCTATAGGTACGCTTTTCTTCCTTCTTTTTGTTCCTTTCTCTAAATTTTGGATCATCTAGGCACTCGTGCGCTAGTTTTCCCCAAAATTGGGGGCAACTATAAGCACAGTGTCCCGAGGCGGTCTGGATTAGAGATTACCCGATGAGGAATCAATGTCCAAGTCTGTACAAACGGTTGAGATTCGGAGTTTTTGGTCCCCTGCTTCACGAGAAATGTGTTCTTTCAGTCTTCGTAGGAAAGAGGGAGGAAATGGGGAATTTTCGAGTCAAAAAGGTGTATTTTCTCCACCGGCGGTCTGCCCGTCTGTCAAAGGCAAGACCATCGCTTCGGGCTACAGACGGCCTATGTGTTTTTCCGACGCCCGTCGGAGGGACCTGATTTTCCGAAGCACGCAACCTGATTTCCCGGAGCACGCAATCTCTCCGACGCACGTCGGTGAGAGTGGCAGGCCCGTCGGTTGAATCCTTGTGTCAGTAGGATTAAACCGATGCCCGTCTGTGGAACCGATGCTCGTCGGTAGCCCCTGGTCTATAAAAGCTTTCATTTCCCACCTAGAAAGGGGTTGGAGAAATTTCTAAAGGGGAAACTCTGTCAAAATTAACACTTATTTTCTCTCTCCTCCAGCAAATACAAATCTTAAGAAATCTCTTTTAGTTTGAGAATCAAACAATTAAAAGGAGCTAAATCTAATTAGTTTTCCTAAGGTTTAGATTCCAAAATTCAGTTTTTTGAAGGATCAAGAAGGAAATAATCCATTTTCCTCATTCTTGATCTTTTATTTTGTCTTCTCGTGAAGCGTGCGGGACTCTAATCGACATCAAGAATCCAACCAAAACATTATCTGAGGGTAAATATTCCGCACTTTTTCTCCTTATTACTTCATCTTTACTTTTATTCTTGTTTTTTTTCGACTTTTTGCTTTTATCTTCCTTTATTTTGATCCTTTTCCTTTTGTTTTGTGATAAAAATCTATTTTTGCTTTGAAAAAATAGTTTCGCTGTCTTTGTTTAGAGACAGCGGTGACCGACGGGTCATCTGTTTCACCGACGCCAGTCGGTCACCCCTCCCACAGACGCCCTCTCTCGAGTGAGCGACGGGACACGTCGGTCACCTTGACTGACGCCCATCGGTCACTCGGCAGTGGCCGTCCCTGGGTTTTGTCTCCATATTTCCAAACCCCCTTTTCTTTTCCTTTTTCTATCTCTCTCAAGTCTTAGAGCTTTATTTATATTGCACGTTTGTACATTAACACCCATTACCCTTTGTGAGCATATATTGATTTTCTTGGACTGTTCTGAGCTCGAGGGGCGATCTACCATGCTCGGAGGATTCCGTCCGATTTAGTTTTCTAACCTTCTTATTTATTTCATTCATTTATTTATTTATTAATTATTTTATGTACATGAACATACCATTTGTATCCCGCTAAATATAGAAATTGATGAATGTTTTATATTTAATAAAGAGAGATTTTCATAAAATTAAGGATGCAATGTCCTATTTTTCATCCAATGAAAAATTCCCACAATAAAAACATCATTTTTATAATAAATCCATGCGAGGACCAAAGTCCTCAAAATAAATAATCTCCCGTCTTATGTATGTATTGCACATTTATAAATAGGAGTTGTATTCTGCTCCTAGTGTTATTGTAATTTTTTGATTTAATATTCTTTTATTTATCTATCGCTTTAACACGTGAATAAAATGCGCTTTAATTAAATTGCATCGTGTGGAGAGAGAGCGAACTAATGAGTTCAAAATTTAATCATAAAATGATAGAGGTAAAAATAGATGAGAAGTCCCGAACCTAGCTCTGGTCTTTGGGCTTAAAGAGGCTAGAGGTCTATCCGATCACTCGTTGGAACTAAGACCTCTAAGACACCTCTTGTGTCACGAGACTTAGACGTTAATCCTAGGCTCCTTTGGGAGAAAGGTTTACCCTCCAAGACCCATTTGGTTGGCCCAAAATGGATAATAAGCGCAGTCTTAGGCTCTTCGAGGCGAGAGAAACTTTCCCAATGTCCTATTGGGTGGCAACTCCATGAAACCTCCTTGTTGCCCAAAATAGACGCACTCGCAATTCATTGCAAGTTGCCAACGGACCCACAAATTGCCCGATCGCCCTCAAGCGGGCGGTCAGAGGGGCGGCCGCGGGGCCCGGCGGCGTTACAGCAAGATTTTTACAAAAGGAATTTTTTTGGCTTTTCTCTCTAGCATTTTTACTCTCCAGGAAGCATTTTCTTGTTCAAAATATCTTTAAGTTTTCTTCTCAAGTTTTAATCTTTGCTACTCTAAAATACTTAATCTTGGGTTTGATTTGAGCAAAAGAAATTAATTTTCTTAGCTTATTCATCCCACCAAAAATATTTTCTTAAACTAATTTATTTAAAACACAGATTTTTATACTTGTTTCGGGTGTTTATCACGGCAAAAATCGACAAGGGAAACGGATTGAGACATCCCATTTCCGATCTATAAATTCTGAGGGTAAACACTTTGGAACCACCTTAATTTCTCATCTATTCATCTTTTATTGGTTATTATTTTTGTTGATCTTATTATTTTGCCATGTTTATTTTCTAGCTCTCATATTTTCTTTGCTACTGTTGGCATTTTAGTTTTTTTTTAGTTTAATATCCTTGTGGTGATTTAATGTGAGTCTTGTGCTTTTATCCCCTTTTTTATTTGCCATTGGCTTCCATGTCCCCTCATTATTATTATTACTATTATTATTTGTTCTTACCACTATATTGAAGCATTATCATGATTATTGCTAATACTACTAATATTTATTATTTCATTATTATCACTATTATTTGGTTTATTTGTTATTAATATTATTATGTTATGAATATTATTATATTATGGTATTTATCCATTATTTTATTATTACTATTATGCTCTTATTATTATTATTATTATTATTATTATCATTATTATTATTATTATTATTATTATTATTATTATTATTATCATTATTATTATTATTATTATTATTATTATTATTATTATTATTATTATTATTATTATTATTATTATTATTATTATTATTGTTCTATGGTATTGTTATTACTAGAAGTATTATGTTATTATCATCATTATTACTATCTTATTATTATTATTATTATTATTATTATTATTATTATTATTACTATTTTATTGTTGTTACTATGCCTTGATTATTCGTTGTTACCATCACTATAATTTTATTATTGTCATTATCTTGTCTTTATTTGATTAATTTCTAGAATTATTACTAATGTTTTTGATATTATTTTTTCGTGTCTGAGATTTACATTTGGGTTGCACTGTGTGAGCTTTCCCGTGGCCCCCCTGTTGGGTCACAACGCATGGACAAACACCCCGATTTGGTGAGACCCCTTCAACCCTCTCTTTATGTGTTATGTGTTTATTTGTAAAAATTTTATTTACGCACGCGTGTGATAAAAAGTCACAAAAAATAGTTCTATAATTAAATCATTTTTTTTACTAATAAAATTTGGACCAATGTCCCTTATTTTAGCCCGACAATAAAAATGTCAAACGAAGAGTTAATTTTCTCCAAAAATGGGATCATTCATCCCCGTTTTCATCAAACAACCAAAACGACTCTTCGAACCCTCTTTAAATAAACGGGAAGGAACCAATGTTCCTAAACCTTCAATAAGCGCGAAGGAACCAATGTTTCTAAAATAATGCCCCGATTTATATATGTACTTTTATTTTGATCTTGTGTGAGCATTTTAAATTTATGTTCATTTCCTTTTGGGCCCTTGTAATTAATTTTGGGGCAACTTCATTTATTTTTGGGGATTGTATTCTGTCCCCATTTATATTTTTAACCTCCTTTTATTGGGGTTATATTTCGCCCCTATTTCTCTTGTAATTGCGTGCTTGCGTGTTTATCGCTTTATTTATTACTTTCCTTTTACCGCTTTTGAACGCTTAAGATGCGCTTTTACTTTCAATGCATTAATCGCGTGAGGTGAGAGATATAATTTGAAGAAGTTAAAAGCTCACTTATAATTAACCAAAGCATAAATAAGAGTGAAGTTCCGAACACCATATCTCTGGTCTTGACCAATAGAGGTAAGAGACCTTTTCTCAATTTTTTTTGAGTTGGGTGGCGACTCTATGATACCTCAAAGGTGCCTATAGGTGCCATTAGGCTAGGTGGTTCTTCCCAATGTCCTATTTGGAGGGATACATCTATGATGTCTTATGGTGCCCATGATCAAAAGACGCGAACCACTCCCTCGTATCCCAAAGGCGGATTCAAAGCGAGGGCCCTTGCTGGGTTCCGGTGGACGTCATAGTGGCAACTCCACTGGGACTTTGTGTTTGAGACTTCGCTTCGAAAGTGCTTTGGTTAAAATGTATAATTGAGTTTTTAAAACTTAAAATTCTATCTCTCGTCAAAATTGCATCATATCATTTTAGAGCCTTAGAATTATGCTAATTGGTCCCCTATCTACCTCGGTGCGTTCCCGAAGCACGACCCTACTTTCACTCATTGTAGGGAAGTGTTAAGGATAATCACTAGCCCAAGCCTTTTACCTTTTGGTATATCAAATGGAGACCCGATTGGTCACTATGCTCGTGATGAGCTAGACCAGTTGGCAGGGACCATGCTTGGGTAGACCTAAAGAATTACTACCTCGACAAAAGCTCATGTAATGGCAAATAGAAACTTCCACTTGGTGGTATGCTCCTTAATACGATGCTTGTGATGTGGGCCATCACGTATTAAACAAAATCAAGCAAATTAAGTGGTTCTTTATCAAAGGCTTTCATGCCCCGATGAGCTCACCTTAACTTGATTGAATTGTCCAAATACGTAATGGCCAAAACCCATACGAATGCGCATTAGATTAGGACCGTTATGCTGTCGGTTTTCTGCCGTGGACCGTACGCGTCCATCGGGTTCCCTGTTCACCCTTGGACAAAACCCACCTTGGAAAGAGACCGCATTACCTTACGTGCGGGAGGAATAAGGTTGGAAGGATCTATCTACTTGCATGTGTTTGTTATATTGCACCAGCACGGCCATGCATTGCATCTAATCATGCATCATCCTAACAAAGGTGTGTCTTGCAGCCATCATAGATTCGTCCAGGTGGTTTAGAGGTCCTGACGGTCGGTTGAGAAAGATTTCCCTAGAGCTAGTGTCAGATCAGAGTTCAGACTCATCAATAGAGACAAGAATGTCGAATCCATCAAGTGGTTCAGATGCAACCAAGGCGATGATCGCCGAAGAAGTGGGGAAAAGGTTGGAGGAGTTTGAAGCCAGAATGATGGCAATGATGGGCAACCTTGCCACCACATTAGCACCACCTGCTGGACGACAGACTGCTGCCCCAATTAGGGAGCAAGAGGAAGAAGGAGTGGTTAGAGAAGATGAGCCGACTGTAGTTGAGCCGAGGGTACCGGTGCCTGCTGAGCGTAGGGAAGGCCCTAAGTCTGAAATTGATATGTGGGAGGAGCCAGAGGAGCTGGTGGTAGTGAAAGGGAAGTCACCAAAGCTAGAGGACGCAGTGTGGAGGAAGATGGAAGAGAGATTCGAAGCCTTGTCGAAGATGTTGAAGGTAGGGGGAGGAATGAACCCCGAGGATAGAGAGCTAGACAGTGATGATCTGGTCCCGCAAAATTTTAAGATGCCCGATGTTCCTAAGTTCGACGGCACCTCTGACCCCACTGCGCACATAAAGCAGTACTCACTAGTGATGAAGGGTACCACCCTAACAAAGAGGTAGAAGGTTGAATACTTTTTTTCTGAGTTTAACTGGTCCAGCAGTGGGTTGGTCCACGGGTTGGACCGAAGAACAAAAGAAGACTGGGATTTGTTGACAGAAGAATTTCTCAGGCAGTACGATTGCAGTACGAGAATGGAGGTGACGCTGAAGGATTTGGAATTATTACAGCAAAAGGCGGGAGAGTCTTTTCACGAATACCTCACCCGATGGAGGAACAGAGTCATGGAAATGAAGCGCAAGCCCGACACCCCAGACCAGATTTGACTGTTCATTCGGAATGCTAGCCCTTATTTGAGAGAGGGACTAAAGATGAAAGGGTTAAGAGACTGGGAGTTATTGAAGGATATTGCGATAGAGGCTGAGGGAGAGTACCTGGCGAGGAAGGGAAGCGGTGAGGCCTATGCCAAGAGAGGTTATGCTAACCAGGGGGCAAATAAGTCAGCAGGCTCCAGCAGTGGCTTTAAAAGTGGAAAGAAGACAGAAGTGTCAGTAACAGGGGACAGGCAGAGATACTTCTCGAACTTGGGGCGGCCTTTGTCATGGGTACTGAGGCAGTTGATGAAAGAGGGAAAGCTACAACCCCTACGACCTAGGCCAGCCAGAACCCAACGGCATCCGGGGCACAAAGAGCATGAATATTGTGCCTATCACCAACATACTGGGCATTTGACGGACGATTGCACGGCACTGAGGCATCAAATCCAGGATCTGATCGACAATAAATAGATTTTTGATCCCGAGAAGAGGGAAAAGAAAAAAACGGCCGGGTACAATGTTGTTCCTCCACCTGTTTTCGTGATAGGTTCAAGTCTACCAGAATGGTTTGTGTTAAGGGACCTTTACGGTAATGATTATGTGGCTGTTGTCCGCCCCGAGCAAAAGGTTAGTGGGGAGAAGCCCCAAATTAGAATGATAGAATGTTGGGACTCAACCAGTGAAAGTGAGACTGAAGGAGCCGACAAGCTAGAGGATGTGTGGAACTCATGGGGTGAAGAAGGGGTACAAGAAGTGCAGGCTGTAATTCGCAGTGGAAGAATTGTCCCAGAAGTAGAAAGGTCACAAGACCTAGTGCAGACACCAACGGAAAGGGAGCTGGAAGAGAATGCTATAGTCAAACAACTGAAAAAGACAACGGCTCAAATATCCATATGGGACCTTCTTAGACAATCACCTTCCCATCGATAGAAGCTAGTAGAGGCTTTGAGCGAATCCACTGTGGCAACCACGATTTCTCCGTCTGAGCCGTTAGACCTTGTGAAGGGAGGGTCAGGAGAGAAGTTAGTATATTCTGATGCCAACTTGCCAATCGAGGGCCGAAATCACAACTGGCCACTATACATCAAGGCACAGATGAATGGCAAGCACACAGCGTGCGTCATGGTCGATGATGGATCGTCCATAAATGTCTGTCCACTAGTGGCACTGCATGCTTTTTGACTTGATAAGAGCATGCTCAGTAGATCAGACTTGACTATCATGGCATACGATAACTTGCGAAGACAAGCATTAGGGACATTCAGAACTTTGGTTAAGACTGGGCCCGTGGAGACGGAAGCAGAGTTTGCAGTTTTGTCCATCCCAGCGAACTTCTCAGCCTTACTAGGGAGGCCGTGGTTCCATAAATTAGGGGGAGTGCCATCCACACTACACCAGATGATTAGAATACCACACGAAGGGGAGGTGGAAACCATCACAGCAGCTAGAGAAAACCAAGTGTCCACCTTAGGGATTGCAAACCAACCGTTTAGTGGCTTCCATGTATCAGTGATTGTCGAAGAGTGAGGTTCAATGGGCAGCCCTCAAGCAGTGAATATGATGAAGAAGATGCCTTTTCTCCCAGGGGCTGGTCTGGGTAAGAATTCGCAAGGACTGTAGTCAGCCATCACTACACGAGGCCAAAAGAATCGAAAGGGTCTGGGGTATAGAGGTGAGTATGGCAAGGAGAAGGGAGTGCCAAAAGAGATCCCTCATATTTCCAAGAGTTTCATTCCAGCCACCTCAGTCTGCGCCTATGCCGGAGATGAAGTGCCCCAGTGGGTGGATGGAAGCATTGTGCTAGGCTTTGAGATCTTTAATGATGTTTTCAACAGGAAAGTTGGAGTGATCAAGCCTGCAAAGGATTTCTGGGATGAAGAGGTGATGACGCAGTGCAATGTTTGGGACTAGGATAAGCCCAAAGAAATTGTCACAAAGAAGCTGTTAGCTACCCGACTGAAGGGGAAGGAGAAGATAATAGAGCCAGATGTGGAGATTGGAGGTCTGAAGATTTTGTTAGGGCCAGCTGAAGAGCCTCCAGCAAGCCAAGAAGTCAAAGCGCAGTCGGCTGCAACATTGGCACCAGTAGGCGATGAAGACAATAGTGTTTTAGATACTCTTTTTATGCCTGAACTGATTAATGATGACAATGTTAACTTTGCTAATCATATTAATGAAATGAACAACTTTGCTTATTTGTGTGGTGTTTCTAATGATTTCATCTCTCATGATCATGGACATGATGTATTCATTTTTTATATCAATTCAACTAGCACGACTGCATTTAATCTCGGAACTTTGGAAAATCCAAAGGAAATTTTGATAGCATCAAATCTAACTCCTGAGGAGAGAATAAAATTTGAGAGACTTTTAAGAAAATATGAAAAGGTCTTTGCCTGGACTTACGAGGACATGCCAGGAATTGATCAAGGCATCGCCGAACATGCCATCCCAACTTACTCAGAGTCCAGACCGGTCAAGCAGAAACTCAGGAGACTTAGGCCAGAATGGGCGCAAAAGGTAAAAGAAGAGATCCACAAGCAGATTGAGGCTAAGTTTCTAGTAGAAGTTAAGTACCTGACCTGGTTAGCCAATGTTGTCCTAGTAGCCAAAAAGGACGGTAAGGTGCGTGTGTGCGTGGACTACTGAGAACTAAACAAAGCCTGCCCAAAAGACGATTTCCCTTTACCCCATATCGATGTGCTGGTGGTTAGTGCAGCTGCCTGTATGATGTACAGTTTTGTAGATGGGTATGTGGGATACAATCAGATACTCAACAAGATTGTGGATCGGATCAAGACAGCCTTTCATTACAGAGTGGGGTACATTTGCCTACCGCGTTATGCCTTTTGGACTGAAAAATACCGGGGCAACCTATCAGAGAACGGCGATAAAGATTCTAAATGACCTAATTCACAAAGAGGTAGAGGTGTATGTTGACGATATGATGATCAAGTCAGCCACCAGGGAAGGTCACTTCAAGGCTTTGGAAAGGTTCTTCCAACGGATTGATAAGTATAATTTGCGCCTCAATCCCAAGAAGTGTATCTTTGGAGTCACCTCAGGTAAGCTGCTGGGCCATGTGGTGAGTCAAAGAGGAATCGAAATAGACCCTGATAAGGTTAAGGCTATCAGAGAGATGCCAGCGCCCCAGAAAGAAAAAGAAGTTAGGAGCTTCCTAGGAAAGCTTCAGTACATTAGCCGGTTCATCGCCAAGCTAGCTTCATTATGTGAGCCTATTTTCAAAAGAATTAGCCAGTTTGATGGAATGACGACTGCCAGAAAGCTTTGGATGTCATCAAGAACTACGTTCTGCATCCCCCGGTTCTATGGTCGCCACGACCCGTTAAACCGTTGATCCTTTACCTAGCAATAGAGGAGAATTTTGTAGGTGCCATGATGGCAATTTTAGGTACTTGGTAAATTCCTCAAAAAAAAATAATAATAAAATAAAAAAAATAAAAAAAAATGAGATTAGGTTAATTTAATTAGATAAATCAAGAATTATGATTAGTTTAATTTAATTAGTTAATATTGTAAGAGAAATTAATTAATTAGTTAATATTTTAGGATAATTAAAATGTGATAATTAATTAGATGTGATAATTTAGGTAGATTAATTAGATTAAGTAGGTATAAAAATATAGAGTATTTAATTAATAGAGTATTTAATTAGTTAGTGTGTTAGTTTAAGTAAATCAATTAAAATCAAAAACAAAAAAATCAGAAAATAGAAAAATGGAGGAAATTACCATTGTGCACCTAATTAACCCTAATTGTGGGTATAAAGGGAAAAGAATGAAGAGGGATAGGGAGCTCTCTCGGCAGATCAAGAAAGAAAAAGAAAGGAAAAGAAAAGAAAAAGAAAAGAAAAGAAAGAGAGAGCAAGAGGGTGAACACAGAGAAAGGGCCGGCCAAAGGAAGAACACAGGAAAACCAAGAAAGAAAAAGAAAGAAAAAGAAAGAGAGAAGAGAGAACAAGAAAATCCAGAAACCAAATAAGCAAAAAGAGAAAGAAGAGATAGAGAGCAAGAAAGGCAAATAGAAAAGGAAAATAAAAGGGAAATAGAAAGAAAGAGAGAGCAAAAGAGAGGGAGGGCCAACGGAAAACACACAGACCCACGATGCTGGAGAGAAGGGAAAAAAAAGAAGAAAAGAGAGAGGAAGGAGGCGAGGCCTCCGCCGGCCAGCCACGGCGCCGAACCGCCGCACGCGCCCCGCCGGAGTGAAGAGGAGACCCGGACGAAGCTGACGGTGGTCGCCGATCAGCCGCAGTCGCCGGCGTGGAGGAGATCGGCGAGAGAAGAGAGGACACTGCCGACGTGACTTCCGGCCTATTCCGGCGACCTTACGGCGCATGACCGGCGGCGATGGACTCCCGGCGTTCCGATCTACCTCGCGGCGGTGGAGGTGTCGACCACCAACGGCCTCCGGCGGCTCCAGCAAGGGAAATCCGGTGAGCCCTATTTATATTTATCTATTTAAATATATTATTATTATTATTATTATTATTATTATTAATTAATTAATTAATATTATTATTAATATTATTATTATTATTATTATTATTTATCTATTATTCTGTTTTTATATTATTATTATCATTAATCTTATTATTATTAATATTTATTTATTTTCTGTTTATTAATATTATATTATTATTATCTTTTTTATTTATTTATTATTAGTATTATTGAGTTATATTGATATTGTTGTTATTAATATTATTTATTTTATTATTATCATCATTATTTTATGTTGTTATTATTATTATTACTATATTATTATTGCTAATATTATTATTATGATTATTGTTGTGACTATTGTTGTTATATTATATTATTACTATTATTATTATTATTATTAATATTATAATTAGTATATTTATTTATTCTTATTTAGCTTTCTATTTTTATATTATTTTACTAATATTAATTTTATGTCTAATACATTTTATTACTATTACTGTTATTAGTATATTATTATCATTATCATCATTTTGTTCATGTTACTATCATTACATTGAATTATTATTTTATCCATTCATAGTTACTATCATTATTTTATGTTTATTTATTATTCATCATTATTTTATGATATTATTATTAGCATTATTATTTTTATTGGCATTAATCATTTTAATTGTCATTTGTGCTTTTATATTCATTAATTCTCAATTTATTTCATTCAACTATTTATTTAATTATTTATTCATTTACTTATCATTTAATTTAATCCATTATCAATCTCATTCATTTTTCTCAATTTACTTTGTTCAATCACTCATTTATTTATTTATTTATTCATTCATTTATTTATCATTTAAGTTAATTTAATCAATTATTTATTTTAATTATCTTCTTTAATTTATTTTATTTTATTCAATTACTTGCTTATTTATTTATTCAATTATTTATTTATTTATTACTAACTGATATTATTTCTCGTCCCGGCTATAACTACGAGCGGCATGTGCCTTGCCCAACAAGTATGGTCGAGAAAAGTAGGTTAGAATTTATTTATTTATTCGAAAAATATGTAATTACTATTTTATTTCATTTTATGTATTTGTGGTCTGTAATAATAAAACGATTTTCGATCGCTCTTAAAAAGAACCCCCACACAAATGTTTTCTACCAAATAAAATATTGGTTAATAAAACTGGACCAATGTCCTCTTTTTCATCTCGAGCCAAAAGGTTTAACTTGATTTGAGAGTTCTATACTTTTTTGTAAAATGAGTATTTGGGAACCAATGTTCCCGTCTAAATGAATATCCCGATTTATGCTTGTTTTGTACCTTATTTACAATGGGGATTGTATTCCGCTCCTATTTTTGTTTTAACTTGATTTTGGATATTTTATCTTAATAATGCTTTATTTATTAATGCTTTTAACATGAATGATTGCGCCTTTTAATTGATTGCATCGTATGGAAAGATGGTGAAATAATAAATTCAAAACTTAATTATAAAATTAATCAAAGTACGAATAAATGAGAAGTCCCGAACCTATCTCTGGTCTTTGGGCTCAACGAGGCGAGAGACCTATTTTGATGGGATCTCCAAGACACCTCTTGTGTCCCATCAAAGACTTAATCAATGAATCCTAGGCTCCTTAGGGCGAGAGGTTTACCCTCTAAGACCCCTTTGGTTGGCCCAAAATGGATACTAAGCGCAGTCTTAGGCTCTCCGAGGCGAGAGAAACTTTTCCAATGTTCTATTGGGTGGCGACTCCATGAAACCTCTTTGTTGCCCAAAATAGATGCACTTGTAAATATCTTTACAAGTTGCCAACGGATCCTCAATTGCCCGATCGCCCTCAAGCGGGCGGTCAGAGGGGCGGCCGCGGGATCCGGCACGCGTCACAGTGGCGACCCCACTGGGGACATACTCGAGACTTCGATTCGAAAGTACTTTAATTGAGATTTAAATTTAGATTTTAGTTTAAAAATCTCACCATCTTTCAAAAATTGCATTGCATCGCATTAGAGCCTTAGAATATTCTAGATTGGTGCCTCTTTTAGCCTCGGTGCGTTCCTGAAGCACGACCCTATTTTCACTCAATTTAGGGAAGTGTTAAGGATAATCACCAGCCCAAGCCTCGTACCATCAAGGTATATCAAATGGTGACCCAATCGGTAGTTACGCTCGTGATAAGCTAGGCCTGTTGGCAGGGACCATGCTTGGGTAGCCCTAAAGTAAAATCACCTTTTGACCAAAGCCCATGTAATGGCAATAGAAACTTCCACTAGGTGAAATGTACCATAATACTGTGCTTGCTATATGGGCCATAATATATTGAATGAAATCAATCAAATTAAATGGTCTTTATCAAAGGCTTTCATGCCTCGGTGGGCCCATCTTGATTTGGTTGAATCGTTTAAATACATGATGGCCAAATTCCCATGCGTATGTATATTAGGCAAGAGTGTTACGCTGCCGATTTTTCACCGCGCACTATACGCGCCCATTGGGTTCCCCGTTAACCCATGGGCCAAGCCCACCTAGGAAAAGAGACAGCACGACCTCCTGTGTAGTAGAAATACAGTTGGGAGAAATTTTTTTTTCTTGTATGTGTATTTGTGTTTGTGCATTCTTTTTATGAACAGTCAATATAAATAAAACACATGTATAATTCTTTCCATACAATAATAGAACCATGCATTCTGTATATAAAATTGCTTGTATTATAATTTGTGAATATGAACATAACATGTATTTGTCTTGCATATACATACATAGCAGTGCTTGTCACGACTCACACTAACATTATGACATCCATAACATACATCATGCACCATAATCTGTATATACAGCATACATCATTGAATGTACATATTAATATGCATTATACCAAGCATAGACATACTGCTCCCGTGACACACAAAAAAAATGGAAGAAAAGAAAATGAAAATGAAAATAATGAAATAAAATAAAATAAATACATTCATCATGTGTCATAGCATGTGTGCTCACATTACATATGTACATAAATATTGTGTTGGAACATACATATACTGTTGCATGTCATAGTGTGCACACATTAGCATACTTCATTAGACTAGACATTATACACATCATGACACTTTGCATCTCTCACATTGTGCGCCATGTCATGAACATACATTATCATGCATGATTTATACCATGCACATATGAATCCTGCATCATGCATGTCAGTCGTTACATATATACCATGCCACATTTTGCGTGTGCATACCATGTAAATACACGTACCTTGTAGGTGCCACTCATTTCTTGCGACCACTTTCATCTCATATCTTGTATCGCACACCGTAGAAGCTCACTGTACACAATCATTCTCATGCTGTGTCCCATCTCATGTGCATTATTTGTATATGTTCTGCACTTCTATATATGTGAGTTTTGCCACTCCTCGAACTCATTGGCGCACATTTTCGTGCCAGATCATCTTCATCCTACATCACGTCGTCATCTTGCATATATATCTCTATCATGTCTAAATCATGCCATGTTCACATGTACCATATATCATGAACATTCATCCCCATACTGTGCCATAGGTTGTACTCATGCTTTCATCGTATGCATGTACATTGTGAATTTATGCATGCACATCATTTATAATGCAGTGTTTACACACTCATATTTTTTTTTCGCAGGTGTTTTACACACACACATCTTTGCACATATTTCATGTACGTATTTTTATACAAATGTTTTTACACATGTTTCGCACATATAGTTCCTTACGCGCATTGCTAATTTACCTATGCCATTCCATATACATGATTCTTAACGCATAGTTTGTGCATATTTTATAAAAAAAGGGAAGAAAGAAAAATTCTCTATTTGCTTAAACGATTTTTGTGTATTTTGATAGAGTCAAAATTTTTTGTGTTAAGCTATATCCTAAAACGCTGACATGTTTGCACCTCATTAAGGTACCTCTGATTCAAGGTTCGACTCTACCTAAGTAGTTCTTAACTATGAGTGGATTTGATCTCAACTCTAGAAATCTGAGTTTCATTCCACTTTGAATTAAGTAAGGGGTATATATATTTGATCTTTAAGAGCTAGATCACGTGAAAATATTTGACTATATCATGTAATGTCTAAATTCCGAGCACTTTTGGCCCGTTTTGAAAACAAACTGAAAAATCTAATTGCAATTAGGGGATTGGATGAAAACTCACTAAGAGCACTAGAACCTTTTCGATTACCCGTCAAAGCGACCCCTGGATAAGGCTGAATCTAGAAAATGATTTAGGCAACTATTTCTTTGTATAGCTCTCTAAATGACCAATTCCTACCCTTATTTTACAATCGCTTGCTAGCCCCTTGAGCCTTTATTTTGGTATGCTAAATGCGTGCCAGTTTTGTTGTTATATACATTAAAACTACCTTTCGCCTAAAATGATTTTGGCTTCCCCTTAGAAGAATGGCCGCTCTAGTAAAGATGGATGCACATTACGATATTCTCTTGAGCTATCAAAAATTGTCCCAGCAAAAGTGGGTTTACACTTCTGAAAGAGATTTTTAATCATTGATGATCTTTGAGGCTTGACCATTGGCAATCCTTTGGGCCATCAAAAATTCACCCTGATAAGAATGGGCCTGCACGTCGAGAAGGGAATTTTGATCATTGATAATTTTGTGAGTTACCCAAAAATCACCCTGATAAGGATGGGTTTACCCCTTGAAAAATTTTCAATCATCGATAATCTTTGGGCTACACTTCTGGAAAGGGGTTTGAATCATCGATAAACTTTTTGTGGAGTTAGAGACATGAGCTTGTGAAGAGAAAAACAAAAAAAAAGAGCGAAAAGAAAAAAAATTGAAATTGAAGAAAAAATAGAAAAAAAAAAAGAAGAAAAAAAAGAAGGAAAATAGTAGGGCCCAAGATAATACCCCTTAATGAGTGCAATAGCTATATTTCTTAACTTAATTGTTATATTGAGCTTGATAAGTCAGAATGTTACCGAGTCCAAATTCAAGAGTATCTGGACAGTATACAATTAGTCTGGAAATGATTCCATCATCCACATGAATGCTGCGGCCGTTTTTCTCTAGCGACCTAATCCTCCTTTGATAGCCAATTACCTAAGCCTAACGTTATAACCAAAGTAAGACCTCCTGATTCTTGGTTTGGCCTTATCTAATTAGCGGAGATGACCTTCTGATAAGGTTTGGTACGTAGGAAGAGGCATATGGTGTTTCTTGAGCTTCGAGCGAGAAGCCATGAGTGCATTTATGCATTCGAGTTGAGTCTTGCCCTCGACATTGCATCTAGAATTTGCTTTTGAAAAATGAAAAATCTTGTTTTGGCCTTTTGCACATACACACAGAGATTGCGTGGTATGTCTAGTATTTACATGCTGATTTAGTAAACATTGATACTTACGTGTTTACCTTCTTGCCCTTCATTGGGAATGACTCCCGAATTCTTTTGTTGAGATTGAATCAGTTGAGAATGTGGTTTATTCAGTATGCTCAAAGGCAGATAGAAACTCGAATTCGAGGTACCTAATAGGTTGCACTCATTTTACAATCTTGGGGTATTTCTTATCACTACCCATGAAAATGATACTTCGCGTACACTCTCAGCAACATCCCTTGTACATATGCTTTTTGCAAATGTTTTTACACATAATTGTAGCAAATATTCTCAATAAATAGTTTTACATGTACAATTCTTGGTGCATGTCTTTTGGCATAAGAGCTTTAGCGAATACATTTCATAAGTGCTTTTGACGCTTGTGGCTCTTTATGGGCATATCCTTTGCCAGCATCTTGCATCCACATTTTTCGCATGCATTCAATACACATATATATGATTTTTCCTACATATGTTTCATACACATAGTTGTATGTGCACACATCGCACACACCCAATTCCTTGCATAACTTTCATGTATATAACATATCCCACCTGTCTTTGCATATGATTTTTTACATCTATGCTGATGAATGACTCTTTACCACGTGCATGATCATTTACATGCATGGTCATTTGCACATAGTTTGCATACATAATCCCCTTGTATATATTTATCATGCATGAACTTTTCATGTCTTTCTCATTCATGATCATTTGCAAACATGTTAGAATAACGATTCTTAGCACATGTTCCACAATCTTCCACATGGATATAAGCCATTAGCATATATGACATAAGCATAAGCATTTCAGGATCATAATCCTTTGCATGTCATTTCATAAATGCATGGCCTTTCACATGCATTCCATGCATACATGGTGTCCAACGCACACTAGATAGTCTACATCAGTCCCACATAAACAAGCTGACTTTTCCCAAAATCCTCTGAGGAGGCAAAATCTTTAAGTCCTTTGAGGAATCAAACTTTCCAAATCCTCTGGAGAGGCAATTCTCAAGTCCTCTGAAGAGGCAATTCTCAAGTCAACCCAAGTCCGGGGGAAAAGATGCACACGGGTCAGAAGATTGTGGGTCAGAGTCCATGAAGCAAGACGACGCTTTTCTAGACTTCTCAGTGAGCATCAAAACCTCCCAGTGAGCATCAAAGCCTCTCGGTGAGTATCAAAGCCTCCCAGTGAGCATCAAAGCCTCTCGGTGAGCATCAAAGCCTCTCGGTGAGCATCAAAGCCTCTTGGTGAGCATCAAAGTCTCTCAGTTAGCATCAAAGCCTCTCGGTGAGCATCAAAGACTCTCGGTGAGCATCAAAGCTTTGGTGAGCATCCAAGTCTCCCAGTGAGCGTCAACTGACAATGACCCCAATAGGCAGGTACTGCCACAGGTACGTGTCTCTTTTATAATTTACCCAACAAATTTGCGTTTTCCTTTTTTTGCAGAAAAAAAAGAAAGTTCAAGAAAAACATCAGCGATAGAGCAGATCGCAACCTGGACTGCAGTTAGAGAACACTGCATCTCACAATCGAGGTTGTAGTCAGAGAGTACTGCACCTCACAAGGCGGGACTGCAGTTAGAGAACATTGCATCTCACAAAAGAAGTTGCAGTTAGAGAACACTGCTCTTCACAGTGAGATTGTAGTCAGAGAATGCTACATCTCACAATTCGCGCAGTGGTCAGAGAGTGCTACACACCTTGCAGCCGAATGGAGGTTAGCAGATCAGAAAACCGTACTAGCCGAATGGAGGTTAGCAGATCAGACTTTATACTGGCCGGATGGGGGGTTAGCCAGAGAATGCCAATAAGCAGAGACTGTGGTCACAGAGTACCGCTTCTCAACAATCGAAGTTGTAGTTAGAGAATACTACTCTTCACCTCGAGACTGTGGTCAGAGAGTACCGCTTCTCACCAATCGAAGCTGCGGTTAGAGAAACACTGCTTTTCACATCGAGTTTGTAGTCAGAGAGTGCTCTCCTCAACACTGCGAGAGCCAAGACGAGGCCAGCAGAAGCATAAGCTGCGGTTAGAGAAACACTGCTCTTCACATCGAGTTTGTAGTCAGAGAGTGCTACATCTCCTCAACACCGCGCGAGCCGAGACGAGGCCAGCAGAAGCAGAAGTTGCAGTTAGAGAACACTGCTCTTCACACCGAGATTGTAGTCAGAGAGTGCTACATCTCACAATTCGCGCAGTAGTCAGGGAGTGCTACGCACCTTGCAGATCGGATGGGGGTTAGCAGGGGAACTTCAGTCGCAGTTAGAGAACACTGCTCTTCACATAGAGGCTGTAGTCAGAGAGTACTACATCTCACAAACTCCGTGCAGCCGAGACGAGGCTAGCGGAACACTCGTGGTAGAACAGACCACAGACCGAGGTTATAGTCAGAGAGTACTGCACCTCATAGCCACCATGCGGACCGAGATGAGGTTAGCAGGGGGATTAACGATAGAACACATCGCGATGAGACTGCAGTAAGAGAATACCGCATGTCGCAAGGGAGATTTGTAGTCAGAGAGTACTACATCTCACCAAGCTGCGCGAGCCGATACGAGGCCAGCAGAAACAGGTCGAGATGAGACCGGTAACGCCAGCAAGGTAAGGTCCGGCATCCCCAGGTATGTAATTCTCCCTCTTCCTTCTTTGAATTTTGGCTCACCTAGGTATCTATGCACTAGCTTCTCCAAAATTGGGGGCAACAGTAGACACCGGGGTCTGAGTCAGATTTTGATGGCAATTTTGGGTACTTGGTAAATTCCTCCAAAAAAAATAATAATAAAATTAAAAAAACAAAATAAATGAGATTAGGTTAATTTAATTAGATAAATCAAGAATTATGATTAGTTTAATTTAATTAGTTAATATTGTAAGATAAATTAATTAATTAGTTAATATTTTAGGATAATTAAAATGTGATAATTAATTAGATGTGATAATTTAGGTAGATTAATTAGATTAAGTAGGTATAAAAATATAGAGGATTTAATTAATAGAGTATTTAATTAGTTAGTGTGTTAGTTTAAGTAAATCAATTAAAATCAAAAACAAAAAAAATCAAAAAATAGAAAAATGGAGGAAATTACCATTGTACACCTAATTAACCCTAATTGTGGGTATAAAGGGAAAAGAATGAAGAGGGAAAGGGAGCTCTCTCGGCAGATCAAGAAAGAAAAAGAAGGGAAAAGAAAAGAAAAAGAAAAGAAAAGAAAGAGAGAGCAAGAGGGTGAACACAGAGAGAGGGCCGGCCAAAGGAAGAACACAGGAAAACAAAGAAAGAAAAAGAAAGAGAGAAGAGAAAACAAGAAAATCCAGAAACCAAATAAGCAAAAAGAGAAAGAAGAAATAGAGAGCAAGAAAGGCAAATAAAAAAGGAAAATAAAAGGGAAATAGAAAGAAAGAGAGAGCAAAAGAGAGGGAGGGCCAATGGAAAACACACAGACCCACGATGCTGGAGAGAAGGGAAAAAAAAAGAAGAAAAGAGAGAGGAAGGAGGCGAGGCCTCCGCCGGCCAGCCACGATGCCGAACCACCGCACGCGCCCCGCCGGAGGGAAGAGGAGACCCGGACGAAGCTGATGGTGGTCGCTGATCAGCCGCAGTCGCCGGCGTGGAGGAGATCGGCGAGAGAAGAGAGGACGCTGCCGACGTGACTTCCGGCCTATTCCGGCGACCTTACGGCGCGTGACCGGCGGTGATGGACTCCCGGCGTTCCGATCTACCTCGCGGTGGTGGAGGTGTCGACCACCGACGGCCTCCGGCGGCTCCGGCGAGGGAAATCCGGTGAGCCCTATTTATATTTATCTATTTAAATATATTATTATTATTATTATTATTATTAATTAATTAATTATTATTAATATTAATATTATTATTATTATTATTTATCTATTATTCTGTTTTTTATATTATTTATTTATTTTCTGTTTATTAATATTATATTATTATTATCTTTTTTATTTATTTATTATTAGTATTATTGAGTTATATTGATATTGTTGTTATTAATATTATTTATTTTATTATTATCATTATTATTTTATTTTGTTATTATTATTATTACTATATTGTTATTGCTAATATTATTATTATGATTATTGTTGTGACTATTGTTGTTATATTATATTATAACTATTATTATTATTATTAATATTATAATTAGTATATTTATTTATTCTTATTTAGCTTTCTGTTTTTATATGATTTTACTAATATTAATTTTATGTCTAATACATTTTATAACTATTATTGTTATTAGTATATTATTATCATTATCATCATTTTGTTCATGTTACTATCATTACATTGAATTATTATTTTATCCATTCATAATTACTATCATTATTTTATGTTTATTTATTATTCATCATTATTTTATGATATTATTATTAGCATTATTATTTTTATTGGCATTAATCATTTTAATTGTCATTTGTGCTTTTATATTCATTAATTCTCAATTTATTTCATTCAATTATTTATTTAATTATTTAGTCATTTACTTATCATTTAATTTAATCCATTATCAATCTCATTCATTTTTCTCAATTTACTTTATTCAATCACTCATTTATTTATTTATTTATTCATTCATTTATTTATCATTTAAGTTAATTTAATCAATTATTGATTTTAATTATCTTTTTTAATTTATTTTATTTTATTCAATTACTTGCTTATTTATTTATTCAATTATTTATTTATTTATTACTAACTGATATTATTTCTCGTCCCGACTATAACTACGAGCGGTCTGTAATAATAAAACGATTTTCGACCGCTCTTAAAAAGAACCACCACACAAATGTTTTCTACCAAATAAAATATTGGTTAATAAAACTGGACCAATGTCCTCATTTTCATCTCGAGCCAAAAGGTTTAACTTGATTTGAGAATTCTATACTATTTTGTAAAATGAGTATTTGGGAACCAATGTTCCCGTCTAAATGAACATCCTGATTTATGCTTGTTTTGTACCTTATTTACAATGGGGATTGTATTCCGCTCCTATTTTTGTTGTAACTTGATTTTGGATATTTTATCTAAATAATGCTTTATTTATTAACGCTTTTGACATGAATGATTGCACCTTTTAATTGATTGCATCGTATGGAAAGATGGTGAAATAATAAATTCAAAACTTAATTGTAAAATTAATCAAAGTACGAATAAATGAGAAGTCCCGAACCTATCTCTGGTCTTTGGGCTCAACGAGGCGAGAGACCCGTTTCGATGGGATCTCCAAGACACCTCTTGTGTCCCATCAAAGACTTAATCAATGAATCCTAGGCTCCTTAGGGCGAGAGGTTTACCCTCCAAGACCCCTTTGGTTGGCCCAAAATGGATACTAAGCGCAGTCTTAGGCTCTCCGAGGTGAGAGAAACTTTCCCAATGTTCTATTGGGTGGCGACTCCATGAAACCTCTTTGTTGCCCAAAATAGACGCACTTGTAAATATCTTTACAAGTTGCCAACGGATCCTCAATTGCCCGATCACCCTTAAGCGGGCGGTCAGAGGGGCGGCTGCGGGATCCGGCTCGCATCACAAGTACGTCACGAGAAAGACCATTAAGGGTCGGGCAGTTGTAGAATTTCTCACCGAACACCCCATAGAGGGAGACCAGGTCGATTATAATTTCCCAGATGAGGATGTCATGGCCATAGCGGTGCAAGGGTGGCAGGTGTTCTTTGATCGGGCAGTCAACAAAAAAGGGGTAGGAGCAGGGATCATCCTCACCACCCCAGATGGTGAGAAGCTGCCATTGGCAAAGAAGTTGAGATATAGGGCGACCAATAATGAGGCAAAATATGAGGCTTGTATTTTTGGATTAGAAGCATTGCTGGCTTTGTGGGCAAAGACCGCAGAAGTTTATGGGGATTCGTCTTTGGTAATTCATCAGATCAAGGGGGAATGGTTAATTAAGAAAGAGAGACTACTGCCTTATATGAAGCACTTGAAACTTTTGAGTAGCCAGTTTGAGACTCGCACTTTCCATTTCGTCCATAGAGATGAGAATCAGTTGGCTGATGCTCTCGCAACATTGGTATCCATGTGGGATAATCCAACAGGGATTGCTATGAGGCCTGTCCTGATTTCTAGTGCGGAAAGGCCCTACTTCGAAACTGTGCAAATAATGGATGTCGAGGTCACCGATGGAAAACCTTGGTATTATGATATTCAGAATTGCTTGGAAAAGTCGGTCTTTCCGGAGGAAGCCACTGAAAAGGACCAAAGGATGATTAGAAAATTGTCCTCTCAATTCATCAGTGTGAATGGGGATTTGTATAAGAGGCATGCAAACGGCATCCAATTAAGATGCTTGGTAGAGAAAGAAGCTGAAAGGGTTATGAAGGAGGTTCATGCCGGTGTTTGTGGGGCCCACATGAATGGCCTGGCTTTAGCAAAAAAGATCATGCGCCAAGGATTTTATTGGCTCACAATAGATGTGGACTGCTCAAAATATGTGAAGGAGTGCCAGTTATGCCAGTAGTATGCGAACTTGAGGCATGTGCCAGTTTTCGAGCTACATAACTTGACGTCTCCATGGCCGTTCGCGGTTTAGGGAATAGATATCATCAGGGAGATACATCCCACGGCCTCCAACGGACATAGATTCATCGTAGTTGCTATCGACTATTTTACCAAATGGGTAGAGGCTGAATCTTTCAAGAAGGTCGATGCTCGGGACATGGCCAAGTTCATTCAGAAGAACCTAATATGCAGATATGGTCTCCCGCATCATGTTATATCTGACAATGGGGTCTAGTTTATGGCTGAAACTAAGTAGGTGCTTCAGAAATACGAAATCCAGCACCACAAGTCTTCCCCCTATCGCCCTCAGGCTAATGGCGCAGTTGAAGCGGCAAATAAAAATGTCAAAAGAATATTGGCCAAGATGGTCCAAAGCTATAAAGACTGGGCAGAGAAGCTGCCATTTGCACTTTGGGGCTATAGAACTACGGTCAGAACCTCTACAGGGGCGACGCCGTTCTCTCTGTTATACGAAACCGAAGCAATTTTACCGGTCAAAATTGAACTAAAATCGTTAAGGGTAGCAATGAAAGCCGAGATCTCGGAGACAGAATGGGCACAACAATGACTATTGTAGCTAAATCTGTTGGATGAGGATAGGTTGCGAGTGTACTACCACAATCAGGTTTATCAAAAAAGGTTGGCCCGATCCTTCGGTAATAAGGTCCGAAAGCACCCACTGAAGGAAGGGGACTTGGTCTTTAAGATGATGAGGCCTGGAGCGCCAGACATACGGGGAAAATTCAGGCCAACTTGGGAAGGTCTGTTCATGCTAAAGAAGTTACTGACCAAGGAGACAGCAATCTTAACAGACAGCGATGGGAACGAATTCAGAGAACCGGTCAACATCGACAGGCTAAAGAGATTCCATGGCTAAAGACCAAAATAAAAAGAAGAGAATAAATGCCCCGTGGGTCGAAAATCGGAAAAAGGCGGCCTTGCTAAAATTGGGCGCCCTATCAGGGTAAAAACCGAAAAAAGGCATCCTGGGCAAAAATTAAGGGCCAAGAGAAAATGTTCAATCAAGAAAACCCGAGAGGGCCGATTGATAACAGGAGTTTGATGCTTGCAAGATCTATTCCGAGATTCGGTGTAGTCTTCTGTTTTTTGAATTCTTGTCAAATGAGGGTCATGTATGATGAAATCATATAGAAATGTACACAAATTTTACAATGAATAAAGGAGTTCAGTTTGCATTTTCGTCAACTTTCAGTTCCGTCTTAAAAAGGAATCTATCGCTTATCTAATAACTATTATCTAATTGCCTCCGTTAAAAGGCGTTTTAATAGAATACGTGCTGATCGCCCTCAGTAGGGGTTCCCATGACGACCGTCCCCCCCCCCCCCAAAAAAAAGGCCGTTAGAGATGAAAACCATGACTTGCGCTCTAAGCAAAAGTTAGGCCAAAGGGCAGGGTGAAAACCTGGGAACAGGCAGTCTGCCCTACAAAAAATAAAATAATAATAAAAGCCGCGGGATTGGGTTTGGTCCATTTCAGGCAAAATAAAAAATAAAAAAAATAAGGCACAGGGTTATGTGAAAATCCGGCAAGGACTCATTTCCCGCTAAGAAAAGCTAGTATGAAAATCCACGAGGGATGCACTACCTTCAAATAATGACTACAGGTATCAGAAGATAACCTCATAATCCCCGAAGGCTTGAAATTCAAAAGCAATTCTAAGGGGGCACCGATCATACTGCAAATTATGACCAAACCGGTCGTCGCCTCCAAATCCACTTAGACGAATCCTTATCATGCATTGCTACATATACACACATCTCATATCATGCATACAATTTCTTGTATATACTTCCATGCACACAGTCTTGCAGAAAATATCTAAGTGAGCATCCAGCTCAGAAGAGTAGTCCCGGAGGACACCCAGTTTAGAAGAACGCCCCGCTCAAGAGAGCAGCCCAGGAGGACACCCAGTTCAGAAGAAAGCCCTGCTCAGGAGAGCAGCCCAGGAGGACACCCAGTTCAAAAGAACGCCCCGCTCAGGAGAGCAGTCCAGGAGGACACCCAGTTCAGGAGAATGCCCCGCTCAGGAGAGCAGCCCAGGAGGACACCCAGTTCAGAAGAATGCCCCGCTCAGGAGAGCAGTCCAGGAGGACACCCAGTTCAGAAGAACACCCCACTCAAGAGAGCAGTCCAGGAGGACACCCATTTCAGAAGAACAACCTCGCACTTCGTAAGTTTGGAGCAGACTCGGTGTAGCTCAGGAGAGCAACCCTCGCGTTTTGTAAGTCTGGAGCAGACTCGGCGCATCACCATCAGCACTTTGTAAGTCTGGAGCAGACTCAGTGCAGCTCAAGAGAGCACTTTTCTCGTTTTGTAAGTTTGGAGCAGACTCGGCGCATCACCATCAGCACTTTGTAAGTCTGGAGCAGACTCGGTTGAGCTCAAGAGAGCAACCCTCGTGTTTTGTAAGTCTGGAGCAGACTCGGCGCATCACCATCAGCACTTTGCAAGTCTGGAGCAGACTCGGTGCAGCTCAAGATAGCAATTCTCGCATTTTGAAAGTCTGGAGCAGACTCGGCACGTCACCACCCTCGCACTTTATAAGTCTGGAGTAGACTCGGTGCAGCTCAGGAGAGCAACCGGGAAGACAACCGCCTCCGATACGCGTTTCTTTTCTGAATTTTTGCTCACTCAAGCACTTGAGTTCTAAGTTCCCCAAAATTGGGGGCAACTGTAGACACCGGGTCCCGATGCTGTCCAACATCAGAATTACCCGATGATGAAAGCTATATTTGCCAATAAAGATGATGCTCCCCTTGTCAAAAATCCCCTCTGTTCCTTCATTGATTTAAATGCAAAATTTTCATTTTTACTCTCGTTTTTTATTTATTTTCTTCCTATTTACTTATTTTTATTTTTATTTTTATTTTATTTTATCTTATTTTATTTTATTTTTATATTTTTTTATTTATTTTTGTGCGTAACGGGCTTGCTCGTGGCTGGGCCTACTTGCGGGGCCCAGCACGCAGTTGGGCCTGCGCGCGCAGCAGGGACGCTGCGAGCTTCCCTCTGCGGGTAGTAGGGACACCGCGCGCGCCCCTGTGCGCTCGCGGCGTGTCCCTCCTTGCACTGTCCCCCCCTTTGGCCGCCTGCCCTCTTTTCCCTGCAGTTTCTGTTTTTTTTTCCTTTCTTTTGGGCAGTCTGTTTTGCCTGTTTCTTTCACCATCTGATGCTTTTTGGGGAGACAAAAATAAAAGCTCTTTTGGTCTTTTCCCATTTTTGGCCAACACAGAAAATTAAGAGGGCTTTCATTCTTCATTTTCAATGGACGGCAAGATTTTTACAAAAGGAATTTTTTTGGATTTTCTCTCTAGCATTTTTACTCTCCAAGAAGCATTTTCTTGTTCAAAAAATCTTTAATTTTTCTTCTCAAGTTTTAGTCTTTGCTACTCTAAAATACTTAATCTTGGGTTTGATTTGAGTAAGAGAAATTAATTTTCTTAGCTTATTCATCCCACCAAAAATATTTTCTTGAACTAAGTTATTTAAAACACAGATTTTTATACTTGTTTCGGGTGTTTATCACCGCAAAAATTGACAAGGGGAACGGATTGAGACATCCCATTTTCGATCTATAAATTCTGTGGGTAAACACTTTGGAACCACCTTAATTTCTCATCTATTCATCTTTTGTTGGTTATTATTTTTGTTGATCTTATTATTTTGCCATGTTTATTTTCTAGCTCTCATATTTTCTTTGCTACTGCTGGCATTTTAATTTTTTTTTTAGTTTAATATCTTTGTGGTGATTTAATGTGAGTCTTGTGCTTTTATCCCCTTTTTTGTTTACCGTTGGCCTCCATGTCCCCTCATTATTATTATTACTATTATTATTTCTTCTTACCACTATATTGAAGCATTATCATGATTATTGCTAATACTACTAATATTTATTATTTCATTATTATCACTATTATTTGGTTTATTTGTTATTAATATTATTATGTTATGAATATTATTATATTATGGTATTTATCCATTATTTTATTATTACTATTATGCTATTATTATTATTATTATTATTATTATTATTATTATTATTATTATTATTATTATTATTATTATTATTATTATTATTATTATTATTATTATTATTATTATTGTTGTTGTTGTTGTTATTATTACTATTTTATTGTTGTTACTATGCCATGATTATTCGTTGTTACCATCACTATAATTTTATTGTTGTCATTATCTTGTTTTTATTTGATTAATTTCTAGAATTATTACTAATATTTTTGATATTATTTTTTCGTGTCTGAGATTTACATTTGGGTTGCACTGTGTGAGCTTTCCCGTGGCCCTCCTGTTGGGTCACAACGCATGGACAAACACCCGATTTGGTGAGACCCTTTCAACCCTCTCTTTATGTGTTATGTGTTTATTTGTAAAAATTTTATTTACGCACCCGTGTGATAAAAAGTCAAAAAAAATATGTCTATAATTAAATTACTTTTTTTACTAATAAAATTGGGACTAATGTCCCTTACTTTAGCCCGATAATAAAAATGTCATCCTTAAAATGAAGAGTCAATTTTCTCCAAAAATGGGATCACTCATCCTCATTTTCATCAAACAACCAAAACGACTCTTCGAACCCTCTTCAAATAAACGCGAAGGAACCAATGTTCCTAAACCTTCAATAAGTGCGAAGGAACCAATGTTCATAAAATAATGCCCTGATTTATGTATGTCCTTTTATTTTGATCTTGTGTGAGTGTTTTAAATTTATGTTCATTTCCTTTTGGGCCCTTGTAATTAATTTTGGGGCAACTTCATTTATTTTTGGGGATTGTATTCCGTCCCTATTTATATTTTTAACCTCCTTTTATTGGGGTTGTATTCCGCCCCTATTTCTCTTGTAATTGCGTGCTTGCGTGTGTATCGCTTTCTTTTATCGCTTTATTTATTGCTTTCCTTTTACCGCTTTTGGATGCTTGAGATGCGATTTTACTTTTAATGCATTAATCGCGTGAGGTGAGAGATATAATTTTAAGAAGTTAAAAGCTCACTTATAATTAACTAAAGTATAAATAAGAGTGAAGTTCCGAACACTATATCTCTGGTCTTGACCAATAGAGGTAAGAGACCTTTTCCCAATTTCTTGTGAATTGGGTGGCGACTCCATGATACCTCAAAGGTGCCTATAGGTGCCATTAGGCTAGGTGGTTCTTCCCAATGTCCTATTGGGAGGGGTACATCTACGATTTCTTATGGCTCCCATAATCAAAAGACGCGAACCAGTCCCTCGAATCCCGAAGGCGGATTCAAATCGAGGGCCCTTGCTAGGTTCCGACGCGCGTTACACTTTATAATTCCCAAATTACACCTTTTTAAGCTAATTTACTATTTTTAAAAATTCAGTCAAAGTTTGGTCAAACCCTGGTTCAATTGAACAGAACCAAAGGTAAACTTTAGCCTAACTTTCGGGGGACCTATTTGATCTCATTTTGTCACCAAATTTTACCACTAGACTCCTGACAGTCCACAGATCAATTTTATCAAATAAAAATTTTCCCATGAACTGCTGTCATTTTCAACTATATACCTTCCCACGAGGTCATCCATCCTAGCACGTTCAACCTTTTGACCCCTTTGTAATTTAGGATACTAGAATTGTTGTTTTCACACCAAAATCACACTACTGACTCTACAAAATTTACAGATCGATACTATACCAGTTTCAGGTCATTATAAGAATGCTTTTACATGGTAGGTAGGAATCCCTACGAGCCGTGTAAACCCATTTTGCCCCACTATGCCCAGGGTAGATTCCAAGTTCAATTTTCCATAGGTATTTTCACCTAGCTAGAGGAATTTCTGAGCAAAAGTGTCTTATAGAAATTTGTTCCCATATTTCTTAAGTTTCTAATGGTTTAAAAATCATGTCATTTGGACTTATATCCTAGGAGATATGGCTTTGACATTACAGATTGCTTTAGAGAAATTCCCAAGGATAGAATTGTGTCCCAACTTAGAAAAATTACTGGGAACAATAGAGACTTAATTTGACCATACTCCCTTCATCAAACTTACTCTTATAGATGTATATTTTAATTAGAATTTATATTCATAATATTTGGATCACTATAACTCATGAAATTGTCTTGGGAATAGAACCTGCTCCCATTACCATAACAGAACATGGTACTACAATTTTAAGCTCATTTTTGAAGCTCTTAGAGCAAGATTCAGCTCATGACCTCTGTAGTCATTTGCAGGTATGGGTGTTATGTTTTATTTCCTATTAGAATAATATAATTTGGAGTTCTATAACTCAATTTATAGCTCAAAAACTGACTCAGGGACAAGTGAATCCCTAGATAGAGTTTCCTTTATACACTCTGCATGCCACATTGTCATTTCAACCAACTCATTGTAATGGCCTAAATACCGAGTTAGTAGTGAACAGTGGTTCCCTGTGTGTGTACAGTATATTTTGGGTGTGATTATACCTGCATTAATGTACCGGATCCTTTGGGGACTCTGAGGTTAAATGTGTGTAGGTGAGAGTAGTCCTGGGATGCATGACCCCTTGGGAAGTTCTCAGGGTAAAAAGTACATCCGAAATAAAAAAAATATTTTATTTTACTATTGGAAAATGCTTGTTATGATGAGTCTAAGGATGAAATTTGAAATGAAAACGAGGTCATATAGGTCTACAGAAGTTAAAAATAAGAAAAGTTTCTCGTTTTGTTCAAATAGTAACCAGGTTTGTCACACCCCAACCTATACCATGGAAACTTCTCCTCGGATTAGAGGGAGAAGGATCTAAGTTAGATAGGAGTGTCACATCCCACTAGTACAAATAGGAAAACATCGCATACAAAATGACATATCAGGGATAAAGTAAAACTTTGAAAGAAAGAAGAGTGACACTGAACAAAGTGAATACTTTATTAATATACATAAAAGAGGTCTTTACATTTACAACAGATATAAACAAAACAAATATACAAAAGCCCAAGGTACATTGTTCCAAAGGCCACCAAAACATTATATCTGCTACAAAAGAAAGGAAAGCCTATACTATAAAACCCCGATCTCTAGTTGTGTTGGCCTTCCCGATGCGACACGCCCAGACTATGCGTACTCAACCTTCCACACCTGCACGGTTAAACACCCCTGCGAAGCGAAATCGATTAGTGGGGAAACACAAATGCATAACCGCCACTCACAGTGACGACAACAGAAAGCACATGATAATGATACAATTATAGATATAGAATCATACATAGTTAAGTCAAATATTTATATTATCATCCAAAATTATTGTACAAGGACACACTGACACCTGCTTAATCATAATGAGTGGATAACGAGTACACATAAATACTTGAGAGTATCGGTATCGTATTATAAATACATAGATACCCGAAAGTATCAAAACATTCTTT
This sequence comes from Excoecaria cochinchinensis, assembly GCA_947683425.1. Classification (NCBI taxonomy): domain Eukaryota; kingdom Viridiplantae; phylum Streptophyta; class Magnoliopsida; order Malpighiales; family Euphorbiaceae; genus Excoecaria; species Excoecaria cochinchinensis. Next base: position 21,293,866 of record CANTUQ010000119.1, read on the forward strand.
TTATTTTTTTTTCCAAATTGTTTTCACGTAGAATCTTAAGAAAGATTCAAATAGAAGGATCGCGAGGATCCGATCGGGGGACCTGATCAGGGTCCAAAATCGTACACATAGCTGCAGCAACACATAACTCTATTAGGCATGCCTAACTATCCACTTATCCGATATTAGCAGGTTATACGAAATTTATTAAGTTATCATACATGTTATTCCTTTAAATAAGTGGTTAAGGCTTTAATGAAAGAGTGCATGCAAAAGAACCCAACTCATCAAGCAAAAAGGAGAAGAAACCAAATTTGGAAGTCACGTTTGTCGCGCTCGCGATAGAAGCCAAAATACTCCTCCCCGCCTCGTCTCGCGATTGCGAGTGACCTCGTGCTCGCGAGAGGATGCAGGTGATGCTCTCTGTCGCGTTCGCGAGGATTGTCGCGCTCGCGACAGAAGAGAGCCTTGCACATGCTCAGAGATCGAGCACTCTGTCGCGCTCGCGACAGAGAGCTCCCTTCGAGCTCTTCGGCACGACACCTCTTGCACCGGCGCGAGGGCTGAAACCTCCGCTCTCTGTCGCGCTCGCGACAGTGTCGCCATCGCGACAGATACGGGTTTTTCAGCTCTTACGCCCAAAATCTGCTGAATTTTCACACTAAACACATTCAAACTTCCAAAATTGATTCTAAACCTCAAAAGTAAGCAACACAAGCATCAACAACTCATAATATAATTAACAACCCAGCTTTATCACCACTTATTTCAATTAAATCAAGCCAAATACATGCTCAATTTCAAGAAATCCCAAAACAGCAATTTTAACACTAATTGCAACTATCCACATGATTTCTTGCAAATTCTTCAAACAATACACACCCTCTAGCATCACATATCATGCTTAATTCAATTTAAGCCATAGTTACCCAACTCATAACTCCACCCAAAGCAAAATGCAAACATCTAACTCAAATCACAAATATGTGCAAAAGACAAACGTTCCCAAACCTGATCTCCTCTGATTCTACTCGTGAGCTCTGCTCCCGCTAGCAATTTCTTTCCCTTTTTCGGGTCTAGGAGACTCCTCTGAACCACAAACCCACAACAACTATAATTAATTCTATAATAACCCACATAAACATATTCAAATACTTAAAACCTAGAGAAAAGGAAGGAGAAGAATCTAAGACATCAATAACCCCAACTCACCTTTGAGCTTCAAAATCACAATCTAAACAACTCTAATTACTCAAATAAAGAAGAGGAAGCAAGATTGTGCAAAGAAAAGGAAGAACGAAGAAGAAGAAAAAGAAAAGAAGAGAGTGGCGTGAGGAAGGAGAAGAAGAATGGGAATCAAAAGGGAAGGCTGCCTTCTCTCTCTCTCTCTCTCAAACCCATTAAATGCTAACTTATCCCTTATGCCACATGTCACTCTCCCCATAGGACAAATGCCCCCTAACACACCCGACTCCCATACTCTAACACACACACAAAGCTTTCTCTTGCTCACACCCTACCTCCATGCCTTCACTCTCACATTAACCTATCTCCTCTTCTCATACTAACACACACACACACACATAAATTAAATAAATAATCCAAATTAACACATACATGCAACACATAAAAATACACACATACAGACACAGACAGGCTCAAACTATTGGGGTGGTTTTGGGGTGTTACAATACTCCCCCACTTAACAGAATTTCGTCCTCGAAATTCTTACCTGCTTCAAATAACTGAGGGTATTACAATCTCATGGCTTCCTCTGGTTCCCATGTAGCTTCCTCAATACCATGATGTTTCCATAAGATCTTGACCAATGGTATCTGTTTATTCCGGAGCTGTCTGATTTCCCTATCCAAAATCCTTTTCTGTTCTTCATCATAAGAAAAATCTGGTTGAATCCGGATATCTTGCACTGGTAACACATGTGAAGGGTCAGACTGATATCTTCGAAGCATAGATACATGGAAAACATCATGTAGTCTAGCTAACTCCATAGGCAAAGCTAACTGATACGCTACTGGACCTACTTTTCTTAAGATCTCATATGGTCCAATAAAGCGTGGACTTAGTTTGCCTTTCCTTCCAAAACGGAGAACCTTTCGCCACGGTAACACTTTCAAGAAAACTTTATCACCTACTTCGTAATGAATATCTCTGCGCTTCAGATTAGCGTAAGAACGTTGTCGGTCCTTAGCTGCTTTCAAGTTCTGTTGCACAACCCTTACTTTCTCTTCGGTATCCCGCACTATATCCGGACCTATCATAGCCTTTTCTGACAGTTCAGTCCAACATACTGGCGTTCTACATTTCCGTCCATACAATACTTCGTAAGGAGCCATACTAATGCTCACCTGATAGCTATTATTATGCGCGAATTCCATCAAGGACACATACCGATCCCAGCTTCCTGAAAACTCCAAAGCACAACCCCGGAGCATATCTTCCAAAACCTGAATAACCCTCTCTGATTGACCATCGGTTTGTGGATGAAAAGCGGTGCTGAAATTTAATCGAGTTCCCAAAGCCGCCTGAAGCTCTTTCCAAAACTTGGATGTAAAACGCGGATCTCGGTCAGACACAATGGATAACGGAATCCCATGTAGTCGAACTATCTCATTTACATAAAGTTCCGCTAACTTGTCCATCGAATAATCCAACCGCACTGGCAGAAAATGCGCGGATTTCGACAATCGATCCACTATAACCCACACTGAATCATGCTTACGCTGAGTCATAGGCAAGCCAGATACAAAATCCATATCGTGATGTCATCCCACTTCCATTGGGGAATGGGTAAGGGATGAAGCAATCCCGATGGCACTTGATGCTCGGTTTTCACTTGCTGACAGGTGAGACATCTTGAAACAAATTCTGTTATATCTCTTTTCATGCCTGGCCACCAATAAATATGCTTCAGATCTTGATACATTTTGTCCCCACCAGGATGCATAGTAAAGATTGATGAATGAGCTTCTTGCAATAGCTTCTTTCTTAACTCACCCACATTAGGTACACATAACCGATTACCGTGCCTAAGCACTCCTTCTCCGTCTATCAAATATTCAGCCCGTTTGCCCTCTTTCACTACTTGACAAACACGCTGTAACACATGGTCATCTAACTGTGCCCTTGCAATCTCCGATCTCAAACTTGGTTTAACTTTAAGTCGAGCAATCAGAGCAACTTCAGAATCAAATCTCCATCTGCCTCGGCTAGCTAGCAATGCAGACATAGACTTCCTACTGAGAGCATCAGCCACTACATTAGCTTTACCCGGATGGTAGTCAATAATACAATCATAATCCTTGAATAGCTCTAACCATCTCCGCTGCCTCAAATTCAACTCCTTCTGAGTTAACAAATATTTAAGACTCTTATGATCGGTAAAAATTCTGCACGTCTCCCCATATAAGTAGTGCCGCCATACTTTAAGCGCAAACACTACCGCTGCTAACTCCAAATCGTGGGTCGGGTAGTTTCGCTCATGAGGCTTCAACTGTCTCGATGCATAAGCTATAACTTTGTTCCCTTGCATCAGAACACAACCTAAGCCAATTCCCGAAGCATCACTGTACATAGTGTACTCTTTACCCGAAACCGGCTGTGTGAGCACAGGAGCTTTAACCAATAACTCTTTTAAACGATCAAAACTGGCTTGACACTTCTCAGTCCATACAAACTTAACATCCTTCCGAAGTAGCTTGGTTAGAGGAGAGGCTAACACTGAAAACCCCTGAACAAACCGTCGATAATACCCTGCTAAACCCAGAAAACTTCTCACCTCTAGCACACTCTTCGGAGGCATCCAATTTACAATTGCTTCAATCTTACTTGGATCAACACGTACACCCTCTGCTGACACTACATGTCAAAGGAAGGCCACTTCTTTCAACCAAAACTCACATTTACTGAGTTTCGCATACAGTTAATGATCTCTTAGCATTTGCAACACCAACCTAAGATGTTCCTTATGTTCTTTTCGATCTCTGGAGTATACCAAAATGTCATCAATAAATACCACAACAAACTTGTCCAGATACGGTCGAAAAACTCGGTTCATCAGATCCATAAAGGCTGAAGGCACGTTGGTCATACCGAAAGGCATCACTAGAAATTCGTAGTGACCATAACGCGTCCGAAAAGCCGTCTTCGCCACATCTGCTTCTTTAACCCCCAACTGGTAATAGCCTGATCTCAGGTCTATCTTAGAGAATACCCCAGCTCCTCTCAACTGATCAAAAAGGTCTTCAATCCTCGGCAATGGATACTTATTCTTGATAGTCACTTTATTAAGCTGTCGATAATCAATGCACATCCATAGGGTTCCATCCTTCTTCTTGACAAACAGCACTGTAGCGCCCCACGGTGACACACTAGGCCGAATGAACCCTTTGTCTAACAACTCCTGTAACTGACTCTTCAATTCCTTCAATTCCATTGGAGCCATTCGGTAAGGAGCCTTAGAAATCGGAGCTGTCCCTGGGATAATCTCGACTGACAATTCGACCTCTCTCCCGGGAGGTAATCCCGGTAATTCTTCCGGAAAGACATTTACAAAATCTTTTACAATAGGAATGTCTTGAATTTTAACTTGTCCTCTCCGAGAATCCAAAACCACAGCCAGAAACGCTTTACAACCCTTCCTGATAAATCTCCTGGCTTTCACAGCCGATACCACGTTATGCAGAGAACTGCTTCCAATTCCCTTCACAATAACAAGTACTTGATCTTTATCCTTCAAAACCATTACCTTCCTATGACAGTCCACTACCGCCCGGTGCTTATCCAACCAATCCATCCCTAGAATAATATCAAACTCATGAAACGACAAGCAGATCAAATCCACAACAAACTCTGTACCCTGAATCTTTAAAGGACACCTCCGACACACCCGATTAACCATAACACTCTGAGCCAACGGACTGGATACACAAATCTCATATTCCATCTTCTCCTCACTTCCCAATTTATCCCATAACTTATCAGAACACACATAAGAATGGGTAGAGCCTGGGTCAATCAAAGCATAAACTTCAAAATCAAACAAAGAGAACTTACCGGCAATTACTTCGGGAGCATTCTGTTCCTCTCGGGCCTTCATAGCATAGGCCCTACCAGTCGTCGACACAGGGCGATCTACTGATTCTGAGAGTTCTCTCTCTCAGGCTCGACCGCGCTGACCCCTACCTCTTCCCCGATTATGGCTTCCTTGAGGTACATTAGATCCAGCTCGGCTCCCTTCCTGTTGCCCCGAAGGATCTCCATACCGACTTGGACAATTCGCAAGAAGATGGTCCGTAGAACCACATCTGAAACAACCTCCTATTAACCATCGACACTCACCCCAATGTTGTTTGTTGCAATGAGTACATCTGGGAGTGCCATCTCCTCTACCTGTGCTCGATCCCCTGGAAGAACCCTGTCTCCTCCCTCTAGGGGTCGGACTAGCTGCAGACTCATCAGCAAGGTTTCCTTGTGACTCCCTCGGCCTCTTGCCTGAAGAAGAGCCACCTCTTACAGACTTCCTTCTTTGAGCTTTCTCTCTCAGAATATTCTCAGAACGCTCCGCCCTCAAGGCTGCTTGAACCAACTGATAATACTTCACATTCGGAGCCGACATTAAAGAGATTAACATCACCTTCAAAGACTCATTCAAGCCTGATTCAAAATGTTAACATCTGAACTCCTCTGTGAGAACCCTTGGCGGTGCATACTTACTAAGCTTATTAAACTCATTTTCATACTCGGCCACAGACATTGTTCTTTGCTTGAGAATTAGAAACTGCGCCCACTTGGCATCCTTATATGCTTTAGTTACATACCGGTTCTGGAACTCACTCTCAAAAAATTCCCATGTAATCGGTTCAGGGACCTGTGGTTGACTAACTACTAGCCTCCACCAATCATAAGCAGAACCTTGCAACAAAGGCAGTGCACACTCCACTTCTTGTTCTGGTGGACATCTGATCTCTCTAAGTACTCTGGACGTCTTCTCTATCCACATCTCTGCTTTATTAGATTCATCTATGCCAGTACCAAAGAAATCCTCTGCACCATGCTTTCTTAACTTCTTAATAGGGGCACTTGGTGCTGTTACCCTTTCAAGTACCCTTGTCATATTCTGAAGCATCGCCTCAAACGGTCCCATAGGCACCTCAGGTCGCCCCCTAGGAGGTTGAGGCGGACCAGAAACTGAGGGATTTTTCTCTTGGCGATTAGCACTTTCCGCTGACCCCTCAAGTGATCCACGAGCGGACTCCATAACTACAAAACATAAACGCAGTGCGCATCAGTCCAACACAACTCCAACAAACTAGCTAACACACTGAAACCCAGTAACATCTAACCCAGTAACTCTGATAGCACCTAATGTCACACCCCAACCTATACCATGGAAACTTCTCCTCGGATTAGAGGGAGAAGGATCCAAGTTAGATAGGAGTGTCACATCCCACTAGTACAAATAGGAAAACATCGCATACAAAATGACATATCAGGGATAAAGTCAAACTTTGAAAGAAAGAAGAGTGATACTGAACAAAGTGAATACTTTATTAATATGCATAAAAGAGGTCTTTACATTTACAACAGATATAAACAAAACAAATATACAAAAGCCCAAGGTATATTGTTCCAAAGGCCACCAAAACATTATATCTGCTACAAAAGAAAGGAAAGCCTATACTATAAAACCCCGATCTCTAGTTGTGTTGGCCTTCCCGATGCGACACGCCCAGACTATGCGTACTCAACCTTCCACACCTGCACGGTTAAACACCCGTGCTAAGCGAAATCGCTTAGTGGGGAAACACAAATGCATAACCGCCACTCACAGTGACGACAACAGAAAGCACATGATAATGATACAATTATAGATATAGAATCATACATAGTTAAGTCAAATATTTATATTATCATCCAAAATTATTGTACAAGGACACACTGACACCTGCTTAATCATAATGAGTGGATAATGAGTACACATAAATACTTGAGAGTATCGATATCGTATTATAAATACATAGATACCCGAAAGTATCAAAACATTCTTTTTATTTTTGTTCCAAATTGTTTTCACGTAGAATCTTAAGAAAGATTCAAACAGAAGGATCGCGAGGATCCGATCGGGGGACCTGATCAGGGTCCAAAATCGTACACATAGCTGCAGCAACATATAACTCTATTAGGCATGCCTAACTATCCACTTATCCGACATTAGCAGGTTATACAAAATTTATTAAGTTATCATACATGTTATTCCTTTAAATAAGTGGTCAAGGCTTTAATGAAAGAGTGCATGCAAAAGAACCCAACTCATCAAGCAAAAAGGAGAAGAAACCAAATTTGGAAGTCACGTCTGTCGCGCTCGCGACAGAAGCCAAAATACTCCTCCCCGCCTCGTCTCGCGATTGCGAGTGACCTCGTGCTCGCGAGAGGATGCAGGTGATGCTCTCTGTCGTGCTCGCGAGGATTGTCGCGCTCGCTACAGAAGAGAGCCTTGCACATGCTCGGAGATCGAGCACTCTGTCGCGCTCGCGACAGAGAGCTCCCTTCGAGCTCCTCGGCACGACACCTCTTGCACCGGCGCGAGGGCTGAAACCTCCGCTCTCTGTCGCGCTCGCGACAGTGTCGCAATCGCGACAGATACGGGTTTTTCAGCTCTTACGCCCAAAATCTGCTGAATTTTCACACTAAACACATTCAAACTTCCAAAATTGATTCTAAACCTCAAAAGTAAGCAACACAAGCATCAACAACTCATAATATAATTAAAAACCCAGCTTTATCACCATTTATTTCAATTAAATCAAGCCAAATACATGGTCAATTTTAAGAAATCCCAAAACAACAATTTTAACACTAATTGCAACTATCCACATGATTTCTTGCAAATTCTTCAAACAATACACACCCTCTAGCATCACATATCATGCTTAATTCAATTTAAGCCATAGTTACCCAACTCATAACTCCACCCAAAGCAAAATGCAAACATCTAACTCAAATCACAAATATGTGCAAAAGACAAACGTTCCCAAACCTGATCTCCTCTGCTTCTACTCGTGAGCTCTGCTCCCGCTAGCAATTTCTTTCCCTTTTTTCGGTCTAGGAGACTCCTCTGAACCACAAACCCGCAACAACTATAATTAATTCTATAATAACCCACATAAACATATTCAAATACTTAAAACCTAGAGAAGAGGAAGGAGAAGAATCTAAGACATCAATAACCCCAACTCACCTTTGAGCTTCAAAATCACAATCTAAACAACTCTAATTACTCAAATAAAGAAGAGGAAGCAAGATTGTGCAAAGAAAAGGAAGAACGAAGAAGAAGAAAAAGAAAAGAATAGAGTGGCGTGAGGAAGGATAAAAAGAACGAGAATCAAAAGGGAAGGCTGCCTTCTCTCTCTCTCTCTCAAACCCATTAAATGCTAACTTATCCCTTATGCCACATGTCACTCTCCCCATAGGACAAATGCCCCCTAACACACCTTACTCCCATACTCTAACACACACACAAAGCTTTCTCTTGCTCACACCCTACCTCCATGCCTTCACTCTCACATTAACCTATCTCCTCTTCTCATACTAACACACACACACACACATAAATTAAATAAATAATCCAAATTAACACATACATGCAACACATAAAAATACACACATACAGACACGGACAGGCTGAAACTACTGGGGTGGTTTTGGGGTGTTACAAGGTTTGACCACGGTTTGATCAAATTTTTAAAAATAGTAAATGACCTCTAAAAATTGTTTTAAGGGTATGGATGGACTTATAATAATATTTAGAAATTTTTTATAGCAAAAAATAAATTTTACGGTAACACTGAAAATTATCATATCTAACCGGTTTGAGTGAATCGGACTGGAAACTGACTTCGATTGGGATGAAAATTTTTATGGGAGTAAATTATATATTTTATGAATTATGGAATCATTTTTTGGGAGGAATTGAACTTAAGAATTGAGAAAATGAAATTAAGGTTACACTATGGGCATATATGCATAAATGGGCTTAAGAATAGTTGGCCCAACTTGGTTGGACCAAGCTCGGCCTATTAATGGACCTATATAAGGCAAAGAAATCTAGTTTGTGTAGAAAATTCCTCCATCTTCTTCATCCTCCTAGTGTGGTCAAATTATCTCCATCAAATTCTCTCCTCCATTTTCATCTTTTCCTTAATTCTCTCAACTAAATTAAAGCCTCCTAATCAAACTCAAGCCTGTCTTTTCATTGAAGATAATCTCTAAAGTCCATTTAAGGTAATAGAAGTGGGAAAAGTTTGAAAGAAAGGTTTATGTGTCAAAATTGAGGTAAGAGAAATTGAGTTCTATAATTTGATTTAAAGGTTCCTATAGATAAATTAAGGGTCGTGGAGTATGAATATGTTGTTATATTGAAGAAAGAAGACATGAAAATGATGATTTTATATGGTTGTATATTCGGCCTACATAGGTTCTAAAGGAAAGGAAAAGCTTTCAAAGGCTTAGAGTAAGGAAAATGAAGCTTAAGAGGTGTAGAACAAGAATACAAAGTTAGTGGATACAATATCCTTTACTTTTTTTTATGAATTTTGTTTAGGTTTAAGCTTATGTATATTATAGAATTCTGTGGACTTGGCATGTATAATTGAAATAAATGTTATAGACATGTTGGGGGATGTTAGAAATGATGATTTGAGTGATTAAAATTGAAAGAATAAACTTGTAGGAAGAAATCTAATGATGGGCAAATGGTATGATAAGGTTTAACATGGATTATTTACAAGTTTAATGACATTTAAGTATGCATCTATGTTAATATACATGTAATTAAGTTAAACAAATAATAAAATGAAGGAAATTAAATTTGTATGAAAATTTAAGGTATGACTGGATTGAATTATAAGGTATATTAGGGTGCACTTTATTAATTTAAGGAAAATTAGACCTTAAAAAGAATGTATAGTTAAAATGGAGTATATACTAATTTATTTGGAATTTTTAAAGTATTAATGAATATAATTTATGTAAATATTGCATTATGTATTAAGTAAAGATTATAAGAAAGGTTATGTTTAGTAAAGAAATGACATAAAAAAATTAGAATAAAAAAATAAGTAAAATGGATTAAATTTAATGGAAAAGAAATTAAGTGTATGAATGGTAGTGTAATAAACAAGTAGTATGTCATTATGGAATGGTTATTATGTAATAATCCTATGATATATAAGTATAATAAAGAAATAAGAAGTAATGTATGTATGGTTATTTATTGAAATAAGAAACAGAATTGTATTTAAGAATAAAAGTAAGGTCATGTTAAGGCATGATATGTAATAAATATGGGTAATATTAATGATTATGGTTATGAATATAAAGAATTAATGAATTAAGGTATGTTGATTGTTGCTTTCAGTATACTGGTAGAGAATCACTAGTTCAGGATATAGTTGGTTAGCCATAGGGACATTTATACTGTTGTTCGAATCATGACGACTCCTATATGTAGGACAATGACGGTCTACTATGTATAGCACTATGCCATTATGGCTTAAGGAATTGACGAATTATTTTTACGACTCAGAGTAGTGTTCCTTAGTGGTCACTTACTTTTATGGTACCTAGAGTAATGATCCCTAGTGGTCATTTACTCTTATTGCTCCCAGAGTAGTAATCCATAGTGGTTACCTACTCTTATGTCTCTAGAGTTAGTGGCCCTTAGTGGTCACTATCTCTTATGGCTCTTCGTCCTATGTATCCAGTTTGGAGATTTCTGTCGGATAAATACTAATAGCAAATTAAGGAAAATGGACTAAAATGAATAAATAAGAAGTAATAAGAACAATAAAATGAATACAGACTAAATTGTAAAGATTTAAAAGTGTTAGGGTCAAAATAGTAATTATGCTTAATAATGAGAAAAAATAAGTAATTAATATGTTGAATAAGTAATAAGATGAATAAAAACTAGTTAAATGTGAAATTATGCATAAGATATAGTTTAGGGACTAAACAACGATTTTACATGTTAAATAATAAATTAAGTATGAAATAGGGATGACTAATGGCATAATTGTAATTATAATGAACTTGAATGGTAAAAGTGTAATTTAATGGAAATATAAGGATTAAAATGTGATTGGACTTGAAATTAATATTTTAAGGACTAAATGGTAAATTGTATGTCAAATAATGAAATATATATATATATATATATATATATATATATATATATACACACACACACACACCAAGGACGCCTTAAGATACCAAGGTATAAAACAAAGCACTAGAATAATATATTATCAAACAGCAACATATCCATGAATGGATTTCACAACCTAAAACTAAAATGAAAACGCAATGCAAAAATGATTTCAAAAATCAAATCAAGAAGGTACATGGCAATAATCAAGCATGATAACCGAGTTATCCTTTGGACCAGTAGCCCGCAGCTCGAATTGTTTCAGTCGATATATCTTCAAGATTGTTTCAAAAATATGCAAACAATATTTCTGATGTACCAGATAAGTATAAATCGCAAGTACAGAGCATACTTATGAATGTAAAACCATTTATTTTTAAAACATATATTTATATATATTAAACAGTAATACAAATTACAGAAACTGTAAGGTACAAAGGCTCAACACATGAGTTACACTTACAGGCTTTGAAATATAATAATTACAAGCTTTAGGAGATAAACACTCAGCTCAAGAATTACACGGGTTTTTTGCTCAACACATGAGCTACCTAGATTCTCTTCTAAGTGTGAGAGGCTTTGAAGACTAGGAATTCTCTCCAAATTAGTGTCTGCCTTCAACTGGGAGGAAGGGATCCTTAAATAGAGAGCTTCCGTCAATTAAGGGAGCCTGAAGTGACTGGATGAGCTGTAAAGGGATTCTTCACATGCTGGATGCCTGTCCATCAATTATGGTTGTTTGAAAATTAAAAAGTAACCGAAAGTAGCCGATAGAATAAGGTTTTACTGTTTGGCTTTTTGACTTTTCTTACTTATTTTTTTCAGATAAGCTGGGCATTTTTCAAGTTTGTGGTATAAGCCTATGTTTAAAATTTAAAAGGAAATAAATGGGCTAGGCCCATGTTTACAAAATGCCTTATTTATGGGCTTAAATAAGAGTTTGGGAAAATGTTGTAGTATTCATCTCCGTTATCATCACCCAAGTCAACTATGGGCTCAGAGCCTGAGGAAGAGCCTGCTTTTGAGGGGCCCGAAGAAGCTTTTGAAGATGAGGCCTTACTTTTGAGTAGTTGGGCCATTATCTTAAAGTATTCTTCTTCAGTTTTTGCTGCCGCCAGTTGGGTCTGAGCAAAGGACTTCTGGGCCAAGAACTGTGTCGTTGCTGGTCCTGGTTTTAAAAGGCCTTGACTTTGGAGCCACAAGTTTACGGCTGGTTTTCTGATGGAGTCCGAAATGGAGAATTTTTTACACCATCTTCTGAGCAAGTTTATCTGTGCTTCTTGCTAACGGTAGTCCAAATACCTGCTAACGGTAGTCCAAATACCAGGCTATTATCCATGGTAAGAAGAACCTTGTTGCAAAAAGCATTAAAGGATGGAACCTTTTTTCTTTGTCAGAAGGTTTGTAAGAGGTTTTGAAAAGGCTGCAGCTTTCCTGGATTTGGGGTTTCAGGATTTCAGGAGAAGCTCCATACAATTTCCACCAATAAATGAACCAAAAAGGAATTTTGGAAGGCTCCTATTTGAGGTTGAAGTAGAACAACCATGTGTGGGTGAAATTTGTGTTTTGAAAAAGAAAAGCATTGTACCAAGCCTGTTGATAATCCCAGTAGGAATAGGTCTAGCAATGGTTGTAGGTGGTTTTGAAATCAACGGGAAAGGTTTTAGGTTGGTGAAGGTTTTGTCCCCACTCAAGAGGAGAGAACTTTATGGATTTTTCCCATTAAGTAATTGACTTGTCTGGTTTTAGGATTGTCCACAATGGACACAGAACCCATCAATTCTAAGATTGCCCTATAATACGGCTGGGGTTTTGTTAAATCACATGGTTTAAAAAACCAGCCTTTGGGGAAAACTCTTGAAATGGCCATCTGAGAGTTTTGAAGATAAAATTCTTCCTCCATTGTCCAAATGTATTGAAAATCCGTTTTAACAAAATAATTTGAAATGTTTTCTGACTAAAACAAAACAATTTCAGAACTATTTTGGGTTAAAACAATTTTTAAAAAAATCCTCTTGTGAGGATTTTGAAGAAACAACTCCGAGGTCAGAGGGTTTGACAAGTACTCTATCATAAGATGTTTCTTGTGTAGGTTTTGAAATTTGTTTAAAGGAGGGTTTTGAGGATGAAGATCCTTCCTCTTATTTTGAAATGGTTTGAGGGGTTTTACCTGTTTGCTGTTTAGTCAGCATTTTGAAAACGGAGCCAAGTTCTGGCTGTTTGGAAAGAGTCTCGATCCATTGTTGGACCTAAGACTTTTTGGCCAGGGCCTCGTCATCTTCTTCGACAATTTGGGCCCATGATTTAATTTCTGTGGTAGACGAGGCTGCTACAGGTTTTGAAACTTTCTAATCCTCTTTCTAGACCTCTTTTCCCTTTCCTTTGGATTTTCTTAGCATTTTTAAGTCTTGTTTTGAAGGAACTCTCTGATTAGAAAATCAGGAATTGATTTTTTATCTCCCTTAATAAATTCAATTTCAAAATCAAATATACTAAGGATAGCTTGCCATCGAGCAAAAATTTGTTTTGATGCAATATTTTGAACATCTTTTTGTAAAACCTCCTTGGCAGATTTGCAATCAATCCGAAGTAAAAACTTCTGATTTAGTAAATCGCTTTGGAATTTTGAAATGCACGTGACAATTTAAAGAATTTCTTTTTTAATTGTCGGGTGCATTTCAAAATTCCAAAGCGATTTACTGTAACAACTCGATTTGGCCCTAGTAGAATTTCGGAATTTTATTCAGGAATTCAAGAGTTTGTGTGTATAAGGGAGTGTATTTGAGTAAGTGGCTTGTGTGTGTGGGTTCTGTTGCGAGCGCGATAGTGTCGCAGGCGCGACAGACTGCCTCACATGAAGCCTATTTGAGTTGGAATATTTGATGTGTATCGGACATATGGCGGCATAGGAGTTTGACAAGTGGCATTATAGGAGGGTGACAAGTGGCAAGAATTTGTGCGTTTTACATAAATTAAAAAGAGATAAGTGGAAAAAGGGGATAAACATGTATTTAATTAAATAGGTGGCATTTATGAGCATAGTTAATTTTGGGATTAACATTGACCAGCTGCTCCTCTTCTTTTCTCACGTTAGTTTTGCTTTGCCTTGGATCAATTGGCCTTTCGTTCCTTCTTTTCTCTTTGGCTTTTTGCCGTTCTTTCTTGCCTTGCCATTCCTTCATGCTGTCGCTCCTTTCCTTCTTCATTTGACATGCTCCTTAAGTGAGATACTTGGATTGGTTTGAAGAGTATAAGTCAAGGGTTGAGTTTGGTTCTTAAGAAGAAGGTATGTAGCATGATTTTAGCATTGGTCTTCTTCTTCTGTTTAATTTCTGTTTTTGATTTAAAGTGAAGTCTATGGATTAAGTGTTATATTGGTTGATTTGTGCATAAAAGCTGTGTATTAGAAGTACGACTATTCATTCAATCTTGCCTCAAAATGACGGCATCTGAACTCATCAGTCATAACACCTTCTGGAGCATACCTAGACAACCGGTTGAATTCTTTCTCAAACTCTAAAATCGACATAGCTCTCTGTTTCAAGCTCAGAAACTGTGCCCATCTAGCATCCTTATAAGTCTGAGTTATGTACTTCTTTGTGAACTCTGTAACACCCCCATACCCCCTGGAAGGATATCAGGATGCCACACGGACAATTGCAAATACATGTACATATACATATACTAGCAGAAGCGATAGCATTATACACATCCATATAAGAATAATAAAATGAAATAATATTACACTAGGGCCCAACATGTAATTCATATTAACTACATATATATACATGTTCATCTTTATACATATTCATAATACAACCTGTTTTCATTTAACTTTACATATACATTTACATGCGATTACTATACTCATTCCTGTACATACACATTTACATAATGATGTTACTCAAAACATCATCAACTCTATTTCTATCTTATACCAAAAAGATATAACCAAAAGCTCCTATTGGCCTTGACCCGCAGATGCACGCTTTCACTGGTCTGAACCTGTACCTACATGGAAATAAACATCCGTGCTAAGCGATAATGCTTAGTGGGGATGAAAATAATGCAAAGGACTTCTTTACGAAGTCACATATAAATTACACATCTCATATAATAATCAAATAGCTCATGCATATAACTTTTACACTTGTACATATCCT
The DNA here is from genome assembly GCA_947683425.1 of Excoecaria cochinchinensis. Lineage (NCBI taxonomy): Eukaryota > Viridiplantae > Streptophyta > Magnoliopsida > Malpighiales > Euphorbiaceae > Excoecaria > Excoecaria cochinchinensis. The sequence goes on from CANTUQ010000119.1 coordinate 21,309,232, forward strand.
TTATGCAAATATACATTAGCCATATACGCAAAATATTACTTGCATGTGCTATAACATTTATTCAAAGCAATATTTTTAATCATTTCGAGTTCACTACACAACATTAACAAGCGTAAATTCCTTTCATGGTGGATATGGGCAACTCTAGATACTGTTTACAGTATCTTACATATGGAGAATTAACTCAAACTCTATGGAATATACAAGGCATTTAGGACTTTGGGCACAATTAAGGCCAACTCTAGCAGCTGCACTCTAACCCTTTATAAGCATGTTTATCTATCCACTGTAACGGTAATCAGGCTCAATAAGCAACTCAATTATACTCTATACCAATGCCAAACCATAGCTTATAATTCAGGTACATGCATCAATTCAGAGGTATTCAAATCATTACATAAACATATAAATCATGCAAAGCAGGACAAAATAAAACACTCTTCGAAACAAATAGAATAGGATGAGAAGGGGTTCACTGTCGCGATCGCGATAAAAAGTCGCGCTCGCGACAGAACCCAGATTGCACAAAGGCTCTATACACTATACCAAATGCATTATACTAACTCCTATACTTTAGCATTATATACCCAAATGACCAATCTTATAACCATTTAATAACCTAAACATGTATGGTATAGACCATGGCAACATTCCGGGGTAATACGGGTTCATTTCGGGAAGCAAAACATCTAAGATATACATATTAGTTGAGGGGAAAGGTGGGGAATTGATTCATGTTAACCATGGGCTCTAAATCAAAAGGAAAATCACTCTTATGACCTTCTCTATAGAGCTCATGACCACTGTCCCGCTCGCGACAGAAGGCTCCGACAGGAACCCTAACGAGACTGCTTCTAACCTCAAACTTGCATCGTCTAAACAGACCTCTAAAAGTAATTTTTAGGCAAAACATCCTCTTAACAATTGTTACCTAGGACGTTAACTTTAAAATGGGACAAGTTTCATGTAACGCACAAATGTCCCTTAGAAGGATAAGTGGACGCTACACAACACTAAGCATGCAATTACCTTATTAATCTTACTTTCATTTTAACATTCACTAATACTTATGATCCATGCATTCCACTACATTATACTGCATTACTAGTACCTCACTATTCACCATTACAAATTACAAGCTTCACTACAATAAGCCACTTATAACACTATACATGTTCCAAAAGAACAACTATTACAAAAATGGAGCTTAATATACAAAATCTTTACACTCAAAAGACCCTTCACGCTCCTAGGGTGGCCTGCAAAAACCTTCCAAAATGCGTCTCCAATCTTCAACCTACACGGGAGACAAGCACCCGTGCTAAGCGATAACGCTTAGTGGGGATGTACAAACAAGCACTAACACAATAGTCACAAAGCACTACACAATAGAGAGCATGCTTAACACATATGGCATATCATGTACACTCACTAGATCAATATCACACTAGCATGCCAATATACCGTAGCTCATGGTAATCACAAATCATATATTGTCTATAACATACTTTAAATCACTATTCACTTACCAAGTTCAATATTCACTCCACTATGTCAATGACGAACAATAAGTCACTATCAATCAACAATCATGTGCACTGCTCATTAGTCACTACACTAAGCCATTTGTAGGCTCACTGCACTATCACTAATTCAATAGCATGGCATAAATATCACACTATTGTTAAGAACAATAATACCAATACATATTTACCACGAATACATACAATATCTTTGTCATTCATTAATAGCCTGTATAGTCTTAGAGATGGATACGGGTACACTATTCAATAACACTAGAGACCGAGGTCTCGAACATTATATCACTAGAGACAGAAGTCTCAAACACTATATCACTGGATACCCGTCGGTATTAATCTCTAGACACCCGTCTGTGTCACACTAGCAGCTGCAAATCACTAGCCCTTCATAAACATGCTTATTTATCCATGACTCGACTACAGGCTTATTAGTTTATTCATACACTACACATTCATTCTCATGGCATTATTCATTCGCATATAATTAAATCGCATATTAAAATTCATTCGCATGATTTGATTCTCCTCACATGTTCATAATTCGCATGATAATGCAATCAAGCTTAGTTAGGCTATCATGCATTTCTAATTCACATTGTAACATATTCGCATAGTCATCTCAATTATATGCTTATAAACTTCATTTATCATTGTTATAATGCCCGTACAATAAGGTTCTTAATCATAGATAGGATTACACTAAGTACACATTCATATTCAAGACTATTCGCATTCATGAATTATCATATTTGCATTCATGGTTTATCATCCTTATTTATACCCATTCACATGCTTAATTCATCACCCTTAGAACACTTAAAGCTCATACATATTTATATACATTAGCATGCATAGATCATCATGCTTAAGATGCTCGTTTTATAATGATAAACATGGATTGGACAAGCTATGGGAACTGGTAGTGAAGTTCGGGTGCATTTCGGGAAGAAAAAACACCCTAAATAGACAAAATAGGGAGGGGTCACGGTGGTAATGACTTTATTGTGACCGTGAGGTCCATAAATAGGCATTCTGCCTTCTATACACATATGTAATGGTGGCAATGAATTTGGTTGTGACCGTGACATACCAAAATAAGCAAAACAGAAGCTAAACTTCAGGACTGCTTCCCACCACAATTTTGTACAGCCAAAACCGAAGTCTTACACTCAATTTTTGGTAAAGATACCTACATAACATTTCTTCCTCTATGTCTTATCTTTCAAATGGGACAGTTTCAGGTCAATTGATTTGTAAAATATCAGATATGAATTAAACAATATAGACTATTCCAGTGAACCCTAAAAGATAGAGACACGTCTATTTGTGCTATTTTTAGGGGTCTTAGAGCCAGAATTAGCGTCGAATTTATAGGTATGGAAGTCATGGTTCCAATGAAGCAACAAAAACTCAATTTAGAGTACTGAAACTCCAGTTATGCCCGAAATACTATACAGAGGTCTGGTAAGCTATAAGCAGAATTTTCCCTAACACTAGGGTTCATACTTGATCACATACAATACTCATGGCAATTCACTTAACACTTCAATACACATCCATTTTACATTTCAAATATACTAAATATCAATTAACACATACAATTCAAATACAAAAACACATTAAACATGCATCAATGCAAATACAATCCCAAACCTCTTGGAGCACTCCTTCCTTTACTCTTCTATATCACTTTCTCTTTTCCCTTTCCAGCTCTACTTGGCTCTTCAACTCACATGCACATATAACACATACAAATTCATGAGGCTATACCTATATTTTAACCATCAAAATCAGAATTTGAAGGATATAAAGAAGATGAACTCAACTCCGGCATACCTTTTTAGACAATTATACACAATCTTCTAACTATCACTATCTAACCTTTGATCTCCATGGTAGGTTAAAGGTAATAGAAAGAGAGCAAATGACTGAAGGTTTGAAGAGCAACGTGAGAGGAAAACAGAATAGAAAGAGGCCAATCTTAGGGAGCAAATGACAGATTGTTACCCACTTTACCACCTTATGCTTGCATGCATGTATGAGGTGTCCACTTCTCAATCCTCCTATGCTAGGTGGCCGGCCAAGACACTCACATTTGGAGTCCACTCAACTTCACTTAACTCTTAGTTAAGTTCAGCTAATCACCATTACACTAATTCAATCTCCACTTATCACTAATCCTGCAATTTACACTTCAGCCACTACAATACTTTACTTTTCTTCAATTAAGTCCCTCATTTCGCTTTTTCAATTAGGTCCAATGCTGTAAACCCTAATTATCATGCACACTGTTACACTAATGACACTCAATTCTTCTAGGGTGATTTCGGGGTGTTACATTTTAGGTCAAATGGACATCTAAAACTTGTGTTATGATCTAAACAATCTGAACTGCTCAAATGAACCGGCCAAAGTAGAGACACCTCTGTTTTGGCCAATTTATAGGGTCCTAGAGCCAAAATATGCTCTAGGTCGTTTCTGAGACTTTTATAGGTATTGAAGTCATTGTTTCAATGGCTTAACAATCACTCAATGTAGATGTCTGGAACTCTACTTATGATAAAAACACTTCACAGAGGTCAGATGCAAAATGAACAGAATTTGCCACAACCAAACTTTATCAATTCAAAAATATTTAATTCATGTACAAACTTTATTAATCATGCAAAAACAATAAGATCGCACTCGATCCCTACCTCTAGGACGTTGAACTAAGCTCTCTACTCAGCTCGGACCTTCTCTTTGCCCTTATTCAGTCTCTTATCCACAGTTTTCATGCACAAACCATTCAAAACACTAGAGTTACTCTTCTCTTTACTTTAAATCAAAAACAAAAAGAAAAAGGAGATCAGATCGAAGAATAAATCCAACTTACCTTCTTGAAGAGACCTAATCAAGCTCTACTACACTCTCTTTAACCAATCCAAGTATTTCACTTCAAGAACATGTCAAATGGAGGAGGAAAACAACAAAAGCAGGAAGGAATGGCAAGGTAAGAAAGAACGGCAAAAAGCCAAAGGAAAAGAAGGAATAAAAGGCCAAATGACCCAAACCAAAATCAAAACCAACGTGAGGAAGAAAAGGGGCAGCTGGTCAATGTTAATCCCAATATTAACTATTCAAATTAATACCATTTACTTTAATTAATACATGTTTATCCCCTTTGGCCCCACTCATCTCCTTTACAATTTATGTAAAACACACAATCCTTACCACTTGTCACTCCCCTACGATGCCAAATGTCAACACCCTACAATGCCATGTGTCACTCTCCTACAAGGCACATGTCAAAATTCCATTTTAGCCAACCTACCACGGGAGAGTGCTGTCGCGCTCGCGATGCTTGTCGCGCTCACGATAGGACTTCCACGCTCACTTTTTTTTTCAAACCAAAAACTCTGCAATTCTACTAGGGCCACTTCAGGGTGTTATAAACTCTCTCTCAAAGAAATCCCAAGTAATCACACTACAAGAAATTTAACTTTTTGTGACGAATTTTTTAATGACACATAAAATTTCGTCACTAATTATAATTTACAACGACGAATTTTTTAAAACGTCACCATACTATTTATTACTGTGACGAAATTATCTTACGTGATTTTATGTTTTAATTATCGTCACTAAAAGATTAATTTTGTGATGAAAAAATATATTTCGTCATGGTTTATTTAGGAGAGATAATTTCCCACCATTTTTTTGGAGGGAAAAGATTTAATGACAAAATAATAACTTATTGCAACGTATATAATTGTCACAAAATATTTATTTTTCGTGACGAATTATTTTTGTCATAATTAAATAAATTAGTGACAATAAAATCATTTCGTCACAAATAACGTATCGATATAAATAAATATTATATTTATGACAAATAAATGTATCACAAAAAATGAATATACTGTGACGAGATACAATTTTGTCACCTTTGATATAAAGAAAAAAATTTCAATCTTTTTCTTTTGGAGGGAAAAATTATAACGGAAAAATTTACTATTTGAGATATATAAATTCGTCATGAAATACTTATTTTTTGTGATATTAATTATTTTTGTGACAATTTAATAAATTAGTTACGATAAAATCATTTTGTTACAAATAAGATATTGAGATAAAAAAATTTAATTATTTTTTCAGAAAAATTTTAGTTCCAAAGATAATTTTATTTATGACAAATAAATGTGTCACAAAAAATGAATATATTGTGATGAGATACAATTTTGCCACCTTTGATATGAAAGGAAAATTTCCAACTTTTTTCTTTTGGAGGAAAAAAATTTAACAAAAAAAAAATTATTAGCTATATATAAATTTGTCACGAAATACTTATTGTTTTGATATAAATTATTTTTGTCACAATTTTATGCATTAGCGACGATAAAATTATTGTGTCAAATAATTTTATTTATGACAATTAAATATGTCACAAAAAATGAATCTATTATGACAAAACACAAATTCATCACGAGTATAATTAATTTATGACAATAATAATATTTTGTTATAATTGGTTGTAATATTAATATATGACAAGTAAATTATGTCATAAAAAATAATTAAATTCATGACAAACAAATATATTACGAAAAGATTAATATATTGTGACTAAATATAAATTTATTACTAATACAATCAATTTGTGCTACCATAATATTTAGTCACAATTGATTGTAAGAAAAATATACTACAATTAAATTATATTATAAATAAATTATTTTATATTATAAATAAAAATGTCCATAGATTTTTCTAATAACTAAAAATAGTTTGTCATCTATTTTTTTTTAAAATAACTAAATTATATATGAAAGTTAATTAATTAATAATTTAATAATAATTTAAAATAAAATAAATTGTTTATTAAAATATAATATTTTAATGTAAATCCCATTTTTTCCTCTCTTTCCCCTCTCTCTCGCTCTCTGTCTCGCTTGCACCATCTCTCCCGATCAAAGCTGAAGCAGCAGCCATCCGTGGAAGCCGCCTCGCCGCCATAGCGTCCTCTGTCGCTGTCAGTGAAAGCCTCCTGATCTCGTCTCCTCGCCTTCATCGCTGCTGTTTTTTTTTATTACCCCAAATCCCAATTCACTTCTGCAGCTGCTTGATACTTCTGTTCTTCCCTCCCTCCTCTGTTCTTCTTTCACTCAGCCACCATTACCGGAGTTTCCTTGGCCAGCCACCGATCAAAGCCTCTGTCACCGATTAGCTTTCTTATTTATCGGTATGTATAGCTCTCTTATTTTTTCCTTTTCTCCATTTAATTTCATTCTTCAATTGATTTTCATTTGGTCTTGGAATAAATTGGTCTCTGTTTGTTGATGTTAGTATTTTTTTCAAGTAAAGTAAATTTGTTTGGTCATTTGCAACACAATTCCTGTAAGTCTAGCTCTGTTTATTAAAGACTTATGCTGAATTGATATATCTAATTGATTGAACAAGAGTAACTTGCTTTTTTATTTCTTCTAGAATACGGCTGATTGAAGCTTGGATCATTTTTTTTTAAATTGTAACGAATAAAAGTATCAATTGATTCCACTAGACAATAAACACCCATCGAGGTGCATGCACTGCACAGCATCCAGGAAAAAGAACTGCTTGTATTCGTGTAAATTCTTGTAAAGAACTATTTTCAGCCTTTTCAGTGTTAAGCTTTTTGCATTCTCTGTGGATTCATATGTTTTTAACCATAAGATTCATTTGGATTTGTGGAAGTTGTTTCTCCATTCATGCAAATTAGCTAGTATTTTTTAGCGAGGACATGATTTAAAACATGTACTAGTCCCTGGATTAATAAGTACCCAAAAAATTTCAAGATCTGAAGATAGTTTTTTGGTTTGCTAGTCCAAAGATTCAAACTATTAGTCTCAACTTTCAAGAGTGAATTTGTTGGTATTATTGCTGGAGAAGTTCAATTGTAAAGTTTTTTTTTTCGCTAAACTATTTCCTACTAATTGTTAAAAATGATTGCAGGCAGGTTCAAATGATTTGATGCAACAGGCACAGATATTTGTGTATGCAAATGGGAATGCTCAACCTCCAACTGCTATTGAGCTGGACAATCAGAGTTCAGCCAAGGTTAGACCAAATTTCATATTCAATCTCTGCTGAAACCATGATGCCTTTATCACTTGTTGTTGTGGATGTTCAACAGGCCATTCTTTTTTTTCTTCATAAAAAGGAATGTGGTACTTAGCTTTAATTCCTGTTGAAGTTTTGAGATAGATAATGAATCTATTACTAGCTATAGTGGTTCATGAAGCCCTAGGATTAATGCTAAGGGCAACAGCTTCCTTACAGACAAGGACTTGGGATAATAATTATTCTGAGTTACTTGCCTATAAGAATTGTTGTTCTGAGTAACTCAGGGTCAATAGGCATCACAAATAGATGGGAATAGAAAAGAATTTGATTACAGATTTAAGTTCAAAATGAGTTGCAGGAGTCTCATGTCTCTTCCTAGTAATTTAAAAATATGATCTCTCAATAATAATATGATTGATGTGAGAGACTTGAACTATCATCTTGGTGGTGCCTTAACCTAGGATTCAATGTCCATGTATTATTTTTTTACATCTTGGACATGCTGTGCTAAAAACAATTGTGCAACTGTGTCCAAAGATGGATACCGATTTGTTGTGATTTTGTGATCATTTCTAATTAAACCTAAAGACATTTGAAACCACTTCTGAAAGATGTTGAACTCTGATATGAAATCAGTTAATGAAAGGTTTTCTTGAATATATTTCATGAACTCCTAGAGGAAATAATTAAAAAATTTTGAGTTTTCTCCTCATAACTTTGACTTGGCATGTTTGTGTGTGTGTGTTTACGTATTTTATATGCATCCTTTATTTTATTTGTTTTGTTTCATTGTTGTTAATTCCTTTTTGCATCTTTCGGCTCAGGATGTTGCATTAGCCTCTGTTTCAATGAGGCCAATCCCCTTTGCACCAGTTTTAGAGAAGCTTAGTCTTTCGAACATAAAATATGGAAAAGTTAGATGGTTTTATATAGAAACTCCAGAGGATAATGCCATACCTATTGTACAACAGGAAACTCTGCCGAAATTTTGGTAGAATTAAGTGACATTTGTATTTTGATTGAATGAATATTGAAACTAAATAGTTATAGGGCAGATGGGTATATTGAAAGGATAAAAAAAAATAATTATCCGGATTTCGCAACAATTTTAAGAGTAGTTTAAGACAATCAAGTAATCATGCAGTATCGTTGGAATTTTAGTGTGTGTATAAATTAAGTGTGTTACATGATTGAGTTTTTTTTTAATCTAATATATGGTTTTTTTTTGTAGGAATAGGATGAAAATTTTGAAGTTTCAACAGATTTTATTTTTGGATTAGGATGCAAATTTAATTTTTTGCATTAGGTAGTATGTTTTTAATTAATTAACCTTTTATTTGAACAAATACATTATATTAGATTTTCTTTAGAAATTTAATTGATTGTATAACATTAAATTTAAAATGTGTCATTTTTAATACAACGCATATATGACAAGTATATTTGTCATAATTTGTCGACTTGTTAGTTCATAAATTACAATATAATTTTTACAATTATGATATTAATATTGTAATAAAAAATATAATTTAATGACAATAAAAAATTGTCATAAAACTATTTTTTTGTGACAATTATTTTTGTTCGTATTTATGTCACAAATTTATAAAATAATATGACAATTTATATTTGTCATTAATATACATTAATTTAATGACGAAATCATTTTTCGTCACTTAAAGTATTAGATTTAATGACGATATTAAATATTTTATGATGAAAATTATATTTATTTGTGACGATAATTACGTAACCAATACTAAATGGTTTTAACTAGAAGTAGAATTTTGTCATTAAAAATATTTAATTTCGTGACGAATTTTAAATTTGTCATAAAAAATGCTAATTTTTTGTGACGATAAACAATATAATGTGACGAAATATAATTTTATTTATGACATAATTTTTGTCATGAAAAGTAAGAACTAAAGATGACGATAATCATTTTCGTCACAAAAAATAATACTTATGGTGACAAAAAAGTAAATTGTCATGCAAACTTTTATGTTACGCGCCTACCGTTACGTTCTCTGTGACGATAAAAATTCGTCACCTTATCTTTTCAGCGACGAAAAATGAATTTTTCATGACAATTTTTTGCGTCATAAAAGGTGTAATTTCTTGTAGTGTCAGATCAGGTAGCTGAGGATGTCTACAAACCAATTCCCACCATTCATAAGCGGACCCTTACAGCAAAGCCACTGCACACTCTACCTGCTGATCAGGAGGACACTGGACTTCTCTCAATGCACGCTTCACCTTGTCTAACCATTTCTCAGCCAACTCTGACTCATCTAAACCCGTACCATAGAAATCTTCAGCATCAGCCCTTCTCAAGCTCTATATAGGGGCTCTAGGAGCAGTCACTCTCTCCAAGACCCTAGCCATATCCTGTGACAGCCTGAACATAGCTTCGAAAGGCATGGCAGCGGCCTCGGGCTGGACCCTAGCAGGTTAAGCCGACACAGAAACCAAAGGATCTACGGCTTAAGGGTTCACACTCTCGGCGGACTCCTCAAGTGATCCACGAATAGAGTTAGAAGCCATCTAAAATAAATAAGAAGACAACCACATCAGCCAACACAGATCTAGACATATAAATATCTATGCACCTCAACACATCAACAACACACAGAAATGCCTAAACCTAGGCTCTGATACCAAAAACTGTAACACCCCATACCCATACGTAGGCGTACCCATCCTTAAGGAGTGAGAAGCCATATGAGCCGGGTGTGTCACCAAGCAGATAAAGATACAAAGCATACATTCATACATAATAACCATACATCATTACGAGGAAATTAGAACCTTCAAAAGCATCAAAACGATAGATCATTACAATAGCAAAATTCGTTACAATAATGTTCTGATCAAAAGCCAGAATAAAATAATTACATAACTCAAAAGTATATAAATGCGAAAGCTTTACAAAATAATGGTATAAAGAGAGTTTCGATATAAAAGAATCAACATGCTATCAAAAATAAAGCCCTAACACTAATCCCTCTGTGTTGGCTTAACTGGCGACGACTCTCCCAAAAGAACACCATCCTCCATACCTACACGGATAAAACACCGTGCTAAGCGATAAACACTTAGTGGGGAACACACAATAAAAGAGTGGATTCACAATGGTCATCAATGCAATACACATACAATATGACAAATGCGGATAATGATATCAGCTATATAATCATACTTACATAATAAAGACATGCATTCAGAAGTTCACATCCACATTCATTTACACTTTAATTGATTTCTCATACTTATCATTATATGCATCCGAATACCATATTCTTATAATCATATCAAAGCGGAACAACACGAAAAGAGCACCTGTTGACTCACAATAGTGGATAACGAGTAAACGCATAGCGTACCTTACGGGCACAAATCGAATGCATAGCGTACCTTACGGGTACGAATCGAAAACCATTTTATTTTTGTCGCATTCAAAACATTTTACAAAGGGGGACCTTAAACAAGATCCAAAATGCATAAGGGGTTCGCGAGGAACCAAACGGGGACCTGATCGGGGTCCAAACAGAATTGAGGGCTGCAGCTAAGAGACTCTATTAGGCATGCCTAACTATCCACTTACTTGACTATAGCAGGTCATGCATCATTAAGATCATACTTCAAAAGTGTAACACATAATTATACTCACATTCATAATAAGGAATCATAAATAAGACATGCATAACCCAATATCATTCAACAACCTATAACATGCAATATCGTATACATTACTTATTATTTGGCTAAGTTAAAATACCTATTATATCATTTGCACATTAAAAACACATAAATGAGGACTAAAGAACTCAAAACAGAAGAAAAAGGATTGAGAAGGACCTAAATGCGTTTGATAAAAATAGAAGGGACAGGGGTCTAGAGGGGCACGAGTCGTGCTTGAGGAGCACGACTCGTGCTCCTGCTCCCAGCTAAGGGAGCATGAGTTATGCTCCCAGCTAAGGGAGCATGAGTTATGCTCCCAGAACCAGACCCGTGCTCGGCTTCCAGCTAGGAGCACGACTTGGGCTCCAGGAGCACGACTCGTGCTCCTGCTCTCTCTGCTAAGGGAGCGCGAGTTGTGCTCCCAGAGCACGACCCGTGCTCGGCTTCCAGCCAGGAGCACGACTCGTGCTCCTGCTCTTTCTACACGCCTCGAAGCAGATCGTCCCTGACATCGCGATTTCAATCCCTAACATTGTGAAAACAATACAAAACCTATAATTCCCAAAAAATCATCCCATCTTAAACCTAATTCAATTTTAGCTGAAAATACACTCTTCCAGCACTCAAAATTAACGTAAAAACAATATAAAAACACCCCTTCAACAAAGATCCATTCAAAACAGAGATTAGCTAAATCAAAAACTCAAAATTTTCAGAACCCAGAAAAATGACAGTAACTCATCCTCATCACGTTGCTTCACAACACCACAAAATTCAGAAGCGTAACTAAATCAAAATAAACTCATAATAATTATATTAACATGCAACTCATCATCCCTGAAGTTCCCAGCCAAATAATTCAACATTCACAAATGCACACAAGGCATCAAAAATACAGAATTCCCAAACCTGAAGATCTGAAGCTCTAATCACTTAGCTCCACTACTCCCTGCCTTCTCTTTTCCCTTAGGATCGCGAGGAGGCTCAGCTAAGCATAACACACCAAAGAACACCCAAAATACAAACCCTAAGTTAAATCTAAACCCAGAAATAGGAAGAAGAAGAAGAACAAAATGAACAATAAGAAAACAAGATGAAAATGCAATAACTTACCAAAAGATTACAAGGGAGATGATTAATTTCCACTAACAGTAACTTGAATCAAAGCTAAGGTTTCTAAAGAAGAGCAAAGGAAGAAAATGAGACAAAGGAGAAGAAGAATCGGGGAAAAGGAAATGAATTCTGCCTTTCCCAATTTTCCCTTCTTCCTTAACTCATCTTTTTCCTAACCCTAACACTTGTTATTTTCCTATTGGTGGGAACTAACCACTCACACCCAACAAGCATACACTACTCACACACAATGCACTCCCAACTAAGGCACACCCTACTGATGTGTGAGTAATACACTCAACCATAAGTCACTACTCATACCTTACAACCATATGGGCAACACACTCAAATGCAGCCTAACTACTTCACATCTTAATAACATATGCTAACAAAAACCTTAAAACATACATTTCTACCCAAAATACCCTTATGACATACCAAACACATACCATGCATGCACACACAAATGGGCTCATACTACTAGGGGACAAACGAGGTGTGATAAGATGTGTGTTTACTTATGGCATGAAATTGGTGTTTAAGGTATGTTTAACATGTGAAGAGTAAGGTTAAGTGATTTAATAAAATTATAGTGCATGGTGTAAAAAGTAGAACCTTTGGCCGAATAGTAAACCTAATGATATTTATGTGTATTTTGATAATTTATGTAATATGATGGCATGAGATGATTAATTAGTGATAAATGTGAGTGTATACAAATTTACGAGTGAAAATGCTATGTTGGCTGAATTATGCATATTGATTAAATGTGATATTTATATATAAATTGATGAAATATTGCCCTTAGTAGCTGTCTAGTAGTGAAATCTAGTCCAAGATATAATTAGCTAGCCATAGGGATTCCATACCACGGTATGAGTCATGGCGACTCACTATCGATAGGTTAATGAGAGCTTATTGCAGTGTTCATTGAAACACAGTGTCCAGTGTAGTGAAAATGGTCCTACTGGGATTATTATGGGCCCCACATCCCGCATTTCCAGTAAGTAGATTTTCTACCGAGTTCATACTAGGGGCATACTAGAAAATATATAATAAAAATGATTAGAATAGTGAAAACGGTGAAAATGAGTGAAAACGGCATTAAAGTGAAGAAAATAGAAAGTTTAAGGATAAAACGGTAATTTTTCAAAAAGTTGGTAAAAAGTGGTAAAGATAGGTTAAAAGTGCAAGTGTAAGGGAAAAATGGTAATTTTGGCAAAATATGAGGTTAAAATAGTAATTTAGTAAAAAAGTGGTAATTTAGGGACTAAAGTGTAATTTGGCTAAGTTATAAGTTCAAAAGTGGAAATTAAGTGTAAAAATGGTAAAATAGTAATTTAATAAGTTAAATAAAGGTAAAAATGGAAAAAGGAAATAAATAAGGTTAATAGTGTAAATATTGAATAAATAAGGGTATTTTGGTAATTATATGAGAAATGAGGATATAAGTGTAATTTAGGTAAAAGATGGGATATAATTGGTATTTATGTAAAAGTGGGGACACAAAGGTAATTAATGAAAAAGATGAGGACGTAAGTGTAATTAATGAAAAAGTTAGGGACATAAATATAATTAAGTGAAAAGATTAGGGACTTAATTAAAATTAATGGAAATTAAAGGATTTATTAAAATGTGTACAAATTGTAACTAAGTGATTTAAATAAATAATACGGTGATTAAAATTAAAATGTTAAGTGATTTAGATATTTATAATAAGTATATTTATAATATGTATTATGTTAATTAAATTAGTATAGGTAGGAAATTTATAGATTGGTAACCACTACTGGGCATTCTAAAGCTAAGCACGTAATTTTTGATTGCGTGTAGGTACGCCATAGAAGGGAGCAACATACCTCAGTTTTGTGGAGCAAGCCAGTGAAGACGAGTTAAATTTATATTTTGTGTATGTGTTGGATTTTTGTTATGGCATGTATATACATAAAGTTAGCTACTTGATTTTGGGTTATGTAATAGTTATAAAGTATTATCTGTGTGGACTATTATTATTACTTGCTAAATGAAGAATTTGGTTTTGGTATTGGTTGAAAGTGAATATTATGGTTGTTGTGCCTTTACCGGGGCTGCGTATTTTTAAAAGTGCAGGCTTGGGTAGTAGGAAAAACAAGTCCTCATGCTGCCGAAATTTATACCAAAAGAATAGTAAATACGACAGTTATAAGCCAAATGGTAACTAAGCGGTTAAGTGTGAATGTTAAGTGAAATGTGTGGTTAAGTGAAAAATTGGTATAATGAGTTTAATGTTTAGTGTACTAAAAAAATAAAAATTAGACGTATTTTGGTTCAAGTGTAGGTCGACCATTAGTACAATCATGGTAATCGCACGGTATTGCTAAGTCGGCAGCATACGTATAGGGTATAAGGGTGTTACAGTAGGTAGGCCATCATTGGTCTACTATTGCAAGTCCCCATGACTCGCTAATGTGGTACACTATTGTCCCTATGCCTTGCCAATTATATCCTACACTCCATGATTTCTAGACCGATCTACTAAGGGCACATAATTATTTCTCATATACATTTAATCAAATACAATCATTTCACTTACAATTCACTTCCTTTTCTTATAGAATAGTTCATAGCATACACTACTCTATATCACAACACTTGTCAACATTACTATTCTATATCACATTTCTACTTCAATTATTTTTACTCACCATTAGATTGGTTAATTACATTAAAAAAAAATCCCTTATACTTCATTAACATACAATTCGACTTATGCTTCTTTTGTTTTAAAATTTTATTCTTTTTCATTAATCTCTATCTCCATGTCACTAGTTATTTATTTATAACCCCATTACACTATTATTTCACTCAAAATAATCATATTCCAAATTATTCACTTTAAATATAATCTATCACTGAACTAATAATATATTCAATTTACTTTTAAAAATTATAAATAAGCTAGTGTACCTTCATTTTTAATCATACATTCATGTTATGACATTTATTTCATTAATTTAACAAAATATACCCATTCGGCTTACAAATTTCAATTTATCTTCAAATTTATTTTGATTTCATTTATCATTTAATCTGTTAAATCAAATATTAATTAACTTATTCACATAATTGCGCAACATTAGACATTCAAAATCACAACATTAAACCCTATATACCCTTCAATCATGATTTTAATCCTTCCTCCATAGCTATATTCTCTTTATTTATCATTTAATTCACTCAATTGCATGTAAAATAACATGATAGAGTTTGGATACGCTCATGACTCTAATATGGATGAAGTTCCATATCTAGATAGAATTGAGTAATTTAATCTAGATGAGATTACCAAATCCTATCTCAGAAAGAGACTGAGTTAAACTAGAGATAGGTCTCTAGCCATTAGGATCTCTATAAATATATGAGAGATCTCGGTATTTGGTAACGAGAAAATAAATTTTTCAAAACAAAACCCAAAATTTAGAATTTAACATTCATTTTTTTTGACTTTGTCACCCACACAATTTGACTAAAATCCATCCATTTTTTCAAAGAAAAAATCCCCCATTTTGTTCCCAAACCTCCCTTTATTATTATTTTTATTTATATTTTTTTATTATTATATTTTAACCAAAAAAATAAAATTTGAAGAAAATTTGCAAAAGTCAGAATTTTGGCTCATTTTTGAGTAAAATCACGGCAAAAATATGTCAAAAAATTGAATTTTGGGCGAAATCGGCGAGACTGGGCGAGACGCACGCGCATTACGAGCACGCGGGGCAGCGCGCTGCATGCACACAGGAGCACAGGCAGCCTCACGTGCAGCCAATTTTTTTTTTATTTTTTTTAGAAAATAAACATAAAGATAAAAATAAAAATACAAACAAAAATAAAAAATAAAAAATAAAATAATAAAAAATAGTGTGTAGGTTCGATGATAGCCATGCTGGCTGCAATTTATGATAGGATCGATGCCCTTTGAAGCTGCTTTTGAATTTCATTCCTTAGAGATTGCGAGGTTCTCATCTGATACCTGTAATCATATTTTTTAACGTAGTGCACCCCTTGTGGATTTTCACATTAGCTTTTCTCAACAGGAAATGTGTCCTTTTCGAATTTTCACATAACCCTGCTGTGACGCGCGTCGAACCTAGAAAAGGCCATCGTGATGAGACCCTCTTTTAGGGCTCGAAGGATTGGTTCGCGTCTTATTGATCTTGGGCATCATGAGACATTTTGGACACCTCATTCAAATAGAACATTGCAAGGATCATCTAGTCTCATGACACCTTTTAGGCTTCTTTTGAGATATTTTGGAGTCGCCACCTAAATAACGAGAAATTGGGAAAGGTCATCTAAGCTCAGGGGTCTTAAACTAGGGAAAGTGTTCGGAACTTCACTCTTATTAATGCCTTAAGTTAAGTTTATAAGTGAGTTTTTAAGAAATCGAAATTCCATCTCTCATCTCACGCGGCCGTGCAATAAAATTAAAGCACATTGCAATCATATTTGGAAAGCGGTAAAGAAAGCGTTAAGGAAAGCGAAAAATAAATTACATGTAACAAAATGGGACAGAACAATCCCCCAAAATAAGAATGTATAAAACAATAAAATTTGCCTCAAAATTAATTACAAGGGCCTAAAATGAATAAAAAATAATTAAAATGCATCATATATAAATTGGGAGATTTATTGAATTTTAGGAACATTGGTTCCTTTTTATTAACTTAAAGAATTGGAGAACTATTTTTGGGCATTTATTAAGAAAACTGGGATGACTGATCCAATTTTATTAAAATTAATTCTCCATTTGAAAGTGAGATTTTATTGGTTAAAATAGGACATTGGTCCAATTTATTAAGAAAAAAAAACCCAATTTATTAATAAAAATATTTTTGGTGATTTCTTATTCAAAATGTGCATAAAAATAATTAATTTTACATAAAAATACACAAATAGGACAAATAAATCGAAGAAAAGAAAATGCGGAGTTTAAAAAAATGCAAAATGAAGTTCTGAAGGTCTTTAATTTCCTTATCTGCCGGTTCACTCAGAAATGTTACTCACCGGGAAAGCAAAAAAAATTTGAGGCAATAAAAAAAAGAATAAAATAAAATGTTAGTAAATTGAATCATACAAATAATATAGTATAAACAAGCAATTAATTGAATAATATAACAATCAATTGAATAATATAACCATCAATTAAACTAATTAGATATATACAATCAATTAAATCAATTAGATAAATTCCATCAATTACTTTAATTAAATATTAACAGTCAATTAAATCAATTAGATATAAATAATCAATTGGATAGAAATAATCAATAGTTGCATTAAGAATATAGGTTGAATAAACATTGAAAATTAGTCAAATAAATAATAATAAGTCATAATCAAATAGAAACAAAAAAATCAATAACAAATGACAGCAAGATTACTGATAGTATGGTACTTTACTTATATTTCAAGTTCCTTTGTATGTTTAAGTGTTTGGGTGTTTAGGTAAAAAAATGGGAAGAAAGGATGCACGATTTGTGAGGAAATGAACGACTCATGAAGAGGTGGTATAGGAGTGCATGACTCGTGCAAGGATGCACGAGTCGTGAAGGGGTGCTGTAATGTTGTGCGCGAGTCATGAAGAAGTGAGCAACTTGTGAAGAAGTGCACGACTCGGATAGAAATCAAAAGCATGACTCGGACAAGGAGCACGACTTGGGTTGAAAATCAAAGGCACGACTCGGACAGAAAGTCACGAGTCAGGTCACCAGAAGAACTAGTAAATGAACACCAACAAACTAATAAGCATAATAATATACGATCAAATACATTTATAATAAAACAACAAACATGCCGGTTAATCATAATAAACAAACTTGAGTTTTTGTCAAAGATAACAAAAAACAAGAAACATACAATATACAGATTAACAAAGTCAAATAAGAAGTATATACAGTACGTACAATGAAGAGAACTAACTAGTAAAGAAAAATAAGAAGCAGAAAGAAAAATGTGAGAAAGAAATGGTTTGTCCCAGTATTTACCCTCAGATATGATTTTTTGATTGCAAATGAAGAAGTGCTGGTTCCTCGTCAATTTGCTTGAAAAGAAGATTAAAAATAAGAATAAGAAAAGTTTTAGATGAAAGTTTTCGTGAAGAAAAGAGATGAGAAACGATTGAATCTCAAACGTCAGGAATTAATTTCCTGGATTCAAGAACAATTTCTGAATACTTTTGAAAAGAAAATTGTTTTTTTTTTCGCTCAAGAACTTTCTTCTGTCTCTCTCTCTTTCTGGGTTTTTTTTGCCTTTCCCAAAAAAACCTCCCCCCTTCTCAGCTCTAATTTTCCTTTTATATTCCCTCAAGAATTAGGGTTTCCCAGGTATATCCTTTCTAAAACCCTTGATTCCTTTCAAAATCAGATTTTTTTTTTTTTAAAACGAAGGGCATTTTTCAAGAAAATCATCACTTCTACTTTCTTTTTGTCTTTGAACCGGTATCATTTTCATTAATTCGTAACTTCGGTCTCGGCTGCCTCAGGACCCAGTGTCTACAGTTGCCCCCAATTTTGGGGAATGTAGTGCTTGGGTGCTTAGGTGAGCCAGAAAGCAAAGACGCTTACTTGAGGCAGCTGTCTTCCTGGTCTGAATGGAGTTTTTTGGTGCAGTTATCATCTATTTGTCGACGTGTTAACCCTCATCGTTTTTGGCATCTAACCTGTGCGGTGTCTAGCTTTTTATTCGGCGTCTAACCTCTGTCGTTTTGACATCTAACGTGTGCGATGTCTAGCCTCAACCGTGTCGGTATCTGACCCGTTGTTGTGTATAACCTCCCTCGTTGTGGCATCTAACCTGTGCGGTGTCTAGCCTTAGCCGGGTCGGTATCTAACCTGTTGGTGTGGTGTCTAACCTTCCTCGTTGCGGCATCTAACCTGTGTGGTGTCTAGCCTTACCCATTTCGGTATTTGACCTCTTGATGTGGTGTCTAACCTCCGTCGTTTCGGCATCTAACTTGTGCAGTGTCTAGCCTCAGCCATTTCGGTATTTGACCCATTTTGAGATCTGAAGTGGTGCCCCCTGAGAGGTTTTTGGTTGACTACCCCCTGAGAGGCCTTTGGTTGACTGCTCCCTGAGAGGTCTTTGGTTGGTTGCCTGGATTAACGCCTCTAAGAGAACTTTTGATAATTTGCCTCTTAAAAGGACTTTGAAGGTTTGCCTCTTAAGAGGACTTTGAATGCTTTGCCTCTTAAGAGGACTTAGGGATTTGCCTCTTAAGATGACTTTGAAATGGTTTGCCTCTTAAGAGGACTTAAGGAATTGCCTCTTAAGAGGACTTGGAGATTTACCTCTTAAGAGGACTTTGAAGGGTTTTGCCTCTTGAGAGGACTTTCTCTTGGTTGGATTATCAAGTACGGGTGAGTGCCCATGTTGTGTTGAATCCATCCTTGACCCATTTTCATGTGTGTAGTCTTTATGTGAACTTTTCCTGCAAAATTATATGCACAGGGATATGTACAAAAAATCGTGTGTGCAAGTGAAAAGTTCTATGCAAATATTTGCAAAAGACATGTATGACATGACATGCATGCAAAAATGAATAGACTAAGCCTTGAGTGGCTAGGGGTTTGCTAAGTGTATAGCTTAGTTACTGGCATTGTTTGATACTTACCAGACACCTAGAGGAGTGTCGTCTTGGGTTAAGAATTCCGACCCATGATTTTCTTTTAAAGAGAACCAATTAGGGCGCCTCTTTACCCCTGATTAAATGAGCCTTTTTGCCCCCGAGACTTTAACTTGTGTCCTGAATCATTCATTTGCCCTCGATCAAATGAGCCTTTTTGCCCCTGAGACTCTAACTTATGTCCTGAATCATGCATTTGCCCCCGGTCAAATGAGCCTTTTTGCCCCTGAGACTGTAAGTTGTGTCTTGAATCATGCATTATCTGCCCAAAAAGAGATTATTTGAAGTAATGCCGCTTTATTACTCCAGGTATCAGAAGTCATTATTTTAAAGGTAGTGCATCCCTTATGTATTTTCACACTAGCTTTTTTTTGTGGGGAATGCATCCTTTTCGGATTTTCACATAACCCTGTGCTTGACTTTTGCCTGGAATGGATCCAACCCAATCCAGTGGCTTTTTCTTTTCTTTTTTTTTTTAAGGACAGATTGCCCGTTTCTAGGTTTTCACCCTATCCTCTTGCCTAACTTTTGTTTAGAGAGCCAATTACGGTTTTCATCTCTAACGGCCTTTTCTTTTTGTAATTGGGCCTAAAGATGTTACAGGAGATCCCTTAAGGGTGACATACATGTGCTTACATCCTAAATCCTATTTGCATGGGCTTGATTGTCCTCGTAAAGGTGCTGTAGTTTTGGCTTTAGAATTGATGGTAGGATGAATTGGCCGAAGCATCTGAGCAATGAGAGTAGCAGAGGGTAGATAGCAATAATGTGCTAGCTTTACACCGAAGCTAGGTAACTTTAAAGGCTCGAAATGAGACATGATCATTATATAAATACATATGTTTCAGCTTGATTTCATGACACTTAATCATTATTTGGCATTAATCTAAAAAAATACAAAATTTCATCTAATCTTTGGATAGATCCTGCAAGCATCGAACTTCTGTTATCAATCGGCCCTCTAGGGTTTTGATTGAAAATTTTCTCTCAGCTCTTATTATTATTATTATTATTATTATTATTATTTTTCTTTGAATGTGGATTCTAGATGCAACGTTGGGGACGAGACTTAACTCAAATGCATGAATTCACTCGTGGCTTCCCGCTTGAAATTTAAGAAACACAATATGCCTCTTCTTACGTACCAAATCTTATTAGAAGGTCATCTCTGCTAATTGGATAAGACTGAATGAAGAATCAAAAGGTCTTACATTGGTTGCAATGATAGGCTTAGGTAGATGGCTGTCAAAGAATGATCAGGTCGCTAGAGAAAAAATGGCCGCAGCATTTACTCGACTGATGGGTGAACCGTTCTCAGCTCAGTTGCATATACGATATGAGTCTAAATAGCTCATATTTAATCCATGTTTTATGTTTAAAATAATGTTTATGTATAGTTAATTGTGTTCAAAATAGGTATGCTTTATGTTTTTGTTTGATTTTTGTGTGTGTAGGAGAAATTGGAGAAAATGGAGAAGATTGAAGAAAAGGAGCAGAAATGAGCCAAGGAAGAATCAATCTATCACGAGCGCGATAGATTGATTCTTCCTTGGCTCATTTCTGCTCCTTTTCTCCAATCTTCTCCATTTTCTCCATTTTCTCCAATTTCTCCTACACACACAAAAATCAAACAAAAACATAAAACATAGGGAGCGCCAAGCCAAAGAGAAAGAAGAAAAGAAGAAAGAAAGCAAAGGAGAGAAGTAATCTATCGCGAGCGCGACAGGACACGCAATTGAAGGGAGCCAAAGAGAAGGAGAAAGGGAGCTAGCGTGCATTATCGCAAGCAAGGCCACCTATCGCGAGGTCGCGACATGGCGCGGAGGAAAGCCAATGCGAGGCAAGTTAAGTGAAGAGCAAGGCCACCTATCGCGAGGTCGCGACATGGCGCGGAGGAAAGTGGAGTGAAGAGCAAGGCCGCCTATCGCGAGGTCATGACATGGCGCAGAGGAAAGCCAGCACGAAGAAAGTAGAGCAAAGAGCAAGGCGTGTTTTATCGCGAGCGCGACAATTATCACGATCGCGACAGAGAGGACCGTTGGTAGTTAAATTCAAATTTTGCCTTGAAGAAGGATGACTTTCCACCAAGCCTTGCAACCTTCCTAAGGGACACTTGAAGGAACATATCTCTTAGAACTTTATAAATATTAGTTTTAACTGTAATTTTAGTGGTGGAATAGTTTTTTTAGTTGAATATTTTTTATTAAGAATTCTGTAAGTAGAAAGTACATTTTTTTATTTAAAGTTAAAAGTAGAATTTTTATGTTTTGAAGAGAAGATTACTTGCAAGGAAGAAGATATCCTTTGTGGAAGGGAAAAGGGTTGAAAGATCTCTTTCTTATTTCTCATCTTTACTTCTTTTTTGTAATTATTTCATGATGAATTTATGAACTTGATTATTTAATGCTATATTTTATTATTCATCTCAATTTTATTATTCTTTCATGTAGAATTTTCTATTAGTATTTTTATGCATGATCATTATAAGTAAGTATTTAATTGAAAGATAAATTCTTACTTAAATCTAATATAATTTCATCATTGAAGTATTATTTGAGAAATCATATTATTAAATGGTTGTTATAGGTTGTTTATTATTCCTGAAATTTGCATGAATAAAACTTTAATTCGTTAATGAAAATTGTGAGTTAGAATTATAAATGCTTGTTTTAGGCATTCAAATTTATGTTAAAAGAGTAAATCGGAATCTTATTCAACTTGGCTTGCATGATAAGAATATATTCATAATCAAGAATAATTAATTCAAGTTCTATTTATTATTTTATAATCATTAATCTTTTATCTTCTCCAATTATCTATAACTAGGTTAATTAGAATTAGACATAGTATTTCCACTTTCATTCAACAAATTTATGATCATTGTAAACAAGATAAAAATTGAGTAGTAATAGTGTGTAATAATTAGCACATTCCTCTTGGGATCGATATCTTTTGAACTATAACCGGTACACCGTATGCTTGCGAAATTAGCATGTAAAATAGGGTAATAATATACAAAGGTATTCTTGAAATTGGGCTCGATAACATTTTAGCTCATCAAGATCAGAATAACAATAAAAAAGATAACCGTTGAAACTCGTCAAGTGGTTACTATCTTGAGCTCTACTTCTTTTTTTTTTCTTTATTTTTATGTGTTTGACCATGCAGAGTTTGTGAATAACTAAACCCTCTTCCCTATGTGTAAACTCATCCTTATCTGGGCGAGCTTTGATAGCCCAAAAGATTATCAATGAAGTACATCCGTCCTTATTAGAGTTGCCATTCTTCTAAGGGGAGATAAAAATCATTTTAGGCGAAAGGTAGTTTCAACATGTGTAACAAAAAAATCGGTACACATTTAGCATACCAGTATAAAGGCTCAACTGGCTGGCAAGCGATTGCAAAATAAAGGTAGAAAATAGTCATTTAGAGAGCTATGCAAAGAAGGGCTGGTTAAATCATTTTCTAGGTTTTGTCTTATGCAGGGATCGCTTTGATGGGTAATCAGAAAGGTTCTAGTGCTCTTAGTGAGTTTTCCTCCAATCCCCTAATTATAACTAGTTTTTTTTTCATCTATTTATTTTCTCATTTATTTTTCTTCTTTCTTTTTCTTTTATCTCTCTGAATTTCTCTCTCTGTAGGAGTTATATCAGATGCCATCAAGATTTTCATTGGATTTTCCAAAGTTTTGAGATTAAATACAGTCGTATTAATTGAATTAATGTAAAAAACGAATACATCATGATCATGTGAAATGAAATTATTAGAAACATTCATGCAAATAAGTAAAATCATTCATCTTACTGAAATTGCAAAGATTGTCATAAGAACTTCTTAGAATAAAAGTACAAAGCATCTAAAAAATCATAATCTTCTGCGATCGTATACATGGTGGGGGGACTGCATTATGGCCCTCCTTCTTCTTCTCCTCCCTCTTCTCTGGGTCAGTGATCTCCTTAGAATCAATAAGATCTTGGATTTTATTACTCAAAGTTCGGCAATAATCTATCAAGTGCCCGGTATGTTGATGGTAAGCACAGTACAAATCATTTCCGTGCCCTGGCTGTCCTTGATTCATAGCTAGCTTAAGCAATTGTGGTCTCAGCTTCCCTCCTTTATCAATTTCTCAAAGACCTAGGACAGAAAGCGGCCTAAATTGGAATAGTACCTCTAAGTTTGCCCAACCTCAGTAGCTAAAACCTCAGTTGTCTTATCATTTCCGTCATTACTGCCCCCAGCACTGCCTATTTTGTACCCCGACTGGTTCTTGAAATTTTTCCCAGCAAAGTTACCTTGGCTTGCTTTTTTTGCTAGGTACTCACCCTCTACTTCGATAGCTATGTCCTTTAGAGATTCCCAATCTTTGAGCCCGTTCATCTTTAGTCCCTCCTTGAGATATGGACTAGCATTCCGAATGAACGGCCGAATATGATATGGAGTATCCGGTTTCCTTTTCATTTCCATCACCCGATTCCTCCATCGAGTAAGATATTCGTGGAATGACTCATTAGATCCTTGTTGAAGTAACTCCAAATCCTTTAAAGTAACCTCCATTTGGGTGCTACAGTCATACTGTTTGAAGAACTGTTCGGTCAATAGGTCCCAATCTTCTCTTGTTCTCCTATCCAAAAAGTGGTACTGGTCCACAGCAGGCCCCGTCAAGCTGAAGCAGAAGTATTCGACCTTCTATCTCTTAGTAAGCATAATCTCTTTCATCATGAGTGTGTATTGCTTCATATGAGCAGATGGATCTGAGGTGTCATCAAACTTGGGTAGCTCGGGCATCTTCAATCTCTGAGGAAGCATCTCCTCGTCATCCAAATCCCTATCCTCTGGGCTTATCCCTTTCCCGGCAGACAATAAATGGGACATCGCCTCAACTTTCTCTTCTATCTTTCTCAGGGCGGCATCCTCTTTACGAGGTCTAGCTCTTACTGATATGGACTCCTCATGCCCATCCTCTACAAAATCCTCTTCGGGCCTATGCTCCTTGAATCACCTAGTCTCAACATTCGAAAATGTTTTAGGCTCAACAACAGGAGGTGGTTCTACAACTGTTACTAGAGGTGCCTCCCTGATCAAAACTTGTTTAGCTTGTCCTCCGGTAGGAGTGGCAGGTTATTGGCCCGCTGACGGTAGTAGAGCAGCAGTTAGGTTGCCCATCATAGTCATCATTCTACGTTCAAAGTCCTCAAATCTGTGCTCCATTTCTTGGACCCTCCAGTCCATCTCTTGGGTGGCATTCGACTATGGGTTAGCCATATCCAGTTATAATTCTGAAGCCAAGGACTCTGTGCTATCGAAAAGTAACTCTGAACCCTAATACGCGACTCGCTCTATTGCCTCAAGGAATGGGTTACTTCTTACTAGTTGGCCATCTGGACCCCTACAGATTGTTAGCATGATGCATGAATGACACTAAAAATGCATGGTCATGTTAATGCAGCATAGACAACCACATGCAAGCAAATAGATCCTTCCATGTTACAACCACGCACGAGGTAGTGCAGTCTTTTTCTTAGGTGGGCTTGACCCATGGGTTAACGGGGAACCCAATGGGCATGTATGGTGCATGGCAAGAAACCAGTAGCATAACACTCTTAATTTAAAAAGAAAAACACATGCGTGTGGCTTTTGGCCATTATATGTTTGGACCTTTCAAACAGACTAAAAATGGGCTCATCGGGGCATGAAAGCCTTTGATCATTGTCCAGTTAATATGTTTGAATTGGTTTAATATATAAGGGCCCACATAGCAAGCATCATATTAAGGAGCATATTACCTAGTGGAAGTTTCTATTGCCATTACATGAGCTTTGGTCGAGGGTCGTGTTATTTTAGGTCTACCCAAGCATAGTCCCTACCAATGGGTCTAGCTCATCACAAGCATAGCGACCAATCAGGTCTCCATTTGATATACCGTATCATGGCACAAGGCTTGGGCTGGTGATTATCCGTAGCACTTCCCTACAATGAGTGAAAGTAGGGTCGTGTTTCAGGAATGCACCGAGGTAAAATTAGGGACCAACTAGCATAGTTCTAAAGCTCTAATGGAGGCGATGCAATAAAATTTTCGAGTAAAAATAGAACTTCCGATTCTTAACAACCCAATTATAATTTTAACTTAACTCACTTTCAAAGCGAAGTTTCGATCATACCCAGCGGAGTCGCCATTGTGACGGGCGCCGAACCTAGAAAAGGCCCTCTTAACAAGATCCGCTTTTAGGGCTTGAGGGATTGGTTCGCGTCTTATTGATCTTGGACATCATGAGACATTTTGGACACCTCCTTCCATTAGAACATTGGAAGGATCATCTAGTCTCATGACACCTTTTAGGCACCTTTTGACGTATTTTGGGGTCACCACCCAATTTACGAGAAATTGGGAAAGGTCATCTAACTTCGGGTGTCTTAAACTAGAGAAGGTGTTCGGAACTTCACTCTTATTAATGCCTTAAGTTAATTTTATAAGTGAGTTTTTAAGAAATCAAAATTCCATCTCTCATCTCACGCAGCCGTGCAACAAAATTAAAGCGCATTACAATCATTTTTGGAAAGCGGTAAAGAAAGCATTAAGGAGAGCGAAAAAAAATTACATGTAACAAAATGGGACAGAATAATCCCCTATAATAAGAAAGCATAAAAGAATAAAATTTGCCCCAAAATTAATTACAAGGGCCTAAAATGAATAAAAAATATTTAAAATGCATCATACATAAATCGGGAGATTCATTGAATTTTAGGAACATTAATTCCTTTTTATTAACTTAAAGAATTGGAGAACTATTTTTGGGCATTTAATAAGAAAAATGGCATGAGTGATCCCGTTTGATGAAAATTAATTCTCCATTTGAAAGTGATTATTGGTTAAAATAGGACATTGGTCCATTTTATTAGGAAAAAAAACCAATTTATTAATAAAAATCTTTTTGGTGATTTCTTATTGAAAACATGCATAAAAATAATTAATTTTACATAAAAATACACAAATATGACAAATAAATCGAAGAAAAGAAAATACGGAGTTTAAAAAAATGCAAACCAAAATTCTGAAGGTCTTTAATTTCCTGATCCGTCGGTTCACTCAGAAATGTTACTCACGGTGAAAGCAAATAAATTTTGAGGCAATAAAAAAAAAGAATAAAATAAAATGTTAGTAAATTGAATCGTACAAATAATATACTATAAACAAGCAATTAATTGAATAATATAACAATCAATTGAATAATATAACTATCAATTAAACTAATTAGATATATACAATAAATTAAATCAATTAGATAAATACCATCAATTACTTTAATTAAATATTAACAATCAATTAAATCAATTAGATATAAACAATCAATTGAATAGAAATAATCAACAGTTGCATTAAGAATATAGGTTGAACAAACATTGAAAATTAGTTAAATAAATAATAAAAAGTCCGAATAAAATAGAAACAAAAAAATCAATAACAAATGACAGCAAGATGACTGAGTGTATGGTACTTTATTTATATTTCAAGTGTCTTTGTTTGTTTAAGTGTTTGGGTGCTTAGGAAAAAAAATGGGAAGAAAGGATGCACGATTCGTGAGGAAACGAACGACTCATGAAGAGGTGGGATAGGAGCGCACGACTCGTGCAACGATGCACGAGTCGTGAAGGAGTGCACGACTCATGTAAGGATGCACGAGTCATGAAGGGGTGCTGTAATAGTGCGTGAGTCATGAAGAAGTGCACGACTCGGATAGAAATCAAAAGCACAACTCGGACAAGGAGCACGACTCGAGCTGAAAATCAAAGGCACAACTCGGACTCAAGAGCACTACTCGGACAGAAAGTCATGAGTCAGGTCACCAGAAGAACTAGCAAATGAACACCAACAAACAAATAAGCATAATAATATACGATCAAATACATTTATAATAAAAGAACAAACATACCGGTTAATCATAATAAACAAACTTGAGTTTATGTCAAAGATAACAAAAAACAAGAAACATATAGTATACAGATTAAGAAAGTAAAATAAGAAGTATATACAGTATGTACAACGAAAAGAACTAACTAGTAAAGCAAAATAAGAAGCAGAAAGAAAAATGTGAGAAAGAAATGGTTTGTCCCAGTATTTATCCTCAGATATGATTTTTTGATTGCAAATGAAGAAGTGCTGGTTCCTCATCGATTTACTTGAAAAGAAGATTAAAAATAAGAATAAGAAAAGTTTTAGATGAAAGTTTCCGTGAAGAAAAAAGATGAGAAACGATTGAATCTCAAACGTCAGGAATTAATTTCCTAGATTCAAGAACAATTTCAGAATACTTTTTAAAAGAAAATCATTTTTTTTTTTGCTCTCAAGAACTTTCTTCTGTCTCTCTCTCTTTTTGGGTTTTTTTGCCGTTCCTAAAAAACCTCCCCCCTTCTCAACTCTAATTTATCCTTTTATATTCCCTCAAGAATTAGGTTTTCCCAAGTATATCCTTTCTAAAACCCTTGATCACTTTAAAAATTAGATTTGTTTTTAAATGAAGGGCATTTTTCAAGGAAATTATCACTTTTACTTTCTTTTTGTCTGTGAACCGGTATCATTTTCATCATTGCGTAACTTCAGTCTAGGCTACCTCAGGACCCGATGTGTACACCTGCACCTTATTTTTTCCTGGAATTGACCCAACCCAATCTAACGCCTTTGTCTTTTTTTTTAAGGACAGACTACCTGTTTCCATCTTTTCATCCTATCTTTTTGCTTAACTTTTGCTTAGAGAGCCAATTACGGTTTTCATCTCTAAAGGCTTTTTTTTTGTTTTTGTTTTTTTGCAGAGAGGTTGAAACTGTTACTAAGGATCTTTCTAGTGTGATCAGAATGTACTTATGCCATGTTATGGCCATCTGAGCTTGATTTTTCTCATGATGGTGTTGTAAAATTGCCTTCGTAGTGGATAGCAAAATGAGTCGCCTGACCGAGTGGTTTGAACTAAAATTTTGCTTTTTCTGTATATTTCCACTGTTTCTAGGCATATGTATGCTCCTCAACTCATTTTGACTCCCAAATAATTTCCTTATTCTTAAAACATAGAAAATATCCTCCCTGTAAAATTTTAGCTCAATCGGAGTCCATTTGGGGCTCAGTTCACTTAAATCGGTCCGATTCACCCCTTTTCGGTTCTGCCGTAAAACACCAATCTAATGCTGTAAAAGAATACTATAAATTATTTTATACCTTTACACTTTCCACATTTTTGAGCTCAATAACTATTTCTAAAAATTCGTTCAAACTTCGATCAAACCCTAGTTTAATTGAATCGAACTAGAGGCCAACTTCAACTTAACTTTCAGAGGTCTATTTGACTCCGTTTTCACTCCAAATTATACCACTAGACTCCTGATAATCTAAAGATCAATTTTACTAAATAAAAATCTTTCAGTATCCGCTGTCAAATTCGACTATATAGCTACCCCGGGGTCAACCATCTCTGGATTGTTATACCTCGAGCACACTTAACTTTTTCATTTTGCTGTAGTATAAGATACAACACACATTACTCTAAATCAGGATCTCACTATGGACTCTATAAAATTCATAATACTACTAACCCGGTATTAAGTCCATTATAAGTCACGTCAGATTTCATCAAAGCGTCCTTTTGGGGTCATTGATGTCACACCCCATAAGTGGCTTAATTGGAAATTGGAAATTTGAATTGGACAATTAAGGGCAATTGAGTAATTTGTTAGTAAAAGAGGATTATTTTGCAAGGAAACAAAAGTATTTTAAATGGCAGATTTTATTTGAGTGAATGAAAGGTAATTTGTCAAGGACCATTTTGATAAAAGAGGAATAAGTGGATTGTGAATCTGTGCATGTGTGCCAAGTGGAGAGTGTGTGTGTGTGTACGTGGTGAGGGAAAAGAGAAGGTTGAGAAAAATTTAGCAGGCTGGATAACAAAGACTGAAAGTTTTCTCTCTTCTTGGTTTCTCTCTCACGTAAACCACATTGTGTTCCTTTCTCCATTTGTTGTTCTTCCTACTTGCATGTGTATTCATTTATTGTGAGTTAAGGTTTTGAGCATTGAAGGATTTACAGGGTAAGTAGCTGCTGGTTTTATAATTGGGTTCTCGTTCTTCATCTTTTTCTGAGTTTATTCTGAGTTATTTAGTGGGTTCTTGGGTTAATAGTATTTCGGTTTATTTGTTGATTCATGCAAGCTATAGAAGACAGAAGGAAGGATAAGGGAAAAGATAAGATTGTGGATTGAAGAGGATCACAGTGGGCGTTTTTGGACTTCAGTAACAGGTTTGGGAGTGTCTGTCCTTTCTCCTCTTTGGATCCTGATTGCTGTTATGTTGATAATGTTAATTATGCATCTGATCGTCAATTGCATGAGTAATGTGATGTGTATATATATGATTTCTGTAGAAAAGAAGGTTAATGAGTATACAAATGAGATGGTTATACATGTATATGCATGTGAAATTCTGGGTTGTGCCTCTTTCTGGTTATATGCTGTGATTGTATGATAATGTGTATAATTTGAATTTAATTGCTATAAATGTGCTCAGAAGACCTAAAGGTACGTGTTTGCATAATTATTGCATGAAAAATGGGTTTAGATAAATTGGGATTTGGAATCTTAGTTGTACTCTGTTTTTACGTTTTCTGGGTTTTTACTTGTCTGAAGTTCTGAATTTATTGAGTTTGAGAAGAGAAGTAGAAGTGTGAGAAGAAGGTCATGAGACGTGATGGAGCATCACGCCGTGACGCCCTTCTCTGTTGAAGGTCACGAGACGCGAAGCAGCTTCACGCTGTGACCCCTTCTCTGCTGAAGGTCACGTGACGTGGTGCGGCATCACGCCGTGACTTTCGCCTTTTCCTGCGTGTGACTTCTCTTCCTCTCCTCTCAGGCATCACGAGACGTGACTGATGGTCACGCCGTGACTGCCTTGTTCTTCGGCGTGGCGCTTGCGAGAAACCAGCGTCACGAGACGTGACGAATGGTCACGGCGTGACCGGCCTCTACCTGCTGCCCTGTTTTCCAAAATTGAAGTTTTAACTTCTGTTTTTCAAGAATTTTTGCATTACATGACAAAGTTTGGATTTAAAATATGAATTGTAATTAATAATTGTTTAATATTGAGTTGTATACCTGATTAAATAATTAATGTACATAATTTACTAGTTTATATTTTTACATGAACATAACTTGACTGAATGTGAATTATTTGTACTTCTGCCTCTAATAATTGATACTGAATGTATTTAAATGTTTCGGAATTTGATAAGATACATGTACACGTGAAATATGTATTTGCATTTAGTGTATTTAATACTGATATTGGTGTTTGAATTGTTGAGTTGTGTTTTAAGCCTTAATAGCCATAGTAGTGGATAAGTAAGCGCTTACTTAGGTCTGTGTGTGTGCAGCTGCTATATGATAAAACATTATACGTGGGTCCGTTTGGATCCTTGTTTTGACCATGTTTGGTCTATATGGATTTAAATGCGAGACTTCGGTCTCTATATGAAAAATACACGTTTGAGACTCATGTCTCTATATGCTTGGGATACTGTGTTCTATCAGTATCAAATTGACCGCATCCACTTCTAGAGAGTATTTTTAGACTAATCAGGCTATTTGTTGAAATGTGTTGCATATGTTGAGATGTATTTCTGGACATGATTACAAGTATATAATGTATATGAATTCTTGCATAGCTTTATATCATACCTTGAATCTGTATACTTAGAATGATAAGAATTATAAATTGAATACTTGATTGCTTGTTCTGTATATATATTTATGCATGTCAAGTAAGAAATTTAGAGACATGTTTACATGTGATTTTGATGCCTTTGCTTTTGAATCATTAGTTTATTATTGTATAAATATTGTATATGCATATTGTGCGTTTGTTTTGTTCCTCCCCACTAAGCGTTATCGCTTAGCACGGGCTCTTTTCCCGTGCAGGTGGCGAGTGCAGTTCAGAGTCGGATATCTGCAGGTCGGCCACTAGGAGTCTTTTGATGAAGTTATTTTTGAAGTCTTCCGCTGTAACTATTTTTGTTTATGGCTTGTGTATAGCAAAGTAAATCTTTTGTAAAGGAACAAATATTATTTTTGTATATGTATTTGCTTACGAGCCTCTTTTTGTAAAATGATATTGATATATGTTATATGTAAACAGGATTTTACTTTTAAATGATTAAAAGTTTCTTTATATTTCATGTGGTTTTTGTTTATACATGTGTATATGGATTTTAATTACATGTGTTTGTCCGCATGGCACTCCGGTATCCTTCCAACGGGGATGGCGGGGTGTGACAATTGATCCCAAACTTCAAGGGGCAACCGTCCTTTAGGGGGGCATCATTCCAGTCCTTTTAGGGGCAACCATCCTTCAAGGGGCAAATTCCAAAGTCCTCTTAAAAGGCAAATCCAGTGAAGTCCTCTTAAGAGGCAAATCCAGCGAAGTCCTCTTAAAAGGCCACCAAAGTCCTTTCTACAAGCATCCAAAGTCCTTTTTAAAGGCATCAAGTCCTTTCAACAGGTAAACCAAAAGTCCTATCAACAATCACCCAAAAAGTCCTTTCAACAGGCATCTAAAGCCCTCTAAAGAGGGACCAATCAGTAAAGCCCTCCCAAGAGGCACGAACTAAAGCCCCCTCAAGAGGCACTAATCACCAAAACCCTTTCAAGGGGCACCAATTTTGCAAAGTTCTTTCAACCGGCGTGCCACATTGGATCACTTTTTCCATTAGCTCAACCATCACAACAAGGTGACCACCTCAGGTACGCGTTTCTCTCCTCCTCTTGAAACTTTGGCTCACCTAGACATTAGTGTACAAGCCTCCCCAAAGTTGGGGGCAACTGTAGACACTGTGTCCTAACAATAAAAAATAAAAAACATAAATAAAAAGAAAAAATGTAGGAGGACAGAAAAGAGAAAAAAGGTAAGGGGGTTGGACCAAAATAAGAAAAGGGAAGGAAAAACCAAAGAGAGGAAAAAATGAGACAAAAGAAAAAGAACAGAGACCAAAAAAAAAAATAAAGAAAAAGAAAAGGAAAGACCAAAGAGAAACGATAGAACAGAGACCAAAAAAAGAAAGAAATCAAAGTGAAGGGACAACAAAGAAGAGGAGGACGACGCAATATAGACCAAGAAAAGAGGAGGAGGTAGTGAAAAGGACACCAACTCTGGTGACCTGCGCTCCGCTCCAGCGACCTGCGCACCAACAATGGCGAATACCAGCACCCGCGATGGTCATCGCTCCGCCACTTCCCCTTCTTGATCACCACTGTCCCTTTCTTTTTCCTTTCAAAACCCGAAGCTTCCTTCCCATTTTTAGGCCAGCCATGACATCGGATGGTGACACGTGAGGTGGCGGTGATGAGACGAATCTCCCGGTGCCAGTCGATCGTGCCCATTCGCTAGTAGTAGGGAGATTGGAGAAGGTTAGAAGGGGCTATCTAGGGGCATTTCTGGCCAGTGGCTCCTTCAAGCGTGTGACCACTAATGGAATGCCCCTGGTGATCGGATCTACATTTTGGGGGTGGTGGTGTTGTCAATGGCGGAGCTCTAGTGAGGCTCCGGCTAAGAAATTGGGTGAGTGCATTTTTTAAATATTGTTATTATTATTATTATTATTGTTGTTGTTGTTGTTGTTGTTGTGTGAATATTATTATTGTTGATTTTTACTATTATTATTATTATTATCATTGCTATTGTTGTGTTATAAATCTGCCAAATTCTCACTTGAACGAATTTGTTGAATATCTATTTCACCTTTCTTTTGACCATCATGAGTGAAGAAAATTTTTGGTGAAATATGTTTCAATCTATCGCCTTTGATGAACCCTCCTTTTAATTGAACTATGCTTGCTGCATTATCTTCATACAGTATTGTTGGAATATTTTCTCCAAAATGCAAGCCGCACATCTTCTGGATATGATGAATCAATGACCTTAGCCAAACACATTCTTGACTTGCTTCATGCATTGCAATTATTTCTTCATGATTTGAAGAAGTAGCAACTAAAGTTTGCTTTGTAGACCCCCATGATATGGCTGTGCTTCCATAAGTAAATAGACAGCTTGTTTATGATCGAGATTTATGTGGATAAGATAAATATCCTGCATCTACATAACCAACTAAATGTGATTTGGATTTATTAGTATAAAATAAACCCATATCAATTGTTCCCTGGAGATATCGAAAAACATGCTTAATTCCATTCCAATGTCTTCTTGTCAGAGAAGAACTAAATCTCGCCAATAGATTTACAACAAATGCTATATCTGGTCTTGTATTATTAGCAAGATACATCAATGCACCTATAGCACTTAAATATGGTACATCAAAACCAAGAAGTTCTTCTTCATTCTCTCGAGGACGAAATGGGTCTTTATTTACTTCTAATGATCTTACAACCATTGGGATACTCGATGGATGTGCTTTGTCCATATAAAATCACTTTATGATCTTTTTTGTATAAGTTGATTGATGAATAAAATTTCCAGCTTTTAAATGCTCGATCTGTAGGCCAAGACAATATTTTATCTTTCCAAGATCTTTTGCTTTGAATTCTTTCTTTAAACAATCTACTACTTTTCTAAGATCTTTAGGAGTTCTAATGATATTTTAAAAATTAACATATACAACAATTATGCTAAATTCTAATCCTAATCTTTTTATAAATACACATGGACAAATTGGATCATTATTATATCCTTCCTTTAACAAATATTCACTAAGACGATTATACCACATTCATTCAGATTGCTTTAATCCATTAAATGATTTTTATAATTTTTTTGAATAAATTTCTTGATAATCTTTATATGCTTCAGGCATTTTAAATCCTTCAGGGATTTTCATATGAATTTCACTATCAAGTGAGTCATATAAATAGGCTGTAACAACATCCATTAGGTGCATCTCAAGCTTTTCACAAATTACTAGATGAATTAGATATATAAAAGTAATTGCATTCATTACTTAAGAATATGTTTCTTTATAATCAATGCCAGGTCTTTGCAAAGATCCTTGTGCAACCAATCACGCCTTATATCTTACAATTTCATTTTTCTCATTTCAATTTCATCTTTTTCCTATGTTGGCATAACTTATGGAGATCTCTTCATTATTATTATTTTCAGGTACTTGGACCTCTTATGGCATTTTATGATTAGTTATGTCTTGAGTCTCTTCAGGAGTGTCCGACTTTATAATATGACCATCTTGGTTATTTGCTCCTTTTCTTTTTTGAGGATTTTTATCTTTGGAACCGACTGGTCTACCACTCTTCAGGCATGGGTTGCTAGTGTTTGTAGTATTAGATTTTCCTATAGGGACATCAATTCAATTAGGAGCATTTTCAGCTGGTATGTGAGATTTAGTAACTCTTCTTAAATCAGTGAATGCATCTGGTAGTTGATTTGTAATATTTTGCAAATGTATTATCTTTTCAACTTTCAGTTCACATTGTTTTGTTCGATGATCTAAATGAGATAGTGATAACGTATTCTAAGTAACTTCTTTTTCTAGCTGTTTATTCTCTCCCCCTAATGTTGGGAAAATTGTTTCGTCAAAATGGCAATTGGCAAATCTTGCCATAAATAAATCTCCAGTTAGTGGTTCAAGATATTTAATTATTAAAGGAGATTCATACCCAACATATATTCCTAACCTCCTTTGAGGACCCATCTTTGTGCGTTGTGGTGGAGTAATAGGCATATATACTGCACAACCAAAAATTCTAAAATGAGCAATATTGGGTTCTTGACCAAAAGCTAATTGTAATGGGTAGAATTTATGATAACTTGTTGGCTTAATGCGCACAAGTGCTGCTGCATGTAAAACAACATGCCACCAAGAAAAAATGGGGAGTTTTGTTCTCATAAGTAATGGTCTAGCTATTAACTGGAGGCATTTAATAAATAATTCAGCTAAACCATTTTGTGTATGAACATGTGCAACCGGCCTTTCAATTGTTATTCCAATTGATATGCAATAATTATTAAAAGCCTGATAGATAAATTCACCAACATTATCAAGATGAATTGACTTGATTGTATAATCTGGAAACTGTGCTCTCAATCGAATTATTTGAGGAAGCAATCTTACAAATGCTAGGTTGCGAGTTGACAATAAACATACATGTAACCATCTTGTAGATGCATCAATTAATACCATAAAATACTTAAATGGTCCACATGGTGGATGAATGGGCCCACAAATATCAGCCTAAATATGTTCTAAGAATGCAGAGGATTCAGTTCCAATTTTAGCTAGTGATGGTCTAATAATAAATTTTCCTTGAGAACAAGCAGCACATGAGAATTCTTTGAATTTAAGAATCTTTTGGTTTTTCAATGGATGTCCATGTGAATTCTCAATATTTTTATGCATCATTATTGAATCGGGATGGCCTAACCGGTCATGCCAAATTATAAATATTTTTGGATCAGTAAACTTATGGTTTACTGTAGCATATGTCTCAATTGTACTACTTTTTGTATAATACAATCCAAAAGAGAATGTTAGCAATCTTTCTAAAATACATTTGTTACCTGATGCATTATTTGTAATATACAAATATTCAATATCATTCTCATTTCCAGTCTCAACATGATATCCATTGGAACGAATATCTTTAAAACTTAACAAATTTCTTCGAGATTTGGAAGAAAATAATGCATCATTTATGGTAAGTTTTGTTCCATCAAGTAATAATATAGTAGCTCTTTTAGAGCCTTTAATTAACTTTGTATTACCTGATATAGTATTAACATTAGCATCTTTTAATATCAAATGATATAAATATTTTTTATTTTTTAGTATGGTATGTGTTATAGCACTATTAACAAGGCAAACATCTTTATTATTGAGTATGAGCCTAAATAAAGAATGTGAAACATCCATTCTTTCATTGAAAATAAGTGAAAAAAAAACAAAATATATAATCAGAATATGGCAAATATTTAAATATATATATAACTACTCAAATAAGGGAACTTAAATAAAACACTTAATCAAACACAACATAAAAATATAGAAATAAGATAATAATTTTAAATTTTCTTATCTTTTATTTTCTTCATTATTCTTCATAACTCTTAAAAAAAATCTGAAGCATCCAAATGAGTAATATCCACAAGGTCTCCAAAACCGTCATCATCATTACAAGCCAAATTTGCCTCAACATCATCATTTTGGTCAACTGAATTTGTTTCCACATTTTTTCCTTTTTTTTAATGGAGGCTTGATAAATTTTAACAAGATGGCCAGCCGTACGATAGGTATGGGACCAATGCCCTTTCATTCCACATTGATAACATGAATTTTCTTCAGTTTTTGAAGAGGTATTATGGCCGACCTTATTTTTCCCTTTTTCTCCATTATTATTCCACTTCAGGTGGTGGAAAAAATTATTATCATTATTGCCACTATAATGACAGTAATTGTTTCATCCTTGTCCTCTTCCTTTACCATGGCTAAGACCGTGACCACGACCGCGGCCATGGCTATGATTGTGTTTTGCTCATTCACTTTAGGGAATGGAGCAGAACCTGTAGGACGAGTCTCATGATTTTTCATTAATAGCTCATTATTTTGTTCAGCAACCAGTAAACATGATATTAATTCAGAATACTTTTTGAAACCCTTTTCTCTATATTACTGCTGCAGGAGCACATTGAAGCATGAAAGGTTGAAAAAGTTTTCTCTAATAAGTCCTCGTCAATATTCTTTTCACCGCATAACTTTAATTGAGAACTAATTCTAAAAATAGAAGAATTATATTCACTTATAGTTTTAAAATCTTGAAATCGCAAGTGCATCCATTCATAAAGAGCTTTAGGTAATATTACAGTTAGTTGGTGGTCGTATCGCTCTTTTAAATTATTCCACAATTCAAGCGGATCTTTCACTATTAGATATTCAGGTTTTAACCCTTCATGTAGATGATGATTGTAGACACCGGGTCCTGAGGCAGTCCAAATTAGAGTTACCCGTTGAAGACATCAAGGTCTGTTTCCAGACAAATGGATGAAGGTTGTGAGTTTTTATTCTCCGATTTTACAAGGATTAAGGATTTTTTCTCGGCAATAGAAGATTTCGGGGAAGCGGGGTGAGTTAATATCTTGGAAATTGGGTTTTGCTCCACCGACGAGCATACCATCAGTAGAAGAGATGCCCATCGCTTGCGTGAGAGACCTATTTCTCGTGATGAGTGCTGGCTGTCGCTCACTTGCGGAGCCCCGTCTCTTGCAAGAGAAACACTCATAACTCGCTTGAGAGACCCATCTCTCGTGATGAACCCTGACTATCGCTGACCCGTGAGAGCCCATCTCTCACGGGAGCTACGCCCGTCACTCACGTCAAAGACCCGTCTCTCGCGATGAGTGCCGCCTATCGCTCACCCGCGAGAGCTCGTCTCTCTCGTTCGAGAGACGCCTATCTCTCGTGATTGCATTCCTTGAGAGGGTCCCACTGACAAAAAGACCAAGCATACCCCCGTCAGTGACGCCCATCGATCCTCCACTGATGCCCGTCGGTCAATGATCTGACGTTATTTGAGCGGGATTTTCCAGATTCTTATGGAGATCTCCTAATATTTCCAAGAATTTCCCAAAATCTTGTAAATCTTTTCAAATATTTTCAAATCGTGGATTTGATTTTGAGAATATTCTGAAAATCATTCAGTTTTGATCTTGATTTCAGAAATCTTTTTTAAATTTAATTCTAAATTTAAATTTATTTGAATTTTCTTCCTAGATCTATAAATAGGGGTTGGGAGCTCATTGTTCTGGAGAGGATTTTAACCAAGAAAGAGGATTTTAGCTATTTTTTCTTATAGAAAAATTTTCTTACAAAAGTTCTCTTATTTTTATTTTATTTTTTAAAAATCATCATAAAAAATTATTTCAATTTAGGCAAATATGAGGGAATGACATTAATTCATTTTTATCGAATCCAGCCATTTTAGCATTCACAATTGCTATCCAAATATCGAGAAAGAAAAATATAATTTTCTTCTCTTGATTTGTTTTCGAAAAATTATTTTTGTAGTCCAAAAATCTTCAGAAAATCGCATATCGCGGACCAATCCTTGTAGAATTCAAGGAACCGAAATCCCACAACATTCACCTTCAAAGGTAAAAATCTGAGGGTAAATATTCTGGATTTGTCATTTTCATGTTTAATCATCTCGTAATAATTTTACACACAAAAATCTCATTTATTTAAAACAAAATTAATTTTTATTTGATTTTTTGCTTATTTTTTCAAAGTCTGATGTGACCGACGGGCAGAGAGTCCACTGCCAGCCATCTCTCACACGAGCAACGGGCTATCGATGGTTGCTGCCTCTGCTCACCGGTCAACCTAGGGATGCCCGTTGCTCGAGTATCTTGGGCCGTCCCTAGGCCTTTTCTCACCTTTTTCTTTTCTTTCTATTTTACTTGTTTTTCCATCATTTTTTATGGCAATTTCTCATGGATTTTCCTTGTTATTTAATTTCTCGCACCTTATTTTACCCTTAATTTTGGCACTAACATGATTTTTTATTTTGTGATTTTTATTTGACTTATTTGATGAATTTGGGGTTGTTGAAATGGCGGTCGCCATGGTAATCCGAGAATCTTCATCCGGGTCCATTTTTTTAACTTTACTCCATTTTTTTTACTTTATATATTATTATTGTAAATATTGTTTTTATTCCGCTAATATAAAAATGGTTAAAAGTTTATAGTAATTAAGTTGGAGTTTTCATTAATAAATTAAGGACCAATGTCCTATTTTATTTAGCAAATAAAATTGACACTTTAAAACTATTTTGAAATAAATATGTATGCAAGGACCAATGTCCTCATCCTTAATGTATATCCCGATTTATGTGTGAATCACATGCTATTTATAATGGGGGTTATATTCCGCCCCTAGTTTTGTTGTAATTTATTTTCATATACATTATTTTAATTATGCTCTTGTTTACCACTTTCCTTATATGACCAATTTGTGCTTTAATTAACTGCATTAAATTTAATGAGAAATGGAATGAAATGCTAAATTCAAAACTCAATCGTAACTTTGATCAAGGTATTAATAAATGGGAAGTCCGAAACCTTTTCTAGTTTTAGGCTCAATGAGGTTAGAGGACCATCTCAATATTTCATTGGGATGGGGTCTCCAAAATATCTCTTGTTACCCAAAAAAGGCCCAATTCACATTGTCCTAGGGTCCATGAGGTTAGAGGACCATCCAAATGTTCTATTGGGATGGGGTCTCCAAAATATCTCTGGCTTGCCCAAAATGGATGCATATGTGTTGTCTTAGGCTCACTGAGGCTAGACAACCTTTCCCAATGTTCTATTGGGTGGAGACTCTAAGAAACCTCCTTATTACCCAACATAGATGCACTTGTAATTCCTCACAAGTTTTCATGAACCTCTCCCGATCGCCCTAAAAGTGGGCTTTCGGTGTGCCCCAGGATTTAGCGCGCATTACAGTGGCGACTCTGCTGGGGACTTACTTTGAGACTTCGCTTCGAAAGTACCTTGATTAAAACATATGATTGAGTTTTAATTTAAAAATTTCATCCTTTTTTTGAAATTTGCATTGTATCTCAATAGAGCCTTAGATATGCTAGTTTGGTCCCTCTTTTAACCCTGGTGCGTTCCTGAAGCACGACCCTACGTTCACTCAATGTAGGGAAGTGTTAAGGATAACCACCAGCCCAAGCCTCATACCGTTTGGTATATTAAATGGAGACCCGACTGGTCGTTAGGCTCATGATGAGCTAGACCCGTCGGCAGGGATCATGCTTGGGTAGCCCTAAAGTAACATCAGCCTGGCTAAAGCTCAAGTAATGGAAATAGATACTTCCCCTAGGTGTATGATCCCTAATGCTATGCTTGCTGTATGGATCATTATGTATTCGACAAACCCAGATGATTTGATTGGTCACCTAATCAAAGGCTATCACGCCCCGATAGGCCCATGTCAATTTATTCGGACAGCCTAAATACACAATGATCACAACCCATACGTTTGTGCATTAATTAGGAGAGGTTATGCTGTCGATATTTTGCCATGCATCATGTGTGTTCATCGGGTTCCCTGTTAACCCATGAACCAAGCCCACTTAGGAAAGAGACTATGACCTCGTGTGCAGGAGTAACAAGGTTAGAAGGACCTATGTGCTTGCATGTGATTTGTGGATGCTGCATAGGATGACCATGCATCTTATGGCATCCATGCATCATCCTAACATGATGTGTTTTGCAGCCATCATAGATCTGCCTAAGTGGTCTAAAGGTGTCGACGAGTGACTAATCAATAAACCTTATTTTTGTTAAAACACTAGAAGAGGGAGAAGAGGAGAAAAGCGACAACATATGTGAACTTAGAGTTAATCTCAAAAAGCAGTGAGTCATACCCCTTCGCAGTGTTTAGTAGAGAGTGATATGGCAAACCCATCAAGAAGGCCCGGCGTAGCTCATACAATTATTATCTATAAAATTGATAGGAAGGCACAGGAACTAAAAAGGAAGCTTGAAGAGTTTGAAGCTAGGATGAAGACTATGAGGGAGAATTTTGCTACCGCGATGACGCCA
This sequence comes from Excoecaria cochinchinensis, assembly GCA_947683425.1. NCBI lineage: Eukaryota > Viridiplantae > Streptophyta > Magnoliopsida > Malpighiales > Euphorbiaceae > Excoecaria > Excoecaria cochinchinensis. The sequence continues at coordinate 21,350,911 of CANTUQ010000119.1, forward strand.
TCTACCAAAGCGCAGTATACTATTTTTACCTCGTTGCAGAGCGAACGTAACCCAGCTAAGATAGTATGCATACCGTAGACTGAGTCTAGAGGGAAAGTACCTTTTGCTCCAGTATTTAGACGAAAAGGCAAAGGGCATGCTTCCAAGGATGAGTTCAAGATGACGACAGGTGGCCCTAAAAGAAGGACGGATATCCTCGAGGAAGAAATTTTGCGATCTAAACATACTACTACTCAAGCCACCTATAAGAGGCTGACTTTTGGTGCCGCGAACGTGGAAGATGAAAATTGCTTATGTAGATGTGATAGTTGCACTTGTATTCGGGAGGAGGACAAAGTATTGGTGGCTGGAATAGCCCATAAATATCTATTCGGCCTAGGCAGACCTTTTTGAGAAGTGTGTTCAGCTAGACCTACCGAGGGTCAGGGGCTAACGAGTCACCATCAGTATACCAAAGGCCCGATTGATGATGGCCAAGTCCTGAGGGGGCAAATTTGGGATCTTGAGCCGCTTATAATCCCTGAAGGAGGAAGTGATGGAAGTTCAAGCCGTGGCGATATCAACAGGGTAAGCTTTGGAGATACGAAGGTTCCAACTAGGGGAGTGACCAAAAGTGGATGTATCATCTTGGAAAAACCTCTATCTAAACATTTCACTTATTTTGTTAAGCAAGGGAAGTTGCAGTCGATGCCAGCTAGACCTGCCTGAGGCCAAGGATGTCCGGGTCATCGAACAGATTGGTATTGCACCTACCATCAACAGACTGGGAATAACACTGATGAATGCCAAACTTTGGGAAAGCAGGTTCAAGGCCTCATTGATGAGGAGTTAAGAAAAAGGAAGGATGGGCCCTAAGGATGATAGCAGATTGTCGGCAACAATATCTGCATCGGCAGAGAGAGGAAAAGATGATAATTTAGATTTTCTTTTAATTTCAGAACTTTTTAATAATGTTAATGACATTTTTAGTTCTATTAATAAAGTGAATGATTTTGCTTATTTGTGTGATATTTCTAATTATTTCAATATGCATAATCATGAGCGTGATTTATTTATATTTGATATTGATACAACGGATGCCACTCCATTTAATCTGGAAAACTTTGGAGAACCCAAAGAAAATCTTAATAGCATCTAATATAACTCCTGATGAAAGGTCAAAATTTGAGAGAAGAGAAAAAAAATATATAAAGCTTTTACCTGGACCTATGAAGATATGCCTGGAATAGATCATGAAGTTCCAAAGCATGCCATCCCAACACACCTGGACTGTAAGCCAGTCAAGTAAGAGCTCAGAAGACTCAAGCCGGAAGGGGCAGAAAAGGTTAAAAGCAGAGATCCACAAGCAGAAACAGGGCCAAATTTTCTTTGATGGTCAATGTTGCTCCAATATCGAGAAGAGGAGGAGTACGTGTATGTGTAAACTATTAAGATTTGAACAAAACTCATCCATAAAAAATAAATAATAAAAACAAGGGGAAAAGAAAAAAGAAGAAAAAAAAAGTGGAAAAAACGAAAAAAAAAAGAAGAAAAAGTCAAAAAGTTGTTGATATGAGGGCAAAGAAAGGTCATTTTGGGGGGCAAACTTTGTTCAAATCCGGTTGATATACACATACCTGTACTTTTCCATTCTTTTTGAAAAGGACCATGTAGACACCGGGTCCTGAGTCAGCCTAGATCGAAGTTACCCAATGATGATAATTGCCTTCACAGGCTTAAAAGGTTAAAGGTGATGATTTTCTCGTCAAATTTGCATTTTAGAGTGAAAAATTAGAAAATAATAAAAAATATTTAAAAAATTAATTTTGAAAAATGGGGGCTTAAAATTATAGTGTTTTTAGTCAATTTATAATTTAAAAAAAAAAAAAAAAAAAATTCGGACCGCGAGAGTCGGGCGCGGCAGCGCGCAGGCGCGCTGGCGCCCAGCTCGCAGGCGCTGGCGCCCAGCTCGCGGGCGCCAGGCGCCCAGCACGCAGACGCCCAGGCGCCCAGCGCGCTGGGCGCGATTTGGCGACGCGCAGCGTCGCCAATGCCGCGCGTCGCTAAAGAGCGACGCGCAGCGTTGCGCGCCGGACCGTGCGCTGAGGCGCGCGATTTCCGCGCCTCAGCGCGCGGATTTCGCCCGCTTGGTCGCCGCGTGAGTCCCCGTCGCTCTATAGCGACGGGCGGCGTCCGTCTAGCGACGGCTCCCTGGCCGTCGGTATAGGGTCTGTTACCCTATTTTCCTTTTTTCCAGCTTTTTTCCGATTTTTTCACCCAAAAATCCGTTTTTATCCCAGAATTAAGGGTTTTTGACTTCAAATAAAATTCCAAAATATTTTTTATAGATTATTAATTAATAAAACTTGATTTTATCCCCAAAAATAAAGGAATTTGAATAAAATTAGGTTTGTTTTCCTTAATTAAATTAGGGCAACATTTCCTATCTTTTAAATACTTTAGGATGAAATCAAAAAAAGGGGAGCCTCCACATTTTTGAGACCTAATTTTCCAGAATTCCTCTCTTCTATTTTCTCTTCAAAATTTCAGATTTTCTCTTTTTAATTAATAAGGTTTAATTGAAATTGAAAGATTAATTTTCAATTGTTAATTATTCCAATTAATTTCTTTGTTTTTGCTCCATAAACACAAGAAATTAATCATCATTTTGACATCAATTTCTTTTTAATCTTAAGCATACAAATCAATTCCTTTGTTTTTCTCCATAAACAAAGAGAATTAATTTTATTGCTGAATTATTCTTTCAAGCAATTTTCCGGAAAATCATCACTTTTCCTTCATCAAATCCAATATTCTGAGGGTAAATATTCTTGACTCCATTTCTATTTTATTTTATTTTTATTTAATTTATTCATATATATTTTATTGTTTTTATTGATTTATTTATTGTTTTCATCTATTCATTTGTTGTATTCATCTTATATTTGTTCCATTTAATTGTTTATATATGATTTGATTTTTATTCATGTGAATATTGTTTTTTTTTAATTCCTAACATGTAAATAATTTATTTTGATTCCTCATTATTTTTAATATGCGAATAATTAATTAATTTAAACTAATCTTTTTGCCATGTAAATAGTTTGTATTAACTATGAACACATCAATTAACCTTGTTATATATCATTATTATTTTCATTCCTTTGTTTACTAATTTTTATCATTGTTACATGATTTTATTATCATTTGTTTATTTATTCATTCATTATTTTTCACTTATCATCATTATTTTCATCATGTTCATATTTTTTACATGTATTAATTAATTAATTAACATGTTTTATTTTATTTTCATCACATCATTTAATCATTTATCACATATAATCCATGTTTCTCATTTTATTTTTGTTTGTTAATATTTTTGATTCCATTATCATTTTTTTATATCACCTCATTTTATTTTAATTTGTTATTCATTATTTTGTATGTTTAATTGGTTTAATTGATTTAATCACTAACATTATTTTATTTGTATTTTTTTTATGTCTAAACTCATTTTTCGCTTGGGCGTTTTTGCGAGCACATCGGGAGGTCCAGTAGGCTCATTTGGTTCATATATTTATTTTCTTTATTTGTAATATTTTATTTAATTTTGCCATATAATTTTCTTGTAAAATTCTTTATTTAGGCTTGCTAAAAAGAAAATCACAAAAACGTTTTTATTAATTAACTTGACATTTTTTTCTAGATAAAGGGGGACCAATGTCCTAGTTTTTCATACCCAAATAAATCATCACATCAAAACTGTTTCATAATAAATATGCATGCGAGGACCAATGTTCTCACTATTAATGAATAACCCGTTTTATGCATGTATTTCACTTTTATAAATGGGAGTTGTATTCCGCTCCTAGTGTTATTGTAATTTGTTTTTGAATGCTTTATTTTGGATTTTGCTTACATTTACTGCTTTTGATATGAATGATTGCGCCTTTTAATCAATTGCATCGTGTGGAGAGAGAGTGAATCAATGATATTTAAAATTTGATCATAAAACAATCGAGGTAGAAATAGATGAGAAATCCCGGACCCAGCTCTGGTCTTTGGGCTCGAGAGGTTAGAGGTTATCCTCCAAAATACTTCTTGAGTC